>CM070650.1:11268533-12707700 GCA_036346575.1 Dendrocalamus sinicus
GGACACGTGGTGGGCCCGGGCGGCCCGATGCCTCGCTCCATTCTGGAAATAAATTATAAATGGCGTCTTTTTGAAATGCGGAGTGCGGAAAGGTTCAAGTTGGATTTGCGCACGACCGCTTAGTATAGCTTACGATTTTCTTCTAAGAAATAAATAAGATAATTATTATTATTATTATTTTAAAACGATTTACCGAGATAATTTTTTTAAAGTAACTTATCGGCTTTTGATTCGTTCATCTTGTGTTAAGATCAAAAATTATAAATCGCAATCATAAATTATAAACTACAGCTGAAAAGAACCTGCCCTCTATCTTACTTACCCTCATGCAGCGGATATGCTTACGGGCCCGCCCCAAAGAGTTTAAGCTTCTGGTTTATAGCTTTAGCTGTTGGCTTTTGGTTAAAATTACAATGTAACGGCTGTTAA
This sequence comes from Dendrocalamus sinicus, assembly GCA_036346575.1. Taxonomy (NCBI): domain Eukaryota; kingdom Viridiplantae; phylum Streptophyta; class Magnoliopsida; order Poales; family Poaceae; genus Dendrocalamus; species Dendrocalamus sinicus. The sequence goes on from CM070650.1 coordinate 11,268,963, forward strand.
ATTTTTCTGAGTCATTCAACTAAAACAAAATTTAAATAAAATAAAATAAAAATGTTATATCATCACAAATAATACAAACAAATAAGGGAGAAATAAAGACAAAATAAACTGAATTCCCTGCTCATTTTGGCTTCTCTGTTGTGCTTTTTGATTCTAGCTTCTAGTTTTTTAATTTCATCTTTTTTTGGCTTTTTGACTATTTTTGGTATTTTTTTGCTTTTTATTTTTTTTCTCGTATTCCTTTGCATTGTCCGTCATGGACTAACTTGTTTTTTATTTTTAAATTTTTTTAAAGTTAATTACGATAAAAATCATCAGGCACTAAAGTACAAAATAAGCCAGCTACAATACCAAACAGTGAAAAATAAACCATAAGCCACTAAAAAGCCCAAATGGGTAGCCGAGGAGTTCTAAGTGACTTCTAGTTTAAATAAATCAAAAGCCAAAAAAACCAGAAGTTGAAGCCGTTTAGAGTGGAGCCTACATTTTCTGTTTTTTCTTTTATTCTTTCTTCTTTTGTAGCCGCGTGTGTTAATATAGGTACCTGTATTGTGTGGATGTGGTATTGATGTACTGAAGATTTGGTGCGTCCATATTCATATAGTATCAATGGATATAATATACATCCATCCTCCCAAAATAATTAATGCAATCCATTGATCTCAAATTTTGCCAAGGGCCAGACCAGAGAGGTTATTGTGCAGTCACAAGATTATCAACCGGCTCCATTGTGGATGCACAGCATGCAAGTCAATTGTGGTAGTAATTAATTGTGCAAAAGATCATGTGAGGATCGATTTATGGTGATGAATCTCTTGGTTTCCTCATGTGTGAAGCAAAGTAAAACCACATCCAGATAAAAAACACGCAAGTGCTACAATTTGTTGATTTGTATTGAGCTTTCCCGCCGTCATATTTAGGAAACATCGAGAATATGCCCTGTTTGTAGTGACTGGTGAGGCGAAATACATGTCTCCATGTACTTGTCATATTCAGAAGTAGCAACAAAGGTTAATATTAATGACATAGGTTCAAAAAGGGTTAACATTCGTGATCACCATTTGCTTGCACAGATGAGCAATTCGCAGCCTAAAGATACACGGTGCTCCGAAACCAAGTTCAAATGTTTCCCTCCTCCGCCGGTTCGGCTTCGGCGCTCGCGTGGCTTCACTGGACGAGCAGCGTACTGCGTACAATGGCGGGGGACCGCGCACCGCGAGTGGAACCGCGGTTGCCGCTCGACGCGGGCGGGGGGTAGTTTCGGCAATTGGTTGCTTCTCTGGCGGGTAAAAGTCAAGCCAACGTGCCGGCCCAGCGCGCGGTTATTTGTCGCACGTCGCCTCACGTAGACTGCTCCGCACGCAACGCGTCTGACATGTCGGACCCACGTGTCATCGGTGGGGTGCCTTTTCTGGCCGCGGTTTCCGAGGGTTACTAGGTGCCGAGTCGTCATCCAACCTGGCGTGCGGACCGACGCGTCACGCGGGGGACGTGGCGGTCCCTGACTGGTTCGGGCGACGTGGGACACTTGGGGGTGGGGACGGGACGTGGTGGGCTCGCGCCGCGCCCCAGATTTCAAAGATGGACCGGGTCTTGGGCCGGCTCACCGCCCGACATAAAAGCAGTTCGGTTTGGGCTCGGGCTGGTCCGGTGGACGGTGGACCATGGATTAGTCTTCTCAAGCCTCAAGGTTGCCATGGATGCAGGGTAAAACAAAAAACAAAAGTGGAAGAGGGTAGGTAGCACAGCATCGTACTCGCACTGGCGCGTACGTCATTCATCTACTCATAGCGGTCGATCGGTTCGTTACTTTCAATGTATGCCAACATAGATGCTTCCTCCAGGTTGCTCGTCACCGTCTTCTTGAGAAGTACATGACTCCGAGAGATCACGTGGAAAGTAGAAAATTTGGTTCAAGGAGTAAGTTGATTTTGAAGTTTTACAAAGGTTCGGTAAAATCTGGATTTTCCGGTCTCCGAGACTCCGACGCTCTAACCGTTGCGCTATGGTGGTCTGATCGTATCATGGCCATTTAGACCGACGAGGGGCAGCAGCCCGACTGGAGGACGGTAAGACCGGCTAAGGGGCGGTAATACATGTCTATAGTATAATCGGGACTTAATTAGTGGTAAGGTGTCAATCAGATTCAGATTTATACGTTTTATCCAGTATTTGCATTCAGAATATTCAATGCATATTCGATATATTGAGACTCAAAGAGAGCCAAACATATATTTACTAACTGTTTTATTTGACATCCGTATCCGAACAATTAGATTTGCATTCAATCCATTGACGCCTCTAGTTGGCGGTACGTGTTTCCCAGTAAAGGTGTTCTTTGAATCATACTAGAGCAGTATGAATGGCCAGAGTCGCAATATGATCGGGGTAATCATGGCGGTCTGACCGGCCACTAGGGTGGCACTCAGACAAGCCAGATTGGTCTAATCAGCCACACCATGGTAGTCAGACTAGCTGGAGGCTGATTGGTTCTGAATTTTTGGAAACTTGGGATATTTCATCATGGGTTGATCTTGAAACACCTGTCATGATTGCATTGAGCTGTATATTGCATGTTTATACTCATATGGGTTAAATTGTGAAGAACATGTGCCTGAAAAAGATATCTGGTCTTTAGATGTGTATGGACGATCGGAGACAACAATGGTCAACAATGGGCGACCGAGGCTGGATCAAGGTGGATCGAGGTCCAAGTAATCAATATAGTCGTGTGAGATGGTTGGACTCAAGCATGACACGTGACAAAAGCCAAGGGATGTAGTTGAAAGAAGGTTCAAGGAACAAGTTGGATCAAATTAGCTTTGTCGGTTCAAGTAAGATGTAGTCCGGTGGGAGCCGAAATGGGAGCCGAAATGGGAGAGGCCATTGATCAACCTACATATGGCGTGCATAATGGCTTGCACGATAAGATGAAGATGGAGTCAAAGAAATGTGTCCAAAAGCTTCGTTGGGGGTATTTTGGAAAAATATCCAAAATTGGACTTGGGGCATACTCAACAGTGGCGGACATAGGATTTTACCAAAGGGTATGCCGCACCAAAATTTTTATATGTAATTCGGTAAAACCATTTGCCAATTCGGTAAATAATTGTAAAATTTGCACCGTAATTCGGTATACAGGCATTAAATAATATGATAAGTCTTAACTTCAAGGATTAAGTTAGAAACTAGTACAAATTACATTATAAATAGTTCAAACACCATACTAAGAGCAACTCCATCCCATTAGTCATTTCTCCCTCTCTATTTCCTAGGATGAAGAGGCTAGCTATTATTTTCAGCTCTCTATTTGAGTTAGCATTCCAATGGCCTAGCTATTTGAGAAGCGAGTGAGGAGGCGCTCGCCAAATCTAGCTAGCGGCCGGGAGAAAATAGCGACTCGATAAAAATGAAGAAGAGGATAAAGAACCGGTTGGAGTCCATTTCTTGAGTCATATTAGGTAAATATACAATGAAGAGCAGGATAAAAAACCGGTTAGAGTTGCTCTAATAGTCTCAAATATACATAAAAGAGACTTACAATACTACTTGTCTGTCTTTTTTGGCCTACGCTTTCTAGAGGACATAAAAGTCTCGATTATATCATCTTCATCCATTTCAAAAAAATATCCCGCTCAATGAATGTGACTAGACAATCATCCAAAAGACTATCACACATCTTATTTCTTAACTTTGTTTACATGGGTAGAAAGGATTACTTTAGCTAAACTCATGTCCCCAAGCCTAATTGTTAAGACCCAAAAATTTTTAGAGATGATGTTTATCTCTATCGCCGTATGAACCACAAGCGTTAACCATTATTTAGTTATGATTGATAAAATGCACAGCAATTTGAGCATTTCCGGTAACAAATCGCCAGAAAGATAACCCAAAGTTTAGTGCCTTATGCCCGAAGTTCATTACATGCATGTAAATATAAAATATCAAAGGGGCACAAGATTAGCGGCAAGTAACCACCACTGGAGATTTCACGGTTTCCACAGTTAAGAACAACAAACCAATTATACAGGGACACAAAGAAAAGTGCAACTTTCAGCTCAAATACTAAAGAAAAATAGTTAGTCCAAAAATAAACTGTGTTCTACCTCTATACATCTGCATTGGCACACTTCCTGTAATTCAACTAAGTTCACCATTAATTAAAAACAGACAACTCAGCTCATTATAAAAGCTCCACAAATCAGCACGCAATTAACCATAATCACTGACAAAACCAACTAGGGAGAAAAGAGACCAGTCTTTTACTTCGAATTCTCTCAAACCATTTCACCAAAATTACTCCATAAATAATCTGAAAGGGGGGGGGGGGGGGCAGCACCTCTATGGTTGCTCCACCGACGATCGAATTAACTCCGCCCGCCGCTGCCACGTAGATCGTGTAGCTCTCGTCCACTCCCAACTCCAACTATTTCCAGGAAAAAATGGAGGAGAAATTAAGACCCCGTTTGGCACGGCTTCACTTCACAAGTAGAACTGTTTTTTTTTGACTTCACAAGTGGAGCTGGGTGAAACTACTTTTTTCAGCTCCACCCAAGGAGCTACTTTTGTCTCAGCAGGTCTTAAGGGACTCCTTGGGTGGAGCTATTTTGTTGTACCCCGTTTGGCACAAAACAGCTCCAGGAGCCGGTGGTGGAGCTGTGCCAAACGGGGCCTAACACTCGTATACTGATCTAGAAGACACATGTGACAAACAAGCCTGAATCGCTGCGAACAACTCGTACCGTCTCGTCGACGGAGGCGACGACGACGGTGAGCTTTGCGACGTCATAGCCTCCCGAGGCGGAGCGCGCGGTGTGGGCCCACGGCGAGAAGATGAGCGACTTGTACCTCTCGAACGCCTCGGCGATCGCGGCGCCGCCGCCGCCGGGGCCCTGTGGGTCGAGCGCGAGGTCGTCCGCGCGGCAGATCTGAGGCCTCGCTTGCGGGTGACACGCGAAGACTGGAAGGCAAATAGCCAAATAAGCGGCGTGCGGTAGGCGAACCGGCTGGGCCCCAGGGTATGCCGTGGCCCACCCGGCATACCCTGTGGGTCCGCCCCTGATATTCAAAAAACGCGCTCCTGAGAGATGCAAGGGAAGTGGTTTAGGGTTAGGCTAATGTCGTATGTATTGTGTGGATCAATCCATAGCGTGTTAGTGGATTGATGTTGTAAGCGATTTGAAAAACTTACAAATGAGTGTAAAATTCGGTGTTAATAGGATTAACAGGTTCTCCAATCCTTAGTGGACGTGAACCCACTAAGGTGGCTGGTTAGACAATTTAGAGGAGTAGGGTAGCTAGGGTAAGGAAGAAAGCAATAAGATTTTTTATGTTTAGACTAATGTCTTCTCTCCTTATGGTGTATGCCTACACGCATTCATATCACAATTGTTGTTAGGGAGCATGCGTACGTATTCGGCGATATGGCCATACCTTGTAGACGTGGATATACTTCTTTCACGTACAGACAGGTACTCCCAACAAAAAACGACCTAGCACTTCAAAATTTTCTCCAGGCATGGCTGTGAATAATTCACTGCACCGAACACTGACGGAGTGCACACTCCAGTGTCACACTCTTTTCACACGTAAAGCGCGAGATATGGTGGGGTTATCCTTACATGCTTGATTGGGTAAGGTTAGTGCTCAGTGCCCCCTTTCGTCGTTTGCGCTAAGCTAGCGTGCATCTTGCAATGAATGCAGCTTGCCCGTTTCACCCATCCGATCTTTGCTACCAGCTTACTGTCTTCCGCAATGCATCCATCCGCAGATGTTAACTGCTAACCATTCAGTTTGCCAACTAAACAGCTCCAGGAAAAGAGCGGGCCCGCGGCTGCTGCACCTTTCGGCGAGAAGACGAATACTGATAAGCTGCTTCAAAAGAATGTCTCGGTAAGTTATTTCAAAAATATGATAGAGAAATTATTCTGTTTGTTATTCATAGGAACCCATAAATAAGGAAACTTATAAGTAATAAGCTGAAAAGAATGGGATTTTTAGTATGTATATCATCCACGAATGGTGGGGGAACAGAACGGAACAAAAAACCAGAGAAAAAAAATAAAAAAGAAATTCACCAGTTCTGAAGGATGGCATCAGAATTCAGAAGCTTCAAGGTAACCTAATAGCCATTATAAAGAAGGCATAAGAAGCTTCAGGGTAATCTGACGGCCATTATTTCCTTGTGTGTCTGTCTGTCCAGCCATCATCCTCTGGCAGATGTGTCGGTAAAATCAGTATAAACAGGACTACTAGCAAACTGAAATCGACCAGGCAGGCACTATGTAGCACGGACACGAATACGTCGACACGATACGACACGACACCGACACGGGAATTCGCCGATTTCCCAAAAAGACCAATACGACGACACGGATATATATTTAAATAATAAATTATATATATATATATATATATTATTTTCTATGTTTCCACATGCTTATTAAACTGCGAGTGGGGAAAAAGCCGGCGGCGTTTGGGGAGGAAGCCGACGGGCGGCGCTTGGGAAGAAGCGGCGGTGCTTGGCGGCGAATCCGCGCGCGCGAGGACGAATCCCGCAGCGCGGAAGAAGAAGGCGGCGCGGGAAGAAGGCGCGCGCTAGGGAGGAAGCCGACGGGCGGCGACGAGATGCAGGAGCGGGAGTGGGCGGCACTTGGGGAGGGGGGAAGAAGCCAACGGCGCTTGGGGAGTAGGGAGGAAGCCGACGGGCGGCGGCGAGGTGCGGGGCGGAGCGGCGCGCGGCGAGCGCACGACGCGGAGCGAGTAAGACGATAGCGGGCGGCGGGAATAACGCGCCACCGCCGCTCGTCGCGTCGCGATCGCGCGCGTTAGGGTTAGGGCACGCCGTGCGTGCGTTATGGGTAATGGGCCGGCCGTGTCTTGGGCCGGCTGTGTCCAGGCCGTGTCCGATTCGTGTATTTAGTGTGTCCGACACGTGTCGAGAATTTTACTAATTAAAATTAATTCTAAAATCGGTCGATACGCCTCCGACACGTGTCGAAGACGTGTCCGTGTCGTATCCGTGTCCGACACGGTGTCGAACACAGATACGGCTGTTTTGCTAAGTATCCGTGCTACATAGGGCAGGCAGGCAGCCTCACATATATTCGAGACCATCAGTTCCGATGCGATTACTAGCGAGTAAAAAACCGGTTCAAACTGAAAGGATGTCAAATCCCAGGGCCCAAAGCAAAGGAGACCGCCAGCTCCCAAAGGCCTAGTAACTTGTGGCCCGCATGCAAGAACATACATCTGCATGCATATTACACGCCGTGTGAGAGCCCTACCACAAGGTCGTGGTCATGGTCTCATCATACATAGACCCTTTCGTTCCTTGCCGAGGACTTGGCGGCTTCGTATAACAGTAACAGTAGTGTTTGTGCTATGTATTATTGAGAGGGCCTGCTTGTCAGTGAGTGTTGGTTCCATTCCACGTCGATCTGTCTCTTTTATGCACTCGCCCTCGTGCTATTTGGAGCTCGGAAGAAATGCCCATCGTGAGCCGCTGGTGATCCTAGGCGGTTTAGCATCTCTTGGCTGTCGAATCCTATGAGGTGCACCAGTGGCCTTATTACGCGCCAAACGGATGCGTACATATACTGTTTGTACTCTAATACTCCTAAATGCAGTAGCTTTCAAATTGGATCAACGTTGCAAGAGACGGCATGAACGTACGCGGTATCAAAAACGAAGTAGATGAATCTCATAGTGAGAATCAACTAACGACACCAAAACAATCACAATGAGAAAGAAAGATTTGGTAAATTAACCATAAATTCCACAAGCACGACCTCAAAATAGTAAAAGGAATTGTCGCTCTCTTTCAACCTCTCGAACTTTTTGGCACCATTGGATATTTGATCTATACAAGAATCTAGTGCTAAAGAATGACTTAGTCTCTAATCCTTCTGTGTGTTTCTTACTTTGGATGAGTTCGTTTGTGACTTACTTTCTCTATGACTATACCTTATGGCTTTATATAACCCCTTAGTCCTCCAAAACGAACTAGAAATCCTACTTTGAAGAGACAGACACGTCTTCAAGTCATAATAGGAAAGGACATGAGTCACATCTTAAAGTCATAGTAGAAAAGCATATGAGTCACCCTACCTTAACAATCTACACTTTGACTCTTATCCATTGAATTCACCTTGCTCCTCTAAAAACTTCTTGACAACCTTGTGTGGTGGCTCCGGGTCGCCGAGGGTGCTAAGCTGGTTTACCAGCCCGATGAGCTGCAACGCGAAGTTATCGACAGACTCCCCGTTGTGGAAAGCAATGCTCTTGAACTCCTGATGGAGCTTCTGAGCATTAGCCTTGCGCACTCGATCAATGCTGACACGCATGGTCTTCAGGGTATCCCACGCCTACTTGGCAGTTGCCTTGACGACAAGCGTGGAGATCATTTTTGGCGGAACGGCGTGCAGGATGGCCTCTAGCGCCATCCTGTCCTCCTGGAATTCAACCCTGTTGGTATCGATGACGTCCCAGAGCCCGCGCACCTGGAGCATGACTTTCATCATCATGGCCCAATCACCATAGTTCATCTTCGTGAGAGTCGGATACACCGCCGATCCCCCGACCTCCTTCACCACTCTTTGTACCACCAGAGCACTGCCGTTGCCGTCAACGCAGTCTCTAGGACGTGGTGATGAAGACTGGGAGCACCGGGGCGATGCAGAATCACCTGGCTGCATCATGGATCAACTTTTCCTGGCTCTAATATCAGTGTTAGGAACTTTGGCTGATCAACATGTCTGAGCTCACACATGAATACACACGAAGTTAACAAAATAGAACAAGAATATAAGATTTTTGTGCTGCTGGTAAACTAGGCAGCCTTTTCAGTTGTATTAGACTGCTATTTAAAGAAAATACTAATCTAACTCTAGTGGTTAGGCCTCCCTTATTATGCGCCACTACCTACACGATCCTATGGACTCAGGCCATGCCGCATACGATGTTAACAGACAACGAAAAACGCGTTCTCGCATGGACTGAGCACGCGTCGAATGATTGCTACAGTGATTCCACGACCACATCTGTTACCAATGCTACAGTGATCTTTCGACCACACCCCACTGCGATCACTACATTAAGCCTATGACTACAATGAACGTGCTGGATTATTCAAGATGGTTGGTGTGCGGATCCCGAGCAAAAGATAAGGTGTTGAAGGAGGAATACGTGGGAAGAGCACCCAAGATTGTGAACTGGGAGGCCAACTCAAGCAATGGCCATGATGCCGAGCGACGCATTTCTGCGGTGAGAAATTCCTATGCCTGTTGTTTTTTTCCAAGTCCGCGCGCTGTTGGTTAATCGAATATAAGGAGCACATTTTAGTAGTGTGCAAACTGAGCTTTATACTTGTGCTTTTGTCCTTGGTACCTAGTTCCGTAGATATGTTAATAGGAGCCTTTCAACATTTTTTCCCAGAATGTTGGTTTGTAGATAATAATAATAATATTGGTAAAATTAAATGGATGTTGTCACGTCTCTCAGCTCATGGTTCCATCTCTTGTTAAAGCACTAAATATTGTTGGCTGTTATTTGCACAAATTGCTCACAATTAGAGCAAATGCATTCTTTTGGTAGACTAAGAAAATGTATTTTTTAGTGGAGGTAGACAGTTTGTTAAAGATTAGGCTGGGAATGATACCAATCGTAATTTATGAGGTTTTTTTTCAGCATTAGTGTATAGTATCTTCTTACTGGCATGCAGCATTAGTGTATGCTACTAGGCTACAGCATAGCATGACAGGTTTCTTTTTTCTTTGCTAATTTGAATATTTACTCTATTCTTTTGTAGAACATTGGACAAGAAGACCAATTCAGGCCACGGAGAGATGATCACAGACATTACAAAGTAATTCTTTTGACGGGACAAGATTACCCACACTAGTGTCTAAGTGGCTACTCTGGTCCAAAAGGAAAGTTTTTTTTGACTTAGCGCAGTCTCCAAGGTCCAGCTTTGACAGGTTATATTAGCAAAAATCATAGAACTATAATGCTATGAAACTAGTACCCTATGTCAGTACCCCAGAAACAAAAGTGATATTCTTATAACCTTAGTTTGCTCAGGTCTCCTTATATAGATAACCGTGCAGGGGTGACAAAAAGTTGGCAACAGAGAATGTGTGGTTTTGTATATGCGCAATCTTAATTCTGGAATGCTCTGGCTCATGGCTCTTTCATTTTTGAAGAGCAAATGTGTACACTGCTCAGCTTTTTAATGCAGAAACCATTCTCTACCCGAGTTACATACATTCTATTTTACATCTGGGATCTGGCTGCTGTTGAATTTGACGCGGGGTTTGCCCATGCTGAAATTGAGCACTCTGGACCTCATGTTGTACTTGATCTCCCCGTCATAGAGCAGTTTGCGGATGTAGTGCTCAAGATCAGATCCAATTAAACGAAGTGTGTACTCTGACAGTGCAGCTCCCTGTACATAACATCAGAAATCAATCTCGGCTAGTCCTACACTCCTATTTCAGTTTTACTTCAACACGCCATAGCTATACCCAGCATTTCTTGCAGTGATGCTAGTGAATTTTTATACATGAAGCAGAAGCAGAAAACGATGAAAACTGTCAGTTTTCCATGTGGTTACTGGTAATACGCATGCACATCTCTTAGGTAGTACGATTTCTTATGGAAGATGTGCGATTTTGCATGCATGATCGATGGTAATTTACCTCGTAGTGATCAACAAGGTCCTGGAACTCGTTGTAGACCTTCTGGCATGTCTCGTCGGTCCAGACGAACTCGTCGGTGGGGTCGAGGATGAGCGTGAGCTTGTCCATCTGCGTCTGGTCGAAGGCATTGGTCTCCGGGTCGATGTACGCGGCGTAGATGCGTATGTGCCGCGTCGTGCTGCTCAGCCACTGCCCGCCGTACTCCCGGCTCAGGTTCTTGCTCTCCGCCAGCGGCTGCCGCGGCAGCGACTGCGCGGGCCCCTTCGCCTCCTTTGCCGTCGCCTTCTCCTCCGCCTGCGGAGGCGGCACGTTCGCCTCGGTGGTCTCCTCCTCTTTCACTTGCTGCTCTTGCTGCTGCTGCTGTGCTCGCGCCGGGAGGAACCTGACGCTTCGCGCCGTCTTCGCGTTCGGAAACCGGCTTTGGAGCGCGAACTTTGCCGGGGAGAGGAACGGCGAGGCCGTGGTTGCCATGTTGTGCTGGACTCTGCAGCGGTTCGCTCTGCTCGGCTTGGGTGGTGGTGGTTTTCTCAGGTTGCTCTGCTGTGAATGCAGCCGCAAGCGCACCGTGTGCCTCTTGTGGATAAGGGCTATTTCTACCACTGGCTTTCAGCAAGCAATACTGCTTTGGGCTCTATTCTTTTGAACCGATGGCTTTTGGTTATGATAAATGCTTTTTTATTATGCTTTTTAAAACAGTAGACAGTGCACATAATTTTAATCTTAAAAAACCGCTTGAAGAAATGGGTTCAAGAATCCGATTAGAAAAACCATCTCTTTACCAAAAAAAAAAGGCAAAAAAGAACGGAGCCTAGGATTATTCGTGTCAATTTGGGCCTACCAGGCCTGCGGGCTCATAAACGTATTGGACCGTGATGTAGGCTTGATGCATTGCAACACAAGGCACGCGTTTTCGTGTCACACGGATATTGGACCAGCATTACGTGACACAGTCGTAAGGGCTTTGCATGATCTAAGGCAAGAATTTTTCTAGCCTAGCCTAGCAAGGTGAGGCGTTTGGAATTGCTTAAAAGAACCAAAACTTTCTAAGGCAAGTTAACCCCAAAGAGCGAGGAAATCTTTGCCTTTGGAGGAGAGCCAAATCGGCAACTTCCCTCTCTTAGTCTCTTCCCGCGTTCTCCCCCTCAACCGAGTAAAGGGAGCAAACATGGAGTGCGAGCAAGCATGGCTTAGCTCGAACGAGAGCAAGTTTGCCCAGCCAAGCTAGACCTCACCTAAGCAAGAGATGCATAGCTTCACATGTTGGAGGATGCTTAAAGAAGTAAACCACTTTTATCAGCACTGCAAAAGCAGGCAGGTGATACGCAACAGCCTTTAGAAAATGGAGAGTAGGTTATGTCTTTGTGATGATCGCGTCCCATGGAAGGCAAAGCAAAAGCCGCTGTGGGTTTTACCGCTTTAGCCTTCTCAGGAGGGAAACATCTCTGTTCAACTCAGCCGTAAATCTAGCTTGGAATACGCCTACACGGGAGATGACTTCCCCTCACTCAGCGACAACTACTTGCACATACATCAAGCGCTCTGGGCAACGATAATGTACAAGGCAAGGTGAAATAACATATATAATCCTTATTACAATTTACATCTTACAAATCAAAGCATGCTTACATATGTACGTAGGCGTTTGGTACATGTTTGTTCCCCTAGCGAGAACATATATTCTCTACGAAGTATATATACGAACTAGCCCTGAACGTTCATCCGCACCGGCAGCTTGGGAAGGATAGAATGCAGCTATCAGCCTGCTGAGGTATCACGGGGAGGTTCTCGCAGTTGCAGATCTCGATCATATTGCCGTCTGGATCGTGGAAGAAGAGCTGGTCCACCACCGCTTCGCCGTCCCGCACTGTCTTCGCGACAAACTTCAGGTTCATGTCTTGTAGCCTCGTCGTCATGAGCGCTATGTCCGTGCACTGCATATCTCCAAACGACACGCGACCAGTTAAGACCCACGCGCGATCGAGCGTGGTAGTACGTACTATGTAGATGTGTGTGTGTATAGACATACATAGTGTACTTGAACTGCGAGAGAGAGAGAGAGAGAGAGAGAGTAAAAATAACGAGTGTTCCTTGGTGCTGAATCATAGTGTACTTGAACTGCTGCACTGACCTGAAAGGAGATGTGGCTGCCCTTCGGGTTGATCGCCGGCGGTTTTGCCATTGGAGAGTCGTCGCTGCAATCGGAGCTCCGTTGCAGCAAATGTATCCCCATATCATATCTGTGTAGCCTGCAACAAGCAAAACCTCACGTTGATCAGACTTGCAGATATATCTCGGGACTCGGGGTTGTGTTGATGTACGTCTAGCTAGTTTTGTACGAAGGTCAATGGCAAGTAGATGCAAGCTCACCATGCTCCTTTAAAGTCTAGGGACGCCGGCCGTTTGATCAGCTCGAAGCCGAGCACCCGTCGGTAGAAGTCGACGGATTCTTCGACGGACGTGCAGACGAACGAAACGTGGTTCAGGCGGACAAGAGGCACGGCCGCAGGCTCGGGCACAGAGTGCTTCTCCTGATCATGGAAGCAGCCCATGCTTCACGATAGAATTAACGTGCGCAGTTGAATGGCGAACAGAGTTTCGGTGAATCAATCGCGCTTCTGGTCAGGAGACAGGAGTTCATCTATGTATATATACTGCATGTTAAAGTCCCGCTCATTCCAGTTTTAACTTCTGATTTCTGACTTATTTTTCATTATTTATAAATTTCGTCTTTTCTGAATTTTTGGTTTTTAGTTTTTTTCCCTGTTCGTATTCGTTTGCATTGTCCGTGATGAGCTAGCATATTTTTTTCCTATTTTAAAAGTTTTTAAAATTTTTAATTACGCCAAATAAGTCACCTTCAGTTACAGTAAAATTTCAGCTGTTACAGTGTACTTTCAGCTATAAACCATAGTTTTTCAGCCCAACCGAACGGGGCCTTCACACGGAAGTCGATCTTGCCAGTTGTTACAAGGTACCTTTTAAGGCTAGCAAGCTAGAAGCCTAGAAGCAGAGATCAGGAAATTCAGGATATGAGAAGACTTTGACCGGCCTCCACGATCTCAATCTCCTTACTCGTCGATCGACCTAATGCTGAGCTGGGTATTACAGAGAGGACAAGGCTGTAGGTTGTGTTGAGGCGAGATCCACGAAACTAACAAAGTCAATGCTTGGATGCTTCTTAACCGGTTTCCTCGGTACGATTAAGTAGTGGAGTACACTTCTTTTCGGACAGGTAATTAAGTAGCACTTCGCTGGCCTCTAGAAAATGGCAACTGCTGATGTGTTACAGCCTCCTTACAGGTAGATACACATCTTCTCCTTATGGACTCTGGATTAGGATGTCGACTGGACTAAAAAAATTCGGTTTCAGTTCTCGAAGAAATCGGGAAATATTGTGGTTTTTTAAGCCTACACCGCTACACGTTTTGCAAGTTATATTTAAAGGAATATTTTGAAAGGAGCGAGGAAACAGGATTGACTTAGCGCATATCTAATTGCAAGATGTTCTTTGGGAAATTCGATCAAGCAATAGGCAGCTCACAACACTCGTCTAGTCTTAAAAAAATGTTGGACCGGTACGGTAAAAAAAGGGTGAATATTGCCTTCAAACATTCTCTAAGCATTCGTTAATCATTGCATAGTGAACTTGATTGTATAATTTCTTTAGAGTTTTACATGTTTGAATATATATAAAAAAATCAAGGGTTTAGGTCTTGGAAAATCAAATTTCAGTTTTTCGAAATTAGGGTTTTATGAGTTCATGTGACTTGGAATGTGGGAAGTTTAGTATGACGTGACTACTCTATATCGCCGCACCGCTTCGGGTAGCCATTTGAGTTATTTATGGTTAGTTTTTTATTCAATTGCGCAAGGAATAGGCAGCTCCAAAACTATTACTTTACGCATTACATAAATCTTTCATACATGAATCTTTCAAGTTTTGTCAACCTCGCTACTACTACGGTACAAACCAACATAAACATCCGAACCATATACGAACATAAACTTTTAGGAGATATGAAAAATATGACGGGTAGGACTAGGGGCTACTATGGAATTGCCTGACTTACCCATGGACTAGAGCCATTTGCCTTTCCTTTCGAGTTTGGTGTTGTAGCCCTCACCGGTCGCACTGGTCTCTCGCTCTTTCCACCTGCACGCCTCTAGATGAGCTTGCATCTCCCGTCGGATACACTCGCTATACTCTTCATTGCATTATCGCTACTCCCTCCTCTCGTGGTCCGTCTCGGCATCCTACTCCTCATAGGTGAGACGCCACTGGTTTTGTGGGTGGATCTCTCGATCGATCCATTTGCGGAATGTGCATAGCGGATCCAGAGACTATGTGTAGATTGAAGAGGTAGTTAGTGTGTGCTTTCAAAGAGAAATGCAAGAGGAATATACTGTAACCAGTCCTTATCGGCTGGTGATACCATCCGTGTCTCAAAGCTGGTCAGGGTAGTCTCAGGCGTAGTTAGGGCAATCCCAGTAACGCATACCCAAACTCAATCGCTACTTCGACTTGAAGAAGTTGCACATGTCCCCACACCAGCAGATGGGCGCGTCTCCCCCTTAGGTGGGTCTTGTGATGAATGCTCAGTTGGAATGTTGTGGCTGGGTTTGGAGCTACGGGAGGCGTCGTTGTGGGGAGGTGGCTTCTTGGTACGGGTGCTTTGCTTATCACGGGCTGTAGCAACTCTTGCTAGTTAGCCTATCTCCTCCCATGCTTCTTCATCTGAGTGTGGTAGTGTGGTACTCTTGTTGCATGAAAGACCACCGCGGAAGGGGTAGTAATTATACACCGAGCCTACACAACGTACATGACAGAAGTCCAATTGGGTTGATGCAAATTCGTGTCCGTGAGTCAGTGGCATCGAGGAGGAATCTTGCTACAACATGCATCACATATTTGCATGAAGCTAAATCATTGGGTCAAGTTGCTGTGCAAAGCTGCCTAGTTGGGTCACATTGATCTGCAAAGCTACCTCGTTGGCTCATGTCACTGAACAAAGTTGCCTCTTTGGGTCACATCGTTGCGCAAAGCTACCTCGCTGGGTCACGTATGTCTGCAAAGCTACCTTATTGGGTCATGTTGGCATGCAAGGCTTCGTCATTACGTCACGTTCGTCGTGCAAGATGCCACATTGGGTCCGTCACACACACATACACTGTGGGACAATGCATGAGAAAGCATATCTGACATATTTAGGTATCGTGCAAGTTTCACTGGGTATAAAAAACAAGGCAGACAATGCATGAAATTAGAACACTGAATGAAAATTAGATGAGCTCAGTCTGTTAGGGCAATCGTTCATTGAGTGCCCAGAGATCTTGCATATCCTGCACTTGATTGTGCGGCTAATGCTAGTACGTTTACTAGCATCTATGTCATTTCGGAAGCGCCATATCTGCTGACGTCCCTTCCCAGTTGTCTTCAAGTTTTTGTTCGGGGCCATTGCACCATGTCCGATCAAAGATCCTTATAGTTCATGTCGAAGTCGTAGCAGTGAAACTCTACACTCTATGTACCAAAAAGGTATTGCATGTCATAGTACTCAGAGATGTATGGCATAGACATCTGCCTCATTTGCACACACGTCTTGTACACATGCAAGCATGGCTTATGCAGGAGCTTCAGCTTGTTGCAGGTGTATGTCACCACTCACCCAGGGTACATGCCTGTTTCATTTCACCTCTAGTATGACTGTCGACATATTTCTACCGAACTCTGGTCTCATACTTCCTTCTAAGGCCATCGATTACCCAATGTCGTGCATTCGAGACTTCTCCATCTTCTGGTCCATGCGCCTTTGCATGTTCTCGGATCACTGCTTGCTTTCTTCCATCTGTCGCTTGACTGCAGTGGCTCTATTTACAAAATAACCGATAGTACGAGTCCATGTCTCCTTGATGATTGCGGTGATGGGGAGGCATTGCACGCCTTTGAGGATGTTGTTGTACACCATGGACATGTTGGTCATCATAACCCGTACCTCGCACTGTCTGCATCATAGAGAAGAGACCATTTCTCTAATTCAGGAGCATGCCGATGAATCCACTTTGAGAAACTTATGGCATTACTGGGTTGCTCAACCTCCGTTACCTCCGGGGTGGACTCCCTTGTATGCCTTGAAAAAACTTAATTATGTTACGCTATCTTAATTCTCAGCTATGAGTGTGAGAACGAGAAGCGAAACGTAGTCGAGATAGGCAATGAGCGACTACGGGAGCTCGCTATTTATAGCCAAGCAAAAAAGGGAACTTGCTGCATTGCTGTCGGGAACTCCGAAGTCGTTGTCGACATGCACCACCGTGAGCAAGGGGGGAGGAAATGGACAGGGTGACATATGTGAAGAGGGAGGGGCAAGGGGGGACAACATAGATGAGGCGATATATGTGTGAAGGAGGGAGGAGGCAAGGGGGATAGCAGCGAGGGGGTGACATATGTGCGGAGGAGGGAGGTCAGGCACTACAAAAGATGGTCATCGCACAGTGGCCATACGGATTACGAATTAAAAAGATGAATTAAATGAGGTAAATTCGATGGTATGTCATTAATTATGATTAAATTCACATGATAAATTTGGAGCGCATAAAATTCTAAAGAAATTACACAATCAAGTCCACTATGCAAGGATTCTTAAAAAATCGTAATTTTTGGAACTCATTTGCTACACTAAAAATTTCTTACAAACAATCTACTTAAATGATTTTTGAGTGAAATTCAGGATGGATAAAATTACAAAAAAAAATACACAATCAAGTGCGCTGTGTCGGAGGCTCTACATCAAATTTCGTAATTTTTAGAGTTCATTTGCTATATATAAAAAAGCAAACAAGCAGGGCACCTAAATGAAATCTCTAATTACAATTACATTAGCGCTAATTACCCTAACTAAATGGTTGCCGCACGGTGATCGTGCAGTAGAGAGCACATGTCCCCCAGCTGCCGTGTGGTGATCGTGTGATAGATAAGTTATTTTTACAAATTTTGTACTATTACTATTATTTTTATAAATATGGGATTGAAAACTGTCAGAGAGCCAAAAACTCGAGTCGTCTAACATTGTCCTTTCGACGTATGCAAGCCAGGTGCTGAAAGAAATATGACAAATGTACGCGGACAGAGCAGTCACATGGCGCACCATGGACGGTACTGGGCATGTGGATATACATGTACTCTAGCTAGAGCTGTTACCAATTGTCTCTACCATTTCTCTTGCGGGATAATAGATTCTTTGAGGATGTGTGTTCTGTGAATTTTGATTCCCTGTTTGGACTACAATGCCACGCTAGCCATAAGAGCCCTTAACCAATCTGACCTAACCCTTTCTGCCCAATGTACTGCAAACCTACCAACTATACTGCAGTAGATTGGACTTATCGATATGTAGTACTACTGGTTCGATTATCACATGACTTGGGGTCAGAATGCTGAAATGGTTAGATTGAAATAAACTAACTTATAATTAAAATTATACTATAGTTGATTGAAATTACACTGTAGCTGATAATAGCTTATTTGGCGTAACTAAATTTAAAAAAAATTAAAAAAACATGTTAGCCCATCACGGACAATGCGAACAAATAAAGAAAAAGAACCGGTAAAAAAGCTAAAAAATCAAAAAGTCAGAAAAGGACGAAATTTAAGAATAGTGAAAAATAAGTCAGAAGCCAGAAGCTTAAACTAAAATGAGCGGAGTATATACTTGAAAGCGAAGCTATTGGTTGTTCATGGCCAATTAATCTCTCAATCAACTCCTTTTTTTTAAAAAAGAATTAATCAACCACCATTAACCACCCTTTTAGCTGCGTCAAAATCAAACAAGCTCAAAACTCAAAAGAGTAGTCAAGAAAGAAACACATACTTGATGTTTGCTCATGGTATAGTAGACACTAGGCAACCCGCTTTGATTATAGTCGAAGGTAAGCATGCACTCCACATCAATCAGTGCAGTGGCATCTTCGCTTTTACCTGTACCTTTCTCCAATCACGAGACCGTAAAGGAATTACAGGCTCACAGCCTCAATTCTGACAAGTAGGCAAATGATGAGACAAATTTGGCGTCAAGAATGTTACATGGTAGAATGATAGTACATTGCACAATTCTGGTGCAGCAATATTGATTTCATTCCGCTTTTAAAAAAACTATGTCTATTTCATTCTGGGTGTATGAATTACAGTCGACTGACAGGTAGCACCTGTCAGAACTGAAAACGAATTTTTTGTACGGATAATTCATTTTTTATTCGAAATTACAGAAATATACCCGCGAATTTTTTTTTACAAAAATAGGCTCCAATCGCCCAATGGTTGGGCGACTAGAACCTTTCGCCCAACCCAGCAGCGATAACTGGAAAATCTCCCAACCGTTGGGCGATTAATTGCAGTCGCCCCACCGTTGGGCGACTTTCCTTCAGTCGCCCTCCCATTGGGCGACTTTTCATGCAGTCGCCCAATGGTTGGACGACTTTCATGCAGTCGCCCAATGGTTGGATGACTGCACTCAGGTCTTCACCAAAAATAGTGAAAATTGGTGGAGCTGTTCTTCATACATCCAAAAGTCTCCAGAAAAAAATTTGAGCAATTTCGGCCACGGGATCAAAAGTTATAGCAGTTTCAATTGAGGTCGAAACGAATTCAAGTCCGTTTCCGACACACCTTCAGTAAAACGGGCATAACTTTTGCATACGGTGTCCGTTTTCGATGTTCTTGTACTCGTTGGAAAGCTAACGACGAGGCCGATCCAAAAAAAATGACCAGCTTGCGTTAGTCACCCTCCAAGACCCCGAAAATTAGCCACCTTTGGACCTAAACCTGCGTCGCAAGTTTTTGGTTTCTGTTTTTGCCCTTTTTCTTGGTTTTTGTTTCGGAATTTGGATTTTGCTTCAACTGAAAAGTTGTAGATCTTGTCGAAACCTTTCAAATGAGTATATATAAGCTATATAAAACTTAGCTATTTTATCTTTTCAGACTAGTTGTTTATATTTGCATCGGTATATAAAACTTGTGATAGGGAGTATTACAGATGGTTTGTATGTAGAACCGTTTGTGATAATCTGATCGTTGGGCCCGTCGATGCTCCTCAACCCAATCCTAGCCCAGAGACACGAATTCTCAGTAACATCAAAATATTATTTACCATCGTATGTACCGATCGTTCTACGGTCAATCGTTCTTAAAAAAATTTCAAAATATTTTACACACCTATAACATATAATGAACATAAACTATTATTACAACTCCAGCAAATTTTTTACCAGTTTAAAAGTACAAAATTGAAAAAATTTAAAACATTCACGGGGGGACCTTTCATGCGATCACCCGCCATTGGCGACTTTCATGCGATGCGCCAATGGTTCAAGCGATCGCATGAAAGTCGTCTAATGATGGGCGATCGCAATTAATCGCCCAACGGTTGGGAGATTTTCCGATTGTCATTGTTGGGTTGGCGAAAGGCTCCAATCGCTCAACCATTGGGCGGCTGGAGCCTATTTTGTAAAAAAATTCGCGGTATATTTCTGTAATTTCGAATAAAAAATGGATTATTCGTACAAAAAATTCAAAATAAATCGGGAGTTTTTGAAATCCTTTGGAGGGCAGGGGCGCAGGGCGCACGCACAACTGGACCACAATGGTTCGACAAAAGAATTGCTGTCACATGTTTACTGGCAAAGTACGCCCACCGGACCCCGGCCTACAAGGATAGGAACTTGTTGATCTCTGAAGAATTGCATCAAGTGTGTGCTTCTGAACTGCCTCCCTCCTCTCTTCCAAAATTATAAACAAGCCCCCCAAGTACGCATTGGATGCCATTCAGTCTCAAGTTAAGACGAGAAGCTAGACAGTGCACATTTAGACTTAAGCTTATAGCTTTTGATTTTTTTGGTAATGTGTGAGACTTTTTCACTATAACTGATGTAAATTGTTTCGATATAATTAAATTTAAAAAATTTGAAAATAAAAAATATATTCTCTCACCATGGACAATACAAAAGAATACAAAAAAAGAAATAGCAAAAAATCTAAAAAACCAAAACCAGAAAAGAACGAAATTAAGAAATGAGAAGCCCGAAGCTAAAAACTAAAAAGGTAAGCCTAAAAAAGCAGGAATCAAACACAGCATTATCTTTTGTCTGTGTACTGCGCGCTCTCCAGTCCAGTCTCATATGATATGGCCCAGTTCCAGCTGTCCCAAAGCTCCGCGTCGGGAAGAAGTCGCGCACGCCGCACGGCACGACGATGGGAGGATGAAAATGCTGGAATTTTAACCGAAATGGACGGGAAAAAGCGCCGTGTTTTCTAACTTCTGAGGTGCCGAACCACTCGTCGCCTCACACGTCCGCATACGCGATACGGACCGCGGCTACCGACGAAGCCGTACGTGCACCTGGGGATCCTCCCCCGGCCGGGCAACTAAACTACGTCGCGCGCGGTCCGTTCCGAGCGGTAGAAGACGCGCGGCCCTCGTCGGCTTGACGCACACGCTCTGCTGCCCGGCACAGCGAAATTAACCGAACCGTCCGGTGGTGGTGTCAGATCTGACGTTTCTTTCCCTCGTCGCGCATTCGAAAGAAACGCGATGCGAACTGGTCCCAGACGCGGACGACTCGTCGGAAAATTTGAAGGCTTGGCCGCTTGGGAGTTGGGAGCGAGTGAGCAACAGCAGAGAACTACCGTAGCTGTTCGGTCTGCGGTTGCATCTATATTTCTACTATTATATAAAGAGGAGTTGGTGGTCATTGGTGCATTCTCTTTTCCCCTCTCTATAACCATCTGACTTGATCTGAATCATGCGTCTCTCTCCGGATACAACTGTCTACCCCTCCACTTTTCCTATCTTCTCACGCATTCTGGCTACCCTTCTTTCTCTATCACTTGCTCTCCAATGTTTGATGTGTAAAGTTAGCCAGGTAGTAAGTTTCGTCATACTATTTTTATGACTCTGTTGTAACGCACGGGTCTCTAACTAGTGAAATTGAGGTGTTGATCAACTCGGCTTCGGCTTCTGGCTTATTTTTCACTATTCATAAGTCTCGTCTTTTTCTGAACTTTTGGCTTTTTGTTGAGCTTTTTTGCCGGTTCTTTTTTTTCCCGTATTTGTTTGTATTATACGTAATGGGCTAACATATTTTTTATTTTTAAAATTTTTAAATTTAATTATGCTAAATAAGCCTCTGTCAGCTACAATGCTTTTTTCAGTCAGCTACAGTGTTTTCAGCCATAAGCCACGAGCTTTTCAGCCGAACCGATCACCACCTGAAGTCGTTGTTCAAGAATTCATTTGAATCTCTTCTTTTCGATTTATAGTTTTCTTCAAAAACATAAATGAGACTGTTTTTCATAGTATTTATAAAACAGTTTATCCGAATATTTTTTAAAATAGTTTATCAATCTATCGTATTTATTTTTATATATAAATACTTATATTAGAGTTAAAAACAATAAACTGCAAAGAATAAGTCGAGTTGCTGGGCGGGGGCTGGCCACGTTATTGGGCTCTGCGAGTTGCATTCATGTGTACGTACTACGTAGTCACGTACAGTTTGTTACGGGGTTTTTTCCCTTGCGATTGAAGTTTCTGACTCGGATCATTGCGCACTGAATTGTCTGGTACTCCTACTGTACTAGTAATAGTAGTGCTAGCTTTTGCTAACAAATCCCTTGACCAAGTTTCGAGAGAAAATGAGTGCTTGTTCACCCAAAAGGCTGGCCACTACTGGTCAGTGATCTTTGCCCTTGGGCATGAGTGCAACTTTACGCGACGCAGGTAACGGCCACGGTAAAGGGTGAAACATCTACACATCGCATCATTCATCTTGTCAAGCGACAAAACACAGAGGTCCAAGTAGATTAATCTCCACCCATGCCTTATGTTTTCTGAAATGGTCCAAGTACAACTCTAGGCTGACGCCTGACGGTGTGGAAAATATGCATCTGCGTACAAGACAAGGTGTAGTTTTTCTTTTCAACCCTTTTGCTGATATTTGGCCGTTCTGCCTGGCTGGATATTAATGAAGACAAGGTGAAAATTATTTTTCTTTTCATAATTTTCTTATGTTAATGAAGATCACTTCACTGGCACTTGTGTATTTGTCATGTAAATATACTGCCAGGCAGAACGGCCAAAAAAACCTGAGTTGTATTCTAAAATAATATCTGAGTTTTTAGTTGAAATGCTTGTCCATATTAGTACATGAAACAACTCACCCATCCTGGTCGATAGAAAACTAGCTCCGATTTGCCCAGCATAATGTTTTTTGTTCTTTTTGAACAGAAAATGTTCTACTTCTCTCTTATGAGATTGATGCTTTGTCAGTTTGGCAAAGTGTTCTACTTTTACAAATCAGTTTTCTACTCATAGAACGGAAGAATGGATTTATGGCTTTTGGTTGCAGTTTATTAGTCTAATAAATAGTGATTACCGAGAGAATCCAAAAGCCACTGAAGAACCAAAAAGAATAGGACCAGAAGCCGCGACTGAAGCTGGGGGCTTTCAATTCAGTTGTTGTCTTTTGGTTTTCTACTGAGCTAATTTGGATGAGCTGAGTAGACATGATTTTGTTGAGTTGAGCTAATTACATTAATTGTGGTCATGTCCACATACAGACTTAGGTACAAAAATTGCACATGGCAAGTTATCATTTGTAACTTACATATTAGTGTACATAGCATGGTATGTACGTCAAGCTATCAGGGACGATACAATGGCGTCCCGTACCATGTTCATATGCATAGCTTCTCCACCATTCACACCCTGATGTGCAAGGGCTTGTGCCTGACTCACGTCCTGCAACTCGCAATCAATGCTGAAGTTGTAAAGCTCCATCGTTGTTACAATTATGACCTTCTTCTTAGGTTTGTCGTAGTTAGGGATGTTGTCGAAGATCTGCCACTTCATCTTGCACATTCCAAATGCCCGCTCGACGACGTTGTGAAGGGAGGAATGATGGAAGTTGAATACTTCCTGCATCCCATTGGGCTAATTGCTATCTTGAAAATCTGAAATGTTGTACCTATGGTTCCAATAGAGAGAGAGAGAGGTACCTCGATCTATTTCGTTGGCCAGAGTCTACGAGGTAGTACTTCCCTGCATGAACCAAGAGAGTAATGACAGCAAATGCATTACATTTATACAAGGACGAGAAATATAGGACAATGAGTCGCTTTATATATAGGTGGGATAGGGGACTAGTCTCCATATTTCACTAGTGTTTTCCCAAGCATCCGTGTATCGTGAACTAATCTGGGCCATCCGACGCAGACAAATGTGAAGTAAGCATCGAAGTCACATACCGCTAGCACTTTATGACTGGTGTACCTATGCCTATTGGAATGCCTAGCACACTCAACAAGTAGTACCATAACTTACATGTGGGTCACATCAATTGCCTCGATGCGTCACAAAAGTGAGGGTAGAACTTCTATTGTAGCAGTCTGGGATGCACCGTTTGGAAGGTGGGGTCACGTAGTGTAGTGTTGCTACTCGCCAAACCAATCACGCACTTGAGACCTTGCATGAACTTCTTGCTGATAGTGCCTGTGGAGTGCTTGAACCAGTTGACCGTCTACCTGTTGGACTAAGGGGCCCCATAGGTCCAAAGAAGTAGTGCGAGTGCTTCTCTGGAGCACATTTCAATTGTCAACTAGAGGCCAAAGTTTGCTACTAGTGTATCATGCAACCATTCGAACACTATTGGCTGTATATGCAACATGTCATAACAGTGGCATTCGTCGATGAGCTGTTGTTCGACCCACTATATCCTGGTCATAATGGTTACTTGTGGTGGCGTCCTGGATGTTGTTGTTGAGTCACCATCACCGCTAGCAAAGGCGACATATGCAAAGAAAGCGAACGAACTTGTAGAGGCCTCTTTCGAGCCACCGTCTGCACCGGCCGTCCCTGCCATGTTTGTCTTTGCATCCACCAAGTAGTGCATACACATTCAGACAACGTCGAAGCAACATCCGATGAATAATACTCAGTAATCATACCGAAAACAAATGAAGTCCCAACAAAAGAGTAACATTACAATGCATAACAATGAAATGAAATCCCAACAACAAAGGAATAGCTTAGTTCGGCAAAGAAAAAGCGAAATGACAGTGAATACACGGACGGTTGGAGCAAGGATGATGGTTTAATTCTATCAAATATTATTTAAATTATGTGATTTGTAGGTATACAAAGCCGGATTTATATTGTAGTATGGAGGGAGGAGAAAAAACCACAGCCAAAGAGAGGTGGTGACTAAGGAATCGATTGTTTTGTTAGCCTTTTGTTGGCACCATTTGCAGAAGTCGTTAGTAATGTGATGTATGTTTGAATTTGCAGTCTTCCGTGTCTGAGGTTTAGAGATGGATGTATGTTTGAATTCGCAGTCTTCCATGTCTGAGGTTTAGAGATGGTAACGCTGTAACCGTAAGTTTATTTTAGCAACATATGTATGGTTTTTGTGCTGTATTTTGTTGAAGTATTGTGTTATTTTCGTTAGAAATGGAGACAGTGTACGTGTTCTATGGTAGGGAGGTCGTGCGTGGCGGTCTAGAAGGACTTGATATGTCGAGCTGCCAGCGTGCCGTACTAAATGTTCCTAACCTGATATACATGGATTTGCTCGAGCTACGATGGTGCATTCAGCAGTTGTTTGGTAGGCATGTTGCCAAGAACAAGATAGTAATAGAGGTAGTCACCGCCACCATGGTCCCACCACACGGGCAGATGTTATGGAGCCTAGCGAAGGTGACCAGCAGTGTTATGTGGGCACACTACATGGAGATCGTTAGTAATTCTCATGCTCTGATCTATCGACGGCCCATGGTGTATGGCTGGCATCCACTCATGCGGGTAGACAAACCAGTGCATGGGGCACTCGCATTGCGCGTGTGCCGCTCCCCCATATGGGGCAAGTCACTTTCCCCCTATACGACTAAGGCTTGTGACGAATGAGTGCGCGGCTGCGCGTTTAAATAGCCGAGCACGGGAGAAAATGACGAGCGGAAACGACATGTCGCACGAAAATACCGTGTAAAGACGAATTACGCGAGAATTGGTCGGACAAACACATGTGGGGCAACAGGCCATCCTCCTGCCACGCCCCCCATAATGGGCAGGTCACTACCCCTTGGCTGCGGGGCAGGTGCCTAGGAGGGGCTAGAACTACAAAATATGATGCGGGGGCTAGTTCAGATAAAAATGTTTGTCAGGGGCCTAGGAATAAATCTCAAAAAGGTAAGCCACCGCCCACTACGATACCCCAAAACGACCAGATCGTGGGGAGGGAGGGCGGTGGTGGTGCCGTGCCGCGGTGGCCGCGAGGTTGTTGCTGCTGCTCACAAAACTCCCACGCTTCTCAGGTGTCAGGACCCCCTCCTCTCGCTAGTTCTGCCCCGCAAAAACCACAAGCAACCCCAGTACTACTACTACTACTACTACTACCTCGCCATGGCCGCCGCCAAGCTCGGCCCCTGCGCCATGGCGGATGCTGCAGGGCGCTTGGCCCTCTCAGCGGCACGCGTCTATCTCTAGGCTTGGTAAATTCTTCGCCTTTCTTCGCTTGCCTTCTTGTCGCTGTTGCTTGAGCATTACAGATTGCTGCTAACTTCTTGGTTGTTAACTGTTAGTGTCTTAGTGATGTGATCTCGCTTGGTGGCACAGTGATGAGATGCACATAAATTAGGAGTAGGGAGCTTGCCATGTGACCCTGGTGCTGTTTTCTCCGTCGGTGGGATCATAAAATATTATCTCTAGGAGTGTTCTTGGGAAGGAGGATGGTCAACATTGCCATGAGTAGCTGCTGGCCGGCTGCTAGATTTGGCCTAATTAGTGTAATTCTACTGTAGTAGACGACACCCTAACCACCATCCTAATCTTCTGCATCACTGGGGCCCCACGAGAAATTCTTGCCTTCTCCTCCACCTACCAGAGCAACCTCTCAACACCCCTTGCTCCCCGCCCAAACCACAGGAGTAGGACGGATTCTTGAATTCCCTTTTGCTTTCATTGATTTGTTTGTTTTGGACGTGTGTACTTTTTCCTATTATTTTTGTGGCTTATAATGGCGTGATCTCTGCAGATGGTGTAGAGACAGGGGAGAGGGAGAGTGAGAGAGGGGAGAGATGGGGGCGATTGGAGGCGATGAGATGGTGCAATGGGACAAGGTGGATGGAGGTGAGGTGGTCAATGGTGGTGTGGGGAAGCTGGAGAAGATACTGGTGTCTGTGAGGCTGAGGCCGCTGAGCGAGAAGGAGATTGCCAGAGGGGACCCGGCGGAGTGGGAGTGCATCAATGACACTACCATCATCTCCCGGAGCACCTTGCCGGACCGGCCCACAGCTCCGACTGCATACTCCTTTGGTTTGTGCATCACAAGCCTCGTCTTTCTGCTGATACATAATGTAGTCCTTCTGAATGTATAGTTCATTAGTTCAGCAACATCTGTTAATAATTTGGTTATCTGATCAGTACTTATGTAGTACATTTCAGTTGCATTTCGAAAAAGAGAAAAGTTCAATCTTTTTATATCCTTTTATATTGTTCATAATTTCAGATCTCTCTGGAGTTTCCAGACCATCGGTAATTTATTACTCTATATATACCATTATTTATTACTGGAAATTAAGACACCTTGAATAAGCTGATTACCACTCATGGTCTGACATGAACAACTTGGGCTCTTTAGTGTAGCAAGATGGTTCTATGGCCTGTTTGGCAGGAGAGAAGCCGCGCGGCTTTTGGCTTTTGCTACAGTACCTAACTTTTAAACGAAGTATTTTTTCAAGACGGGGTCTACAAGTTAAGCGATCTACACGTTAAAAGTCTAATATCTGTACCAGCCAAAATCGCAAGTGCGCATCTGTCTTTCCGTAATCTGTACCGTAAACAGACAAAATTCAAAAATTTCAGCCAAAAACCAAAAGCCGCAGCCGAAAAGAACAGGCCAGAAGTTATTTATCATAAAGAGGCTCTTTTGAAATTAAAATTTTTACATCTTTACAAATTGAGTTGGGACAATATTATTGTAGTGGACAAATTTCATCTTGCTAGAATACAGATAGTCAGTGAGACCTTATTTTGCTCCTTTCACAAGTATGCTCTACAAAATTCTCTCACTTTTCAGCTGTGGTATTGGTTGTATCTTCTTTGACACAACTCTATTCCAATTGCAGATAGGGTATTCCGTTCTGACTGCAACACCAAAGCAGTATATGAGGAAGGGGCCAAGGAGGTTGCCCTCTCTGTAGTTAGTGGCATTAACTGTTAAGTGCAAACCTACTGCCTATCTTTCTCCAATTTGTTTGAATCAAAGCATTCCATGAAGTCACTGAATGTGTTTTCTTTCCCTTTTGTTTTATCTGTAACAGCAAGTATTTTTGCATATGGTCAAACAAGTAGTGGAAAGACCTACACCATGATTGGAATAACAGAATATACAGTAGCAGATATTTATGATTACATTGGCAAGGTAATCGAACACCCATCCTTTCTCAGGTTTTAAGGTGTCACTGTTGATCCTAATTAGTAAAAATTAGTTCACAACAAGTAATGAAATGGCACTCTTTTCGAATGTCCAGCTGATAAGCATGTCATTTTTTTTGCAGCATGTGGAGAGAGCATTTGTGTTGAAATTCTCAGCAATAGAGATATATAACGAAGTTGTAAGGGATCTTCTTAGTTCAGAAAACACTTCTCTTAGACTTTGGGATGATGCAGAGGTCAAAACAACTCCTTGTTTTTTTTCTTAAAAAAAATACTGTTGCACCCCTGCATTACTAATGGTTTGGTGCTGCTCATTTTACAGAAGGGAACCTATGTAGAGAACCTTACAGAGGTGATATTGAGAGACTCGGAACACCTCAAGGAACTGATTTCTGTGTGTGAAGGTGGGATGTTGTTTGTGGTAGCTTACTTAATTTCTAAGTGGTGATCACTGTCATCTCATTTGTGCATTGTGTACTTATACCAGCTCAAAGGAGAACTGGAGAGACATACTTAAATGAAAACAGCTCCAGATCACATCAAATACTTAAACTGGTTTGCCCACTACTTGGTTGTAGAATTGTGTAAAATCAATGTGGCATAAGTTCATTATTTCTGACTTGTTTATCGATTCTTTCAGACCATAGAAAGTTCTGCTCGTGAGTTCTTGGGTAAGGACAAGTCGACGACACTTGTGGCTAGTGTGGTAAGAAAACATTTAATAATTCAGTCATATTTCCTTTCTGACATAAAAATAGGGAAGTGTAATCACCTTTTGTTGTGCCATGCAGAACTTTGTTGATTTGGCGGGAAGTGAGCGTGCATCTCAGGCACTATCCGCTGGTGCTAGGCTGAAGGAAGGTTGTCATATTAATAGAAGTTTACTTACCCTAGGAACTGTCATTCGGAAACTAAGGTTGCAACCTCAACTCAATATTTTGTATAGTGTTGAGTTCCAATTCAAAGGTCCTCATAGGATAAATTTTTGTTTATTTTACAGCATATTGAATTGGAACTCAACACTATACAAGAATTTAATAGCTGTACATTTTTGTTTATTTTACAGCATATTGCATCCATTTATATTATTTACTTGTTTTCATTTATGTAGCAAGGTAAGAAATGGGCACATACCATATCGAGATTCAAAGCTCACACGCATATTACAACCTTCTCTGGGAGGTAATGCAAGAACTGCAATTATTTGTACAATGTGTCCAGCCCGAAGCCATATGGAACAATCAAGAAATACCCTGCTGTTTGCAAGTTGTGCAAAGGAAGTAGTCACAAATGCCCAGGTTAATGTAGTCATGTCCGATAAAGCACTAGTTAAACACTTACAAAGAGAACTTGCTAGGTTGGAGAGTGAATTGCGATGTCCAGCTCCATATTCCAGTCTTGAATCATTGGTGAAGGAAAAAGATAAGCAAATTCGGAAGGTAAATGCTACTTCTGACCTTTATGTGCATTCCTTCTTACTTTCTTTGTACATTAAGAAACTTAGGATTCGTAGTAAACCACCATTTCAATGCACGCTGTATGAATTTTTTACCATGCCAGTTGTCTTCAATGCCAAAAATACACTTTCTTGCGGTGGTGTAAAATTTCCATGTATTCTTCCTTGCAGATGGAGAAAGAAATTAAGGAATTGAAGTTACAGCGTGATTTGGCTCAATCCAGGCTGCAGGATTTGCTCCAGGTTGTTGGAGATAACCATGTTCCAAAGCATCCCCAGGTATGCACACTTCCTTACTTCCTAATTAATTAGTCTAACTGTTTTTTCATAAGCACAACAAGTTATTTACTTTCTGTCTATATACATGTAGGCTTCTGGGAGGAACTTTACCTTCGATGTGCCTCAGTCATGCGAAGACGAGCAGTCAACAACTGAGTCATCAGAAGTTGTTGACAATGTCCAAAATTTTAGGTTTCAAGGACGCCGTGCAGCACAAAGGGAACATAGGTCTCAGCAGTCTGAAAATAATGTGCAGTTTGCTACCCCATCTAGGTATTCAGTCAGCAGTCCTCCCTTCAGCGGGATGCCCCCAACTAACAGCAGAGATGATGTCTCTCAGATCTCTAATGAAGATTTAGATGATCTTTGCAAAGAAGTACGTTGTATAGAGACCAATGAAACAGTAGATAAGGAAGGTTTGGACTCGTCAGCTGTGGGAAGCAATACTTTGCAAGATTTGAATGTGGGTTCTAGTGTGCATGGAAATAATGATTCAAATCCATCTGTGAATTCTAGACACCATGATGTATCTCCTATTACCCTGGAGCAACATTTGGAGAATGTCAGAAAGCCTTTTGCCAATCTTGTCAAAGATCTAGGATCTTCAACATGTAACTCATCAAGCTCTAAAGTAATTCGTAGAAGCAGGAGCTGTAGGTCTCTGATGGGTTCCACTTTGTTTGAAGATTTGGAAAAGGATGATTGCACACCACCAAGCAGAAGTTTCATGGATTTCCCAGGGAGACCTGAAGGGTGTCAAAGAAGGGGATCTGCACTGAACTATGATGCAGAGAGTGAAACTCTATCAAGGGCAGGCTCAATGCTTTCTGAAATTACTACTACAAGGAACGCAGTTAAGGCAAACAGTTCTGTTGCAGGTGACACAGAATTTACCGGCATAGGTGAATTTGTTGCTGAACTGAAAGAAATGGCTCAGGTTCAGTGTCAGAAGCAACTCGGTGATCAGGTATGGAACTGTCTTATTATCATGCAAATGTTATTGCGCTCATGCCGGCACAGCTCATTTTTCTATTCCAACTTACAAAAAAATGTCAGTACACTATTGTGGTGCCACATTTTTTTAATAGCATATGGGTGCTTACTATAAACTGAAAATTACACCCTCTACCATGGAAGATATTGTAATATGCAAAATTTTAGTTAACATTTTCCTTTGTTATGATTGTCAGAGTGGAAATGGAGACTTAGCAGAAGGAACCATCAGGAGCGTAGGACTGGATCCGATTATGGATGCCTTGCAATCGCCTTCACGATGGCCACTGGAATTCGAGAAGAAACAGCAAGATATTATT
The DNA here is from genome assembly GCA_036346575.1 of Dendrocalamus sinicus. Classification (NCBI taxonomy): domain Eukaryota; kingdom Viridiplantae; phylum Streptophyta; class Magnoliopsida; order Poales; family Poaceae; genus Dendrocalamus; species Dendrocalamus sinicus. The sequence goes on from CM070650.1 coordinate 11,300,188, forward strand.
GACCTTTGGCATGCATGCAATGTCTCCTTGGTTCATAGGACTTACTTTTTCTTGCTATTTAAAGGAGATCCAGCTGATTCTATTTACATGGAAGTTGAGCTTAGGAGACTATCATTTCTTAAAGATACCTACAGCAGTGGTAGCATGGAAAGCAAAGTGGTTGCAGGTAGCCTGAATACTTATCTGGTTTCAAGGTTAGTCATGTTCACCACATTTGTCACAACTTCTCTGCATTACAATATTCGAATGCCTCCTGATGAAAATTACTTGCTATGCAGTGCCAAGAAGTTGCAACGTGAAAGGGAGATGCTCTGCAGGCAAATGCAAAAGCGGCTCTCGATTGAGGAAAGAGAGAGCATGTACACCAAGTGGGGAGTTTCACTGGCCTCCAAGAGGAGAAGGCTACAGGTCGCTCGTCGCCTTTGGATCGAAACGAGAGACCTCGAGCATGTCAGGGAGAGCGCATCCCTTGTTGCCAGATTGATCGGACTCCTAGAGCCAGGGAATGCCCTGAGGGAGATGTTTGGACTGAGCTTCGCGCCACAGCAGTTCACTCGGCGATCCTACAATAGCTGGAGATATGGGCGTTCTTCTCTGAACTGATTAAACCTTACAAGGTGAAACTGACCAAAGGAAGTTTCCCTTTTCTCCCTTTCTGTTTACCCAGCCCGTCGCTGCCTTCTTGGCTATAGAATTTTAGGAACATGTAAGCCCGTCAATGTGTTTATGGATGATCTGTGGGCTGTGGCTCAATTGATGTTTTAATGCAGCGAGTGGTCTATGAATTCGTTTTGGAGGCTATATATATCTACTGAACTGGAATATTAAATATGCAAGATTTATGTAAGTTGATACAAGGTGTTCCTCCGTTTCCGAAGAGGTCCAAGATTCTATTTAATTGTATGTGCACTTTCGGGACGAATAATGCCATGGATTGCAAATAAATTTATAGATCTGACACACAAAAGGTTTACACTTCATTACAACCTTCGGCAAGAAGTCGAGCAAACAGCAATAGCACAATTTCGTGATTACTATCGCCGCGAAAGCGGCATCAATGTGACCTAGCTAAGTACCAGCCAAGGCTATATTTGTAGCACCTCACATACAGCCAAATTAAGATACTACTATAAAACGATCGCTAAAATAAAAAAATAATAAAAAATAATAGTAGAAATCATACACAATTTAAAGCCTTTGAAGTACTTTATTAAAGTAATCAACGGAATCTGAAATACATGTTTGAAATATGGGATCAGTTCACTTCTAATCAAGTGAGAAATAAATTAAATGGCAAAAGTAGTAGCAAGCCACAGTGCTGAAACTCGAGTGCTCCCACCCATACATGCTGCTATCAATCTACTGGCCTTTTACTTGAGAATGGAAAGAGCAAGCGTAAGATTTAAAAATCTCAGTAAGTACCCAACAATGATCAAAACACAAAGAGTAAAGACAGGTAATACAACCAAGTAAAACAAAGGACAAGCATCATAAGCAAGCAATGGATACAGGATAAAGGCAATGAACATATGATACTGGAACACTGACATAGATGGGAGACAGATATCATAGAGACTGTGTAATTAAAGATATTGTTATGTGACAAGTTATAGCGAAGGCGCCAGCGACCTCATCCCACATACCCGGTTATACAAGAATAGCCAGGCACATCCTTGTCCTCGATTGTATAACTGTCGACGGGGTGTACCATCTTGTATAATGAGAATGTACTGCCCCCCGTATGTTACCAGGTTGGGTGGAAATCTCCCCTACATGTGAGTGGTCCCGGCCTGATAACCTTCAGTTCTTTATTTAGCGAATTATCCAAAATGTAATGAGAAAGTTGAGGGTGGATTGCAGTAAAGTTATGAGAGTAATGGTTTGATACAGTTAAGACCAGAGAGACAGGATTGGTAATACAAAGCGATCGGCCGTCGCCACCGCGCTAGGCCACCTGCCTGCCGCTGCCGCCTTGCGCCGCGCCGCGCGCCCCAGGCCGACGTGAGGAAGAGAGAGAGAGAAAGAGATAGAGGTGGGAGAGGAATGCAGAGATAGAGATAGGGATAGAGAGAGAGTTATAGATGGGTTTTAAAGAGAGTGATAAGGATAAGATGTGTTTTTAAAATCCTGATTTTTTGGGTGGTACAGAGAGGCTGCTGTCCCGGAGTAAGAGCAAAGCAGGAAGAGTCGCGGGGAAAACCACAGCACCATTCTTTCCTTTGTTTCTCTCAACTCCACCGCTGAAGATCCCCAACCACAAAACAGGCAATACGGTGAGCTCAGTGATGTTTTAGGTGTTCGTGTATATATAACTGATGAATTGATGCTTTTAGTTGAGGAGAAGATACCAGCTTCAATTTATTTCTGCGAGAGAACCGCTCGTCATTCTCAAAACTCCAGAAGGATTGAGATCCGCCACTGGCCCACTGTTCATGGCCGTGAGGTACGTACTTGTCTTGAGCACACTCGGCGGACATGCTGCACGAAGGATCTGGAATGCACAGCTGCATGAACGCTCCCTCAACAGCTGCGTGAGATCCTACACGATGAAATGGAAAGCAACTAATCAGGCACATATGAGTTCGATAAAGAAACGACAGGAGATAAACTTGATTGGAGAGGAAACGGGTTCGCTAGCCCCACTGTCGTGTGAAATGCCATTCGGCTAAGCAAAACACTGATTGGCTGCGCGAATGGCCGTTTGGCCTAGCGAAACGTCGTTCGGCCGCGCCTTTGCCACTGGTCGCCAGCCATCGCCACGCAACACGCTGCCGCCACCATGGCCGCGCACCGCCGCCTCCACGCACCTCCGCCGCCGTGTGCCATAGCCGTCAGCCACCACGCCGGGCCACCACGGCCGCGCCGTCGCCACCATGGTTGCGTGGCGCGTGCGGCCGCACGCGGTCACGCCATGCTGCCTGCCGCTGCCACCTTGCGCCGCGCCGTGTGCCCGCGTCGCCAACGGCAGCTGCTCGCCCCGTGCGCCTCAGGCCGGCGTGAGGAAGAGAGAGAGATAGAGATGCGAGAGGAATGTAGAGATAGAGATAGGGATAGAGAGATAGAGAGTAATAGATGGGTTTTGAAGAGAGTGATAAGGATATGATGTGTTTTTGAAATCCTGATTTTTTGGGTGCTACAGAGAGGCTGCTGTCCCGGAGTAAGAGCAAAGCAGGAAGAGTCACGGGGAAAACAATATTGTTAAGAAACCTGGGCCTGGGCCAGCAGCCTAGGGCCCATCGTGGGCACCTCATTGTAGTCTATAAATAGGGACATATACCCCCTCATTATGTACAGATGAATGAAAGCAATAAAGAAAGACCAGGAGTTCTCTCTATCTCTCTGTGTGTTCAATCTATTCTCTCTGTGATTCTGTGATTGATTCGTTCTTGTTCTAAGCAGAGAAATCGCTTGATCGTCGCCGCCGACGGTTTCTCAACACGTTATCGCGACGACTTCGCTCCGGTGAACGAGGTAATCATCGGCCATGATTGAATTTTCTAGATCGCTTTTGAATCTGTATTTTCTTTTCGCGTTCTAGATTGAATCTCTACGGTGCAAATCCGCCCTAATCTACCGCGAGCAGACTTAAAGTCGCCGGCACAATGTCGATCGATAGATTGTGAAACGGGGTAGATGTTGATTGTACTGTAGATTAGAACGATGCAAATCCGCCCTAAATCCACCGCGAGCAGATCTGAAATCGCCGGCACAATGTCGATCGGTGGATTGCGAAACGGGGTAGATGTTGATTGCATCGTAAATTAAGATCAAAAATTTTGCATTAATTTGTTTGATCCTGCACGATCATTATACGAAATTTTTTGTTTTGCATCTGTTCTGTTCGGTTATGCAAAGCATCACACAGAGAAAAAAAAGGGGATTAGGCATCACCACCGCGCCAGCATGCGCTGCTCGCCGTGTTTGCCTCGGTTTTACCGCCCTCCCGCCGAAGTGCGCACCGATGGCCTACTGCTCGGCTCGGGCTCGACTTGCCGACCGGAGCTCCCGCCCGAAGCGGCCTCCCGGCTCCCCACCGCGAACGCACGCCCCGCACGGCGTTGCCGGCTACACCACCCGCCCATGCCCGAACGCCGGCCTTGGTTCCCGTGCAGCCGCGCCGTCTCGCCGTTTTCGCCGCATTGCATGCGTCGCGCCTCACGCGCCGCCGCGCCGCCGCGCCGCCCGCCGCGCCGATCGCCCTCTACTCGTCCGACCTGCGCTGCGCTGATTGGGCGTACCCAAATCGGCCGCGCGCCGGTCACCATTCTTTGCAAGTGGCTGACTGCGCCGCCTTGCGTCGGCCCCACAGCGCGCCTCCCGAACGCCGCGTAGCGGCGCACTCGCGCCGCCTCTGCGCATCGCCGGACCAGCGCCACCTTGCGCCAACTCCCGCCGCCGCCGCGCGCGCCGCTGCGTCACCGCCGGTTGGGCGCTCCTCGCGCGCCCGCCCCGCCTCGCCGGCCGGTGGCTCCGCCGCTGAATGGCCCGGGCCCACCCGCTGCCACACCAGCCCGCAGCTGGTGCCTCATCCCGGCCCATGCGCGCCCGCTCGCCTCCTGGGTTTTGTGCCGCCGCCGCCGTGTGGTATGGGGTTAGGGAAACCCTAACCCCTGTGCGTTAACCCTGCTGCCTGGGCCACATGGGCCGAGTGCTCGAATGGAGAAGAAGCGGGCTGAATTTGGCCCGGCCGGGAAGGGGTGGCTAAAAAAAAAGGGGCCCGAACGGGTGGGGAGGCGGATTTTTTTGCAAAAGGCCCCCGAAACATTAGAAATTACCGAAAAGCCCTTAAAATTTGCATATGAGTCCCAGATTTTGCAGAAAAGGCCTCGTAGTTCTGAAAATTACGTATAAACCCTCAAATTTACGAGTGGGTCCAGAATTTTACAGAAAACCCCTCGGTAAATCAGAAAATTGCGCGAATTTTTCTCTGAACTGAAAATTTGCGTAAAAACCCTCTGGAATTGCAGAATTTGCTGAAATTGCATATTTTAGCATAAAAGGGCCTCGGGAATCCGAATTTTGAATTATTTTAGCATTGAAGCTTATTTATTTATGCCATTATTATTCTCTGTATTTTCTGTGTTTATTTACTGTTTTGGTTAATTGTAATTGCTGAAAATTGCTTTTAATCACTGAAATTAGCAGTAAAATTATAGAAAATGCATAGAAAATTCTGAAACATTGCGAGAACCTTTTGTACTATTTATTTACCTGCAGTGAATTATTCCGTGCATGTCTACCAGTAGTAGACTTATACACATTTAGATGACTAGCATAACGAACTGGAAGTTCGAGGAGCTGGCCCAGAATGGCCAAAACTATCTAATGTAGGCACCCGATGTCGAGATTGTGTTTGGAGCCAGGAAGCTCCGCGCGACTATTGGGATTGGCGGATTGAATGACGCCAACCCATGCCTAAAGAGAATGATCAGGCACTTCATTTTCTCAAGCACCACTTCTGCCTCACTCTCAAGAATGAGTACATGGCGGAGAAGAGCGCGCTAGCACTCTAGACCGCACTCAAGAAGCAGGTTTGAGAGGCTAAAGTACACCATTCTTCCTCGAGAAGAGTAGGAGTGGATCAGACTAAGGTTTGCCGACTTTAAGACGGTCAGGGAAAACAATTCTGCCTTGCACAGGATTTGTACCCCAATACAGAAAATTGAGAAAATCCTTCCACCCAAATGCAGTATAATCCGCACGCAATTATCGTCAAGACGGCTATGAGGAATATGCCGAATGGATTGATATGATGCAAGTTGCGGAAGCTTAGGACGAAGTTCTCCGCAAGAACTAAGTCACTCAGTCATCTGAGAGCTCCACTGGCCGTGAAGCCAATGCCGGAAGCAACAAGGTGCGAAAGCCCTTGATAGAGAAAAGGGGAAGGAAGGGTAAGACCGCAGCCCAGAAAGGTAAATCAGACGCTCCACATGAGAATAAGGCTAGCAAGCCAAAACGGGATGGCAAAGGGCAGCATGAAGCCCACTTTGCATCGGTTGAGGGGGAGTGTTCTGAGCAACTGCCCGCGTTAATGGAGGTTTAGACCATCCAGGCAGTAACACCCCCTCTCGACCTAGAAGCAGCCAATGCCATAATTTCTCTTGAAGAGAATGTAAACCCGAAAAAAAAATAGCAGAAGAAGTCTAGTGCACTGAATGCATTTCGACTTTAATTGTCATTTATTTTGTATGGAGGAATATGTTAGAATTTGCATGGATGGTACTTAAGAATTATTTTTTTTCTCTCTCGTGATGGTTGGATGATATTTGAAGAATTCATTCATTTATTCAGTTTATGATGGCATGATATGTTCTGATATTGGAGTATTTTATGTATTGATTGCCTTCTCATACATGTTAATAAATACCCTATATTAGAACACGTGTAGCGCCTTATAAAGGAAGTGTGCTTAGCTAGCAGCGGCACAACGAATACTATCTTAAGAGAGACTAAGTATTTCCAGTCGATCCATAAGAGCACTGGCAGCCTTACGACAATCGCCAGAAGCGATGCATGTATAATTGGTTCAGGAAGAGCCATAATGGGCACAACTTTGGTCATTGAAGAAGACTTATTGTACCCAGAATCGGCTAGAACTCTCCTAAGTTTTAAGAATATCCGCGCAAATGGTTTCCACGTTGAGACTGAAAAGAGTATGGTAAGAAATACATGCTCATTACGAAGCGCAAAGAGAACAGAAAATTGTATTAGAAAACTTCCTTCACTAGAAACTGGGCTATATTATACCAACATTAAAGCGCCTGCAGCGTACACTGTACTGAAGACAGTGTTTAGAAGCTCTGAACTCTTCTGTCTCTGGCATGATAGATTAGGCCACCCAAGTCTTCGGATGATGAGAAACATAATAAATAACTCGCATGGGCATAATATTAATGTGAAGAATTTCTGAATCATGAAGATTTTGTGTGCCCTGCATGTGCCACCGGGAAACTAATAACTAGACCCTCCACTCTGAAAGTGAAGGATGAAGTCCCTACATTCCTGGAACGCATCCAGGGAGACATTTGCGGTCCTGTTCAGCCCGTCTCAGGGCCATTTAAGTATTTCTTGGTGCTCATTGATGCTTCATCGAAGTGGTCGTATGTGAGTTTATTGTCCACAAGAAACCACGCCGTTGCAAAATTGATCTCGCAGATCATCCGTATCAGAAATGTGTTCCCTGATCATCGCATCAAGTCCATCAGAATGGACAACGCCGGAGAATTTACTTCAAAGACACTTGATGATTATTGCATGACAATGGAAATTGCAGTTGAGCATTCGGTACCGCATGTCCATACCCAGAATGGTTTGGCAGAGGCTTTAATCAAGAATATTAAATTTATTGCCTGACCTTTGAAGAATTGTAATTTGCCAGCCACATGTTGGGACACGCAGTCCTACATGCAATGAATCTCATCAATTTTAGACCATTGGCGTACAACATCCATTCACCTATGCAACTAGCGCAGGGGTCACCACCGGAAATTTCCCAACATTAGGGGGAGGAAATCAACCCCTTGATGAATAATGTCGAGAAATTACATGGCAAACCATGGGAATCTATCCAGATAACCCACTGTAACATCCTGGAAAATATAAATATTAAATTATGAAGTTTTTGGATTATTTTATTTGCTTTACATTTGAATTTGGAATTTCTGGTGTTGTCTCGAAAATTATGATGAAAGTTCCACAAGCTAAAGAGGAAACAAACATGTTTAAATGTAGAAAATTTAAAAATTTAAATAAGAATATGAAAAGATGATCCAGAAAGGAATGGAGGAAATTTTGGTTTAAACATAAAGCCCTCATTTTAAATAATGCCATAAATAACAAGGAAAGCAAATAAATTAAGTACCAACAATAGTTGAAAATATTTTTGTTAAGTCCAAAATGTCATCAGGAACTTCTGTGAATTTTTCCTGAATTTTTGGATGTATTTTCATATTTTTCTGACCTTATTGGAAATTTTTGGCAATTCTAAAAGCTAAAATAAAAATCTAGAAAAATTAAAACTCAACTTACCCTCCGCCACACGGACGGCGGGATCAACCGCGTCGCTCGCGCCTCCATCGCGGCCGGCTCGCGGGCGGCATGCGTCGCGCCATGCGGGCCGCGCCCCGCCGCGCCTCTCCTCCCGCTGCGCGGCCACGCGAACGCTGCGGCGCAACGCGCCGCTTCCTCTCGCGCCGTGGCCCGCTCCCCGCGCGAGCCCCACACGCCAGTCTCTCTCTCTGCCGGTGGCCCTCCCCGGCGCGCGCTCTTCTTCTTCCTCCCTCCATTCTTCTCCACGCGCCCGCAGCGCTGCTTTCTCACTCGCGCTCGCTCTCCCTCGCACAGCCGCAGCCAATCCCTTTTTCCCTCTCTCTCATACACCCTGAGCAAGTTCAAAGCACCCCGTGTCTCTCTCCCGCAAAATCTCGGCGGGATTTGGTTCGCCTCCTCGCCGGCGCAAGCAGGCGGAGCACCAGTGCCGCTCTAGCGCGCCCATCCGCTATAAAGCCCTTCCTGGAAGTCACGATCGCGCCGCAGCACTTCACTCTTCCTTTCCCCACGAGCAATTGAGCTATAACGCCCCAATCCCCGCCAGCGCCCTCCTCCTTCCCCAACTCCGGCGACCAAGCCGCCGCCGCTCCCGGCCGCCTCCAAGCAATCCCGAGCTCCCAGAGCTTCGCGGGAGCAAGGTGAAGCTATCCCCGCCTTCCCCCGTGCCTCCCGTGGTCTCCACCTCGCCGTCACCAAGGCTCCTACCCGAGCCGCCGCCGTCGCTCGCCGCCAGCCCTCTCCGGCCACCGTTACCCTCGGCCGTCCACAACAAAAGCATCGCCATCTCGTGGAGGTTATATTCCACGCAGCCCCGGACAATCAAGCACCCGACCGCTGTGACCAAGGCGAGTCAATACTTTGATCATGTTGAACCTACCTTTCTGCAAATTACTTTGTTTTAAATTAACAAATTGCATTGCTATTAGTTTTATAAAAATGCATGTTAAATTTGACATTCTAGTTATATGCCATTGTTTACCTTGAATAATATTACCCCCTCCTTTGAGTATTTGAATGTATGAACCTTGTCGCCCTAGCAAAAATATATTAGTAACATTCCAAAAATAAGTCCGTAATCGTATGCCATGCTTAGTATTGATTACGAACTCGGGGCAAGAAATTGTCCCAAGCATCACTTTTATTCATGAGAAACTGGTTTGGGCAGTCATGGTGGAAATGACTGGTATATTGGTTATGGATATTTTATGCTCCCAAAATCTCCAACATGCTTTAATGTCTGGGCGGATTGGTTCGAGGGTTTGTATGAGTATGAGTATGTGTGGTGCAGTGGAAGCACAAGTGGGTTAGTGGTAGGCCGCCCAGATACCACTAAGGACTGAATCTTGTCATGCCAACCCGTGTAAAACAGTACAACCACAAGTCTGTAAAGTATAGCTTGGCTTAGTAAATGTCTTGGGACCACGAAAGTCATCCTTCCAGGAGGTGGTGTGAGGATGTGCAAGTGGCGGTCTGTGAGACGGCTTGAATGGGACACCCGTGAAAGGTGAAGTTCTGCCGTGGCGGGCTAGCAGGGGTGGGGAGCCAGCTGCTAGACGTTCAGAAAGAGAACATCCCGCACAACGTATGGGACCCATCGCAAGTGGGAACGACCCATAGGGTGAAATGATGGAAGGGGCGAGGTACTTTGAAAAGTCACTGTGATGGTCTGCTCAACCACATGACTAAGGAATTGTGTGGGGCAACGAGTTGATTGTCTCTTGTGGTGAAAGTGTACAAACTCTGCAGAGTCAAAACTATTCGAATAGCCGTGCCCACGGTCAAGGGCAGACATGGGAACTTAACCAGATATAGTTCTATTTCAAAACATTTTATGAATGGGAATGGAAAAGTGAAGGGCGAAGGACTGCCCTGATTTGGAATTGTCCTGGGTGTCGTCCCAGTGGTAAGTTAAGCGGCTATAACGCTGAAAGATGGTGTGATGCCATGGTAATAGTGTGCATATGAGGTAATGCTTTAAGTACGGAAAATCCTGTTAATATCCCTTGAACATTATGCTTTTGTTCAAAACTGCTAGGTCTCAGGAAATTTTATGTATTATATTTCAAATAGTGGCATTTCTATTCTTACGAAATAAAATATGGGTGGAATAAACAGGGTCGCGAGTAAAAGAGAGGAATGTTTGTAGAGTACATATAAAGGCATTGGTGGATTCATGTCGATCTTGAATAGGAAATGATAGTGTGGGTTACGGAGGAATAAATTGGTGAAGTCTAGCTAAATGATAGGCTAGATAGAGGATTTAAATGATTTTTGGAGATTTAGGAATTACAGATAAATATTGGATTATGACACGAGAAATAAATTCTTGGGAGATGTCAATATTAGAATTAATAGATTCAGTTACTAGATGAATCAAATGAATTTTCGAGGATTTGGTGGAATATTACAAGTATTGGATTATAATTCTTGATTAATGATATTCTTGGTGGATATATAATAGTAATTGTTAATCCTTGGAAGATGTTGTTAATATAGGGAATTAATAGGAGTTGATCAATTACTAGAGGAACGAATTAAATTTCTGAGGAGATTAGAGGAGTCATTAGTGGATTATAATCTTGGTAAATTGAATTTTGGTGGATGTATATCTGAGGATTAGCTAGTGATAGATAATAGAAAAATGAGATGGATTATTGGATTATGGGTTGAAATCAATGACAAAAAGGATTGAATACAAAGTATGATCGGTGGATTAAATAAATGATGATACTTGCTGTTTGGAGTTTTAGACAAAGAATCGATAAATAGAATACATTTTCGGGGATTAAGTCGATTTTGGTAATTGTAGTGTGGAGTTAGGTAGTAATAATAAAACTTTGATTAATTAAGAATAATAATGCCGCTAAAAGCAAAATTTTGGCAAATAAAATAACCCGAGCCTTTCCTTTGTTATGCCACGCATACTATTTATTTGCATTCGTGTATTGGCTCGCGAGCACGGGTCGGAGTGCTCATGCTCGCTTTGCGACAAATTCGAAGCGGGAATCGATCACTGCGCTTCAACAATACTTTTGGATCACGATGACGAAGAAGATGAAGATGTCAAGGGCTAGGTCGCGAACCTCCGGTTGGTGCTGTGGGCATGTCTGAAGGTCCCACTGTGTGCTTCGTTCTTCCGCCGCTGCAATTTATTGATTTCGCCTAATCGCCCATGAGTAAGTCTACTATTATATTTACATTTCCGCATGATATGTACTTTGATATTCGAATCAGAAGCGTATGCGCTATCTATCGATCCAGGAATAGTGCGATTAAACATGAGATTCGGATTATAAAATTTGGGTCTGACACCCACGCACTAGTGAAACAATAGAAGTCCAGAAGACAATTGATTTGCAAGCATTAGCAAATCAGCTGCCTGATCACTTTAGTGATTTGAAGAGCATGACTAAGTCGCATGTGCCTGCACGCACTGCACCGGAGAGGGTTGAAATACCAAAGAAAGCAGAAAGTATCCCTAATCTCGTCCAGAGGCCTCAGAAAAATAATAAAGGACGAGAACTCCGGTTCCTCGAATCCTAAGTAACCGGGGACGCCTGGTGAAAAGGGATAAGAGGGATTTATCACAGCCGATCATTGAAGTCCCCCAGAATGAGAAGGGGAGCCAGTTGAGACCTGGCACAAGTATATGACACCTTTAGAAGAGGGCATACCGGATCTGAATATCCCAATCGACATAGATGTGTGCGCACACATCGGAGCCGAAAAACTAAAGGGACTTGCCACCGCAGTTGAAAGAAGTGGTGCGCAAGGTGAAACTCCAGTAGAAGCAACTCATGAAGAAATAGCTATAAATCATGTGCACACGGGAGAGTCCCTGAATAGGACAACAGCTAATATCGATATCTACTTCGCAAAGAAAATTGCCACCATCATCGATCTTGATCCCGAGTCTACATCGCTCGCTGAATGTAAGAAAAGATCAGATTGAGAAGATTGAAAGAAGGCAATAGCAACTGAATTGCTATCTCTGAATAAAAGAGAAGTGTTTGGGCCCGTATGCCGCACACCTCCCCACTTACACCCCGTTGGGCACAAGTGGGTATTTGTTCGAAAGAGAAATGAAAGAAATGAAGTAGTGAGATACAAAGCAAGGCTAGTAGCCCAAGGTTTCACTCAACGTCCTGGAGTTGATTATGAAGAAACCTACTCCCCGGTCATGAGTGGAATTACCTTTAGATATTTGATCTCAATGGCAGTGAACTTGGACTTGGAAATGAAATTGATGGATGTTGTGACTGCATACCTTTACGGTAATTTGGATTCGGAGATTTACATGAGAGTCCCTGAAGGAATTCCTCTCCCGAACCAAGATAGAGCAAATAGAATTCATTACAGTGTAAAACTCAGAAAGTCACTGTATGGACTGAAACAATCTGGAAGAATATGGTATAATCGCTTAAGCGACTTTTTCTGCAAGAAAGGCTACACGAGCAATGAAGACTGTCCTTGTGTATTTATACGATGATCCCAGAATGGATTCTGTATAATCTCTGTGCATGTAGATGATCTGAATATCATCGGGACAGCCGAAGACATAAAAGAAGCAAGCTCCTACTTGGAGTCAGAATTTGAAATGAAAGATTTGGGCAAGACCAAGTTTTGCTTAGGCCTGCAGCTTGAGCATGTCCTTGAAGGAGTCTTGGTACATCAGTCGACCTACACTCAGAAGGTGCTTGAAAGGTTTAGCTTTGAGAAGACATTTTCCTCAAAAGTACCAATGATCGGGAGGACTTTACAGCAAGAAAAAGATCCTTTCCGACCTAGGGAAGAGGGGAAGGAAGTCCTAGGACCGGAATTCCCATACTTGAGTGCAGTGGGAGCACTCCTGTACTTAGCAAACTTCACTAGACCGGACATTGCATTTGTCGTGAACCTGTTAGCAAGGTACAGTGCAGAACCCACCTAAAGGCATTGGCAGGGCATAAAGGACACCTTCCGATACCTCCAAGGAAGCAAAGACATTGGATTGTCTTACAGAAAGAATCAAGATCTGAACTTGATTGACTATGGAGATGCTGGGTACCTGTCTAACCCGCATACCGCTAACTCGCAAACAGGCTATGTATTTTCATGTGGTGGAACTGCAATTTCCTAGAAATCGTCTAAGCAAAGCTTTGTAGCTACTTCGACGAACCACTCAGAAATTATAGCGCTATATGAAGCCGCACGAGAGTGCGCTTGGTTCCACTGAATGAATCACCACATCCAGCAGTCATGTGGAATGAACATTGTGCAAACCCCCACAATTATCCATGAAGATAATGCAGCTTGCGTTGCACAAGTGCAGACGGGCTATGTAAGCATATCAACCCCAAGTTCCTCTATGCTCGTGAATTGCAGAGATGGACAAGATTAAAGTACTGTACACTAAGTCATATAGACTTGTTCACTAAGTCACTCCCGCATCTAGCTTTGAAAGGTGCGTGCGTGGAATTGGAATGACGAGACTTAGAGAAATGCAGAATTCAGGGGGAGAATTCTCACAAGCCCGCTAATAAATCTTGATCATGAAGATTAAGTACCCAAAAAATAAAGTCCTGCAGACCAAATGAATTTGGGTGAATTGTACTCTTTTTCCCTTGACGAGTTTTCCATGAAGTTTCTCGACCAAGGTTTTTAATGAGGCAATTCGTGCATCGCAACATCACATGTATCATGTGTTCTTTCTCCAAATTTTTCCCACTGAATTTTTATGGAGTTTTAGTGAGGCATGAACATGTCGGATGAGTGCCCAAGGGGGAGTGTTAAGAAACCTGGGCCTGGGCCAGCAGCCCAGGGCCCATGGTGGGCACCTCATTGTAGTCTATAAATAAGGACATATACCCCTTCATTATGTACAGATGAATGAAAGCAATAAAGAAAGACCAGGAGCTCTCTCTATCTCTCTGTGTGTTCAATCTATTCTCTCTGTGATTCTGTGATTGATTCGTTCTTGTTCTAAGCAGAGAAATCGCTCAGACTGGTCGTCAGCGACGGTTTCTCAACACATATCATATTCTTTCCTTTGTTTCTCTTCCCCAACCACAAAACAGGCAATACGGTAAGCTTGGTGATGTTTTAGGTGTTCGTGCATATATAACTGATGAATTGATGCTTTTAGTTGAGGAGAAGATACCATCTTCAATTTATTTCTGCGAGAGAACCGCTCGTCATTCTCAAAACTCCAGAAGGATTGAGATCCGCCACTGGCCCACTGTTTATATGCTTTTGTATACTTGGAAAGTAAACAAATATACGTAGGTGGGAGCCTGTGATGAACGCAGCGCGCTAGTGTGTGCATGTGTAATTATGTAACCGTACTGAATCAAGTGTTATCTTTAAAGTATTGCTCGCACTTCAGAAGACCAATTTTCACTGCTCTTGCTACTTTGACCTGGAAAATTGTGGATCGGCAATTTGTAGAAACAAAAGCAGATACTTCTTTGTACACATTATCTCTTGCCTATATTGAATGTCGTTAGCCCGGAAATTTGCAAATGATTGCCTTGTATTCTTTTTTTGTCAGATTAATCTCCATATCTAAAGGAACCTAGCGTTGCTCGAAGATCCCATCCAACCGGCTCGAATCCAGGTGTCTACCTTCCTTCAGTGAATACTAGTTCTTAGCCAATTTTTTATTAAAAAAAATCTACAGATCTGAGGCCCGACTCGTGCAGCCAGTATCCCAGCTTTTGTGCGGACATGCTCGACACAAAAGAGAAAGCGCTATCAGGCCTTGAAAACACAATTTTGAGGCTACACTTGGGCTCGATCTGGGCCGGCAGAATCTACTTTTCGATCGGCTTCTCCTGAAAAGATCCGTTGTACAGGCCCAGTTCCAGCCGCAGACCAGTGGTAAGGTCTGCCGTCTGCATGAGCGTGTAATCTTTGGTACGTGACTACTCTTAACAACGAATAGACTTTTTTGATATAAAAAATTACGAATGGACTTAACCAGTGAACGTTAGGGTGGTCTGGAACGCATGAATTCTTCCGAATTCTCACGGAAACTGAACTATTTCTTATGAAATTCCTACGAGATGCATGGGCTCCAAACAGACCATTCGTGACGGTGATTTGTCCAGTAGCTGTGCGACGACCAGTGTTTGTCTTCAAAACACTCATCGATGAAAATGCTGTCCATCTCAATGAAAATTTGACCATCTCTCGTGATGTCTTATACCTTTTCTCCAAAGTAGCTACAATGCTTGCGCAATTACAGGCAAATCTCCGTGATGTAAAGTTGTCGATTTGCAGCCGAGTCGGGATGCTCTCCCCTCGGCGTCCTCCAGTCATCCTCATCGTCCTCGCTCGGGTTCAGAACGTCTCAGCAGCGCAGCTTCTCCTTTCAGTTCTCGCGTTCTTCTCAGGTTAGAAGAGGGCAGCAGCAATGGCCATGGAAGCCAACTCTTCCGTTGGTTGGGCAGCTGGGTCGCACAGATTCGGCCTGCACGTGCAACTGGTTGCACATTTTAGTTTCCGCTGTTAGGTGCCTTCATATCAACGTGGCTCTTGAATCATGGTTTGCGACCTACTCGCCGCCCGGCCGTTCCGAGCACCTGCCCAAATTTAAGGGCCGGTTTGCGGTCCTCTTCCTCCTGCTGCGCTACGCTGTACCGAATGTAGGCAGCTACGTGCGTGCCCTCGGTGCGCATCGCGTCTCTCTCTCTCCGTCGGACGGTGCCGCGCGCATCGATCGCGCTCGGTCGCTAGCTGATCGCTTGATCTGCTGCTCTTCTGTACCCATCGCCCTGCTGCAGCACTGGCACGGCCACCGCGGCCGCGCGCCGGCTGCACCAGCTGCTATCGTATCAGGCGGGCCACCACGCCGTTCGCTGCCAGCTGCCCGCTTTCCGGTGAGCCAAGGGCGCGGGCGCACGAGAGATCTGCCCCGCCGGTCCGCTCCCCGCCAACTACCAGCGCACTCGCGGCGTCTCCCTCCTTGTGTTCAAGAGATCAGATCCGCGCACGGCCTCGAGTCCTGAACCCTCGGTGTCCGGTGTCCACGGCAGTACGCGATGCGCTCCTCCCCGCCCCGCCGTTGGAGCGATGCACAACCTCCCGCCTTCCACAGTTCCACACCACACATACCTGCAAGATCAGTAAGTCGGAGGGACGCGTCAACCATCGTACGCATGCGTCGTCGCTGCGTTGTCGTCTCATGGAAGCTACCTACTGCTAGCCCGAAGTGCTATTTCCTGCTCATTTGAGGTTTTTTTTGTTGTTTTATGGCTTATTTTTTTTGTTTGTTAATGTAGCTGACTTATTTTACACTATAACTGCTATTAGCTTTTTTGATGTAATTAAATTTAAAATGGAAAAAATAGGTTTAATCATCACCAATAATGCAAAGAAATATAAAAAAAATAATAGGCAAAAAAGTCCAAAAAATCAAAAAGTTATAAAAAAATAAAAATAAAAAATTAGAAGTCAGAAACAAAAAACTGAAACTTATACAAGTAGGGCTACTTGGATGACTCATGAAAAACCAATCCAGGGCCTCACCACCTCGTCACATATTTTTAAAAACTACCGTCCAGGTTGCCATCGGCACCGTGCACTATTTGGCCCGGTCCTTTTTTTTTTTGCTTTTTTATGACTTTTGGTTTTAATTTCTCTGAAAGTCAAAATAAACATAACGATTTTTTCAAAAAAACTTCTCAAAACTGTTTCTCCAAATAGTTTTTCGAACCAAAAACCGTATGAGCCGTTCATTGTTGTCTCAAAAAGTATAACAAAAGACATCAACTACAGCTAAAAAAACGGGACAAATATTATTAGTAATCGGTGGATGGAGTACGCAACTTTTTTCGGCAGCAACATGCGGCGCACTATAAAAATCTTATGTGATCTACGTGACGACGTTTCAAACGTATGCTCAACTGAATATTTTTTACCAAATCCGTTGCCGCAGAGACGTCGTGTTTGAATTAGAAGCTCACAATTTCCTCGACCTTATGGTAGAGATTAGGCGGAAATAGCCCCTTAAGTGTATTGAAGAATGACAGGAAAAAGTGGTTACCTGGAGTAGGTTGCATCGCATCTCATGTGCACATGAAGCTCGCCGATGGTGACCATTTTTCCGTTGTTTACTCCACAAAGAAACGCACTACCCGTGGTAGCCACACGCCCATCTAATCTTTTGACGCCAGTGGCCGCACCACATAATATATTCCTCAGTTAATTGAAATGTTCCCGTCTCGATCGAGGCGTTTAGCGTCATAGTTTCTAAAAGTTACCTTTAGTTTCTGAAAGTTATCTTCCATAGTAAATAATTTTTTTATATAATAAATAATTTTTCTATAATATATAAGTATCTTTTTAAGATAAAATTTACTAGACGATTTAGTACATATTATAGTGACTTTATTTATATCGGACAAAATTGTACATAAGTATTTCTCTTTATAAATTTTTTTATAATCTATTATTATTTATAAGTCAAAATGGAAAGCCAATATATAAAGGCCCTTATGTCTCCCACTTGGCACATGCGCCAGTGCGCCACAAAAAATGCTTTTCAGACCTTTCCGACGGTTGCCATACCCATAAGTCCAAAACGAAGGCACTAGATCATGAATTTGTAGTACACTAGTATTATCTTTTTTGGTCCAAACAATGCTAATGTATCATCCTAAGAGCATCTCCAACAGTGACTTATGAGCTAGCTCTAAGCATATTATTTCATATTTTAATAGAAGAGAGAGAAAAGCTATCTCTTGATCAAGAGTTAGTCTCATACACACATTCCAAGATTATGTGAGAGTGTCATGTGAGGCTATTTATGTTATGAGCTATGTGCTAAAAGTTAGTACTATTGGAGAAGTTGTCTTAGAGCTAGTAACTAGCTCATACTGTTGGAGATACTCTAAGAGAGCACCGTACCGACCTGCATGCATGCATTTCAAGGTGCAAAATAATCAGCCTCGCATCAAGAGATTTGCCCCCTTTTCCAGGTATAGTAGTAGTAGTTCTGGCCTTCCTAGTTTGATTTATTTTTCTTTCAAATCGATCTAACGTTTGTTCAACCGGGACGGAGTTTATTCTTAGAAGCAAAATAGTCTCGAGACTCGTGAGTCGTCTGATTGTGATCACCAAAGGTCAATAGATTGGTTCTGTTCATTTTATTGTCACTGAGTTCGTCGCTATTTTGGTCCCGGTACTGTGGGTCGCTCCTTGTGGACACCTTTATCTGTATCTGATCAAATACCTGTTTGCTTGGGCTACTGTTTGTTTAACATTTGTGCGTATACATATTGACCAAAGCGGTTCAATTTGTCAAGTTTGAAGACGTGCATGTATCACGACACACTCGATTGGATCGTAAGTTACTTCACAAAACCACAGCATGCATCAGCTAGTTTGTGAACGTTCACAGACGAGTGCAAAATAAACATGCGGCAAATGCTGACGAGTGCAATAGTACTACATATAACAACAGTTTTAATTAGAAACCATTAGCCTGGCCTTACATTACAACGGAAACAAATTCTATGCGGCGGTGCCGCACGTGCGGCACCGCCTCTGCTGCCGCCGCGTGGCAGCCGCGGGCTTCGTCCTCCATGCGCGTCGGCAGCAGCGGCGGTGCCGCACGAGCTGCGTGGTGCGGCACCGCCGCATAGAATTTTTTTCCCATTACAACCGAGTAGAACCATTACACGTCCCCTGATTCCGCCTTTCGCTCTCAATGGGATCGCAGACCGCTACTACGTGCTCAAGACATGGATGGATCGCCATTAGCCATGCGCCCATCACAAACTACTATACTGATCAACACCAGATTGGGTAATTAACAGCTAGGCCCATTCGTTATTTCTGCAAGCCCGCGAGCGCGACCTGCCAACCAAGAACGATCACGGATCACATCACCCCGACGACGAGATGTGCATGTGGAACATCGCGCCGAACAGCCGGAGCACGCCGTACGTGACGAGCATGGCGAGCCACCCGCCTAGGAGGACCCTGAGCCCGGACCTCACCACGCCCGCGCCGCCCAGGTAGGCGCCCGCCGCGCCGAAACCGGCCAGGCCGACGGTGGTCGCCGCGCACACCGCGCCGACCCTGACGCCCCACGACTGTATGAACCCACCGGACAGGAGCGGCAGTATGGCGCCGACCGCGAACGCCAGCGCCGACGCGAACGCGGCCAGCGTCGGGCTCGGCAGGTTCTCCTTGGAGGTGGCGGCGTCTTCGTCGGCGGCCGAGTCGTCATTGCCGTCGCGCTTGATCAGCGACACCTCGATGTCGTACTGGGCGTACACGGACACGAACTCGCCGATGGCCATGCTGCACGCGCCGGCCACGAGCCCGGCGAGGCCGAACACGAGCATGGCCTTGGCGGTGGCGTTCACGGCACCGACGCCGATCATGAGGGAGGCCACGGAGACCAGGCCATCATTGGCGCCGAGGACGGCGGCGCGGAGCCACTGCGCGCGGGCCATGTAGTTCACGCCGTCGTCGCCGCTCGGGTTGGCCTCGGCAGCTGTCATCTCCGAATGAGCCTCCTCGACGTCGATGACGACTACTACATCTTCTTCCTTCGTCCGGCAGCCGTTAGGAGCGGCGTCCGCCGCCGCGTGGATGTGGGATCTGAGGTGAGGGTCCATGAATTCAAGCAAGCTAAGAAGAAGGATTGGTCGAGATGGGAGAGGCGTGTGCGAAGCAGAAGGGGACGGGACTACTGGTGTGTGGCGGACACACGCCTGGGGCCATGGTATTTATAGGAGAATTCGCTAGGGTTTGAGAAATGGAGGGCTCTGATCGCAGTGGCGTGTGGCAGGAACGCGCCCTTCGCTGAGGTGTACATGAGATACGTGGAGAGATATCCAACGATATGATGTGACACACGTCTCGCTAGCTGCTAGTGCCTTCGTTTTTATTACATTAACGTGCGACGCATACGTATCCGTTTTAGTATGAAAATAAATGCACAATCACTATATGCATAAAAACACACACACACACACACACACACACACACACACACACACACACACACACAGAGAACATGGTTTACTAGCACCGATCTAGGCAAAAGGAATTACCCGGATTAGCATTGCTCTAGTGATAAGTGTACGGAGTACTAAACAGAGGATATCTGAACCAAGTTTTAACGAAACCATCAGTTGATCCATTTGCATGGAAATGAAATGGTACCACTAAACATTCAAGTATTAGCTACGATTGTGCATCATGCATAGCCTGATAGCAGGGAGTAATTGTTTGCGTTTCAAGAAACAGAATTCTACTCAGAAGAACTGTGCATCATGCGTATATACCCAGGAGGAGTACTTCAATTGATCTCTCGTTTCTCTCGAGGAAGTCAAACAACAAATGCCTGGGAAGACGGATCGACGAGCTGGTGGGTTCGCCATGCAGGGGCTACAGTTCCCCAGATCCTGGATCCCTGTGGCGGCCACACGCCACCCTGACTTTCTACCGGCCGAACAGCCTCGCAACTCGCAAAGTCGCGCGTGCCACGACGTTGTCGCCCAGCCTCTTCCACACGCCTGTGGCTAGTTTAGCCCAGCTTGCACGCGAGATTCGTACTGGCCTGCTCGAACACATCGCCTTTCGGCATGGCGGCCACGCACCCGTCGTTTAAGTTATTCGCGTGATGGCGAATATTTCGGCCGGCTTAGGCCTCGGAGCACGTAATCCGGACGCTTTAAGTGAGCTGTTCCACTAGCTCGCATCGTTTACCTGCAAGCCTTTCTCTGAAGAGCAGATGATTATGGGCCGCTCCATAGATTTTAAACTTATGATTTTTAGTTGTGTCTGTTGATTTTTTTTGTTAAAATTGTACTATAGTGATTATTAGTCTTTTATGAATTATTCAATTTAAAAAATAAGAAAAAAATCATTATATCTCTATGGACAATGCAAAGAGAAAAAGCAAAAGCAAAAAAATCCAAAAAAACCAAAATAGAAGTTGACGTGTTTTAAATGACTTCTGGCTTAAATAAGTTAGAAGTCAGAAAAAATCATAAACTAGAACCGTTTGGAGCGGAGCCTATATGCTCGGCTTAGAGCGCATTAGTTAAGTACTCTAGGTTTAAGGACTCTTGGTCAACTTATCTAACTAACTTTTAAGTTTAAACTTCTGACTGTAGTTTTCGGCTGAAATTGCACAGGCCTTGGCACAGGCCGTTAATCAATTGCGATCCGGGCGCAAAGCGCTTGGGCTACTTCTTGCCGCAAGCACGTGGCGGACTCCATCTTGACCTTGGCGCGTTCCACTTTGCGGACATGGGCGGTCCAGTACATGCCACAATTCTGTTCCCAGCCAGGCCCCAAAACTATCTCCTGGCCTTTTTTTCCTTTTCTTTTGAGGTGTTGGCTGTTAGACTTAGACCTGGTTAAATAGAAAGGATCAGTTATGTCATCTTAAGACACGAAACTATTGGTCTGATTCAAATTCGATATAGCATAAACAGTAAATGAGCCATACTAGTCTAGCCTGATCGGATGTATCGTGCTTGGGACGACACCTTGGCATGATGGACCGATCCGGCTTGGTACATATAGTAACTCTTTTATGGTAGTGCAATAAAATTGTTTGTGACTAACAATAAAATTAGTTGTATTAAGGTTACTGTATTTGTTTGAACGTGGATGTATGACTTGGTGGTAAACTTACTTGCGATTGACAGTAAAATTACCTGTGTCTAGCAGTAAAATACTTGCGATCGTGCTCATCGAGCTATGGTGGCCCGTTTGGCTAAGCATGCCCAAACTGGTCCAGCACGGGTCCAATCCCTTTCCTTGTCGTATCTAGGTTGAAAGGCAGACAAGTGGTCTAACACAATACAATCACTAATTTGAGCCAATCCTACCGAGCCTAATTGTATCATTTCCTATTTGGATCCATACCACACTATACTGGATGCCCTATTTGGTGTGCTCATTTTGATTTATGCTTTTAGCTTTTAGTCTTAGTTGGTATTGTTTGAGACTTTTTCACTAAAGCTACTGTAAGCATTTTTTATGTAATTATTTTTAAAAAAAGTTTAAAGATAGAAAAAAGCTCTCATTACGAATAATGTAAAAGAATACGAAAAAGAAAAATAAAAAAATCTAAAAATTTAAAATTATAAAAATTAGGAGCTAAAAGTCAAAAGCATACCCTAACCTAACTTGAGCGGGCCATTGCATGTCTCAACAACACAACTTGAAGGCGCTGTTCGCATCACAAGCCCATCTGCTGTTGCAAACTTAACGAATAGCTTTGTAAAAAAACTAACGAAATCATCGTGAAAGATTCTGAAAAGACGGATCCGTTATACGATCTGTGATGCTGCAGGCTAATTTTTGTGGTTTCTCGGTTGGTACATGTCCGTGGAGAACCAGTATGCATTTGGCAGCTGTGATGGTTCTGTATGGTTTTATTGCGGATTACTTGAGACTAGAGTGTTGTGTTACTGTAGAAATTAATAATTACTACAAAAATTGGTGTGAAGATTCCTGGAGCTTTGATTTTTTTGAAGGGCTAGGCACAGCTATTAACAGTTTAACACTGTTCAATGATCATTACTATGCGATACGTCATTTTCTAAGGATTATGTGAGAGATCAAGCACTGAGTCCTCACCCGGTTCATATCACCAGTACATTTTTCTATAATGAGAATCAGCTAGCTCCAATCATATGCCTCAATATTCTTAAAATAAGCAGGACTAGAAGTTTTTGTTATTCTAGAATGAAAAGAAAATGATTAGGTAGACAAGCCATACCGAAATAAGGCGCCAATCCGAAACGTGAGACGGGGAACGATCCTGGCAGCCCTGCGGCTGACATTATTATCCGCACACTGCACTGCACTCCTCTCCTCAGCATCAGCAGCTGCTCGCGCGCATAAAGCCCCGCCGCATCCCTCGCGGCGCAGGCGGCAGGCAAGGTTGGGTTCGCGGCAAAGGCCAAGAAAACAACGGAGAGACACCACCGCCGCCCATGGCAGCCGAGGCGCCCCCGCGAGCTGCCGCGGCGGCGCGCCGGCCGGCCGTCTCCGCTGCGTCTGCCTCCCGCCTCCTCCTCGGCCACCGCCCCTTCCTCGCGCCGTCGTCGCCCGCCTCCCGCTTCGCCGCGGGGCCCGCCGCGGGCCTCCGCCCGCGCCCGCGCAGGCCGCGACTCTCGGTCGTCGCCATGGCCGGCAACGGTGAGTGAGCCATAGTTTGACATTCCTTCGTTTTTTGTTTTGGACTTGCCGTTGCTGTAGCGCAAGTCTAGGAGAGGGTGCAGAGGTGTTTGATGAAATGACCACGAGAGTATCTTTCGTTCTTTCTCAGAGTTGCAGTGGATTGCAATTCAGAATGGTCAATTTAGGATTGTTCTGTTGGATAGCTCATTAGTTGCTCCGCTGCATTCGCCAAGGGAGCAGGTTAGCGCAGTATGCCTGCAGTGGTGCTCATGATTGTTACCGGGCTGTTGCTTTGCCGGATAAACAATTAAGGAAGTTGTTTCGGTAAAATGGACGAAATACTACGCTGCTTAGTAGTTGGTGTAAAAGCAATGCTGAATTTCATAATTTCTTGTTGGAATCGGTTTCTGTAAAAGGTCGCTGGAGTAGTTGAGTTTGGTGTTTCCCATAAAACAAACTAGAAGGAAAAGAATAGGCTAGAGAGGTACAAGTATAGCATCATTGTACAGAGGGTATCATTGTATTGTGCTGTTGATATCATTTATACTAGACACTTCTTTGTGTGCAACTTATCATTTTGATGGGATGTCTGGATAAGTGTTTTCGAAAGTACTTACAGTTGTTCTCAAGAAATCTTAATGAGGTTTACTTCTTAACGACTAGATGAACAAAAAATTTGAAATAGTTACAATTAGATCAAAAGGATGTTCAACTGACTTAGGGTAATATAATATCATGCTGTCATGCACAAAAGTTTATTTAAATTCCCTGCTTGTTCTTATTAATAACACCATATTCTATCAAGAAAATTACGAGTGCATAACGAAGGGAAATGGATATGGAAAATCTGTAGGTAAGTGAATGGTCCTGATGATGAACTAACACCTAGGAGGCTTTTCCCATTAGTCCTTGGAATCCTATCATCCTCACTTGTCACTAGCTTTAGCCGCACAAAAAACCTCACTTTAGATTTGGGAGCCC
Source organism: Dendrocalamus sinicus (assembly GCA_036346575.1). NCBI lineage: Eukaryota > Viridiplantae > Streptophyta > Magnoliopsida > Poales > Poaceae > Dendrocalamus > Dendrocalamus sinicus. The sequence continues at coordinate 11,324,356 of CM070650.1, forward strand.
TTGTCACTAGCTTTACCCTTGTTAACTGCAGAGGGTAGGAGCATGCTTTGACAATGCAACAGTTAAATCATTGACTCTCCAAATCCTTTCGGTGGGTTAATTTTCTTAAGTGACCTTCCCTATTGGGACACTGTACAAAAATAAGAAACATGATATTGCATAAGAAAGTTTCTCATGAAAGTTGACTATGTGGGTTATTTTAGTGTTCAATCTGCACAGTAGATGATAGATACTAATCCTTTTCTCATGTTGTATAGTTCTGTGAGACCATGACCAAATAAAGTTCTGAAAACTGGAAGTTCTTTTTTTACTCTTTTTTTTGTTGTTGTTCCACCATTTTTTTTCCAAAAGAAATCATATTACTTTGTTCAGCTTAATAACTTAATATTGATTTCCTTTCGTTCTATATCCAGATCGGCAAGTGCCTTTGAAGGATTACCGCAATATTGGTATCATGGCCCATATAGATGCTGGAAAGACGACAACTACAGAACGCGTTCTCTATTACACTGGAAGGAACTACAAAATTGGTGAGGTTCATGAGGGAACAGCTACGATGGACTGGATGGAGCAAGAACAGGAGAGAGGAATAACCATTACATCTGCAGCAACCACTGCCTTCTGGAACAAACATAGAATCAACATTATTGATACTCCTGGACACGTCGACTTCACTCTTGAGGTTGAACGTGCTCTCAGGGTGTTGGATGGTGCTATATGTCTCTTTGACAGCGTTGCTGGGGTAGAACCACAATCTGAAACTGTGTGGCGCCAGGCAGATAAATATGGGGTTCCAAGAATATGTTTTGTAAATAAAATGGATCGCCTTGGGGCTAACTTCTTCAGAACTAGAGACATGATAGTTGCAAACTTGGGTGCAAAACCTTTGGTGATACAATTGCCAATTGGTTCAGAGGACAATTTCCTAGGAGTTATTGATCTAGTCAAAATGAAGGCTATTGTATGGACAGGAGAGGAACTTGGTGCGAAATTCACATATCAAGACATACCTGCTGATCTCCAAGAGATGGCTCAAGACTATAGACATCAGATGATCGAAACTATTGTTGAATTAGACGATAAAGCTTTAGAGAGCTATCTAGAAGGAAATTTACCAGATGAGGAAACTGTGAAGAAATTAATCAGAAAGGGAACAATATCTGCCAGTTTTGTCCCTGTTTTATGTGGTTCAGCCTTCAAAAACAAGGGTGTCCAACCATTGCTCGATGCTGTTGTTGATTACTTGCCATCACCACTTGACCTGCCGCCAATGAAGGGTACTGACCCAGAGGACCCTGAAGTGATCCTTGAAAGACACCCTAGTGATGATGAGCCATTTTCTGGGTTAGCTTTCAAGATCATGACTGATCCATTTGTGGGGTCACTAACATTTGTTCGCATATACTCGGGGAAGCTGATTGCTGGTTCATATGTTCTCAATGCAAACAAAGATAAGAAGGAAAGAATTGGAAGGCTTCTAGAGATGCATGCAAACAGTAAGGAAGACATAACAGTTGCTATGACAGGTGACATAGTAGCTCTTGCTGGTCTGAAAGATACAATTACTGGTGAAACACTCTGTGAGCCAGATAAGCCTGTAGTGCTTGAACGTATGGAATTTCCTGATCCTGTCATTAAGGTTGCTATTGAACCAAAGACCAAAGCTGATGCTGACAAAATGGCAAATGGATTGATCAAGCTTGCTCAAGAAGACCCATCATTCCACTTCTCTAGAGACGAGGAAACCAACCAGACAGTTATTGAAGGAATGGGAGAATTACACCTCGACATCATTGTGGACAGATTAAAGAGAGAGTTCAAGGTTAGTATTCTGACTAGTTGTTTATATATAAATTTTATCAATTTCTTCATGTTTATATACAACTTTCATCAATTTGGTTGTAAACCATTGTAATCTAGGTGCTGCACTAGATCTACGAAGCACATCATTTCCTCTGTGTGCTTGCACCATACCTTTTCCTCAGCTAAGAGAAGCTACATAGCAAGACAGTAAAATGTTCGCTTGGCTAGCTTATTGTTTACCAAGTATACTTTGATAGCTGAATTTTGATATTAATCCCACTCCATATACCTTATTGAACACTTGAGAATTTCATACCACAAGTTTTTGGGGTCAAAATTGCCTGAACCTGAAAAGAATTCTGCACTCTCTCATTTTAGCTTAAACTCTTAACTATGAAATTGTCTTGACAGGTTGATGCAAATGTTGGTGCTCCACAAGTCAACTACCGTGAAAGCATTTCCAAACTTGCAGAGGTACAGTATGTCCATAAAAAGCAGTCTGGTGGATCAGGGCAGTTTGCAGACATTATTGTGCGTTTTGAACCTTTGGAGGCTGGAAGTGGGTATGAATTCAAGAGTGAAATAAAGGGAGGGGCAGTGCCAAAAGAATACGTACCAGGAGTGATGAAGGGATTGGAAGAAAGCTTACCCAATGGTGTCCTTGCTGGTTACCCAGTCGTGGACTTCCGAGCAGTGCTGGTTGATGGCTCGTACCATGATGTTGATTCAAGTGTCCTGGCATTCCAAATTGCAGCCAGAGGAGCCTTCCGTGAGGGAATGAGGAAAGCTGGTCCAAGACTCCTGGAACCTATAATGAGAGTTGAAGTGATTACCCCTGAAGAGCATTTGGGCGATGTTATTGGTGATTTGAACTCTAGAAGAGGACAAGTTAATAGCTTCGGGGATAAGCCAGGTGGACTGAAGGTATTAAACAGTACATCCTCTCCATTTATGGCCTTCTATTACTATTTTGACTAATATGAGAATGTGTGTAATTTTGAGCGAATTGGAGCTACCTATACACAGATGACCTCCTAGACCACAAGCTCTAGCTTATAAATATGACCATATCATTACTTGTTTTACCCTTTCATAGGTACTAATTCTGAGTAGCTTACAGCTAGCCACCAAATCTTTCTGATGCACTTCACATCCATCACATCCATCATCAGCTATAGCCGAGCATCTGGCATTCAATAACCCTTTTTTCTCTTAGTTATTTCTCCAACCAGACTTAAAGCAGGAAAGGGCTGTAGTTTATCAGAATGTGCTGTCGGAAATGTGGCCTGAAACTTTTAGCTTGCTATGCTGTTGAATGCAGGTGGTTGATGCTTTTGTGCCGCTGGCCGAGATGTTCCAGTACGTCAGCACTCTGAGGGGAATGACCAAGGGGCGCGCGTCGTACACGATGCAGCTTGCCAAGTTCGACGTTGTCCCACAGCATATTCAGAACCAGCTCTCTGCGGCAAAACTAGAGGAAGCTGCTGCTTAAAATTTTCAGTTTTGGTAGGTATATGGCGACGGCAGAGCAGGTGGACAGGACATCAAGGTGTATGTAGCTTTGTAGCGTCGAACCCCGCGGGGTATATTATTTGCCATTGTTTTTGGACCTGATAATGACCTTGTCAAGTTTTCACAAACGAGAAAACAGTCATTATATGTTTTGCTTGGTTGCTCCAGTTGAGTATTTCCTCCTTTTGCCTTGCTGATGCTTCCTCTTGTACAAGGCTTAGCCGTCCCTGAAGATCTTCGTATATTGTCATTGCTGATGTTAAAACTTAAAACTGGTGTATATCACACATGCTGGTTACGAGGCGCCTGCTCTGATCAACGCTGGACTCTCAGGGAGGACAAGCATTAAGCATATTCCTGATTTGTCCGCCATTGAGCTGTAGGACAAGGTTACTGATTCACTTTATCATTTGCATGAAGCAAATACACTTGCCCTTGAATGACTCCTATGCTGTATATGTAATATGTGGTGTCACAATGTCACCCGACTGCAAATTCCTGCCCTCGACCAGCGGTGACGAAGGAAGTTATGAACTGGGAAGAGCGGCAACGAGGACGGCGAGGAGAGCCGCGGGGCTAAGGGCTGGATAGCCACGCGGGCACCATGGAACAGCCACCACGTTGTGTACTTACAGAAACCCAATTACCAGGGGGAAAATGACCCCCAGGATGTACATCAAACGCCAATTTTGCAGCAAAGAAGTTTCAACGCACAAAAATCAACTACGCTCCGAGTCTCCGACACTTTAGCCAGATCTACTTCATTTGGGCTATCCCTGCGCTTACTAGCTTCTGGATCTTCTGTATCACTCCGGGGTTCTTGAGGTGTTCCTGAGCAGCCCTTGGATTCTCTTGGAAATCAATCAATACCTGCACAACACGATCCGTATCATCAGATCATTGCTAAGCCAACTAGAATGATCACCTGCCTACACCCATACATTTCAATTCTCAAATCAAAATTGACATTTGATGTTACCTGTCGCATGATCGGGTCGGTCAGAATGTTCTGGATTTCGGGGTCCTGCATAGCTTTGTTCTGCATAAAAGAGAGAAGACCAAGTTAAACGACATTGTTCTTGCTAAAGCAGTTCATCCCAACATGCTAAATCATTTGATGGACCGGCACCACCACAATAACTGGAAGGAGGGCCTTACCTGTCTCACTTGCATTTCCTCCTGGCTAAGTTCGCCTCTGTTTGCCTTGTTGATCTGTTCGATGCATCTGAAAAAATAGAGCAGCAGTAACAGTTAAACGTGGAGTTGCTTAGTTGAAGGCAAGATTACAAGCCAGCGACTGATGAAGTGATGCTCTCTTTTGTTAAGCATTACTTACCTCCTCACACCATCTAGCAGCTCCTGGTTATTAGGATCATGCTTTAGGCCAGTCTAGTAGGTTTCCAGAGCTTTGTCGTATTCTTTCATGAAAAATTGGATTGCGCCTTTCCTTGTGTATCCCTTGGAGAATGTAGGATCTAGTTCAATTCACTTTTCAAAATCTTTGAGACCTTCAGGCATGGCTCCCAGCTTGGTGTAACAGGCAGCCCTGTTGCTGTATACCTGAAATATAGATCGGTTCGGCTGAAAGCCTCATGGCTTATGGCTGAAAACACTGTAGCTGGCTGGAAAAAACACTGTAGCTGACAGAGACTTATTTAGCATAATTAAATTTAAAAAAATTTAAAAATATAAAAAATATGTTAGCCCATTACGTATAATACAAACAAATACGGCAAAAAAAAGAACCAGTAAAAAAGCTCAACAAAAAATCAAAAGTTCAGAAAAAGACGAAACTTATGAATAGTGAAAAATAAGCCAGAAGTCAGAAGCCGAAGCCGAGTTGATCAGGGCCATAACCCATGAACCCGATAGCTTAGAAACAGTGCTCAAACGCACCACAGCACAGGCCAACCCTACACAGCTGAAAGCCAAGCACCTGATGATGCATCTACATTGTACACGGAGTAGAGCTACTGAAAGCATAGAGAATCAATCGTAGGTTCACTCGAATGCTATTTTTTAGTCTTACATGTTAGACCAACTCACATTCTGACATAATCTCTTTATTCCATCATATGTACTGATGCACACTGCAATGAACTACATAATTTGCGAATTTTTAGCTTAGCAGTTTAGTAAGAAAAAAAATTACCCTTGGATCATTTGGGTTTCTCCTGAGAGCTTCAGTGTAACGCTTCACTGCTTCTGGTTATTTTTGCTGCTTAAAGAACTCATTACCTGCACAGCAGTAGCAAGAGAAAGTTTCATCATCAACAACACCTGGTAACTGTTATCAAGAAATACACTGAAGGCAACAAAGAACAATAAGGCGAATTGCTCTGTACCATCTCAAAGGTCACTCGAGTTGGAAAATACCAATCCATACATCTTTGTGCTGGTACAAAGCAAATTTTCTCAAGAACAAATGGCAAAAAAGTAAACAAATGACGATAATGGAATCCCCGCAGCATACCTTTCTCTCGCTCCTCATCAGCTATTTTTGGATCATAGTACTCTTGTTGCTCGAGCTCCTTTGCTCGTTCAGCATCATTTAGTTTTTTCAGGGTACCTAGGTCAGACCGGTGTACTAGGATCAGCTCAAGATATCTATACTTCAATCAATTTGCAAACACATTTGTAAATTATAGTATCATACAAATAAAAGTCAAAGCATGATTTACACCAAGTTGCAAAACATATTCGTACGTTTTAGAACCATGCTGTAAAGATTAGGGACATGGACTCGAACCGTTTATAAAATACATTCACAAACTCGTCACATGTTATAAGAATTATGCATAAGCCATAACTATTTGCAAAATACATTTACAAACAATATCATCATGCCACGGAGAGCTAAAGCAAACTAAATAAGCTATCAACACATGACACACTTAAACTACTAGTCTAGACCACTTTTAGTAGTACTGCAACCTATACTAGTAACTCAATTTTCCAACTAAATACCGCGACCGGTAAAAAATTATGAGCACATCCTTAAACCTATGTCAGTTATACTTTTGTTTTATGCATCTTCTTGAAACTTGACGATGAATATTTTCATTTTAAATCTAGATCTTTATCTTAATGTGCATCAACACATGATTCATATTCATTCTTTTGACTTGATAGCCTTCAACACATGAACTTATCTATCCACTTCGGGATTTTCGACTTGACCATGATGCCTTCCCAAGTCCTCATCATGGAACATAACCTATTTTACTAACTCATGAAAAATATCAGTTCCACAAACGGTTGTCATTAATTGCCAAAACTAATCATTAACACATAATGGCGCAGCTAAAATTTTCAACTGTTTAGCGGCCGCTTCCTCCTCGACATTGGCTGGCATCATGCTCTCGATGATGCGGAATGCAATGACTGCCATGTGGGGGATTGCGACGTTGTTGCATATCTTCTATCATCGCCGCGTTCCGTAGCAGGAAGGGTGTCGTTACTATCCCCTACTGGTCACCTAGGCTACCAGCCTCCTCCACGTTGGCCAGCGCCACCACCTCCTGGCCAACGCCATTGACCCTACATTCGACACGGCGTCGATGGTGCAGTCTGTCCTTGATATGGGGCCACCAAGGTTTTCGTCCGTGGTCATCACCTAACAGCTCAAGGATGAACTTCCTCACTGTGAGGGGTGAAATATTATGGTTGCTGGTACTACGCATGTGAACATATCCCGTGTACTATAGCATTGGGATTAGGAAGGTCCTAAATAAGAATATCTATTTCTCTAAATAATTAGTTTCCTATGACAAATATTAGTTAATTGGTATCTTATCTATTAGTTATAAGGGTTATCTATTAGTTAGGAGTGTATGGTTTGGCTTGATCTTATCCATAATTATTAGGAAAGTCCTATATATAAGGAGTCATATTATAATTGTTGGAGGCAAGTAATGAACAGACAAAGTTTAGTCTCTCTCTTTATTCTTCTATTAAGCCTCAGAGTCTTGACGGTGGCATGATTTGCCGTTCAAGGATGAATGCGTTACGTTCGATCCTCAAACCCATCCCCAACCAACCCGAAACACAATGTAACGCCCTAAGGTCCAAACCGGCTCAGACCTAACCACATTCTGGATAGGCTACGCACAAGTAGCAACCCGCTTGCATTTGCGTCATTGCTTCGCGCAAAACGGTTAACCGGGGGTGCTATCATTGGAACTCCTAGATTTATATATAAGTGCTTATCAAGGTAAGCTAGTAAGGTGGGACTAACCCAGAAATTTATGTGCACACATATATATGCCAACATGGGCCGGGATGTCACATACACCCCCATCAAAGGACCCGACATTCTCGTCGGACCAACATACCCACACTGGGGCAAATGATAAGGATCTCCCTTCTTGGCACATATCCGTGCGTTCAGTGCCAACACATATGCCATGCCGTGTGCCCACTCCGGGCCCACACGTGCTATGCGCCATATGCCCGCGCCCTGACCCGCACGCGCCCATGTAACCGCGAGAGTCGGCTTTGATACCATTTGTAACGCTCTAGGGTCCAAACCGACTCAGACCTAACCACATTCTAGATAGGTCACGCACACATAGCAACCCGCTTGCACTTTCGTCCTTGCTTCGCGCAAAACGGTTAACCGGGGGTGCTACCATTGGAACTCCTAGGTTTATATGTAAGTGTTTCTCAAGGTAAGCTAGCAATGTGGGACTAACCCAGAAATTTATGTGTACACACACATGGACCAACATGGGCCGGGGTGTCACACACAACATATCTATTGCTAACAAAATGAGATTACAAGCTTTATGAAGCTCCTGCGGGCCATGCTACTGGATTTCTCTTTTTACAAGTCATTTTGGTCTCGTACGCCGGCATGCGAGAATTGAAGGTCCTTCAGGGGCCGAGCTAACCTGCAATGGTACACCATTTTTCATCGTCAGTGCCTTTGTTCAGGCTCTGAGCTTGCGCTTAGTTTTCCGAGTAAGGGGTTTACATGATTTTCTGAGGAAGGAGATGAACACCACAATGAGCGCCAGTCCTGCCAAGATGCCTATTATTATTGCCACAGTCCTTCCGACATCATCTTGCGAATAATCTGTCACCAAAGGAAATCAGGTGCAGGATTAGAATATCACACACAAAGTTGCCGCACTTGCAGCCCTGCAGTGTTCTGCTTTTGTTTATCGGGAATATATTCAGCGTGGGGGAGCGGTTGGCTGGTTGCCGCCGGCTGGTTCTAATCCCACAATGTGCTTGCCTATTGCGGCCGCGCAGTGCTATGTCCGATATGCTTAGAGATAGGCATTTTGTTTAGTGGCTATCACTGGATCGGACACAACCCTTTAGATCGGTATATCCAGCAGAAGAAACTAAATCAGTAGGCGCCTAGCTTACGGCTCAGGCACTGGCTTGTAGAAAGTTCTTTACATCTGCAAGTGACCTTGCCTTTAGTCTTTTTTCGGATCAAAAGAATAGTTTGCTTTGTTACTGTCACTTCAAATCATCTTGCTAGTACTGTTGTCTCACTTAATTGAGTCCAATGATAGTGCGTCCCGCATGCGGTCCACTAGGAAGCTTGGGATGATTAGCGTAACTTATTTTATCGTAGGAATATGACTGAATTTTGTCGTTGGAGCTTAGCGGCTGATTTGGCTGACCAAGTGGACGAGTAATATTGCCTGCCCTGTAACTTATATGAGTTGTTACGCTACACGCGGTGGCACTAGGCAAGGGTTTGCTCTAGTAGCGCGGCTGCCTGCGGTCAAGTGATTGCTCTCTTGTCTCTTTCGCTTTCGCTAATCTGGACACGCCTTTTTGATCGATGGGTGGCTGAACTTTAAACTTGTGAAGTTACAGGTACGTTTGATCCTGGACAATTGGATTACTGTGATCTCTTCATCCATGGTTCATGCCCATAAGGAGAAAAAGGGCTGTCAGAGGTAGGGTTTAAAAAAATTTGGTCTAAAATCGGCTAAAAATAGGGAAAATCGGTTATACTGGACCCCTAAAATTTTGTATCGGCAAAAAAAAAGAGATCATTTTACATGAATTTTGTCCAATATATAAGAAATTTGTAACCAATTCAAAAGACAAACGTGCATGCACCCCGGTTGTAAGGTTGCTAGTCTTGGAGAAGACAGGTCTTGGGTTTGAAACCTCAAAAATGTATTTTTTTCATTCTTTTGGTTTTAACTTCCAAATATTTAAGTTTTGATTTAAAAATTTCGGCCGAATTTGACCAAAATTTTGTGAAAATTGGCCAAACCAGTTCTATCGGGTCCTCGGTAAAATTTAAAATCCGGTTTTCAAAACCATGGTCAGGGGACATGTTCTACCTGATCTCTTTATCAGCTTTGGGGAGTTTACCCATTTGCCACCGGAGTCAATTCCTACCGCAACAATCTTGGTAGCTACAACTTGCAGCCGAGGACTCGCAAATTGGCAATTTGTTAAGTGGTTAACCTCAATTTCACTTGGTTGCAGAGAATTGATTCGGGATTTTGATGTCTCAAACGCAAGGGCGGAATGAAGTGCACGTTGCGTACCTTGTGACGGGCGGAAGTAGTAGCCGTTGGCCCAATACCTGACGTAGCACTGCACCAGGTACACGTCGACGGCCAGCGCCGTGCCGCAGATGCCCTTGAGCTGCCCGACCGCCTGCGCCAGGCACGTCGTGCAGTCGGCCGCGGCGAGGTCGCCCAGGCACTGCGCGACCCCCTGCACGCTGCCGGAGCTGCTCACCTTGTATCCGTTCGTCACTCCCTGCAGGGCGCCCAGGACGGCGTCCCGGTTCTTGAGGAAGTCGCCGTCGCTGCTGGTGCTGGTGCTGCACTTGCGGTACACCATGGCCGTGTCGGGCTGGCCGATGAAGTTGCTGCTGTCGTAGCGCACGTAGCACCCGTCCAGCTGCAGCGACGCCGCGTACGCGCTCGCGCACACCTGGTTGAGCTGCGCCACGGCGTCCCGCACGCACGCCGCGCAGTCGTCGTTGCCCAGGTCGCCGCGGCACTGGTACAGCCCGTACGCGGCCGCGCCGTCCCCCGTGCCGTTGCTCCCCGCCGTGAAGCTGTTGTACGCGCCGTTGGGCGCCGCGTTGGCGATGGAGGTGAGGAGCGAGTTGCGGTTGCCCTCGAAGGGTGTGCCGGGCTGGTACTTGGACGGCGAGCACCCGGCGTAGATGAACGTGCCGGTGGCCGCCTCGGCGACCGTCGCGCCGAGCCCGAGGAGGAGGACGACGAAGGCAGCGACGCACGAACAGCAAAGTTGGTTGCGCTGATGCATGACTGATGAGACCGAAGTGTTCATGCGCGCGCGTGAGTGTTTGTGGCCGGAAGGCTGCGTTCTTGCGCTAGCTGTTGGTGTGTAGGGTGTCTTCGAACTTCGATGGCTGCGAGAGTGCCGGATGCTTTTCCGAGTTCCCTGTATTGGGAGTGAAGGGAAGGTGGTGGGCAGGGGACAGAATTGTTAAGAATTCTGAACCTCAGTTTGAAGTTTTAGTCTATGATAGACACCTTATCATTAGGCTATAAATAAAAAGTACTATTGATTATTTTGTATATAAAACCATAAAATGAAGCAACAAAGAAAGATCAGGAGTTCTCTATATCTCTCTGTGTGTTTCAATCTACTATTTCTATCCTATGTGATTGATCTGTTTTGCATTAGCAAATGAATCAATCGGACTAGTCGTTAGCATTGGTTTCTCAACACGTTATCAGTATGAATCGCTCTGGTGAATTAAAAGGTAATCATCGAAGCATATTAGTAGATTAAATTGTCTATATCTAGATCGTTCTAAATTTGCAGATTTCGCTTTCTAGACTATTTTTTTCTACGGTGCAAATCCGCTCTAATCTACCGCGAGCAGACTTGAAGTCGCCGGCATAGTGTCGATCAGTAGATTACATAAAAGATTAGATATTGATTGCACTATATATTGAAAAAAAGAAAAAAAACTGTGCACGGTCGGCCCGTACGACCGACGTGCGTGGAATCCGCCGGCCTCCCGACGCGCCGCTCGCTACCGCCGGCCTCCTCACGTGTTGCCCGGTCGCCGCCTAGGGTCGCGGCAGCACGCCGCCTGTGCGGTGCATCGCTAAAGCGCAGCCAGCGTCGCCTCGGGTTCCGAGCGCCGCCTCGGCCCTACACGGCCGCCCGTGTCGCCTTGGGTTCCACGCGCCTTGGCTCCTGCACGGCCGCCCGCGTCACCTCGGACCCGCACGGGTGCCCTACCGTGCTCCGCAGGCCCCAAAGCGCCGCCGAGCTCCACCGGCCCCGCCGCGCGCGCCGCACGCACTGGTCGGGTCTACCACCGCCACTGAACAAGCAGGGGTAGGGGAAACCCTACCCCCAGCGCACTAGTGAAGCAAATAGAGAAGTCTAGAAGATCATTGATTTCCAAGTATTAACAAACCAACTGCTTGACCACTTTAGTGATTTGAAGAGCATGACCAAGTTGCATATGCCTACCCGCAATGCACCGGAGAGAGTTGAAATACTAAAGAAAGTTGAAAGTATCCTTAATCCCGTCCAGAGGCCTCAGAATAAAAGGACGAGAACTTCGGCCCTCGAATCCTAAGTAACCGGGGACGCCTGTTGAAAAAGGATAAGAAGAACTTGACACAACCGATCAATGAAGTTCCTCAGAACCAGAAGGGAAGCCAATTGAGACCTGACACCAGTATGATACCTTAAGAAAGGGGCATATCGGATCTGAACATCCCCATGGAAGGAGAAATCGGCATGGATATGTGCGCACACATTGAAACCGAAAAACTAAAGGGACTTGCCACCGCAACTAGAAAAAGCGATGAGCAAGTAGAAACACAAAAAGAAGCAATTCATGATGAAATAGCTATGAATTATGTGCACACGGGAGAGTCCATGAATAGGACAACAGCCAATGTTGATATCTACTTTGCAAAGAAAATTACCATAATCATCGATTTTGATTCAGAGCCTGCATCGCTCGCTGAATGTAAGAAAAGACTAGATTGGGAAGATTGGAAGAAGGCAATAGCAATTAAATTATTATCTTTGAATAAAATAGAGGTTTTTAGGCCCGTAAGCCGCACACCTCCCCATGTACACCCTGTAGGGCATAAGTGGATATTTGTTCGAAAGAGAAATGAAAGAAATGAGGTTGTAAGATATAAATCAAGGCTTGTTGCACAAGATTTTACTCAACGTCCAGGAGTTGATTATGAAGAAACATACTCCTCATTCATGAGTGGAATCACCTTTAGATACTTTATCTCAATGGCAGTAAACCTGAATTTAGAAATGAAATTGATAGATGTGATAACTGCATACCTTTATGAAAACTTGGATTCGGAAAATTATATGAAGATACCTGAAAGTATCCCTGTCCTGAACCAAGACGGAGCTAATAAAAATCTGTACAATGTGAAATTCAGAAAATCACTGTACGGACTCAAGCAATCAGGTAGGATGTGGTATAATCGCTTAAGCGACTTTCTATGCAAGAAAGGCTACATGAATAATGAAGATTGTCCCTGTGTATTTATACGGCGATCCCAGAATGGATTTTGTATAATCTTAGTATATGTAGATGATCTGAATATCATTGGGACCATGGAAGACAGAAAAGAAGCAAATTCTTATTTGGAGTCAGAAATTGAAATAAAAGATTTGGGTAAAACCAAATATTGCTTAGACTTGCAGCTCAAGCATGTCCCTGAAGGAATATTAGTACATCAATCAGCCTATACCTGGAAGGTGTTAGGAAGGCTCAGCTTCGATAATGCACACCCATTGAAAAGTACCGATGATCGGGAGATCTTTATAGTAAGAAAAAGATCCACACCGACCTATGGGAGAGGGGGAGGAAGTCCTAGGACCAGAATTTCCATACTTAAGTGCAGTAGGATCACTTATGTATTTAGCAAACTGCACTAGACCGAACATTGCATTTGTTGTAAATCTATTAGTAAGGCATAGTGCAGAATCTATCAAAAGGATTGGCAAGGAATAAAGGACATCTTTCGATACCTCTAAAGAAGCAAGGACATTGGATTATTCTATAGAAAGAATCAAGATTTGAATATGATTGACTATGCAGATACTGGGTACCTGTCGGACCCGCATACCACAAGGTCACAAATAGGCTATGTATTCCTGTGTGGTGGAACTGTAATTTCATGAAAATTATCTAAGCAAAGTCTTGTAACAACTTCGATGAACCAATCAGAAATCATAGTATTGTACGAAGCCGCACAAGAATGTACATGGCTCCGACGAATGATTCACCATATCCAGCAGTCATGTGGGATGAATATTATGCAAGCTCCCACAATTATCTATGAAGATAATGCAGCTTGTGTTGCACAAGTGCAGACGGGCTACGTGAAGAGTCATCTCGCAAAGCATATCAACCCTAAGTTATTTTATGCTCATGAATTGCAAAAAATGGATGAAATTAAGATATTGCATACTAAGTCATGTGAAAATTTTGTAAGTTTATTTACTAAGTCGCTTCCAGCATCTAGTTTTGAAAGATGCGTACGAGGATCTGGAATGATGAGACTTAGAGAAGTGTACAATTTAGAGGGAGATTTTCCTCAAGCTCGTTATTAAAACATGATTACGAAGATCGAGTACCCAAAGAATAAATCCCGAAGATTAAACGAAATTGGGTGGATTTTACTCCTTTCCCCTTGACGAGTTTTCCTGAAGTTTCTTGGTCAAGGTTTGTGATGAGGCAATTCGTGCAACGCAGCATAACATGTATCATGTACTTTTTCCCCAAATTTTCCCCCACTGAGTTTTTATGGAGTTTTGATGAGGCATGAACGTGTCGGATGAGTGCTCAAGGGGGAGTGTTTAGAAACCCGAGCTTGGGCTTGAAGCTTTGGCCCATGGTGGGCACCTCACTACTAGGCTATAAATAGGGAGTACTATTGGCTATTTTGTATACGAAACCAGAAAAGAAAGCAATAAAGGAGGACCAAGAGTTCTCTCTATCTCTTTGTGTATTTCAATCTACTATTTCTATTTTCTGTGATTGGTCTATTTTGCATTAGCAGAGGAATCGATCGGACTGGTCGCCAACGACGGTTCCTCAACAAGAATAAATGCTTACGAGGATTTGTGGTGCGTGTCTGTGTGTGGCGTCTCTAGGATTTATACGTCGACTCAACACGGTCGACGATGCCTCGGACAGTTGGACCTCGCAATGGTTGGTCCGATGAGACTCCGGTCGGATTCCCTTCGTTTATTAAGCTCTGTGTAGCACCAACAACAGCGACTAGAGAGGTAAACGGGAGCCTATATAAATACATTGTCAATGATCGAATTATTGATCTTATAAATAGTAGAAAATTTTGAGCCTCACAGAAAGATAAATAGGAAAATTAGTCTTTACTACTATATTGATGTTACAACTTGCTCTAAACAGGCAATTACAGAGAAAAATGCTACGTACCCTATGCGGAATGGTCTTGCTTTTTCATCATCTTTCTCTCTCTTTGCCGGGTAAGGCTTAAATAGCGCCGAAGTGACGTTAGTTATTTGCACGAACAAACATCTTGTTGATTCCTTCCATTTGCACATGTAAACGGTTGATGGTAGTGGAGAAGGGCCTAACAATAACCGTCGATCCGTTGTTATCAGTGAGGGAGAACCTTAGGAAGCAACCGTAGGACGGTTGTTGTCAGTGACATTGAACCGACTATAGAGCGATCGAGGGAATGGGAGCGGAGCGCACATGATATGCTCCTTAAGCGTATAAGGCATTTCCAAAGGGGAAGCCCAAATGTCGAGTAATAAAGCTTCTGAGTAGTAGCTGGTCGGATACATGAACAATGATTCTTCGACCAGGGGGTATTCGGGACTTATTATAGCATAAGCGATTACAACATTTGTCTAAGGCCTTTTCATTACATATTAAAGTGACTCTTTAATAGATTATTTTAATCCTCGTCAACAACTCTTTTCAAAATCGTTTTCTAAAAAGAATTCAAGACTCTTCACTTCAATGTATTTAAAAGCTATGTCAAAATGTGAATATCATAGTCTAGAAATCTCTAAGAAATATCTAGTAAAAACCAAGCCAAGCAAGGTTTTATGTTCTCAAGTGATCTTACATCCAACTAAGCGACAGTCTGACCGCTACTTAGTTGGTGGTCTGACCTTTTGTCAGGATGGTCTAACCTCACCCTTAGTACAAAATTGAAAATCAGCACGATTTAAAATCAAAAAATCGATGTAACTTTTAAACCATAGCTCCAAACTACTTGAAACTTTGCACACATCTAGCCTATGACATTTGTGAACCTAACCCAATAAGAAATTTAAGAAAAGCTTTCCAAAGTTTTGATTTTTTTTAAATCTAAAAGCAAGCTGCACTAAAGCCATGCCAAATACAAAAACTGTGTTTGAGAGGAGCTCGTGGGAGAAATCAAGCCAAAATGGGTAAGAATGATTTTTCACATGTCATAGCATTTTCAAATCATAGTAAGAACCAACCCAAGTGCTCTCAAAATCAAAACCCCAAAATCACCCTTTCTTAAATCAACATTGGGCAAATGCAAGAACTTGCAAAGTAAGGTGGCTAGATAGATAGGATCTGGTCTTCAACATATATCTTTATCATTTACATGTCTTTGGCATAAAGCAAGATCAAGATGGGAGAAGAAAACAGTCAAAACCAAGCCAAATCAAGATTTTAACACTTGAGCAAAAAGAAGGAAGAGTTGAACAATTTTTGGATACCTATTGATACATGAAAATGAATGTTTACAGGCTCTCCCTAGACACTTACAAGCCTAAGGATGACAGGAAACACAAGCACAAGAGCACACTCCATCTCTCAAAACTTCTCTCCAAGAACCCTAACTCTCCTCTACTTGACTTCTTCCAAGCTTAATCCCTAAGCTACCTCTACCTCTTCTTTTATAGTAGTGGACAAGCCAACCATTCTCAAGAACTTCTAAAACCTAAATATAAAATAGATTCCATCCACCAACACTTGGGCAAACCCGATAACCCAACACATAACGTATTTTCACTCACACACGCATACTTCCCAAAGTGCTTGCAAGACCTAACCCGCTAAAATATTAACGATTAATGCACTTAGACATCCCGGCTTGCCTTGATCTAAACTGCTTCTCATTTGCGCCTCTTCGCATTGTGGGTTTGTCTAAGGCTCAACCCGGTATTTTAGTAAACTCTCAAAATGCCTCCGACGAAGCTTTTAGCCACCTTCCCTTGACACCATCTTCATTTTCATATGAAAGTATCTCCGCATGCTTTGACATATAGCATGTGGCGCCCAATGACTTTTTGTCAAGTCTTCACGCATCTAATCGCACTCGTATCATCTCTACTTGTACCGGTCGAAGTCACTTGGCGCACCACATGCACCAACTCACCTCTTCACGATTCTTGTCTTTCATATGCTTCTCGTTTGAGCCACGTAATCCCATCTGGACTTACCAGACCGCACGGACCTGAACTCTCCCACTTAGTCCTAGTCATTTACAGTTGATCACTAATGTTCTCTAAGCCACATGCAAATCCAAATACCAAGCAACCATCTTGAACATAAGCTCCACGCACTTGACTCATATTAGTGAAAATAATGTATCATGCAACACAACATAACCAACTAACAACTCTCATACCGTGCACACACTCAAACCATTCAAGACCACCTCTCATTGTCCTTTGGATGCAGTAACCGGTTTGACCGCTCTCTATGGCAGACAAATCGCTAATTGGTCAGATCGCTAACTACTGATCGGTCTAAATCTATACCAAACTCAAACCTTGATAAAAATCACATTGTAGTCAAATACTCACTGCACATCATGAGTTGACTTCCATAGTCTCACACACTTGTTTCTTCAAAGCATCAAGCATGACAACTAGACAGGACACAAGACACTGACAGGGAACGTTAAGTTTTCCTTCAGCTTTACCAGCTGGGGATATAAGATGGTATGGGACTATGGGTAGAGGCGTGGTGCAACTATTTTGATTTGTGGTATGATTTAAAGAGTGCCGTTCTGACTAGGGCTGTAAACGAGCCGAGCTCGAGCGAGCTTGACCTAGCAAGCTCGAGCTCGGTAGAAACTCGAGCCGAGCTCGAGCGAGCCTAAGATCAACATCGAACTTTAAGCTGGGCTCGAGCTCGGCTCGTGTAGGCTCGGTGCGTACCTGCGTGGCCGGATCCCAGTTGAGGAGGGGCGGCGCCGGCGGGGGAGGAGGGGCGCCGGGGGGAGGAGAGGCGTCGGCGGCGGGGAGAGGAGGGTGGCGGCGGGCGGGCCGAGGAGAGGCGCGGGGAGGAGAGGCGTCGACGGCGGGGAGAGGAGG
Source organism: Dendrocalamus sinicus (assembly GCA_036346575.1). Classification (NCBI taxonomy): domain Eukaryota; kingdom Viridiplantae; phylum Streptophyta; class Magnoliopsida; order Poales; family Poaceae; genus Dendrocalamus; species Dendrocalamus sinicus. Next base: position 11,341,990 of record CM070650.1, read on the forward strand.
GGGCGCGGCCGGGTCGAGGAGGGGCGCGGGGAGGAGAGCCGCCGGCGGCGGGGAGAGGAGGCGGCAGCGGGCCGGGTTGAGGAGGGGCGGCGAGGAGAGGCGGCGGGGCGAGGAGGGGGACCGGGGCGCGGGGAGAGGAAGGGACGGGGCGGGAGAGGCGGCGGCGGGCGAGAGCCGAGGAGCCGAGGAGGGAATGGGGAGGAGGAGGCGGTGGCGACGAGAGGAGGCGGCGCGCGGGGCGAGGAGGGGATGGGGCGGTGGCGGGGAGAGGAAGGGGTTGGGGGAGGAGGCGGCGGGGAGAGGAGGAGGGGACGGGAGGCGGCGGTGGGGCGAGGAGGGGGGGGGGGGCGGCGAGAGGAGAGGAAGGGGACGGGGTGGGACTCGGGAGAGGGGTCGGCGGGGGGGGGCGAGGAGGGGCGGCGGGGCGGGGCGGGCCGCAGTGGGGCAGCGGAGGCCCGTGGTGGGGAGAGGCATGGCCGCGTGGGTGTGTGGCGGCGGGGGCCTCGGGGCGGGGTGAATTTGAGAGGAGAGGCGGGAGGAGGGGTGGGGCCGGGGGGCGGGGGAATTGGGGAGGGGGTAAAAAATCCTAAGCTCACGAGTTATTCGAGTTCGGTTCGTTAAAGCTCGCGAGCTTTGGATGAAGCTCGAATTCGGCTCGTTTGGAGCTCGAGCCAAGCTCGAATCGAGTCTAGAGCGAGCTAAGCTCGAGCAGCTCGCGAGCCTCGAGCTTTTTTTACAGCTCTAGTTCTGACGAGTGCACTCGCGGAATGGTATGTTTAGTTATTGGTTTAAGGTGATTGCGATTTGGTGATTTGTGTGTGATTTGTGTCCTTGTTCCTCACTGCTTCTAGACCGGCAATACGGGGTTTCGTTCCTGGAGTTTTGAGAATTGGCTTGCCAATGAGCACCTCCCGTTTCGATCGCTGATTGCATTTCCGTTCCACACGAGCACACGTGGTACTATTTTTTGGGTACGGTTGCGTCCATGATTGGTACTAGTATCCTAGTAACGTGAATTCGTGGCTGTTCCTTGTGACTGTGACTTATAGGTTTTAACTCTAACTTATAATTTTTAAATTGTTCGTGAGAGAATATGAAATAATAGAAACTCATATGTGATTTTTATGGATATAAATGAAGTCACTACAGTATGTACTATAACTAATTTGTAAATCCTATTTTTAAAAAATAATCGATTTAAAAGTTAATTAGTTACGGTAAGAAAAATCAAAGTTTGCTTTTAGAAGTTGTAAGAAAACAGCCTGAAGCGGTTACGCCAGCAGCAAGTGCTCGGAGTTACCCGTTAGTATGGGTGTGCACTTGTTCTCCAAGCCTACGTTAGCAGAGCTCGATCGGATCACCGAATTGAATTTAGTAGCCTCTCTCTCGACCAAAGGCGATCCAACTCCTGAACTCCACGTCCAAACTCTTGAGTTCGTCATAACGCCACCTGCCACCTGGTGTAGGTCAACTCCAGCCGGTACGTGTCTTGTCGACCGTGTTGAAGTGTCGAGAGCACGAATGATCGATTTTGCGTTGCAGTCAATAAGCACATAATACCCAAGTTGACATGAGGGGGCTCTTTCCTGCACACAAACATAAACGCGGCAGCGAACTCCCCTGCTGTAGTTTCCGTTAGTCCTTGACGGAATTAATGGAGTACGTTCCGCGGTTCCGAACACACACGAAAGATTTCTGCTGCCACCGTGAAGGCTAAGATTCTGGCCGCGTTTCGGCTCTCCCGCGCCGCCTTGCGTCCATCTCTCGTACGTGGCCGCCATGACTGATACAGTGATACTGCCGTTCGTACCACCCGATGAGCTGGTCTGCAGGTGCAAGTGCAACCCAGCGATGCTGCGTCGAACGGTTTCGTCAACCGGTCGGGGTGTGTTTCTTGGTCGGTCCAATGATCGGCTTCGGGATAGGGTACTTGAGCCACCCTCCTGGGCCTACGCGTGTTATTGGGTCTGTTTTTTTTTACGTGGTTTTTGATTTTTGGCTGCGGTTTGTAACTTTTGGACGGTTTATACAAGAGATTACAGAATAACAGAAACCCACATATGATTTTTATCGATATAAATGAAGTTAGTAAAGTATGTACTACAATTAACTAGTAGATCTTATTTTGAAAAAATACTTTATTTAAAAATTAGTTACTATAGAAAAATCGAAAAACAGTTTTTAGAACCTGAAAAAAAAAACAGAACCATTGGCGTTGCATGTCCGTCATCACATGTTGATGGAAACGACCCCTGAACTGTTGCACTGCTGTTGGAAGTTGACAGGGCCATGATTTAGGGCGGGCTCGGCTTTCTGGCCTGAAACCACAGAGGCTGAAAGGGGCTGCCGGTATGCCCGCTGGGCTAGGTCTAGCAGTGTTCGAATTGGGCGCTGGAATGGATTCCTTCGTGGGGCTGGTCGCAGATTGGCAAATCTTGAGGCCTTGCAAAGCTCATTTCGGACAACCTCCCCTTCCGCTTGGATTCTCCAGATGGCCCTGGTCATGACGGGATTTTGTGGACCTGGCCTGGTATCTAGTTTACGGTAAACCCTGTGGGTACAAGGGCCCTGAAGCTGTGCCGGTTGGGCCAGTCGGGTCGGCGGCGTCTACGCTTTGAGTCTATTCTTTTTAGCTGAGACTTATGGCTTTTGGCTGCGACTTATGATTTTTGGGCTATTCGTGTGAGAGATTACAAAGTAACAGAAACTCACCTGCAGTTTTTGCCGATATAAATGAAGTCGGTGCAGTATATACTAAAATTAATTAGTACTCTATCTTAAAAAAGACACTCCGTTTAAAAGCTAGTTATTGTAAAAAAAGTCAAAAGCTAAAAAAGAACAACGCCTTTTAACATGTTCAGACTTCAGAGTTGCCATTCCTCTCCCCCTCTGTGGTTCATTGAGTGATGATCCTTAGTTACTGCTGGCTTTACTGACTGCCTTTATGCTCCCAAAGTAAGTACAGCACCAGTGATTTGTTACCCGTAGTGCTTGATACATGAGCGTAGAAGCAATTTTGAGTTTGGACTAGGAGTTCGACAAGTAAAGCCTGAAGAACCCCCTTCTCCCTAGCAGAAAAGTTGAGATCCTTCGATTTGGAGTAACTTGATACGCAGTACGCACCTACTACTTTCCTGAGCAGCTGGGAAATATTTGCAACGGAACTAGGGAAATTTCTCTCATCCGACAGTACGTACATGAGATTAGGAAGCTGCCATACCACTGTTCGTCATGTTTAGAGTAGCATCTCAGATGAAGCAGCTAGCAGTGGCAGGTTCCTGCTGCCCAAATTCAATTTGAGTACTTCGTGTACTAGTTTCTTAACTGACAGGGACCTTGTTTACTTCCGATGAAGAAAAAGGGTAGAAATCATTGTTACCTTTAGTTGCAAAGTTTTGTGCAAGATCAGTATGACAACAGAATAAGATAAATTGTAACTTCAAATTTTCGCTCAAGTATTCACCTAATCTTCATTTGAATAGCTATGGAAAACTAAGAAGATCAAGAAGCATAAATCTAAAAATTCTTAGTGCTACAGTAATTTCACTGTGTGAACAGTGGAAAACATCACCATTTCAGATCGAAAAATCTATGAAATTTTAGATTCGTGGATCTAAAAGATTTGAAACTTGAACGAAGGCTAGATCATGATCTTGAGAACCGATCCTAACCAAAAATCTTAAAAGAACTTAAGAGAATTGAGATTTTTTGGTCCGTGAAGCCTTGCTGCACCAAAATCAGAATAAAAACCTAAAAATGTAGAAAGAACTTAGGAGAATTGGGATTTTTTTGGTTCGTGAAGTTTTGTTGCACCAAAGTCGGACCAAAACTAAAATTAAGTTAACTCTCAAACTAAATCTCAAAATTTCTTGAAATTTGGTATAAATCTTCTTTAGGATGTAAAGAGCCCATTTCAATTAACAATCAAGAAAATTGTTGCCAAAATTCTGATAGTTTTTCGTTTGAAGGAATATTGCGCTAAAACCGAGTCAAAACTAAAAATTGTAAATATGACTTACTCATGATGGATGATAGCTAAGATGACTTAGATGTGTTCCCATATGTCACAGCAAGTAAGAAGACCAAAGCAATCAAGACAAAAATAGTTGGATCAAGAAATCACTCGGAGAGGCTAAAAAAACAAAAGCCAGGTTTCTTTATGAACTTGCCAACCAAGTATCTATATGAGTAGATATTGATTTTTAGAAGTTATCTCCATTTATTACATGCCCTTAGCACAAAAAGATCAAGAAGGGATGAGAGAAGAGGAAAAAACAACCAAATTAAAAGCAAATCAATCAACACAAGGTGAATCGGTGGGAGATGAACAAGGATTGATATATTGCTACTTCAGGATGAAGGTTTTACAGTCACTCTACCTGAAGAACAAGAGAGCACACCATAGCACTCAATTTCTCTCAAAGCCTAACCATACAACTCGTGAACTCAATGGCAAAGGTTATATGATTAACTAGCAAGTCTCTATCTCAACCCATTAAATAGATAGGCTAACTAGCCCCCATTTAACTCTTAGTAGATACTATCTACTTAGCACATATGAAGGAAACCCGATAACCCCACACACACGGGTTTTAACTCACACTACACTTATACACGTTTTTCAAAGTGTATAAGACCGAATATGCTAAGTCCTTAGTCTTGATCTAACTCGATCTTATTAGCTTTTCCTTAATCTAAACCACTCTCCTAAGTGCCGTGATTTTGATCTCAGATAGTTTCCGGTATTTTTGTCAACTTACCAAAATATTATTTCTTGATTCGATATTTATCTTTCATTGAAAGCAATCATCATCCTTGTTACGTGTAGATGCACCAATGGCTTGCCACACGTCGGTAAGTCTCTCCCATTCTAATTTCAGCGGACCACGCCTAACATGGACCAACTAAGCCACATAGCGCAACCCGTCGCTCAAACTTTCCTTCAATATTTTTCACTTTCCTTGTGCCATACTTAAACTTATCTATCTCACCTGATATTCTTGATTGTTCTAGGCCTCAGCTCCCCCATGAGTGTAGCTCCAATCCTAGCCGTTGACCATGATTGACTCCAAATGATCCTACACATCTAAAAACAAAAAAATCATTTCTAGACATAAGTTCTTGATAACTTAACCCACGTTAGCTGTAACATACATCATGCAATATATATGCACTGACCGTCAAACCAAATATCCCATGGCTCAAATTTCCAAAATCATAAAATTCGGCCATAGCAAAACCACAAATTTGCAAAAATTCTAATTTTCACTTTTGTAAAATAACAATAGTTTATTATAACAAAACTTTGGACCTTCTCATATAGTCCATTTTATCATTTTCTAGTAAGGTTGTGTGATACTACCGGATATTCTTACCTCATAGCAAAAGTGACGAAGCATCTGTCTTTTGCGCTTTAAGAGTTCAAGTTGTACTGATATTTAAGGATCGGTTATTCTTGGCTATGTCATTCCTATATCATATCGGTCTGAACTATCTTCACAGCATAATTTTTAAGGTCAGTGCAATTTGTAAAATTTAGTTCATCTCTTACATCAGCAATAAATATAACAAGTTGGTCTCTAAGAACCACACAATCGTATTGGAAGAAGTCAGCAGCATACATCCTAGCAAGTTCGATTAATTTGTTCTCATTAGAGTTGACAAAATAATTCTTTGGATCAGGATAACACACCTCAATAACTGGGTTGATTTTTCAGCAAAGCGATTATTCATCTCAACAATAATTTAATCATACACCATAATAAATATTTCATGATAAAAATAATCATAGTTATCATTAGGCACCTAGCTGCTCACTCTTTGATTACATGATCATATCTCCTCATCCAACTTAACAATTACATGGTGGAATCATTTTAAGATGCCAGCACTATTAACATATGAAACAGAAACTGACCATTCCATGTCAGGTAAGTGGCCTTCTAAACTTTGCCATTGCTGCCAGAGCCTATCTCGTGGTTCTTACTGAAATCAGCGGTTGCGGCAGAGAGCTCCGAGAAGCTAAACGTTTCCACGTTCAATCTGAAACTTGGATGCTTATCATCTGATCCTGTGAAGATACTCACGAAAACATCTTTAGTTAGCTTAAACCAACCGTACCTCACACAGAGACCTGCAGATTCTACAACAGTGAGGATCTTGACTAGCGCAGAAAATATAAAACTAGGGTGCTGCCATGTCAGTATATCACTGCCACATTTCACGGAGGAAGATTAACTCAAGGAAGCATAATTGAAGTTTCTCCAAGTAGAGCTTGAATTGAAGAGGAATCAAGGCCATATCAATATATCACTGTCATTTCCGCAGACAACTTGAAGATTCTTGCTTTTTTTCGGGAACAAACTATTCATCCGCGCCAGGCATTAAAGAAATAATTAAAAACAAAAAACGGCAGACAAAACCAAATCTAAAAGTATTATCACCAGATCAGATCTAACATGCATAATAGCAATCACATATATATAATTAACAAGTAGCAGTCCACAACAGAGAAAGAAATTGACCTTGGAGGTAGTCGGAGAGGGCGGCGACAGCTAGCCAGTAGGGCAGAGTGAGGAGGCTGGCAGGGGGGTGGGCGGCGTGCGAGCTAGGGGTGGCAGCACGAGGCGATTGGGAGGGGTGGTGGCCAGGTGCGGGAGCCGAGCCAGTAGCGGTAAGTTTTGGTTTTGGCACTTGCGGTTTGGGTGTGCGGTGTTATGCGTGGCCTCTTTTGCGTGAGCACAACGCAGAGAGTGGGCTGGGACGACGGGGAGATTGGGAGAGGACTAGGTTAGATTGTCGGATCGCCTGAGGGTAGGCTAGACCACCGAGAGGAGTATAGGTTGAACTACTACCTATACTGGATTAAATATACCTAGGTTATACATTAAGAAGTTTTTTACGTCTCAGGTTGAAGCCATTGTTGTCATGGGCTTAAATCCTTTCCTTGTCGCGTCTGAACCGTGCTTAAACTGTAACTACGCAATCATGCACGCACGGAATGTACGCTGAATCTATGATTAAGCTTTCGTCTAGCTATCTTTAGGCTTTAATTTCCCTTTTTGACGATTGGACTAATCCCCCAGCTGCAGGAGCTAGCTAGCTGGGTCAAACTAAACAGTGCACGCTTCCGCTACCATCTGGAAACGCCGTGCCTTGACTTGATCCGCAGCGAAGACGACAGCACGAGTTAGTACGCATGCCGTGGCGCCCTCCGTTTCTTGTTGTCCTCTTTTCCCAACGAGTAAAGATACAATCTAGAACCAGACAACACCATGTACAGCAATCCAGATATAGATTACACCACGTACTATGTAACGACGTATTTCTACATAAATCGTAACGAGGCTCTCTAACATCGGTATCTAAGCAAGGTTAGCTTATCTGTTCCCCTGCCATCTTATTTTTAAGTCTATGGTATGATGACTTGAGAGAGTGCTGGCCAGATTGCATTCTCCTCAATCAGTCCTCACCAGGGGAGAACGGAACAGAAAAGTACCCAAGCTAGTCGTACACCCCGGCTTCGTATACTTTAGTTCAGAGTTCTTGGTCGTCATAATTTATTTTTTTTAAGAAAAACCAACTCTGCGGTAGGAACGTTAATACTACCTCCGTTTGCGACTGCTTGGCACCGTTGATTTTTCACGATCTCTAAAATTAAACTTTGATGTTAATTTTATGATAATGTATTTATAAAATATCACAGAAGTATAACACTATGAAAGTATTTCTTATGATAAATTTAAAGATATTATTTTAGTATGATCAATCTAAATATTTAAAAAATAATTACTGATTGAAGATAATAAAGTATAACCGGTACAAGTCTAACAGTCTCTACCCCTAAAATCCACCAGTTCAGTTCTTTCCTACGACCACCCCAAATTGTGCCCCCAGCAGTCATGAGTTTTCCTGCGTCCACACCAATTCGTGTCCCCAGGAAAACCAACCAGTGAAATCAACGATCAAGAATCAATTCCCACCTTTCTCTCTCCTTACCCACTCATATCCAACGATCCAAATCCTTACCTCCCTCGTGCCTTCTCCGCTCCCTCCGCCTCCCCCGCGCCTCCTCCTGGACCGCCTCCCCCGCGCCTCCCCTCCCTCCGCCTCCCCCCATCCTCCCCCGCGCCTCCCCTCCCTCTGCCTCCCCCAACCTCCACCGCGCCTCCCCCCATCCTCCACCGTGCCACCCCCCATCCTCCCCCATCTCCGCCTCCCCCGCGCCTCCGCTCCCGCCGCTCCCCCGTTCTCCGCGCCGCCTCCTCCCCTCCCTCCTCCGCCCGCGCCGCCTCCTCCCCTCCCTCCTTCGCCGCTCTGCCCTCGCCTACTCCTCCCCACCCCGCGCCACCGCCGCCGCCTCCTCCTCCCCCCACTCCTCCGCTCCGCCCCGCCTCCTCCCCCGATCCGTGCTTTGTTAGATCCGCCGATCTTGGCGACGGAGATGGATTCCTCGGTCGACCCCGCGCCACATTCCACCGGCTCGACGCCATCAGTGAGTCCCTCGGGCCGTGGTTCGCTTGGATTGTGAAATGTGTGTTGCGGTTGATTGAATGCGTGTTCTCGTGCGCGTGCAGCGGTGAGGGAGGAGGAGTCGAGGTTTAAGAAGGCGGCGGCGGAGGGATGCAACCTCCTGCTTCTCAAGCGCTGCATATTCTCATATCACCTCACGCCGGTGCTCGCGTACCGGTGCCTCGTCAGGGAGGACGACCGTGAGGCGCCCAGCTTCCTCTTCGAATCCGTCGAGCAGGGCTCCGAGGGCACCAATGCGCAATCCGTAATATTTCTTCTCCCTTGCCCCGCCCGATCTACTCTCATCTTAGGTTTCCCATGATTTTGTTGCGCTTGGTCCCTCCGCGATGTGATTTTTGTGGTAACTAGGGTTTAGGTGCGTGTGTTTTGTACGGCATCGCATAATAGAGCGAATTATCATCCGTGCTGTTGATTTGTGCGATTTAGGTGGTGTTGACCGAGGATGCTTGGCGGTTCGATATATATATACGCTGCGTGGCGCGCGCACGTGTGCGTGCAATGTTGTTAAATAAGTTATTGATTAGTGATAGTTGTTTGTTTCTAGGCAAAATTGATGAAGTTATGTCTTCTTTGTGTTGGTGTTGTGTAAAGATTTATGCACTAATGATGCAATTGATGTTATTTGGGGTGTAGCTTGCTATGATGACTCATTGTCCGTTTGTATGAAATGGTTTAATTTAATTTAGATTAAACAAGTCCTTTTTAGTGATATTTTCTTGTTTCTAGGTTGAAATTGCTAAAGACTTGTCTGCTGTGCTGTTTTGTGTAAAGTTTTATGCACTAATGATGCAATTTAATTTTATTCGGCTGTAGTTTGCTATGATGGTTAAGTGTCTGGTTTGTATGATATGGTTTAATATAAGTTAGAATGAATATTTTTATAGCTATTTCATGGTTTCTGTGGCTAGCTCTTCTGGTTGGACTTGGATGAGGATTACATGTTTCCATTTTGTTGCTGAAATAAATGTCATGCCTTCTGATGAATTGTGTTTGTTGGTTGGTTTTTACAGGCTAGAGCTGTTAGGAACCTATGGGTTGGTGGCATTATTCCATCAATTTCAAAGGAAGAGCTGGAGGAGGAGTTCCAAAAGTTTGGAAAGATTGAAGGTGTTGCATTTTCCCATGATCAGACTTCTGCGTACATTGATTTCGAGAAGCTTGAAGATGCAGTTTCTGCACATAGAACCTTGGATGGAACAGTTTTAGGTGGCAAGGAATTGTGTGTTGATTTCCAGAGGTCCAGGGGCAGAACGGTGTGTACATAGTTGTTGATTGACTTAGTGAATTGCACTTTATTGGTTACAAGTTTATGAAGGCCGTTTTCTTATTGCAAGTTATTTGTACTCATTTTTATAGGAATGGTCGAGGCGAGGCAACCTCAATGGCGAGTATCAATGCTACCGTGAAATGAGAGTTGGACCTGCAAAGGTAAATTTTGTTTAGATATTTTGTTCTTTCCTGTTCTACTTCTTTCGCTTTTATCTGCTGATGTTGCTACTATCATATCATGTTTTGTTTGCGTGTCAGGGTTCTTCTGGAGTACGAATGCGAGAAGCGCAGCCTACCAATGTTCTCTGGGTAGGTTTTCCCGGTTCATATAGAATTAATGAGGAGGCGCTTTGGCGAGCCATGGCAGCACATGGTGTGGTTACAAACACAAAAATTCAGCCTAACATTTCAGTGACATTGTAACTGATGGCCAAGTGCACTGCCTTTACATATTTCTTCATCATTTTTCTTTTTTTGCTTTTAGGGAATTCTTGAATAGATATGCCTTTAGAAAAAGCTTGAATTATGTAAAGCTTGTGATATGGTCAATGGACTAATATAGTTAGCACATAATCATGTTGAACCCTAACATGTATGTATTAGGACACTTATCATATCAGCCCCATGTGCAGATAGTGCAATAAGCAAACTTGTGCTATGGGTTTGCAAATGATGCTCGTCATGCCCATAATTCAAGTTGTCTTCTTGAGGCCGACTATGCGTATAGAAAATATTTTTGCTTGGTGGGTTATGTGTCGCAGATCACTGATGAAAATGAAAACATAGTACGGGCGTCAATTGGATATAGTGTACCCTGTCTTCTAGGCAAGGATACTCAACAATACTAACTGTTTACAATGCCTTTCATCAAACATATTTTGTTCCAATCTTGAAGTTTCAAAGCTGTCCAGCTATCCTTTTCTTTTTTGGCTTCTCAGTCAAAGGCGAGCCTGTTTCAACAGAATCTTCTGTTTGTTGTGAGTTTGAGCATCAGCTGCCGCTTTCGCCGAGCTGTAACTCAACAAAGACAAGGTCAAACAGGGGTTATATTGGAAATAAGGGCATTGGATTCAAGTCGATTTCGGTAGGTCTAAAAGAAAGCCATCTTCCAATTAAATTATCATATTAATGTTGTAAACTGTTCGCTTTTACTATTGCATGCCTTCTCATATAGTTTCTTGGATTTCTTATTGTATCATCACCAATTCTTTGTTTCTAAGTCCTCTAGATCATGTAGAACTTTCGAGTTATTTGGGAATGGATACTATTTTAATTTTGTGATGATATGTTTTTCGTGTAATCGATGCTCCGAGATCCATTCAAATGGTTTCCATGTGAAATTTGACATTCTGAAGGTCGATTGGCTTTGTATTGCCAATCGTGGTTCCACCTACAGTGCGCCTGTAAGTAGAATGCTATCTGTTGAAGATGACAAGGACACTTATTCCTTCCGAACACTTGCATTTTACTTCCTTCAAATCAAAATTCAGGAGGGCACTGGTATGTGCTCCATGGCATCCATGTTTTTCGATCTCCACCCATCTCTCGCTCCTTTTCCTTCACCGACTAAAATGCATCAAGTATAAGAATGTACTGAATGACAAGTCTGGTTATGAGAAGAAAGGCTCTTGGTGATGGCATTGTGAGAATCTCACATGGGAATGAGGTAATGAGTTGGTTGGTAGTTGGTAGGAAGTTACAGGCACAATTGTACGCCATGACGTGCGCACTACGGAGATAGTCTGTGGCATTTACTTTGCAGGAGACTGAGAAAGGAGAGTATGAGCCTTACTTGAAACAACAACCCGTGTTTGCTTTTCTTCCTCTAAGGAACTACGGTCTTAAATTCATTCTTCAAGGAGATTTTGTTTTACCTTCTTCCAGAGAGGAAGTGGATGCAGATAGTGCATGGAATTAGTGGTTGTTGTCTGAATTCCCTTCTTTGTTTGTCAGTTCACAAGAATCCTTTTGTGTTCTTCCTTGCTTCCAGAGGTGCCCTGGAAAGGCTGTCACAGCCTTCATGGAACCGAAAACTAACATGCACAAAAAATATTTCTAGAGTCAGCTGCATTTTGAGTTTCATCACATATGCAGTTGCTATTTATTTTCGTGTTGTAATTGCAAAATCACCACCATGATTTAGTTTATTTGTCAATTGTCATGCTGACTGCAAATGGATATACTATTCCAAAGAAGTATTATTGTCACCGGTCAGAAATTAGTTCCTCGCTTCCTTGAATGGTTGATTGTTAGACGTGCTGAACATAAAACTTCTAAGTTCTTACCCGGTTTCTCTATTGGTTGACATCATGTTAAGAGACTTGATAGATATAATTTCATGTCTTTTGGTTAGCAGCTCAGTTGAATTTCTAATGCTTGGCATAGTGGTTAAGATATGCTATTATCATTCATTAAATTGTTATCTTCATCGCGTAAAAGACATTGATTATGCAACATAGATTTGCACTTGAAATTACTTATGACATTATATGTAAGCATGATGACGTACTTGTATATCTCATGTGATTGTTTCTATGGAATGTAGATCTGAAATCTGCGCTTGGGAAGAAAAGAAGGGACGACAAATCTGCACCTTTGGAGCCACTGACTAAAATTCAACGTGTCTATATCGGCAGATTAATATAGAAGTATGGTGATAACTACAAGGTATAACAAAATATTCAAATATGTTATTCCGCTGAGTTCTTGATTAACAAGTATTTAAATTCTGAGAATGTAGACTAAGAGAAGCATCATGTTGCAGGCTATGTTCATGGACACCAAGCTGAACGCTATGCAACACTCAGTGGGTACATTGAAGAAGCTCTGCGAAAGATACCATGTTGGTGGCAAGAATATCCTCTATCCACTGTAGTATCATACCAATATCTAGAATTCATTTTTCACAATGTACCCTTTTTCCCCTGCTAATGGGACATGAAAATTTTGCCTATGAAAATTGTAAGTTGCTGATGACTTGAATATGAGAATGAGCTTGTTTCGTGTTGGAGAACTACCAATCATGATATTATGTTGGCATGCACCCTTGACCTCCAGCAAAATTATGAAAGTCACAACTAATTCAGTATTGTTCTGTATTTTTGCTTGGAATCTTTTGTGGATTCAGTGTTTTACAATTGTGATTATTCACGACTTGGTTACGTTGAGTGATTGAACAACTTATGCTGTGGTTTTACACAAATCCCCATAACATGCTGTTTTGTTTGTTCATGCAAGAATTACGGGGCGCAGATCATGCGCTGTTCTTTCTGCGAAGCAATGCCAAAGCGAGAACTCATTGTTACACATGGAGTCTTGCATGGTGGAAGATTGTTGTCTAGCTCTGTTCCCTTGCTTTTTTTCCCGGAAAGCTGGGAGTAACAGCTGCAGTCAGCCGCTAATTTCGGTTTTCTGGGCGTCCTGTCATTGTCAAAATCATGGTGGAGGTCATACGGTGACTGACAATCAGCTGAAAACATCCAGAAATACCAAGCAAAGTAACCTCTTGCATCAACACCGCCCCGAAACCCAAAGACAAAGATCGTGGATCACGTTAGGTCTAGCAGGATGGTTTGCCAAGAATGAAAATCTCGGGTTTCACAACGCAAACACCTCATTGCATTCAGTGTGCTCTCTATATTGCCTGGAGGACGCACAACACACTTAAGGTTCAAAAATATTTGGTTATACAATATATGAGACGTTAATCTTAATGAATCTGATTGTTCGTTTTATTTTTTACAAATTTCATCTTGTTTTGTATTTTACCGTAGCGTTAGCACGGACACACTACTTGAGAAAAGAAGAAGTGAAAAGCAATCCCTATGCGTTCTGTACAATCTCGTAGGCGTGGGCGAAGTCGACTTACGACCACGACAAACGTGGTCGGGAGGTCCTACGACCACAGCAAAGCTACAGTAGATTTACGACCATGGCAAATCTACTGTAGACAAGGTCGAAAGGCGTTTGACCATGACGAAATTGGAAGACGGTGAGATCGAGAAGCGATATGACCACATCCGAGAGAAGACGAAATTTTATCTTATTTTGTATTTTACCGTAGCATTAGCATGGACACACTACTAGTACTGACTAAGAAAACAGATGGAGTACACTCTTATTCGCGAGTGCTACTCCTGGGCCCCATCCAGAGAAACACCGAGGAAATAAACCGGGGGAAATGAAAAGGAAAGGATGCGATGCGACCATTTCTGGGACCCAGGGGGCTCGCGCAACGCTCGTCATGGCTTTACCAAAAGCCGGGGGATCCCGGGGATGAAGCTTCAGGTGTATTCTTTTTAGTTTTTAAAAGTTTTTTTTATTTTTTTATAATAACTAGTTTTTAAATAAAATATCTTTTTACGACTTTGTTTTTATTTTAGTATATACTAAAAACATTTTATTAAATTAGTCACAATTGTACGTGAATTTTTATTACTTCGTATTTTCTTATAAATAACTTAAAAATAATAAATTGTAACTAAAAGTCGTAAACTAAAGTAAATAAAAAAAAAGGCATCCCTGCTTGAGTGCTTGCGTAGCGTTGCGGCGCAAGTGCAGCTCCTCCGTACCACGCGCGCGCCGGGACAGTGAAGACGTCTACGGGCCTGTTCTTTTCGGCTGCGGCTTATGGCTTTTGGCTGAAATTTTTGAATTTTGGCTGTTTACGGTACAGATTACGGAGAGACAGATACTCATTTGCGATTTTTGCTAGTACAGATGTTGGGCTTTTAACGTGTAGATCGTTTAACCTGTAGACCCCGTCTTGAGAAAATAATCCGTTTGAAAGTTAGGTACTATAGTAAAAGCTAAAAGTCACCGGCTTCGGAGGAAAAGATCATGCCCTACTTCTCGCTGAATTTATCTGCGCGGTGAGAGGGAGAGCAAAAGCCATGATTGTCGCCGGGGAATTCCGTTGGAAAAAAAAATGGGCACGGGAGAGTCCCTGTCGCAGCACGTGAAAACCTCGGCGCGCTGTCGCAGCGACGAAGGTCGCGAGCAGCTAGAACACGATACCGCGCGGGAGACGAGGAGGCAGCGTTGGTGCCGGCTTTGCGTTCACGCACGCCGGCTGAGCTGCCGCGGGAAACCGGCATGATCCAACTGCCTAATCAAGCGTGAAGGTTACAAGGTACGGATGAGGTGCACGGTTCGTACCTATAGTCGTACCATTCCCATCGCACGTACCGAGGAACCCGAACGGCACGGTTCCCAAGCATCTGATTCTCGTGCGGGCTGTCAGGACAGGCAAGCATGGAGGAGATTGAACAGGGCGGTTGCTCGGGAGAAATCTCCAAACAAACGAGGCGCTCAAGGGTCCACTGCAGGGGATAGCCGTATCGCAGAACGTGGCGTTAACATCGTTCGCTATTTACGATGATTTCTAATACGGATTTTACGGTGATTAGCACAGCACTCAGGCCCTGATCAACTCGACAGCTTTTGACTTATTTTTTACTATTCATAAGTTTCATTTTTTTTGAACTTTTGATTTTTTGTTAAACTTTTTTGCCGGTTCTTTTTTCCCGTATTTGTTTGTATTATACGTAATGAGCTAATATATTTTTATATTTTTAAAAATTTTAAATTTAATTATGCTAAATAAGTCTCTGTTAACTACAGTGCTTTTTTCAATCAGCTACAGTGTTTTCAGCCATAAGCTATGAGCTTTTCAGCCGAACCGATCATCACTTCAAGCTCGATTGATCTGAAAAAGAAAACGAGAAATTCATCAATCCGATTTGCTCGGTCCGTCCAAGTTAAATTCGCAAGTAGAAAGCGCCAAAGAACTGTGCTTATACCCAGCAAGTTTGGACTCTCATCAAGGATTAGATCAGTGTCCCGCTTTTACCCTTGCCAAGTGAACTGGACTTGGGAGTTTTGGTGGTACTTTAAGAGCTTGGCTAAGCAATTTCGTAAGGCTTTCAACTCTCGTCATTCCTGTGCTTTGGCTCATTTGAAAAGAAAGGAATGCAAGGATTTTCAGTTCTGAGCAAAAGACATCGAGGGAACTTCTGTGGTTGATCAAAGAGGAGCCGTGGACTTGGCAGAATGCCGGTCTCTTCAAAAGGACACAACAAAAGCAAGGATGAACCGGCGCACATCAAGAACTAGAGGAGGTTGTTGGTAGAACGAAACTGTTGTGTTTGTTGATGATAGCCTTGCTGTCATTCTCTTGTATTTTTCTTCTCCTAATCGTAATACAATCTGGTCGGCCATCCCTGCCCGGCCCGGACAAGAAGAATTAGTGATTCCAAGATGAAATCGCATATGCGGAGCAAAAGAAGCCTCTATAATCCATGAAGAACAAAGAACCGCATGAACCAGTCAAACGGAAAGAAGAATCAATAGAACAAAAATTAGCCTCTTCTGATGGATACACATATGTACACCATCCGCCGCCGCCACACGGCGGAGGCGGTCAGGGTCGGGTCTCCTACGGATTGATGCTACCACCTGCCGAACCCCTTCCTCCCGGCGCGGGCCACGGCAGTGGCTTGCTCGAACCTCGAGGCGGCGCAGGGGATGGTGATGCCGCCGGGGTGCCGGAACCCGAACTCCTCCTCGGCCTCCTTGAGCAGCTCCCCGAACATGGGGTGGTTGAAGTACACCACCGGCACCACGTACCTCAGCGACTCGCCAGGCCCGCCGCCGCCGACGTACACCGCCACCTGCCCCTTGGGCGTCGTCACCGCCTCGCCGCCGTCCCTCCGCCCGAGGCTCAGCCGCCGCGCCAGCGATCGCCCCCACCGCAGCACCGGCGCGAGCTTCTTGGTGCCCCGGTCCTCCTTGCAGGCGCCGCCACTCGGGCACGTCTGGAGGAGGAGGTAGCCTCCCCGGCGCCGGCGCCGGCCGCAGAGCGCCCACCGCCAGGGACTGAGCAGCTTCCGGCCAAGCCGGAACCCTCCATGCGACCTCCTCAGCATAGCAAGGCCTCACGAAATCGCAGAAAGCTCCCTCCTTTCTTTCCCCTTCCCAAACGGAGAGTTAATGGGAGGAGTCGGAGGTCGGAACGGAAGGAAGAGAGCAGTGAGACGAGAGAAAGTGAGTGTAATTAGTGGGGAAAGTGGGCTGTTTTATAGACCACGGCACGGCGTGTGAGCGTGTGAGCTGTGTGCGTTTCTGGGATTAAAGGGTCTGTTTTCTTTCGGTTTTTAAATACTACTTTTTAGCTTGTCTATGGTAGTTAGTATTTAAATTAAGTATTTTTTAAGATAGCATCTATTAGTTAATTGTAATATATATTGTACCGACTTTATTTATATCGGTAAAATCGTACGTGAGTTTCTGTTACCCTGTAATATCTCACACGAATAACCTAAAAGCCACAAACCGCAGCCAAAAGTTATAAGTTTCAGCCAAAAAGAACAGCCCAAAAATTTGACGTCATTTCGTTGCGCTCCTGTCTTGACTTGGCTTTGGCTTTTAACTACTGCCCTATTCTTTTTCTCAGAAGCTGGCGGCTTTTAGCTTTTGCTACAGTATCTAACTTTCAAACGGAGTATTTTCTCAATACGGGGTCTACAAGTTAAACAATGTACACATTAAAAGCCCAACATCTGTACCAGCCAAAATCGTAAGTGAGTATCTCTCTTCGTAATATGTACCGTAAATAACTAAAATTCAAAAATTTTAGTTAAAAATCATAAGTCGTAGTCGCAGCTAAACAAGCCCTATAATTTTCCGGGCTTTGGTGGTGGTGAGGCGGCGTTTGCTCGGTGATGGTGTGCTTCGGACGGAGCCACGATTCTGTCGGCTGGAAATGGGAGGGAGAGGTCACCGTACCCGACCCGTTCGGCTAGGCTGCTTTGTTCGCTTTCTGCGGCAACTACGAGATAAGACTCACGTACTTCTGTTTTTTCATACATTGAGGAAGTACTCTGCACCTGTATCTCTTAGGGTGTGTTTGGTTCCAGGGACAATAGGGGATGGGACGGGGCGATCCCAGATTTGAACCTGTTTGGATTGGAGTCAGCAGGGACAGAGTCCATCCCCTTTGGGGAATATCCCGGGAATATTCCCCTAAATTGAGGATGCCCCCATCCCTAAAAAATGAGGGGATGAGCTTGTCCCTCTTCCTCGCTACCTGCCTCTAATAGTGTGTTTGGTTCTAGGGACATTAGGGGATGGAGACGGTTCCATCCTTAAAAACAGGAATAGATTCATTCCATCTTTACCTGACTCCAAACCAAACACACTCTTACTCTCTTGCAATCTAGGAAAAGTTTGGCACCCAGCTCAAAAGGATAGGGAGAATGCGTAGCTCCTGATCTTTGTCAATCCCCAACAGAAGGGGGTGAAAAACACCCTTGCTGTAGAGATTCCAAGAATCAGGTTTGCTTCGGAACCGCACGACCGTAATGGGTAGAGGCATGGAACGCCGCACTGCTGCTAGGTGCCGTTTAGATTCTACTACTAGTATGTGGTACATCGTTCTGCATTGATTTTGTACTATTATAATATGCTAATATGGAATTTGGTTGAATGCCTTTATCTGAAATCGTTGCTTGTATACTCAAGCTAACTTTTGGATGTATGCATGTAACCATTTTTGTAATTGTTCAGTTCCTTTTGTAATTTCTAGCCGCCCCCAATAACTTAAGTCGCTTTTTTCTTGCGTGGAAGAATTTTCAGTTCTAACTTTCTCTAATCTATACAAGGGAAAGCTCCGTACGTACGTTTGATACTTGTCTAATCACCACGGTAGTATTCACATCACACAGTTTAACCCCGGCGTCCAAATCAATCTCATTTTCGTACGACTCATCAAAAAAGATGCCAGCTAGCTAGCCTGCACTCTCATTTTTCTTCTAGTTGACTTAACATGCGTACCACCTGTCTACCTTTGGTCGCAAATGGGAGAACTGAGGTTTTCTAGCTTCTAGTTTATTTTTTTATTTATAAATTTTATTTTTTTTTGAACTTTTGATTTTTTTTAAATTTTTTACTAGTTCTTTTTTCTGTATTCATTCGCGTTGTCCGTAATAAGCTAATTTTTTTTTAAATTTAACTATACTAAATAAACTATCTTCAATTATAATAAAATTTCAGCCGCTACGTTGGTCATATCGAATGCAAAAAAGAAACCAGGACGCTTTTCTGGGACAAACACACCTTCTGACACACGTCAGCCATGCACGCAAGTTCCAGTGAAGCACTAGAACAGTCAAACTCGCTCGCATATATTGCTGTGGTTCAACCGGTACGGTTGATGATCTGTAAAACTACAGGCCTGACGGAAACCACGAAATTTAGGTCTCGCGCATTTCAATTTGAGATTCTAATTTTTGACTTATTTTTTTATTTTTAAATTATATTTTTCTAATTTTTTAGGATTTTTAGCTTTTTTATCATTGTTTTGTATTTATTTATATTGTTTGTGATGGGCTAATATGTTTTTATTTTATTTTTTTTAAATTTAGTTATATTAAATAAGCCATCATCAGATACAGTATAATTTCAGTCACCTACAGCGTAAAGTTATCTATAAGCCAATTTATTTTAATCTAATTGAGCAGCGCTTAAGGCCCTGTTTGTTTCCACTTAATATTATTATAATCTAGCTTATAATCATAAGTGGAAACAAACGGCCTAGATTATAAGGTAACTTATTATAATCTAATAGCCCAAATTATTATAATCTAATAAGTTCAAAAAAGGAGCTTATTTCAGCTTATAGATCCACCTTTTATCTTAAGAACCATAAAACTTTAGAAATATTACCCACCTTTGCCATTCATCCATCCCCCAACTCCCTTACCTCTCTCTCAAGGATATTGTAGTCTTTAAACATTCGAATACAACAATCCATAACTCTGATAATCCAGACTGCCAAACACTTGACAGCTTATTTTCCACTAGCTTATTATAATCTAGCTTATATAATCTCCCACATATAAGTTAGATTATAATAATCTTAAGTGGAAACAAACAGGGCCTAAGTATTCTGGGAGCACATCTAAAAGTGTCGCCTGAAACTTATCCGACACCCTGTGTGCCTTAAAATTTTAAAATCGGAACCGTGTAGGTCACATCTAGGACAGAAACGCAAGCTGTGGATCCTGTCCAGTTGCTCTCTCCAAGGCCAGTAACAAGCTGCGCCGGTTAGACGCGCCTCGGTGCGTCCAAAACTCATTTCGTCGAAGGCTGTTCGATACTTCGATCTTAGTCAGGGGACAAAGACTTTCTGATTTGTTAATGGATTCTGATCACTTGAGATAACCTTTTTTTTGGGTTTTTGCGAGGATTATTCAGCTAATCAGATGTACCTTGCATGCCAAGGATTAACCAAATGAGAAAAAGAGAACACCTGACGCGATGTTTAGGTGCGAAGATGTATGTGCGAATCAGTCCATGCCTCCGTAGTCTGCGTCCAGCTGTGCATATTGAACATTCGCAGCAGCTGACTCACCAAACCAATGAAGACTGAAAAGTTGGACACGACGGTGAAGACGCCGTTGTCTTGTCCACAAAGTAAAAGCACGGGGTTGTTAATTTACCAATGGCGTATGTGCTGAGTGGTATAGTTTATTTTTCGGAGGCTAACATGCGCATGTGATGTGCACGCTGGTGTAGATGTTAGACTACGCTTAAAATAGTACAGTGAAATAGTGATACGCAAGTCGCCACGGGCCCCGTGGGTGATCCGAGAATAACGAACCTGCCAGGTCCTGGTTAACTGCTGCTCTGTCGATGGATGGATTGCCCGCTGTCTGAGGCCCATGACCGGTTACTTTCCAGTGTGTGTACAAGGATTAGGCGACACCGACAACTCTACATGCATGCCAAGAAGAATGCCCTGTCCGGATGAATGGCGAGATGAACTCAAACGTCCCGGTACGCAGGTGTTCCTATTGGATTGGGCGTCAGACGATCGATAGATAGATGATGTTTCTTCTGTACACAAAAGGCTAAGGGCCCATTCATATAATTTTTCGGTTTAGACTTTAGACTTATAAATTATAACAGTTTATGGAGAGGCATATATATATGTAATTTTGATCAATATAAATAAAGTCGTTGCAATATGCATTATAATTGACTAGCAGACTCTATTTTAAAAAAATAGCCTATTTAAAAGATAAATAGTATAGAAAAATTATTTATCGTAGAAAGACTGTTTTTAGAAATCAATATATACATTGTGATGTAACCGAGCCTCGACAAGCATCGGAAAGCCCGTCTAATCAATCACTAGCTAATCCATCTGCAGCGGAGAAATATCTCCGAGGATTTCGTGCATCTTCCACGGCATTACTACATCAACGGTTCAAGCGCGTTCACGCCAGACGAATTATCTCGGCCGAAACCGGTCGATCTGCCCTCTTAGAAAAGCATCCGAACGCTCCGATTTTCCTGAGGCCCCAAGCACGTCGTGCTCGGCCGCTGCCTGCCTGCACGAACGCAGGTTGAACATTCCGGCTGCAGGTACAGGTCGCGGAAAGATTTTACGGAGGGCAACACAAAATCCATCCAGATTTCTAGAAGCACTAACGACGAGAGATTCGTCGTGCTCGGAGAGACTGGGTTGTCGGTGGAAAGGGACCAAGTGACGGGAGGTAGCGGCCGAGGGAGGCAGGTAGCAGTACGGCCGTTCTTCCGTGCCGGTACTCCGATCCATTTGTACTTGCGAGTAGCAGCCGCATGCCGGGAGTGCGAAACCATTGCAAAAGGTTAAAAAAAAAAGAGCACTCGTTCGACCACCGGCTACGTGGCTCGTAGCTAGTCACGAATCACAACGGCGTCCTGGCTCGGCCGGAGGCAGGAACGCAGGGTCAACGGAGCTGCCTTGTCGGCCAGTCAGCCCTTCGGCGTACGGCATCGGACAAGTCGACAAAATGCCTTTATTTTTCGATTGTTTCTGCCGGATCCTGCTTACCTGTCTGCTGCTCGCGCGGTGTACTAGGTTGCATTAGAGCATCCACTTTGCTTCACTCAGAACGATGGCCACGTCGGTCCACGTCAGATCCGAGCTACGATAGAGGAGAGGAGGAACGGTAGTGGTTTGCAGTATATTAGAGATGTCTGCAGAAGCTACAATGGTTGGGAGAGAAAAGTACATCCACTGTGCTCCACTCTGAACGATGGCCTCGTCGGTCCACGTCAGACCTGAGCCACGGTGGAGGGGAGGAGGAACGGTGGTGGCTTGCAGTGTGTCAAAAGCGTCTGCAGAAGCTACGATAGTTTGAGAGAGAGAAGGTGGTCCATGGGGAGAGAGAGAGAGGAGAGAAAAGGGCACTGCACCTCATCGCTTTGCCCAAATCGTGCGTGGTGGCTGCACGAGTGCAACTGAAAAGATGCACAGGACGACGAAGTGACCGAGGTCGGCGAAGATGTCGCCGATGTCGTCCGGCTGTCGAACGGGAAGACGACGCCATGGTCGTCCAGCAGCCGAGCGAGCGTGGCCAACTGGCGGTCGAACGGGAAGAAGACGCCATGGTCGTCCGGCGGTCGAGCGGCCGTGCTCGTACAGTGGTCGAACCGGAAGACGATGACGTGGTCATCCGGCGATCGAACGGGAAGACAACGTCGTGGTCGTTTGGCGGTCCAGCGGCCATGGTCGTCCGGCTATCGAATGGGAAGACGACGCTGTGGTCATTCATCAGTCAAGCGGCCGTGGTCGTTCGGCGGTCGAGCGGCCGTGGTCGTCCGGTGGTCGAATGGGAAGAAGATGCCCTGGTCGTCCGGCGATTGAACGACTGTGGTCGTTCGGCGGTCGAGCGGCCGTGGTCGTCCGGTGGTCGAATGGGAAGAAGATGCCCTGGTCGTCCGGCGATTGAACGACCGCGGTCGTTCGGCGGTCAAGCGGCCATGGTCGTCCGGCGGTCAAATGGGAAGCCAACGCCGCGGTCGTTCGGCGGTCAAGCGGTCGTGGTCATCCGGTGGTCAAACGGGAAGGCAACGCCGTGGCCATCCAGCGGTCGAATGGGAAGACAACGCCGTGGTCGTTCGGCGGTCGAGCGGCCGTGGTCGTCCAGCGGTCAAACAGGAAGGTGACGTCATGGTTGTTCGGCGATTGAACAGGAAGACAACGCCGTGGTCATTCGGCGGTTGAACGAGAAGACGACACCGTGGTCGTCCGCGCGTCGAACGGGAAGTGACACCGTGGTCGTTCGGCGGTCGAGCGGCCATGGTCGTCCGGCAATCGAACGGGAAGACAACACCGTGGTCGTCTGGTGGTCGAGCGGCCGTGGTCGTCCGGCGGTCGAACGGGAAGACGACGCTGTGGTCGTTCGGCGGTCTAACGGGAAGACAACACTATGGTCATTTGGGCGTCGAGCGACCGTGGTCGTCCGGCGGTCGAACGGGAAGACGATGCCGTGGTCGTTTGGCAGTCGAGCGGCCATGGTCGACCGCCTGTGGTCGACCGACGGTCGAGCAAGAAGACGACGTCGTGGTTGTCCGGCGGTCGAACGGTAAGACGACACCGTGGTGTTAGAGTTGTGCGTGACCAGATCTAGGCTAGGATGAGGTCGTCGGCTGCTGGATCCAGCCAAACGATGGCAACGGTGAGGTCCGACTAGATCTGGCCGGATCTGGCTAGAGCCTAGCGGTGGCAAGGGTGGTGCTGGGCAAGAAGATGTTGGGCACAGGGGCTGCGGCGATGGTGGAGTATGATGGGCAACAAAGCGGTGTTGGATCGATGGCTGCCGGATCCAGTCGGACGAGGGTGACGGCGAGGTCCAACCGGAAATAGCCGAGGAGCAGCTACAAGGGGGAGAGAAGAGTGCACTATGGATGCTCTCAGTGGGGAATGTAGATGCGGGAAGGGGGATCGAGTAAAAAAACGTAGAAAGCTGTGATTGAAGCTACCACTCAAGCCACCATGCACCGTGGAAGGAATTTTTTATGTGGTGGTTTGAACTGATGTGACGGTATTCTCTCATGAGACCACTACCTTGTGATAGCCTCCACTGTGGATGCCCTTAGAAATTTCCTAGGATGTCACAACAAGTTTGGAAGTAATTGGCAAGACACTTGGGGACTATAGATGAGTTGGACATACTAACCTTTTTAGTGAAGAAAATAAGGCACAATACATCAAACACGACGACGGTTCACGATTAGTACGGAGCCAAAATTTCTCAATTTTAGCACTCCAACATCATTTTTTTTCAAAAATATCCCCTACGTGGATCTATCGTGGTCGGCGTAGGTAGGTCGACATAGAGGGCTATGTTTGAAAAAAAACGAGCGTTCGGGTGCCAAAATTGAAAAAAACGAGCGGTAATATTGGCTGAGGTAGAGTTTTGGGAAATTGAGTCAAGAATTGAGTTGGATTGATCGGGGTTAGTACATTAATGTTGCATGAAGTATATTTTTACTAACATAGGTTAAGTTATGGAGAACTTATGTCCGAAAACGATTTCTTTGTTTTTGGATGTGCAAGGTCACTTGAAATTAACCATAGTCAACCGCGAGGATTGAGACTATGCTCATAGAGGAGCTGAGCCCCAAAACGATCAAGGATTCCAAGTGAGATAGTGAGCTCATGCATAGCATGAGAAATACGAAAAATATTGAAGAAAAGTTCGAATAGTGGGTTGTACTATGTGGCTTGGTCAGTCCAAGTAAGGCATGATCCGGTGGAACTGGAATAGAAGAGGCTTGTCAACACATGGCAAGCCAGTGATGTACGTACACATGGCAAGCATGACAATTACTTGTAATGTAAGAAGATGATCAAGCCAAGAAAAGTTATTTTGGTAGTCTAACTAAAATACCAAAAACGGCTTTGAAGAAAATCACAGCACGTGAGCGGTACTTGGAAAGACGATTTAGGTCATAAAGAAGCAAGTATGATAAAGTTGGATCAAAGTTTTGGATTTAGGCTTATACGCTTTGGAAAACGTGCATAAGTGTAATGTATGAGTTAAAACCTGTGTGGGGGTTATCGAATTTCCCTTGTTATGCTAAATAGATAATATCCACTAAGAGTTAGATGTGACTAATTAGCCTATGTATTTAAGGGTTGGGATGGTGATTTATGGTTATTCATCCAACCTACCTCTTTTGTGCTACCTTGTTTTAGGGTTATAGTTCGAGAGATGAGTGTTTGGTGTACTATTTGTCCTCCAAGGTGGAGTAGCTTTAAAACTTTCATCCTCAAGCAATAATACAATCAATCTTTGATCATTTTTATGGTTATATCTTGTAATTGATTGATTTGTTCTTGTTTTGATTAGTTTTTGAATCTTTCCTCTTCCCCCTTCTTGATCTTGTTATGCCAAGAACTCATATGAGATGGAGATATTCTCTAAAAATCTATCACCACTAATCTAGATATTTTCATAGCAAGTTCATAAAAAACCCAGTTTTTGCATATTTTTGATCTTTCAAGTGACTTCGTGATCTAAAGGTTTTTGGTTTGATTTCTTCGATGTTTTTACCTGCTGTGATATTTGGAAACATATCTAAAGCTAGCTTGGCCATCATCCTCCCATGAGCAAGTCATATTCACCTATTTAGGTTTTTGTCCGTTTTGGTGCACTTCTACAAATGCAAAAAGATCAAAATTTTGGCAACGATTCTCTTGATCATCGATTAGAATATATTCCTAACATTCTAGAGAAAGTGTATGCCAAGTTTTAAGTGATTTATATTTACAGATCACAAATTTCATTCATTTTACTTTTTAAAAATCATGATGATTTTACTATCCCTGCGCGATTTTACTGTAGTAGCAGCACTATCGGGCACTGTAGCACGTAATGATGATTTTACTATAGCAAAATGATACTACCGTGACATTGTAGCGGTACTACCGAAATTATTGTTCATTTTTCGGATTTTCAGCTTTTGATTTGCTAGGTTGTGTGTTGGCTTTTCAGACTACTACAGAAAAACTCATCACAGACAGTTTGGAAATGTCACCATAGACGGTTTTCTGGACCGTCTATTCTTATGGGTAAGTAATACTGGCGCGGGCATTACAGACGATTTTTGAAGCATCTATGACAACGCTTATCACAGGCGATTGTTAAATAGAACCATCTGTGATAGTCTATTATCACAACCAGTTCTAGTTAAGAACTGTCTGTGATTATGTTACCGCATGATCATAGATAGGGTTCCTTCAGTTCATCAACATTCTCTAATTGCGCTATAAAATAGCGTAATCAGAGAATGCAGATGAACCAAAGCAAGCCTATTTATGATTAGCGTTATGTCTTTGGTGGCTCGTTGTTTAGGTTGTAGCTGCTGTTGTTTTATTGCTTTGGTTTGCCGTGGTCGTAGGTGCACTGTTGTAAGCCATGGTCGTATGCTGTGGTTGTAAGCAGTGGTGCGTATGCCGTGGTCATAAGCTATGGTCCTAGGCGCACAGTTGTAAGCCGTGGTCGTATGCACGTAGTTTTCATTCTATAATAAAAATATGTATTTCAAAAAAAGGTCAAAACCCTAGCCATCCATCAATCATCACAAGAACTATAAAGGCATCAGCAATTAATTTTCACACGCTCAAGCATCAAGATTTACATGGCCGAAACCCTAGCTATCAAACAATTTC
The DNA here is from genome assembly GCA_036346575.1 of Dendrocalamus sinicus. Lineage (NCBI taxonomy): Eukaryota > Viridiplantae > Streptophyta > Magnoliopsida > Poales > Poaceae > Dendrocalamus > Dendrocalamus sinicus. Next base: position 11,368,298 of record CM070650.1, read on the forward strand.
GTAATTTCATATCCAGGCATCAAGGAAGAGGGATATACACTAGCGATGAAGCAAAGGCCGGCAGAGGTACTGTCACCATTGTGTCACGATGATGACACTGCGCAAGACATCCTTACAACAAGGATGACTTATGCAATGAACTGTGGCGTCACAATCGGAGGAGGATGAGGTTGGGGAGGTAGTCGGCCGAGCCTTTTATTTTTAAGGGAAAATTTGGCAAGGAGAAGTGGAGAAGTGAAAAGAGAGAAGAGGAGATGAGGAGTGGAGGAGAAGTGAGAAGAAAGAAGAGGAGAAGAACAGCCAGCCATCTATTTTAAAGAACAAATCCAACGAGATGAACGAAAAATTCAAATTCAGCGAGAGCAGATAAGTAGAAATACTATCACAAACTATGATAAGTAGGTTATCACGGACGGATTTTGTTTCGAACCGTCTGTAATAGAAATAAAAACCGTATGTGATAAGTAGGTCATTAAAAACGGTTCTTTCCATCCCGTTGAACTTAGACAGTCTATCTTGTAAAACTGTCTATGGTAACTTAATAACTAACGGTTTATGTTGACTCGTCTGTGATGCGACGTTTAGGATGACTCTTTTATAGTATTGTCATCTTAATCTTTTTAACCTATAGCTATTGGAGTGAAGAATTAGTGAATATTTAAAAAAATTAAGACATCATTTACCTCTCTCTGTTACCATATTTGACCCTACAACTACTATTACAAGTTGTGATCCCCATCAGATAATGTGTTTGTACTAGATACAAGGTCACATTTCAATCGTTATGCTGTAGTGCATCAGCGGCAAGGAGTACGGTGCTTGGCTTGTCAAGAACAGCTAAACGATAACGCAAGAGGTGTGCGCCACGCATCGTCGCACTGGACCACCAACCTACTCATCTAGCCGATAGAGAACCACCAGATTCTGGGGAACCGTACACTGACCATACTCTCCACGTACGTTGCAGCCATATATCGACGCAAGCAGTTGACTTTGCATGATCCAATGCCTATCAGCTTGTCTTTGTTCAGGTGCGAATACCGGAAAGTAAGGTCTTAATAAACACGCGAACGTAGAGAGCACAACCAACAAGAGGAGCTCAGCCCGCCTAACTAGGATATCCAGTAGCGCAGAGGGCTAAATAAACCTGTCCCCACGGAAAAATTAATGGAGGACCCAGTACTCACTATTTCAAAAAGAAAATAGAGGCCCATTAGGCATTAGTTATGTGTAGTTCGTTCCTTATCTTTTGGGAAATGAGGACCTTAGAGCATCTCCAATAAATCTTCTAAAGTGCTTATATCCGTCTATATTTTAGAAGAAAAGGTAAAAAAGGCTCCAACAGATCCCCTAAGTGGTACCCAAAAATATAGAGGACCCCATCCCTGATTTTTCGTCCCCCATATATGGAGGACGCACACCATCCCCTAAATCGGCCTCAACGCTCCTGCGCCGTCCGATCCCCTAAATTCTTTTGTTGGTAGTTTTTGTGGACCCAGATTTTAATTTAGGGGACCATATTTAGAGGACTTGTTGGAGGTTACATATTTTTAGTCTTCTATATTCTAGATTGTGTCCTCTAAAAAGTGATTTAAGGGATGAGATTTAGAGGATATTGTTGGAGATGCTCTTAAGTTATGCAGGCATGAACTTCCACATTAATGGCAGAATGAATTCTTCTGATTTTATCAGGCCACACGGTCCTTTGCCACATATAGTCAACGATGTGTGCAAATTTCCTGATCTCAAAGAAAAAGATCGAAGCAGCGCTAACAATTTGGTTGCACCTTATCCACCAGTTCTGCAGCTTCTGCTCATCCAAAGTTTAGGTCATTAGTCATTACAACTCGCGTTGCCTAAAGAAAATCATGACTAATGACTAATTGCCGCGGTGAAACCCGAAGTACAAAGCAGGAGGTCATATGGGACAGGCATGCTCTACGTTGGGTGCTTGGGACGGCAAGGCTGAGGAGAGTGGAAGCGTAGCCACCGGTTTGGTTGCGGCCCAGGTGCTCGGCAGGGTGGGTAACGCGTGACGCGAGGTAAAATTTTTGCTTTTTAGTCCAAAATTTGAAAGTTTTTTACATATAGACCCCTGAAGAAAAGATTTGCAAAAATGGACCCCTAGCACGGCGCCAACTCACATGGCGCCCAGGGTACACGTCACGGCGCCATATGCTTTGGCGCCGCGAGTGGACACGTAGGATCCACGGTGGCACAGCACGGCGCCAAAGCACATGGCGCCGTGCCATTCATGAACGGCACTAACGGTCGTGGCGCTGTTTCCTGGGACTTAAGACCGAGCGCAGCCCCCGGCCCCCCACCACCCCCTTAATGCTCTGTTCGAACAGACCGAGCAGAGAGCAGCCTCCGCCGCCGCCCCTCTCTCCCCCCTCAAAATCCACCCCAATCCATCGATTTTTTTCGCGATTTTGCTTCCAAACTGAGCTAGCAAGGTGAGCTCTCTCTCCTCGTTTGATTTTTTTGCAGTAGATATGGATTATTTGAGGTACATTTTGTAGGGCAAAAGTTGAAACCCTAGATGAAATTAGTTGGATTTGGCTCGGTTTTAGGTTCGATTCGCAATAGATATGCGTAATGTATTAGTAATAATGTGTATAGATCCGTTTTTAGGTTGAAATTAGTTGGATTAGGGTTTGATTTGGGTAACTAGCTAACCTAGGGTTAGAAACGAGAAAAATTATAAATCTTATTCATTTCGCATTTTAGGTTGTCATGGGCTTCACTCGTTTGCCACCTCCATCCGGTGTTCCCGTGCCGATGTGTTATTGCGGCGATCCATGCAAAGTGGAAAGGTCGGATGATCCGGATACATATAGGCAGAGGTACTGGATGTGCGCCAACTGGGCGTTCGATCCGCCACGTGCCGCCGTTGTCCTCGGCAAGATGGTATGTTGTATTGTCGATTCATCAAATTGGTATTAATTCTGTTGGTTTAACGAATGCGTACATTTGCAGGAGCCTCCACCGCTTTGTGATTTTGAGCAGTGGATCGACACTGCGATCGCTGAGGATGACAAAAAATATCTTGACGCAAATAAGAAGTGGGACGAAGAACGAAAGGAGAGGTGGGAAAGGGAGAAGAAACAGGAGGAGGCCACGAGGGTACACCGTGAGGAGGAGCGTAGGAGGGCCGCGGCAAAGCGCAAGGGAGAAAGGCAGAAGAAGCTAGAGAGTGCGGCGTGCCAAGGCAGCCCTTGAGCAGTACCCTGATGCTCAGAGGAAGGGGAAGTGGCCTCGATGCACTCAGTAGGTTATTGCTATGTATATTTAATGTTTGATGTATGCGGACGTATGTATTTTCTGAAAATTTATAAACTATGTATGTATGTGGACGTATGCACTCAGTATGTTATTTTGGACTGTGCTTATTCATTTAGTGAATGTCAATTAGTATTCTTTGTGCGGATGGAACGAAACAACTAGGCCGAGCTTGCAGTTTTATGTAAGTGCAGTACTCACGGCGCCAAACACCCTGGCGCCGTATTTAAATAGCACGGCGCCAAACACTCTGGCGCCGAGATATTGAACTACGGCGCGCAAAACTTTGGCGCCACATCCTGGCGCCAAAGTTACTGGCGTCGTAGTTTAATAACTTGGTGCCAGAGTGTTTGGCGCCGAGCTATTTAAAACCTACGTAAAAACAAGAAAGAGTCATGCATTTCTGCATATACAAAACACATGCACACATATACATACATTCACATATAAAACACATACGCATAACTCTCAATAAAGTCTAGATGCATACATTTTACGTATATATATATATATATATCTCAAATCATATATACATACATATATGCACACATACACATATAAAATACACATACACATACATATATGCACACATACATCGTCATGCACACATATAAAATACACATACACATACACACAACTCTCATCATCATGGGTTGGAGGACGCAGTATGGGAATCATCGTGAGCTTGCCGTGGTTCTCTCTGTCGTAGAACTCGTCCACCAGCCGGTACCTCGCCATCATGTGCATTCAAAATTACGTTAGTGATAAAAATAATAAAATACATAAAAATTATGCTCTCTAGACCTAACGCTGCTAACCTGAGTGGAACGACGTTGACACATCCGTGAATTGTGACCCAATAGACCACACATACCGCAGTGTGTCTCCTGTGGGTCCTCAACGAAGAGATTTGCCCTACCCCTCTTGGTGCGACCAGGTATCCAATCCATGTCCATCTTGTACCTTGACCGCTTCCTGCTGCCTCTCTTGTGCCAACGTAACCCCGCGTCCGCTATGTACCTGGGACCCGAGTAAAGTGGCCACTCGCTTTCATCACAATATGGCTCGAACCGTGGGGCCCATGTCCTCACCAACGCATCCACGCTGAATAGTCTCGGGATTTTGGTCTCAACATCGACATTCCGGGCCCTACATGCGGTCACCATGTGGGAGCATGGAAAATGGAACTTGTTGGGAACACCGCATGTGCATGTGAAGGATGTAATCACGACCTTATGCTTTCGGGCCTCTCGGAGCTCTCCATTCTCGGTTGCCCCTCCACCCTCAACAACCTCATACGTGCCCGTCACATGGTCAAAACAGTGGTACTCCTATTCATTGGCTTGCATATTCGCTTTGGTAATGAAGCCGTGAGGACGAGGTGGCCAACGTGCATGTGCCTTTAACATGTCTGAGGCTATGCAACACACTTGTAGAAAGTGAACGCCGCAATTGTGGTAACTGGCAATCCACGTGCCCCCTTAAGCAGCCCGTTGAAGCATTCTGCCATGTTGCTAGCCATGAACCCATACCTCCTTCCCAATGGGTCATGAGTCCTTGACCATTTGTGCACATCCCTCATTAAACCCCTTATCCAATCACGACCCTCGGCATTAGTTTTTATTTTCAACTCCTCTAACTTCTCATCGAACAGCTTTACCTCCCTCTGGCGACATACCTCCTCGAAAAGTGCAAAGTTGGCCTTCACCCCATCTTTTTTGAACAAGTTCTCTGCAAGGTGCCTTGTGCACCGACGATGATGTACAGAAAATATCCGGTATCACTTCCTTAACGGCGCCAAGATCCCGGCGTGCTGTCGGACAACACACATACCTCCCTCCCGGCCAACCACATGGATCCGCAAGCCGTAGAAACCAAGCCCAGCTAGATTTGTCCTCCTTCTCCACCAAAGCAAAGCCAACGGCACAAGCGAGTTATCCGCATCACAGCCAATAGAAATCAACAACGTTCCTCATACTTGCCCAACAGAACGCCCCATCAATTGACGTAACAGGCCTACAATGTTTCAAAGCCTCGACACACCGACCAAAGCACCGTAATGCTCGAAAAAATCTGTCTTCCATTAACCCATACATCGGGCTTAGGCACGCACTCATCGCATTCCTACATTGGCGCTTTCATTGCGTTCAACATGGCCGCAAACACTCATACGCCTCCCAATCACCATAAATCAACTTCAAAGCACGTTGTTGCGCCTCCATGCTTTCCCATACTTGATTGTGTAGTGCCACTTTAGTTTAACGTCCTCTATCACTCGCCACGCGCATCGTCGGCATGTGCTTTATCATGGGGTGCAGACGGGTTGCAATGAACCGAGAAGTCAATCGACGATGTTTCGGTCGGGCTCGGAAGACCCACACCATGCGGTCCATCCACGCTTGTAATCTTAAACCTCTCCGCACCCTTCACCTTCCTCGCACAGACTTTCCATGCACACCCTGTGCTCTCACATTTGATGGTGTACCGACGTTTGGCGTATGAGTTCTTAACCCGGTATGGACGGTTGTGCACGATCGAGTACTCTTTCAACCACATCTTCAATGTCGACATATTCTCAAAGACATGACCCTTCTAAATTATGATACTAGCCCCAGGCCTAGGTACGTCCCTCTGCATTTGCCCTCCATCCGCGACAGCCCTATGTGCGTTGCTTAGGTCATTATAATCGGACACTAGTGGATCACGGCCAGGAAACATTCTTCTCAACATCTCAATTTCGCTAGACGTCAAACCTGTGACTGGTCTGTCATCATCTGAGTCTACAGCCCTCGCATCCTCATAAGCAGCCTCATCTCCTGCAAGCTGTACATCCACCCTGTTAGATGCTACACAAACCATGGGTTCCTCAAACACTGTCTCCTCGTCGAATCCACCAACAAAGCGGTCATCGACATCCTCAGAGTCAGCTTCTACCTGAGTCAATGGAACCTCATATACTTGAGCCGAGGATACAACTTGCACCTCGACCTCTTCATGATCCGGTGACCCAACCAACAGTGAGTCATTGGGATCCAATGCAGCCCTACGAGATGATTGATCTCTCACCACCCTCTGCACAAACAAGTCAGGTGCTCTGACCTCTGAGTCCAAAACAATGGCCACATAGTTATCCCATTCACCGTCGCTGCCAATCGAAACCAATCTCTTTATACGCGGCCCCTTTGACGACCCAACATCAATCAATCCTTCATAACGACATCACCATGCTCATCTGTCCATCCCAACCTCTCTTTCAAGCGATAAATGACCTCATCATACGACGGACGTGAACTAAATAGCAATGTGGTCTCTTCCATACCCTCCAAATCAACACCCCCATTGTCATTTCTCTTCACAGTACCACCATGGTGCAAAGTCACAACCTTATCCATCTATAGCACAACAAACAAATATACCTCAGTCATTACATACAATAATCAAATCCTAAAAACGGATCTATACACATTATTGCTAATACATTACGCATATCTATTGCGAATCGAACCTAAAACCAAGCCAAATCCAACTAATTTCATCTAGGGTTTCAACTTTTGCCCTACGAAATGTATCTCAAATAATCCATATCTACTGCAACAAATCAAAGGAGGAGAGGGAGCTCACCTTGCTTTCTCGGTTTGGAAGCAAAATCGCGAAAAAAAATTCGTTGGATTGGGGTGGATTTTGAGGGGGGAGAGAGGGGCGGCGGCGGAGGCTGCTCTCTGCTCGGTCTGTTCGAACAGAGCACTGAGGGGGTGGTGGGGGGCCGGGGGATGCGCTCGGTCTTAAGTCCCAGGAAACGGCGCCACGACCGTTAGCGCCGTTCATGAATGGCACGACGCCATGTGCTTTAGCGCCGTACTGTGCCACCGTGGATTCTACGTGTCCACTCACGGCGCCAAAGCATATGGTGCCGTGACGTGTACCCTGGGCGCCATGTGAGTTGGCGCCGTGCTAGGGGTCCATTTTTGTAAATCTTTTCTCCAGAGGTTCATATGTAAAAAACTTTCAAATTTTGGATTAAAAAGCAAAAATTTTACTGCCGCGAGAGAGGCGAAATCGTAAGGCCAGCACGGCGGACGGTGGAATCCCCCGCCCCCCCGGCTCAGGGTGGTTTTGGAGCGCGGCGGCCCAACTGGGCCTTCAACCTCACGCGTCGTTCTAGCTAGCACATGCACGTGAGTGTGAGTCAGTAACAACATTAGAAATCCAAGAAAGAATTAATTTGCAAAAGAAAAAATTTCTCGTACATCAAAGAATTTATCTATCTTATCTGATTGTCTTATTAAAGTATAGTCAAAAGAAGTCACCATGTTTATTCTTAAGGGCTAGAAATTCCTACGTTAACTGATAAAGAAAGATAAAGATCCACGCCATCAACTGTGATGGGTCCAGATTATAACAGTCTAGATTAAAGGAAAGAATACATATCAAGTAAATTATATAAAATAAATGAATTTAATAAGAAAAAGAAAATAAATAAATAATTTGATTTCGATACAAATTCTAAAATCCTTAAATAACTATATTTTGAAATAAAAGTTAAAGAAAAATTAGCAATTGGATTTATATACAAATTATAACAAATTAATTGAAATTCAGAATAATAACTAAATAAATCACAATTTGATTTTTATATGAAGTCCAAAGTAAAATCTCTACACAAAATTACCAATTTGATTTATCTAGAATTTTGAATAAAAATATGAGTTATAACGAAGATAGCACAAACAATGTCAAAGAAGACCACGAAAGAGTGCAATGGCGTCAATCTATCCTGCAAGAAGACATTAACCCCATAGAGGAGTGAAGAACCGCGGCGGCAGTTGTCGCGGACCTCCTTCTCGACGGTGTGGAAGGGGATGTTGCGGACGTAGATGACGCAGTTGCAGCAGCAGTTGGCGGCTGCAGCGTCGATGGGCACGTCCATGTTTTGCTTGTGGCCGTGTTGTCTAGAGCTATCATGTTGTGCCTTTTTGGAGGGTGTTGTGGCGGCTTTACTGTGGCGGTGGCATCCAGAAGGAACTTGCTGGCTTTCCTGTTACCGTGGGGACTTCATAAGGGCATTTTGGTGATTGGGTTATTGTTGCTGGTTGCTATGGTTTTTTTTAATATATTTTAGGTTTGTTTTATGTTGAGTGATGACCTTATAGTTGTGAGAGGTGCCGACTGGCTCCCGGATGGTCAGGTATCTCAGTGAACAGATTGCCCTACCTGAATTTAATCTCTAGGGCTCTAACGGCAATCTCTCTCTCTCTCTCTCCTTTCCTTGTTTCACTTATTTTTATTTGTTCTTTTGTTCGATCTTTTTGGTATCTTAATTGCTGAGTTGCTCACAAAAGAATTAGTGGTGTGGTGTTGGTTCGTTGACGGATTCTGTTGTATGAAATGTTAAATATGTAACTTCACCCCTCTCATTTAGTGTTGATGTACAGATGAGAATGCATATTAATCCGAATGTAATTTCTATTCTCTGTTGATTCGGATGCAAATGGATATGTATGAGATGAATTCACATTTGTAATTGACTCTCTATGTTGTACTTGTGAATTATTGATAATAAATAATTACATTTTGATTTGCAATATGACTTGTTATTTTGTTTAGTTGCAACGATTGATTTGAATTGCCGTGATAACCATTGCTTAGAGAATTGGATCCTTAACGCTAATTTGGCCGCTTAATCGCTATTGTTTGCGGTAATTACACCAATTAGATTAGCTAGAAAACATGGGGCGTTACTGAGTCCATTATGAATTTGGACTCGCCACCGTTACGCACCTGCGAAGCTATTGTTGCAAGTCTGCTTTAGATGACTCAGTCACTTTTTTTCAGCTTATAGCTTATAAGTTATAGTTTATTGTTTTTCTTAGACAAATAAATAGGACAACTTTTCTATCGTCATTTTGACGTGGCTTATCAGGATAGACTTTTCAGAATAGCCTATCAGCGTTCGATTTATTTACACAAATGCTCACGTTAAGCCACAGCAGAAAAGAACCCATCCGAGGACGCGTATAGGGGCACCTTGCGGATTGGTAAGTGGTAATAGGTCGCGTATACTTGTATTGCCCTTGGGTGCACACCGATACCATATATGATGCGATACTATAGTCAATTGGAGTAGACGTGGGCCGATTGGGAAACCGGGAACCAAGCCGAGCTTAGAATTTATAGATTTTCTCTCGTGGACTTTTAGTGGGCTAGGTTGAAATAGATCTGGGCCAATAAACATAGTACAAGTATAGTGCTGCATTTGGCATCGTATTTGGGTATCCTATCTTTTTTGTCCTGGTTGCGTTCACTTCACCAACTTGCTAGCCTGGTGCAGTTTTGAAGGCGTAATACAGTTCGAATTATGGATCAAGATATGTTGTGAAATACAATTGTATCCCGGTCGAGAAGTGTTCATAATTAGCTTGGACATGTATGATACAAGGTAAGGATTATAAAAAACACCTCTACTTTTATTCGAGCATGCCAATTTCACACTCAGATTTGTAATCTAGAGAGTAATGATTCTGAGAACAAGAGGTACGTAAACTCTGCCAAAGTTTGGTACCTCGCCAAAGAAATTGCCCTAACCTACTGAACGGGAGTATTCATGATACTGCAGGCTCATGCTACCTGTACGATGTAGTAACCTTTTATTTAGGGGAGACCCGCGTGGTACGTCCAATGTGAGGCTTTCTATCGTTCATTCAGTTGTAACATGGTCCACAACAAACACATTTGTAATGTTACAGCTCTGCAACTTTCAAAAATACAAGGTGCAACATTTTGCAACTAAGAATGCAACAAATGGAAACAAATATGCAACAGCCAGAAAAATACCGCAACACCTTAGGACATGTCCTACAATAATTAGAGAAAAGGATTATAACAAAGTTGAGAAAAAGAAAATGCATACAACAACCTTATCGGAGCTAATCTCGCGAGAGGAGGAATAAGGCGGACGCCGACATCACCACCTCATTGTTCGGCCAGCCCAGATCTAGCAGGAGCAAGGCTGGCCTAGCACCACTGCCTTGTCATCCGCTAGCTATGTCGTCCTCCATTCCAGTAAGATCCATTCACCTTTGGATGGGATACCTCCATGCGATGCCCTATGCTTGTCAGCTGGTTAGAGAGAGGGAGGGGATGGAGTGTGGCTACGTGACGGCTAGCTTTGAGCACTAGCGACTAGCACAGCAAGCCAACTAAGAGTGAGAGGATATGAGGATGTTGTGTAGAATGGGGGTTGTGAGTTGTTTGAGCGTGTGAGCTATGAGCGAGGCCTCCGTATATATTTTACATTTGGCTTTTGCTGTGTGTAGGAGTCTGAGAAAGTGTTTTGAGTGGGCTCTAGTGAGCCGAAGTGGGCTAAGTAAAATTGTACGTACAGAGAAACACATGGATGAAACGTCCGCTATTTTTGGTAGCATTGTACGTACTTATGTTATATGTTATTGGTGCCCTTTTATTTTTGTGTATATCTATATAACATTTGACTGTTTTTTAGGAAAAAATAGTTAGATTGATCTGAGGCGTTAGATCTCCATCCAACGGATCCACCCATACAAGCCCCCCTCCAAAAAAAATAACCCTCTCCAAAAAAATAACCCCCTCCAAAAAAATGATCTAGGGCGTTGGATCTCCATCTAACGACTTAAAATCTGACTGTTTTTTGTCCTAAAAATAGTCGAATGTTGTATAGACACTCTTTTTTTATTTTTGAGATGACGTAAGGTGTAATAACTAGTACCGTACATATTTGATCAAACAACTTGTGATGCTAAGGGTTTGTGTCACCGGAACTCCCGAGCACCCAGCGTCGATCACTTTTGCCCTCCTTACTCTTTCCTTCTTTTATGCATAGCTAAGGTGTGGTGACTCATGAGCTGCATGCCATATTTTCAAGTGACCAATAATGGCTACTTCACAGTGTAAGTTTAATTTAAGACTAAACATAAGCATGGCCTTTAACCCTAGATCAAAGGCATGAACACCTAGCTAAAACATTAGTGCGGAAGCGTCATGAACATACCCGAAGTTGAGGAGGCCATCTTGAGAGGTGCTCGGTTGTGTTGATGTAGAGGTGGCCGGCAGGAACGACGGAGCCGTGGACGGATCAGAGAAGGGCGTCGGTCTTCGTCCACCACAGCGCCCGTGAGTGATCGGGTCTGGTTAGGGTTAGAGAGGCTTAGGACAACGCGTGTCTCAGTCTTTGCCGAAACCCTCATTTTTATATGGCGCTGGGTGACCGGGACCGAAACCAAACGGGTTGGTTGCCGTCTCCGATCAAGACGTGCGAGTGGAGGCGTGCCTCCCTGAAATCTCGGAGTTGGTTAGCCGAGATCAACCCAACATTCTCCCCTTTGATCGTAAGGCTAACATCATAAGCCCATTCTCGATAAAACAGCATACCAAGGCAATGTGTTGCATGGCCAATTAAGTGCCGTACAACCCCAGTACCTATAGTGTACTATCCTATCTCGAAATGGATATACATTATACTTAATGGGAGTTGGTTTGCTTTAAGGTTTTTTATCCAGAATCAGAGGCTTTCCAATAAACCCATGCTGGCAACATGATCACAAAAATTATTGGGTGGTAAGCCTTTAGTAAGCGGATCCGCAAGCATTAACTTAGTACTGATATGCTTGATACTTATGGTTTGATCTTGGATTCTATCTTTCACAACATGATACTTAATGTCAATGTGTTTGGCAGCACCACTTGACTTGTTGTTATTTGCATAAAAGACTGCGGGTTCGTTATCGCAGTATAAGGTGAGTGGTTTAGAGATGCTGTCTACCACTCTAAATCCCGGGATAAAGTTCTTAAGCCATACAGCCTGCCCGGTAGCCTCATATCATGCCACAAACTCAGCTTGCATCGTTGAAGATGCCATAAGGGTTTGTTTGGAGCTATTCCACGATATAGCTCCTCCAGCGAGTGTGAAGATATAACCTGACGTGAATTCCTTAGTATCAACACATCCCGCAAAATCTGAATCTGAATAACCAATAACTTCAAGGTTATCAGAAAACTTAAATGTGAGCATGAAATGCTTAGTAGCTTGCATATAGCGCAAAGCTTTCTTAACGGCTTTCCAGTGGTCCGGTCCTGGATTTGACTGATATCTGCCAAATATCCCAGTTACAATAAATCTGGGCGTGTACATACTTGAGCATACATAATGCTTCCGACAGCTGAAGCGTAAGGAACCGACTTCATCTGATCAGTTTCATATTGGTTCCTTGGACATTAAAATGTCCCAAACTTATTGCCCTTAACAATAGGAGCAGGCGAGCCAGAGCACTTATGCATATTGTATCCCTTCAGTACTCTGTCAATGTATGCCTTCTGAGATAAACTTAATATTTCTTCGGACCTATCTCGGTGAATTTCAATGCCAAGAACATAAGAGGCATCACCGAGATCCTTAATATCAAAAAATAGATGAAAGAAATCTATTGGTCTCAAACAGCATGTCCTTATTGCTGCTGGCCAATAAGATATCATCCACATAAAGTACTAGGATGGAGAATTTACTCCCCTTGAACTTAACATATATGCAGTTATCAACTTTATTTTCCTTAAATCCAAAACTCCTTATGATCTTATCGAATTTGAGGTACCACTGCCTCGATGCTTGATTTAAGTCATAAATTGATTTCTTAAGTCGACATCCCATATGCACCTTGCCTTCCACGACAAAACCTTCCGGTTGAGCCATGTAAACATTCTCTTGCAAGTCGCCATTAAGAAATTCCATCATAACATCAATCTAATGCAGCTCTAAATCATAATGAGCTACAAGTGCCATAACAATTCTGAATGAATCTTTAGTTGAGACAGGAGAAAATGTGTCATTATAGTCAATCCTCTCTCTTTGTGAGAAGTCTTTTGCTACGAGCCTTGCTTTGAACCTTTCGACATTTCCCTTAGAGTCACGCTTAGTTTTGTAGACCCATTTACAGCCTACTGTTTTGACTCCGTCAGGACTTTCTACTAAGTCTCATACATCATTAGTGCTCATAGACTTTAGTTCATCCTCCATGGCTTCAAGCCATTTAGAAGAATGTTCACTCGTTATGGTCTCTTTATAAGAGGTGGGATCATCTACCTTCCCTATATCATTAACATCTTCATTCATATAAACAACATTATCATTTGGGATGGCAGATCTTCTCTCCCGCTGTGATCTTTTAAGAGGTTCATTAGTTATTTCAAGAGACTCCTGAGGCTCTTCATTAGGTATAACATCAGGAATTTTAGAGACCTCAACAGTGGGCGCAACAACAGTATTCTCTACTGGAGGTGCAACTGCCTGAGGCACAGGAATAAAAAGTCTCTGGGATGAGCGGTGAAGGAACATAAACCCGCTTCTCCTCAAGATCTATTTTCCTGGGCTCCAGGTCCTCATTATTTTCTAAGAATACAGCGTGCCTTGTTTCTACAAACTTAGTTATCCTATCAGGACAATAAAACCGATACGCTTTCGATCTGTTAGGGTACCCAATAAAATGGCAACTTACTGTCTTAGGATCTAATTTCCCAATGTGTGGATTAAATTACTTAGCTTCAGCACGACAACCCCACACTCGTACATATTTCATACTCGGTTTCCTCCCAGTCCATAATTCATAAGGTGTTTTAGGTACTGATTTACTGGGAACCCGATTAAGAATATGTGCGGCTGTCTTTAGTGCTTCCATCCATAAGCCAATTGGTAAACTAGAATGGCTAAGCATGCTCTATACCATATCCATAAGTGTACGGTTGCGTCTTTCAGCTACACCATTCTGCTGAGGTTCGCCCGGCATAGAATACTGGGCAACGATGCCATTTTCCTGAAGGAACTTAACGAAAGGGCCAGGTATTTGCCCATAAGAGGCATGTCTTCCATAATATTCTCCCCCACGATCCAATCTTACCACTTTAATCCTTAGGTTGTGCTGATTTTCAACTTCTGCCCTAAATTTCTTAAATTTATCAAGTGATTCAGATCGGTCTTTAATGGGAAAGATATAACCATAACGGGAGAAGTCACAGGAAAAGGACCACAAACATTAGTATGAATTAATTCTAAGAGTCCTGTGCTGCGAGTAGCTCCCTTCTTTATTTGCTTAACATAATTTCCTTTAATGTAATCAATGCAGTGGTATGAGTCAGAGAAATCTAATGGGTGGAGAATTTCTTCTTTAATGAGACGCTTCATTCTCCCCCTCGAAATGTGGTCTAAACGACAGTGCCACAGTTTCGAAGAAGTCTCATCATTATTTTTACGCTTAGCATCACATATAATCTTTCTGGAAATGCCCTGGCTGCTTGCAGAAAAGATATTCTCCCTTTTAGATGCTCCGGCGGGAGCAACATGAGGCTTAGGTGCATTGTGCACTTTAGGCCTTGACTTGTCTTAATTTGGGGAAAATTGTAGCTTTTCTTATATTTGAAGTCCCCTTGGAACTTTCTTTTGTTAGAGCCACCAACATGAAGAGCAAAATCTTTCTTTTCTGTTCTTATTCTCTCTTTCTCCTGGACACACATGGCGATCAAATCGCTCATGCTCCATTTTTCTTTCTGAGCATTGTAATTAATCTTAAAAAACGTGTACTTAGAAGGAAGAGAGGTCATAATGAAATGAACAAGGAAACCATCAGGTATTGCCATGTCCATGCCCTTAAGTTTTTCCTACCATATCGGTCATCATCATGATATGCTCTCTTATGCTATCGGACCCATCATACTTAGTGGTTAAGAGCCTCTGAATCAAAGTACTGGCATAAACTTTAGTGGAGTCTTTAGATTTCTCCTCGATTGAAGCCAAGTACTCCTTAGCATTTTCAGAATCGGGGATTGCTCCCCTAATCCCGACTGAAATAGAGATCTTTATAATCATTAGTGATAAGCGGTTAGACCGCTCCCATTTTCAGCATAAGCCTCATAAATTTTTCTTTTTCTCATCATAATTCTCATCACCTTCGGTGGGAGGAATGGGAACGGCTACCCTTAAGGTATAGTCAAGGTCCAAAACATCAAGGACAACATGAATTCGTTCTTTATGGCAGCAACGTTTGATGCATTAAGTGCTAAATTTCAAAATACAGGGCAAAACTCACAAATATCATAAATATATATTGCATGTAATTAACCCGACGTTGGTCTGATTAATAACATGCAAAATACAGTTCCAATTCATATCACCGTTGGGCAGAAAATGAAAAGGAACTCAATAATTTTATATGGCGACACATGATTACAAACAACGTTGGTCAAAATGTAATCATATGCATACATAATGCCAAAAACATAAAAATCTCCAATTAAAATATCTCGTTGGTTCAATTTTAATTAGAGACAAAATATAATAATATGGTGACATATGATTATAAACAACGTTGGTCAGAATATAACCATATGTTTACATAATGCCAAAATTAATAATAAAATCTCAAAATTAAAATATCCCGTTGGTTCAATTTTAATCAGAGATTATACATAATTAAACGGTAATGATACATGAAATTTGGGCCACTAAAATTAATTATAAACAGAGTGCACAAAAATAGACTTAAAACATAAGGAATTGCACTGAAAAAACAAGAGAAATAGTACTGCTGCAGTGCACCCAAAAATCACGCATTCGGCCCACATAAGAAAACATGCACGCGGGGCCCATAAAAATCCCGCACGGGCAAAGTACCTGCATGGCCCAAAAGAAAATGCCCCAGCGCGGCTGCCCAAAAACTCACGCGTGCAGGCGGCTAACCATGCGCGCGCAGCCCACAAAACAAGGTCGGCCCGAAAGGAAATTGCACACGAGCCCAAACAATGCCGCACGGCCCAACTTAGGCGGGAGCGGCCACAAAAAAAACGTCCGTTGCGGGGCCCAAAATAATAGCTAACGCGGGCGCGGCCTAATTCTCGCGCGCGCGGAGCGGCCCAGAAGACGCGTGCGGCTCCGTGCGGGCGTGTGGCCCATTCACACGTCTCACGCGCGCGCACCGTCAGATCTCAATCTGACGGCCGAAAACCACAGTCGAAAAGCGGCCGCTCTCCTGCGCCGTTGGATTCAATCGGACGGTTGAAAAAATGCGCAGCGGCAGGACATAACCCCGAAACCCTAACCCTAGCCCCATTCAAGCCCGTTTGCTCGAAAATCACGCACGGGTGGCGCGAGCGGCGCGCGGCGGCGGAAAAGAGCGCACCGCGGGCGCAGGCGGCATCCACGCGACGCCGCGAAAGCGGCACCGGCGGCAGCGCGGCGCTCGTCGCGGAGCGGCGGCGACGCTCCCGCGCGAGATGCAGCGTGGCGCGCGGCCCGGCGAGCGGCGGCGCCCAAAGCCGTAAGCCTTTTTTTTTGTTTGCCGCCGCCGATCTAATTTTCATTCGGGTTTCCGGGATTCGGGTGGGCTAATTTTGGGTTGATTTTGGGGATTCCATTAGGGTTTTGCGTAAGCTTGTTGATCCCCTCCTTCTAATTGCTAAGCCGACACATTAAACCTTTAGATCCGACCTTTAAACATGATTTTGAGTTCGGTTAGGGTTCAATTAGGGTTCATGTTGATCTAGGGCTGCTCTGATACCAAATGTAAGTTTAATTTAAGACTAAACATAAGCATGGCCTTAACCCTAGATCAAAGGCATGAACACCTAGCTAAAACATTAGTGCGGAAGCGTCATGAACATACCCGAAGTTGAGGAGGCCATCTTGAGAGGTGCTCGGTTGTGTTGATGTAGAGGTGGCCGGCAGGAACGACGGAGCCGTGGACGGATCAGAGAAGGGCGTCGGTCTTCGTCCACCACAGCGCCCGTGAGTGATCGGGTCTGGTTAGGGTTAGAGAGGCTTAGGACAACGCGTGTCTCAGTCTTTGCCGAAACCCTCATTTTTATATGGCGCTGGGTGACCAGGACCGAAACCAAACGGGTTGGTTGCCGTCTCCGATCAAGACGTGCGAGTGGAGGCGTGCCTCCTTGAAATCTCGGAGTTGGTTAGCCGAGATCAACCCAACACACAGCGGATTTTCAGTCAGTATATTTGCATCTAACCGGCTCCTGTTTCAGGGGACTGCATGACGGCAGCCATCCGCACGGGCCAGTTCTAACTGTCACTTTGCTAACACTGGCTGCACAGCAACACAGGGCAATGCCATCGGCATACAAATCGAACATGGCCATACCCCCTCGGAAAGCTGCAAAGTTACCTGTGCATACATGTATTGCCATTCATTTCGATGGCATTGGTGGAGATGGTCTGTTTATATTGGTTAGGACTGATGTTTTTTTGTTAAAAATAAATAATAATGATTAAAAGAAATAGTTTTTAGAAGAAGAGAGGAAGCGATAGGAAAAATGAGGAGAGATACGTGTGTGAGGTCAGAGTGAGAGGAGTAAGGTGCGTGATGCGTCTGTGACCCCTACCTTATCCCCGAAATGATACGGAAGAGGAGCGAGAGAAGTGGGAAAGACACTTTGAGAAGCTGAGTCTTCATATTGACTTTTAGCTTCTTTAAACATAAGCTAGAAGCAAAAAACCAATATAAATGGACCCGAAGCAGGGGCGGATCCAGCGGTGGGGCGGGGGGCTCGAGCCCCCTACCACTACCGAACCCTTGGAGTCCCCCTGGAGCCCCCTATAAATTTTTAGCTATGGATGTATGGTGTAGGAGGGGCATAGTAGAGTTATGTCGCTGTATCGCTTTTGTTCAGCCCCTCCTAAAATTTTTCCTGGATCCGCCACTGACCCGAAGTAAGAAAGCTGCAAAGTTACTGTCCGGAAAAGACCCGTGTGCACATCTGTGGCCAGCGTTTTAGTTTACGGGTGGGATTTTTGGGCTGTGACTTTGGCTTTTGGTTTATGGTTTTTGGTTTCTATCTGTTCGTGAGAGGTAATACGCAGAGAGAAACAGTTAAATATGATTTTAGCCAATATAACTGAACTCAGTATAATATCCACTACAATCTATCTGTAGATCTCGTCTTAAAAAATATACCGTTTAAAAAGTAGTTACTAGTAACAGAAAGCAATAAGGCTAATAGAACCCACCCTACAGTGCTCATCTATTATCCGGGGTGTCCTTGTATTGCATACCGGCCGTATGCTGGTCGGCGGTTGGTGGCGACAGAAGCGCTAGCCATGATGTGTACGCCGGTGGGCTGGTGCGCGGCGGGGCCCGAGGAGTATTGGCGAGCCCGCAACGTCCCATTGGCTCCTTGACCCCACTGCAACCAGTCGGTGGACGCCACGTCGGACGGAAAGGAGGCCCTGCCACGTAGGCGCCAATGATTTGTGTGGCGGGCCGGCATGGGCCGATCAAACCAAGACGGCTCGGTCACTAGTCGGCTTGGGCTTTGCCGTCGGCGGGAGAGGAACGTGACGTATTTGCAACTCCAACAAGCCGGCACCGTCCACTCCTAACACGACGCTGAAATTTTAATCGTGCACAGGTGAGATGATGTTTTACTCGGTTGCAGGCTTGCAGCTTTAGCACGAGAAAGAAGTGTCCGGCCAAAGCTTAGGATGCTAGCCGTGCAACTTACGCCGGCGACGACGCGTGCGGCGACCGTGGCTCGCCTTGCGTCGCGTGGTTGCTGTTGCGGCGGTGCCACATTTCTGGATCGCCCGCCGCACTTGCTCACTCGGGAAGGTTACAGCTAGTGGACTGGAATGGACTGGACTGGACGACCGAGCAATTGATTAGGGGAAGGGGAGGCGGAAAAGTTACAGCTCGTCTGCATCATTCTGCATGCAAGTGGATAACGGTCTGGGGCCGGGCGGGTGTTCGTTCGCAGGATGAAAAAGGAAACGGAATGCTGGAGTAGTGATGATGCAGTGTGTCATGTCGATGCATATACGCAGCAGAAAAATGTGTGCGTTAAAGGTGCCGCGCCCACGTTCACGCTGGACCCGGACGGCGCGATTTGATAAGACCAGCAAGAGTTCATCCACGATGGACGGTTCCAGGTTACTATAGAATGTTTCTCCTGATCTCAAAAAGAAAATAAAAATATCTAAAGAAATGGTTTCTCTCACGCTCATTTCTGAGCAAGATGCTGCATGCTTTCTTCAGTTTTCAGACTTCAGAAATGCCTCGTGCTTCAGAATTCAACGACATTATCAAGGTTCTGTAGTGTGTGTGTGTGTGTGTGTGTTTTGTAGCACTTTAATAGCCACGGAACACCAGGCACTGCCTGTGGTCTATATGGACATTAGTACAGTGTACTGGGCTTGATCGAGCGTGCAAGCTAGAACAAGCAGGTAAAGTAAAGGAACTTTTTGACCAGTGCCTCACGCTTGCTCGCCACTTTTTTGCCAATTGTGTGGTTACCAGTACTAGCAGTCAGTCGTTGCCTAGCCCAGCACCACGTGGCGTCCAAGGTGCATTTGTGTTACACCGTATGATGATCGTGGATTTATTGATAATGAATAATTGATTTTTAGGTTGTATTAAAATTTATGTTTAGAAAAGTTTCGATCAGTGATCTTTTACAGAACTAAAATCGGCATACTACAACCATGGCAGATTTCAAACATGCAATTTCGATCATGGTATTTCTACCATGTTAAACATCAATCACGGCAGACTTCGATAACGTCCGACTTCTACCACGTCCGACTTCGACCTCATTTGGCTTCAACCATGGCAGCTAATCGTAGATTTCGACCTCGAACAGTGAATTGGTCGTAAGCAACATTCAACCGGTCTGAGGTTGTAATGTCATCGGCTACAATAACCAATCAATGGTCATAGCTACTGTATTTTTCATTATCGTAGCTACAGTAACTGTCGATACTCGATAGCTGTAGACTTTACTGGTCGACAATCGTGGACTTTATTGGTCGGTACTAGATAGTCGTGGACTTTATTGGTCGGTACTAGATAGTCGTGGACTTTATTGGTCGGTACTAGATAGTCATGGACTTTACTGGTCAGCACTCGATAGTCATAGACTTTACTGGTCGGTACTCAATGGTCTTGGACTTTGCTGGTCGGTACTCGATGGTCGTGAACTTTATTGGTCGATACTCGATAGTCAACAACTTTTTGATACTTGTAAATTTTACGATCTTCTGTCGGTGTCTTGGACTATTCGATTGGATTGTTGTAGACCTCGCGGTCAATAGTTGAAGGCGTTGTAGTCGTTGGTTTTGCAACTATGGTCGGTGATTGGTACTCGTAGGTTTCAAGTAAGCGTTGGGATAGCGATATGGTGTTTTAGTCGTAGCGATCGGTAATCGGTAGTCAGTACTCGATGGTCTTGTGGTCGGTAGAGATACTTGCTATTCCTGAGTGTTTTGAGCAATGACATTTCCTGAGTACTTGTGTTCGAGTGCTCTATAAACTAGCGATCGGTCTTGAATAGCGGTTGTAACCGGTCGTAACGAGTGATCCGAAGTTGGTGATTTCTGGAGAGCGTGGAAATTGTGGTCATGGACAACCTGGTTGGTATTCGTGGTTGGTTTAGTTCTTGTCTATGGATAGACGAGGGTGTATTATGTGTGTATACTGATGACAGTCAAGTTGTGAACAACTTGTACCAGAAAAACGTTCTTTGGTCTTTAATGTGCAGGTTGACATGGAGACGGTCATGGCCGGTGACGAGGAGGACCGGGACTAGGATGGGGAAGTCTGAGGTCCAGGTGGTCGAGAATGTCACGCGAGGTGATCAAACTCACGCGGAGCACGTGGAGATCAGAGGTGGTGATTCATGGAGAAGCTGTGAGCGGTGCGGTCCAGGAGGCTTCGACACAAGCGGTGATAATGCGTGGAGAAACTATAGTAGGTGCGGTCCTGGAGGCTTCAACATGGAAGTTGATGGACGTGATGAAGATATAAAAGGTGCTGTCTTGGATGCTTCATCATGTGGTGAGTTAGGAGTTGTGGATGGAGTCTATAACTTAGAAGAGGTAGAAATTGGTTTAAACCTGTATTTGAAATGATTTCGAGTCCCTTGATTTGAAGAAGAGATAATATTCGTGTTCATGTTTAAGTCGAACACGGTTTAGGATTTTAGCATATAAAAGCAGATAGAGGTTAAAGTTTTAACCGTCGCTTTGAGGAGGCTTTTTGTGCTAGAGTTTTTAGGGGTGCTGTGAGGGCGCTTTGTAGCCACAGAACATGATTCAGAAATAATAGATCAGATCTATTCCAAGAAAAGTTAGTCGACGTTGGTAACATGTTTTCTGAGCATCGTTTTCCTATAGCCTCGGTGGCGGAGTGCTAACGCATCTTGATCTCGCGTGATAAGAGCACGATGTTGTTTTCGGCGTGTTCTAGTTCGAGCGGTTGAAGCGTTCGAGTGGCTGAAGCTTTCGAGTGTTGGGAGATTTCAACTACGTGAAAAAGATAGAGCAAGCGGTCGAACGAGCGGTCGGAACCTCCATCAAACACATGCGAGCGGTCTAGCATCCTACGGTTGAAATATACAACTGATAAATTTAGATTGCCTCTTCTTCTAGGTTAAGATTTGTTTTCAGGTATTAAAAAGAGATAATTATTCATCCTGTCTGATTATGATATACGATGCTACAATTTGTTTAACAGCGTGACCGTATTAGGCTTCGTTTGGATTAATCAAAACTATCAGGGAGCCACCTTAGTTTTATCGTACATCAGCTCTCGGGTGGGCATGTGCGCTCGCCGCGTAAGCTAGTAGAATACACACTAGCTAGCTACAATCTACATAAAAAATCGATCTTTTCGTAGTGTAATACGCACATCGGCACATGTGCATCTATGTACATGCTTACTGATCCTCAAACAAAATTCTTAAAAAACAAAAGAGGAAGAGTGACGTCGGCAGCTGGGCGAGATGATGCACCACATGGCGTGTAGATCTATTGCTTCACTTCTCCCCCAAAGATGCACCACACAAGTTGCAATACGGTCCACCCAAATAAACATCCGAGAATGCATCGCCATGAAGCAAAGCCCTCTTATAGAGACTTGTGGTTTTTAAAATAATATTATAATAACTGTTAGTTTTTTAGATATTTAATTAAAGAAAAAAAATAAAAAAATCATTATATTTCCGCAAATAATACAAAGAAAAAGCCGTATTAGAAAGATAACGTGTTCCAAACAACTTCTGATTTCTAAAAACTAAAAGACAGAAACCATCACTATTTAAAAATACGCATATATCGACTTGTTTATGTTCTTTGTTTATTCCTAAAGACTAAGTGCTCCCTTCCAGTTGCAACGGCTCCGCTCCGGACATCGCCATCGTCATCGGCCACACCCTAGCTAATATATGTATGCGCCAAGTACGTACATGTCGACTGCTAAAAGCTCCGACAGAAGCCCAAGCTCCTAAGTTAACTATGGCGTAATGGAGATCGAGATAGCAAAAAAGCAGCTAGCTTAGCTTGGTACAGATCTAAGGGTCTGCTAGATTGTCTGGTTGTGATGAGAGGTTTGTAGCATGCGCACGTGAAATATGTGTAGACATTCCATCGGTCGTTCGAAGAGACGAAATGTGCATGTGCCAATTGATCTTGCAACACAATGATCAAAGGCCAACGCTATCTGTCTTTCATTTTTGCGTGCGAAGAAAGGGCTTGCATGCATATCACACTGAGAACCACGGCTCGATCGAGTATGGGAGCTAGAATGCATGCCATCGATCGCTTGTTGCAAATAAGATAGGTAGCGAGCTGGGCTTTACCGAAACTGCATGTGTGTATTGAAAAGTCCCCAAAAATTCAAAACCAGAAAATTTGTGATTTTTGCTGCATTTTTGAGTGAATTTTGAAAACTTTCCTTTTCGGGAAAGTTTCGTCGGGAATTCGCTTTCCTTTCTCAGCCTTTCCGCTTTCTCTTCCCGTTGGCGCCCGCCTTCCCTTTCCGCCTCCCTTTCTCTTGCGCGCCCCGCGCCCGCGTCTCCGCTGGCGCCATCCCTCCTTCCGCCTTCCCCCTCGCCTCAGCGCCTCCCCGAGCCCTCCCTCTGTTGGCGCGCCTGGCGCCCGCCTCCAAGCCGCGCGCGCGCGCTGCGCGCGCTGCGCCGTGGCGCCTCTGCGCCGCGCTCCCCCCGCGCGCCCGATCTCGGACCGCCTCGCGCCCGGCAGCTCTGTCCGAAGCGAGTGGACGCCGCGCCGCGCCGCCGCCGCTCGGCCCGGCCCACTTGGCGACGACGCCTCCTCTCTCGCAAGACGGCACGCCCTCGCCCGGCCGCAGCTCAAGCGCCCCGTCGCGTCGCCCGCTGCGTGCGAGCCTCGCGTCACCTCGCCACTCCCACTGTGCGGGATTAAACGCCCTTGACGGCCCCGTCACCTCCCTGTCGGCCGGAGCCCGCCGCCGCTTCTCCCGAAGGAACCCCTCCTCGCGCAAGTATAAAGCCCCCTCCCCCTGCCATTTCTCTTCCTTTGCTTTCCGAGCTCCCCAAACACCACCATTCCCCTCCCCACCCTCCAGAGCCTCTCCTGGAGCCTCCGATTGGAGCCCCGCCGCCTACAGCTCCGCCTCCGCCGTCCCCTGCGCCGGTGGCCCCCGGGAACCAATCTCCCCCTCCCCTCCCCCATTTCTAAATTGCATTCGTCTGGAGCACCTTCACCCACCCCTATTTACTTTGCCGTTCTCCTCTGGCCAGGTGAAGCCCTGTGGAGCGCCGCCGTCGAAGTCCACCGCCGGCCGCAACCACCTCTCCGTGGCCAGCTCACCCCGAAGGCTCTGAGCTTCAGCCACTGCCACCAATGTGAGCTCCCAACTCCCCAGATGGTGTAACCGGCCCCGATTGAGCTTCCTCGCCGCCGGTGACCCTCTCCACCGTGAAATCCCCGAACCACCCCCTTCTCCCTCCCTCTCTTCCCTTTGGTCCCCGCAAACGCTAACCACCCGAAATGGGTTCCCCATGTCAAGACGCACCCGATGGAACCCTTCCCGGCCGTCGGAGGCCAACGCCGTCGCCGGAGCACGGTGGCTCCGCCTCTCCAGCCCCTCTGTCGCTCGCGCGCGGCTGGAGGAAGACGACGACGACGTGGCCTCTTCTCCGCTGACCGATCCAACCTCCACCTTCTAACGTCGGCCGTCGGATCTCCCGTACCGATTCGCTTCGCCCCGTTTCATCGCAACCGTCCAATCTTCGTCCACTCCATCCGAGCCTCCAGTCCGCTCCGCATCCCTGCCGCTCGCTCAGCCCACGCGTCGGTCATCCGGACCGCGCGGGCGCGCGCTGGCTGGTCCGCCTCCCCTCGGCCCGTTTCCCTCCCGCGCGAGAGCGCGCGCGCGCTGGGCCGCGCTGGCCGTTGGCCACGCGGGCCGTCCGTTGGGCCGAGCCACTGTAGCCATAAGGCCGGCCCGACACTGTTCACACTAATTTCCAGTGATTTGTTAATTTCTAAAATCTCAGAAAATCCAAATAAATCCTAGAAAATCACAGAAAATCCCAAAAATTCCCAAATTTCACCACTTTGCTCCAAATATTATCCCAGACCCTCTAGTGAACTCCATTTCCACAGAATCATTCCCAATAAATTCCTAAAAATCCATTTGGAGTGTTTATGCAATTTATTTCTTTTTAATTAGATTATTTTTCCTCGCTTGATTAGTTGCAAGCTGGATTTAATTATTTTAATTGTTTGCGTTAGTGTCGGAGATCCCGGAGATTCAAGAGCAGGCTCAGGATCCAGGTGCTTCGACGTTCGAGCTCGCAGAAATCATCCGGATAGACGGCAAGTCCCAAATCCTTTGATCATATTGTATCCCATAATGTTTAAATATGTTAATACATTATTTGCATTGAGCTAGTTCTGAAATATTAGTTCGAAAATAAAAATAAAATGTTTAGAATGTCATGTGATATAGTTAGTCCTACCACCGTTAAATGCCATGATTAAATTGTAGCCATGCCTTTGAAACCCTAGAAATAATTATCTGATATTCTAGAGAATTGTAGGTTATTATTATCATGCAAAAATGTTACACTAATAAGGTTGTGGCTGTGGGCCAATAGAATCTGGAAAACCCGACTCTAAGGTAGGGTGGTATGGGACACCGTATCTTAGAGCGGAGAGTGCCGGCGTGCACAAGGTAGGGTAAGAGTTGGGGGAGAGCCGCGAGATGGTCTTTGCCCACCTCTTATCCTAGGGCTGGAGTAGGGTAAGGGTGAGTGGGAAACCGCGGGACGGTCTACGCCCACCGCTTACCTTAGTTTGGGTCGCGGACCTGGCGAGGTTGCGGGCCATGTGAAAATATAAGGACTGAAACCCTTACGCTGAGTAAATGTCACAGTGATCGCTCAACCACAAGAGTTGACTTGTCAACACTTGTCGATTAGCTGCTCAACTCGATTGAAACTCTACAGGAGGGTAGCAGTAAGGTTAGGCTGGCCGTGCTGCGGAAGCCTAACAACGGTGGAATTCACTCGAAGCGGACGTTGTCCTCTCTTGTGTGTGTGTGTGTGTGTGTGTGTGTGTGTGAGCCAGACCCGAGTGAATTCTACTGGGTAGAGCCTATATAAAGAGTTGAGCAGAGAAACGACCTGGCTTTCTTAACTCTTTAGCGGGAGTTGAGGAATCGTGTGGGTAAAGCTGAGCAAACTCTGCAGAGTCAAATAAATGGTATTCGAATACGCCGTGCTCCCGGTTATTGGAGCTGTGTCACTTGGGTGATTCCAGCAGCAAAGCTTAAGTAGATTTGTAAATACTTTAACTTGGTTAGTTGGTTAATGAACTCTTGATGAAAACCCCTGAGATCTTAAGGAGTAAGTTTTGTGTCCGTCTTATGAAAATGTTTGCAAATAAAATTGCATCCACCAAATGTAATAAACCAAGTATACACCCTTCCTTGGAATTTCCGTGCATATAGTAAATTAAGATCCTTTTGGGATTTCTTTGAGCGGTTGTTTGGCTCACGGCTTGCTTAATCCAACCTTTAGAGGATCAAGACGAAGGAGAAGGACTCCCGTTGAAGAAGTCCTGAGGATCTTTTCTTCGACGAGGATCCTTGGCTATAGGTCTCCGCGCTCAAGCGATTCGGAGCCTTACGTAATGTAATATACTTTGGGCTTGCACGCCCATTGTAAAAAGCGGATGTTAATCCGTATGTCAAATATATGCTGGTCTTTTGTTGTAAGCATGCAATGGTATACTCTTGCGCGACACTCCATAACTGTTCATGCTTGAATAGTTACGGAATGCCGTGTCCGTATGCGCCCCTGGAAACGGGGGCGTTATAAGAAGTGGTATCAGAGCAGGCTCTTTGACCGTAGGTTGAGACCTAAGGCTGTCTAGGAAGCGATTTTATCGCAAAAATTAATTTAAGGCATAAAAAGAGTTTATGAAAAATATAAGTATTATTGCTGTCTTGTTTCTCTCTTGTTGCTACTTTCCTGTCTTAGTTTATTTCTGCTTAAGTTTTAATTTTCGCAAATGTTTACTGTCTTACTTGTCTAACTTCAAAATTTCGTTTCCGGCAGATGGTGCGCCTCGTTTTCTCCCGCCCCGACCGTAGGGATGGATGGCACCACAAGTTGTGGGAAATGCGACGATACCTCGGAGCGAGAGGAAACCACGGCCCAGTGATCTACGCTGAGGGACAGTTCCGCCAGGACCAGTTCTACGAGTACAAGGCTTGGGTGGTCCTCGATCCCTTGCCTATCCGCCCAGACAGGAAGCGGAGGTTCACCGCCCGACGGTGAACGATGAGGATCTTTGTTCAGGACGTGGCTCTGAAGGCTGCGCTCTATCTCAGAGACTACTACCACCAAGAGCTAGCAGGGACACCTTTCGACCTGGTGCCGCGTCCGCACTTTGGGGACTTTATAGTCCCTAGGTTCGGTGAGGATGATGATCCCGCCAGCGGGTATCGCCACCCTTATGTCGCAGCAGGTCGCCGGCCACGGACAGAGCGATCGAGAGGCCGAGTCCGCAGAGGCGTTGTGGGACACTCGTGAGGAGGTTGGCGCCTCGGGAGTCCTCGTCCGCTACGAGGCCCGGGAGGCAGCAGAGGTCTCGAGATAGTGCGGAGTCGCCAGCGTTCACTCCTCTTGTGCTTGGTGCGATCTAGGCCCAAGCGCCGGATGATCTGCGCGCGCGATCGCGTGCCGGTTCCGCCAGCGGCCCGCTTGCCCTCCCAGCACGGGGACGTCGAGGAGTAGACGCCGTCCGTTAGTGGTAGCGACCTTTTGGTGATAGATGTACTTTTGTATGTAATGCAAGTGTAACATGAACCTTTATGTGGTGCATGCACCACTTGCTTATTGTAAATTATGTTGCTACCTCTTTTAATTTGTTTGCTTAATTATCGTATGTTCTTCCCGTGTTCAAAGCTTTCTCCTGTCCCTTTCGCCTCGTTCTTATCTTTTCGTCCTATACTTGCCTTGAAAAATTCAAAGTCTTACTTATCATTCTTGATTGCCAAAGCGCTGCAAGGCTAACCTCAAGTTCCCAATCAACAGATGGAGCCAGAGAGCGAGCAGTCGAGACCAGCAGGTGGTGCACCGCCACCGACGAGCACACTCGCCAATGTTATTGCAATGTTAGAACGGAATCGATATCAAGGAGAGCGAGAACATACTGCGAATGTTGGATCAACAGTCGCATTGATTGAACGACTCGCCACGGATCCCGAGTACAGGTGGAGGCAATATTCCACGGGATGGTGCTCCAATTACCACCCGGTGGAATGACTTTCTAAAGACACGCCCACCCACTTTCTCCACAACCCGATCCTATGGTTTTGAAGATTGGTGGCGGATGTAGAGAGGAAGCTTCAGACTGCGCAGTGTGACGATAAAGAGAAGGTGCTATATGCATCCCACCAGTTACAGGGTGCAGCAGCGACTTGGTGGATCAATTATCAGCGCACACTGCAGAATAGAGAGATTAGCTGGGAAGATTTCTCCAAGGCCTTCCGTAAGGCCCACATCCCTGACGGCATTATGGAAGCAAAGCGCCGGGAATTTTTGGCGCTTAAACAAGGTGGCCGTACTGTAATGGAGTATTTACACCAGTTCAACCACCTCTCCAGATTTGCCCCTGAGGATGTTGACAACGAAGACAAGAAAATGAACAAGTTTCGTGCAGGTTTGCAGCAGTCTTTGAGATTCCACATTTCAGCTTTGAAGTTCAAGGATTTGAATGATATGGTTGATGGTTTGATCACCTCCGAAGAAGCTAGAAGTGACATGGAAGACTATAGAAAACGCAAGGCAGCACATAGATCGCAGTCATCTTCCCATACTGCACAACGAGCCAAGACAGCAGGATCTTCTTCATATCGATCCCCATCCTCCCGGCAGTATGTGATGATGCCGAAAAACCAGTCCAGTCAGACTCAGCATTATACTTCCCCTCTACCATTGGCTCTCAAGTGTCCCACTTGTGGTGGGAATCACCTGGCTAGTAGCTGCCCGCGAAGGTCAAACGCATGTTTCCACTGCGGTGAGATAGGCCACTACAGAGACCAGTGTCCCAGGAAAAACTTGCCCTCAGATGCAGCCAAGTTGCAAGTTCAGAACCAACAGCAGCAAGAGGTTAAGTCACAAGCAACCCCCGGCACCCCCAAAGGAGGATTCTTGCAGATTAAAGCAGCCAACCCTCAGTCACCTGCAGGCACTGCGAATTTCTCAGCTACAGGCAGAGGCAGAGGCAGAGGCAATGTCAGACCCACTTTTTATGCCAGAGTGAACCATGTATCTGCAGAGGATGCCGCCGGAGCAAGTGACATCATTGCTGGTATGTTCCCAATCAATTCCATACCTGCATTGATTTTATTTGACCCTGGTGCAACGCATTCATTTATTTCAAAGAGTTTTCTTTGCAAGAAATCAATTACCTTCATTTGCATTACCAAGACCTTATGTGGTGGAAACCCCAGGGTTAGAATGGAGTCCCACCGTGGGTGTGCGGGACTTAATATAAAAATCCAAGGGTAGAATTTAGAGCAGACTTGTTGCAGCTAGATATGTCCGGATTAGATGCCATCTTGGGCATGAACTGGTTGGCCAGGAATAAAGGCAAGGTAGATTGCGAGATCAAAACAGTGTCTTTGGTTAACCCTCAAGGTCGAAAATCGTAGTAGAGACAGATCGAAAAGTCTTTGAAAGATGCCAAGAAACGTATGATCAACATGATAGCAGCCACACCTGACCAAGTGCCAATAGTACAAGAGTACCCTGATGTATTCCCAGAAGAATTACCAGGAAGACCCCCTGACAGGCAAGTAGAACTTGCAATAGAATTGGTGCCTGGTACTCAGCCAATTGCCAAACACCAATATAGAATGTCAGCTAGTGAGTTGAAGGAACTGAAGAAGCAGTTAGATGAGTTACAAGAGAAAGAATTCATTCGACCAAGTACTTCACCATGGTCAGCCCCAGTACTGTTTGTGAAAAAGAAGAATGGTGAAATGAGAATGTGTGTAGATTACAGAGGTTTGAATGCTGTCACCATCAAGAACAAGTATCCCCTCCCAAGAATTGATGATCTGTTTGACCAACTTAAAGGAGCCAAAGTGTTCTCCAAGATCGACTTGCGCTCGGGTTATCATCAGCTCAAAATTCGAGAGCAAGATCGAGAGAAAACAGCCTTCATTACCAGATACGGACTGTTTGAGTTCACGGTCGTACCTTTTGGTTTAACTAATGCGCCAGCGTATTTCATGAATCTTATGAACCTGGTGCACATGGACCAATTGGATCGATTTGTGATTGTTTTCATTGATGATATTTTGATATACTCCAAGAGTGAAGAAGAGCACAAACAGCATTTGCATATGGTTTTGACCAGATTGAGAGAGCATAAGTTATATGCAAAATTTGATAAATGCAGTTTTTGGTTGAGAGAAGTCGCTTTCTTGGGTCATATTATATCTGAAGATGGAGTGAAGGTCGATCCGAAAAGATTTCAGCGATCATGGAATGGAAACGACCTAAGACAAATGATGTATGAGAAGCTTCCTAGGATTGGCGGGTTATTATCGCGATTCATAGAAGGTTTCTCAAGAATATCTCGTCCACTCACCCAATTGTTGAAGAAAGATAAACCGTTCACATGGACTGATGCATGTGAAGAAAGCTTTCAGATGTTGAAGACCAAGTTGACAACAACACCAGTGTTGATTTTACCCAATCCAGAGAAGGAATTTCAGATTTATTGTGATGCCTCAAAGCAAGGTTTGGGTTGTGTGCTTATGCAAGACGGAAAAGTTGTTGCCTATGCATCAAGGCAGTTAAAGCCGCATGAGGAGAATTACCCCACCCACGATTTGGAGCTAGCAGCTGTGGTGCATGCCCTCAAAATTTGGCGGCACTACCTGTTAGGAAATCGTTGTGAGATATTCTCAGATCACAAGAGTTTGAAGTATTTGTTCACACAACCAGAATTGAACATGAGACAGCGCAGATGGCTAGAACTAATCAAAGATTATGATGTTGATCTCCAGTATCACCCGGGCAAGGCAAATGTAGTTGCTGACGCTCTTAGCCGCAAGGCTCGTCCAAGCAAAGGCAGTCAATCAGAGTACCCACCAGAGTTGCAGAGAGATATATTACAGCTGAACTTGGTAATCACAGAACAAGGTGAAGAAGCAGCCTTAGAGATTCAACCACTATTGCCAGATCAGATTAAAGCAGCCCAGGATGAAGATGAAGAAATTCAAAAACTGAAAAAGGATATCCAAGGAGAAAATTCATCAGAGTATGCGATAGACGAGCATGGGATCCTTACCTTCCGTGATCGCTATTGCATACCCGACAAGAAAGAGTTGAGAGAGTTGATCCTAGCTGAAGCCCACTCCTCTCAATTCTCAATTCACCCAGGAGGCACAAAGATGTATCAAGACTTGAAGAAAAGATATTGGTGGAACCAAATGAAGAGAGAAGTGGCAGAATATGTAGCTAAATGTGATGTCTGCCAGCAGATCAAGATAGACCACCAAAAACCATCGGGATTGTTACAACCTTTACCAATTCCCGAATGGAAATGGGATAGCATTGGCATGGATTTCATCACTGGACTTCTCAAGACTCGTGAGGGATATGATGCTATTTGGGTCATTGTTGATAGATTGACCAAGGTGGCTCATTTCCTCCCGATCAAGCAAACTTATGGGAAGGATAAACTTGCCGAGTTATACTTAACGCACTGTGACACCGCATGGAGTTCAAGAAGATTGTGTCAGATAGAGGAGCACAGTTTACGTCCAAGTTCTGGGAAAAGTTGCATGAAGCCATGGGCACCGATCTGAATTTCAGCTCAGCATATCATCCACAGACAGATGGACAAACAGAGAGAACCAATCAGATTCTAGAAGACATGTTGAGAGCTTGTGCGATAGTGTATGGAGCAACATGGAACACCTGCTTACCATTTGCTCAGTTCTCATATAACAACAGCTATCAAGCCAGCATTCAAATGGCACCATTTGAAGCACTTTATGGCAGAAAATGCAGAACTCCGCTGAATTGGACAGAAACAGGAGAACGACAACTCATTGGTCCCCAGATTGCTCAAGATGCAGAAGCACATGTCAGAATTGTCAGAGACAGACTGAAGATGGCACAAGACCGACAGAAGAACTATGCAGATAATCGCAGGAAAGGTTTGAGTTTTGAAGTTGGAGATTATGTCTATATCAAAGTCACCCCATTCAAAATAGTCAAGAGATTTCAAGTCAAAGGCAAATTAGCACCAAGATATGTGGGACCGTTTCAGATAATTGGAAGAGTTGGGGAAGTAGCTTATCAAGTGCAGCTTCCGCCCAACTTATCTAGAATTCACAACGTGTTCCACGTATCCCAGCTTCGGAAGTGTCTACGTCAGCCAACAGATGAAGTACCATTGTCAGATATTGAATTGCAAGATGACTGCACATATGCTGAAGAACCACTACAAATACTTGAAACGACAGAGAGGCAACTCAGAAACAAGAACGTCAAGTTTTGCAGAGTACAGTGGAAGAATCATACACCTGAAGAGTCAACTTGGGAACGAGAGTCAGATTTGCAGCGAGATTTCCCCAACTTACTCCCTGGACCAAGTTAATCTTGGGGTCGAGATTCTTTTAAGGGGGGTAGGTTGAAAAGTCCCCAAAAATTCAAAACCAGAAAATTTGTGATTTTTGCTGCATTTTTGAGTGAATTTTGAAAACTTTCCTTTTCGGGAAAGTTTCGTCGGGAATTCGCTTTCCTTTCTCGGCCTTTCCGCTTTCTCTTCCCGTTGGCGCCCGCCTTCCCTTTCCGCCTCCCTTTCTCTTGCGCGCCCCGCGCCCGCGTCTCCGCTGGCGCCATCCCTCCTTCCGCCTTCCCCCTCGCCTCAGCGCCTCCCCGAGCCCTCCCTCTGTTGGCGCCGCCCCAGCGCCCCGCCTCCTCCCCGCGCACGCGCTGCTGCGCTGCGCTGCTGCGCGCCGTGGCCGCTCTGCGCCGCGCTGTGCCCGCGCCGCCCGATCTCGGACCGCCTCGCCGCCCGGCGCTCTGTCCGAGCGAGTGGACGCCGCCGCGCCACGCCGCCGCTCGGCCGGCCCACTTGGCGACGACGCATCTCTCTTCGTGCGCGACGGCACGCCTCGCCCGCCGCAGCTCAATCGCCCCGTCGCGTCGCCCGCTCTGTGCAGAGCCTCGCGTCACCCTCTCCCACTCCCACTGTGCGGGATTAAACGCCCTTGACGGCCCCGTCACCTCCCTGTCGGCCGGAGCCCCGCCGCTGGCTTCTCCCCGAAGGAACCCCCTCCCCTCCGCGCGGGTATAAAGCCCCCTCCCCCTGCCATTTCGCTTCCTTTGCTTTCCGAGCTCCCCAAACACCACCATTCCCTCCCACCCTCCGAGCCTCTCCTGGAGCCTCCGATTGGAGCCCCGCGCCTCTGACTCCGCCTCCGCCGTCCCCTGCGCCGGTGGCCCCGGGAACCAATCTCCCCTCCTCCCCATTTCTAAATTGCATTCGTCTGGAGCACCTTCACCCACCCCTATTTACTTTGCCGTTCTCCTCGGCGGTGAAGCTCGTGGAGCGCCGCCGTCGAAGTCCACCGCCGGCCGCAACCACCTCTCCGTGGCGGCTCACCCGAAGGCTCGAGCCACCATCGCCACCAATGTGAGCTCCCAACTCCCGGATGGTGTAACCGCCCGATTGAGCTTCCTCGCCGCGGTGACCCTCTCCACCGTGAAATCCCGAACCACCCCTTCTCCCTCCTCTCTTCCCTTTGGTCCCGCAAACGCTAACCACCCGAAATGGGTTCCCATGTCAAGACGCACCGATGGAACCCTTCCCGCCGTCGGAGGCCAACGCCGCCGCCGAGCACGGTGGCTCGCCTCTCCAGCCCTCTCGCCGCGCGCGGTTGGAGGAAGACGACGACGACGTGGCCTCTTCTCCGCCGACCGATCCAACCTCCACCTTCTAACGTCGGCCGTCGGATCTCCGCACCGGTCGCCGCCCGCTTCATCGCAACCGCCCAATCTTCGTCCACTCCATCCGAGCCTCCATCCGCTCCGCATCCTCGCCGCTCGCTCAGCCCACGCGTCGGTCATCCGGACGCGCGGTGCGAGCCGGCCGTCCGCCTCCCCTCGGCCCGTTTCCCTCCCGCGCGAGAGCGCTTGGCTGGGGCACGCCGTTGGCCACGCGGGCCGTCCGTTGGGCCGAGCCACTGTAGCCATAAGGCCGGCCCGACACTGTTCACACTAATTTCCAGTGATTTGTTAATTTCTAAAATCCCAGAAAATCCAAATAAATCCTAGAAAATCACAGAAAATCCCAAAAATTCCCAAATTTCACCACTTTGCTCCAAATATTATTCCAGACCCTCTGGTGAACTCCATTTCCACAGAATCATTCCCAATAAATTCCTAAAAATCCATTTGGAGTGTTTATGCAATTTATTTCTTTTTAATTAGATTATTTTTCCTCGCTTGATTAGTTGCAAGCTGGATTTAATTATTTTAATTGTTTGCGTTAGTGTCGGAGATCCCGGAGATTCAAGAGCGTGCTCAGATCCAGTGCTTGACGCTCGAGCTCGCAGAAATCATCCGGATAGACGGCAAGTCCCAAATCCTTTGATCATATTGTATCCCATAATGTTTAAATATGTTAATACATTATTTGCATTGAGCTAGTTCTGAAATATTAGTTCGAAAATAAAAATAAAATGTTTAGAATGTCATGTGATATAGTTAATCCTACCACCGTTAAATGCCATGATTAAATTGTAGCCATGCCTTTGAAACCCTAGAAATAATTATCGATATTCTAGAGAATTGTAGGTTATTATTATCATGCAAAAATGTTACACTAATAAGGTTGTGGTGTGGGCCAATAGAATCTGAAAACCCGACTCTAAGGTAGGGTGGTATGGGACACCGTATCTTAGAGCGAGAGTGTGGCGTGCACAAGGTAGGGTAAGAGTTGGGGAGAGCCGCGAGACGGTCTTTGCCCACCTCTTATCCTAGGGCTGGAGTAGGGTAAGGGTGAGTGGGAAACCGCGGACGGTCTCACGCCCACCGCTTACCTTAGTTTGGGTCGCGGACTGGCGAGGTTGCGGGCCATGTGAAAATATAAGGATGAAACCCTTACGCTGAGCAAATGTCACGTTGATCGCTCAACCACAAGAGTTGACTTGTCAACACTTGTCGATTAGTCGCTCAACTCGATTGAAACTCTACAGGAGGGTAGCGAAGGTTAGGGTGGCCGTCTTTGCGAAGCCTAACAACGGTGGAATTCACTCAGCGGACGTTGTCCTCTCTTGTGTGTGTGTGTGTGTGTGAGCGGACTGAGTGAATTCTACTGGGTAGAGCCTATATAAAGAGTTGAGCAGAGAAACGACCTGGCTTTCTTAACTCTTTAGCGGGAGTTGAGGAATCGTGTGGGTAAAGCTGAGCAAACTCTGCAGAGTCAAATAAATGGTATTCGAATACGCCGTGCTCCTGTTATTGAGCTGTGTCACTTGGGTGATTCAGAAGACAAAGCTTAAGTAGATTTGTAAATACTTTAACTTGGTTAGTTGGTTAATGAACTCTTGATGAAAACCCCTGAGATCTTAAGGAGTAAGTTTTGTGTCCGTCTTATGAAAATGTTTGCAAATAAAATTGCATCCACCAAATGTAATAAACCAAGTATACACCCTTCCTTGGAATTTCCGTGCATATAGTAAATTAAGATCCCTTTTGGGATTTCTTTGAGCCGGTTGTTTGGCTCACGGCTTGCTTAATCCAACCTTTAGAGGATCAAGACGAAGGAGAAGGACTCCCCGTTGAAGAAGTCCCAGAGGATCTTTTCTTCGACGAGGATCCTTGGCTATAGGTCTCCGCCGCGCCAAGCGATTCGAGCCTTCAGAATGTAATATACTTTGGGCTTGCACGCCTGTGAAAAACGGATGTTAATCCGTATGTCAAATATATGCTGGTCTTTTGTTGTAAGCATGCAATGGTATACTCTTGCGCGACACTCCATAACTGTTCATGCTTGAATAGTTACGGAATGCCGTGTCCGTACGCGCCCCTGGAAACGGGGGCGTTACATGTATGCTTTGCCCGGTTGGTTTCGGTGTTTGCTACAGTGTCATTTTTTAAAAGAAGAAGCTGCAGTTCAATTGTTGCTGTCAGCAATCGATCTGATATATTGAGCTACTAAATAATCTTCAGAAAAAACTTTCTGGGCTATATATGATATGACGCCTGTGGGGCCCTGGGTCCAGCCAGTCAGCGCCGAATAAGACTATAAGAGAAAGAAGAGGTGACTAATGATTAGGTCGAGCCCACGCCGGACCACCAGCCGCCTCTGCCTGCATGCGACACTCCGGCCGGTCCCGCGGCTAACCCTATTTAGTTCCACTTGTCTCGTCCAATCAGGACCTGCTTATTTTTAATCAGGTTTAACCCTAATTCTGCTGTACTTAACAAGTACTTATATAGATGCATGCCTTACTGAATCCTGTAACCCAACAGTCGTTTTAACTACAGAAAAAATCCATGATGAGATAGTATTAGATAGACCATACATAGCTAGCTAGCTAGATAGCCCTGGTCCTGTTAAAATGTTACGTGTCCTTAAAGGCTTGATATCCTTGTGGCCCTCATTTTAGTAAAAGGATGAGCATGCGTATGAGGCATTTGGCTTCTGTGGCACCGCATTTCCATATGGAGGAGGGTCGCCACTCGTCATCGAAAATATACTTAGGTCGGTCGAGAGATGGGGTCCATCCCGGCCGATCTGAGAGCGACCATCGAAGGAGCAACAAAAGGTAGCTTGCCAGAGCTTGCTGCGAGGGACGAATAGATGAAATTGTGACAGATCATGTATTAGATATAAGATATATTTATGATGAACAATTGTTATTTTGGTTGAGCTGAATTTGAATTTTACAATAGTTTTAAAAAATTCAGTTTGCGATCAGATTGGTCAGACCGCTGGGAGGAGGTGGTCAAACTGGCCTGTGAACAGCGATCTAACCAGCGGTCCAGTGCGATCGGAATTTGGGAGCGGTTAGACCACTAGGGCGGTATGATCGATTTCTAGTTGGTGGCTGTTTTTTCCCAGAGAGCGTGTTTTGGTGTTAGTCGTGTGTAGTCGAACCAGCCATGATTGGCGATCGGACCGGAGGTTGACCAGTGTGATTGTATTTATGTGGCCACACTAGGTGGCTGGTGCTGGTCAAACCGACCAGTGGTTAGCAGATTGACCGGGGTGATCCGACTGGCGTGAGAAAAGCGGTCAGACCAGTGGTTGTAGCCACAGATTAGGGTGACTTGAGCTGAGTTGGTTTACGGTCGGTTCATGGCTTGGGAGCCATGATAGTGTGTGTTGCATTGCATGATACATGGTTTTGACTAATGTGGGTCAAGTATATAGAACTTATGATCAATATGGTTGCTTGATCTTTATATGTGCAAGTGGCTTAGATGACATAGCAGTCGATGGCAATGAATCAGGACTAGGCGGGGCTGAGGTTTGGAATATTCATGTAAGTCTGGGTAAGACTATATAGCTCAAGTGGAAAGTATAGAGAAGATAATGATCGTGGAGAGGTGATTTGGTGCATGTGGTGTATCAAGTGATGAAGCTGATGCACATAAAGATGGTTCGGGGAAATCCGAATGCGTGAAAACATGATGGCTAGTTATTAAGCACTATGAGCAGCGTGTCAAAGCATATAGAGATGCTTTGAGTTGAAGATGAAGATGGAGTTAAAGGGATGTGCTCGGAAGGGATGTGCTCGGAAGCTTTGTCAAATACCAAGTTGATACCTTGATTAAAACTACGGTGTGGAGAGGCGTAAATGAGGAGTTGTTTAGGTCAAGGAGAGCTAGAATTGTCAAGTGGATAAGCGCTAAATGGTTAGCAGGTTGAATCTTATAAATGTTTTGAGAAATGTACATGTGTAAAAACTATGTTATTAGGGTTGACAGGTTCCCCGGTAAGGATAATGGGTTGAACCCATTAAAGTTGTGCTGGTTATTTAGAGGGAAGGATAGGAGGTGGTGAGATCCAAGGATTCTAGGGTTTAGTTTTGCTCTACTATCTTATCTCCTTCTATGGTTGCGAGATAGAGGACTTGAAAGAGGAAATAGTGGTGCTTTTGTTGCATCTTGTAAATCTCCATGAGTATGTAAATCTCATCATCTACTACAATAGATCAAGGTTTCGTCTCAATCATATTTTTGTTTGTATTTTTTACTTTGCCTTTCCTATTTTTGAGTTAGATTTGTGATTTCGGATTCGTGGGAATTCTAGCCCAATCTCTTGCTTAAATTATCTTACTAGGGCATGTGACAATAAATATGAAAGATTTCATATCTTAGATCCTCACGAGCAAGTAGTAATTTGATGTTTAGGATTTTTGACGTTCTTGTGGATTAGATTCGATTCTCTTCAATTTGGTGAACTCAAGTCTAAGGTCTTTGTATTTCTTGATTCATTTACGTTCTTATTGTCGTGAACAAATTTCATGCAAAACTTAGAAGTGTTTAGATGAGATTTAAGCAAGTTCTTGATATTTGACTTTTTGTCTCGAGAGGTTATCAAGTTTAGGAATAGAGGACCGGTTGAACTGACCCCAGGTTTGCTATCAGACTAGCCAAGCGGTGTGACCTGTCTCAGGCCGGCCCATCAACAACGATTTGACTGGTCCTGTGGAAAATGTTGCTAATTTTGTTGGCTCTCATGTCTAGTTTTATTATGCCTCACTATGTTAATGTGATCGGAACTTAATGATTATAATAGTAACTCGAGTGAGGATTTTTAATACATCAAGAGAATTTTTTTAAATAAATTATTTAACCCTCTCTAATTACCAGTATCGATCCTACGAGATGTTAACAAGCCAAACACTCAGGCAGACGGTCATCCTATATGCATGTGTAGCCTCCATTTTATGTTTTCCAGTATGTAAACCTAGTATTTGTGCAACAAGAGTCTAGTTTTCTTTGGCCGTATCACTCGGTGCGGGAATCTATTAAGTACTAGAACCGCTTATGCATGTCAGTAAAGGATTTGTTTGGTCCCTATTAGCTAAGTGATCACTGTTCAAACGTAATTACTTGGTTTTTAGGGCAACACACGCCAATGCACGTTTCACGTAAGGTCCAATCACATTAATGTTAGCACGATCGATTATCCATCACCGACAAGGGGCAACTTTATTTTTTTTATGACCTATGATTTTTATTTACTATAGCTGACTTATTTTAGTGATAACTTTTTTAACGTAATTAAATTTTAAAAAATAAAAAATATGTTAGCCTATCACAAATAATACAAATAAATACAGGAAAAAAAGACAAAAATACCAAAAATTAGAAAAAGATAAAAGTAAGAAATAGTAAACTAAAAACTAAAATCAAAACGAACGGGGTCATATCGTTATACCCTCTTTGCCTCCGAATGTCAGAAGCAAGTGGCAGCTGGGGTCCGTCCATTTCTGCTCGCTAGCTTAGCTACTTGGTCATCAGTTCTGAAAAAAAATCGTATGAGAAAGGGTCTCACGTGAGACCTCACTTCTCCACCATTGGATCAAGACAGCTGAGGAGGAGGAGCCTCACAAAAAACCAAACCCTTCCTCATTTCTGCCTCCCTCTTGCTGCCTCCCTCTTGCATGCTCAGAAAGGCCAGGCCTATACTACTACTACTACTACACATAAACAGATAAGCTGCACGCGGCAGTGAAACCCTCGTTCGGGCTGGAGGATCGAGCTGATCGGAGGGAGGAGGAGCGGGCGGCCCGGAGTGATCGACCGAAGAAGCCCCGTCGCTGTCGTTGGCGGGTGGCGGAGGTGGCGGTTACGGCGAAGAAGGCCAATAGAAAACGCGCGCGGGTGGGACGCGAGAGATCGGGGAAGATCTCCGCGTCGCTTTCCGGCCGCGTTCCAGGATTGTAGCCAGCCTTGGCCCGCAATCCATCCGCGCTTTCCGGCCGCGCGCTCGCGCCACCCACCTTGGCCACCACCGATATATATACCCCGCCACGGCCTTATCCCTCCTCTCGATCGATCCATCGGCCGGCCGGCGAAACCGAGGGAGTAGCTTGGCGAATTAAGTTGCACGCCCGCTTCCACTGAAGGCTAAACTGAGGTCTGGGGCAAACCGGCACAGTAGAAGGTGCACAGGAAAGCAAGGTACGTAGCCTAGCCTCCATGTCCTCGTGATTTCCGCATGTTTCCTTACCGTACGTGCGTGCTGGACTGATGATGCGTGAGTACTGTCGTAGTGTCGTTTCCTCTTCTTCTTCGTGGGTACAAGGTTCGCGAGTCCCGAGGTGGTTGTCGGAGGAGAAGGCAAGAAATGGAGCAGCGGAAAGTTGGTCCTGTCCGATCGACCCTGCAAGGCTGCAATCCTCGTTTGGTTAATTAACTGAACTCGGTGCACGCAACGCAGGCGCCCGTGGTGAGGCTTCTGTACCCCCCCCCCCCCCTCCCCCCTCTGCACACAGCACGCACCTCTTCCATGGATCCTTGCATGATGCATGTATGGATGGAGGTAGAAAGGCTGAAAAATCGCCGTAGTTTGCAAGTCTAGCACTACGTCTGGAAGCGGTTCCAGACCAGTCTAGCAGTCTGCTGATCATCCTGATTCCTGAATGAAGGAGAACTGGAGGCAAACGATCTCTCACGTTAAGGAACGACAAACGTGGATTAGTTATACATTGTTTTTAGTTCCTTTTTTCGGGAGAGACAAGCGTGGAGTATATTTTTGAGGGATTAATATTTCCTTATTCATTCACTATTTCTCCTTTTCCTGTTCTTTGGGTAAATAGAAACATGACTACATATGCTAAGATGCTGGACGCTACTAATATATAGTTTTTTTTTTCTGACCATTATTTACAATAAAAGTTTTCAGATGTACTTTTCAATCGTTTCAGTTTGATCAAATCCACAACCTCATGTGATATGGGAAACTAAACTTAGTTTTTACTTATGGTTACGTTGGAGTGTTCTGAAATGCTACGTGCGAAAATTTTATCTTCACCTCCTCTTCTCCTTTTGCAAGGGGAAAGTTTAGCTTCATCAGCACAAAAGAAAAGAAAACAATTAAAGCAAAATATTGGGCTCATCTGGGTAATCGTATATACGATGAAAGCATCATACTTTCTTCCGTCGTGCCGTACATAATGATTGTTGACTTTATTCGTAAGTATCATTCCAGTGTAGAAGAGTAGCGCGCGTATGCTTATGTCAGTTAATCCTAGTTTATGTCCACAATTAATCAGTAGGCTCAAGCAGTTGATGTGCTTTCAGATCAATACCATGTCGTACATGTACTAGTAGGCTAGTAGCAACCTAATTCCACAAGAGCAAGAGCACATGGAGTGCTGAGAAGTGCTTTTTACCAGAGAAAATTGTTCATCAAACTTATGACTGAAAAATTATTTTTATCATGTAGTGCGAAGAAGATGAACGCTTTCTCCCATGTGCCCCCCGGTTTTCGTTTCCACCCCACTGATGAGGAACTCGTGGATTACTACCTTAGGAAGAAGGTATCAATGGAGAAGATAGACTTGGATATCATAAAAGATGTTGATTTGTACAAAATTGAGCCTTGGGATCTACAAGGTAATCACAACTTCGCTTATGCTAGTACAAGCTTGCCTCTAACTTGTAATATATATGTGTCAATGTACGGGTTGTAGAATGATATGTTCTTCGTGAGCTGATTGACGCATGAAACTCTGTAATTTTACACCCTAACCCATCGCTATGATGCTGAAACAGAACAATGCAAGATTGGAACAGAAGAGCAGAACGACTGGTACTTCTTCAGCCACAAGGACAAGAAGTACCCGACCGGCACTCGCACCAACAGAGCAACCACTGCCGGTTTCTGGAAGGCCACCGGAAGGGACAAGCCGATCTACGTTAAGAACTGCCTTGTGGGGATGAGGAAGACACTGGTTTTCTACAAGGGCCGGGCTCCCAATGGACAGAAGTCAGACTGGATCATGCACGAGTATCGCTTGGAGACCAACGAAAATGCAACTCCCCACGTGAGCCTATCTCACAATGTATTCGTGCGTGCTAATCAGTGTCCTACGTATCATGATGTATTCATTCTGCAGCACCTGCCTAATAAAAGGTCAATTTGCTAACACATTCTTCATTCTATTCAGGAGGAAGGATGGGTGGTCTGTAGGGTGTTCAAGAAGCGAGTTGCAACGGTGCAAAGAATGGCCGGCGACTCGCCCTTCTGGTTCAACGACCATGTCGCGTTCATGGCGCCGGACCTCGACTCGCCGAGGCAGGCGGTGCACCACCACCAGAGCGTGGCACCGTACCATAGCCACCACCAGAGCTACCACCCTTGCAAGGTGGAGCTAGAGTACCATCGCGTCCTTCCCCAGGAGCCCAGCTTCCTGCAGCTCCCTCAGTTAGAGAGCCCCAAGCTTGCAGACCTGATCAGCCCTGTAGCCACACTCCAGCCATGCAGTCCGACACACGACCAAGCTTCTCGGCAACTCCAGAACGAGCTGGACTATGTGACGGATGCATCGGCCGCGGATTGGAGGGATCTTCACAAGTTCGTGGCGTCTCAACTCAGCCACGGCGACTCAACTCCGAAGGAGTCTAGTTACTCCAATCCGGTGCAGGCGTTTCAGGTCGAGGAGAAGCAAGAAGAGGCCTTGGATTACTTATCGACGTCTGCTTCCTTTTGGAGGAGAGAATGATATGAGGAAATAGCTGCATAAATGATACATATACGTACTAACATACATCATCGTATAAGTCTAATAACATTGTGGTGTGGTGTGATATAACCATGTGAGACCATATGGAAGGCATCCCATATTGTGTGACGAGTATTTGTCACTCCATGTTGTGTAATGAGTATTTAACATTGCTTGTGCTTCACTGTCGAAGTTTGAGTTTAATTTTGTGTCATTTACTATCCGACTTTTGCTATTAGGTGGGCACCGGTCAGAGGCAGTCTAACCCAAGAGGCACAGCCATCTCAAACTCACGCACAACTAACCTATCACAACTCAACACACACATCCTGGCCTAAGGCTGATTCAAACTCCTATAGCATACGTAACAAAAAGGACTCGGACTCAAGAAAGGAAACCAATCTAAAAATCTAAACTGATTTAAAGAAATAACTCCTCTATACTCGGATAGAAAGGGAACCAACTCGGAAACCCCACTTTTGGCTCAGTTTTGGCTTCTCTTGCATGTGAGAACTTGTTTCGGCTTGCATTTCTTCCTGGCTCCTCAAGCCAAGATGAGCTCTTTTCCTAGCTCTATTTCCTCTTTCTGGCTTGATCTCCTCCTCACGCACCGTTCCCCCTTCCTGGCTCGGCCAAATTGGAAACCAACTCAGAATCCTTTCCCTATCTGTTTCTTCCGTGTGCAAACCAAATTCTTGTCCCTTTCTTGCTTTCCACACTAGTAGGGATTCTTTCCTTTTTCTCTCCACACGGTTTTCGCTCAGTTTCCTATTGTGGCACACGAGTCCCTCCCTATTTGGCCGAAAGCTCACCCTAGCTTGATGGGCCCCACCTTCTGGCTCAGCTCCTCTCTCACGCCCCCTTTCTTTCTTCCCATGCAAGAAAGGATTGGTCGATTGGTTTGGCCCTTCTTCCTTGGCTTACTCTTAGCTTGCTAGCTCAGCTTGATTCCTGGCTCTTTCTTCACACCCAAGAAATAGCCCTAGCAGCCTTGCATCACGTGCTGGCTTGGTTCCCTCAGGCCACGCATGCAGACCCCTTTCTTCATACATGCCATGTGCCCCTTGTCCATGCGTCTGAATGCTAGACTTCTCTTGCATCACAAGCTTAGTTAGGGTTTCAATTCCCTTCCCTTGGCCAGCATGCAACTCCTCACGCGGCAAAGTACTTGGTGCTAGGGTTTGGTTCTCCTTTCCTTGGCCAGCCTCCATCACCTCCTTGGCGAAAATGGGTTCTTAATTACACCTTTGTTGCAAATCAGCCCCAGTCTGAGATGTAACTCCAATTTGTAACTTGGAATCACAATTCAAAGCAATATTGCTACTTGGTGCCGCATCAGGAGGTGCCCTAAGGCCATGAAGGGTCGTGTAAGTCTAGATTGAGCATCATTTCAAGTAGAGAAGCATGGAAAAAAGACAAGGAACATGACGAGGTAAGTGCATGCATGTGGTGTGCCATTGGACTTGGACATTTCAAGTGGTGACAGTCCACGGAGCAGGTGTACGATCTTGGTGGCAAGTCATTAGACATTACGGACTTTATTGTGGTGGTTGCTTTGAGGAGAAGCACCGTGAAGGCCGGTGGATGGCCATTGAGGCAATTATCTGATACCGGGTGAAGATACCGTTTGCAAAACCACAACAATGGCCTTAGTGGTTTAGCTTACATCTTGGTTTTCTTGTTTTGATGTCATCTCCTCTTAATCTTTCTTAG
This sequence comes from Dendrocalamus sinicus, assembly GCA_036346575.1. Lineage (NCBI taxonomy): Eukaryota > Viridiplantae > Streptophyta > Magnoliopsida > Poales > Poaceae > Dendrocalamus > Dendrocalamus sinicus. The sequence goes on from CM070650.1 coordinate 11,412,358, forward strand.
TGCTAAGGACGTGTAACACCCCACATATCGATGTGAGATACTACTATGAAACGTCATCGCCAAAGTAAAGAATCATAATAAAAGTAATAATAAAAATCATAAGAAAATTAAAACTTTAAAAGTACTTTAATAGAGAACCAACAGAAGCTGAAATAACTATTTGAAATATGGGACCGGTCCACTTTTAACCAAATAAAGAACAAGTAAAACAACCATAGTGGTAAGCCACGGTGCTGAAAACTCGAGTGCTCCCACCCATGCATGATGCTATCACTCCACTGGCCTTTTACCTGAGACTGAAAAGAGCAAGCGTAAGATTTGGAAATCTCAGCAAGTACCCAACAACGGTCGCAACACAAGAGTAAAGACAAGTAACGCAACCACGTGAAATAAAGGGTAAGCATGACAAGCAAGCAGTGGACATAAGGCAAACAATGAACAACTGATATCGGAAATACTGTTATAAATGGGAGATGGATAACATGGAGACTGTGTATTAAAGATAGTTGTTATGTGACAAGTTATAGCAAGTTATAGCAAATTATAGCAAGGGTGCCGGCGACCTCATCCCACATACCCGGTTATACGAGAATAGCCAGGCACAACCTTATCCTCGACTGTATAACCGCAGACGAGGTGTAATATCCTGTGTAACGAGAATGTACAGCCCCCCGTACATTACTAGGTTGGGTGGAAATAACCTCTATATGTGGGTAGTCCCGGCGTGATAACCCTTAGTTCTTTATTTAGCGAATTATCCATGATATAATTAGAGAGTTGTGATTAAATTAAAGTAAAGTTATAAGAGTAACGATTTAATACAATGAGACCAGGGAGATGGGATTGACGATAATGTAACTGATACATCATGGACAGATTATATAGAACAAAATTAAGGTAACTAAGAGATGGCGAGGATAAGGCTATAATAAAGTTATGAGAAGTGAAAAGATGTGCTAGGGTTGAAAATAGAAAGACATAGTTTCTTATAAGAGGGCAATGTGAAATAATGATAAGATGATAGTGATATAGTAAACAATCTAAAGAGGTATTATAATGTACCTCACACAAGGTTATCAACCAATCAAGTTTTATTATGTGATAAATGGTTATTAGTCAGATTAACAGGTTTAATACATACATCCTTCATGGTTCAAATACAACATCATATGATTATTGGAACATAATATTAGAACCTAAAATGTAGTAGCCCTAGCATCGAAAGAGCATCAATAATTTAAACCTAAGTTAAACATATTCATATGCTACCCCCCATTAACGATTTAAGCATAGATTCTAAAACACTCATTTAAGGTACGAATTCTAGAACATTATTAATCGATCATTCTAATAAACCTAAAAGTATGTGAACAAGTTAGCCTATAACATTGTTGCAAGAATACAATATTAAGAGTCTAAAACTAGGCAAGTATGAACGATATGATAATAACTAGACAAGCATTAGTAATATGTTAATGACCAGGTAACTTTAGTGATATGATGCTAGTCAGATACTTTGGTGATATGATAATGGCCAGGTAACTTTAGCAATTAGCCAGTGACTTAGCGATATGGCAGTTATTAGGTAACTTTAGTGACATAATAATGATCAGGTAAGCTTGAGTGATTTGATAATTGTAATCAATGGCAAGTGGCAAATAATCAGGAAATATGTGATATGCGAAACGTAAAGGTTACGGGCACGAAGTACTTGCCTTAAGCACGCTCAGCGAAACCGCCACACGAAGGATAGGGAATGCGCAATTGTCCAGACGCTCCCTCAACAGCTGCGTGCGAACTTGTTGGCCAGGCGTTCAGCGGCAAGGCTACAAGACGGATCAACAATCTAGAGGTGATCAAACCTCCCTTCTAATAATCCCATGTGTGATCCTACATGCACACAGATGATAATTAGAGATGGGATTACACCTTAGAAGTGATGAATAGATGAAATAAGCATGCAGGAGCCATCACTTGGTACACAAGCCATTAAGTGGCTCTGCCTGATCCTTGTGACTAGCTGCCCGTGAAGCACACGCGTGGTGAGGGCAATGGCGATCGACCGGTCGGTGAGCACGGCCAGCGGTGGTGAGCAACCCACGTTTGTGCGTCTCGATAGCGTAATCACACGATGATGGCACCATCTTGTGCTGCAACGAACTCAGCACGACGCGACGACAGAGGTGCTGCACCAATGAAAGAAATGATGACGACGCCCTACCACTCAAGCATTCTGTCGAACAGCTCACGTGCATTGTCGAAAGACCCGCCAGCTCGCTCCGGCAAAACATCGCACGATGTCGCTGCCCGCACGCTGCCGCCGTCGCCATTACTGTGCTCGCGCATGCGGCTGCTCCACGTCGACCGTCTGTCGGTCATTGCCGCCACGCTGGGCTGCCCGCTGATCGCTGCTGCCGTGCGCCCAGGCCTCCACACATCGAGCCGCCAGGCGCCACACGCCCGCGCTGCGCTGCCACGCTGGCCGCCGCTGCTGCACCTCCACCGCGTCGCTGCTGCTATGGCCGCCTTGTGCCCCGCGCCCACGTCGCCGTGCGCTGGCCGCCGCCGGCCGCCACCGCCCACGCCTCGACCGTGCACGCGCGCCGCCGCCGCGCCATGGCCGTGCGCGCACGCGTGCACGAGCGCCGCCGCGCGTGCGACCGCCCCTACACCGCCGCCGCCTCGCCGGACCGGCCGCGCCGCGCGCTGTCGCCGCCGAGCCGAGCACCGTCGTCGGCCTCACGTATAGGCACGGGATGAGAGAAGGAGAGAGAGATAAACGAGAGAGAGAGGATAGGGATGAATGGAGAGAGAAAGGAATGTGAATGAGAGTTTAGATGAAGGATGGAGAGAGATAACGGGAGGTTAGACGAGGGATGGAGAGATAAGGTCGGTTAGCTTTTTTTTTGGTTTTTGGTTTTGTTATTTTTTTGTGGGTGCTATAGGACGTGTAAGAGGTAGAGATATCTCTTGGAGATTAAATCCCATCCATCTAAGCTCTTTCTGTGGAAAGTTTTTGTAATTGCCCAGGTTTACTCAAGAGTAGGAGAAGTTTGGGGTTTTGATCTTGAGAGTGTTTTGGTTTGAGTTTATGATGTAATCTAGTTTGTTATGATATATTATGTGAGAGCATATCTAAGATATTCTAGATTATCAAGAACTCACAAGTAAGAGCAGATCGAAACTTTTCTCTTTTGCCTGGTTTTACCTACTTGTTTTAGGTAAAGGTCAAAACTTTGGCATTGATATATTACGATCCATGATTGGAATAGATTTCTGACATCCTATGGAGGATTTGTACACAGTTTTATCTTGTTTGGATCTGTGATTAAAGAGTTAACATTTTCTTGGTCGAGAGTAGTGCTAATTTTTGTCTCTATTTGTGGAGCGGTCAGACTGCCCCTAAGACCCGGTCCGACTGCCCTTTGGTCGGCGATCTGATCGGTGAGACTAATTGTCTCAGGTGATTTTGTGATCTTTGACTCTTAACTTTTTGTAAATCTTGTAGGCATGATCTTTCCACTACTTTGTGTTGATTATACCAGGAAGAAGATTTTAAAAAGCCATTCACCCCTTTTAACTCACTATATCCGATTCTACGAATGACATGGTAAAAAAGTATATATAATAATAAAGTATGACCAAAGTGGTTATACTTACATAATTTGGCATCAGGTCTGCGGCTCTGATGCTCATAAGGTAACTGACTAGCTATAGGAGATTTGTGCTGTACAACTATATGGTCGCTGCCATGCATCATTAGTGGTTATAAAATTTCCAAATCAAATGTATATCAGTTTTTTTTTCTATAACTCACATATTGCTAAATTTATTTAAACGGACTGAAAATTTTATCGACAGAGATGGGAGAGCATGCATTATCATACTGGAGGAACTAGCGCACTAAATCTGAACAATTTCATGTGCGCTTTAATCTGATAGTTAGCTAGCGAGTGCGTAAGATTTCTGTAAGCCCCTAGGATCAACAAGTAAACAGACGCAACGCCGTATTGGCGCAGCACAGTTTTTGGCTTGTGGCTTGACGTGAGGGAGGCGCGACGAGAGGCCGGCCGCGATGCGTTGACGTGCATGTGAGGCAGAGGGGGAGCGTTGACGTGCGGCCATGGCGCGCTCGCGATTCGTGAACCTATGTATACACTACTAGTTACTAGTTACCCATCACCACAAGGCAGTGCACTGGGCCGTGGGTGCAGGGTGATGTCCTGACGTGATCTGATTTTGGGCTCTGCGTGTACACCTGGGCCGTCGTAAACTGTGTTTCCACTCTTGAGTATGGACCGTGCGTTCGGCTTGGGCCCAAATAAGTTAGCAAAAATGTCGTGTCTTGACTGATTGTGAAAAAATTGAGCAAGTAAGCAACACCTCCGTTGAAAAATTATTTCGTTCGGAACGACTTCTATAGTAATTTTTATAAATAGTTTATAAAAACTACCTTAAAAGCCACTTCATTCTAGAATCAATTTTTAAAAACCAAAAGCAAGAAATTATTTGAGACATGGTCTTAAAATTGGTCCCTTTAAGCAGTGCCGATTGATTCGCAAGGTAAATGTACTGTGGCTAGTATTGGGTGAAACATCTGCAAGAACAATCTACCGAAATAGATGGGCAATGTGAATCCTTGGGGAACTTCCGCATGTATCCAAATTGGACATACTGAAGCAAGGTAAATGTACTTCCGCATGTACTGTCGCCGGCTTGGCCTCGCGTAACATTCTTTTGTTCACGCTTGCATATGCGTGCAGGCGCGGTCACTCTTTTACCCTTTCTTTGGAACCTCACTGCAGCTCTAGTATCTTTTTCCCTCTCTGCCTTCAACGCTTTACCACTGCAGCACTGCTAAAGATGCTAGGCTAGGCTGGGCACGCTACAACTCGCAGAACTCTAGATACTCTGACTGAGGCTTTCTATTAGGCTACTCTGCCATCGCCTCTAGGCTGTAAGCCATCATTTTTACAGTTACAGCTAGCTCCATGTCTCTCTGCTCTAGTGTACGGCCCCGTAGTAGCTTCTGCTTTTACTTCTGATTAGAACAGTAAGCTAATACGAATAATCAGATTCTTAAAAAGATTTCTCTCTTTTTAGGAGTAAGACAGACTACTCTATTCATTTGTTCCTGTTACACGTGTATATTTCTCCCTAACTTTTTATAAAATTTATTTTTTACTTTTAAAAATTACTTCTTTTAACTACTATTTATTTATTTTCAGCTAAAAATAATCATAAAAATCAATAGAAATGCCCCTATATGGTCTAGGTGCATGGTATATATTATATGTGCTCCTTGGACATGAACTGGCTCGATTTGCTGCATACCTTGCGCATCCTTTTTTTTTAATCATATATTATATAATAGCTAGGAATTACTCACGTCAGAACTGAGTTGGTTGCCATCCGATCACATTACGTGCGTGGGAAATAGTGAGGAAGCAATAGATGCGTGTAATGGTAGCAAGAGGAGTGGGTCATGTGATACACTTATAATCTCCTGTCTTTTCTCTATAGCAATACAGTAGCGAGAGAAATGAAGAATCCGTTTCGAGAAGTCGAGTATTCGTATTAGTTTTTAACTTTTTCAAATAGTGACGATAAATAGAAGTTGATGCAAATAGGATCTAAGTTGCCACACAGACTATGCCTGGCACTCGCTTTAGCTGATCGCAATGCACGTTTATTTAATTGTGCATACTGCAAAACCATGCAGCTAGCCCCTCAAGTCCCTATGCCTCGATCGAAGCAGCCAGTGTACGGCAGTGCAAACTACTTCTATAAAAAACACAATATATAAAAAAAACAATTGCAAACTACTTCTACTCCACGTCTCCGTTATTCACTCCAAACAGCATAATATTTTGACCCTAAGTCTCTTACAACAACTTTTTTGTGGTTGTTTTTCACGTTTGTTTTCCGTTGATAACAATCAATGATCAAGCGTCACACGCTGGTTTCATAAGGGGGCCGTGGTCGACATTAAAGGGTCGTGGTCGACGGGGACAGTGGTTGATGGGGGCCGTGGTCGAAGTCAACATCGTGGTCGAAGTCAAGACCGTGGTCGAAGGGGGCCGTGGTTGACGTCGAAGGGCCATGGTCGAAGTCAGGGCTGAGCAGGCTGGCGTCGGCAGTCGAGCAATGGGGCACAAGCACACCGGATGCCTGCCAATGTACAACCATCAACGATAGTCGACCGCTCCCGACCTACGATCATGTATGATGGTCGATGGCTTCCAACTTACGACCACGAGGTGTGATCGACGGCTTTTGATTTACGACCACGAGCACTGGTCGACGTGTTCCAACTTATGACCCCGAGGTGTGGTCGATGTCTTCCGACTTACGACCACGAGCACTGGTCGATGTATTCCAACTTACGACCAAGAACGATGGTCGTCGGCTTCCGACATACGACCACAAGCCATTGTCGAAGGCTCCTAATTTAGGACCATGATTAATCATCGACCGTTCCCGACCTACGATCACGCGCGATGGTCGACGGCTTCCGACTTACGACGAGGAGGTGTGCTCGAGAGCTCCTGACCTACAACCATGAGGTGTGGTCGATATCTTCCGACTTATGACCACGAGGTGTGATCGACGACTTCCGACTTACTTGACAGATTTAAAACTTTTAGAACATGTTTGTATGTCTATTCTAAAAAATTCTACCACCCCTGAGTTTTAAAACATGTAGTACGATAAATTTTAAAAATCCATAGCAATGCATGTCACGTGTTGCTAGCCTTAGCAAATGGATGAGCAAATGGAACCAGAAAGGAAAACGTGTTGCTGTCACGTTGATTCTCCCCCATTCAAAAAAAATCTATGATAGGTTCTCCCCCATTTAGACTGTGACTTATGATTTTTGGTTTAAAATTTTGAATTTTGATTGTTCGTGAGAGAGAAGGGTACAGACAGATATATATTACGTGTGATTTTAACCGACATGGATGAAGTTAAAATGATATCTACTATAATGAACTTATAGATTTTATCTAAAAAATACTTTATTTGAAATCTAGTGATCATATAAAACTGCACTATAAGTTCAAAAAGAAAAACTCACACCAGTGCTAGCTACTGCAGAGGTGGCTAAGGAAGACGAGGTGGTCGTAACTGGGCGGGCCGGGGCCGCGCGCGCCGTGGGAGGCCCACCTGCTCGTGGACATGCAACGCATTATAAGCAGTGTCATGCAGCGCTGTCTTTCCCCTGGGCGCGGCCGGCCTGTGCATATTTGCAAGATGCAGACATGCACCTGAGCTGCGCTGCAAATATTTACCAAGGCGAGCTAAGCTAAGTTAGCTAACCAGCGCACACCTGTACATGCTCCCTGACATGCAAGCAACGACACCGAGGCACATTTGATCATTTGGATTTAACTGGTCCAAACGAATCCTACGTTTGCGTGTCTCTATCCTGCTGTTCTCCTTGCGCTACCTCTGCCTCGTGCTTCCTCTCTCTGGGTTACGGAACAGTAGTACATAGTTACGGTTGGAAATTGGCCTACGAGTGGAGGCTATTTCGTTCTAAAAATTCTAAAGCATACATATTTTAATACTATAGTATGAGGATTATACGAGGAGAGTTTTAACTAAACACATGAACATATATTTTACGTGAAAATAGTATTAAGGCCATGTTTGGATCCCATGGTCTAAAGTTTAGTTGTCTAAAGTTTTGGACTAAACTTTAATTGGCTAAACTTTAGCCACTAAACTTTAGTCGAAGGTCCTGTTTGGATCCTGTACTAATGGATAGGACTAAAGTTTCAAAAAGACCATACTACCTCTCCTCGTTTCATGCGTCAGCCATTAAATGGGAGGTGAGAGACCAACATGCATGGGTAAACACGTCTTTGTGCCTAAGAACCCAAAACTTTAGACCACTTTAGTTCACTTTGGTGGACTAATGGTCTAAAGTGTTTTTTAGGGGTTAGCTAAAGTTTAGATCTAACTTTAGACCACCTGTTTGGAGACTTTAGATCTAAACTTTAGTGACTAAACTTTAGATGGAGGGATCCAAACAGGGCCTAACTTGTCGCATCATGAACCAAGTTCACATTTTCTTTTACGAACTGTGCATTTATATCTCTTTTTTAACTTTGATTGTAGTGTCCTTAAAAGGATTTGGAGACGTTCAGAAGAAGACATAGAATTCCTCCTCTATTTGTCTACCTCTCTGGATAATTACATTGTATTAATTTGCCACTCAACTACATTGGGCCTTTCTTCTCGGCAAGCACCGAGAAAGGAGGAGAGTGGGATTTTCGAACCATTGGGGCAAAGAGAACCTCCATGAAACGTCAATAAAGTTTTTAGGCAGTACAACCTATGCTACTGCTTAGTTCCTTCCTCGACGTTGACTACTTCTATAACTGCTCATTTCTACATTGTTTTTTTTCTCTATCAACCCTACTATAAATCATTCATACGATCGATCAACTCTGTTATAATTTTTTGTGTCTTTTTTGAAATACAAAGAGTTGTCTACTGTTAGTTTTATTTATTGTATCATTAGTTATTTATTATACTTGTCTTCTAGTAAATTTAGAATTAAAAAATTATCCTATTTTCCAACAGTTTCGGGGACCATTTGGTCGCAAGAGACACCGAGCCACAAGCTAGGCACGCATTGACATCGACACAGGGACCGAATCTCCAAGCAGCGTGCGACTTGTTCAGCCAAGGGACGGGTTACATAGGCTGCTCCAAAGGCTGAAAGTACTGTTTTTTGGCTTTTTAGAGAATTTGATTGTAGCCGTTGTCAATTTTTTAAACTAATTTTTTTTAAAAAAAATACCGCTATATTTTTTTGAATAATATAAAGAAATAAAAGAAAAAACTAAAATTTCGGGAAAAAAAACTGAAGCCGTTTCCAGCAGGCTAACACGCATCGGAGGAAATCAATGTAGCTAGCTAGATAGCCTGCCGGTTCTGTTGTGGCCCCGGAATGCTGTAATTTTGCCTGTGCTGCGCTGAGGTTTCGCAGGCGCTAGCGGCTAAATAGCCCCAGAACCGAAAGAGGCACTCCACCAGAACAGAAGAGACTGCCGTGAAAACGACGCCGGCCTGCCATAGGTTCCATTTAATTGGATTAAAATAAGTTAGTTTATGATTAAAGTTATATTGTAACTATCTAAAATTATACTGTAACTAATGATTATTTATTCGACGTAAAAAATTTTAAAATAAAAAAATCATATCACCAATCACAGACAATGCAAACGAATACGTAAAAAAGAATCAGCAAAAAAGTTCAAAAAAATCAAAAGGATAGAAAAATGAAATTTAAAAATAGAGAAAAATAAGCCATAAGTTTAAGTTGAAATGAATGGGGTCATAGTTGAGTCCGACTGGTTTCTTTCTAACTCTCTAATCCAAACAAAAGGACTCTGGGTTATAAATATAGGAAGAAACTATCTATTATATACACGTATTAATTATTGAAATAAAGAGGTCGACGCATCGTCTTCTCTCATCTCTAATGCTATTTGTTTATATACTTTTCTCTTGTTAATTATTATAATGATTCTTATTCCTAGTTATATTAATTGGCTATTGGATGGCTCCGCGAAGCAAGCTATTCGACGTGGACCTTGTTTTAGTGCGCTAGCCTCACTCGCGTGTGGACAAGTTGTGATAATGCGACCAGTACAAGCCTCTGCAATGTATGTGCTCGAGCCTAAACTGTTGGTTGCTTGTGTCGTGTGCGTGACTATTGCCAGAAAGTAACCAAAGCACCAAATTACAAAAGATTTACACAGTGATCGTGTGGACAATCGATCAGATTCGAGCAAGCTTGTAGCCTTGCAAGTGCCTGAAAATAGCACAGTGGCACTGTACCAAACGCGTCAAATTGTGACCAGACCAGACCAGACCAGACCACATCATGGAACAGGTCGCCGGGTGGGCCGCCCTAAACACCGGCCGGCCCACTAGTTCCGTCCGCTAGGCATCTGCCTGCCGCCCAATCCCCTCCACTCGTTCCGGCCCTGCCCACTTTTCAGACGACCAGTCGCAAGATGCTAGGTACTGGCCACTGTTGCTGCTACTGCTCCCAGTCTTTGTTGAGAGAGAGAGAGAGAGAGACTGGACGCTTGGCTTTGTTGGCCCCCTCGCCTTTCCCAGTCTGCCCCTTACTGGCCTGAGCTGAGTGGCCTCTGCTGCCTCCATTCATCCAAAGCTAGCAACCTTGCTCCCTTTTTTTGTCTGTCTCGGCGGGGCTCAGGCAAGCACAACGCCCCCGGGACGGCCATTATTTGCGTCCCGGCTTTCAAATCAGAGGAAACAACAGATCCGAGGCTTTCTCGAATCGGGAAGGTCCATCAAATCCATCAGGAGCCAGCCAGCGAGCGACTCACGTACCCAGCAAATCAAATCACCTCATCACATCAAGAAATGCCACCACATCGAGGGGGGACCAAGCCGATCCACCCGTATATAAACCCCACTCCCGTCTCCCCACTCGCAGAGATCTCTCCGCTCCTCTCCCTCCATCCTCTCCCTCCGTCCAACGTTGCTTGCACTGCCTAGCAAATCACCTAACAGGGAGGCCATAATCAGCAGCAGCCAGCCGGGCGGGTATACACGGCAGCTTGCCGCGCGCCATGATGCCGTCCGCGGCGCCGGAGGCCGCCTTCTCCCTGGACCACCTCGCGCAGCAGCAGCCCGCCGCCGAGCAGGAGCAGCTCTGCTACGTGCACTGCAACTTCTGCGACACCATCCTCGCGGTACGTACGTACACCCGGCCGCGCGCCCGTTTAATTTGCGGGAGTTCGTCCGCCCGCCCCGACCGGCCGTTTCCTCAGAATCTTGCCCGTCCGCGTGCAGGTGGGCGTGCCGTGCAGCAGCCTGTTCAAGACGGTCACCGTGCGGTGCGGCCACTGCGGCAATCTGCTCCCCGTCAACCTCCGCGGCCTCCTGCTCCCGGCCGCCGCCAACCAGCTCGCCTTTGGCCAGGCCCTCCTCTCCCCCACCTCGCCGCACGGCCTCCTAGTATGTGCTATCTACTTATCTAGTACTTGTGTCGTTTTCGACTGCTACCTTAGCGTCTTTGAAGTGATGGTCTGATGGATAAATGCTACTACGCGCCTGCAGGATGAGGTGCCGTTCCAAGCGCCGCCGAGCCTACTGACGGACGCCAGTGCCAACGTAAGCAGCATCACGAGCAGCAGCAACACTTGTGCTAACAACACGCCGGCGACGTCGATGCCGCCGGCCAAAGCTGCGCAGCGGGAGCCGCAGCTGCCGAAGAGCGTGCCAGCATCAGCGACAAGGCGTAAGTGCTAACTCAGTTCTCTCTCCTTCTCCGGCTGTACAGCAGTCAAAGCAAGTAAGCAACTGCCGAGGGACAGCTCCGGAGGCTGTGCGCTGCACTGTTCTTGGTAGCACGCATACAGGCATACAGCTCCTCTTTAGCATTCTCTCTCTCCCTCTAAGGATTCTTTTGGGTGGTCAATGAAGTTTTCGAACAAGTGGAAGAGGTTGAATAGTGTGCACATCTGCTCAATAGTGCCTTTTGTCTGCGGTGGAATTCTTCCCAAATCCCAACGTTAAAATATGCACAGTGCGAAAGATAGGAGAAGTAACCGTAAAAAAAAATGCAGAGAGCTTTAGGAATAAGGAGGTATAGATCAGCAGGTGCCAGGGTATCTCTTTCGGTTTGAAAAAATTTTCGCCAGCGAAAGCAACAAATGAAACGAAATTTTGTTATTTCGTTCCAAAATTCGGATGAAATATTCAAATGTGTTTGAATTCTTTACCGAAATTCAGACGAACTTTGGGCTCCATGTCCAATTCAAATGAAAACGAAACTATTTGACCGAATTAGTGTTATTTCAGAGGGTAACGAAATAGACAAAATTTCGCCGAAATTTTGAACCCGGCAGGAGCACAGTGCGAATGGAACAAAGCACGTACAGCATACTGCTTCGCACTCGCACAGTGCGAAGGAACAAAACACGTACAGCATACTGCTTCTTACTCGCAGTGGCAGTCCTAGCTAATTAGTTCTGCAAGATCAGCAGGAGCACCAAAATGGCCAGGTTGCACATGTCTGATGTTTCTCCTTGATCCGTGCTGCGTCTGAAGCAGCGGACAGTTGCCGGAGTACGCTGTTTATTAATTCCATGCTTCTTATTATAATTCTGCAGCTGCAGAGAAGCGGCAGAGAGTTCCCTCGGCATACAACCGATTCATCAAGTGAGTGATCGGTGGTTTCACATGATCACATTTTATTTCGCTATTTTAGCATCTTTTTTAACATGTTCTGGCAAACTACTCATGCATGATTGGTTGTTATATGTATACAGAGACGAGATACAGCGCATCAAGGCCAGCAATCCGGACATCACCCACAGGGAGGCTTTCAGCGCAGCTGCCAAGAATGTAAACCTCTCCTCCTCTCCTTGTCAAACACATGTGATGTGAATGGGGTTCGATCTTGGATCTGTTCAACATAGTACACACACTTTATAATCCAAATTTGTATTTACTATCTCCTCTCTGTGCATGCATCAGTGGGCTCATTTCCCGCACATTCATTTCGGTCTGATGCCGGACCAGGGCCTGAAGAACACCAGCATCCAAAGCGAGGTAAGGCGAGCCTAAACCCTAATCCTATCCGTGTGTAGAATCAAATCCAACGCACAAATGCCTGAGCAGCACTTATAATCTCTTTTGTGTTTTGTAGGACGGAGCTGGGGAATGCATGCTCTTCAAGGACGGTATCTACGCAGCGGCAGCCGCTGCAGCAGCCACAGCGGCTTCTAGCATGGGCGTCACTCCATTCTGACGTCTCTAATCGATAGTACTATTCGATCTGCCTTTGTGCTGCATTCGAGCTAGGGTTCTGTCTAGACCTCTCGATATCATGTTGGTTGTTATTTGAAGTGTTTCTCTCTGCTGGAGAATCATCGGACCTTGGGATGTATATTTGAAGTGTTTCTCTCTGCTGGAGAATCATCGAACCTTGGGATGTGTCGTATCTATGTTTACTGTAATTTTCTTTGTTTCTTCCTGTCTTTTGCACTTTCCCTAGTCCTACTCGCCTCTTCAGAGGTTGCTGCGAGTGCTGCCTCTTATGTTATGGACATAAATCTAGTTGGCCTAACGTCATCTGTTTTAACTAGCCGATCTTTTTTTTTTTGCTTCGCCTTTCTACTATGTTTTTGAATAGTTGAACCTATTGTGACATCTAGCTGTGATATCCTTTTGGGAACTCCTATGGACAGGTAATGTTGCTGTTCAATTCGTACTAGTCTATCTTTTAGAATTTGGACTACTGAAATCTATGCAAACATCAAGATTTGTGGAACGAAAATGGCATAGGTATTTTTTTATGGACTGCCATAGCACTATGATTTTACAAATAATTGGTGATATATAGCAGTGAAAATCACTTTTAGACAGGAGGTAGCATATATCTTAAAGATGCTTTTTTGAACTGAACCGTATTTAAGTTAAAATTTTAATGTAGCAAAAGTTACAAGGGTTCCAAAAACAGCTGGTTATTGGTCGATGGTTTTTGGTATTAAAAAAACCCCTCGGTTCACCCTTCTAGCCCGTTTATATCAAATAATCTTTTATACCAAAAATACTCATGATTGCGTCCCTAGTACATGATATATAGAGCCTCTAATAGAGGCTAATTAATTGAGCCTCTCCGAAAACAGTCATACTTGGAAGTTGGAATTGGTCATGTCCACTGGAGTAAAGAATTTGCTTAATCCGTCCAGTCAATAAGAAAAAGTCGTAAAGAAATTAAGGCCAAAATTCACCGTATTATCAAAAGGAGCAAGAGAAGCAGAGAAGACACAGATCACTCTCTGCCTCTCTGGTATAACTTTGTACAGAGAACGAACTTCCATATATACCACAGGTCGTTGTGACATGATCCGCGGGTGCGTGATCGACTACCGTGAATCTGTGATTCGTGTGTTATTGGACGTCGCATGATCGATATATGGTGCATTGCCCCGTGAAATGACTACCGATGATCCCCAGCTAGCCTGATCAACTCTGACCGATCGATCTGCCTCGACCTCGACCATACCTTGAGATAGGGCCAAGCTGCATTGTGCGTCATCCATGAACTCGACTGTTTGCTCGCACCTATTAAGTCCGCCGTACGTACGTGCGTGTGCATGCATCCCGGGTCCTCTTCGTTACTCATTTCACGGGTGGTAAAGACTCGGATCTATGTCTCTGCGTTACTCATTTCACAAACAACATACGCGCTGTTAGCTAGCGAGCGGGCTTACGCCCTCATTTGGAACATAGAAATCTATTTAGTACTAAAAGTCAATAACAGATCTTTTAGAATTGCTAAAAAAAGATAAATATATTAGAAACTCTCACAAAAAAATATCTAGCCTTTAATTTGATGGACCTAAGTTATAACGGATCAGATTAAAAGAAAAAGTCCATATCAAATACAATCTAAACTTAGTAAAAAAAATTAATTAAAAATGATTTCTTTTAAATAGAACCCATCTTCCCTATCCTTGCATCTGAATTGCCATCTCCACTAAAAAATGAACCCGCCAAACCCTTAACTCCCTCGTAGTACACCGCAATACCCCAACAGCTCCACCATCCGGGATGTCTAGTCCATAATTCCACAGAACAAACCCGCCTGTAATGACACAACGTAGCAAGTACCCTAACCCCAAATCCCACACATAAATCCCGTCTCTCCTCACAAAATTTCCACTCCCCACCACCACATAGACAGCCACAACACCACCCGATTACCAAGCAATCAGCACGGAAACCCTAGCCGATACGCAATCATTAAGAGAAAAATTGCGATTTGTCCACTTGATTGGGCTCAAACCATCAAATCTTCTTGTGGGTTTGGATTTGAACTTGATTTGTAGCGTAGACGTTAAGCTCTATGGGTTGGATTTGACTGAATATGTTGTGTTTGATGCGTTGCAAGTGATGAGCTCCTGTCGGATTCCTTCCCGTACAAGGAGACCGGAAACGGCATGCTCTGGGAAGTCGATGGCAAGGTATGTGTGCTCACCTGGATAGGCGAATTTGCCAGTGCTATGCTACTGTTTATTTGGTTGTTATGTGCCATGCTCGATTAGATTAGTGTAGCAGAGTTGTATGGAATCCGGTTAATTGGGACATATTAGTTTGATAAACACTCGACCTGGATCTGACATTCGTTATATGTCAGATTGTTGACTGTTTTAATTGCTTAGTGTAGCTTATTTGTGCAGAGTTAGCTTAGTTATGATTGTTAGATAATTAAGGATAGATTGAAAGGATAGATTGAAAGTGCCTGTTTCTACTTCTATTAGGTGTATTTCGATAACATATCTTTTAGAGTTGCTTGAAAAAAAAGAGAAATATGCTACAAATTCTCACAAAAAGTAAAACATCTAGCTCTTAATTTGGTGGACCCAAGTTATAACGGCTCAGATTAAAAGAAAGAGTCCATGTTAAGTACAATCCAAACTTATTAAAAGAATTTAATTAGAGATGATTTCTTTTAAAAAGAACCCATCCTCCATATCCTTGCATCCGAATTGCCCTCTCCACATCTTTCTTCCTCTCCCTTATTAAGTGGAAGTAAGGACTAGGTCTAGGACTACGTTGTTGTCAGCTGTGTGATCTCAAGCAGAGACTATGAACCATGCAATCCAATTGAAGACTCTCACGGTGATCCATCAGAAATAATCTAATGCAACACCATGCTCTTAGAGCCAGATGTCGATAGGTCTTTTAGAGTTACTTTTAAAAAAGAGAAATGTGCTAGAAATTCTCACAAAAAAGCAAAATATCTAACCCTTAATTTGGTGGACCCAAGTTATAACGGCTCAGATTAAAAGAAAAAGTCCATGTCAAGTACAATCCAAACTTACTAAAAGTCGATGACAGGTCTTCTAAAATTGTTACAAAAAAAAGAAAAATATGCTAGAAATTGCCAAGCGCCGCCTGACCCCTCGCCGTGCCGCAGAGTCACCCGACACATCTCAGTTCATCTCCCTCCACAGACCCACCCTCGCTGGCGCTGGACCCATATCAACATGTGAGACGTAATCTATAGCTTAAGCAGGCGAAGACCATGTGAAGCTTCCTGTCGTCGAGTCATGCACATGAATGAATCCAACTCCTGTACGCATAGATGCAACAAAGATTGAAGCTAAGCGCTATTTCCATCTTCATGCATGATTAAAGATCCAACATATATGCATATGTAAGAGGAAATCAACAATAAGGAATTTGGGAAGCCAAATGTACGTGGAGATTTCTATCTACATGTATGCATGTTTACTCGAATAAAAAGGACAAGCTGATTTGGTTGATCTCTTGCATGTAAACATCAATGGTGATTCTAGAAAAAAAATCAAAGTTGTGAAACACACATTGTGGAAAGTGTGCATGTAGAATAAATCTTGTCTAAGAATAATAAAATTAGCAAATTAAAAAAGAGTCCATGTCAAGTATAATCCAAAATAACTAAAATTTGGGAAAGAAACAAAAACTAGCTATTTGATTTCCATACTAATTTCAAAGCAAATCCCCAAAAAGCACAAAATATATCTATTATATACTAAAAGTCGAACACATGAGTTTTATATTTGCTAAAAAGGAGAAATAAGATATAGATAAAAAAGTATAACATCTTTTTCTTGATTTAGCGAACCCTTATTATAGTCAGTAAATGATTATCAGTGGATGTCTTAAATAAAATAATAAATCTTATAAGACAAGACTACCCATTATAGATTTTAGACGAACCCAATAAATAAAAAAAATCCTAAATGATAACACAAAAATTCACATACAAGAGGGAAAGAAGGATATTGGTATGCAAAATAAATAAGTAAAAGTCATATATAAGAAAAATAGGGAAAAAAGTGGCACTTGGCAAGAAAAAAAGGAGAAATTAAAAAGACGAGAACTATTCTACATGCACACGTACTAACAATGTGTGTTTCACAACTTTATTTTTTCCTAGAATCGTCATGGGTGTGGTAGATTCTAATTCAAGTTAAACTATATCAGCCGTTGAATATTATTTATCATACAATAAAAACATACGATGGTTGATTACATTAGCTGGCTGAAAAGAGAAAAATTATAGAAATTCTCTCAAAAATAAAAGGAAATATTTTGCCTTTAATTTGGTGTACCCTAATTATGTGTTACAATCCATAACCGATGAATACTACCTAATAATTAAGAATAATTGCTAGAAATTCTGAAAATGTATCTAGCTCTTAATTAAGTGGACCTTTCTTACGATTAACAACTTATAACGAATAATTTTCTTGATCTATGAAAGTGCACATGAAATTGATTTGCACCGTGATATGCATGCATGTATAGTTGGGGAACTCTTGTATGAAATTAAGACATGAGATGCTAGAGATAGAATTGAACTTATGTGATCCACGCACAGGAACAAACTTGCCCGTAATATCCATTATAATTTACGTTCATTTAATTGTATTAATATGTATACAACTATTGTCTCTATTTTTGGAGATACTGATTAAAAATTATAAAGAACAAGTATTTCCTCCTAAATATATAATATATATTTTGTTTTAACATATAGTACTATACATTAATATCATAAATGAAACCAATTATATAAATATGAAAATTAATTTGAATTGATAATGCTATAAAATTATAATATTTTAATTTTTTAATGTGATTTACAACCCTTTATTTTTTGGATATATTTCTTTATTATCACCACATATGTACCGTTAAACTAATTAAATATACTCCATAAATGATACCTGTATAAGTACACGGGCCACTATACTAGTTTTATACAAATTTTCAAAAACAACTTTATCTCCTTGAGAAATTGAGAAAAGTTTGCAGTTACAAAAGAGGGCGTTGAGTGTAAGCCCCCTGTTCCCGACCGTTCCAGCACTCAAAACACCATCTCCATGGATCTGCTGCGAGCCGCCGTGATGGGTCCCTATCTGTAGGGAAGTACGTGCACATGCCCGGCGACGACGAGAAGACAGTGCTCTACACATGGATACAACGCCATGCATGCGGTGCGGTAGTACGCTACGCGCGCGTCGTTCGGCGTGCATGGCAGGCGCGCGGCCGGGGGCAGCTAGCAGCTGTGCAGCGTGCCGCTTAGGTCCAGTGCTAGCGGCGATCAGAAACGAGGCCACGCAGGCAGGCGTACGCAGCAGGCAGGCAGGCAGCGCCGCAGCGGCAGGCTGCGAAAGCCTGCGCGGCGCAGGACGACTCAAGGCCGGCCGGGGGAGGTGACAGGAGGGAGGGAGCGGTTCGTGATACCACGAGCCACTCGTACTGGCAGTCGCAGAGGAGCGGGCAGGCAGCAGCTAGCTGATGGATGGCACGTACTGGAAGCAGCATCATGAGTTCATGACCGACTGCCTCGCAATGGAGCTGATGTGATGGATCTATGCACACTAGCATCTACAGGGATATAACGGTGCAACCATTTTTCATGTCTAGTGCTACTGTGCTAGCTGCACCGCTACTACTTACCTCTCCCTCACTCTGCTCTTCTTTCTCTCTGTCGTGAGCTTTTCATCTCATCTGTCCACTCGCACCGTCTGAAGCTATTTGTACTTACAAGTCAGTGGTTTTTTTGTTTTTACATTTTGGCTGTTGGATTCTTTAAAAATTGAAATAAATAGAACAATTCTTTAAAATGTTTTTTTTGTTCTTTCATTCTAAAACCATATGTTTTATCTGTATCAATATTATCATCGTTTACTATCACCTCAAAAACACAGACAAAAACTATTAAACGGAGCTCAAAATAACGGGACGTAACAACGGGATCGATGCATCACCTCCAGGCTACGCCCTATGGCTAGTTTTTCTCACGGGTCAATGATTGATGTTTTTCACTTATGTGCACGCCTTGCAATTCCTCAAGGTACCATTACTACCAGGCCAGGCCCACCACTACGACAAAAGGCCCTGGCCATTCTACACTAGCGACAGCATGTGCCCCGATTCAACTTGCTTTCGGTTTGTTTTGATTTTCGATTTATTTAAATTAAGGCTCTGTTTGGCACAACTTCACCAACAGCTTCATGAGCTGTTGTGAGCTGTTTTTTACTAAACACCCTTTTTGCAAACAGCTTCATGGGTGAAGCTCCTTTTTTCTGCTCTCACAAAGGAATGGGGAGAGGTGAAGCTGAAAAAAATAGCTTTTCACAGACTTTCTCTCCTCAGCCCATGATCCTAGGAACCCACTGCCCCTCTGGTTCACCAAAATTACACGCATTTGCCACTAGTCCATCTCGTTCACCTCTCCCGTTCACAAAACATAAACAAGGCACTAATATTACTTCCTAATGATTTTAATTTTTTATTATTTTTTATTTTAATGTTTTAATTCATACTCATTTAAATATATTATTTTTTTAATTCATATGATCATATACAAACATACAACTCTAAATGTTAGAACAAGTCAGGTAGACAGGGGCATCTTGGACAATTGCCCTCTCTCAGCCATGTATGAAGCTGTTGGTGAAGCTGTTTTGCCAAACAGTTTTTCAAAACAGATTTGGCTTCATCGGTGAAGCTGCTCGTGAAGCTGAAACAAAAAAAAACAGCTTCACTAGTGAAGCTGAGCTGTGCCAAACGGGGCCTAAAAGTCACTTAGAATATGTTGAAATTTAATTTTAGCTTTTTTGGTAATTTTATTTTTTTTCTTATTTCTTTGCATTGTCTATGACGATATAATATTTTTTTATTTTTTCTCAGAAAAAACTAACAACCGTTACAATTTAATTTCAGTCATAAGCTAAAAACCACAACCAGAAGATGAAGCTATGAGCCAGTTGGACCGAAGCCTTAGTGTGCACTGGTAGAGGAAAAAAATTGTGATCTCAAATGCAAAAGTGGCAGAAATATGATATTGAAGGACCATATGAGAGAGTTTAGGATTATGTTATGATGGACCATTGCAAATTAGAAAGATCAAAATTTTGATTTGCAAATTTGTTGAAAATTTCTGGCAGTCATCAGTCTCGGTGGTCAAACTAGCATTAAAGGGGCAATCTGACCGCAAATCCCCAGTGGTCAGACCGATGCAAATTTTTGGTGTAAACTGGTGACCATCAGCAGTCTAACCGGTACTGAGGTGCGGTCAAACCGGTTGAGATGTAATTCTTCGGTTGGTTTTGATTTTTAGAAGGTTTGTAAATTGTGATGAGTTTTATTGAGTAATGTCAGGGTTTATATGTTGCATAAGTCATGTTACAACTAACGTGGGTCAAGTTGTGAAGAATTTGTGTCTGAAAATAATTTATTTGTCTTTAGATTTGCAGGGGCGTTTGAAATCAACCATGGTCAATGACGAGGATCAAAGCTACGCTCTTAGAGGAGCCGAGGCCCAGAACAATCAACAATGCCAAGTGAGATAGTAAGCTCAAGTATAACACGAGAAAGGCAAAAAATGTCAAAGAAAAGTTTGAATGGCGAGTTGCACCATGTGACTTGGCAGTCCAAGTGAGGCGTAGTCTGGTGGAGCCGAAATAAGAGAGACTTGCCGACGCAGGCAGGCTATTAGTACACTTACATGTGGCAAGCATGGTGATTGTTTGCAATATAAGGTAATAACCGGGTGAAGAAAGAGTATTTTGATAGTTTAACCAAAATATAAAAAATTACCTTTGAAGCAAAACCACAACAGTTGGGAGAACGGATTAGGTCAAGGAGAAGTTGAGAAGATCAAGTTGGATCAAGACTAAGTATTAGTGGATTCAGGCATAGTATGCTTTGAAAAGCGTGCATAAATGTAGTGTGTGAGTTAAATCCCTGTGTGTGGGTTTATCGGATTCCCTCATTATGCTAAGCGGATAGTATCCACTAAGAGTTAAATATGGTTGACTAGCCTATCTATTTAACAGGTTGAGATAAAGACTTGTGGTTCATCATCCTCTCTTGAGACCAAGTGTTCATATGTTAGGGTTAGGATTTCAGAGAAGTTGAGTGATGTGGTGTCCACAACTATAAGGTGGTTGCAGGACAATTTACGACTACGTGGTCGTAGAAGAACTTACGACGAAGAGGTAGTCGCAGTAAGACTTACGACTACATGGTCGTAGAAGGACTTACGACCAAGGGGTAGTTGCAGTAAGATTTATGGCTACGTGGTCGTAAAAGGGCTTATGACCAAGGGGTAGTCACAGTAAGACTTAGGACAACATGGTCATAGAAGGACTTATGATCAAGGGATAGTAGCAGTAAAACTTATGACTATGTGGTAGCAGAAGAGTTTATGACTATATTGTTGTAGAAGAGTTTACGACTATATGGTCATAGAAGAGCTTATGACTATTATGTGGAACTTTTCCCATATCGATAAGGGGTATATTCAGGGATATGATGACGTAATAATTTGAGAATTATTCTATGCTTGACTACTCTTTGTTCATTCCCACAAATCTCTCTTGTGTTGATTGATTTGTTCTTGATTTGGTTGGTTTTTTTCTTTTCTCTTCTCTCTTCTTGATCTTATTGTGCCAAAAATATATAAGAGATGAAGATAATCTCTGAAAATTGATCTCCATCTATCTAGTTACTTTTGTAGTAAGTTCATGAAGAAACTTAATTTTGGTCTCACCATGTGATTTCATCATCACAGGGTTTTTGGCTTGATTTCTTCGGTGTTCCTGCTTGCTGTGATATGTGAGAATACATCTAGAGTTATCTTGGCCATCTTCTTTGTACCCACAGCAAGTCATATTCACCATTTTCGTATTTTGTCCGGTTTTAATGCAGTCTTGCTCAAATCTAAAAAAGGTATGAACTTTGACATAGATATCGGTGATCTATGGATGGAATATGTTGTTGAGATCTTGCAAGGTCTGTGTAAAATTTTATAGGAATTGGATTTATATTTTAGAAGTTGCATCAAAAGTCAATTGAGTCGAGTTGTTTTCTGGAATAGGGGGCGATCTGACCGCCATGCCCTAATGGTCAAACCGCTGGAAATTTTTGGTCTGACCTGCCCTTGGTAGAGGTTTGACCTCCAGGGTTTGGCAAAAATATTTTTATAGGTCGATTTCTTGAGCTTTTTACTTCGGGATTTTGGTTGTTGACTCTAAGTTTCATAACTCTGTGGTTACTGAAGAAAATAATCAAGAATACTTAAAAAAAATTTGATGGCACTATTTACTTTTTTTGTTGCCTATTCGGTCCTACAAACGTCAGTTTAATTTGCTTATGGAATGCCCAGCTACAATTAGCCCCCCACGAAACTAGCCACTAATTAACGTAGATGAATGAAAGAAGATATGTGCTACTTTCTTAAGCTCCAAGTTATTTGATTTAGGTGGTGCACATTATTCAAGCACACACAACCAATAAATTTTTTTTTTGAAAAAAGGTCTGTGGTCTATCTATTGCAATTGCTTGGCTGCTTGTTATTGTAGTTTCAGAAAAAAGAAAGGAGATAAAAAAAAAATCACTACACTACAGAGAACAACGAAACGAATTCAGACAAACATTGCCTGGCATTCAACTTAGAAAGAATTTGAATATGGACGGATGTAAGCTGAGTTCAGCTCCCAGATCTTGAGCGATTTTGCGGTGACGTGAACATTTGTAGCGTTGTTGAAGAGGAAGACTCTGGCGGACTCGTAGATTGCTTCTGTTGGGTACACGCGCGACGTAATGCATGTCCTTCCTCCTTGAGCAAAGCTCTCCACTATGGAGTGATCGACCTATATATCACAGAAGGCAACAAAAATGTGAACAACCTAGCATGTCGGCATATGAATATGGATGGTTCTGACATTCCAAAAACTTACCAGTATTCTTACTGACAGATTTTCGCCATCGAGTACAGGGACCAAGCTGCCGTAGACTCTCTTGACGAGATCGTTCGCCTTGGATGACCTGCAAAACAAGATTTGATATCACAATTTATTTCCCAAAGCACATCAGGACGTGTTCCTATAGCGACGCGGACGCGGAAATGCTCAAATGCATAGCACCTTACCAAGGCTTGATCCCAACAAAAAGAGGCAGAAAAAACCCTTGTTAAGAGTAGTTAATTCCACAAATAAACTAGGATGAGATCCCAGCGGTGTGGGGGCATGAGACGAGAGCGCCTTGCTCGACTGCTCGTAGCCAGGATTGAAGCTAGTGGGGAAAACATCCTCTTAAAAACATAGACAATTCCTCGACATCCTTCTTAAAAAAGAATTAATTTCTCAATGAGACTACAATGCTTCTGTTGCTTTGTACTGCGACTAATAGTTTTAGTTACGGACGACAGCGAATGACGTATACGATTTCGGTGATATGAAATCATTTAAAGAATCCGCTTAAAAAATTATTCTATTTATTTCAATCTTCAAATGCACTAAAAGCTAAAAGCCTAAAAGAAAAAAATTAATTTATCATCAAGACTAGGATTCTCAACGGACTAAGCGGAGTTCCTAGTGGTAATGGTGCGGGAGTGCGTAGCTCTTGAGCAGGGTTCTATCATCGTCGCATGCAGCACAAAGGGCAGTAAAACACCCTTGTAACAGTATTAGTTTCTGGAAACCGACCGAAGGCCAGTTGGCTAGGTGCGCTGGTTACGCCCTCTCCTACCAGCGTTTGAGCCTGGACTCTTCGCTCACCATAGTGCCAGAGCTAAATATATACTTTCTCTAAGTTAAGATGTATTTTTATAGACATATAGACTAGAAAAATAATAAAAATAGCTAAATTACCTAAATTGTTATATTACCCATAATTATTATCTCTAAGTGGTATATTTAATATATGTATGTAGAGAATAGCAAATAAATCTACATATTTATTAAAGGTATAAAGGGAATATCGCACTAATTTTGTATTGGAATATAATATACATCATATATTTATGGATAAGATCATTCAAAAAAAATACGCTCTATAAATTTGGGCTGAGGAAGTATATTAATTTCTCGACAAAGCATGACAATATTGTAAACACATTTTAATTTTTCAACGAAAGGTTAGCTCCATCGATTTCAAGTACTAGTTCTTTTTTTTTTGCCACTAATTAAATTCGTGTAGATGGCGTACATGGAAGAGAAGCGTATAAATGTGCATACCTGCGGTCGTCCTGGCAGAAGAAAGTGCTGAGGCTGCCGTCCGCGGCCTTGACCAGGTAGAAGTAGACGGCGGTCTGCTCCGACAAGTCCTCGTCGGCCAGCACTAGAAGCCCGAACGGGCCGAGCAAGCCTCGCCCCGCCGCACCGGCGCTCGTGGTGCAGTTGTACGCCGCGTCCGCCGCCATCACGCTCTCCGCGGCCGACGCATCCACCTCGAACACGGCCTCGATGTCCAACTGCACGGACCGACGTCGGACGAGCAACAGAAAAGAGGTGTCAGTTTTAGATACCGTACGTACGTGCACCAAGCATTGAGGGTCTAAGATCGACGGCAACGTGAACGTGCCGCTGCACACTGCGCGCGCGTCACCTGTGTTGCCTTGCCGACGTCCAAGGGCACGACCGACCCGGCTTGCACGGCGACGCCGTCGAAGCTTTTGCCGCGCATCCGGAGGTTCTCCACCTCCACCACCGGCCACTGGAGCAGGTTGCTGCCCGTCTTCGTGTCCAGGAGAACCGTCCTTGGAATTGACTGCATGCATGTGAGAAGAGTAATTGCAGTTAACATCCTTTGCATAGAGCATGCAAATAAGATATTTCAATATGACTTAGTTAAAAAAATCATTAGAATATTTATTTTTACTATATGCCATTTTTATATAAAAAGTATATACATAAATTATGCTATAAAAGTGGACTTCAAATAAAATTTCCATGGAACTTATTTTGAAGTATCTAATAAGTATTATTGGAGTACGCTCAAAAGAATAAAGAGATATAACAGTATTATTTAAACGGTATATGAGAAGTGGAAGTAGGTACCCCAAAAAATACGAAACCATTTATACATATAGGAAAAATACATTTTACTCACGGATAGTTACTCTCGCCATGATATACCACCAAAACGAATTTAGAATACTTTTTTTTATCACCTTGAGTATATTCGTATACTAATTCTAAAATACTTTAATACCAACCACACGAAAAACTATAGGAGAGCGTATAGTTTTTTTTTGTATATTTTACTAATACCTCTGTATTTGTATATAAAAGGGAGTAAAAAACAACACCATGGTAAGGGCAATTCCGGTCTTGTTTGCTGGTTAATCAGGTCGTTATCCACGTGCCTACTTAATCGGAAGGAAACCTTAAAATAACTCTGCTTGGAATTTTAAACCCTAACAAGAATTCAAGATCCCTTTTGCATCAGGTAAAACCCAAAATCAAGTAGTACCCATCCAAGGCACGTTAGACAAATATAAAACCCTCCTCATTGGAGGCTCTGGCCCCACCCGGTCTTAAGCCAAGACGTGGCGACAGGTTGCTTTGAAGGATCTCTCAGCCAATCGGAGAGAAGTCACAGTCGCAACGTTTGCCGATTCGCCCACGGCATCGCAGGCGAATCAGCGCGAGTCTATTGGAAGCCTGGAAATCTTCTGGTTGGATAGTTGGGTCGATTAAACAAGGAAGAATCGTGCAACACGTTTGGATAAATGGACGGTCAGCGATGGGCCCATCGAAAGTTCTACCAGTACCTCAAGTAAACCGTGCTCATTTTCTTCTGGAACAACTCAACTAGAAAGCTGCATGCTTGATTGCAAAAAAAAAAAAAAAATGCCTGCATGCCTCAGTGGCAAAGCTTGAACAAAAATCAAGTGGGCGATCTATAGAGATTGAACAACAAAATTGGAACATTAACCTTTAAACGTACAAAGCGATGGATTAGAGAGGGCAAAACTAGTGGTTTTTTAGCCAAATGCGTAGTATAATCCACTAGCTTCTTAACTATACATAGAGAGATACCGAAACAAAAGGGGGCTGCGGCCCATGTTGGCCGACATGAAGCTCCACCCCTGCTCGTGTTGGGCAGTTAAAGACATATACGGTATACGTACGGTATGATGCACGGGAGGGCAATATTGTATGAAGTTCAGAGGAACGGTGTACAACTACTGAGTGCTGCTCTTTTAAGAATGTTTTTACGGGATTTCCAAGTTTATCTGATACTTTCTGTCTCAATAGTTCAAATAGAATAATTCAGCACAGTGGATGGAAAAAGAAGCTTAATATGGCTTTCAGATTTCAATGTTTCGTCTTATAAATGTCATGTGAGATTATTTGTCTTACTTAAAAACTAAGTATCTCCAGCAGAAGTTTCAAAAGATGGACAAGCTCACAGCTCTATCCGTGTCTCGTTCAATCCGTTATCAAAATTAATTAAAAGAGCTTTGTTTGCACGTAACTCCATGGTCTATCAGAAATGAAACCAAGGTTATGGCATTGTTAATTGTTACCTGGACGGACGCCCAGCCCTTGAGGATGTCTGCGCGCTCGCTGTCGGTCTCGCCGATCCACCCCCACAGCACGCGCCGCCGTCCGACGGGGTCGTAGAACGTTTTGGATGCGTAGAACTTGCCGTAGTCGTACCTGAGCCCGATCCCGACGTCGATCTCAGCGTCGTCCGGCGTCCACGTGTCGGTCTTGGTGTCGTAGGTGCCGATAGCGTAGTAGTCGTTCTTGTCGTCGTCGAGGCTGGCCTTGAGGACGTGCTTCACCCCGGGGCCCGGCTTGGTGGACGTCTCGAGCCCCACCTCAACGGCCGGCTCGGTGGCCACCGGGTAGAAGTCCACGCACTCCCACATCCCCGTGCCGTTCACGACGTGCAGCAGCGTGGGTTGCAGGTCGTAGTGCATGAAGTCCTCCGTCCTGTACACCAGCGCCAGACCGGCGTGGTCCGGGTTCTTGGACCCGATGGTGATCCGCCACGCCGAGTCGTTCGGGTTGCGCCACGCCGTCGTCGGGTCACGGAAGTCCGTGAGCCCGACGCCCGGCGGCGGCGCCAGCACCGGGTTTGCCTTCGACTTGGCCCAGCGCCGCAACAGTGGGTCGGACGGGTCCTCCGGCTCGGCCAGGTTCTGCAACTGCACCGACTCCTTCGTGGAGCCGGTGTAGAGCATGACGATCCGGCCGTCCGGGAGCTGCGTCGCGGAGCCAGACCAGACGCCGTTGATGTCGTACCAGTGGTCGGGTACCATGGCGAGCGGCAGGTGGAGCCAGTGGATGAGGTCGCGCGACACGGCGTGCCCCCAGGCGATGTTCCCCCACACCGCCGAGTCCGGGTTCCACTGGTAGAACAGGTGGTACCAACCCTTGTAGTACAATGGACCTGCAGGGCCGGACAGCCCGGTGCGCGTAAAAATGTCACGATTTGCCACATTATTACGTGAAAGCTAGCGCATGGATCATCCGTCATACGATTGGGTCGCGCATCGTGACGACCCTAGCTAGAAATGTTAGGAGCCACAAAGCATTTGTTCACATGCATGCGCCTAATTAGTAACTTGATCAGATAGCGTCAACCACCTACCGTTCGGATCTGGAGAGGCCGAGAAAAGATCAGCGCCATGTGCACGAGACGTCCGTGGCAGAAACGCGAAAAAAAAAAGCAAGTTGGTTAGAACCCGCACAAAAGAAAATGTGTACATCGATCAGAGACGTGTAGAAGTCCCAACGAAACAGAAGAAGGAACAGTGATGGCGAAGTATCTACCGTTCATCCAGTTCTTGGGGGGCTGGAAATGGAACGCCGTGCGCTGCCACGCCAGCATCGCGTTCGTCCAGGCGTAGTCCCGGAGCTCGCCCGCGCCGCCGAGGAGCGTCGGGGTGGTGGACTTCTCGGACACGCCCTCCACGACGCCGCGGGAGGCGGCCACCTCCACGACGCGGCCCGCAGCGACGACGTCTCCCGGAGCGGCGGCGCCCTGCCCGTCATGCTGAAATCCGTAGACCAGGAGCGCCACGAGGCCGAACAGGAGCACGGCGGATGTGACGACGGGGAGAACGGTCGACGGCCGCTTCTGCCTTGCGGGAGCCCGCCGACTCTGAGGGTTGGTCTCAGGAAGCAGCGGCGCGTGCGTGCTCTCGGCGGCGTCGTGGGCGCCGTCCATCAGCGGGGAGATGGCCGGGATCATGGCTGGCTGCTAGGGCTGAGCTAATGGTAAATACCGAGATGCTTGTACTTGCAAATATATGCAAGAGCCTTTTCCGTCGAGATCGAGCAGTTTATGCTGTGGTTTCCAAGGACATGCTCAAAGAAAAGTATGAACGAGAGAGAGAGAGAGAGAGAGAGAGAGAGAGGAAATGAACGACGCAGCTAGCAATATTTATAGCTAGCGAGCCTTTTGTTTTGGAAAGCACGTGTGCGTGCCTGCAAGGTAGTATGAAACATCGCCTGATCGCCACCGAACGAATCGGGAAAGAAAAAGAAACGGCTAGCTCTTCTCGTGTTGGAACGCTAGCTAAACGGGTTCTGTGGGAGCTGTCATGCATTGGCCGCCCGAAGTGATCGGAGGCCGAGTCAGCAAGCAGGGCCCGATTCATGTGGGGTCTCTGCATAAAAACCTGCTATACTTGCAGAAAATTCGAAATTTGGTGTTCACAGTGTAAACCGAGATAACCTAACGGGCACTACAAACTTAGCACAAGATACATACTACATTTGCAAGGGTCTGGCTAAATACATATTCAGAAAGGAAACAACTCCATTTAAGAAATTTTCTATTAAGATATGGGCAACCTACGCTAACGTAAATTAAAATTTTTTTATCACGTAAATCAGAAGGCCGTACAAATAAGGAATTATGATCGTTACCACTAGAAGCGTAATGCAGCGAAAGAAGAGTTGAAACAACCCGGTTCAACGTAGCGCGTGTCGATGTAGTATAAATAGTCGATCGTCTAACATCTCTAGAAAGCAATATTCGGAAGCCGATCGTCCTCTAACGGTAGTCGATCTCCACAAGCCGATTGTCTTCTCCTCGGATCATCCTATTAGCACCGCAATCATAGCAGCCTCTTTACTGAAGTCCACACTTCCAGAGATAGAACATCGTGCGTCGGTGTGCTAGCACTAGCACGCACAGCAGGGCCTTCAGAAGGAGATGGTTAGGGTTTTGGTGGGTGGTGCAATGTCTCTCTTTCTCTCTCTATCTCACACTTCAACCTACAGCCACAAATGCTCACCTTTATATAGAGTCTCTGACCTAATCCTTATCCAACATGAGTAAAGATCATATCTCACTCAGAAAGCTTTCGATCAGATTCTTTACTGTTATAACCCGTTAAGTGTGTGGCCATGTAGGTTTATGTGTATTTGGTTGTAACCCAAAAATACCTTTCTATCACTAGTTGGTAATGGTCTCTAGTAGGACATATCGATTCTTAAATATGCGCAAAGATAATTTTAACGAACCTTATGCAATATGATATGCAACTAAGTCTTAGTCACTCACGATCAGTTCATATCTCCATACGGCTAGTTCGTAGACCAGTTTGTGATATGTCTAACCAGCTCACAACTAGAGAGTATACCCATACGTCCAATTCATATATATTCGGACTAAACAACCTGTTTGCGTATTCTCCTTTTACCTCACGATACCCGATTGAGCTCCAGGTGAGAAGCGTGTCATTCATAAACTGTTCAATATTTTCTGATCTAGTGATGAATAACTACATATGATCGATTTTTCGACCACTTATGGTATGTCCATGCACTTTCTTTATCTGTTCACATCGAGGGTCCCAGAGATATCTTTTCTGTTATGTAAAAGGGACAAATCCCATGTTCGACCAGTCGCATTCCTTAGCATATTTCAAAGTAGACCCGAAAGCTACATTTATAGCTACTCAGTTATGGAGTAGCGTTTGATAATCTCTAAATGCGCTATTACACATACAGAAAACTATATTGATCTCGGGTACAAGAATTATACATCACCATTATTTGAGACCAATTGATAACACATAAAAATATAACAATCTAAACATTGTCTTAAGGTGGGTCAATTCAATACCATGTTCTCTAATATTTGTCCACATTAGCGATTTGATATCTTCATATCTATGATCGATGAAACGTGTTCATCAATCAATACATGTACTAGTTTATAAGTCACTAGTGTCCCGACTAGTGACATTCGACCCGGAATCTTTTAGAATAATATCATACAATAAATAAAGAATTTTACCAACAAGTCACATACTTGCTAATCTTTATAAATGATAATTCATTCATGGAACTTAGTAATATTTATTCAAAAAATTATAAATATAGAAGTGAAATAATCATCTATATATATTATTACCTCTAGGGTATATCACTAACATTTTCCACACAATATCGATAATTTGCAAAGACAATATTAATAAGTTGAATTCTCTACAAGTCTAAAACTACTGAAACACCTAGCCCGTCATACAATCTCCGTTCAAGAGCGATCTTATACGTTTGATTTCGCTATGCATGGCTTCATTCTTGCAAGCTTGCATTGTTGCTCTGCAATGGTTATGCAACAAAATACATTGAGAAAGTAAGAATGAAAGAAATGAATGGCTATATGAAACCTGTCAAAACAATGTCTTTATGAAAGAAAATAGGGGGAAATGGCATGCCTTTCTTGTAAGTTGTAAGTTTCCAAGCAACTTGCATAACATGTACATATGGTCCTTGAGGAGTTCACGCTTAAGGGAGTGTTTTTATTGGCTGTGACTCATGATTTTTAGTTACGGTTAATAACTTTTGGTTAAAAATAAATAGTAGTGATTAAAAGGAGTGGTTTTTAGAAGAAAAAGGTGAGTGGTGGGAAAGTAAAGAATTGATACGTGCACAAGATGGGAGCGAGAGAAGTGAAGTGCGTGATGCGTCTGTAATTCTCTGCTTTATCCTCAAGTGAGATGAGAGTGAGAGAAGTGAGAAAGCCACTTTAAAAAGATAGATGTTCTATTGGCTTCTGATTTCTCTAAGCAGAAGCCAGTATAGACCCCCTAATTCACTTGTACAAGTAATACCCTTTGCCCAAGTTTTTTGCTTAACTGAATTTTTTTACCCTACTAAATTGCCATATATATAGCGACAGGCCAGGAAGTTAGCAAGTCTGAAGGGCTAAATTAAAACTCTAAACCAACTCGCATCGGTTAATCAGAAAAATATGGTCAATTACAACCCCAGCCGTAGAAACGAATACTATATATATTACAGCCGGCGGACTCTCTGGCCGGCGAGGCCATCCACGTGTCAGCTCTCAAGAAACAGCCCGCAAAGATTTGGTAATTACATTTAGGTCCCCGGTTTTCACAAAAAAGGTCCCTAGATTCTTGCAAAAAAGCCCCTACATACTTTTTTGCTGGGTAAGGACCCGCGGTTTCCTGTAATTACGAACAGGCCCTTATTTCTTCCGAAAAGACGCCAAGTTTTTTTTTGCAAAAACCCCCCTCCACTCTCCTTTTATTGCGAAAAGGCCCTCGATTCTTTGCAAAAAAACCCCTATGCTTTCTTTTTTTTGCGAATTTTTGTCTCTTTTACTTCGGTCCACACAGTGGCTGGTGTGGCGTGGTGCCACGCCTACGTGGCTAGTACTACATACAAGAGGAGAAGTCGGATGTAGTACACGCGCCTAATTTTTTTTAGACGTGAAACATGCGCCCAATTCTATCGGAAAACTATGAAGCATTAGATGGATGGTAGCCATCATCTGACGAATCGATCCTCTATTTATGCACATGTCCTTGATAGTTACTTCTTTCTGGTTGAATTCTAGTGTTGTTCTTCATTTATTTTTTTAGACTTTAGTGTTTCATCATTATTTGATGTTGTAATTATATATTTCCACGTGATGTACACGATGAGATGTAATGCAAGCTAGCGATGTTTGACAAGTACAAGTCCCTCGCAAAAAAAAAGGGTTGTTTGACCAGTCACCCAAAAGTGATCGATCAATTATTTTGATTAAAAAATGCTCCATTATTTTCTGAAAACAATTGCAGTACTGTTCATAGCTGTTCTCATTTTTTTTTGTGAGGACTTGTAATTTTATTTTATCGTACTGTAACTGGTCTGAAAATATTTGTAATGAACTCTGATCGATCAGTTGTCAAGTGTCGTGATTCCTCCAACAAATAAAAGTGTCCAAACAGCAATTTCCTTACAAAAGTTGCAGATAAACAATGCACTTAAACACATTCAGAGACCATAATCTAACTGAGAAAACAAACTGCAGAATCTAAATTTTTACAAATCAGATGCTACCAGTACATTTCTACCCCCCATCAAGTATACTCTACAGACACGGAATTAATTGCCAGTCGTCGACGCACCTGTTGTCTCTGTTGACCTAGCCAACTTTTATGAAGCGTAGATGCTAATGTATGCCGTGCTTCTCTCCAAAGCAAACTGCGACATTTTGTTTGAAGGAATAACTGCGACATTATGTGCCCGTTTGGATAATTCTTCCACGTAAGTACTACGTAGTACCATACGATTGTGCTTAGCTGTTTTGCTGATAAATTAAGCAGCTAGATAAACTATATTTTCCAATCGTATAGCCAGGCATGCATCCATCGAGCAAATGTTCAGCAACAAAACTGAAACGGATGTAATTAATTGGAGCAAGTAAATTGCCAGATCGTCCGCGATAGTACTGGATGTACACGATCTGGATCGTCAAACCGCGACCAGATCATCGATCGATCCAGCTAGCTGGACTGCCAAATAATCGAGAGGACAGTTAGATACAAGAGAAGCTAGGAACAATCTGTCACACCCGCAATATGGCAAGAGGTCAAAACATTGTGGTGGCAAGCACGCAGCGATCTATACAAGTACTATTTTCTAAAAAAAAGCCTAAGGCGTGGTCATTAGAGGAAACCATTTGAGTTTATACGTTAGTAATAATCAGAGGTTATTTCAAACGATTTATGAGCTGTCTGTGATAAATACAACATAGAAGATTTGTAACTAGAACTGTCCGTGAAAAACACTATCACAGACGGCTCGAACCAAAAAACATCTGTGATACTTACATATTACAGACAGTTCTAACTACCAACCATCTGTGATGGACGAGTATCACAGACAGTTGTAATATAAAACCGTCTGTGATAGCTCTTCATAGATAGTTTATATCACAAAATCGTTTGTGATAGTTCATACTACATCTAAAATTTTCTGTTTTTTGCTAGTTTCAAGAAATGTTATCTATGCCCTTTGAAAACAAGTAAATAGAGCAACACATTCCATTATAATCCACAATTACAGCATCACAAGATAATTAATAGGTTATCCATCTAACACAGTAAAAACATGGCAAGAACATGTTCTAATTCTATGAACCCATGGCAAAAACATAGAAGCGTGTGAGCTGGATGTCCTTGACGTCGATTTGAGCACCATCTTGGTAGCTAGCTGCTTCCGCGGTATCTTGTAGCGAAGGAGAGGCAGCGATAATGTCACCTTTGTGTCACGATGGTGAAACTGCATAAGACACTCTTACGATATTTACGGAAAGAGTGCGTTGTGCAGTTGACTATAGTGTCACAACGGAGGTACTAGCTCACAGCGGTAGTCGGCGTCGTTGAGAAACAAGCTAGAAGTGAATGAATTAGTTAAGAGTAGCCGGTAGAACTCACGTATTTCAGAGTGAAAGAGATTGTCTGTGATGTAGCCATCTAATATAGCTATTTTTTAGCAGTGAACCATACAAATCGAATTCCCAAGTATTGCTCAGGCAAGTCCCGTCATTCACGCGGCTTCCACCTTAGTTGCATCAACCGCCGACGACGTGTGGACCGGAACCGTGATGACCGATCTATCCTGCACCTGCGGTGATATATCCACGGGAGACGCGCCGGGACAGCAGCGAAATCTACGAGGCATGCTCAAGCTCACGGACGGATGGACACCGGCCATGACAAAAAAAGAGAGACTAAAAGACTAATCGTGCCTGGGCAAGCGTGGCACGAAAAGTTCCGACCAAGCAATCCTTTTCTAGCGTGTACATCTTCGGTTATCCACCCCATGGTTTTACTTCTTCGATGTGGTTGAGCCAGATGGACCAGCCAGCAGTCGTGCTAACCTAACATTCCGTTCCGTGATTCCGTCCAACGTTCCAAGTCTGGACAGCCAGCTTAGCCCGTCAAGTCAAGCTCTGAATTCGTGGTTCACAGTTGTGGCAAACGCGGCGGAGAACCGGACCTTGCTACGGCTAAGTTTCTCTGCGTGTTTTTTTTCCATTACAAGGAAGACGTGTACGCGTAGATATGTTAGTACATCTCTTAAACATATATCTAAATAGATGGAGACCTAAAATAGATCTGTAACGTTATAAAATTACTACTTAAGCATACTCATATGTGCATAATAAATAAACATCAAGGTTTAAACTATGGTAAGTAAAATCGTACATCCACAACTTCAGGTCCACCAAGATGTGGTTCTCAAGTTTCTTTGCGTGTCAAGTGTTCGCTTCTCGCAAAGAAAAAAGGTCATAATTAAATTTGCCACCTCCGACGTGCGTAATGGGACGCTTCCTATAAAAGAAACCGAGAGGATCTTCCCTCTGTTTTCCAAAAAAAGGAAATGTGCGTGATGGGCTAATGGCGGAAAATTTTCCCTTCCTCCTCGTCAATAATTCTCTCTTTTTCTATGTATAAATTTAGCCAATACATACAGTATAATATACCATTTTTTTTGGAGGAGTGTACCTTCATGGCAAAACATAACTGCTGTCTGAGGGTTGGTCTTGGAGCTTTCCTGGGCCAACGTAAAGCCGGCCTTCTCGTGCCTAAGTCCAGTCCGAAGTGCCCAACCCGATGGATCAACTGACAAAAGGGCCTTGGCCCATCATATCGCCGAGCCGGTTACGTTGCGTGGGCCGTGGAACACGCGGCATGACCTAGTCGCTTTCCGCGGCGGACACACGACGGCGGCACCCCCCTAGCACGGCCGCCGCGTCCAGGCGCAGGCGCTGAAGCGGTCAATTCGACGCCGCGTCGCGCCTTCAGCCTCTCACCTAACCCCCGACCAGTGGGAGGTGCCATGAGGAAGACATTCTGCTTCCTGGGCGGCCCAGCGGCGAAGAGGCCAGAGCGGACGCCGATGGCCCACCGGTGCGTGTTCTGCGACATCGCCCGCCGCGCCCCAACTTCCACCACCGCCCTCCTCTACTCCGTTCCGTACCCCCGCCCCGTCACCGTCTCCGATCGAAACGCTTACACCCGTTGCTTTGCTTGCTAAAAACGCGACCTTTTTTTTTTCTGTGCGCAGGATGACAAGGTGGTGGCGTTCCAGGACATCAACCCGTCGGCGTTCAGGTACTTGGTGTGTTTGCAGTTTGTTCATGCAGCGTCGTGCTGCAGGGGTTTGTCTTATGGTCTGGATGATGTACCGTTATCACGTATCATCGGACGTAGTAGTGCTTGGGTTCATTTCGTCGAACACCTGGCGAGCATCGCGGGCAATGTTCTTTAGATTAAATTGACCATCTATACAAGTAGTGCAAGGTGGAAGTCTTTAATTGGAGCTTCTTGTTCTGTGTGCTAGCTAGTGTGTGTATGTGTCAACCTTGTCGCTTAGTTGCTCGTTGTAAAGTGTTATTGCGAGATCATGAAACCATTGGCCTGTAGGTCTCCATGGACACCTTACCCTCGTCGTTAGAAATTCCATCTTTTATGTTTGTCGCTCATTTTCAGGGAGATGTATCGAGTTTCGGTGGTTTTTCCGTATTGCCAATCAATCTCTTAACTGTCGTATGAGTTTGGGTATTCTCCAGGACGTCAAGAGGTCATGTGGAGAACCTACTAGTGTGGAGTACGGAGTACCTATTTGCAAGTTCTTGTTGATCAATACTAACTTTGGAGTGCGGAGTACCTATTTGCATGTTCTTGTTGATCAATGCTAACTTTGCACTCAAGTAGAAACACCACCTTTCCTAGCAAGAAATTGTCACTAATATCTGTCCAAGACATTATCATTATGTTTTGCTATCTTATGCAGCACAGCGACGTAAGCAACATACTGTAGATCTTTACAATTGCACATCTTTATTTACACTTGTAGAGAACCTAAAAGATACAGCATAGTTTACAGTTGAAGATTGATAAATTGCTAGAATATATCTTGTGCTATTGTTAGCAGCATCGATCAATGCTGAACACCCTTTTATACTCAATGCAAATATAACAGGAAATGTTGAGCTCTTCTTGCTGGCTTTGTTTTTCATGAGCTGTTGACATGCCAGAGTGATTTTGCCCTTGATTTAGTCAAGTCAGTTATACTATTCACTACCACAAGGAACTATTGATCCATTGTTTATCTGATCAGCCTGTGCATGCCCAATTTCTTTGCTTGAAGATTTGTCTAATAGTGTCTTGTGTTGTGTGATGTTTGCAGGCACTATCTTGTCATACCCATCAAGCACATACGAACAGTAAAAAATCTCCAGAGAACCAAAGAAGATCACCAGTTAGGTGGGCGCTCTGTAGCTACTTGCTTCAGATAACCCTGGCTTGCCACTGCATTTCATGAAAGGCAACCTGAACTGCTTGGTGAACTACCAACATTTTTTTTCCTTTGCAGTCAATCACATGGTGAAGGTGGGGAAAGATTTACTCAATCGAGATGCTCCCAATTCTGCGGAACACAGGTATTGCCAAAAAAAAAATATTTATTCTGTTGTGTTGTATAGTATATCAGCTTGAAAGCAGGCTCATATGATGATAACATTAATATTCTTATTTATTATCACAAGGTACTTATTGACCATTCTTACTGTCTACTCTCTTGTAAACTTGGCCTGTCTTGTAGATTTGGGTTTCATCAGCCCCCATTTAATAGTGTTGATCACCTTCATCTTCACTGCCTGGCACTGCCATTTATGCCCAGGTACTTAAGTTACAGAGCTTTATGCCTTTTTTCTTTTGAAATATGGCATTGGCATTTATTTTCTATCGGAATCATTTATACCACTTCATTTCAACAGTTGGAGGCATGTAAAATATACACCCCTGGGTCCCTTAGGAGGTTTTGTTGAAGCTGAGAAGCTACTGGAAAGAATAAAACCGCAAGCAGAAGTCTACAGTTAGCACAAATGCTTAGATGGGTACAAGCTATACAGTTAGCACAAATGCTTAGATGGGTACAAGCTATACAGTTAGCACAAATGCTTAGATGGGTACAAGCTATACCTGCTTATTTACACTGTGTACTACCCTTTTCTTTTGCTTGCATTATCATCTGTATGTGATGTGTATCATAATCACTGTTTGGATTGCTGGAAACTCGAAAGACATGGTCTGAAATTGTGTACTGAATCAGTCTTAACAATTCTGGAAGCCGAACTGCACTTTTGTTTTAATGTTTTGGAAACTTGAATTGGGGTGTAGCACCAGAACTTGTATGGAAAGTTTAGTCGGCCTAACATCAACAGGTTTAGAAATTATTGATAACCTATCCCTTGCGGTTTCAGAACTGTAGTCCTCAGTCAAATAGTGAGGAATTCATAGCTGTGTAAAACAACATGGGGCGTTAACATAACTTTAAAGACAGAGGACTCTTGATGGAAACTGGGACTAAGAACACAAAAAACAGAACAGGTGTTATGACAGCACTGACATTCACTGAATGACCAAAAAAATGAGCATCATTTGATGTTTTGATCAGTTCGCATTTAGCTGGTATGCGTGGTATAGCCTTGAGCCGGCTGTATCAGAGTTTCTTTTTAGGTCTGACAGCCTTAAGCATATAAAAGAAGGAACAAAATCACATGTATATTTAGTTAATGACATGTTGCTGCGTCATGAATCAAACATTTAGGCAGGTTGCTATTATCATATGATTATTCGTAAAGAAATGTAACATATGGACTTTGGTCCCCGGATGTATCTCTACCCCTAAAATCCACCAGTTCAGTTCTTTCCTACGACCACCCCAAATTGTGCCCCCAGCAGTCATGAGTTTTCCTGCGTCCACACCAATTCGTTTCCCCAAGAAAACCAACCAGTGAAATCAACGATCAAGGATCAATTCCCACCTTTCTCTCTCCTTACCCACTCATATCCAACGATCCAAATCCAAATTCAAAGGTGACACCCACCTCCCCGCGCGACCCGTGATCCCAAGCGGACCCACCGCGCGCGATCCTAGACTCCGCCAAGCTTCGCGCGACTCCTGGCCGCCTCCTCTTCCTCCTCCCCACCCCACCCCACGCCGCCGCCTCCTCCCCCCCCCGCTCCCGTCGCCTCCTCCTCCCCACTCCGCCGCTCCGCCTCCTCCTTCCCCCAATCCTCTGCTCCGCCGCCTCCTCCTGCTCCTCCGCTCCGCTGACGCCTCCTCCTCCCCACCCCGCGCTGCCGCCGCCGGGGATTGTGTGGTGATCTGGTGGAGTTTGCAAGCAAAGATTGATTTGATTTATTATGTAAATTTTTACGCGATTTTGCTCATTGTCAGTTGCAAATCTGTTCCGCTGATTTCTTGTGGGGTTCCCCTGTGTTATTCTCAGTTTTCTGCAGTGTATTTCCGATAAAGAATTGATATATTTTTTTGACATTGTTGGTGCGTTCAATTTCCCAGTGGTGGTTTGTTTATTTTTGGTGTTTTGCGGTCCGATCCGATGCCATCATCTACAATTTAGCTGGTTAATTGGGTAGATTGTTCGATTGTTTTTTTTTTGCAAATAGGAGGAGGAGGAATAGATTGCTCTCCGTGGCGGCGGCCACGCGGAGGAGGGTGGCGGCGGGGCGGACCGACTTTGACGCGCCGGTGCCGGGGGAGAGCCGCGTGCAGCGCACCAGGTTCTACGGCTGCCTCCGCGCCTTCCTCCTCCTGTCCATGCTCCTCCTCGCCGTCGACGTCGCCGCTCACGTCCAGGGATGGCACCTCGTCGCCGTCCTCCCCGACTTGCCCGCTCCTATTTGATACTCAACATCTGATACTCCTATTTGATAATCAACATCTGATACTCCTATTACTTGCGTATCTCTTTGGAGTTACTTGCGTATTTGATTATCTCTTTGGAGTTAGGTGGAATACTACAATTTGATTTTTTTCCCCTGGGTTTACTTGCGTATTTGATCATTCCTTTTTTACTCTTAGGGAGGACGTGGCCAAGCTGCGGAAACTCCAAACATAACAAGTGACGAGGACACGCTTTCTGTTCTAATGGAACAGCATGAGCTATTTCTTGGCTCAATACGGCCTCGGCTTACAAAATTGCAGGTCAGTACAACATTTGAACTTTTAATTGCATAGAAGAAAACAAGCTCTAACCTCAAACTTTTTCTTTTTACCCATAAAACTTAACCTCAAATATTCCAGTGGTGATATTTTTACATCAAAGTTGACAATTATTATCGCAAATTATGTCAGGATAATTTTCCATTAACGTATGGTTTATTTAATGCTCTATAATATGGTCAAATTTGCTTGGTTTGATAGCTAGCAGCTGCATATTGCTTTCTTTGTCATTTTATTGCTTGACAGATCAACTCCTCGGCTTTATGAAACTCATATCTGTTCTAAGTGAATGACACACATTTGTTCTGCTCTGTTGTGGCTTGACATATGATGAGACAAATTTTTATGTCTCACTATAGCATGACTATTTATTACATTCTGAAAGTTTTCTAAAGCTCAAGTGCACACTTGTGATCAGTATCTTGCTTTTGCATGATTTCAAGATTGTTCGTCAAATGTGGGAAAGAAAATATGTCGGGGTGTCATTACCACTATGGAGAAGATGTCGATCATCTTTGTCATTATACACCATGTTTTTATGAGAACAGTATTTTACAGCGTTACCCTCCTGCATATGTAGTAATTGTTAGCAAATAGATGACAGAGATAATTTTGAGATTTGCGATGATCATCTAGGTCTCTGCTGACGTAGTAAGTGTTTTGGTGGAGAGAAGTGAAGCAATCACATTAGATTTATGTGCTTGTCTCCTGCCGATCCTCACTGACCTTTTGGGGAGTAAA
Source organism: Dendrocalamus sinicus (assembly GCA_036346575.1). NCBI lineage: Eukaryota > Viridiplantae > Streptophyta > Magnoliopsida > Poales > Poaceae > Dendrocalamus > Dendrocalamus sinicus. The sequence continues at coordinate 11,452,251 of CM070650.1, forward strand.
ACTGACAGGTAGTTGTGAGAACTTTGTACCATCCCAATGGGTTCCATCTGTTGGTACCATGTACTATTTTAATATTTCAACTTACATGTTGAATTTGTTTCAGCATTTGGTTATTTCCTTGGAAATCTTTGGTAAAGCTTATCGAACTTTTGGGCGATAATTCATTCAATCTGATCATACTGGTCCATCATCAGTTGGTGTTGATCTTCAAGCAGAGGAAAGGTAATACTGTTTCTATCAATTGCTTTCCTAGCTTTGCATGTACCAATATATGTGATGTGATTTTACCTCCTTTGTTGGTCACAGGTGGGAGCGCTGTAACTTATGTTTCATTGAGTTGGAAAAGGTCAAAATCATGCTGCCATCTCTTACAAGGTACTGATGATATGAATGCCGCATCATGTTGCCACCCATGCTTGTCACGGCGTCGCCTTGGCGCCGCCAAGGAGACGCCGTGGAAGATCGCCTCGCCTTGGCCCGAACCCTAGCTTCACCGCCAGGTACGTTGTCCGCCCCTCTCCTCTCCGGCCGCGCCGCCTCCCTCCCTCCCATGCTCTGGCCACCCCCGCCGCCGGCGCCGATCTCCAGCTTGCTCCCGCCGGCGAGGGGAGGCGACGGGGGGAGGCGGCGGCAGGGGGGAGGTGTCAGGGAGGGGAGGCACCGGGGGGAGGAGGTGGCGCACGGGGGAGGAAGCGCTGGGGAGGGGAGGGAGGCGTCGGGCAAAGAGGGGGAGATCGGCGCCGGGGAGGGGAGTCGGGAATCGGGAGACGGGAGACGGGATTGTAAATGTATACACGTGAGACGGGAGTGGGAGTCGGGAGACAGGAGAAGAGAGAGAGGCGGAAGAGAGCAACTGAATGAAATGTATACAGCGTCGAGAGTACGTACGCACGTATACACGTCGCCGTGCCCTCGCCAAGGCGTCCCGGCGCCTAAGAGGCGCCATGGTCACCAATTACGCTGTGACAACCATGTTGCCACCTTAGTATTTCAGTATGTAGTAAATGATCTGATCTGGTAGTCAATCTTCACTGTTAAAATTGACAGTTTAATGGCAAAATATTGTTTCCTGGTAGCTCTGGTTCATCAGTGCTTGATGAAACAATTAAAACCGTTCTTGTTGGCTGTGGAATCTTATGAGCCTCAAAGGACAAGCAAAAGTAGGTGATTTGTGTTCTTGCATTGTCCAATTGCTTGTGTGTACAGATTTGGGGCAAAACGGGTCACCACCGAGAATGGCTATCTATGAATTTTGTGCATATCATGATAAAGATGAACTGAATGAACTCCACAGCGTTTAGTCTTTCTGCATTGTGTCAAGCTTCTACCTTTCAGCATTTTGATAGCATTCTCTTTTTGTTCTTTTACATTGTACAGAAGAAAAGGGGCGATCACAAATACAGCAAACGAGCTCAACCTTGCTCTCCAGGAAGTTATGAGCTGACTGACCAAACATGAAAGCACATGTGTACAACTAAACAGGATGCGCTGTGTTTTGGCGCTCGCTCATGGCTTCATGTTGGACATCGGTTGCTATGGAGCATTCTCGACTATTTGTGTTGTCATCGGGCTCGGGCGAAACACTACTGATCAGATTGCTATCGATTTATATCGTGTCTTTTTGTACACATGCTAACCACCCTGACATCCTTGTGATTTGGGTTGAGAAGAGATTGCTTTGGATGCATTGCACTGTGTTTTGACAGACCGTGAAGATACCGTTTGCGCTTGGTTTAATGAGGCTGCAGCATTTATATCAGAATTGCTGACCACTGACACCTCCTTGTAGTAGTTGGCTGCGTGGAGCCTGTGTGGTGTACTGTTATTGTGTGAATGTGCATGTGAGGTGATAGTTGAAAAGCTTTCTTTTAACAGTTTGTTGTTTTGGGTTGTGTTGAGGTTTGGTTGATTGAAGGACCAGACTGTTTAGAGTGTAAGCAACCTTTGTACATCTCTCTTGAAGAAGTGAGATTCATATTGTTGTTCAATCAATGCCCATCTGTTGTGCCTGTTGTTGAGTAAGCATATATGTTCACATGAAGAAACTTACTGCTGTTGTCCTTGCCACTGTGTGGATGAACGATGGGTGTGAAGTTATACTATTTTGTTATACAATATATGAGACGTGAATCTTAATGAATCTGATTGTTTGTTTTATTTTTTAAAATTTTATCTTGTTTTGTATTTTACCGTAGCGTTAGCACGGGCACACTACTAGTACTACAAGTATCATATAGAGTTCGTGATAATGGCGATAAGCACAAAAACCTGTAGGCACACATGGAGAGCCCAATCACCCTGTGTTTGCCTCCTTTTAATATGCATCACTTAATCATAGTTGTTTAATGTTTGCTATCATCCCTTCTATAGGGTTTTTGTGTCTTACACCTGCTATAAATATGTTCCCACCTGCCACAACAAATGTTAACTTGGCTTGGATGGGGATGATTACTTCCTATCATACAATGTGTATTACTACACATCTTATTGAATTTATCGTATATGATTCCCCAAAAGATGTTTCTTTCTTTCTTTCTGAAATCTAATGTAGGCATGTAGCCGTTTGTATTTGCCTCCACCACCAACAGGCAAGCAGGAAACAGGTGATCATGATACTTTTGTATCCTAAAGTGAGAGAACAAATTGGTCACTTTCTGATTGTACGCAAACAAATAATAATGCGATGCTTCCTGCTTTCGCTTTATTCGAAAGCAAACACAAGTCTTATGCCTTTTACAAAATTAGTTTTGTCGCAGTTCTAAATGATCAACAGTCCAACAGCATACTGCTGATATCCAACCACCAAAAGGATCGTTTGCGTTGCCTATATTGTAAGGCATGCATTCGGCTTTCTTATCATGGAAAAAGCTAGGTAACCGCAGGTCTCATGTGTAGTGAGCCAATTTGTGATACCTGACGTAGTTAAAATGACAATGTTACTTCCATGTGTGCTCTACTCCGCTTCTGTATCTTACTTGCAACTCTTCAATGCACGCAGAGACGACCCTTTTTTCAGTGACTGTCGTGTCTATTTCCTTTTGCCTATAAATACCTTTTTCCTCGTCTGTCTCATCACTCTTCAGCTATAGTAAAGGCTAATCCCAATGAGTTTTATAGGTCTTCAAAGAATTTTAGGAGTGAAGAGGAGCTTTCTGTCCTGGCTGTTCAGGATGGAACTGTTCACGTATCTAATATTATTGTAACGTTTTTTTAGCCCCTTGTTTATGAAAAATACCCTCCTCCTCGAGCTCAGAAGGCACAGTAGTCTACATGTGTCACCTATCGCTCCGAGGTAGTTAGGTAGGAGGCAAGGTGCGTGGCTAGGCGAACTGGCATAGGAGGCGACAGCATGGTAGGTGGGCGGCTCGAGGAGCTACCGAGCTGATAGAGCTCGACAGCAGCCCTGTCGAGCCACCCTAGTTTGGCAAGTGGGCATATAGGCAGTCGGAGCACACACGCTTGGGAGCACAGGGGCGGGGGCTGATTCCTCATGGGGGCAGCGTGTGTGAGGGAATCACGTTAGTGATGCGACGCAATATTAGGTTCTCATTTTATTTGTGCGTTAATTGAGATGGTTTCTCGCGCACGCGTATAAAAAGCAACCCACGGTCGCATTGGTGCAGAGCGAGAGCACAGCCAGGGAGGGTAAGGGAAAAGAGAGATTTTCTGTCGAGCGAGAGCGCAAGGAAGCATCATAGCTATGATTTACCATCCCTCGCAGTTGGAAGCATTGTGGAGCGGGTGGACCTTCGGAAAAAGGCATGCTTCATTCGCATGTGAGTAACGCGCTTAATATATCGTTAGTGTTACTGTTGTTTTGTAATGTAGAATGCGCTAGGTAGTCATGTTTAGTTGACGGATGTATTTATGTAAGTAGTCATGTTTATTTATTATAAATAGCTGCAGAAATATAAGCCAAAAAATAGCTAAAATATTTTTTATGTATGTCCACACATATATATTTATCGCTCTTATACGATTACAGAATTGTCCTTATCCAATGGCATGGTCTTATTTTCCTATACTAAAAAGCAAAAACTTCACCAAAAATAAAGCGTGCTACTGCCTCTATTAATGACTCCTAGTTTACTGACATGCAGAGGACGAATGAGAGTTTACCGACATACTGCATAAACTAATACAGTACCTGCGTTACGGGCGCAGTCCCATCTTCAGGGGACAGAAGACCCAGGAAGGATACATAAAGGCCTAGATGATGAAAATCTTCCTGTACGTAAGGAAAGGCGAGTACAACCCCGTACCTTCCGCACAGAGCACCTAAGGAGCACTTCCACTGACGCCCTTTAGGACACCACCCGCTTGGCTTGTGCTCGCCTGTGCGAGACCTACGGCTGGAACTGAGCTGAGTCGAGCCGGCTTGAGCCAGGCTCAGCCGAGCTCGCCCAAAGCTGTGGCTTGGCTCGGCTCGTTCAGGAAACGAGCTAGAAGCCCAGCTCAGCTTGGCTCGAGCTGGCTTGAATGGCTCGCAAGTTGCACCATGCTTTTCAGCCCTAAGCCCTGAGTTGAACAAATCTGTGTCACATTTTGCAGCCATTGTAGCAAGATATTATCACCTTAGACCCTAACACCCACCACCATCGCCAGCACACAAGTTGACCATGCTACCTTTTCATGAAATAATTGAAGTTAGGTTCCCATCACAGGCATGTTTTAGCTTGTGACAATAAAATTTGTTTGCAAACACCAAGATCTCCATAAAGATAATATCAGATGCTAATATTCATGCGGATAGTGCTCTGAAACTTCAGGACCATGTTCAGTATAACAACTCAAACTTATTCCCCCAATTTAGAAAAGAAAACACAGAGTAACACAACACCATACCATCCTTATGAGCATAACACAGAATGAATCCAAGTACTATCTAACAAGACAAGAGCAAGGTACCCACTCATCAGTTGGTAGGGATTGGTCAGAAGTCGGAGTAGCAACCGCCGCACTCTCGGTCGTTGTACTGCGTGAGCTTGGGCCTACATAGGCCGCCGATCTCGTCGGTGACCTTGTTCACATAAACACCGTCGTGGTCCTCCTCCTTCCTCACGCCAGCATCACTGCCCTTCGCCTCATCTGCTTCCTTCCTAGCGCTCTCAGCCTCGCCCTTCTTGGCAGCCTCTACTGCCACCGCCGCCAGTGGATCCATGGAGGCTGAGCTGGAGAATGCGAGGCGGAGGAGCAAAGAAGGAGGCTAAGATCGGCGAGGTGGGCGAGCAGCGTGGTGGGAGGGGCGAGCAGCACGGTGGACGGGGTGGGCGGGAGAGAAAGAGTATCGACCAAATGAGGCGCGGTTGCTAAATCAAATCGAGATGAGGATCGGCCGAAAGGTTAGGGTTACGCTGCATGTGGCTGGGCTGGGGGCGCCACACGAGATGACTAGGCTAGGCCTAGGGACGCCGCACGGGCGACTACCGACAAGGCTGGCTGGGCTACACATCTGCACACATGAGCCAAACTAGGCTTGCAAGCGGCTCAAGCTCGGCTCGATTTTTTTGCAAGCTTAGAGGGGCTCGGCTCGAAAATTTACGAGCTCAAGCCGGCTCGTGATCCTTGAGCTATTTCTCCACCCCTAGCGATATCCATGAGGCCGCCATGTTGACCTCCCCATTTCGCTATGATCCATCCCTCCGGGAAGGAGCACGCTACGACGAGTCATTCGTCCCCAACTCCGAGAACGACTCGCTCTTGACTCACCAGGTCCAGCTCACCCAAGCTAATGAGCCACCTACATTGAGGCTCTAGATGAGATCTCAAAGCTCTGCTAGCTCCTCACTGCTCGCTACAGCCAGGCCGAGACTCTCCACGCTCAGCTCGCCAAGTGTGAGAAGGCCCTGGCTACAATGAAGCATGAGAGGAATGTCGTAGTCGCCGAGCTCGAGCATAATGCAGTAGCAACAGCAGTCCATGCTCTAGCTCCCCTGGACCCCTGTCATCCCACCAACCCTGCTCTAACTTAGCCACTCACCGGTGGACTATGCCTGAGGAGCACTGCATGTAAGAGCGTGTGGCGTACCAACCCATCAATTATCCTCAGCATTGGAGAAACCAGCCAAGGCTACAATCGCCCCCGCTCTAGCTCAGCCGGCTACAGTCGCTCCTGCTCTTGCTCCAATTCACCCATGTATTAAATAGTAAACATGTAATGTATTATATCCACATGACAGAGCACAGCCTAAGTTCGTGTGCAACTTGACAAAAATATTGTAAATGTTATGTAGTCATCTTAGGAACTCTGCCTATGTAGTTTTCTACGTAGCCTGTCCCAAGTCTGGAAAAAAGAGAAGGGTTCTGTTAGGCTTGGCAAACCAACGTAAAAACCATGCCATCTTTTCATACAATGAAACTCAAATTAAATTTCAGTGGTGCTAGGGCAGATGATGAAGATGTTAAATTGGATGGACAAGTAGTACCTAAGAAGGACACATTTTGTTATTTGGGATCGATGCTACAGTGGGACGGTGAGATTGATGAGACGTGAGCCAAAGGATAAGAGTGGGGTGGGTGAAATAGCGCCAAACATCTAGTGTCCTGTGTGATAAAAAATCCCTCAAAAGTTAAAGAGTAAGTTCTATAGAATGGCGATCAAACCCGCGATGCTATATGGAGCAGAATGTTGGGCGACTAAAAGACATCATATACAGAAAATGAGTGTAGGGAGATAGGGATGCTGTGGTGGATATGTGGTCACACAAGGCAGTATCGCATCCGCAATGATGATATACGTGATAAAGTGGGGTAACACCAATTGAAGAGAAGCTTGTCCAACATCGCTTGAGATGATTTGGACATCTCCAACAACAGCCTCCTGAGGCATCGGTACGTAGTGGAATTTTAAGATGTACTGAAAACGTAAGAAGAGGCAGAGGTCGACCAGAACTGATGTGGGAGGAAGCAGTTAAAAGAGACTTGAGGGATTGGAATGTATCTAAAGAATTAACTTTGGATAGGAGCTCGTGGAAGTTAGCGATCCACGTATCGGAACCATAAGAAAGTTAGGGGCAATGTTTTAGGCTCTCGGCTCAGATAGCAGGTTGTACGGCTTAGGTTTTAGTATTGTAGGTTTTATTTCAAGGCTCTCATCTTTTAGATCTTGAGAAGGTTTCATTCCTAGCCTACCCCCAACTTGTTTGGGACAAGGCTTTGTTGTTGTTGTATGTAGTCATCTTAGGCCTTGTGATTTATTTTTTATTTTTCTTATTTGGCTGGTTCTTGGGATACTTTGAGATATCAGCGAGTGGACAGCACGCACCAGCTTCACCAGTGATTTGACAGTACGTACTAACTTTTCGTAGCCAGTGGATGGCATACATCAGCTTTCCAGTGATTTTACAACATGTACCACCTTTCCACGGTAAGTGGACAACGCACACCAGCTTTCTAATAATTTGATAACACATAACATCTTTTCGTAGCGAGTGGACAACACGCATTGGTTTTTCCAGTAATTTATCAGCATATACCAGCTTTTTCACAAACTGTGGACAACACACACCAGCTTTTTCAATGATTTGATAATACATATCAACTTTTTGTAGCCAATGGACATCATACACAAGTTTTCCCAATGATTTGACTGCACGTACCAGCTTTTCGCAGTGAGTAAACAGCACACACCAGCTTTCCTAGTGAATGGACAACACGCACTAGATTTGACAACTGTACCAACTTTCCCTAGCCCTCGTGACCAAATCCAAGACTCTGATTGAGTTGATCTAGGGGAAGAGGAGGGGGAGAAAAGAGGAGAGATACAGGACATCACTGTGCCGCTGATAGGGATATCAAACTATGGGGAGATGCTTTGCAAGCAGAAGTGGGTGGCCAAGAAGAATGGATCATGTCGTGATAATTCTTGCAAGGATCTACCCGTACTACTGGAGTTTCCACAGCCGTGTGCGACTGCGGCAATCTAGCACATACCATTCAGTTCACACACTCAGCAACCGCTGTCCGAGCGCACTACATTTGCTATTTCACATTGTATGTTCTATTCCGCACATCTCTAACCCACTCTGTCCATACCGGTAGACCATGGAACGCTGCTACTTCTTTCATGGATAAACGGCCCGGATAGGTACGACATGGTATTAATCAAACAAAAATACATGCTCAACGTGGCACTTGAGAGATTCATACGCTAGAAACCTTACACCCCAGATGACAGCAGAAAGGACAAGGGTAAATCGTCGGTGGTCCCCGAAGCCCCCACTGAACGCTAGGTTATGTCCGATTGGGACAAAGCTACACAAGTTGTAGAAGTTAAGTACTAGGCCCGGGTCACGAGAGTTAAAACCCGCAAAGGAGAGAAGGGAAAAGCACAGATAGACCTGAATATGCACGACGGCTGATTGAAACCATGGCTTTCAAAATGCGCGCATGTATCTTAGCTGTAGTTGGGGTTGATGATTCGCACATATTGCCACTTGTATGGTATGAGTAGTGAGGCAAACATACGCATCTAACCAAACCTCATGCGTAATTCACACATTCATTGTGAACTGCTTTGTCGACCTACACATGGTCTATTATGATAATTGTTTGCAACAATATATCTTTACTACTTATTACAGGGAGTTTGTGGTGGTGATTCATCTGTCCCTCCAAACCCCATTGCACCTTCCTAGAAAATTTACGTATAGTATCGATGTATTTTTTAGAAGTGAGCTGACGAGTTGAACTAGAGCAAAATCTAAATTAACAAGTATAATTAAAGTAATTTTGAACCGATTCGACAATTTTTTGTCACCCTACCCCTTCCGCCTGCCGTGCCTAGCCGACTACTGAGCCGGCGTTGCTCGACGATGCCTATTGAGCCACTGAGCAGGGGTGGCTCGGCAGGCTATTGCCGAGCTATGCTGGCTCGGCAGCAACTCAGCCCACCCGCTTGCCGCGACATACCATCGCCTCCCGCACCAGCTCGCCTAGCTGCACGTCTCGCCTCCTGCCGAGCTATACTAACTTGGTAAGTGACATGTGTCGTTTGCTGTGTCTTCTGAGCTTGGGGAAAGATTATTTTTGTGAAAATAGATGTTAGGTGGCTAAAATTGGGGAAAAAACTTGCAATAGTTACGTGAACTCGTCGTCAGGACGTACCAATATGGTGGAGTTCGGAGACATCTTTTGTGCAGAAGTGGCGTGAAGCAACCCAACAGTACACACGCTGGACGACAGCGACGGCTTACGCTAAGCCAGACCGAGCGTATTTATACCACAAAAGCCTCGGATAATTGCTCGTACTAGTTTCCAAAACCAGGAGGTGTTAAAAGACGATCCGACTCCCACACCATAATCTGCCTGGACTGAGCTTGTATTCTTATTTCTTAACCAATTTGCCATGATCTTTGGTGGGTTCTCAGCCTTGCATTTTCGGCTGTGGACTCGGTCCAGGCGAGGCACCCTCGGCGCTACGGCACGAACCCAGCCCTCCACAGCTGTTCTCCAGCCAGCGTACGAGCTCTGTACCACGTACCCATCGTCACATCAAATCGAGAGGAGAGCAGGCGAACGTTCACTTCTGTTAATGTGACTGATAAAGCGCCTACAGCTTTTGGCCGGGCCTTTTGGTTAACTGGAAAAGAGACATGAGGAATAAAGACACGCTCGTGTTGAGAAATTTATCTGTTTAAAGTGATTTTTATAGTGACTATTACAAATAGTTTATAAAAATTATCTTGAAAAGTTGACTTCTAAAAACTAAAAATCAGAAACTACTTAGAACAGGATCTATATACCAAAGCTCGCTGCTGCCTTCCGTTCCCTACCGCCATGGAAGCCCCACATGACGTCCTACTCCAGATCATGGTAAATAGCATGGGAATCTGAGAAGGGGAGACGACAACGTCCTCGCTGTCTCAGCTTTGCTTGCGAATCTGGCTGAGCGACCTTTCGTCTGTGGTGGTCTGTGGAATAGCGAAAGCAAGCAAGGCCCGCGAATGCCTTTCCCTTGTGCCATAGAAGCGTAGGTAGAGCAAGCCCCCCCCCCCCCCCCCCAGCCCTACGTTAGCTACTTGCACGAACGATTGTCTCCTGCCGCTGCGTAATCTCCTCACTGTTTTCGCAGGATTTTGATGTGATTTAAAATTCGAATTCTTATTCGGGTTTGAATATACTGTGGCTCAACAGGAGGCGTTGCGAACTGAAGTTTACTGGGAAAGGACACCTAGCTAATCACTTGTGTCTGTTGTTACTTAGGTACGATGTGCAATTGGTACTATTGTTCGTAGCGGTATCGTCATTCACCGCAACAAGAAAGGTGAACTCTTCGCAGCAGAGATGTTATGGCATGACTGCTGCCATTGGTGTCAGTGACGGAATAACGAAAATAAATAGAGTTTATCACTTCATTGTATCTATAATAACATATATAATTTTAAAATAATTTTGTGCTAAATAGTAATGTATCCGGCAATTTTTAGTATCAATACTTCAACATAACCAATATTAGTGTATGATGATAAAGAAATAGTGATCGAAATGTTTAATAAAATGTAAAAACCTGACAATAATATTGGTTACTTGCAGCAAACTGAAAGAACTACCGACGAAATCACATATAAAAGTTAGTTGATATTGGTAAAATACTGTAACACCCCCGTTTCCAGGGGCGCGTACCGACACGGCATTCCGCAACTATTCACGTATGAACAGTTATGGAGTGTCGCGCAAGAGTATACCATTGCATGCTTACAACAAAAGTTCAGCATATATTTCACATATGGAATAACATACAGGTTTTTAACAGCGGGGCGTACAAACCCAAAGTATAATTACATTACAAAAGACTTCCAGAATCCGCTTCGAGCGTGGCGAAGACCTTAAGCCACGGGTCCTCGTCGACGAAGAAATCCTCAGGGACGTCCTCGACGGGGAGACCTTCACTAGAGTCTTGATCCTCTAAAGAGATGATTAAGCAAGCCGTGAGCCAAACAACCGGCTCAGCAAGTCCCAAAGGGACCCTAACTTATTATATGCACGGAACTTCAAAGGAAGGGAATATATTTGGTTTATTAACTTTGAGTGGATACAGTTTTATTTGCAAACATTTAATAAGACGGACTCAAAACTTATTTCTTAAGAACTCAGGGGGTTTTTCAATAAAAGTTAAATTAACCAACTTAACCAAATTAAAGCATGTACAAAACTACTTAAGTTTTGCTGCTGGAATCACCCAAGTGACACAGCTCCAATAACCGGGAGCACGGCGTATTCAAATACCATTTATTTGACTCTGCAGAGTTTGCTCAGCTTTACCCACACGATCCCTTAACTCCCGCTAAAGAGTTAAGAAAGTCAGGTCGTTTCACTGCTCAATTCTTTATATAGGCTCTACCCGGTAGAATCCACTCGGGTCTGGCTCACACACACACCCACAACAAGAGAAAACAACGTCCGCTTCGAGTGAACTCTACCGTTGTTAGGCACCCGCAGCACGGCCTGCCTAACCTCACTGCTAAACCTCCTCCTCCTCCACACCTGTAGAGTTTCAATCGAGTTGAGCAGCTACTAGACCAGTGTTGACAAGTCAACTCCTGTGGTTGAGCGATCACTGTGACATTTGCTCAGCGTAAGGGTTTTAGTCCTTATATTTTCACATGGTCCGCAACCTCACCAAGCCCACGACCCAACCTAAGGTAAGCGGTGGGCGTAGACCGTCTCGCGGTTTCCCACTCACCCTTACCCTACTCCAAACCTAGGGTAACAAGATGGGCAAAGACCGTCTCGCGGCTCTTCCCCAACTTTTACCCTACCTTGTGCACGCCGGCACTCTCCGCTCTAAGGTACAGTGGCCCATACCACCCTACCTTAGAGTCGGGTTTTCCAAACTCTATTGGCCCACATCCACAACCTTATTAGTGTAACACTTTGCATGATAATAATAACCTACAGTTATCTAGATTAACAAGTAATTATCTCTAGGGTTTCAATGGCATGGTTACAAATTAAACATGGCATTTAGCGGTGGTAGGTCTAACTATATCACATGTCATTCTAAACATTTTATTTTATTTTCGAACTAACATTTCACAACTAGTATAATGCAAATAGCATATTAACATAATTAAATCACATGGGTTGCAACATGATCAAAGGATTTGGGACTTGCCGTCAATCCGGACGATTTCAGCTAGCTCAAACGATGAAACGCCTGGATCCTGAGCCCGCTCTTGAACCTCCTGAATCTCTGACACTAGCGCAAAACACATAAAATAATTAAATCCAGCTTGCAACTAATCAAGCGAGGAAAAATTAAACTAATTAAAAAGGAGTAAAATGCATAAATTCTTCAAATGGAATTTTAGGAATTTATCTGGGATGATTTTGGTGGAATGGAGGTCAAAAATGGGTCCAGAATATTATTTGGAGCAAAGTGGTGAAATTTGGGAATTTTTGGGATTTTCTGTGATTTTCTAGGATTTATTTGGATTTTTCTGGATTTTAGAAATTGGAAAAGTCTCTGGAAAATCGGTGAACAGTGTCGGGCCGGCCTCATGGCTCTGATGTGGCCTGGCAGAGAACGGCCGCGCGGCCAGAAGGCAGTGCGGCGATGCATGCGTCTTGTGCGAGGTGAACAAGTGGGCCGAGGAGGTGGCCCGGCGGTGCGCGCGCCGAAGGGCTAGATGGCCGCCGCGTGGGTGGCGCGCCGGATGCGTGGTGGCGAGAGGCTCGGATAAGCGGGCGGGGATCGGACGGTGGCGGCAATGCGAGCGTCGGGCGGGCGAGTTAGAAAACAACGGGAGATGGGCGGAGAGAGAGGCCACGTCGTGGGGAGGAGTCGTCTTCCTCCTCCGGCCGCTTCTGATAACTCATGGCGAGGTTCTGGTGGCGGCAGCGACACAGGCGCCGAGGCTCGTCGGCGACCACCGAGGGTACCAGCTGGTGGAGAGAGCAACGGGAAACCCATTTTGGGCAGTGGGGAGGCGAGGGGTTCAGCGGAGAAGGCGGGGGACAGAAGGGGGAGGTTCGGGTCCAAGGTGGCGAGGGAGGTCACCGGCGGTGAGAGAGTTCAAACGGCTGCGGCTACACGATTAGGGGACCGAGGGGCTCACAATGGCGGTGGCGGCGGAAGTTGGGGAGCCGCGGGGAAGCCTGGCCACGGTGAGGGTGGTTTGGCCGGCGGTGAGCAACGGGGCTGGAGCTCCTCGGGCGATCACCTGCCAAAAGGTGGTTACCAAGATGATCAGTAAAGGGAGGAGATGCTCACGGCGGAAGTAATTGAGAAATGGGAGAGGGGAGGGGGAGATTGGCTCCCGGAGGCCACCGGCGCAGGGGACGGCGAAGGCGGAGCCACGGGTGGCGGGGCTCCAATCGGCGGCTTGGGGAGACTCTCTGGAGTGGTGGGAAGGGAATGGAGGAGGTGGAGTAGCTCGGGAAGCAAAGGAGAGGGAGGGAGCCGGAAGGGGGTTTTTATACCCGTGCGGAGGGGGAGCGGGGCGTGGAGGAGAAGGCAAAGGGCGAGGCTCCGGGGCCGACAGGAGGGAACGGGAGTGGTTGAGGTATCTCCTCCGCGCGGGGGTGGCGCCAAGATCGCACGGGAGTAAAGCGATGGGCGGAGCAGTGAGCCGGCGAGGCGGAAGCGTCCGCGCGCGGAGAGGAGGCGCGGCGCGCAGTGGGCCGGGCGAGGCGGGTGGCGTGGCGCGAGGCAGCCACCCCGGACCGAGGCGGCCGGACGGCGGAGGCTGTCCGAGCCCGGCGCCTTGGCCGAGCGCAGAGCTGGCGGCGCGGGCGCAGCGCGCAGCGCTAGTGCGCGTCGCGAGAAAGCGAGCGGGAAAGGCGCCCGAGAGAGAGAGGCGCCTGCGGGAAAGGGAGCCGGGCAGCGGGGAAAGCGGGAAGGAGCGGGGCGCCGGAGGGGGAAGAAGGCGCCCGGCCCAGAAAGGAAAGCGGCGCGAGGGGAGACTTTCCCGAAAGGGAAAGTTTTCGGAAAACACTCAAAATTTGCAGCAAAAATTCACAAAAATTTTGGTTTGAATTTTTAGGGGCTTTTCAAATACACCATCCAACCTTAATGGCTTGTTAAAATAGAATAAAATTACTTAAAGTTTTTAAGTAAAAAAAATAGTAAAATGATCAAATGTAGGTTAATACATATTACCTTTAAGTATTTATGTTCCTTTTGAGTTCATAAAGCAACGATTTGATAATACATATCAATGATCAAAGAGTGGACAACACGCACCAGCTTCACCAGTGATTTGATAATATGTACTAGCTTTTCGTAGCCAGTGGATGACATGCACTAGCTTTTTCAGTGATTTTACAGCATGTACTAACTTTCCGCGGTAAGTGGACAACACACACCAGCTTTTCTACTGATTTGATAACACATAATAGCTCTTCGTAGCGAGTGGACAACACACATCGGCTTTTCCAATAATTTATCAGCACATACCAGCTTTTTTGCAAACTGTGGACAGCACACACCGGCTTTTTCAGTGATTTGATAATACATATCAACTTTTCGTAGCTAGCAGGCATCATACACCAGATTTCCTAATGATTTGACAGCACTACCAGCTTTTTGCAGTGAGTAAACAGCACACACCAGCTTTCCTAGTGAATGGACAACACGCACTAGATTTGGCAACCTGTACCAACTTTCCCCAGCCCTCGTGACCAAATCCAAGACTCCGATTGAGTTGATCTAGGGGAAGAGGAGGGGGGAGAAAAGAGGATAGATACAAGACGCCACTGTGCCGCTGATAGGGATATCAAACTATGGAGAGATGCTTCGCAAGCAGAAGTGGGTGGCCAAGAAGAATGGATCATGTCGTGATAATTCTTGCAAAGATGCACCCGTGCTACTGGAGTTTCCACAGCCGTGTGTGACTGCGGCAATCCAGCACATACCATTCAGTCCACACACTTAGCAACCGCCGTCCGAGCGCACTACATGTGTGGCGGAGTTCTTGTAAACACGTATTTGCTATTTCACATTGTATGTTCTATTCCGTACATTTCTAACCCACTCCGTCCATGCCGGCAGACCATGGAACGTTGCTACTTCTTTCATGGATAGACGGCCTGGATATGTACGACATGGTATTAATCAAGCAAAAATACATGCTCAACGTGGCACTTGAGAGATTCATACACTAGAAACCTTACACCCTGGAAGACAGCGGAAAGGACAAGGGTAAACCGTCGGTGGTCCCCAAAGTCCCTGCTGAACGCTAGGTTATGTCCGACTAGGACAAACCTACACAAGTTGTAGAAGTTAAGTACTGGGCCTGGGTCGCGAGGGCTAAAACCCACAAAGGAGAGAAGGGAAAAGCACAGATAGACCCAAATATGCACGACAGCTGACAGAAACCATGGCTTCCAAAATGCGCGCATGTATCTTAGCTGTAATTGGGGTTGATGATTCACACATATTGCCAGTTGTATCGTATGAGTAGTGAGGCAAACATACGCATCTAATCAAACCCTATGCGCCATGTAATTCACACATTCATTGTGAACTGCTTTGTCGACCTACACATGGTCTATTTCAATAACTGTTTGCAACAATATATCTTTACTACTTAATACAAAGAGTTTGTGGTGGTGGTTTATCTGTCCATCCGAACCCCTTTGCACCTTCCTAAAAAAAATTTACGTATAGTATCGATGTATTTTTAGAAGTGAGCTGACGAGTTGAACTAGAGCAAAATCTAAATTAACGAGTATAACTAAAGCAATTTTGAACCGAGTCAACAATTTTTTGTCACCCTACCCCTTCCGCCTGCCCTGCTTGGTCAACTGCTGAGCCGGTGCTGCTCGGCAGTGCCTATTGAGCTACCGAGCAGGGGCGGCTCGGCAGCAAGTCAGCCCACCCGCTTGCCGTGACATGACATCGCCTCCCGCACCAGCTCGTCTAGCTGCACGTCTCACCTCCTGCCGAGGATACTAACTTGGCAAGTGACATGTGTCGCTTGCTGTGCGTTCTGAGCTTGGGGAAAAATTATTTTTGCGAAAATAGATGTTAGGAGGCTAAAATTGGGGATCTTGCAATAGATACGTGAACTCGTCGACCAATATGGTGGAGTTTGGAGACATCTTTTGTGCAGAAGTGGCGTGAAGCAACCCAACAAGTACACGCGGACGGCGGCGGCGACTTACGTTAAGCGACCGGCGTATTTTATACGCCCGTTTCGGTAGCGCGTCGGACACGACATTCGCAACTATTCACGCATGAGCAGTTATGGAGTGTCGCGCAAGGGTATACCATTGCATGCTTACAACAAAAGTCCAGCATATATTTCACATAAGGATTACTATCCGAGTTTTCCACGTAGGCGTGCAAGCCCAAAGTATATTTACATTACAAAGACTTCGAATCCGCTTGCGCGGCGGAGACCTACGACCAAGGGTCCTCGTCGAAGAAAAGATCCTCGGGACTTCTTCAGCGGGAGACCTTCTCCTTCGTCTTGATCCTCTAAAGAAATGATTAAGCAAGCCGTGAGCCAATCAGCGGCTCAACAAATCCCAAAGGATCCTAACTTATTACATGCGGAACTTCAAAGGAAGGAAATATATTTGGTTTATTAACTTTGAGTGGATGCGTTTTATTTGCAATCATTTTAATAAGACGGACTCAAAACTTACTTCTTAAGATCTCGGGGTTTTGAAGAGTTCATTAACCAACTAACCAAGTTAAAATATGTACAAAACTACTCAAGCTTTCTTCTTTGGAATCACCCAAGTGACACGGCTCCAATAACCGGAGCACGGCGTATTCGAATACCATTTATTTGACTCTGCGAGTTTGCTCGACTTTACCCACACGATCCCTTAACTCCGCTAAAGAGTTAAGAAGGCGAGCCGTTTCTTGCTCAATTCTTTATATAGGCTCTACCCAGTAGAATCCACTCAGTGCGGCTCACACACACACCCACAAGAAGAAAACCAACGTCCACTTCGAGTGAATTCTACCGTTGCTAGGCACCGCAAAGACGGCTGCCTAACCTCACTGCTAATCCTCTGTAGAGTTTCAATCGAGTTGAGCGGCTACTAGACCGGTGTTGACAAGTCAACTCTTGTGGTTGGCGATCAACGTGATATTTGCTCGGCGTAAGGGTTTCGGTCCTTATATTTTCACATGGCGCAACCTCACGGTCCGCGACCCAAACTAAGGTAGCGGTGGCGTGACCGTCTCGCGGTTTCCCACTCACCCTTACCCGACTCCAAACCTAGGGTAACAAGAGGGGCAAAGATCGTCTCGCGGCTCTTCCCCAACCCTTACCCTACCTTGTGCACGTGGCACTCTCAGCTCTAAGATACGGTGTCCCATACCACCCTACCTTAGAGTCGGGTTTCCAATTCTATTGGCCCTGACCACAAGCTTATTAGTGTAGGACTTTGCATGATAATATCAATATCCTACAATTATCTAGAATAATGAGATAATTAATTCTAGGGTTTCAATGGCATGGCTACAAATTTAACAGGGCATTTAGCGGTGGTAGGTCTAACTATATCACATGTCATTCTAAACATTTTATTTTATTTTAAACTAACAATTCACAACTAGCATAATGCAAAATAGCATATTAACATAATTAAATCACATGGGTTGCAATATGATCAAAGGATTTGGGACTTACCGTCAATCCGGACTATTTCAGAAGCTCGAACGAAGAACCTTCTGGCTCCTGAGGTTGCACCTAGGCTCCGGATTTCCGTCACTAGCGCAAACAATTAAAATAATTAAATCCAGCTTGCAACTAATCAAGCGAGGAGAAAATTAAACTAATTAAAAAGGAATAAAATGCATAAACACTCCAAATAGATTTTTAGGAATTTATTTGGGGAGAATCTGTGGAAATGGAGTTCACTAGAGGGTCTGGAATAATATTTGGAGCAAAGTGGTGAAATTTGGGAATTTTTGGGATTTTCTGTGATTTTCTAGGATTTATTTGGATTTTCTGGGATTTTAGAAATTAACAAATCACTGGAAACTAGTGTGAACGAGTGTCGAGCGGCCTTATGGCTCAGTGGCTCGGCCCAGCGGACGACCAGCGTGTGCGGCGTGTGGCCCAGCCCTTGCAAGGCTCTCAGCGGAGAGAAGCGGGCGAGGCGGCGGCCCGGCCAGCGCGCCGCCCGCGTGTCCGGATGACCGACGCGTGGGCGGAAGCGGCGGCGAGATGCGGAGCGGGTGGAGGCTCGGATGGAGTGGGCGAAGATCGGACGGTTGCGAAAGCGGGTGGGTGAAAGCGATGCGGGAGATCCGACGGCCGGCGTTAGAAGGTGGAGGTGGGATCGGTCGGCGGGGAAGAGGCCACGTCGTCGTCGTCTTCCTCCGCGCGCGCGGCAGAGAGGCCGAGAGGCGGAGCCACCGTGCTCGGCGGCAGCGTTGGCCCCGACGGCGGAAGGGCTCCATCGGGTGCGTCTTGACATGGGAACCCATTTTGGGCACCGGGAGGCGAGAGGCAGCGGAGAGGCGGGGCGAAGGGGAGATTCGAGCTTGCGGTGGCGAGGGGGTCACCGCGGCGAGATGGCTCAATCGGCCCGGCTACACCATCCGGGAGTTGGGAGCTCACATTGGCGGTGGTGGTGCGAGTCGAGGAGCTTGAGCGTCTTGGCCACGGAGAGGTGGTTGCGGCGGCGGTGAGCAACGGTGGAGCTCCTCGGGCGAGCACTGTCCAAACAAGTCCACCAACGTGATCGGACACCGAGGAGGTGCTTTGGCGAATGCAATTGAAGAAAGAAGGAGGAGGAGATTGGCTCCGGGGTGGCCGCGCAGGGGAGGCCGGCGGTGGCGCTTGGGGCGGCGGAGCTCAATCAGCGGCTCGAGGAGGAGCTTGGGAGCGGTGTGAAGTGGAAGAGTGCTGGGGCGCTCGGGAGGCAAAGGAGAGGGAGGAGCCGAGAGTGGGTTTTATACCGAGCGGAGGAGCGAAAGCCGAGAGAAAGCGGCGGCTCGGGCTCCGGGCGGCGAGGGACGAGGTTGTCAGCGTCTCCTCGCCATGTGAGAGGAATGATGCGCAGCGCCAGAGCGGAGTAATGGCGAGATACGAGGCGAGCGGCTGGCGCGCGCGGCGTGCTCCGCGGCGAGGTGACCGAGGCGATCGGCGGGTGGGGTTGGGCACGAGGAGCGCGGCGTGGCGCGAGGCAGCCACTCCTCGGCCGAGGTTGTCGGGCGGCGCGCGCGAGTGGTCCACGGGCGGCGTGGAGACAGCGCGGCCGCGGGCGCGAAGCGGGCGGCAGCGCGGCGCAGCAGCAGCGCGCGCACGTCTGCGAGGTGGCGGGGCGGCGCGCGCGCTGCGGGAGAGGGGCAGGGAGGCGCTGCGGGAGGGGAGAAGCGGCAGGGGAGGTGGCGCCAGCGGGAGGCGCGAGTGCGGGGCGCGCGAGAGAAAGGGAGGCGGAAAGGGAGGCGGGGCGCCAACGGAGTGGAGAAAGCGGAATGGCCGAGAAAGGAAAGCGTATTCCGGGGAAGATTTCCAGAAAGGGAAAGATCTCAGAATTCACTCAAAAATGCACCAAAAATCATAAAATTTTCTGGTTTGAATTTTTGGGGACTTTTCAACCTACCCCCCTTAAAAGAATCTCGACCCCGAGATTAACTTGGTCCAGGGAGTAAGTTGGGAAAATCTCGCTGCAAATCTGACTCTCTTTCCCAAGTGGACTCATCCGCTGTGTGATTTTTCCACTGCACTCTGCAAAATCTGACATTCTTGTTCTGTTTGCCTCTCGATGTTTCAAGTATTTGTAGTGGTTCTTGACATAGGTGCGATCATCTTGCAACTCAATATCGACAATGGTACTTCATCCGTTGGTTGGCGTAGACACTTAGAAGGCCGGGATCGTGGAACACGTTGTGAATTCTGGATAAGTTGGGTGGGAGCCGCACTTGATAAGCTACTTCCCAACTCTTCCAATTATCTCAAACGGTCCCACATACCTTGGTGCTAATTTGCCTTTGACTTGAAATCTCTTGACTATTTTGAATGGGGTGACTTTGATGTAGACATAATCCCCAACCGAAACTCAAGTCTTTCTGCGATTATCCGCATAGTTCTTACATCGGTCTTGTGCCATCTTGATCTGTCTCGACAATTCGACATGTGCCTCTGCATCTTGAGCAATCGAGGGCGATGAGTTGTCGTTCTCTGTTTTGTCCAATTCAGTGGAGTCCTGCATTTTCTGCCATAGAGTGCTTCAAACGGGGCCATTTGGATACTAGCTTGGTAGCTGTTATTGTATGAGAACTGAGCGAAAGGTAAACAGGTGTTCCAAGATGCTCCATACACTATCGCACAAGCTCTCAACATGTCTTCTAAAATCTGATTGGTTCTCTCTGTCTGTCCATCTGTCTGTGGGTGGTATGCTGTGCTGAAGTTTAAATCGGTGCCCATGGCTTCATGTAATTTCTCCCAGAACTTGGATGTAAACTGTGCTCCTCTATCTGAGACAATTTTCTTCGGAACTCCATGTAGTGTCACTATTCTGGTCAAATACAACTCAGCAAGCTTATCCTTCCCATATGTTTGTTTGATCGGGAGGAAATGGGCTACTTTAGTCAATCTATCAACAATGACCCAGATAGCATCATATCCCTCACGAGTCTTGGGAAGTCCGGTGATGAAGTCCATACCAATGCTATCCCATTTCCATTCGGGAATTGGTAAGGGTTGTAACAACCCCGATGGTTTTTGGTGGTCTATCTTGATCTGTTGGCAGACATCACATTTAGCTACATATTCTGCCACTTCTTTCTTCATTTGGTTCCACCAATACCTCTTCTTCAAATCCTGATACATCTTTGTGCCTCCTGGATGAATTGAGAATTGAGAGGAGTGGGCTTCAGTCAAGATCAACTCTCTCAACTCCTTCTTGTCGGGTATGCAATAGCGACCACGGAAGGTAAGGATTCCATGCTCGTCTATCGCATATTCTGATGAATTTTCTCCTTGAATATCCTTTTTCAGTTTTTGAATCTCTTTATCTTCATCTTGGGCTGCTTTAATCTGATCTGGCAGTAGTGGTTGAATTTCTAAGGATGCTTCTTCACCTTGTTCTGTGATTACCAAGTTCAGCCGTAATATATCTCTCTGTAACTCTGGTGGGTATTCTGACCGACTGCCTTTGCTAGGATGAGCCTTGCGGCTAAGGGCATCAGCAACTACATTGGCTTTGCCTGGATGATACTGGAGATCCACATCATAGTCTTTGATCAATTCTAGCCATCTACGCTGTCTCATGTTCAATTCTGGTTGGGTGAATAGGTACTTCAAGCTCTTGTGATCTGAGAATATCTCACAACGATTTCCTAGCAGGTAGTGCCGCCAAATTTTGAGAGCATGCACCACAGCTGCTAGCTCTAGATCGTGTGTGGGGTAATTCTCTTCATGTGGTTTCAATTGCCTTGAAGCGTAGGCAACAACTTTTCCGTCTTGCATAAGCACACAACCCAAACCTTGCTTTGAGGCATCGCAGTAAATCTGAAACTTCTTCTCTGGATTGGGTAAAATCAAGACTGGTGTGGTTGTCAACTTGGTCTTCAACATCGAAAACTCTCTTCACAAGCATCCATCCGGATGAAAGGCATCCTTCTTCAACGGTGAGTGAGTGGGCGAGATATCTTGAGAACCCTTCTATGAACCGCGATAATAACCCGCCAATCCTAGGAAGCTTCTCACTTGATCCTTTATCGAGGTGTTTCCATTCCATAGCTGCGATATCTTCTCGGATCGACTTTGACTCCATCTTCAGATATAATGTGACCCAAGAAAGCAACTTCCTTCAGCCAAAAGCTGCACTTGTCAAACTTGGCATATAATTGGTGCTCTCTTAATCTTGTCAATACCATGTGCAAATGCTCCTTATGCTCTTCTTCACTCTTGGAATATATCAGAATATCATCGATGAATACTATCACAAATCGATCCAATTGATCCATATGCACCAGGTTCATAAGATTCATGAAATATGCTGGCGCATTGGTTAAACCAAAGGGTACGACCGTGAACTCAAATAATCCATATCTGGTAATGAAGGCTGTCTTCTCTCGATCTTGCTCTCGGATCTTTAGCTGATGATAACCCGAGCGCAAGTCGATTTTGGAGAACACTTTGGCTCCTTTGAGTTGATCAAACAGGTCATCAATTCTTGGGAGGGGATACTTGTTCTTAATTGTGACAGCATTCAAACCTCTGTAATCCACGCACATTCTCAGTTCGCCATTCTTCTTTTTCACAAACAACACTGGGGCTGACCACGGTGAAGTACTTGGTCGAATGAATTCCTTCTCTTGCAGTTCATCTAACTGCTTCTTCAGTTCTTTCAGCTCACTAGCTGACATTCTGTACTGGTGCTTGGCAATTGGTTTGGTACCAGGTACCAATTCTATTGCAAGTTCTACTTGTCTGTCAGGGGGTCTTCCTGGCAATTCTTCTGGGAATACATCAGGGTACTCTTGTACTATTGGCACTTGGTCAGGTGTGGCTGCTAGCATGTTAATCATACGTTTCTTGGCATCTTTCAGCACTTTCCGATCTGTTTCTACTACCACTCTTTGCCCTTCAGGATTGACTAGGGACCTTGTTTTGACTTCACAGTCCACCTTGCCTTTGTTTACAGCTAGCCAATTCATGCCTAAGATAGCATCTAGTCACGACATATCTAACTGCAATAAGTCCGCTCTAAAGTCTATCCCTTGGATTTTTATGTCAAGTCCCGCACACCCACGGTGGGACTCCATTCTAACCCCAAGGGTTTCCACCACATAAGGCCTTGGCAATGCAACAGAAGGTAATTGATTTCTTGCGGCAAAACTCTTTGAAATAAATGAATGTGTTGCACGAGGTCAAATAAAATCAATGCGGTATGGAATTGATTGGGAACATACCATAATGATGTCACTTGCTCCAGTGGCATCCTCTGCGAGATACATGGTTCACTCTGGCATAAAAGTAGGTCGACATTATACGCCTCTGCCTCTGCACTCAGTGGTGAGAAATTCGCGAGTGCTGCGGTGGTGAGAAGTGGCTGCTAATCTGTAGAAATCCTCCTTTGGGGTACCGGGGTTACTGTGACTTAGCCTCTTCTCTGCTGCTGGTTTTGAACTTGTAGCTTGGCTGCATCGATGGCAAGTTCTTCTGGGACCTTGGTCTCTGTAGTGCCCTATCTCACCATGATGGAAACATGCGTTTGACCTTCGCGGGCAGCTACTAGCGGTGATTCCCACCACAAGTGGGACACTTGAGAGCCAATGGTAAAGGGAAGTATAATCTTTGAGTCATTGGGTGGTTCTTGGCATCATCACATACTGCGGGAGGATGGGGATCGATATGAAGAAGATCCTGCTTTGTCTTGGCTCGTTGTGCGATATGGGAAGATGATTGCGATCGTGTGTCTTGCCTTGCGTTTTCTATAGTCTTCCATCTCACTACGGCTTCTTGAGTTGATCAAGCCATCAACCATATCATTGAGATCTTTGAACTTCAAAGCGATATGTGGAATCTCAAGGATCTTTGCAAACACGCACGAAACTTGCTCATTTTCTTGTCCTCATTGTCAACATCCTCGGGGCAAATCTGAGAGGTGGTTAAGCGGTGTAAATACTCCATTCTATCAGACGGCCACCTTGTTTAAGCGCCAAAAATTCCGGCGCTTTGCTTCCATAATGCCGTCGAGGATGTGTGCCTTACGGAAGGCCTTGGAGAAATCCTCGGCTAATCTCTCTATTCTGCGGTGTGCGCGATAATTGATCCACAGTCATTCTTGCACTCAGGCGGTGGGATGCATATAACACCTTCTCTCTATCGTCACACTATGCGGTTTGAAGTTTTCTCCACATCGCCACCAATCTTCAGCAACCATAGGATCGGCGGTGGTGGAGAAAGTGGGTGGGCGTGTTTTTAGAAAGTCATTCCACCGGGTGGTAATTGGAGCACCATCGTGGAATATTGCCTCCACCTGTACTCACGAGATCGGTGGCGGTACGTTCAATCAATCTGATTGTTGATCCAACATTCGTAGTATGTTCTGCTCTCCTTGATATCGATTCTGTTCTAACATTGCAATAACATTGGCGAGTGTGTTACAGTGGTGGCGGTGCACCACTGCTGCTGTGCGATCATGCGCTCTGCCGGCTCCATCTGTTGATTGGGAACTTGAGGTTAGCTTTGCGGCTTTGGCCATCAAGAGCAGTAAGTAAGACTTTGAATTTTTCAAGGCAAGTATAGGCGAATAAGGTAAGAACAAGAGCGAAAGGGACAGAGAAAGCTTTGAACACAGAGAGAACATACGATAATTAAGCAAATAAATTAAAAGAGGTAGCAACATAATTTACATTAAGCAAGTGGTGCTGAGACCACATAAAGGTTCATGTTACACTTGCATTACATACAAAAGTACAGCTATCGCAAAGGGTCTCTCTCGCTATGAGCAGCGTCTACTCCTCGTCGTCCCCTGGTCTTTGGGAGGGCAAGCGGGGCTGCCGGGCGGGCAAGACACGGTACTCCGTGGTCATCACCGGCGCTGCGCCTAGGCTGCAAGTGGAGCACGAGGATGGGCGCTTCGGCGCCTCACCGCGATCCGAGGCCTCGCCGGCCTCGATCTCCTCAAAGCGACGAGAGAGGCTCGAGCTGCCGAACACGCCGCGAGCCTCCCGAGCTGCTCACGGAACCTCTGGACTCGGCGGCGGCGCTATCGTAGCGACGACTGCTGTGCCCAAAGGGCGGTGATGCCCGCGGCGGGATCGTCACCCTCACCAAAGCGAGGCACGGCCGAGGCCTTCGCGGCGGCTGCTGCGGCACCAGTCGAAGGAGTGTAGGAGAGCTCGGGGCGTAGTAGTCTCGCAAGTAGAGCGCGAGCCTTACGGGCGCGTCTGAGCTGCGTCGTCCTTGTCCATCCTTACGGCGATGAACTTGCGCTCTGGTGGGGCGGACAGGCGGTGTGAGAACTACCCATGCCTTCCACTCGTGAAACTACTCTCCACAGTGCGGCTCATCGCATGGAACAACTGGGCTGCAGTGCTCCTCGAACCAAGGTACCTCCTCATCTCCCACGGCTTAGTGCCCAACCATCCATACGGTCGGGCGGGAGAAGATGTGGTGCACCATCCTAGGAAACGAAATTTTGAAGTTAGACAAGTAAAGCAGTAAACATTTTGCATAAAATAAAACTTAAGCAAGATTAAACTAAGATAGAAAAGGTAGCACAAGAGAGGAAAAAGACAGCAATAATACTTATATTTTTCATAAACCCTTTTTACAGTTTAAATTAAGTTTTGCGATAAAATCGCTTCCTAGACTGCCTTAGGTCTCAACCTACGGTCAAAGAACCTGCTCTGATACCACTTCTTGTAACGCCCCCGTTTCCAGGGGCGCGTACGGACACGGCATTCCGCAACTATTCACGCATGAACAGTTATGGAGTGTCGCGCAAGAGTATACCATTGCATGCTTACAACAAAAGTCCAGCATATATTTCACATAAGGATTACTATCCGAGTTTTCACGGTGGCGTGCAAGCCCAAAGTATATTTACATTACAAAAGACTTCGAGAATCCGCTTGGCGGCGGAGACCTACGACCAAGGGTCCTCGTCGAAGAAAAGATCCTCGGGACTTCTTCAGCGGGAGACCTTCTCCTTCGTCTTGATCTTCTAAAGAAATGATTAAGCAAGCCGTGAGCCAATCAACGGCTCAACCAAATCCCAAAGGATCCTAACTTATTACATGCGGAACTTCAAAGGAAGGAAATATATTTGGTTTATTAACTTTGAGTGGATGCGTTTTATTTGCAATCATTTTAATAAGACGGACTCAAAACTTACTTCTTAAGATCTCGGGGTTTCGCGAAGAGTTCATTAACCAACTAACCAAGTTAAAATATGTACAAAACTACTCAAGCTTTCTTCTTTGGAATCACCCAAGTGACACGGCCCAATAGCAGAGCACGGCGTATTCGAATACCATTTATTTGACTCTGCGAGTTTGCTCGGCTTTACCACACGATCCTTAACTCCGCTAAAGAGTTAAGAAGGCCGAGCCGTTTCACCGCTCAATTCTTTATATAGGCTCTACCCGTAGAATCCACTCAGTGCAGCTCACACACACACACCCACAAGAAGAGAAAACCAACGTCCGCCGAGTGAATTCTACGTTGCTAGGCACCAAAGACGGCACGCCTAACCTCACTGCTAATCCTCTGTAGAGTTTCAATCGAGTTGAGCGGCTACTAGACCGGTGTTGACAAGTCAACTCTTGTGGTTGGCGATCAACGTGATATTTGCTCGGCGTAAGGGTTTGATCCTTATATTTTCACATGGCCCGCAACCTCACGGTCCGCGACCCAAACTAAGGTAGCGGTGGCGTGGGCCGTCTCGCGGTTTCCCACTCACCCTTACCCGACTCCAAACCTAGGGTAACAAGAGGGGCAAAGATCGTCTCGCGGCTCTTCCCCAACCCTTACCCTACCTTGTGCACACCGGCACTCTCCGCTCTAAGATACGGTGTCCCATACCACCCTACCTTAGAGTCGGGTTTTCCGAATTCTATTGGCCCACAGCCACAAGCTTATTAGTGTAGGACTTTGCATGATAATATCAATATCCTACAATTATCTAGAATAACAGATAATTAATTCTAGGGTTTCAATGGCATGGCTACAAATTTAACAGGGCATTTAGCGGTGGTAGGTCTAACTATATCACATGTCATTCTAAACATTTTATTTTATTTTAAACTAACATTTCACAACTAGCATAATGCAAAATAGCATATTAACATAATTAAATCACATGGGTTGCAATATGATCAAAGGATTTGGGACTTACCGTCAATCCGGACTATTTCAGCAAGCTCGAACGAAGAACCTTCTGGCTCCTGAGGTTGCACTTGGGCTCCCGGGATTTCCGTCACTAGCGCAAACAATTAAAATAATTAAATCCAGCTTGCAACTAATCAAGCGAGGAGAAAATTAAACTAATTAAAAAGGAATAAAATGCATAAACACTCCAAATGGATTTTTAGGAATTTATTTGGGGAGAATCTGTGGAAATGGAGTTCACTAGAGGGTCTGGAATAATATTTGGAGCAAAGTGGTGAAATTTGGGAATTTTTGGGATTTTCTGTGATTTTCTAGGATTTATTTGGATTTTCTGGGATTTTAGAAATTAACAAATCACTGGAAACTAGTGTGAACGATGTCGAGCCGGCCTTATGGCTACTGAGTGGCTCGGCCCAACGGACGGCCAGCGTGGCCAGCGTGCCAGCGCAGCCAATGCTGTGCTCGCTCATGTGAGAGAAGCGGGCGAGGAGGCGCCCGGCCTTGCCAGCGCCGCGGTCCGGATGACCGACGCGTGGCGGAGCGGCGGTAGGGATGCGGAGCGGACCGAGGCTCGGATGGAGTGGGCGAAGATCGGGCGGTTGCGATGAAGCGGGGTGGGTGAAACGGCACGGGAGATCCGACGGCCGACGTTAGAAGGTGGAGGTGGGATCGGTCGGCGGGGAAGAGGCCACGTCGTCGTCGTCTTCCTCGGCCGTAGCGTGGCGGCAGAGAAGTGGAGAGGCGAGCCACCGTGCTCGGCGGCGGCGTTGGCCCCCGACGGCCGGGAAGGGCTCCATCGGGTGCGTCTTGACATGGGGAACCCATTTTGGGCACTGGGGAGGCGAGAGGAACAGCGGGAGGCGGGGCGAAGGGGAGATTCGAGCTTGCGGTGGCGAGGGGGGTCACCGGCGGCGAGATGGCTCAATCGGCCCCGGCTACACCATCTGGGGAGTTGGGAGCTCACATTGGCGGTGGTGGTGCGAGTCGAGGAGCTTCAGAGCGTGCTGGCCACGGAGAGGTGGTTGCGGCCGGCGGTGAGCAACGGGGCTGGAGCTCCTCGGGCAGGCACCTGTCCAAACAAGTCCACCAACGTGATCGATACCAGGAGGTGCTTTGGCGAATGCAATTGAAGAAAGAAGGAGGGGGGGAGATTGGCTCCGGGGTGGCCGCGCAGGGAGGCCGGCGGTGGCGCAGGGCGGCAGGAGCTCAATCAGCGGCTCGAGGAGGAGCTTGGGAGCGGTGTGAAGTGGAAGAAGTGCTGGGGCGCTCGGGAGGCAAGGAGAGGAGGAGCCGCCGAGTGGGTTTTATACCCGAGCGAGGGAGAAAGCCGGGAGAAAGCGGCTCGGGCTCGGGCGGCGAGGGGACGGGGTTGATCGGCGTCTCCTCCGCATGATGGAGGAATGATCTGTGGCCTTAGCGGAGTAATGGCGAGATCTGAGGCGGCGGCTGCGAGCGGCGCGGCGTGCTCCGCGGGCGAGGTGACGAGCGGGCGGGTGGGTTGGGCACGAGGGAGCGGCGGCGTGGCGCGAGGCGCCACTCCTCCGGTCGAGGTTGTCGGGCGCGCGGCGCGAGGTGGTCACGGCGGCGTGGAGACAAGCGCGGCCGGCGCGGCGGCGGCGGCGGCGCAGCGCGCGCAGCAGCAGCAACGTCTGCGAGGTGAAAAGCGGCGCGCGGCGCTCGCGGGAGAGGCGAGGAGGCTGCGGGAGAGGAGAAGCGAGGGAGGTGGCGCGGAGGCGAGAGCGCGCGCGAGAGAAAGGCGGAAAGGGAGGCGGGGCGCCAACGGAGTGGAGAAAGCGGAATGGCCGAGAAAGGAAAGCGTATTCCGGGGAAGATTTCCAGAAAGGGAAAGATCTCAGAATTCACTCAAAAATACACCATAAATCATAAAATTTTCTGATTTGAATTTTTAGGGACTTTTCATATTTATACTACAAAAGCCTCCGATGATTGCTCGTACTAGTTTCGAAAAGCAGGAGGTGTTAAAAGACGATCCGACTGCCACACCATAATCTGCCTGGACTGAGCTTGTATTCTTATTTCTTAACCAATTTGCCATGGTCTTTGGTGGGTTCTCAGCTTTAGCATTTTCGGCTGTGGACTCGGTCCAGGCGAGGCACCCTCGGCGCTACGGCACGAACCGAGCTCTCCACAGCTGTTCTCCAGCCAGCGTACGAGCTCTGTACTACGTACCCATCGTCATCAAATCCAGAGGAGAGCAGGTGAACGTTAACTTCTATTCTGATCAACTCGGTTTCGGTTTCTGACTTCTAGTTTATTTTTTACTATTTATAAATTTCATCTTTTTCTGAACTTTTGACTTTTTGTTGAGCTTTTTTGCCGGTTCTTTTTTTTCCCGTATTTGTTTGTATTATACGTAATGGGCTAATATATTTTTTATATTTTTATATTTTTTTAAATTTAATTATGCTAAATAAGGCTCTGTCAGCTACAATGCTTTTTTCAGCTAACTACAGTATTTTCAGCCATAAGCTTTTCAGCCGAACCAATCACCACCTTTAATGTCCCTGATAAAGCACCTACAGCTTTTGGCCGGGCCTTTTGGTTAACTGGACACGCTAGTGTTGAGAAGTTTATATATTTAAAATGATTTTTATAGTAACTACTATAAATAGTTTATAGAAATTATCTTAAAAATTGATTTCTAAAAACTAAAAAACAGAAGCTACTTAAAACAGGGTCTATATACTAAAGCTCCCAGCTGCCTTCCGTTCCCTACTGCCATGGAAGCCCCACATGACGTCCTACTCCAGATCATGGTAAATAGCACGGGAATCTGAGAAGGGGAGACGAGACGGAGGAGGAAGACGACAACGTCCTCGCTGTCTCAGCTTTGCTTGCGAATCTGGCTGAGCGACCTTTCGTCTGTGGTGGTCTGTGGAATAGCGAAAGCAAGCAAGGCCCGCGAATGCCTTTCCCTTGTGCCATAGAAGCGTAGGTAGAGCAAGCCACCCCCAGCCCTACGTTAGCTACTTGCACGAACGATTGTCTCCTGCCGCTGCGTAATCTCCTCACTGTTTTCGCAGGATTTTGATGTGATTTGAAATTCGAATTCTTATTCGGGTTTTAATATACTGTGGCTCAACAGGAGGCGTTGCGAACTGAAGTTTACTGGAAAAGGACACCTAGTTAATCACTTGTGTCTGTTGTTACTCGTTAGGTACGATGTGCAATTGGTACTATTGTTCGTAGCGGTATCGTCATTCACCGCAACAAGAAAGGTGAACTCTTCGCGGCAGAGATGTTACGCCATGACTCATGACTGCTGCCATTGGTGTCAGTGACGGAATAACGAAAATAAATAGAGTTTATCACTTCATCGTATATATGATAACATATATATAATTTTAAAATAATTTTATGCTAAATAGTAATGTATCCGGCAATTTTTAGTATCAATACTTTAACATAACCAATATCAGTGTATGCTGATAAAGAAATAGTGATTGAAATGTTTACTAAAATGAAAAGGTGTCGGGCCCCCGGATTTCCAAACCCGGACCCTCTGTGTATTACAGCACTAGTCCCAGATCAAAGCTAGTGCACACAGTTAAACAGAATGGAAAACATCACCATCAACGATTTATTACAATAATCAAGTGTATCACGACCACAAGGTCTCATTATTACAATAGAGGTTTAAGACCTCGCACACAAGAAATAAAGCGGAAGCAAAGATAACTCGAGGGCGACCCATCAATTCGCCACGGGCAATTGGTGGGAAGCGCGACCTAGTCCTCGGGAAGAATCCATCACGACCACAAGCGAAGCGATGAGTCGTAGTCACCGTCTTGAGCTTCAACTTCCTCTGAGATTTATTTTTGAGTGTAGCATGTGAGTACATAAAGTACTCCGCAAATCTTGGGAAAAATGCATAGATGCAAGGCTTGACAAAGAAAGGCTATATGGTTCTTTTGCACAAAACAATATTTTAGATTTAGTTATTACTAATTATTTTCGAAGGCATCAATTTAATAAAGTAAATGGTTTTAACAGAACTAACAATTATTCTCTAGTGAAGGCTCTATCCACCAACACTAGCTTAATCATTTCCAACTGAACAAGTTAATATTGCGGGTTACATCCACCCTCTCTGGCTCCAACCGGCAGGATACCCTTCCGAGAGTTCCCTCCACTCTCGGAATACAAAACTTTTGATTTTAAAACCAAAACCAGAAATCTACCATGTGAATGCATTCCTTGCCCGCCCTTGACCGTGGGCACGGCTATTCGAATAGTTTTACACTCTGCAGAGATTGTACAACTTTATCCACAAGAGATAAATTATCCTAAAGGTCAACACGCTCCCTTTGGCATGGGACCCAGATAAAATATCACAAAGCCTTTACCTTACTCTAATCTAGCTAGATACCACTCGCTGAGGTTTCACCGCAGTAGGCTAACTGCCGCCCAACCAAGCCCCTCTTGCGCCATATGAGTCTGATAAATCTCTGTCCCTCACTGTGAATAACGGTCCATCCACGGCACCCACTTTCCATCGGTGGCACCTAAACTAGACTATCATAAGTTAGTCACTAGGTCGTACCCATATAGACTTGTGGTTGTACGGTTAATGCTCAGTCTGGACAAACACAAGCGTCGGTCCTTAATTGACTAGGGTGGAACATACACTTTACGAGATCTCGTGCTTCCTGCACCAATCCAAACCAACCATATACCCTAATCTAAACCCATTTCCACATTTTATTTTATTTTAAAATCACAGTGACAACTCCAATTGCCACTTCATTTACAAACACCAGGGTTCAACATTAAATCATAATTTCCCATTTTCAAGATTTTTCAAAGTTATTAGATAGCAAGACTAAGAATTATCCTACCATTCTAATATTCACAAAGATTAATATTAATCTCATTATTGAGACAAAGGGAGTTCTAGAGTGACAAGGTACATGGCAATCAATGTCAAATGAGGGCATAACAAAGTTTGAATAACTAACTCCTAAAGATTTGAACTAGTGATTTTATGTAAATAGCAATGCACATAATTTAAAATATTTTAAAACATTTCAAAAGCATAGGCTCAAGATGATCAAAGGAGACTTGCCTTCTTGCAGGGTTTAGGTCTTCTTCTTCTTTGTGAAGAGGATCGTCGACAACGTTGGAATCTCGCGAGAAAATACGAAGCAAACAAAGCAAATAAATACAAATAAAATTCAAATAAAATCCAAAAATTCAAAAGAGGCCATAGTTGGATAGATTATGATTTTAGATGAATTTAGAAATTTGAATGGCTGAATTTGGAGTTAAAATGAGAAAGTCATCTTTGGTTTGAAAATCTCGATTTGAATAAATCCAGAAATTCCCAAATTTCGACGGTGGGGTCCATTGGAATATTAGATTTTAATTTCTATTTTTTTATTCTGAGAGATCGACAGGTGGGGCCCACTGTGCAGTAACTCACGGTGGTCATCGACATGTGGGACCCATGGACGATGAGCCCATCGACTCAACCTCGACACGTGAGACCCGGCTGGACTCGGGCCCACTTGTCGAGACCAGCCACAGAGGGTGGGGCCCAGCGCGATGGTGGCGCGAGCCGGCGGCCAGCGACGGTAGGGCCCACTTGTCGGCGCGGATTTTAAAAGAATGGTTCGACCTCAGCGTGCGGGCGGGGGCTCGAACGCACGCCGAGGAACCAGGGAGGAAAGCGAGCGGTGATAGCCAAGTGAGCGGGAGGCGTGCCTACCCTAATGGGTAGGTAACCCTCTTGAGGATACTGCGGGAGGCTCGGACGATAGTGAGCGGAGGCGGGGTTGCCGCGGCGAGAGGTGATCGGAGGGTGCTGGTGACTCGAAATGCGCTCCCGGGTGAAGACGGTGTTGCGGGAGGGTCGGCGGGTGCGGCGGCGAGCGGGGCGGCCGGCGGCGAGGAGCAGCGGGCGGCTCGGGTCCTCCGACGCGATGGCGCTCTGGCGGCGGGAGAGGTGGCCAAAGGTCGGGAGACTCGCACGGCACGGGGTGCTCGGGGTGGCGGCGGCGAGCCGGGAGGTCCGAGGCGGCGAGAATGGCTCGCCGGAGTGCGCGGCTGGAGAGAGGAAGCAGCGGTGGCGAGGGCTCTACGAGGCTCGGGAAGGAGGCGGAGGGCGCGGGAGGTGGTGCGGGAGAGAGGAGGGTGATGGGGTATTTATAGGGGCGGAGGAGGGGCACGGCGCGGCAATTCCTCGCCGGGTGTCGGCCGGAGAAAGGAAGGTTCGGGGAGGAAGGAAAGAGGGGCACCAAAGGAATGGAGGCGCGGGATGCGGGATTGGTGTCGCGGCCGTCAGGGCTTCAAAACCGCAGAGGACGAGGAAGGAAAGGCCGGATCGGCTCTGATGCGTCGCGGCAAGAAAGGAAAGAGGAGGAGAGAAAGAAGGAAGGAGCGGCTCGCGAGGGCAGCAGCGACGCGGCGACAGCGGGCCGGCGCAGTGAGAGAGAGGAGGGTGGTGGCGGTGCGGATGGCTGCCATGCGACCCGAGGCGGATCAGGCGGCCGAGAGCGAGCGAGCGGGGGGCCGAGACGAGGCGTGCGCACGCGTCGCCCAAAGAGGAGGAAGCGGGATGGGACGAGCGCGAGAGATGGCGGCGGCGTGGCGGTATCCACCTGTCCACGTGGCGGCCGGGGAAAAAGGATTGGGATTTTTATTTTTATAATTTGATTTTGATTTTCAGAAAAGGCTAGAAAATTATTTAGGCCTCAGAAAATTATGAAAATACCTCCAAAAATTCCAGAAAAATTCACAGAAGTTTCTGGACATATTTTGGATTAAACAAAATTATTTCCAACTACTGTTGATATTTAATTTTCATATTTTAATTTTTTTTTAAATTTTAGAAATAGGTTTTAAACTCTAGAAAATTCAAAAAAGCCAAATAAAATCCAAATAGCTTAAAATAGTTAATTTAAATTTAAAATTTTCAAAAAGCCAAATTTTAGGATGTTACAAAAGGCCTGATAATAATATTGGTTACTTGTAGCAAACTAAAAGAACTACTGATGAAATCACATACAAAAGTTAGTCGATATTGGTAAAGTACACCATCCAACCTTAACGGCTTGTTAAAATAAAATAAAATTACTTAAAGTTTTTAAGTAAAAAATTGTAAAATGATCAAATGTAGGTTAATGTATTACCTTTTAGTATTCACATTCTTTTCGAGCTCATAAAGCGACGAACCTCAACATCATTGATAATTTTTGTCAATTCTTGTTTCTCCACATAACAAAATAAGTATATCATTCTTGAAATCATCACCAATTAATTGAAAAGGTCAATTAGATACTTATATGTTCAACAGTTCAAGAACAATATAATAGAAAAATACGTCCAGTAGCTTACTTGGTATTATGGCCAAATACTATAGTTTTGTCTCCGATTTGCAATGAGTTAGGTCGGTATTCTAAAAATCAAAATTGAAACTCTAAGTATTAACCCTACAGTTCAAAATAAATCAATCAACAATCATCACGTTGAAATCCTAACTCACAAATTTAGCCCCTGTTATTAAAAAATTAAAAGAATTAAGAAAAATTTATAGCAAAGTACATATTAATTAGGTATACCTAAGCTTCCTTCAGTCAATGAGGGCGCGAAGTAATAAGGACCAAGCGGCGTTGTGGAGAGATGGCAGGCGAGAGTGACAGGTGACACCAATTTATCACATTCTTTGGCGATCGGTCGTTGCATAGCTGGATACAGTTGTACGGCGGACATGGTGCATATCTCCTAGCCGACCATGCGAGACGAACAGGTATCGAGAGCTACTGCGAGGTGACACACTTCGGGATCGATTAAATATACGTCGTTGCCTGTTGCGGTCCTCCCTCTTGGCCTGGCTCAAGGGATACCTTGGCTTGATGTAGTTGTCTCATAGGCTGAGGAAAGCGGAGACTTCTCATGGACTACTGCTAGCTACTAGGAATTTATGCTGTTAGTGCTTTCTTTGTTGGGTTTTGCAGAAAGAATCGGATGCGCTGAGTTTAGATCGAAGGATTCATACATGGACTGAGGTGCTAATTTCTGCTAAATAAATTTTTGGATCTGGTATCCGGTGACATCGGGGCTACTAGCTGGTTCCGCCCGTGATTGGTGTGGTGGCTGTAGCATGCCTGTAATCATGCATTAACCTGTAGTTAGTATGGTTTGGCTTACGAGTTACGATATGTGTGCCTACCTCATGTATCTCTCGCGTATAAAATGAACGCGTCTAAACAAATGCTTAGATGGCACTCTACTACCGTGGACGCCAGTGAAGCTAGCAGGAATCAAGAATCCAAGATAAGTACTCCATTAACTTGCCTACAGTCCATAGCTCACTGGGCTTTACCTGGCTCTTTTAAAACTTGGATTCAGCCAACAGTACATGCAAAGATTGCTCACGAGCAGGGGAGGAGCCACCGGGGGCTTCATAATGCTCTAGCCTATCCTCTAATGGCCGGAGCCTCCCACCCCCTCCCCCTCCTCATCCCCTAAAGGGCTCCCGATTGACGCCGCTTCCTACTTTGATCCGATGGTAGCGGCCGGCGGGCGTATCAGGAAATCGAGTGTGTTATTACAGGTTGCAAGAACATGAACTGAATGCTATACAGCTAGCTGCTGTTTCTGTAAGAAAATACTCGTTTCTTCTTTATGCATTCCCTCGTGACCATGATTATTCTGTCTTAAATAGGCCTAGCATGTGATGTGGCATTATCCTATACATGAATTTGTAGCTGTCAGGTACCAAATCTTGCTATTGATTTTTCATTTTGGATGTTATTTCATAACTTTGGATGATTTTAACTTTCTGAAAAGCCATATGCCATCCTAGTTATGAATAACAACTTTCACTTGTTCTACCGAGGCAGAGTTATTTGATTTGCATCTGTATGTGAGAAGCATCTAACATATCTTTTCCCCCATCTCAAGCTCTACATCAATGGAGAGATTATATGGCTCGTCAAGAAGATGAGAGCACTGGTTATGTATTGCCAAATAAAGCTTTAACTGAGATAGGTATTGCTGATTTATTTGGGCTGTTATGGTGCAAAACGTGATGATTGGCTTAGCTAACTCTTTCATTACTCCCCCTTTTGGATTCAAAAGCAAAGAAGATGCCTACAACTACTCAAGATTTAAAAAGAATTGTGAAATCAAAATATCCATTTGTTGAGAATAATCTTGACCTAATCGTGGACATCGTCTGGAATGCAACTGAAAATTCTTATGCCTTTGAAAGAACAGCTGAGCAACTTAAGAAGGAACGGCTGGAACAGGTCTGTTAGGCTGAACTCTGTGGATTGGATTATTTTATTTTATTTTTTTGTCGAGGCTGTAGGAGAGAACCACGGAATGCAACTACTTTTGTGCTGAGTATAGCACTGGTGCTTAAGGACTTCTTTTCAAACTAGTATCCAATCTTGTGCAGTTAGCATTGAAAAGTACGCATACCACTGGTGAAGATATTGAAATGACTCCTTTGGATGCTGATAATGATAGGAGTAATTTTGATCTATTTGACCTGTGAGATCGTGTCATGGTTTTGCATGTTTTTTATGATGAATAATTAATATTTGGTTTATTGGAATTTGTATTTGTGTAAGTTCTGGTCGATGTGCTTCTTTTCTTAAGTTTTCAGTATGGCTTTTCGATCACGACTAGATTCGACCACGTTTGGTAGTCGGTGATTCGAACGGCCTTGTATCGTTGGTCCGAACAGCTCTGTGCTAGGTGGTTTGAACGACTTTGTCCGATTAGTAGACTTCGACTACGTCAAGCTTTGACCACAATGTTTCAACCTCGGTAAGTCGAGCACTACAAACTTCGACCACGTCAGACTTCGATCACGTCAGACTTCGACCACGTTGACTTTCACCACGTCCGGTTTTCGACCACGCATGGTAAGTTGAGCACTGCAGATTTCTACCACGTCCGACTTCGATCACGTCTAATTTAGATCACATCTGGCTTCAACCATGGCAATCTGATCATGGTATTTCGGCCTCATCATTTTTCGATCACGACATTTCTACCACGTAACATCGAAGATGATAAGTTACAATACTTTTCGATGGTCATAGTTACAGTACTTTTCGATGGTTGTAGCTACAGTGTCCGGTCAATAGTCATAGACTTTTCTGGTCGATACTTGATAGTCATGGACTTTACTTGTCGTACTCGATAGTCATAGATTTTAATGGTCATCACTTGATAGTCGAAGACTTTGTGACTAGTAGACATAAATTTTACTAGTCGGTAGTCGTAGACTTTGCAGTCCGCGATCAATAGTCTTAGGCTTTTGCGATCGGTTGTCGTAGGCTTCACGGTCGGTACTCGTAGACTTCATGGTCGATACGAGTGCTTCAATTCTTGCTATCGTCAAGTACTTTGAGTACTTGTGTTAGGCCAGCGGTATATGACTGGCTGGTGCTTGGTGGTTGAAAGAACTCAGTACTCGATAGTCATGGTGTTCATCATCATGGTCAGCGATCGATTGTTGGAGGTGATGCAATCGGTAGTCGTAGTCAAAGCGATCAGTACTCGGTGGTCAGTACTCGATGGATTTGTGGTCGATAGTGTTACTTGTTATTCTTGAGTATTTTGAGCGTTGGTGTTTTCCCGAGTACTTGTGTTTGAGTACTTGATTTGCTAGCGACCGATCTTGCGTAGCAGTTGTAACCAATCGTAATGAATAGTCTAAGGGTGATTTCTAAATAGCGATGGGATGTGTGGTCATGGATGACTTGTGTGATGCTGATGGATGGTTAAAATTTTGTTTCGAGTGTGTGTGTTGATGTCGGTTATGTTGTGAAAAACTTGTGTCGAGAAAATGTTCTTTGGTCTTTACATGTACAGGTGAGCATGGAGATGATCATAGTTGGTGATGAGGAGAATCGTGACTAAGATGGAGAAGTTTGAGGTCCAGGCAATCGAGGATGTCACGTGAGGTGGTCGGTCTCATGCTGGAGCACGTGGAGATCATAGATGGTGATTCGTGATGAAGCTACGAGCGGTGCAGTCTAGGAGACTTTGACATGAGCGATGATGGTGCGTAATGAAGATATAGGAGGTGCTGTCCTAAAAGGTTTTGTCATGTGTTGGGTTAGAAGTTATGGATGAAGTCCACAAATAAGAAGATTAAGAGAGTTACGGATAGAGTCCATAACTTAAAAGAGATAGAGATTTGAATAAAATCCATGTTAGGAAAGGTTTTAGATCTCTTTATTTGAGGAAGATATAGAGTTTTGTGTTCGTGTTTGAGGCAGACGCAGTTTGGATGTTAGTCTATAAAAGCAGGGGACGCTAAGAGCTAATGTGTGGCTTTTTGAGAAAATTTTTAGTGTGGTTTTGAAAGGACTTTCGTTGAGAAAATTTTTAGAGGTGCTTATGAGGATACTTTGTAAATCCACGGAGGTCCTGCAATAAAGATAAGTCTTGAATCAATATGATTCTTGTTTTGCTTTGTAGAGTGGTTGTGATTGCAGGTGTTGTAGATCTTACAACAACGTTCAAAGCGATCAGGCGAGTAGTTGTACAGAGCGATCGGGTACGTGGTTGTAAGCTGAATGATTGATCAGGTGGTTCGATTTTGAGTAGTCGAAATCTTCTACGACTTCTAAAAGACTCCAAGAAGCGGTAATAGTTATTCACCCCCCTTTTATTGTTGTTTTCGATCCTACATGACTAATTATTTGTAGCTCCTTTGTCAATGAATAAGGAAGTGCTCGGCAATAATAGCCATGGGCAGGTAAGAAATACATTATAACATTTGTAGTTTTATATTTTTTTCTGTAATAATATAGCTACATTGTGCAGATGG
This sequence comes from Dendrocalamus sinicus, assembly GCA_036346575.1. Taxonomy (NCBI): domain Eukaryota; kingdom Viridiplantae; phylum Streptophyta; class Magnoliopsida; order Poales; family Poaceae; genus Dendrocalamus; species Dendrocalamus sinicus. The sequence continues at coordinate 11,490,825 of CM070650.1, forward strand.
CACAGGTTACTGTTCAAGAACTGTACGGACCTACAGCTTTTGGAGCTTTGATAAGAAATTCAACATCTGGAAGGCAATCATATATATATATATATATATATATATATATATATATATATATATATATATTTGGAAACTTTTCAAATGAGCAGGTATAGGCTACTGTTGCTTCGAAAAATGGAATTATAGGACACTTTTAAGGTATAAAATTTTGTAGAATGAATTTACCTCATAATTTAAGCTAGCGTCTTAGTGATATGTTTCACTTATTTTGAATGTTCATGATCATTTATAATTTATTATTGTATCTCTAATTTTGTTGTTTTTGATACGCAGACGATATATTTCTACTCACTGAAAGCATATTTATATATTTTCAGGATACACTTTCTATTACTGAGGTATCTTTGTTGTATTTCTCTTTTTTTATATTGTTTCTCTTCTACTCATGTATGAATTTAAATTACATAAGAGAAAATACTATATTTATATCAATTTAGTTTAGTCTTTTTAAGTCCACACTCTATATTCATGTTGGCTTCGCCACTGCTAACGAGCCTACTCGATCTCGTTCTTCACTGAAGTAGTAGCATTGGCGAGGGCTGCAAAACCTTGTGCTATATCTGGTTATCGAGTACAGATCAATAGCGCACTGAACTCATGATAATGCTGCCACGGTGGCGCTAAATAATTCCCTGGAACAAACACTATTAAGAAGAAAAGGCTCACTCGAACTAATCCATTTCGCTAAGGTCCCCAGTTGGCGATTGTGGCCCTTCCGGCTGTTATGCCACTTATTTGTTCGTCTTCTCATGATTGTCTTCACCAATTCTCCACATCTTAGCTTGTCCTCAACTGACCATCTCAACGTTCATTAGTGCTGCTACGGCTTGGTTTATACAGAACGGAAAGATTGAAAAAGGTAAATGGAGGTACAGTAGTAGGTTGATTTGATCTGTGCAATCAACAACTGAGTCCGATTCACAGAAGCAATGAGAAGTCTATTGCGATGGTCCCCGACAATTGATTAGAGTATACCTTTATTTTGACTTAAGAGCTATCTGTAGTTTAATTGCTCTTATCTTGAACCACACAGTATTCGAACAAAGTACATAGCTATGGGTGGATTTTTTGAATATAACTTATAATTTTTGGTTTAAAATTTTAAACTCTAGCTGTTTATGAGAGAGAGTACGAAGAGAAATATTTATGTGTAATTTTAGCCGATATAGATGAAGCCATAATAATATCTACTCTAATCAACTTATAGTCACCGCTTTAAAAAATATTTCCGTCGACAAGCACCGATCACATCTCGCGTCCCAACCGGCTACTATGAGATGAATCTCTCACTACAGGAACTTTACATAAATAGCATTTTAGCTTTGTTTTCTTCAAATTTAGCCTTAGAATATCATTTTTACCAATTTAGTTCTCTCTGTGAACCTATTGAGCTCGGTAAAAACCTATCGAGAGACAAGAGCTCGACAGGGATTTATCAAGCCACAGTAGTTCGGAACGTGCCCAGCCGAGCCCCCATATGCGGCAGCCATCATGATGGCTCATGATTAGTATTTTAATTAGTGTTAATTAACTATGATTAGTACTAATATGATTAGCACTAATTAAATTGCTAATTAAGATTGTACAGTATCTGTCTGCCGACCTGCCGCACAGGGACTCGGTAAGTCCGTAGAGAGGGTTAAATTTATAAAAACCAGCGTTTGAATGCCAAATTTAAGAAAAATAGTTACACTGTTATTTACATGAACAGTTGTCACTATGGTCGCACCATGCATCCATCTCACCCGGGAAAAAACCACAGAGATCACCGGCGCGTGCCAGCAAGAGCTAGCTTGCGCCGCATTCACTCCCAGGCCACAAGCTAGCTCCCGGCTTTCCCCTGTCCGCGGCTGGTTTGGAAGGATTTGGGTCACGGGGCAACGAGTTTTGCCCGAGCGTGCGTGCGCCGTACCCGGGTGGATTTCCCCCCCGCGATTCTCACACACTTTTCAGGCAAGGCCAAAACCCCGAGGATTTCGTCGTACGCAAGGCGCCACAACATGCGCCTCCTCTGCTGCTTCCTCGTCGTCCTCGTCTCCTCCCTGCAGTGCCACGGGCTGCTCCTCCCGCTCACCAACACCCTCTCCTCCCTTCGAGCGACCAATGACACCTCCGTCCACCACCTCATCCGCTCCTCGTCCCTCCGTTCCGCCGCGCGCCACCTCCGACACCGCGCGCGGGGCCCGCACCGCCTGCCTCCTCCCCGCCACCGCCAGCTCTCGCTTCCGCTCGCCCCGGGCAGCGACTACACGCTGTCGCTCTCGGTGGGCCCGCCCTCCACCGCCACCCCGGTGTCCCTCTTCCTCGACACCGGCAGCGACCTCGTCTGGTTCCCCTGCGCCCCCTTCACCTGCATGCTCTGCGAGGGCAAGCCCACGCCCAATAACCACTCCAACCCGCTCCCCCCGCCGCTCGACTCCCGCCGCATCTCCTGCGCGTCGCCGCTCTGCTCCGCCGCGCACTCCTCGGCGCCCACCGCCGACCTCTGCGCCGCGGCGCAGTGCCCGCTGGACGCGATCGAGACCGACTCGTGCGCGTCCCACGCGTGCTCGCCGCTGTACTACGCTTACGGGGACGGCAGCCTCGTCGCGCACCTCAGGCGCGGGCGGGTCGGGCTGGCCGCGTCCATGGCCGTGGAGAACTTCACCTTCGCGTGCGCGCACACGGCGCTCGGCGAGCCCGTCGGGGTGGCCGGGTTCGGGCGCGGTCCGCTCTCGCTCCCGGCTCAGCTCGCCCCGGCGCTCTCCGGCAGGTTCTCGTACTGTCTCGTCGCCCACTCCTTCCGCGCCGACCGGCTCATCCGGCCCAGCCCGCTGATCCTGGGTCGCAGCCCGGACACCCCCAGGATTGGCGCTTCCGAGACGGACTTCGTGTACACGCCGCTGCTCCACAACCCGAAGCACCCGTACTTCTACTCTGTGGCGCTCGAGGCGGTCTCGGTAGGCGGGGCAAGGATCCAGGCCCGTCCGGAGCTCGGGTACGTGGACCGCGCCGGGAACGGCGGGATGGTGGTGGACTCCGGCACGACGTTCACCATGCTGCCGAACGAGACGTACGCGCGGGTGGCCGAGGAGTTCGGCCGCGCGATGGCCGCGGCGCGGTTCGCGCGTGCCGAGACCGCGGAGGCCCAGACGGGCCTCACCCCCTGCTACTACTACACCGCGTCGGACCGGGCCGCCAACCGCGCCGTGCCACCGCTGGCGCTCCACTTCCGCGGCAACGCGACGGTGACGCTGCCGCGGAGGAACTACTTCATGGGGTTCAAGAGCGAGGAGCGGCGGGACGTGGGGTGCCTGATGCTGATGAACGGCGGGGATGCTGCTGCGCCCGGGGCCGGGGAGGACGACGGAGGTGGGCCCGCCGGCACGCTGGGCAACTTCCAGCAGCAGGGCTTTGAGGTGGTATATGACGTGGACGCCGGCCGCGTCGGGTTCGCCCGCCGACGGTGTAAGGACCTCTGGGACTCGCTCTCGCGCCGGTGATACGGTCGAGTGGGTGGTGTCCTGCTGTCGTATGATTAGCCTAGCTTGTCCCAGGTGTACCGACCAGCAGCTGCCACGTGTGTTAATTAAGTGCCATTTGTTCGTAGGTGTTTTGTTTGCTTGTTTGTTTTTAAGAAGTTTTTGTTCTTTCTCATGTTGACCTTGTAAATCTCTCTGTTATGCTGTGCATATGGAAAACTGGTGCTTCGGTTTCGAACTTTTTTATGGTTTTTAAAAGCTACAAATCACTTAGAAAGCGGTGACTTCTTATTTTTGGTTTTTTCCTTTTGCTTTTTTCTTTTTTACTAGTTGTAGAGATATAATAATTTTTTTATTTTTTAATTAAATGATTTAGAAAAACTAATAACTGTCACGGTATGGTACTTTCAAACTACATCCGTAAGCTGCAGCAGAAAATCGGATGGAGCGGCCCCTTAATGATACTGAGGACTCGAACGGCGGACACAGGTTGCTATCAACCGAGAAACAGCAGTAAACAAACTCGAATCTTTGGCGCATTTGGTGTATCATTAGCCTGCGACGCTAGTCCGGCGTCCCCTTCCGCAAGGCAACTCTACCGTGCATAAAAATGGTATCGTAGTAATTTTTTTTAATTTAGCTCTAGAACATATATTTTTATAAATCTAATCCATTTCGTAGATTTATTGAGTGTGATAGATACCTATCGAGTTAGAAGAGCTAGGCAAGTGTCTACCGAGCTATCCTGCACGACATGCGCTTAGTAATGTGATTAGCACTTTAATTAGCAATCAGCGGACTTGCCGCATACTGGGGGCTCAGCAGCAACCTGCCAAGTTAAGGGAGCTGTTGGGTTAGGGCACTCCTAATGCAGAAATTATGAGATAGTTTCTATACTTGCCAATTAATGTAGACACTACCCATAGAAACTATACTCTCAATGGATAGTTTCTACAAATAAAATTTTCATCCAATCATCTATCTTCTCTCTCCTATCATCTACCTATCACAGCTCTTTCTATCTTGGTTCCTGTGTAGACATGGTGTCTATATAAGAAACCATTTCCTTATCTCTTCTCCTTAATTGCAATGACACATCAGCATTTTGCTTACTTGGCACCTTATTTAATGCCATAGAAACCATCCATAGTTTCTGCATTGGGAGTGCTCTTACTAGCTCGGTAAGTCATCTGTTAAACTTTTCTAACTTGGTAAGTCTGTGCAGAAAATTAGATGTACGAAAACAAGTGTTTAAGACTAATGTTTTAAAAAATTATAACAGTACCATTTACGTAAACAGCAAAAGCTGGAGAATTTTCAAGACGAAGCGGCAAACTTGGTAGAAGCCGCAGCTTTGCAGCTGAGCGAGCTGCTGCTGGCTGCGGCGTACGGGCCACGGGAAGCTGCGCACGTGTGGAGTGGAGAGCCGAGCATGCGCTGGCGGCTTTGTCTCCTGCAGGAAAGGCATGGCAAGGTCCAATGTGCTACAGAAATTACGTGGTCCACGTGTGTCAGAGAAAGCATGGAAGCGTGCCGAGCTAGCGCGGGTAAACGAACGGTGGATCGTCGCATTCGAGACCCTGATTAGCTATTACTGTGTGGCCGCATGGGGGTTCGGTTAATACACGCTGAAACCCTGAATCAGCTTTAGCTTAGGTAAGGCCGTGCAGGAACGAATAATAAGTAATGTGATACACTCCACTCCATTTGCTGGAAGAGCAAGTCCAATAATAATTTTATAGCCAAACTAGTCAGCATTTTTGCTGATATAGAGAAGAGAAGAGATGAGAGTTTGGCTCTCATGCAAGCAACAAGCTGGGCACGGGAGCCTATGCAGTGGTAGGCTCAGATAATAAATGTATGTGAGGAGAAATAGGAAAGAGAATGTGAGTCATTGTACCACATAATAATAAAAAAACCTTTTGTAGATAAATAGAAGACAAATTATTGTATGACTTGGCTCTTATAACTTGACTTAGGCCCCGTTTGGCACAGTTCAACTTCACTAGTGAAACTGTTTTTTTTTTGTTTCAGCTTCACGAGCAACTTCACCGGTGAAGCTAAAACTGTTTGGCAAAACAGCTTTACCAACAGCTTCATGCATGGCTGAGAGAGAGCAATTGTCCAAGATTCCACTGTCTACCTGATTTGTTCTAACATTTGGAATTGTATGTTTGTATATGGTCATATGAATTAAAAAGTAATATATTTAAATGAGTATGAATTAAAAAATTAAAATAAAAAATAAAAAAAATTAAAATCAGCGCGAACGGGAGGAGAGGAAACAGGCGTGGGGACCCAGTGGCAAAGTGCTGTAATTTCTGTCAACTACAAGGGCAGTGGGTTTCTAGAACTACGAGCCTGAGGGAGAGAGCTGTGAAAAGCTACTATTTTCAGCTTCACCCTACCTCATTCCCTTGTGAGAGCATGATTTAAGGAGCTTCATCCATGAAGCTGTTTGCAAAAAGGGTGTTTGGCAAAAAACAGCTCACAACAGTTTATGAAGCTGTTGGTGAAACTGTACCAAACAGGACCTTATAGTTAAATACTTAGTTCTATTATTGGACTTGCTCGAACATAGCACTACGACTCATACTTAAAGCAGGTGACAGTGCAAGTAAACCGGGAAAGTACTCCATAAGTGACGAGCTCAGAGGCGCTAGTTGGGCAGTGTGACAAGGGACACTTTGGGAAGATACCTGCCCTGTATCATCAACACACTGCCGTGCGTTCCAGTTGGAACTTCAAAGCCCCTCTTCAGATTTGATAGAGCCTGTACCATTGTGTTTGCATCTGCTCCGGTGGCAAGCAGAAAATAAAGGGAAAGGACAGCGTACAGAAGAAGCATTGCTCGTGGCAGCAGCAAAAATGTGCTGAACTCACTCAAGACTTGTTTGCTACTACTATTAATTTGATCTGCTAGTAATACACGTACGAGTTTACTGTGGTGCATACATGCAGTGTGCATTAGATGCTAAGGAAGCAACAGTGCTATGCAACGCAGCATAGCAATCTAGTGCTCTGCAATCGCAATACATTGTGCCGATACACTGAAATATACCATCAATGTCTTTTATGTCAACTTCACCTTCAACAGCATTGAGGTGCCGTTCGGTTGGACTAAAAAAGTGGTTTATGACTGAAATTTCACTGTATCTGACTGAAATTATACTATAACTAATGTTGGCTCATTTGACCTAACTAAATTTAAAAAAATAAAAAATAAAAAACAGGTTAGCCCATTACGGCCAATATAAACGAATACGGGAAAAAGAACGGCAAAAAAGCTCAAATAAAACCAAAAAATCAGGAAAAGACGAAATTTATAAATAGCGATAAATAAACCAGAAGGTAGAAGCTCAAACTGAAATGAGCAGGGTCTGAACCAGCTCACCAATATATACGATAGCACTATGGCTTATAAACGAGAGCTTATAGTTTATTTTACACTGTAATTACTGTTTACTTATTTTACATAATTAAATACAAAAATAAAAAGTATTATATCAATACAAACAATATAAAAGAATAAAAAAGAAAAGGCAAAAAAATCAGATGAAAACCCATATGTCATAAATCAGAGGCAACATGGATTTGATGCCAATCAGTACAATGATTTTTTTCTGTCCTGGTGTCTGTACCTATCAAAACATTTCATGTCATATAGTACGTAGTGCTCTACCCACATCAGTCAACACATAAGTATTCTAAAAACTATCCGTGGACTTGGCTGACCAGTTTTTCTTCACTCTCCCTATGTGCACGCATGCAAAATGCAGAACAGTGACGCTGTGACACTACTCCGAGTATTCTTCCCCGTTTGCATGCATTACTTTTGGCCGAACCCCATCACTTTGCACCGAGCTGCAGCTGCAGCCAGTGAGGAGCAGACAAAACACCTTGGATCTGCAACGCTAGTAGATTTCTGCCATGAGCTTTAGATTGCACAACTAAAGATGGCCGGCCGGAATGACATAGATGAATATGGGTTGCGTGAGCTGTCACGGTGTACCGAGGCTCAATCAAAATATCTTTTGGCTGAAACCCATCGTTTTGCTGCCATTTATCACCTGACCCCTGCCGAGGCACTACCCAGCATGACTGGAACCAGAAACCTATCCCCTGCTTCGTGCTGGATAGGTACTATTGACGCATCAATGTGCAAGTATGCATTCCAGCTTGGCTTTCATTTATAGTGCATTACTCTTCAGACCTCGACTGGCTGCTATCCCTGCGATCAACTGCAGCTGAATAGTTGATACCTCGAAACAGTGTGAAGTATGCGTGTGGCGGCATGGGCATCATCCCTGGCAACCTAGGGCATGTGGGTTTCACAGGTCAACTTAATTTACTAGTTCTCCATATACGCACATTATAATTAACCTCCGTATTTAATTCCTACCAGTTGAATCAATGCCTTCAGAAAAGTACGGAAATGCTGAAAAGCTACCAAGATCGAAAATCAGGATAAAGCAACTCGTCGACTATGGAAGACAGATGTTCACAATGAATACGTACCAGGGGGTACGGAAATGCTGATCTACACTCTTCATTTTCTGATATTTGCTTGATTTTAAAAATAGGTGAGATGATTGTTAGATTGATCTCTCCCCGATTAGCCCAACGGCTAATCGGGACCTTGATCCGCATACGATCGGGCGCCATTAACTATTGGCTAATAGGCCCCCGTCGCGCTGCGCAATAAATAGAGGGTGGAGGCCGGCGGCTCGACTAACGAGGTTCGCCTGAGCTGCAAACCCCACCCGACAAACCCTAGACCGATCTAGAGAGGGACGCGCAGTCAGCGGCGGGAAGCTCCATCGCCGTCCCCGTCACCGGATCTCGCCGCCGCCACCGCCTCCTCTTCTTCCCGGCCGTCGCCGCCGTGCGCGAACTTCACCGACGAACCAGCGATGGCCAGCTCCTCCTCCAATGCATCGGACGGTCGGTACCCCTAACCCTAATCCTCTCTCCTTCTCCCCTTCTCTCTCGAATCCGAACAAGAACACCCTCAGATCTAAACCTAGAAGATCTTTAACAATGATCACTCATTACAAGGGGAATAAAGTATATGTGTATTCACCACCTCTCTCCCCCATTAACTTCACCGTTCTCTCCATCTCTATTTTTGTTTAAATTTTGAAAACATACATATACACAAGTACTATATACATAAAGGCCAAAACTGTTGTACACTCACGGTTTTTTTGACACGCTGGATCACCTGCGTGGGGCCACAATTCGGGCCAAACCCCCCACTTGCACTTATCACCACTTTTGCAATAACACCCACCATTCCTTCCGTCTTCCCGTGCTCTCTCACCAATCCCCCAAAGGCACGCCTCCCCAAAATCCCTAACCCTAAATCATAGGCGGCGGATGCTACAGGGTGAGCATCGCAGCAGTGATGGAGACCAGCCCCCCATGGTCTCCCTCTCCCATCCAGTATCCTGGCAAGGTGGCGGCGGCGGCGGATATGGCTCCTAGTGATAGTCGCGACGGGAGGGACGACAGTGGGCAGTGGCTAGCCCAAGAGGAGGTGGCTGTCTTCGGTGAGCTACTTCCCTTGCTGTAGATGCTCCGTCGTCGCCACTGGTCAGGTCTCAGCATGGACCGGTGAGGTCGAGGTGATCACCGTGCGTCTCTCCCCCGGCTTGAGCTGCAGCTATTTGGTGGTCCAAGCAACATGGCAAGGAGCCTCTACAACTGTAGAATAGTAGAAGAAAATGATGTGTGCCTGTATGAAAATGTTATAGGTAAAGATTATAGCTTTCTTTTGAATGTTATAGCTGAAGATTATATGTGAAAATGTTATAGCTGAAAATCTTCAGTGCTTTTTGTTATCCTGGAATGTATTTACAGGATGTAAATTTGTATCCAAGTTGATAATACATGGAAAAGCAAACTTGACCAATGTCTAATGTTGCCTGGAAATTGTTGGATGCATATTTTGGATATTTCACAAACTCACAGGTGGCGGTGCGTCGGCTTGAGAACGCGGTGCGGCCGGTCGGCAGCGCGAGCATGGCGCAATAGTGCGCAGGCAGGCTATGGTGGCACGCATGCCGGGTGGCGCAGGTCGGGCGACGGCAGCGGTGGCCGACAGTGACCAGTGTTTAGGGCCGATGTGGCCTGGTGGACTGGGGCACGGCTGAATTCAGTTTCACGCAGGCTTTTATTGACTCTTGCAACGGGACGTCAATCACTTGGCTGAATATGGTTCACTCGGCTGAATAGTGATTCACACGAAATCTTAGCAAACGCAATCTTTTCGGCTGAACATATTTCTCTCGTCTTCCCACAAAGATTACCTTAGCCCTGATCTGATTCATCTCTATTCCACCTTGTATGTTTGCACGTGGCCTCTGAGGGCGCATTCAAGCATATATGCATCTTTGATCCTTTGTGCAACAAGTCCGTTGAACGTACTCCAGGCAAGTACCTTACGGTCGTAACCTCTCCGTTTCGTATATCACATCTATCATGATTAATGTCAGCACATATATCGAACTCAATGATCGTATTATCAATGATCGCTTGATTATATATTTCTAATATTGTATTTATACCATGTTATTCTAGATTATGTTGTGTTACATGCTGTTAGGTTTATTAGAGTACTCGGTTAATGATATTCTGAACTTAATGCCTTTACCTTTAGTGTAGTGTTTTAGGAGTAATGCTTAATTCATTAATGACAGTAGTTTATAAATATGTTTTAACCTAGGCTCAAACCACTAGCACTCTTTAACATTAGAACTACTATGCTTTAGTTCACGATAGCATGATCCTTTACTTGTATGACATTGTATGTGGGCCATGATGGATTTTCAATATATTATTAGTACAATAATATGGGATTTATATCTATACGAATGTACGTAGCTCTCAATGGCATCGTGGCCCCGCGCGGGGGTACCTACTAGTTAATTTCAAAATGTACCGCTATTTCCTCAGCTAAAGAATTATCTAGGACACAAGCCAGTCTTCCATGAACATAGAGTCATAGACAAAATACACAAAGGTGATTGATGCTTGCCTAGGAACATTGACAATAGCTGCGCCATTCTTACACTGAAAGAAAAGCGAGCGATGTAACGAGCTGCATATTTCAGATACATCAGAGCAGGTAGGCTTGAGCAAAATTTGTATAAAAAGAGAAGTTACACAAAACTTGCACCCTTCTTATAGTAAACAACTCTCCCTAAGCCAATGAAAACCAGGAGGTTCGGGGTATAAATGTTGCAGCCCGAATATGGACTCAGATCCAAAACCAGGCAAGGTTTGGGATTGTATGGACGTGTGGTACATATCGGCTATTCGTACTGTGATTCACAGCGTAAATGTAGCTAAATTCAGTCATATTCGAAGAAACACTGTTTAACGTTGCATGTCCATCTTACAGTGGTGGAGCCAAGATTTTAGCAATAGAGATGTAAACTTAAAACACATCGATAATTATAAATAAAGAGAAGTAATTATAAATGTAACAAAACTTCTTCAGCCTAATGAAGCATAAACTTAAAACAATACAAAAACTACTAATAATCCTAGAAAGGTTCATATCAGAGAGTGAAGCTACCTACGTAACACTGAAGTACTGAACTAAAACAAAAGGCAACTACATTATTGCTAGATTCTCCTGTAGTTAGCCTTCAGGAACCTCAAATAACAAATATTTAATTCTGTTTTCTATCAAAAAAAGCAATTAGGTACCAATGTACCAAATACACTGATATTTTGATAATCAAGTACCTATGCATGATTTGTACAGTAAAGAGTAAAGCTAACCCATATCTTTCAAAAAGGAGTTACCACCTGATGAATCACCTTCACTCCTGTGCCTTCCTAGCAATGAGCAGCATAAACTGTATACAAGATAATTAGATAAAGCAAAGACTAACTTCTAAGCTCCACTAACTCAATAACCCTTGTTGAGATCTCATTTCAGTGTTTAGATTTGAGAACTAATAACAGAGCTATCCTAATAGACTGAGTCATTGTGTCACTAATAGCCTCGTCCCTCGTATTTCAAATTTTACTCATTTGAGAACAGAGCTACATTTGAGAATAAACATAGGTTATACCGATACCTGTTGCCTGTTTGGTCTAATAGAGTAATAGGCTGTCAGAAATATGTATAATATATAGGAGTATATGTAATATATATTTTATACATTAGAGGATATATATCGGATTTTTTGATAAAAATTTTAGAGATATAACTGCACCTAATACATACACTCTCCTTCCGCCACTGCCATCTCGAGGTTCTCGACCGTAAAATTTACATAGCGTCGTTCGTGACTGCTTAGCAAAGTAGAAGCAATTAAAAGCCTGGCAAAATCATGATGGACAATAAGCGTACGTACAGCATGCCGGTCGAAATGCCTAGTCGGCCCAGCTCACGACGGCCAGTTTCTGTACCATCCGGCCCACGCTGACACGAGCCCGCTAATCCCCAGCGTGACGACGTGGTTGCAGAACGGGTTGGGCTCGATGTCCGCGATGGCAATGATCAGGTCGGCGACGTTGGCCGCCGTCGCCATGAGCCGCATCACCCTGTCCATCCGGATCCTCCTCACCTCCTTATCCTTCTCCTTCCGGTCCCCCTCCCTGAGCAGCTTCCCCTCCTGCCTGATCCCCCTCCTGATCATGATGATGTCCATGGTGATGAAGAACACGTAGCCGACGGACTCGCCGAAGGCGGAGATGAAGCTCATGCGGCGCGCGAGCAAGGCCTCCAGGACGCCGACGCGCGAGAGCCACGTGAAGTGGTCGAAGAAGAAGTAGACCATCTCGCCGGCGTTGGCGAGCACGGCGAGCGCGCCGAACTCCCCCGGGGCGCGGCGCAGTGCGTTGAAGCCCGTGAGGAAGCGGCCGGAGCGGAAGGCCTTGCGGCTGAGCCCGGAGGCCGTCTCCCAGTTCTTGGCGCGCTTCGCGAGGCCGGGGCTGGGGGACTCGGCAGCCCAGTGCGCGAGCTTGGACACGTACTGGAACGTCTTGACCAGCTTGTCGATGCCATCGCGCTTCGCGAGGAAGACCACGAGCTTGTCGAGCGTGTCCCCCGCGCTCATGGCGGTGGCTAACTGCGGTGGCTTGGGTGAGCTCAGGGGAAGCGCGCGCGCGCGTCCATGGGAGAGGCTTGGGGCGAGAAGTGGCCGCGAGCTTGGGATAAAGGGGTCGTGGCGGGTACTTGGCTAGGATGCGTTTGTCCTCTGCGGCGGAAGTAGTTTTCTGGTGGTGGTGAGGATTGAGAAATTTGAGAGCGCCGAGGAGAGTAACACTCAAATCTTTTGTTTGGTTGCTTGATTGGTGCCTTGGTTTGTTCGTGGACTTCAGGCTACTGGGGCTCTGCTCATCTTTCTTCAAGCCACCCATATATCTTGGTCTAAGAATTGTCATCTGAACACTAACGAAAGTCATGTGAAGTTGCAGCACTGCTAAAAAAAATCATGTGAAGTAGCAAATGGAACATGCAGTTGCAAACATTAGACAACACTTTGGGCCAATTTTGAAAACTAAGGCTAATCGATGGCTAGACCAACCAGTATGGCACATGTGCTGCGTGGCTAAACCATGGTTAGATGTCATGGTTTAAGTACCACTAATTATAAGTTGTTTTCTTATCGATTGTTGAGACTTAAAAATATTCTCTTCGTCTCGCAATATAGGTAAAAAGCGATGTTTCACAATATAAATCCATTTGCAAAGATTAAATGTATAGTTATTGTTGTATTTTCACTATATACCTTTTTTTAATACGAAAAAATGGATGTGTAGTTATAGCATATCATTTAATAAATATATATTGTTTAATAACTAATTTTTCATATTTAGTGTCTCCTTAATTTATAGATATGGTGGGCTTTGAAATATTTCACGGGACGGAGGAGTAGCTATGTGGTCACAAATTGCACCATCGGGGAAAAACATTAGAGAGCAAAGATATTCTAAAAAGAAAAAAAAGGGAGTTGTACAGTGCGAGTCCGAGCCCATCAGGCTATCCTAGAACTGGCTGTACGGTTAAAGGCCATACGGAGAATTCCACAATTCACACGGCCCACGTGGTTCATTCTTGCTTATTGGGCCGCGTTGCTTCTCCTCCGCCCTCCCCATTGCTGAAGCCGTGCAGGCGCAGCCGCGGCCCTGCGACTGCGAGACGGATTGTGGGGAGGCTGCCGTTCCGTTCCTTTCACCTCCGGGCTCCGGCCGGCGAGAAGCCGAGAGGAGTCCAATCCGGTGAGCCGTCCGCTCTACTCCGCTCATGCCTCACTCATACTCAACTAGAGACCTAGCCCCGCAGCAACGCTAGTGCGAAATCTGTGGATCTGATCAAATTCGAGGCTCTAGGTATGTCTAGTAATGCTTTGGGTACGTATTCCCCGCGCCTGCCGCTACGATTTGCGCCAGGTAAACGCAGGCGTGCGAACGCCTTCCACAAACGCAGAGCCTCGTGTTTGATCAAATCGAGTTAATCTTGGATTCTATGCCCCTGCTGCCATCGGAGGATTTGCTTGAGATAAACTGTGTAAGATAACGAGAGGAGGGGTTGTTGGATCATTGCTCAAGATCCTGCTATGTTGCGCAGTATGTATAACGGTATAGGCAAGGCTGGGGCATATTTGTTGATGGTTTCAGTTACTTCCTATCTTTATACTCTTGTGATTTGTGAAGCTCAGCTGATGCCAAGGGATCAGAGTTGGTGGTTACTGGTGAGCTGTTGAATCCTTGCACATCTTTATTGGGTGTAGGTTTGGGTGTTAGGCATCGCTAGATGTACATACCGTGTAGTTGTTGGCATTATCTCCTCAATAAAAAAAAAATTACTGTGTAGTTGTAGTCTACTGGTATGAGGATTTCGTTGCTATCGTCCTGGTTTTGTTAGGGCACAGCTTATTCTCAATTCTGCAAAAAACTAAGTATAGATTATAGTTAAAGTAAGTTTCTGATATTTAGTACTATTGTCGAACACGTTTGTTAATACCCTTGGGTAAGGATTTCTACCACAATGATTGGTTGGCAGATTGTGTCCGGCACTGGAAATGTTTAGGTCTATGTAAAATAGCATGTTCTGATTTGTCCTGTTTATGTGCTTATTAGAGCCCCATTTTACCTCCTCATGTTTGTGTTTATTAGAGTCAGTCCTAACTAGTGACCCTTCTCTTGAATTCCATTCTACTTAGTTGGGTGCTTGTATGTTCGGTGTCATAATTCATGCATACTCATTCTCGTCATATAAAATATGTTTACTTTCGGTAGGTGGCTTACCTAATGAAGGTGATCATCTACCATAAAAAGATGTTGCATTTTGGTGCATTTCTAAGTACTTGGGTATGTATCATTTGGCTTCAACCTTGTACCTAAAACTGTAGCAGCATGTTGCTAGCCTGCTTAACTCTTGTTAAACTTCGCGTTTGATGGCAACGTGTCTTTAATTAGGTGCAGGTGAGACCAAATGAGTTCCATTTTTTGGTGGCATGTTTTATCATGTTTCCTACTTCAGAAGTCAGGAGTATAACCTAGATGCCAATGTGGTAACGACATCATAGGGTATTTGCAAAACTTTGTTCCAGTTATAACTAATAAGTTGCAAAAACAATCACAAGAGCTGAACCTGGTGTTCTGTTTTTAAAAATAATTGAATAAGAAGTATCTCAAAACATTAACTGAAATTATAAAGTTCTGTGGACCATTAGACCTTTTGAAAATATTTGCCCGTTGTATTGTCTCCTTTTTTGTGCAATTAGTCATTGGGACATAACCCTTTCCTATATGTGCTCCTTTTCTCACATGGATTGATAATCTTTGGATCAGTACCATCCAACAAATGGTTGAGTAACATGGAAAGACAAACAAATAACTACTAGATCAAAATGTTGATTTACTTTACTGTTCTCAACCTGACATTGAACCGAATTACATGTTATTGTTAGCCTGTGTCTTTCTTGATAGGCCATTTGTTTGATTTTCTCTTAACTGCTAGATACCTCGCCACAATCCAGACACAGGAGACACTAATTTGTTTCACTTCTGCAGTGTTGAAGACACGAATTTGACATCCTGTACCATGGCCTCTTTGCTCTGTTCACAAATAAAGTTAAGCAAAGCATATGTTAGGAGGCAGGTTCATGAGAATAGACAAACCAGATTCCCAAGGTCTCTTCATTGGAACCCCTTTCAGTCAGGCCATTTTGAAAATCTTGTGTTGCGGTGCACTAAGGATTTGTCTTGGGAGGCCTCTCTTCCATATGCTTCTGCAGAGAATGATGCCAGCATTATCAGGGGAACAGATGTTGTTGAAGCTATTGATACAGAAGAAGCTCCACAAACTCCAATCCTCCAGAGTGATCAGGATGTTGTGGAGGTGAAAAATGAAACTTCTGTGCTGCTATCAACATTTAAACGGCCCATGTGGCTCTTAGGGCCTTTGGTTCTGTTGGCTACGGGTATAGTTCCAACTTTATGGTTGCCACTGTCTTCAGTGTTTCTTGGTCCTAACATTGCCGGCCTTCTATCCCTGGTGGGACTTGACTGCATTTTTAACATGGGAGCAATGCTGTTTTTCCTTATGGCCGATGCATGTGGGCGTCAAGAGAACAATTCATTTAGCCTGATAAGGCAGATCCCAATTTCTTACAGATTGTGGAATCTGGCTGCTAGCATACTAGGCTTTCTTGTTCCTTTGGCTCTGCTTTTTGCATCCCGGAGGGGTACTCTGCAGCCACAGCTGCCATTCATTCCGTTTGCAGTGCTTCTTGGGCCATATCTTTTACTCCTTTCAGTACAGGTGCTGACAGAGATGCTTACATGGCACTGGAAATCGCCTGTGTGGTTGGTGGCCCCTGTCGTTTATGAGGGTTATCGAGTGCTACAGCTGATGAGGGGCCTCCAGTTGGCTGATGTGATCACCGCGCCTGGATGGATGGTGCAAAGTCTCCGTGGCTTGGTGTCCTGGTGGGTTCTGGTTCTTGGAATCCAACTGATGCGCGTCGCATGGTTTGCTGGACTCAACTTTGCAAGTAAATCGAGTTATGCATCAAGTGATGATATGAATCAGTAAATCATGCAAGAAATATTTTCAGGTGCATTTCTAATGCTCTTGCTGCTGCCAAATGTAACACTGCTCCTCATGTTAATGGTGGTACATTGGTAGTGAGACGCAATGCAGAGTATAAAAAGCTTTTGGCCTCACTGAAAACCTGCAAGGCCTGAGCAGTTCTTGGTAAGGCGCCACGCCAGGTCCTCTTCAGCAACTGGTTCAGCTAATGAGCTTGTCGTATATACGAACAAGAATCAGGCTGCTAGAAACTTTGAATATCAGTGTAACTACTGTAGTACAGATACACTACAAGATGTATTGAGCATGGTGCTGAACACTGGAATATTAATTTGTACGAAATATTTCCCCAGAATATAGAATATACAGTTTTTACATGTCTAAGTGATCTCCCATTTTCTCTTCGAAGGTCTGCATTTTGCAGATGCTTATTGCCATGTGAAAAGAATCAACCGCGTATCCTTCGTTCACATGTGCCACAGTGCCAGGTAGCACTCATGTGCAGGATATAAAGAACAGAAAATTCTCTACATGCCACGGAGACTTAACTTGATTCCTTGTATTTGCTACTGGAAAAATATGGTTTCTTCTATGTCACTGAGTTTCTTCTTTGTGCCGCTCCATACCACTTCCGTTTAATGCTAACTTAGATGGGAAAAGACGTATTTGCCCTTCTTCTTCCCTCTCTTTCTCCTCTTTCTCTTCTCTTCCCACCCCCTACTGCCACTGATTGCCACCACCAACCGTCAGCCTCACTGGCCTCCCCTCCACTAGCTAGGGCCGCTGCATTCTCTCCTCCTGCCAGTGCCGTTTCACTTCTCCCTCTCCTCACTCAACCATTGAGCTTGTTGTCGCCGTTCAGCTCCTCTCCTTCATCCCTATGCCGGTCTTTCCTCTCCCTTCCCTCCTAATTTGTTTCACCACTATGCTGTCTCAAAATCCGGCTGGGCCTGTCTCACCGAAGCCAAGACCCAAGCGGATCTACCTCGCCTCTAAGCAGCTGACGACCTCGTTGCCGACCACCACACTGTCGAGAAGGATGGAGGCGGGACCTAGGAGCCACCACCGCCCTCCCTCCCTATAGGAGACATCACCACCATTCGATTTTTTGCCGGCAACAATGGGTCTCACCGTCAGTCAAGACCAGTCAGACCCGCCGTCACCCCTTAGGCTACCCTCGGAGCTCCGCCGCCACCGGCCCTGTTTTCTTGGGCCATCGCATGTGCCGAGCCAAGCCGCCGCTCTCCTCCTTCCCCCTTTCTTCCTCAACACCAAGCCGTGCCGCCTCCAAGATCTCGGTCCGCCGCTGTTGGGCTTCCCCTGTGCCACCTGCCTTTCCTAGGCTACACTCTCTGCCATGGGTCTAGGTTATGGGAGGAGAGTGAGGAGAGGGAGATGAGAGGGGGGAAGGAGAGTGGGTAAGGAAGAAAACAACACCGACATGTGGGTTGTAGTTATGCAAGGGCAAGATGGATATTTTGAGAAAAAATCTGATATGTTTTTGGGGTCTAACGGCAAGTCTAGCTAAACGGAGTTAACGGAAATGGCATGTAAGAGTAAATATTAGAAACTCAGTAGCATGTATAGAAAGCAAACTTTTTTCAATGGTAAATCAAGAATCAGGTTAACTCTTAGTGGCATGGCATATGAGGAATTTTAGTAAAAGAAATATGAAGTCGTTGGTCTGCATGTCATCCAAGCGAAGTGTAAGTCATGTTTTTCCCCCAGCTAATCCTTCCTGACACGGATGTAACACCATATCTCCGAAAATGATAACCATGTATCTTGAGACGCGAATCCTGAGATATCAGATATGACGCTTTGCCTACCAGCGCACGGTGCAACCTACAATCGTCAAATTTCAAAAGGCAAGTGTCCAATTGTCAAAAAGAAATAGCAAAATCCTGAACTTGTCAAGCACACTACAGTCCAACAATATGGCCTAAGTAAAACCTAATGAGTTTAACTCAACACCTGCGTCGTAAAGGCAGCTAGGTTCAAAACACAATTTCAAGGTGCATTGTCGCAATGTTACTAGTGGAGTCTTCCGACGATACATACATTTTCTGAACTGTTTAAATCAGACGTGTCACTCAATATAAGCTTCAAGATATATTCGAAACGCAGGAGTTTCACGAAAAATAATATAAGATGATCCAAACAAACCCAAAGTTTAAAAACAAAAACTAGAAAAAACACTATACCGTTCGAACGGTATAGCACCCTCTCTTTGACTCACTCTCTAGCTCTCTCTGTCTCTCTCTCTCTCTCTTGCAATCGCACGCTCCGTCGCGATCTCTCTTACTTGCTCACTCTCGCTTCCATGTGGTTCACCGCATGCCCCCGGGTTTAGAGGGAGGCCGAAGAGATGGTCATCTAGCGATGGGCAGCAATAGAGGGTGGTAGGTGAAAACATCTAAATCCCTAAAAATACTTTTGATAATTAATAACATTATATAAGTATAAGATTAACATGTTTATTGAGTGTTTGAAAGGTTTAGGCTCGATGACGAATGTGAGATGTATGCTAAGAATCAATATGAAGATCAATGTGGCTCAAAACAAAGATATAATTAGTCTAGAATTCCGTTTTAATTTTGTCTTAGGAGAAAGGATGAAAAACCAGATTATAGGTTAAACGACATACTATTAAGAGGGATCATGACTAGTAGCTTGATAGTATATTCTTATGCTATTTAGACCAATTTAGGATAATGCATGCACTTAAAACTAAAATTGATAGCTAATTGTGCATTGTCAAAAAATATGTAGTACTGGAGTTTACACGATGATACTTTGCAAACCGGAAGTTCCGAATAAAATTGGCGGTATGTTTTTTTTCTAGAGAGCACTCTTTGAATCACATTTGTTTCCTTGGAAAATGGAATTACTGAAATCTGAACAATGAAACTACCGCAGAGCGGTAGGACTACAACTCCTGAGCGGTACTACCAGAACTCGGAAGCTCGACAAATCTGGGCGGTACGTTTTTTCAGAGAGTGCTGATTTGGCCCCCCGAGACAAATGGAAGTACCGTGCTAGAAATCGGAACTACCGACGATCAGAACTACCGTACTTATAATGGCGGTAGTACTGCGCTGCATTTTAACGATTAGTTCAGAAGCTCTGAAATAGCCGTTACTGTTGTGTCAGAACAGCCGCGGTAGTACTGGACTTTGTACTATGGTACTTTCGCTCACGCTAAAAAATTCGGGAAACTTGTTGTGACGGCTAGATTTAGTTGGTAGGGGTATAAATACTCTCCCACCTACCCAAGAATAGAGTTATACACTTTATTGCAATATCATTGAGCATAGATCATTCACTCCACACCTCATTCACTCTTGTTACACTCATTTGAGGTAGTTGAACTAAAATCAAATGCATTCATCCTAGATTGATTCTCGGTACTTGATCACCATCAAGCAAAACTTTTATTTATTACTCTTGGTGTTTACCAGTACATAGACGACTTGGTAGGAGATTGCGAGGTAACCTCTACAAGAAGATTATGAAGAGGTTCGGCGCCAACTTGAGGGTGGTTTGATGCTCACCATCTCCGAAGTGAAAGAAGAGTAACCACTAGTGGATTGAGGAGTGAGGCTTAATTCGTAGAGTCGACCCAAGATGATTGGATTTTCTCAACGCGGTGAAGATCGACAAATCTTCAATACCACAGGAA
Source organism: Dendrocalamus sinicus (assembly GCA_036346575.1). NCBI lineage: Eukaryota > Viridiplantae > Streptophyta > Magnoliopsida > Poales > Poaceae > Dendrocalamus > Dendrocalamus sinicus. The sequence goes on from CM070650.1 coordinate 11,511,091, forward strand.
AAACTTCGCGAGTCATCTTGTAGTTATTTCTTTGCCTCTACATTCCACACTTATATTTCTAGCTTTGTAATTGCTAAGATTGTCTTATTTACTTGTGCCAGAGATATATTTGCATAGACTAGTGCTTGTGGTGTCTTAGCTACACTAGAATTGTGTAGGTTTGAATTGTTTTGAAATCTTGCCTAGTTATAAATTGTGGCAATTAGTTTTAGAAGGCAAGACTTTTTAGAACCTTCTATTCACCCCCTCTAGTCGGTTATCATTGATCCTACAGTGGGCGACAGCGGAGGGAGGTATGGCAAGGAAGCGAGGTCGTCGCTGGCCGCCAGTGGTGGAGGGGGCAAGGGGAGGGGGAGGAGGAGGGGTGTGGAGCTGCCGGTGTCGGAAAAGAGAGAAGAGGGAGGGAGAGCTCACCGGTGGGGTAAGTTGAACCGACGCCAGAGAAGAGAGAGGGGAGGGAGAGTGGCTGCAGAGGAGTAGGGAAACTCTACTGTCGGAATTCCCAAGCTGCTCTCGAATTTATGCCCCGTTCCAACTGATTGTGCCGCTGCGGCTTTTGGGCGAAATTACACTGTAGCAGTTTTTTTTAATCATTCAATTAAAGAAAAATGAGGGAAAAAGAAAAATATTGCTATATCTTCATAGACAATGTAAAGGAAAAAAGAAACAAAAAGCAAAAAAACTGAAAAAGCCAAAAAAAAAGTAAGAAGTTGACGCGCGTCCATTCCGAAGCTGGAAGCGAACCAGAATACTATCTTGATGACTTACCATGAGTAGGGCTAGCTATCAAGCTTAACGAGCTATTATCGAGATTCTTTTGAAATTGGCATAGTTTGACATAAAATCATTTTATTTATCGTTTAAGTGGTTATTTCAAATACAAGTTAACGAATCACTATCGAGCCGAGCCTCATTAACCTTTTTCACTCGAAATGAACTCATTTCAATTTTAAGCCCAATAATTATTTTAATCAAAGTAATTTTGATTCGAGCCTTAACGAGCTTTTTTGCCAGCTCTAACCGTGAGCACATCCTAAGAAATGCGAAATTTGGACACTGTTGGACCCTAAAATACCCAAAATTCCATTTTTGGCCCCCTGTACAAAAAAATTCCACTTTTGGACCCCTTCCCACCGCGGGATCACCCGAGCCGCCACGTGGCGATCGTGCGATCGGGGACCGCCGACGCCGGCCGCGCGCGCGCCACCGCGCCATTCGCGTGCGGCCGCGCGATCGCGCTCGCGACCGCGCGTCCCTCCTCCCTGAGCGCACGGCCGGACGCGCGTCGCTTTCCCACCGCGCGACGCCCTCCGACCGCGTGGCCGTTGATTTGACCGCGGGATTGATTCCCGACCGCGCGTTTGGCTCGTGCGCGCGGCGGCGGCGTTTTTGGTTTTTCACCCCAAGAAGACAAGTAACACACGCGTCATCACCTAGCTCGCATGGCCCTCACTCATGGATGAATGCGAGAGATAAAACCGAGCTTCACGCGTGTATGGACATCCAGAAGCTCATTTGCTGTTTTTGAGTGAAGACCGAGCGCGCGAGGAGGAAGCAAGAAAAGTGAGGAGCGAAAGCCGTAAGATTTCAGTTGTTTCGTTTGGAATCGTGATTTGGCAAGTACAAAAGTTGTAGATCGTCTTGTGAGCTTCAAGAAGAGGTAAGTTTTGTGCCGTGCAATTATCATTTTATGTATGTCATTAGCCTTTAATTAAGCAAGCCATCTTGTGTTCTTGTTATTTTATGCGAATCTTTTATACGCTATGTATGTATAGCAAATCATGCATATGTTAGGCATAATATATTGTAGTGTATGTAGTGTTTTCCTTTGTAGTGAACATACGTACTGTAGAGTAGTTTCAGTTAGGTGGAAAATACGAATTTGTAGTGTGTAGATGTTGAGAAAATATATATTTATGTTAGAGCAATTGTAGGTGATAACAATAGTAGTAGGATTAGAAGCATATGATTAGTACGCTTAGGGAAGAACTACATACTGATGCGGTATGTGGTAAAAGAAATTACAAATAAATTTGGTAGATTAGAAATAAAATATAATAGCAGTCATAGAAAGTTATAGTAGAGCTACATAAATACTATATTAAGTAAAAGTTAGAAAAGATTGTAGTGTAATAATGTGTATGTGTTGAAAACGTAAATATTTATGTTGGAGCATTTGTAGGTGGTAAATTTGTAGATTAGAGATAATTTGTATAATTAGTGTGCTTAGTGAATGACCGTAGTATGGAAATAAAAATGATATGAATATTTAATTTGATGTATGGTACAATTTGAAAGTAAAATAGTTACAAATACATCGTAGATTTAGAAATACAAAACATATACTAATCGAAGCTGTTAATTAGATGGTACGATTGTTACATGTGTGTACTAAAATGGTTGATTATGCACTTATGTTAGGTACGCAATGGTGGCATTGAACAATTGATGGTGTTTTATGGGAGTGGTCTCGTGCGTGATGGGCGTATGGGGCGGACTGTCAAATTGCGAGCGGACCGTGATCCGGCACCGATCGAGCGCCATGAGCTTGTCCGAGCTACGGAGGTGTGTCCGTTCAGCGTTCGATCGAGAGACCGCAAGGAAGAAGTTACGGATCGAGGCGATCTATGCCTCAATGGTGGATGACGGAAGGGGAGCATATGGCAACTTCGAAGGTGACCAATGACGCGTCATGGGCGAACTACATGGAGGTCGTGCGCAACCACGATCTTTGCGATATATGGGAGGCCAATGGTGTATGTCGAGTTCGTGGAGAGGCGTAATCATCGGGCATGGTTGGTTGAGATGCGCTGGTGGAGATGAAGTGGCCGGCGGTCATGAAGACCCTTCGCGGGAGAACATGTGGGCGAGGAAGTGGGTGATGAAGGCGGCGAGGGGCGTGCGCAGAATTTCCAGCCAACGAAGGTGTGCACGACAGGTGGTGGGCGCCGTATTGGCTGTCATGAGTATCTTGGGGACCGGGTGGAAGAAGAGGACAGCGAGGAGGATGAGGAGGTTGAGACAGCGGCTCGGAGAGGACGAGGGCGGCGAAGGTGCAAGCGGAGGTGGTAGGTCGTGTTGTGACCACGGACGGTGCGTGCACGTCGTCGCCCGATCGACGACATCGCGGCAGACCCTAGTTACGCCACAGGCGGAGGAGGAGAATGGGGTTCAGCGAGGCGCACTCTTTACGGGGCGTGCTTCCGTAATAAGAGTGCCGTCCAGCGAGCTATTGCTAGACATGCCGTCAACATAAGCCGGACGTGCTCGGGTCCACAAGTCAAAGCGGACACGACGTTGTGAAGTGTGTGGGCGGGTCGTGTGGTGGCAAAGTCCGTGCACAGCGGTACAAGGCGTTGGCACGGAGTTCGGATAACGGTCTTTGCAAGATCACGATTGCGAGCTTGCGGGGCGATACATAGACACCGCAACATGACATCACGTTATGTTGCGGAGGTGGTCACGCACCTCGCCCAGCGGATGTGTCAATTACCGAAGGTTCGATGGCGGCGAGAGCGAACGAGGCGGGCTACAGTGAGCTACAAGAAGGTGTGGCGGCGGCGAAAGGTCTTTGACGGTATGTATGGGACGACGAGGAGGCGTGCGACTGGTCCCAAGAATGCTGGATCAAATTGCACAATCAAACCGAGCACTTACATAAACAGGCGGGAGAGGGTCCATCCTACGGAGGCCCGAATCGTTTCATTCTTGACAGAGTGTTCGGGCCTTCCATCAGCGATACAAGGGTTCGGTGGTGCCGTCGGTGCTAACCGTAGATGGGGCGTTCCTATCCGGCAAGTACAAGGGCACTATCCTTACGCGATTGCGGCCGATGCAAATGACCGGCTACTCGATGGCATTTGCAATTGTGGAGAGCGAGAATACGAGATAGGCGGCTTTGGTTTCTTTGCAATTTGAAGAATGCCGTAGTGCAAGACAGGCGAAGTGTGCCTTATCTCCGACCGCAATGCGAGCTTGATGTCTGCGTTGTAACGTTCTGAGATGGGACGCAGCCCCGTCCGTGGTGATGTGAAGAACGGCGGTGCATGAGGCATATTGCGGCGAACTTCCACGAAGGTTCCGTAGCAAGGACCTCATGAAGATGTTCAAGAAGCTATGCATGCGAACGAGGCGGAAGTTCGGCGCCTTGCGGGCGGCTCGATCGAGGCTACGAAGCATGTGCATGCAGCGGCAGAGGGCGTGGAGGGCTCCACAAGAGTCGGGTATTCTCGAATGGGTTGACCAATGCACGACTTGGAAATGTGGTCTTTGTTGCACGACACCGGTGGGGCGAGGTATGGGATCATGACAACCAACATGTCCGAGGTTTACAATGGTGTATTGAAGGCGTCGAGATCCTCGCCGATCACGGCAATTGTGGCGAGACACAGAACCGTGCCGTCGGGTACTTTGTGAATAGAGCGAGGATGGCGCAGAAGCACGTTGAGGAAAACAAGCAATACTCGAGAGGTCATGCAGGCCTTCATGGACGGGAAGATGGAGAAGGCTCGAACCCACATTGCTCGGCCCATTGATGGCTTAAGGAGGAAGTTTGAGGTCCGCCTAAGGCGAAGTATGTCATGGGTCAAATTAGGGGAGCGCAGCGGTATGCACGATTGGTGATGAAGCATCTTGCGGTGCAACAAGCCCGGCTTCTGCACAAGCCATGCTCCCATGTGTATGCGGCTTGCTTTGTATGGAACCAGCGTCGACACAAGTACATCTCCAAGTACTACGACATGCACACTTGTATGCAACCTGGAGTGCAGAGTTCCATTCCTACGGGGTAGACATGCACTGAGGAATTATGGCGGGAGATAAAGTGGGTGCCCAACGATGCAATGAAGCATGTCGGGCGTGGAAGGCGACAAAGCCGTCGCATCCGCAGCGACATGGATGAGAGCGCCGAGAGGATCGTGTTCGGCGCCCGAAGTGTAGGCTATGCAAGACCTTTGGCCACTCCTCGATCGGTGCCCAAACAGTCGACTTTTGCTCGATGACTAGACAAAGCGGGTTCTTTGTTGAGCTACCGCTGCCGAGCTGCTTGATGACTCGGCTGAGCCATTACGACATATACATATTAGGCTAATACTTTAACTTGGCGAATGACGTGTGGTACAATTTTCTACGCACACGTAAGAGAGTGAATGCACAAATTCCTGCAGTCTTGAGGGACGAGCCTATCTCATCAATTATCCATTTTCGGTCCCGAGCTAGTGTCAAAGTCAATAAGTCATTCCTGAAAGTCCCAAGTGCAATGATACACATCACATTCAAAAGGCATTACATAAGAAAGCATAAAATGCAAACCGGGACAGATGTACATAATATTGACAATGAAATAAATTTTAATATTGGATCAAATAACACCTCTTACCGAATGAGGCCATCATCTTGGTTCCCGTAGCTTGAATAAGGAGGACATCATTTCTAGCTTGGGTGGTGAGTGTGCATCGATGCTCTGTATTTAGAGATAAGAGGCCATTGGCAGAGCTAAACACCTAAACAATGCCAAAAGGCATGAGTATAGCCAATTCGTGATTACTAAAGAGAGCGATTGTCCTCGGTGGGATGCCAAAAGATGCCGGCTTTGGGCGGTGACATTACTAAAGAGAGCGATTGTCCTCGGTCAAATGACAAAAGCAGGCGGCTTTGCTCGGTGAGATGACAAAACATGGCGGTGTGCTCGAGACATGACAAAGCGGGCAGCTTTGCTCGGTGAGATGACAACACATGCGGCTTTGCGCGATGACATGATAAAGCGGTGCGGCTTTCCTCGAGAGACATGACAAGCGAGGCGGCTTTGCTCGGTGAGATGCCAACAGATGCGGCTTTGCGCGATGACATGACAAAGCGGGCGGCTTTGCTCGGTGATATGACAAAAGAGGTCACTTTGCTCGGTGGGATGACAAAAGATGCGGCTTTGGCGAGGGCGATGACTAAAGAGGCAGTGTGCTCGGTGACAAGACAACAAGAGGTCACTTTGCTCGGTGGGATGACAAAAGATGCGGTTTGGGCGGTGACATGACAAAGCGGGGCCTTTTTGGTGATATCGCAGCACTCCCATCTTTACTCACCGCTACGACCACGCGGACCATCTTTACATGTATGAGTAGAGACAAACGCCCCTATAAATTGGTATGCATTCCATTTCCAGCGAACATTGCACATCCAAACCCCATACTCCATCGCGCTTCCTCACCCAACCGGGATGGACAAAGGCAAGAAGAAGCAATGGGACAAGATGGTGAAGGATTGGGAGAGACCCGTGACATAGCACGGTCATTGCAGCCGCGATGCCGCCGCGATGAGAAAATCGAGCGTCTGAGCCGGGTAGAACAAGCCCATCGTGCTACGATGAAAGGTCCCCGAGCGCCGCGTAGCAACAACCCCATCCCGAACGTCCCACCGGCGTTCGCCACAACTACCACTGAGGGGAGACACCTCCCTTTGTTGGTGCGGGGCGTGTGCAAGTTCTTCAAGTCTAAGCACCGCATCGGTCTAGGTATGCGATGCTGGGGTTGCGCAAACTACTCGGTGACTACCCCAACCGCCGTTTGACACCGCAACCTATCGTGGCCGGTAACAACCACATGCACAATTTTCCCTATCTTTTGTCCTTCACAAGACGCACTAACAATATCTCTCCTTTATTTACAGTCTCGGAGCCCCTATGTGCCTACCGCAAATGGATCGATCTTGAGATCCACCTGCGGACCAATGGACCTCGACTTCGAGGAGTGGAATGTCACAAAGGAGAAGGAGTTCTTTGGAGGAGGAGCGTCGCAAGCACGAGCACACCCTGCGTATCTGCGCGAGGCATAGCGCATCTTGAAGCGTGCACGCGTGAGGATCGGGAGGCTCGCGAGATGGGCGCGAGAGAAAGAGGGAAGTGCGGCTAAGGCAAAAGAGGCGCGGAGGAGTTCAACGCCGAGCGGGCAAGGAAGGAAAGTGGCCCGGTCCACTGAAGAGGTCGTCTGGCGGATTGGGTGGGTTAGTCGCATATCATGCTATATGTTATGCATGTAATAAAAATCTACGCGACATGTTACTCCCAATCTGTATTATGAAATTTAATATCTAGTATTTTCGCATTCCATGATTCACGTAGCACCTCATTTAACAATATTAAATGTACCAAAATTTATGTATCGCATTCCATGTTACTCACCTTCACAATATCACTTACCACTTTATGTATCGACTGTTCTACGGTCAATCTTTCCTACAAAAATTTACCAAAATTTTTATGCATCTACAACTTACAATGAACATAATCTTTTATTACAACTTTATCGATTTTTATCCAGTTTATAACTACAAAATTGCCAAAACTGAAAACAATCACGGAGATTGCAACCCTAAAAATACAGCAAACCTTAAAGTCACTTACCACTATTTGTATCGATCATTCTACGGTCAATTGTTCCTAAAAAAAATTTACCAAAATTTTATTGGCATCTACAAGTTATAATGAATATAAACTTTTATTACTACTTGGTCAGATTCTTTCCGAGTTTACATTTACAAAATTGACAAAACATACAAATAACATGGTGATTGCAAACCTAAAAACCATACGAAACCCTAAATATCACTTACCACTTTACGAAACGATCGTTCTATGATTAATCCTTTTAAAAAAATATTTATCCAATTTTTTTACATCCGCAACTAACAATGAACATAAATTATTATTGCAATTTTATCTATTTTTTCTCGGTTTATAACTACAAAATTGCGAAACCATACAAATATTCACGAGTATTGCGGTCGGGACATGCGGTCGGGAGCAACGCGCGCTCGTGCGCATCGGGATCGGGACGCCTTGGCAGCGGCGATCATGTATTGGGCGAGAGCGATCGTGTGGCCGGGAGAAGCGATCGCGCGATCGCGAGCGCGCGATGGCATGATCGGCGACGCGAATGGCGCGTGGCGCGCAGCAGCGCGCGTCGTGCGGTCCCCGATCGCCGACGATCGCCACGTGGCGGCACAGGCGATCCGCGGTGGGAAGGGGTCCAAAAGTGGAATTTTTTTGTACAGGGGGCCAAAAATGGAATTTTGGGTATTTTAGGGTCCAATAATGTCCAAATTTCAAGAAATGCCTCGCATTCACCTACCGTAGCTTTTTCCCTTTTGCCGGAAAAGGAAAACCATAGAAAAATGCATTGCTGCTTTTGACCCAGCTTATGAGCCTGTTTTTTTACTTCGGCTTATGACTTTTAACTGCAACTTACAGCTTTTAAACTATTTGTGAGAGAGTATGGAGTTTCTGTGTAAGCTGCTCGTGAGAGAGTACAGAGTAATAGAAATTTATGTACAATTTTGACTGATATAAATGAACCGATATAGTATATATTATAATTAACTTATAGATACTATTTTAAAAATACTTTATTTAAAAACTAGTTTCTCTAAAAAAAGCTGAAAATCAGCTTTTAGATTCCATATTGGGTGATCATTTCAGCTTCAGTTTTTAGCTTCCGGCTTATTTTTCACTATTTATAAATTTCGTCTTTTTCTGAACTTTTGGTTTTTTGTTGAGCTTTTTTGCCGGTTCTTTTTTTCCCGTATTTGTTTGTATTATACGTAATGGGCTAACATATTTTTTAATTTTTTAAATTTAATTATGCTAAATAAATCTCTGTCAGCTATAGTGTTTTTTCAGCTAACTTCAATATCTTTCAGCTATAAACCACTCAAACAAGCCAAAATGATCACACTTTCCCACGTCGTGCTCGTCTCAAAGACAACCTTCCCTCCTGACTCTTGTTCCGTCCGCGATTCCAAATTCACATCCGCTCCTCCCCTCCTCGCCTCCCGAGGCAAGTGCAAAGCCCACTCACTTCCCAAACCCTAGCTCCCCTCTCGCGTCGTGGCCACTGCGAATCAAGCCCGTACCGAGCTCGAGCATTCCCCCCCCCCTCCACCCCAATTCGAGCGGCAGATGGGCTCCGGCTCCAAGGAGTTGCTCGGGATTGAGGGAGGCGACTCCTCTGGGGTCTGACCCCATTGAGACCCAATGAGGCCATCACTCGGATGGCCGACACGTCCTCCTCTTCCCCCGCATGAATCTCTCCGCGCGAGCGCCGTGTTCTCCCGTGCCGTCTCTCCGCGCGCGCCGCTTTAGCTTTCGTCGACCTCTATCGCCTGCTGCGCCTCTACGTCGCTTCCACCTACTTGGAGCGCGAGGCGGCCGCGGCCGAGGACGACCTCTGCGCAGTGCGCGACCTCCGCGCGAGCGCCGCTTCAGGGTGGCTTCCCGCCGGCTATCACCTTCTCGAAGAAGCACTCCTGTGCCTGGGCGAGCATGAGCTTCTCCAGCATCCCGGCACACTCGGGCGTGACATCGACCGTGGTGGCTCCCGCGGCGACGGCCTTGGCAGCGACCCCGCTCTCCCTGAGTCACGCGAACGCGCCCGCAGTGCTCTGGAACGCGCTGCACGCCGTCCTGATCCCGACATCGGTGGCGCGGTCCGCGGTGAGCGCGACCTGCGAGTAGACGGCGCCGAGGTTGAAGAGCACGGCGGCCTTCTCGAGGTGGATGGAGTCGAGGCTGGACTTCTTGTTGTTCTTGAAGGCGTCGTGCCAGGTGAAGGAGAGGGAGTGGATGTGGCCGTGGTTGGCGGAGATGGGGAAGCGACGCGTACGATGCATTGTACTCCACACTGCAATGATAATTTTAGGCTTTAAATCCGATTCCAGAAATTGCTATGATGGCGACTAACTAAAAACCAAAATTAGCCAAGCACAAGAATCTTTTCTCCTGAAATTTTTGCATCCATCACAGCAAAGTTGGGGGAACTGCGCACAGTTTAGCAGGGAAGGAAACGCGGCAGGGAAGAAGCGAAATTACTGGAACAACACATTACGGAGGGGCGACAAGAAGCATCCATTCACCAAAGCCAAATCTCAAAATTCACCAGAACGCGCAGAATGGGATAATTGATAAAAAAAGAGAGAAGGAACCCAAAAACACGCAGGGCGAGCGAGCGAGCGAGCAGTGCACTGACTTGATCTGCTCGTTGATGGCAGCCTCGCACTCGTCGACGAACATGTGCCTGGCCAGCGACTGGTCCTTGCCCTGCGGCACGAGCGAGAGCTCCCCCATCAACTCCTCGAATGGCTGGAAGACCACCCCGCTGAGCACCTCCTTCCCCTTCCCCGCCGCCTTGCACACCTTCTCAGCAGACGGAAGGCCGCGCGGCGCAGCCACCCTACGGAGGCGGAGGTTGCGCACGGCGCAGAGGTCGTCGAAAGCTGAAGCGGCGCTCGCGCGGAGAGACGGCACGGGAGAACGCGGCGCTCGCGCGGAGAGATTCGTGCGGGGGAAAAGGAGGACGTGTCGGCCATCCGAGTGATGGCCTCATTGGGTCTCAATGGGGTCAGACCCCAGAGGAGTCGCCTCCGGGATTGAGCCCCTCGAGCTCCGATTGCCCTGTACGGTCTCTCCGCCAAACATTCCGTGCTTGTATTTAACTGTTCTGGCACACGCCGTCGTTTTATTTTGACGAAAATTTTGGGGTTATGGTGGTGTGTTTCTCAGATTCCCGTGCGAGTTTAAACGAGTGTGGAGGAGGGAATTTGGCGGTTTCATTGGTTTGTTCGTTTATGCTGAATTTTACTCTTTTGTCTTTTGAATCGCGCAGTCGAGACGAAGAAGCAGATCTCGTGCTCTGTGCAGCTGACGAACAGAACAGATGACTACATCGCTTTTAAGGTAATCGGAATTTCTGACGCCTTCATCCCCCCTTCACCCTCCATTGGTGGATCTAGGATTTCTAGGCCCCTCAGGCTACTAGCTAACAGGCTAAGAACGAACGTGAATTTAGAACCACACTACGGCATAATTGAAGTACGTTGCAAATACAAATTTAGTTCAATGTTTCAACACAAAATATAATAAGAAAAACATAGCAAAATATAAACATGTAGCATAGTGGAGATACAATTTGAGTACCTAAATAACAAAGATTTGCTCTTATCGTAGACCGCCGCTTCTTCATCAATAGTAGAACAAGAATTAGAACCTACAAAGACAACATAAGAGAGTAAGGGCCTGTTTGGCAACGGCTGCGGCTTATGGCTTATGGCTGAAATTTTTGAATTTTGGTACATTTACAGTCTGATTCTGAGAGAGATAGATACTCACTTGCGATTTTGGATGGTACGGATGTTGGGCTTTAACGTGTACATCGTTTAACTTGTAGACCCGTCTTGAGAAAATACTCCATTTGAAAGTTAGGATCTGTAGCAAAGCCAAAAGCATGACTGGAGGAAAAGAGCAGGCCCTAAGTCAAATAGGTGTATGAATAAATACGAAGAACATGAAGTTTATATTTATAAAAAGTTAACTCACTACTAGCACGAGCTAGTTGTTTCTTACGTAATCTCATTCCTTTAAAACACACTAAAATCTTATCATCATTAATACTTGCAAATATGTCTCGCTCATCTACTCATCATTCATCTTATTCCGCAAATCAGTCTTAATAATCTTCATAGCCGAGAAGGCTCTTTCTACTGTTGTTGTTGCCACTAGTAAAAGCAAAGCCAATTCAATGAAACGATATATCAATGGAAAAACTGTGTCTATCAGTTTGAACTATCTTCACAGCAAGATTTCCAAGGTCAGTGCAAGTTGTAAATTCTAGATCATCTCTCACATCAACAATAAATATGTCAAATTGGTCCCTAAGGACTACACAATTATATTGGGAGAAGTCAGCAGCTTACATCCTAGTAAGTTCACCTAATTTGTTCTCAAGCTGAGCCACTAACATTGAATTTTTCCAGCCCATATAGAAATATTTTGCACTACTAAATTTTCTGGGTGTAACTACCCTGAGGCCCAGAGCCCCCCCCCCCCCCCTCCCCCCAAGCATTTTTCTTTCTCAGAGCATAGAACTATGCAATTATGCAAAATGTCAGAATGTAATGGCAAATTTGGTGAAATATTGTGCTTCATAGGTTAAGACAACCAGCCCTAAGAAGTACTGTGTCCGGCCAAACAGTGGCATTGTGCCACCACGGTCCACCAGCGATGTCATCGGTAATGTTGACTCCCATACCCTTCCAGCGAATGAATTCATGGGAATGCTTTCCCCCACATTGTTATATGTATGCAAATATTTGACAGTTTCTTGGACTTCTTAGTGACAATGCAAGCGCAACGAGAGGCACCACAAGACATGCAGTGCAAGGACAAGTTTCTCGTGCAGAGCGTTGTGGTGAGGGAGGGCTCAACAACCAAGGATGTCACTGGAGAGATGGTAGTTCCATGTTCTAATGTCTCTTTGTTGGTGGATTATGTTGATGGATGCTTGATTATATAGCGCTAACAAGTGAGCCTTGTGTAGTTTAACAAAGAATCAGGTAATGTGGTGGATGAGGTGAAGCTGAAGGTTCTCTACGTCCAACCACCCCAACCTCCATCCCCCGTGCATGAGGGATCTGAAGAGGGTTTGTCACCTCGGCCTTCGTTGTCGGATGGGGGCGACTTGAATTATCAAGACGTGAGATCTCTGTCTACATATTGTTTGTTTCATTTCCTTGTTTGTCCTTAACTGGTATGGTTGTGATTGATTATTTTTTAGATGCAGACAACAAGAGAATCTGATGAGCCACCATTGTTCTCTGTTAGTATCTTAACTTTTATGTCCACTTACCCCATTCTGCTCGTTTTTCAAACTGAGTTAAACTGAGTTGTTGTTGGTTCCAGGCTATAACAGCGCATAAGGAACCAGAAGAGATAACATCTGAAGTGAGTTCCTTCAAACAAGTTTGTTTTTGCTTGCAACTTTTAATGGAAGTAGTTCAAAACTAATAGGTTTGGACCAGATTTTAGCAAACCTTGCACTTGAATCTTCCGTTGAAGTAAATATCAATTACGATAGAGATATGACTTGTCCTTTTTTAATTTATAGTATCAATTCATCACTTCAATGACAACATCACAATTGCTAAATAGGTTTGTTATAGTTAGTGATACCTTTTAAAATTCATCTATCAGTATTGTCACGGTGACGCCTAGGCGTCGTGGCGGTCCACGGGGGATGCCATGGAGCTTCGCCGTGACAACCATCCTCCTCGTCTTCCTCAACTCTGGCCGCTGGGAATGGTCCTATCCAGTTGGATTATGGCCGGGGGCGGTTGGATTTGGCGGTTGGCGGAGACGGGGTGGGAGGTGCCGAGGAGGGGAGGCACCAGGTGGGGGGAGTAGGCGAGGCACCGGGGGTAGGAGGCAGCGCCGGGGGGGGGGGCACTGGGGAGAGGCGGCGGGCGGTGGGAGGAGGCACTGGGGAGGGGAGGCCGCGGGAGAGAGAGGTGTTGGGAGAGTAGATTATATGAGGGGGACCGGCCGACTGGATTGTATTTACTCCATCATGCATGCATGTAGAGTGTATGCCTCGCCGTGGCATCGCCATGGCGTCCTGGCGCCTGTTAAGCGTCGTGGTCGCCAATTACGCCATGACAACTATGATCAGTATGGATTTGGAAGAACCAAAGAGGCCAGAGTTGTGATAGTGGTTCCTCCTAAATCACATATCTAACGTGATTGTAGCTATTCTCCTTAAAACTATTACGGTGTTTGCTTTTATATTATAACTCTAAATGTAAATGTTTTAGAGAGTGAACCTTCATATTTACTCTCTTTGGAGTTAAAGGCCCTGTTCTTTTCAGCTTCTAAAAGCTGCTTTTCGGCTTTTCTACAGTAACTAACTTTTAAACGGAGTATTTTTCAAGATAGAGTCTACTAGTTAATTGTAGTACATACTTTATTGATTTCATTTATATCGGCAAAAGCCGCACATGAGTTTCTGTTACTCTATAATCTCTCATATAAACAACCTAAAAGCCACAAGCCGCAGCTAAAACAACAGGCCCAAAGATTATGGTCCAAATTTCATGAGACCTAGACCCAATAAATTTTGCCTAGCACATGTAAATGATGAGTGAATGTTATGCATCATAAGGTGTCCATGTTGAGGTTTTTAAACGAGACATCAGTAAGCTAAAAACCTCGTTGCTTGGTATGTAAGCATTATGTCAAAAATAGATCGTTATGTAGAAACCGCTTTATGATAAACTAAGCTCATGAATCACACAGAATGACGCAAAGAACATTTTTGTGCCAGATGCTGTTGTACTTGTTTACACCATTGAACTTGAGCGAATGCTCAACTTGTTGCTGAGATACTAAATAATTGGCAGCCAGGACATTGGATCTTTAAGCCTGAAACTAGCGGAAGTTTGGTATTTTGATTTTAGAGTGTCATGTACAGGGATAGACTTCCAATTCAAAACGGCTTCTAGCTTCCAGAAGCTAGAAGCCATTTTGAATGCGTTGTCTTCTTAGCACATCTTTTTTTCTTTTTTCTTTTTTTTGCATTGTCCATAGAGATATAACGGTTTTTTGTATTTTCCTTCATTTTGCTTAATTAAATACCTCAGCCAAAAGCTAACAGTCGCTACAGTGCCTATTTCAGCTAAAAGCCATCAGCAAAAGCTATTTTGAACGGGGTCTTAGGCTCCACTCCAAATGGCTTCAGCTACTTGGAACGCGTCGGTTTCTTAATTTCTGGTTTTTGTTGGCTTTTTGGTATTTTTTTTCTTTTTTCCTCCTTATTCATTTGCATTGTTCGAAAAGATGTAGCAGTGTTTTTCAATTTTTCTCAATTTTAATTATTTTTTCTCATTTTTTGATCCAGAAAAAGCTAACAGCTGTTGCAATGCAATTGCAGCCAAAAGCCTACAAACAGAAGCCAAAAGCCGTAGCTTTAAACTGTTTGGAGCACTACCTTAAGCCACTAGTGAGCCTATATTCAAGCTCTGGCAACTTTGTGATAGTATGCTGTGGTGTGAGTTGTGAGACATCCCTGTGTGTGAACAGCACTATGATGAACTTGATCAAGTTGCAATTAGGTGCTGCTGTGCTGATTGATGATTCTTGCTGCAGTATATTTATTATTGTACAACTGGTTATGTGCATGCACATGGTCCGTTGTGCCCATTCATTTCATGGATCATTGTTGGTCAGCTCAACTTATGACAAGATTCCCAGTTCATTTCGGACTAATTTTGTTATTGATCTGTTGTCAATTTATATCTTTATTTTATATTTGGCCCTTTCTAGTCATGGTGAAGTTGTCAATGGTAGCTAATTTCACAAAGTGATACATAAATCCACCAAAATGGCCTACTATAGTAATCACATTGTTATAGGTGCAAATGCAAAACTTCTGTGGTACATAGTGTAATATTTTGTTTTTGATAATGATATGTTCCTTTTGTTACATTTGGCCTTCATTATGAAGCAATTAATGTGCTCAACATTTAACATTGTTCAGCTTTTCAGCCAGATTTTGTGAATGAAGTAATTTTTGCTTGCCTTGTACTGACATCAATAATATCTCATTAATTTTTTTTTATTCTATGAGTAGACATCCGCTTTGATTTCAAGATTGACAGAAGAGAGAAACTCTGCTATTCAGCAGAACAATAAGCTTCATGAGGAGCTGGTTAGTGGATTCTATCTTTATGCAAACATTTTGTGGCATGATCTACTATTTGACTGTAGCAGTATTCTTTTCCTAGTTTGATAAAACTTGAAGAAATGTTGTGATCATTTATGCATTTTTCTTTAGAAGAACACTAGATGGTTCGCTACATCATACTACTATTATTGTCAATATCATGTTCTCATTGCCTACACCTATATTCCTTTTCCCTTGTCATTTTTTAGCTTCTACAATGTTACAAATCTGTTCATTTAGCTTAAACATCTCTTTCGGCTCAAAGTCTGTTGCAACTCACGAGGTGCAGCATCGATGGTATTTCATACCAAACTTGTTATATTGCCTTCATGAATGGAATGTTGGTACAGGAAATATTGTTAAATTTCAGTTGTGCACATGGAAACCTAATATAATTGTAATTAAACATCTTTTATATAATCTCAACAGGACCTTGTGAGGAGGGAAATCAGCAAGCAGAGTGGTGGTTTCCCATTTGTGTTCGTGGTGGTCATTGCTCTTCTGGGAATTGTACTGGGATTTATCATGAAGAGATAGATGAGCGAGTGTAATTCTGCATCTTGTTAGCCTTTTTCCTCGGAAAAATTGAATATTGTCTGCATTTTCAGGTGCATTTGTTTACATGCGCTACACTAATACCACATAGCATATCCATCTTAGGATCTAATATCATCTGTAATTGCGTGCATCAGATTGGCTGGCTATCTCATGTTGCATTTCTTTAACCTCATGTTAGTTTCGGTTTGCAGCTTGTAGTGTTTGCTTGTGCATTAAGAAGGTTGGCATTGGTATCTTTTGGTAAAGTTGTAAAAAAAATCCTTTCAATTAACTAGTACTCTGGTATAATTTCCCAATGCTTTCTGGATAAGACGTGGTTACATACTTACATTTCCTCGTATCTGAGCAAACGAGTCTAGACCAATGGATATAATTTTTCAAATTCTGATATCGGCGAGTGCATATCAAGAGCTCATATGAGCATAGCTTCCAAATCCATATAATAGTGTGTGCAACAATGTATTCCTCCTTAAAACTGAGACAATAATTTACGGCGAGTGAGCGGTGCAGAACATTCACTTTTCGATGAAACACTGCGTGCATTTATTCAGTTGCGCAGACCTCACGAGGCCGGGAGCTGCTCTCCAGAATGTGTTGCATCGGGATACAATGGTGCGGAAATCCTCGAGGTTTATCTGTGGATAGGTAAAACTCAAATGTACGGAAAAGTAGAGGATAGTGGAATTGGAAATTCAAAAGATATATGTCATTGTAGCGCTAATACAGCATTAGGAGTAATGATGAACAAGCATTCTCAACATTTGATAAACTGGCAATCGATATCGGTAGTAGACATCCAAATTCCATAATGATCACTGACATCTTATCAAATTGAAAAGTTAAAATGACTGAGTTGTCGTTAGCGGGACATGTTGTAATTGATGATCCAAACCAGCAAGATGATCCAAACCAGCACAGTGATGGTCCCCTCGTACTGTACTTGAGAAAACAGGCATCCTGATGGTCATTCAGTAAAGCTATAAGGGGTATTCATACATTAAAGAATTGCCGATTCAGTACATTCACATTTTTAAATATATTATCGACCTTTTATAAAAAGGGTAAATAGCAGGAAAAAGGGATGAAAATCTGCCAGTTCTGGCTTGGCTAAAACAGGCACCAGCGGAGGTTTGGAAAAAAAGTGCATCTTTATCTAATTTTAAATGTAAAATTCTCTAGATTGGAATTTGGAACTGGTTGCCACTATTAATTGCTTGGGAAATGCTTCCATGAGTGGACAAACCACGAAATTGGGTACTTTTATTAGAGGCACAAAATGGTGTTCTAAACAATGCGTTTTCAAAGTAGAAAATTTGATATTTTAATTAAAAAGACAAACCTTTCCATCTCTGTCACTATCAAAGCAATGGATCATCTCAGATATCTCAGAATCTGTCCATATGAAATCATGTACTGTAGGCATTCTTTCAAGATCCACGGTGTGATACATCCTTTTCCAACTTCTGTAGGTCAAAGTAGTAACCAATTAAGACGGTTTACAAAAAGTAAAAGATGAAGAATAAAATAAAAATAAAAATTGGAGCTATCTAGTACATGCCCAGGGGGGAGAGAACTATGTCAATCTAATTTTTACGTTTCTGCTCTTAATGTAATACCACAAATATGCAAATGGGGAACAAAAGAGATAAAAGAGGGAAGATTTGCCGTCAGAGCCATCGGCCTTGGAATACCGAACAAAGGTAGTGCTCACAGAGGTTCCCAGACCGTCCGGGGTCGGTCGGCGCCTCTCGCTACTGTGGGCTTCGTCATTCGGCGAAAATATAGCCAATGCCCATTTTTACGGACTTACCTGCTGCAATAAAAACCCCAAAGCCAACAGAACCCCTTGGACCAAAATGCCCCTGGGCAGCCAGGCATATGAGAGAGGGATGGGAGTTAGGTGAGGGCGTTCCGGTCATTTCATAAATGCAAAGGCTGCCCAACCATGCTTTTATATGCTAGCACAGAACAAGCAAGACCATTTTCTTTCCCCAACCGTGAAACCAAGCCTCATTTCACCATTCTTTCCCCCAACCGAGAAACCAAGCAACATTTCACCATCTCCTTCCTCAACCAAGAGTAAGCCAGCCAAATAAGAGCTAGGGGAGGAGAAGCCTGAGGAGAGGAGCACGAAGATGAAGGAGTCAAGGCGACGGTCATTGACATGGAGCCTTCATCGACAACCAAGGCACCCTAGGAGGGCTGGACGTCAACCCGACCGCAAGCCGACGGTAGCCGGCAAGTGAGCAGGTCTTTCCCCACCTCTCCTTCAAGCAGTGGCAGAACCAGGATTTGGCTACGCCCCGGGCTGAACTCTAACCACCTAAAACTAACGCCAATTTGTATCCATACCACGATATAACAAAAGTATATCATAATTAGCTAATTGTATTACTAATATGAAACTTGAGTACAATACTAAACAAGCAAACATAAAGCATAATACGAAGAACATGGCATGATCTCAAAGTACAAAAAATGTAACATAATAGAGATACAATTTGAGTACCTAAATTACGATGAATTGCTCTCTATCCTATCCTGTCATTTCTTCATTGATAGTTGGACATGAACCAGAACTTGTAAATACAACATATGAGAGTAAATCAAACATGTGTATTAATAAGTATGAACAACACGAGGTCTATATTTATAAGAAGCTAACTTACCACTAGCATGAGATAATTGTTTCTTACGTGACCTCATCCCTTGAAACACAATATTCAATCAATCACATTTTAGTATATCAGCTGAATGAACCCCTCCGTGTATGCTGGATTTTCACATAAGAACAAGAATTACAGAAACACAATCCTGCTATATTAACTGATATCATCATGCTAGTTGGGAAAGCAATACAATTTGAACATATACTAGTTGGAAAAAAATTAATCTCGAGTCTGGAGTTCTGGACTGACTGGACATCAGGACATCATCAATTCACATTTCACTGATTTCATGCTAGTTGGGAAAGCCAGTTGATTTCATGCTAGTCTGGACTGACTGGACATCAGAAATCGCACGTCTCACCTGGCGCGCGCGTGGCGACGAGGCCGGCCGGACGTGCTACGCCTCGCGGCCGCGGCGAGGCGGGTCGCGACTCGGGAGGCGGGCGCGCCGAGATGGGACGGGAGACAGGTGGCGCCGAGGCGGGTCGGAGGCGAGTGGGCGCGGCGGAGGCGGGCGGGCGGCGGCGCGGATCTGCGCCGAGGCGGGAGGTGGGGCGGGCGCGCGGAGGCGCGAGGCGGGAGGAGGGGCGGCGCTAGATCTACACCGGGAGGCGGGGCCGGGCGGCGCTGGGAGGCGGAGGAGACGAGGCGGTACGGTCTCAGGTTTCCGCCCGAAATCGTGAGGGCTGAATGCTTGGGCGCGCCTGCGCAGAGACAGTGGTGGCTTCTGGGCGGCGTGAAGACTGAAGACCGTGGGCCGCGCGGAGACCGTGGGTTGGCTTAGCTGAACTGTGAAATATATATGGGCTACCTGGGCTGAATACTAATACTAATACCTCGGGCTGACCTGGGCTATACACTACAAATTTTCTCACGCCCTGGGCTGAAGCCCACCTTGCCAGGGGCCCAATTCCGCCCCTGCCTTCAAGCACACCCATGCCGCGGCTTAGCACAAATCCCCACACAGCACCACCATAGTGCACTAGCGGCGGTGAGCCCGTAGGAGTCGCCGTGCACCCTTGGGAGGGAGAGCATGCTCCCCGGTGCATGTCTCCCCACCCAGTCCCATCACGGCGACCCCCGTAGGCGTTCCCAAGGCCAAGTGCACACACCATGAGAGCAAAGGCAGACTGAGGCTAGATCACAAACATGCAAAAAATAGGGGAAGGGGGTGCACTGCCCTGAGTAGTAGAAGCGAGCCGCAGAGCGCCGGTGCCGCACCGGTGACCGACGGCTCCATTGGGGGTGAGGCCGAGCACCGACCTGCGCTCGCGCAGGGGCCGGTGAGTCGAAGGAGTTGGTGCTGTAGGGGAGCGGTGGAGGCGGTGGCGCCCAGCGCCCCACCGCCACGCGCGCAAGGGGAGGCGATGGATTCAGTTTGGGCCGGCCGGATACGAGGCGGGGAAGACAAGGGGTGAGCAGGGGGCGGCCGGCGGTGAGCCCAAGGGCCGGCGAGCCGGACTCGCCCGCGCGCCGTCGCGCCGCCCAGAGAAGCACATGGATGGGGTCCCGCGCGCAAGAGAGAGGGAGAGAGTGAGTGGAGATTGAGGTCCCTGTATGAGAATGACGGGCTACTGTGGTCCCTGTATGAAAAAGGATGAGCTTGTGATCCCCGCATGGAAACAGGCGGGCCTGAGTGAGCATCGATGGGTGCTCGCTCTGCTATACCGGTATAGGCCAAAGAGATAAGAGAGAAGTGCATGTGTATGATGAATAGTTCATCGGAACTTAAAGTGATTAAATGGAAAAGTAGTTAATGAAACTGGGATGATCATGGTCCGATTTGTGAACCTGTTATTTGCTGTCTTGTTTTGTACTTATTGAGTCGGTGGATTCACCCTTATTTCGTTGATGTTTTTAGGTGACCGTTGAAGACGTCATGCACGGGCGGGAGTAGCACATGAATAATTGGCACGAATCAACAGAACTCTTTGTATCACATTTTGTCAATGTATTTTAGCCTTTTCTAGGCTAGAGTAATCGCTAAAAAACGCTATGATGTATTTGAACGCAGCATTATCAATAAATTAGTGTTGGCCTAAATTCTTCTGGTTGATGATGAAATGGTAAGAGTATGCAGTGGTGGTAACATTCCGGCCCAGAGGATGGACGGGGTGTTACACTTAAGATAACTAACCCATTTGTCTCTAAAGGAAAACCCGAAGGAAGTGCCTTAGCACAGATAAATTTCAGCTTGGCTTGTTGGATACTGTTAAAAAGTAATATCTATTACTTTATTAGCAAGTATTGCACAATCTATAAACTGTACACCATAAGTTAATTCACGAATACTTCTCCTTATATCCACAGTAAAGAAGGTGCAGAACAAACTTGTTTGGACAAAATTGCAAATAACTGATGAAGCAAAAACTCTTATCAATTAGTCATTGCTAAGGTATGTGCAAAGACATGTTTCAATTATGGTCAGGAACTTGAAGAATATGTACTAATGCATGCTAGGTAAGTGTGGTATCAAATTCCACAGTAGATCTAAATCTGAACTCTGAAGTAGTTCCAGTGCAGATGGAGACTAAGCCAACAATTCCATGGGCACGAAACCAGTGCAAGAGCATCAGATAATCAAATTAGACAACAATATGTCATTTGTGCATGACACCATAGCATTTCTGTTATTTGCTACATACATAGATGGATCAACAAAATTTACTTTAAGTTCACAGGATTTTGTACTACGACTATTTCTCTGGGTTATTTTACTCAACAAATTGAGTTATAAACAACTAATTCTAAATGGAATCCAAGGTTCAATTTTTTAGGGGAACTCAAACTTCGAATGGGCACAAAAGGGACTTCCTAGCCAGATAAAATATCGTCGAATGAGAAGAATGCAACCACATCATCTTCTGTCAGTTGTATCCTGCTCTTGCCCTGAAAGCAATGAAAAGTGAAAGTGTAAAACACATATAAGATAGGATAGAAAATTAATACAGGCCATGCTGGTAGGAACGTACCTGCTTTTTTATCTTCCTGTTTTTAGCTGAGTCCTGAATAGGTGCAGTGCTATTATTTTTGCACGGAGTGCCTTCACTTCCTCTCATTCCTGCGCTTGAAGTTTCTGCACCCATTGCTGTCACGGAATTTTCTGAAGGCCCTGCCAGGGAGAGAGCGATTGCCTGCATAATTAACATTGTTAAGGAGTGACAGAATGTCATGATGAAAACATAGGCAAATAAGTTCGGAGTTCAATTGCCATTCTAGGACCACGTCAGTTTAGTGGCTGCATTTGTGATTATATATTAACTGCTGTAAGGCTGCATTATCATCCACAAAATCAGCGATGGGAGCACTCTCTTTTCTAGGTGTGCTTTTAGAAGATTTTCCTGAGTTCAACAGCTTCTTTTTCTTTCACTGAACAAAAAGAGAAAGGACAACTATGCATTAATACTTGTATATTGTACTATGCATTAATACTAATAAAACAATATACAGTCATATTTACATGCAATGTCACATTCTGATATACATTTCATCAGTGAATCTCCAATCCATTGTGCAGTGAAAACTATTAATTATAACTTGTGAGGGTTTAACGGGGCAAACACAATGTGTTACTGGTTGCATAACGGAACAATAATTTCCAAAAAAAACCTGTAAGGATGCCATGAACTAATATACGCTTATCGTTTTGCTCGAGACCACTACAAAATCAAGAATGTCACGAGAGATTAGTGAAATGAGAAGAAAAGCTCGGAATAAGCTACAAGATCACACTACAGCTGACACAAAATGATATATTTTTATTTTAATTTTAGTAAGCTAGAACCAAGGACCTCAAAAAATTAAAATAGGGATAAAATACAATCACAGGGAAAAAGAGGACCCCTCTTTACGAGACCTAGAGGAGGACTTGATCTCCTCCTTGTCGTAATCTTGGTCGCTGGCCGATGAGCTCTCCTCATCCTCGCCGCCGCCGTCATCGGAAGGGAGCTACTCCTCGTCCGCGTTGGCCGATCAGTTCTTCTGCTTCCTCTTGGTTGCCGCCGCCGCCGCCGGGAACGGTTGGTGGAGGAGGGGGGACGCTGCGAGGCGGCGGATGCCGAGGGCCTGGAGGCGGGCCTCGTTCTCTCGTATCCGTGACAGCCGCTCCTTCTAGTAGTCCGTCATGGGCTGGGCTTCGGCGGCGCCTTCGCGCACTTCGCAGGCGTCGGTTTCTTCTCCCGCCATGGCGAGGCGGCGGCAGGAAATAAAAATTGCCCTGTATTTCTTCTCCTTTCGTCCCCCACTTTCTCCTCTTTTCCTCGAGAAGTAGGCGGGTACAAAAACAAATAAAATATCGGAAAGCCTAGGATCCTTCGTGATAAAATTCGTCCACAACCCGCCCTTGCCCCCCTTCGATCTGAACTGCGCAATGCCAATCGAACGGTCCAAGATGGTGGATTTTTATTCTCTATTGAAACCTGAGAGCGCAGAATGGCCCATGTAAGGCATTGAGGCCGTGAGGGACCGTTCGATATGGCTATGACTTATGGTTTTTGACTGAAATTTTTGAATTTTGGCTGTTTGTGACAGAGATTACGGAGAAAGAGATATTCTGATTTTAGTTGATACAGATGTTGGACTTTTAACGTGTACTACAATTAACTTGTAAATCCCGTCTTGAGAAAATACTCCGTTTGAAAGTTAGATACTGTAGTAAAAGTCAAAATCAGCTTTTAAGGCATCTGTAGTGTATGAAAAAAGGAGGTCTTAAGCCATCTTAAGGTCAACCTTATACATTACAGGGGTGACCTTAAGCAGACCCTAAGTAAAAAAAGCTTAAGGTTGGTCCTCAAGCTAAAGACCTGGTCACAAGCATTAAAATATAATTTTTCTTTATCTGCCAAGTGGGACCGTCTTAAGGCCCCTTAGGTTATATGCACTATGGAGTTGGTCTTAAGGTTTAGATGAGACCCACCTTAAGACCATTTGGGTTATATACACTACAGATGCCCTTAGAAGCTGTAAAGAACAGGCCCTAAGCTTGCCCTAAGCGTTTGGTCAAGGCGCAGGTTTGCCTTCTCCTCCCCCGTGGCGGGTGTGGCTAAGTGTTCGACACTTCTGCTGCTCTCCTGCCATTCATGTCCTCTTCTTTTCCTCCCAAAGTCCCAACTCCCTTCGTCTCAAGTCTGTAGGCGGCGGAGGGGGAAGCCAGGACAACGATAGAGGCCAGGGCAGTGAGGGGAGAAGCCAGGAGGGTGGTGCGTGACAGGGGTGGAAACCAGGAGGGCTGTGGCTGCTGGGGCGGAGGACGGGGGCGGTTGTGGGCTTGTGGCAGAGGCCAGGTCGCCGAATAGTAGCAAATTGAAGCATGATTTTAATGTAATTACTAGTGCAATTGTCTCATGATTTTAATATAATTTGGTTTGAAATTTAAATGTTGATTTGAATTTTCCGACCGAATTCTCTGATATTAATAGATTATCGGTGATATCGCTCCCCCGCAAAAAAAGAAACCGGTATTGAAAACCCTGTTTGGCTGGGGCCTCCGGGCCTGGCGCTTAAAACGAACTTGTGTTTTTATCTTTTGATGGGCCGCAATTTTTATCTGGACTATGGCCTGCCAGCTAATTTAACTCTGCTCAAACGAGCTTCTGATGATTTGCCTCTTTCCATTCACGAGCACGAATAGCATGCTTGCTCTCTTTTCAGAGGAAAACAACTCAAGACTCCATATCCGTTCTCTACCAGAGAGAGAGAGAGAGAGAGAGAGAGAGAGAGAGAGAGAGAGAGAGAGAGTAATTGAACCTATACTGCGAGAGAGGTTTGCCTTGCCTCTCTGTACATGCTGATAAGAGAATGGGATCAAAAAGAGCGATATAGGAGGAATGAGAGTAGTCACGGATAGAAAAAAACAACCCTTTGTGCAAGTAAATCACACTGCGATTACACATTCTGAGTAGCAGCGAAAGGCGTCTACGAGATGGCCAGCTCCGCCTCTGCCCACGCCAGGGAAGAATCCGTGAGGACGGTCGCCAACGACGTGTCGACGCCTTCCTCCAGAATGGCGGCGATCATGTTCATAGAAGGCCTCCGCGACGGCTCGGGGTCGATGCAGAGGTTCATCACGTTGCAGACGATGCCCAGGCTCTCATGGTTCACGTTCTGCAGCTTGGGGTCTACCAACTTGCTGAATTCTTGGGGCTGGTCCAAGTGCTTCCTTGCCTGAAACACGCAGCTTGTTGATCATTCTCAGTATGGTTGAGGGCCTTGAGGCTAGTGTGAATGTTTAGTGTACAACTGCCATATATAATGTATAGTGTACAAGTGCCATGTATATTTTTCGGTTCTCTGATTACTTTATGTTTGGAATTACTGGTATGTTGTCTGAAGCAGTGAAGCTGTCTTCGATTCTAGCAAGTCACTTACCCAATCCACCAGTTCTCCTGTATCTTTGGAAACTGAGGCTCTGCCGCTTATTAGCTCCAGCAGAATCACCCCGAAACCAAATGTGTTGGCCTGGACGTCCATGAAACGCCTGTGAGAATCCATAATGTTGTTGAATGACCCGCCGTTTAAAACGCAACCGGAACTAAGTCCTGTCTTGGTAACGAGAGCTCTCCATCTCTCAAAATCAATTATCTGCAGAAGCGTAATCCATTTTCAGTGTACATGAACAGAACAATTACTGCGCTAAGACTAGGTCATGTTCATGGTGCCATATTGCAAGCCATTTGTTGCATTTTATTTAGCAGTGTCTTATAGTAACAAATGACAGACCTTTGGTGAGAAATCTTCAGTTAGATAAACTGAACTGGATGTCAATTCTGCAACGGCAAATGGAGGTTGCAGCTCAGTGTGCAAGTATCTGAGAACGCGAGCGATGGAGAGTGCTATTTTCATCCTCCTAGGCCAAGATAGCTGACCTTCCCCATCTGCAAGCAAATAACACACACCAAGTTTTTTTAGTTCTAGTCATGCGGCATCAATCATATATGCAGATAGGCAAGAGCATATTGACTTACCGTGAAGGTGCTCATAGAGCGTCCCATTTGGTGGGTACTGGAAGACTAGCATTCTTGAAAACGGATCAGACTCCTTGCAGTATCCCACCATCTTTGCAACATTTTCATGACTCAGTCTGGCCATTTCTACCACCTGAAGAATTGAAACGTACCATGAGATATGATCATAGAGCTGTAAAATCTTAAAATCTCAGTTCAGTTGTAAAACACTTTCCTCCTTCTGAAAGTAAAGCTCGATGTAATTAGTCCAGTAATGTACTGAAACAGACAGTGAAACAACAGCAATTTCCCGGCCATCCGTCATGGTTCCTTTATACACAACTGTGTCATGAGAAGATCCAATGATGTTGCTGAAGTCTTCACAAGCTTCAGCAAGCTCTTGCCGGCTTAATTTTGGCACATTTCCTAGCAAGTCATCATCTAAACAAGTAACAAATTGTAACCAAGGCGGTGCAAATTTTACTTTTGTCAGTAATTCACATAAAAAAACAAACACTTACCAATCGAGATTACAGTATTTTCCTTCCAGCTTATAGCTCTTGTCCATGGAACACTGTTTCCGGAGTATCTAGCTTTGCGTCTTCTGAGACCAGTGATGGCACAAAGTGTTAACGCAGTAAGCAATGAAACTCCAGTAACGACTTCCAGAATGAGAAGCCAAAGTGGCTCTTGCAAGCTTTTCTGCTCACTCCCACCAATGCTGTTGTCTTTGCCTGCATCCTTGCTATTTTCACCTGTAATTATGATGTAATGTACTTGCTCATTGTTCAGTAAACTAAATTACAGTAGGACATGGAAGTAACTAAAAATAAATAAAGTTTGATTAAAAAAACATGCGAATATATCATAAACCAGACATAAAAGTACGTATAGAGCAATTTTTGAGTTACATTATAATGCTCTAATGTATTATATGCTGTATGTGAAAATGCACAAAATCAGTTTGCGTTGCGTGCTGATTTGTGGCAGTGCAGTGCTGAAATTTAAAAATCTGATAGAAGAACTGAATACTTAGAGAAAGATGGAGATATGGACAACACAAAAAAGGTTAAGACTAGATATCAAACCACGCATGGACAAAGGGAAGAATGTGAGAGAAAGGGTCCAAGAAGGAAGCAAACAAAGTATCAAAGTTCAGTTCTTTATTTTAGCAAGCATAGCTAAGATTCTACTATCCCCTAGGTCACTAAACGAGTAAGAATTTAGTGATCAGAAACTAATGATGTCATTCACAATGTGGATCCTACTTTGCTATTGTCAATTAAATCTGAACAGCCTATATTTAAGTTCCTATCATGGCACCATCTCTGTCCTCGAGCCCAAAAAAAGTACTCACTTTTACCTTTTAAGGATGAACAAATGAGTGTGCTTCTCTCTGCAGACTACCCTAATGGAGTAGCTTGAATAAATAGTTTAGTACTACTTGCTAAGGCTTCTGTAGAAATAGCTTATTAGTAAGTAAATGTATAAGGGAATTTCGTTTTTGCGGCGTTTAGACGCTCAAAGGAACTGCTAGGTATATTTTGCAATCGGTAATGTTTACATCTCATGTCGAATTACATAAAACACAGTGGCAAACAACAAGAGAACTGAACAGAATTATGGTGCTGAAAAGAGGATTAGACTGCACTAATGATTATAATATGCTAGAATGAATAATAGCCATACATTGCTGGACAGGACGGTTCATTGTTTCATTGTTCTGGAAGCAATTTCCTGCCAAGCTTGATCTGTTCAAATACTGTAAAACAGGTAAGTTCATAAAAACCTAACTGAAACATCCGAGCCACAAAAACAAAGGTGTACCTTTGGATTTGCCTGACGCATGTAGGAATATCTCCAGCCAAAAAGTTATATGAGAGGTCCATATCAGTTAGGCGAGTTAACTGACACAACCCAATTTGACCATGGCTGTTGCCGGACACCCTGAAATAAGGGTGACAATTGCTTAGTCATGTCATGTTAATTGAAGAGCTCTCCCGGGTCGCCTGGCTAGAGTGAGGACGTCTCACTTAGTCAACGCGGGTTCGAATCATCACCAACTAAAAACCAGAAGGAAAGTCAGGGGGACGTCTCTCCCCCTGGACCCCTTCAAGTCATGTTAATTGATGTCCACATAGAAGTATATCTGTTAAGCATTTGGCAGTTAGATAATTGTTTTTTTTTTGGTCTCGTTCAGCTTGTTTCCAGACAATAAATCATAGCCACATGCTTTCACAGTAAAAATTGCAGAATAGAGTCAATGCTGATTGATGACTTCTTAACTAAATTGTTTTATTCCTTTGTATAGAAGAGACGTGCTTCCATGCATTTCCAGATCATGCATGCTGAAAACAAAATTTTTTGTTTGAGAAACTCTGAAAAACATTTACTTACATGCTCGAATCATTACTTCCAGGAATAATCCCTGTAAGACTATTATTGCTCAATCGTAGCTCCATGAGGTTCGTCAACTTGCCAAGTTCAGGAGGGATAGCACCATTTAACCGATTTGCATGAAGGTCTCTAGGGCATAAGAGAACAGTTGAGTTAAGAATTTGAAGAAATGCTGACAGAAAAAACAAGTTGATCAGCTTCTTGCTTAGCACATTTTTGAGATCTTTGGCATGTCACTGGTCTCACTGGGAATGGGCCCCACGAGTTGATTGGTACTGATGTCCAGCACAGTCAGGTTCTTTAGCTTGCCGATCTCTTTCGGTATCGAGCCCGTGAGTGTATTGTGATCCAATATGCTGCAAGAAGTTCGCCAAGACTGTCATTTATGACTGTGCAGGTGAAGCCTATTTTACAGTCATATGGAGTTATAAGCACATACAGTTTTTGCAAAGAACTCAGGGATCCAATCTCTGGTGCCAGAAATCCTGTGAGAGAAGAATTTGACAACTCTCTGGATAGTAACACGTAAGAAAAAAGACACTTTAGCATAAGAGAAAAGCAGGTTTATCAGCATACATATACATAATAACTGCAATTTCTGCAACGCTGAACTTATAGTGATTTCTTGTTAAAAACAAGCATGTGTAAATAAAACTACACATTCCTTATATTTGACTCTGGAGAAATACCACTTGAATTTGATTATTTTTAACATAAAAACTGAACTATACTGGCTTGGTGATCTTTTGTTCTGGAATTTTGAGGGACCACAAATCCATGAACTCAAATTTGTGTGGGTGCTTCTTGAGTCAACTGAAGATAAAAAAAAAGAAGGTAAAAACCTATGATAGCTTCTAGCTGGATGTCTTACTGTGCTGTCAGAAACTTTATCCACTTATGTCTGAACGAACATGCATCATTCTGTCCTGCTGTTGTTGCAGACAGGCTTCTTCTACCTCCAGCCATTTTTTTAATTTCCATTGGAGAAAGTGCATGGAGTTTTCGTACCCATTTCAACAAGCTCTAAAGGAGGTGAGCTGTGAGCATATGGCTAAACAACTTATTTCATTTGGGCAAGGCTTGAAGATAGAAAAGGGCACAAAAGACGCCTCAAGAAACAGTGCATTGATCTCACAAGAACCTTAAATTTCTCTCAATCGCCTGATTTTCTTAACTCTTAAGTGATGCAACGAAAGAAAACCCGAACAGAAGACCAAATGAAAGCAATTCTTACAGAGTCACCACACGGCTGTTGAACGGTGAGCACCCCACCCCGGACCAGCCGCAAGGATCCTTGTCCTTGGGGTTCCAATCCGACAGCTTGGAGAGAGGGTCCTCATAGATGGCTCTCTTGAAAGCAAGAAGCGCGGACACTGCCCAAGAACACAGCAGCAAGCAGCTACTTCTCAACAACTAACCGAACTTCGTCCAAAAAAGCAAGGGAAATACACAAGGCAAGGGAAATACCGTCATCTGAAACGGATTCAGAAGGCGCGACAAGCAGCGCGCAGCCGAGCCCCGCGACCAGGAGAGAGACCCCAAGTAGCCTCGCCATCGCCGCGCCACTTCTCCTGAAGCAGAGGAGGCTTGTTTACATGGCAAACTCCTAGTAGTCACTTGAGTTTGTGGTCGCGAGCTAGAAGCAGCAGCAGCAGCAGTTGCACTTAACGGCCACGCCAAGCAGTGATGATGGCCTTTAGACCAACGAGACAACCAAACCACCCCCGATATTAATTTAACCAGCATGCATCAGCTCCGCTTTATAACTCTCTCTCTCTCTCTCTCTCTGTACACTGGTAGAGAGAGCAATGCTCTGCCATCTTCAGTCGTCATCGTTTTAACAAAATAACTGGACCTCGCGAAAAAATTAAAGACTGATTGGATTATACTACAAGCTCTTCCTGAGAAACTTGGAGCACAAACTGAACTTTGGTTTTGTATTGGAGAGAAGTGCGGATGCAAGAAGATGCGGGCACGAAAGCTCGGAGTGTACCATCAAGTTGAGATCAAGACACATGCCCAACTCCAACGTACCAAATCAGGTGCCATATCATCTTTACCTCATGCTGACACTTGAGCTTATCAGATTTCTGAAGTGAAGTTTATCCATCTAAAGCAGTTTGAAATATTTCGAACTAATTCAAGTTTCAGTTGGCAGGCAAAACACGCTCCCTAAGCATACGCGCCGAAAACGACGCGTTGGAAGACTACTAAAATCTTCAGGGATCAGGATATAAGATATAGTTTTGTTCGATTTCATGGCCGGATTGGTTGTTTCTTTATGCCATGGGTTGTTTCGTTGCTACTAGCCGGCTCTTTGAATCTTTGATTTATGTTGGATTTTTATTAGAGAATGACGCAATAACCTTATAAGAGTTGTTGCAACCACTATTGCAGAAAGTTACAGCAATGCTAGAGTATTCAAAGAGGGTACACGTCACCATGTTTACATAATTTGGCAGGGGAAAGCTCAAGAACAGGGCGCCATCAAGCGGCAACTAACCAAGATGTTAGCTTGACGAGGAAAAGCAACATATAGTACACATTGATTATTTCAGGAGCATCCCCATGGCTGCAAATTGATTTAGGACACATGCTTACCGGTTTTTTTTTCTGAAAAAATAAATGCGGTCTTTTCACTCTTTCCATTGTTCACATTAATTTGCGCATCTGTGAATTTCTTGCAGACCAACGGAACCCTAAAAGCTTTATGCGAATATGCACACGATATAAGACCAGAGGAATTGGAGATTGTTTGGCTTAGAGATGACCTGAAAGTGAGCTAGTGATGCTTCCAAGCAAATCAACGGGAGACTATGATGATTCCTATGGCTGGAAAAATGAAATGGGAGTAGAACGGCCTTCAAACGCAAGCTTCTCTGGGACTTTCTGACAAAGACGTTCTTTCCCTACCCCCCCCGGGGGCCTTTCTGCATTAGCCTTTCAAAAAAGAAGTGTTTACTTTTCTTCCTTGTTATGTTGAGTTGTGCAATGGTCTGCATTATATAGGAAAATATTTGTACAGAAAGACAAAAAGATGAAATTTTCCATACAGTAGCTCTGTAAAGAAATACAAAACTGAAGATAGTATGTTGTTGGTCGGCCTCCGGCAGTCTTTATTGAATTAAGAATTGAATGATCTTCGCCGCCCTCCTTGCTTCTCGGTGCCGCGTTTCACCGAATGAAAATGAGCTAACATATTGTTCTTTGTCACGTCACTACGACCGGAGAAACATAATTTCTGACCAGCTGGAAATGCAGCCGTGAAGTTATATAATGGAACAGAACAAATATTAAGAGGGAAAGAGCTTGAGAACAAACGGGTGTGTCGACGAAGAAGGCTCAAAGAAATTACCCTTCTAACTTGCTCGCAAAGTCTCCCTTTTCCTCTGTTGACTACTTACTTACCGGTTGTTGATGCCAAACTATTAAAATTGACAGTAGTATGCAAAGCATTTCAAAGAACTCCATCTGATATTCTGATGCTGCCATAGCCTTTCTCCCTAATGGACTGTAGGTGCTAACTGTTCCAACTAACAACGTAAGACAAGGGAAGGGTTTCACTAACAACCAAACCATCATTGATGCAAAGTTCCTGTACTCGACTAGCCGCAGAAGTCACAGGCGTCCACTTCAGTAACTAACAAGTTTTACCTGGCATCAATGCGAAGGAAGCAAGGGAGAACCGCAGCCTGGGTTCCTGCCAGATCGAACAGAGAAACATGCTGAATGCCATTGACTCTGAATTGAAGTTGGCACAGGTTTCGTACCACCAAGTGACGCCAGCGTGTATGGATCAGAAACCTCGCAGCACCTCCCCCAATAATGGCACCTTCCTTCCCGTGTTGGGCGCATCGGTATGCCATTGATGCATTTGCCTGCTTCACAGTGAAAAATACTGGTTAAACGGATGGTTGTGTTGAGCCGTCGGCAGCAGCTGCAGTCTGCTTGCCAGTTGCCAGTGACTAGAAGAACACATCTCAAGTAAAATTAGGTCAGTGAACTGAGGAGGCTGTGTTTACCTGCCCGAGCCCATGATGCCCTTGACGTGCCCCAGCAAACTCTGCACATAGTACAAGGACAACCGGCAGTTCATAGTGAGTATCAAAGAGCTTACCTGGTCTCATGCAACAGCACATTTGTGCAGTTGTTTTTACCATGCTAGCACCCACAGATCTATGGTACCCTTCTCAATGTTCTCATTATGTATTGCATCTCTCAACAATCTCAGGCAGCAGCAATAAGTGAAAATATATTACCAAAACAATCAAATTTGAACACAAAGATGGCATAATATGGACCAAGAATATATCTTCTGAATAATTTTCATATTATTTCTCACTGTCTGTCACAATGGCTTTACAAAGTAACACTAATCCAAACAAAACCAAATTCAGAAAATAACAGTTACAACTAAACATCCCTTGAAAAGAAATCTACAAAACAAAAAGAAGGGGAAAGAAGGCATATCACTGTGTTCAAATACTCTAGATGTTTACACATTCAATTGAATCAGTAAATGCTTGGTTTTTGTTAGAACCACAATAACACCAACATAGAACATAAATCCTAAATAGTCAGCCAATTATGTATGCCTATGTTATCAAGGCGTCGCCTCCGCCTCCACCTCCACTTCGCACCGCGCCGCCGCCTCTGGATCCAGCTCCGCCGACTCCGGATCCGCCTCGGCACCGCCGCGCCTCCGGCCCTCTGCCCCGACTCCGCGCCGACTCCGCCGCGCCTCCACGACTCCGCCTCGGCACCACCGCGCCTCCGCGACTCCGCTCCGACTCTGCGCGTCTGGCCGTCTGCCTGGTAAGAAGTTGAACTGAGTGTTTACTCTGTTCTGTTGAACTGAGTCGAGGGAGTAGGGAGTTAGGGACTCGAGTGTTCTATACTGTTGAACATTTGTGCAGCTGCAGCAAAGTGTTGATTGTTGAATGCTTGTTGAACTGAGTTTGTTTTGTTCTGTTGAACACTTGTACTTCTGTTGAATGCTTGACAGATGTCTCATCAGCCTGAGAAAGGTACAAGGACAGGGAGTGATGCTGCAACTGCAAGTTATGATCCATCAACCGATCCAAAGAGGAAAGCGAAGTCCAAAGATCCAGGGTGGAAGTATGCATTTTGGCCGACTGAAAACACGGATTTGGTACAATGCACTCTATGTGGCACTCGGGTGCACTCGGGGATCAAGAGGTTGAAGCAACATCTCATAGGAGGATTTGGTGACTGCCAAAAATGCCCTGGAACCACTACTGCAATCATGAGGGAGATGCAAGCATGGATGCAAAAGACCAAAAGAAAACCAGAGCTCCAGCTAGATGACGAAGAGGAAGATGATGATGATCATGTCCTTGAAGTGGATGGACAGTCACAGGCAGAAGAACGAGTTGCATCATCTAAGTCATCTCGTCCAAGTCAAAGTTTAACTCCAAGCTCTGGGACAGCAGCGAAAAGAAAGGCTGCTGCAGCTGCATTTAGCTCCAAGAAACCAGCAGCACAAGCTAAGACAATCCCTGCAATGATCTTGAAGCCACCTGAAGAAGTTGTGCGGCTAAGACATACCACAGGGCCACATCAAGTTAGCTTGTACAGAACTAGAAAGAGCAAGAAAGAAAGGGACTTTGCATGCTTTTACATAGCTAAGTTCTTTTATGAGAATGGCATTCCATTTAATGCTACAAATTCAAGGAGCTATGAGGAGATGGTTGAGGCCATTGGGCAATATAGACATAGCTTGAAGCCTCTCAGCTATCATGAGATGAGAGAGCCATTTCTTGAGAAGCATAAGGAGACCATTGAAGATGTGAGGAGAAGACATGAGCTTGCTTGGAAGAACTATGGTTGTACACTCATGTCAAATGCATGGTCAGACAAGAGGGGGCGCCACTTGATTAATTTCCTTGTGAATAGTCCGGAGGGAACCTTCTTCTTGGAATCTGTTAATGCATCACATTTGGCACATGATGCACCATTATTGGCTGGTTTACTTGGGAAAAAAATTGAAGAGATTGGTGAGGACAAAGTAGTACAAGTGGTCACTGACAATGGGTCTAACTACAAGGCAGCGGGAAGGCTTCTAATGGAGCAGTTTCCTGCGCTATATTGGACCCCATGTGCTGCCCACTGCTTGGACTTAATGCTGGAGGACATTAGGAAATTGTCAGAGTTCAAGAGCTTTATTGCCAAAGCCAAGCGTGTCACCACATTTATCTATAGGCATGGAAGAATCCTTGACGCAATGCGGAATTTGACTGGTGGAAGAGATCTTGTGAGAGCCGCTGTTACTCGGTTTGCCACTTCCTTCCTCACTTTGCAGAGTTTGTTGAGACATCGAGATTCTTTGAGGAAGCTCTTTCTTAGTGATGATTGGAGTAGATCAAAATTGGCCAAAACTGAAACCGGGAAGCAAGTAAGTGAAATTGTATTGTCCATACAATTTTGGAATGCAGTGGAAGATTGCTTGAGAGCATCGCAACCGCTACTCATTGTGTTGAGGCTTGTAGACAGTGATGAGGAACCCGCAATGACGGAGCTATACATGGCAATGGAGATGGCTAAGAAGAAAATTAAGGAAAATATGCCAGCTACAAAGCAACATTTGTGCACCAAAGTGTTGGACATTGTTCAAAACCGGTGGGAGGATCAAATGGGGCATAAGTTACATGGAGCTGCCTTATTCTTGAATCCAAGCAAATTCTTTGATATCTTGGTCAATGATGAAGAATTAGCGGGTAGGGTCCGCATTGCATTTAACGTGGTGATTGTCAAAATGTGTCATGATAATGAAGAGATGCTATCTAGGATCGATGTCCTAGCGGATGACTATGAGCAGTCCCGTGGCACATTCAGTGGCATACTACCAAAGATGCAAAGAAAAACAAAGAGTCCTCGTAAGTCTATTTGTATTCACTATTCACTTTGTACTTTACAAGCAAATTAGCTATAATTCTTAAAATTTGATTCGTGCTGATTTTTATGTCATTTCAGTTGATTGGTGGAAAGCATATGGAGGTGAAGCTTCGCCGCTCCAAAAAATTGCAAAACACATAACAAGCCTTTGTTGTTCGTCCTCCGGTTGCGAGCGTAATTGGAGTACTTTTGAGTTTGTAAGCACATAAACTAATCAAATTGATATGCAATCATAGCATCATACAATATTTCATATAATTTGATGACGTTCTTCTTTCAATTTCAGATTCATACCAAAAAAAGGAACCGATTGGAGCATAAGAAGCTTAATGACTTGGTTTATGTCCAATACAATACAAAGATTTCAACTAGATTTCAAAAGCTTAAATCTGAAGGTAAAAAGTTTAACCCTTTGCTCCTAGAAGAATTCCAATGGACAAATGAATGGGTTGACAAGGATATAGCACAAGTCCATGGAGGTGATGATGATCTTTCATGGGCTCATGTTGATGAGGCCATCGGCGCATCGAGATCACTTCGAGGTCGCAATGTTCCTAGGAGAGCTCGTGGGGATGTCATTTGTTATTCTCGACGTCAAGATTCTAGTTCTACTTCAAACACTCATGAAGAAGATTCCGACAATGAAGAAGAAGATGTTTGTGATGATGAGGAAATTGAAGATGATTTTGGCCAACAACCATCTACTGAACAGATGGATGAAGGAAATGCTAATGATGACGAGCATTTGGATGTGTTCATGTTGGATGATGAATGATTTGGAGATGTTTATGTACTGCTAGTTGTGGACTTGTCACTTGTGATGTTTATTACTTTTGCTACTGATGTTATGGACTATTGGACTTGTATTATGAATTTGTACTGCTAGTTGTGGACTTGTGTTGTGAATTGTGATGTTTATCAGTTCATTCTCATGTACTCAAATACTCAATATAACTCAAGCCTTTTATTCTCATGCAAGACAACAATTCTAATGATTCTATCAAT
This sequence comes from Dendrocalamus sinicus, assembly GCA_036346575.1. Classification (NCBI taxonomy): domain Eukaryota; kingdom Viridiplantae; phylum Streptophyta; class Magnoliopsida; order Poales; family Poaceae; genus Dendrocalamus; species Dendrocalamus sinicus. Next base: position 11,547,112 of record CM070650.1, read on the forward strand.
ATTATTTCAGGTGATTTGTTGAAGCTTCTGGATGTTTCATCTGCTGAAAATGTTCTACCAACGACATATGGAAGGCTGGAAGCTTACAACCTCCTCTTGGAAAGCATCTCTTGAAGGTATGCAGTGCTTAATTTTGCACAGATTTATTGCTGCTATATAGTCTATACATTACAATAATGCATGTGTCAAACTGTCAACTATACAGTATAAACTATCCTATTTTCTTATTTTCCCTACCATCATCTAATCATCGCCTAGACGCCCGCCTAGGCGCCTAGGCATCCTGGCACCTCCGGAACGCCTCGCCTCACCTTGTCGCCGTGACAACATAGATGTATGCCTGTGTTTGGGAACAAAAAAAGAGGCAAGGGGCAGGGACTCAAAAGCTTGTTATCTAAGCCCTTGAAGCTCTTCGCTCCCATGTTTCAACCTGCTTTACTGAATTTTCTTTCCTCCGTTTTAGCATTGCGAGCTCCTGAGGGTTGAAGGGAGGAGGCAGATCACATGGACCCGCATCATGGGCAGACTTCACCATCGATTCCATAAGAAACTTCTTCTCGGTGCCTTCAGCCTGGCAGGCCAGAGACTCAGGACAGACCTCAACAGCTTCAGGTGACTTAGTTGGCTTGAACCTTAGGAGCTTGGCATATTCGGTTAAAAGGTGAAGCATGTAATCATAAACATGGTCCATATTAACCTCTTCTTGAATGAAATTGCTTGCTTGCATTCCTATGCGTTGTGCCTATGACAGATTTAGAAGTATGAGAACAGTATTTTTATTGAAGAACTCTATGAGAACAGTATATTCTACCCCATGAAAGTTGGCATTTAAGAAATACATAAATTCTATAGCAAACTCCAAATGGTCATTAGTAAATAAAAAGCAAGTGAAACATAGTAACAAACTGAGTTTGTTGTGATCATTTCCATCTATACTATTTAGCATTGCAAAACTTAATTGCCTACACAAATAGATGTTGATAGATGCAAAGTACCAATTGCTTGTGAGAGTTGCCCCAATCAACAGCATATTTTATGGAGCCACATTTATTGTCATTCTGGACTGGCCAATAATGCTGAATCGGCATAAGTGACCTTGAAAAGAAATCATAGTATTTTGGTGTAACCAACAATGTCATTGAATCACATGCTAGAATATATTTCTCACTGATTGACCATGCTGATCCTTCTACATAGATCTTGTACCTGTTAAATGTTAACACAATGTTAAGAACTAAGTACCACAAATTAAACTACATAACTTTTTGCTTGTTTTCACCCAAAAAGAACAAGAAAAATAAAATAAACCTGTGAGTGCACTGACTACCCAAATCTGAGTTCCTATACCCTGCTTTGCTCTCTTTGAACCAGTCCTACATCCCAAAGAACAAAGTAAAACCATAAATGCTGTTAGCATTGGTCCTCAAAAGCAAAGATATTTACAGAAGTCAGCACTCAGCAGAATTTAATTATTTTGAGTATGCCAAATTCCAGGTTCACTAATTACAGGGGTGACACCGTTAACAGAAAAGTTACCTGAGTGTAAATCCTTGCGTTCCAATCTTGCGTACCGGAGACATTACACTTAACCAGTTCCTGCCGTGTCACAGCAACTGCTGGATTCCCTTTCCAGTAGGCATAAGGTTCTCTATCCACCCATCTTACCCTGTTATTACCATCCTTCAAGTCTGTCCGCAGGGCATCCCATGGCTTTATGTTGATCTCTGGCCTACCAAACATGAATAGTTATTAGAGTGATGGAGCTTCATATGCACACCACCCGACCATAAAGGTCCAAACTTTTAAGTTTTGGAATCCCCTAAACATTGGAATATCCTATTAGCAATATTGAAAACATTAGCTACTAGTAATTCACTAGTGTGTGGATATCTGAGAGGACAATGGTCTGCACAGTAGTAATGATACATATAAACTAAACCATGACTCATGATTCAAACATATCATAGGCAAACAATTTCGATGTCATCAAGGTTCTGATGTGCAGTTCTTCATTTATGTTTTTCAGACCCAAAGGCTATCATAGGCAAACAATTTCTATGTTATCTTCATAACTGTCAGTAATGAAGCATAACCAATTAAGGCATTAAGCATTGGAGTATGTTATACAGTAAACAGCGAGAATGAAGAAGGTGGGCAAGTATAATTACCAGCCCCAGAATGACCAATCCGGGAAGACGATATCCAGCGTCCTGTCATCCCCGCAGTACCGGAACAGCGGCGGCATGAAGGGGGCGTGCTCCCCGCGGTAGAGGTGGGCGCGGACGACGGGCCAGTCGACGCAGTCGAACATAAGGTCGAGGTCGGGGACACGGCCGGGGTAGCGGCGGAGCAGCTGGAGCACGCCCCAGATGGTGAAGAGGTCCCGCGTTTGGAATGCCGGGCGGAAGCGCTGGACGAAGGCGCGGCCGCGGATGATGACGAGGCGGAAGCTGGCGGTGACGCGGGCGCGCGCGATCATAGCACGGGTGATGCCCCCCGCGGCGCGCCATGGGCGGAGGTCCTCGTGGATGAAGCGGAAGTAGGAGGGGCACGAGGAGTTGGAGGAGGAGGAGACGACAGTGGTGGTGGCCTGTGGAGGGTCAGGGGAGGAGCGGCAGGAGGACGAGGAGGAGAGCGCGAGGGCGAGGGTTTGGGAGGTTTTGCGCGTTTTGGCGGCGCGGGAGATGTTGAGGTGGAGGGGAGGGGTGGGGCAGGAGATAGAGTAGGTGGGAGGCGGTGGTGGTGGTGGTGCGGAGGGCGGTGGCGGCGGCGGCGGCTGTGGTGGGTGTTGCGTTTGGCGGTGGAGAGCGGCGGCGGCGGGAATGGCCGCGGTGGTGGGGAGGCTTGCCTGCAGCTGCAATGAGGAACGAGCCGATCATCTCCACCGTCGAAGAATTGAAAGGAACTTTTATTTTTGGCAAATTGGTGCTTAAAAGGAAATAAAATAATAGAGCAGCTAGCCAACGATATAGCAAAATTTTATGACTTTTCAACACACTGCAATAAGTTTCGTCAAGTTTCAGAAAATTCCATAAAAAATATTTGAAAAAGTTGAGTTCCAGCGAATTTTACATATTTTTTAGAAATTTCTAAAAGAAATTTAAGATCAAGTTTTAACAAATTTCATATTTTTAAATTCAAATTTAAAGTTTCAACATATTTCATTAAGTTTCAACTGAACAGTTCATGTTTTAATAAGTTTCAATAGGTTTCATTAAGTTTCAACTAAGAGTTTTACGAGGTTTCAGAAAGTTTTAACATATTTCATTAAGTTTCAATCGAAAGTTTCATAAGATTTTAGTAAATTTTAATAAGTTTCATCAAATTTCAACTGAAAAGTTTTATGAGGTTTTTGGTTTCAGCATATTTAATGAAAAGTTTCCTTTTCGTTTTTAAACTTGATGTTTTCAGCAGATTTTAACATGTTTTGTAAAAAGTTCCTTACAAATTTTAACATGTTTCAAAAAATTTCAAAAAATGTTCGAAGCAAGTTTTAAGTTTTTAACACATTTCAAGAAGTTTAGAAAAAGTTTGAAACAAGTTTTAACATATTTTAAAGAAGTTTTAATAAGTTTCAGATAGCTTTCTTTAGCAAAAAATTCATCAAAAAGTTTCAATAATTGAACAAAGTTCAAACACAATTTCATGTTTTCAAGTGGTTCAACACAAATTCAAACAAAATACATTGATTTCAACCAAAAAAACCATTAAAAAATCACGCAAACCTCTAAGATGCACCTGGACTCAACAAAGGCTCCTTAGAGCAAGTTTAATAGTACAGATAGCTGCTACCTCCAATACATTTCCATGTCATCAAAAGACAATGATGCAGTTAACTCATACAATAAGCTGGCTATAAGTTGTCTCCACAAGAGTCTCAATCATTTAATACATACATAGGTATTGATAATTTAATACATGCATGGGTATAGCAATTAGTTCTATGGGTACATGCATGAATAATGCATCTTTTCCTGTGCTATAGCCTGACTCTTGCATGGGAGTCGGCTTGGCTCTCTCTCTCTCCTTTTCTCTCCCCTCCACATAGGACTATGCTGACATGGATTCCCTTGTAGCTAGCACAGTCAGCCTTATTAAACTTGCTCTTACGACTATCCACCCATGCTAGTCAGTCACCACTGCCACTAGCCTCCGCTGCATGCTCTTGCTCGCCTACCCCGACCTCGACCTTTGTTGCCGTCCACGTCGCCAATCTGCCACACTTGCCTTGCATCGTGCGCATGCATTGGACTGGCCATGCTGCCACAACACGACCCTCGAGCGCCACCCCTAGCCGTTGGTTTTATCCAACATTGACCAATGGATCTAGCCTAGCCACTCTTCTTTTCTCGGTCTCTCCCAAACATACATGCATGCCAAAACAAACTTGATGGGTGGAATGCTTACGCATATAGGATTGCGAAGATGTGATATGCATGAATAGATTTCTAATTTTTGGTTGAATTTTGGGGGAGAAGAAGAGAAAAAAAAGCTGTCCCAAAGAATGGGGAAGGGGAGAGGCAGGCAATCCGAGGAAGGGGTGTCAGGGAGGTTCCATTTTTTTTTCTAAAAAAGCCTGTAGACCAGAAAGTCATATGAGGTGTTGATAGATTAGTATCAGATAGCTATGACCTATCCCGTTCAATTCTCATTAGATGGTATAGGGCATGTTCTTTTTGGCTGCGGCTTTTAGCTTTTGGTTGAAATTTTTGAATTTTAGCTGTTTACGGTACAGATTACGGAGAGATCGATACTCACTTGCGATTTTGGGTGGTACAAATGTTGGGCTTTTAAGAGCATCTCCAACAATCCCCCTAAATCTCCCCCTAAATCAAATTATTGGGAAATTGTGTAAAAAGTCTTCTCCAACAACTCCCCTAAACACCCCCCTATTTCTATTCCCCCCCAAAACTCTCCCAAAACTCAGGTAGAAACTGGGAACTTTCAGGGGTCCCCTTTCCTCGCTCCTGCCGCACGCGCGCTAGGAAAAAAATCTCGCGCCACATTTTTTCCTTTCCCGTGACACCGAGTATTCCAGTGCGCCGCCGTCCTTTTTCTCCCCTCTGCAGATCCACCTCCCTTCTCCACCGGCGCCACCACTCACCACCTCCGGTCGCCGCGACTTCTCTCCTCTCCTCTTCTCCACATCGCCGACCCCAGCTCCTCCGCCGCCGCAATGAGTCAATGACCCAAGGCAAACCCTAGGTCGTTCTCCTTTCCTCCTCCCAACAAGCGCGCGCGCCTCCCTTCACTCCGGCGTGGCGCGTCGCGCGCGGCCGTGGATCACCGTCGGAGCATCCTGCTCGGAGCTCCTCGCTTGCGCCATCGAAGCCTCGACCGCGCCGCGGATCCCTCCGTAGCGTCGCCCCCTCCACCTCCTCCTGCCGGCACCGCCTCGCCTCCTCCGCCGACTTGGCCTCCTTCGTCGTCACCTCCGACCGACCCCCCGCTCTCGCCGCCTCCCTCCGCCGAGGTAAGCCTCGATCTCCTCACCTCGATTCAGATGTGATCAACATTTCATCTTTTGCATGTCCATGTCCATGTGTTCGTTGTAGTCTACTGAGGATAATTGGATCGGGAGTAGAAATGCATAGGTCGATCAAGAGTCGTATCATGCTACCCATCGGCTAGTATGTGACATGGTTCATTTTCCTTTCTGCTTTTTTCTGATTTAGGTCCATCCACGCCCATGAGTATTCGGTAAAAAATCCCAACCTAGACCGTGAGCATCCGTTGTTCATGTTTGAATCCCATTTTGGCACACATCAGTATGGATCAAAAATCAAAACTCACGGCTCCATGGATCTTCATGCAGCTTGTGTTGATGTTAATAGCTATCACTATTTCATTTTCCTATTTTTCTAATTCGGTAAAAGAATGTTGAACTGGCATCAATGGTCGTGGTGGAGTTGAAGAACTAACCTTGGACATGAGCTAAATCCTTCTCATGTTGCAGATAGGTTATGATGTGATGTAGCATTTCGGCTATATTTAGAGTGGAGAAACCATTATTATCAGTTTTGATTGAGAGATAAGAAGCGAACCAGGCTGCTTTGACAAAAGAACAATGGAAGAAAAGATGCTCATCTGTTTCTTCTTGTTGACACCTTGAGCACAGACCATCTGCAACCTTGATTCTGATTTTAACTCTGATGGTTGTGAAAATGGCTCTAGAAATGATCCTCCAAGCAAAAATCTGCACCTTTCGGAAAACATTTTTGCATTTCCGTATAATGGGGATAAGATCAAATACCTGTTGTGGCAAAACGAAGGTAGTGATACTTGTATCTTTTTACTTGTTTATATGCATTGGCTGCTATTGATCCACCAATATATATGGAGCTAGCTCTTTTCAACCGGCTATAGACGTTGAACCTACTCCCACAACAAAAGGGAGCACAAAAAGTAGGAACAAGAACTTCAACGAAAATGAAGATATACTACTGGTGAAAGCTTGGTTGAACACCGATGATGATCCAATTCCAGAACAAATCAAAAGCGTGCGGCATATTGGACAAGGGTACATGAAGCCTTCATTTGTGAAAAGGATGTTGTATTAGAACGTACTCCAAATTCTCTATCACATCGGTGGACAGTGATTCAAGAGTGTGTCAATAAGTTTTGTGGGAGCTTTGCTGCAATTGAAGGAAGAAATCAAAGTGAAAAGACTTTTGAAGATAAGGTACATGTTTTGATCACTATGTCTGATTTCTATTAATTTTGGTTGGCAACTAATATAATATTGTTTTTTTGTAGCTTATGGATGCACGTGCTTTGTACAAGGCGAGGATAAAGAAAACAAATCCTTTACTCTATTGCCTTTGTTGCACGTATTAAGATTTGAACCAAAATGGCATGACAAGATGGCTCAACTGGCAGCTCAGAAACCTACCCAAAAGAAACAAAGGGATCTTGGAGATTCAATTTTGAATTTGACAGGTGATGGAAATGAAGAGAATCTGAATTTTGCTAATAATGTCAATTGTTGCCTAGATCCTCCAGTTCCGAAGCGGCCAATTGGTAGAAAGAAGGCTAAACAACAGCTCAGTAATGGAGTAGGTGATGCTTGCATTGAGGCATTCGATAATATGTGGGAGAAAAGAAGATATCCGATGATTACAAAGAAGTAAAAAGGATGAAAGGTTTAACAAATTCTTGCAAATTGAACAAGAGAGGCTGCAAATAGAGAAGGACCAATAAGTGAAACTTATGTTAGAAGAGGAGAGAATCATCACAATGGACATTAGTGGTCCGCCTATTGAGCAGACTTTACTATAGGAGCCTACGGAGTGAGATACTAACTCGTCGAGGGATCAACAGTATGGTCTGATTTTGCTCCTTATCATTCAGTATCATCTGTTTTTAGTTTATTTCAATCGAACTTTGTTTAGGTAATTGATTCTGAACTTCCAAAGATCTTGTATGATCATCAGATTTTACTAGTTCAAGTGTAGAATGTGGACCTTATATTTACCTATATGTTCCTGTATGATGCATGTGATGTTTCCTGTATGATGCTCGTGATGCTTCCTGTGACGGTGAAAAGATTCTTCCTGTATGCTTCCTGTATGATGCTTCATGTTACAGATTTTAGATATTGAACTTGCCTGGCGCATGCACAAAGCATCAGATGGTCTTAGGAGAAGAGTTCAGATTTGCATGGGACTTCGCAAGCCATTCAAGGTTTGCTTTTTCTCACTGTACTTGATAAGCTCACGAAATTCATGCAGATTCACAGAAGGACTGCTTTTAGAACAGCATATATGATCATCTGATTTCGATGCATATGGATTTCAGAGAACAGTGGAGAGCTGGCTGAGGAAAGAGAGAGACGAAGACAGGAGGAGAAGAAAGGAGCGAAAGGAGAAAGGTTCGATTCTTCCAGTACGATTGCTACATAGCTAAGATTCTTCCTGTATGCTTTCTGTTTGCTACATAGCTAATGTTTTCTGAATGTCAGTAAAATAAAAATAGAATCCAATTAAAATAATGTATCTTGTGCCCATAAAATAAAAATAGAATCCATAGAAAATAATGTATCTTGCACCCATAATGTATCTTATTAATAGAAAACAAAAAAAATAAATCTAGGCGTGATGATCAATATGTATCCGGCTTATGTTGCCATAGGTGCTCTATTAGGTCTTCTCGTAGTTGATGATGAACTTGTATGTCTCTTATTTTTTTTCCTTGTCTCAATGAACTCCATAAGATCAACAGTATAGTTATGAGAAGGTCGGACATGTTCATCTTCAGAGTCAAAATGTTTTTCTGCATCTATATCACCCTCGTCCTCTATAATCATATTATGCATGATAACACAAGCTTTCATAATGTACCCTAATGTCTCTTGATCCCATAAACGAGCTTGACCTCGAATTATGGCAAAACGAGCCTGTAAAACTCCGAAGGCTCGCTCAACGTGTACCGATCGGAACAGGACTAGATGCGATTACGGAGTTCATGCCTTGTACATGTACACGCGATGGCCGAGTACATTTTGGTTCATGCCTTGTACCGTAATCGCACCGTACACGGACGAGTGCACGCGGCCAACTCTCCGTATCACTCACGATCAAAATGAGGTATCGAGCAAAGTAAATAGGCCGGCTGTTAATGTTGGGCCAGATTCAAAATACTATTAGGATATATTTAGGGGAGCTGTTGAAGGAGGGGACTAAAACATGTTAACAAATTTTTTGGGCTGCCCCTAAAAGGTGTCTTTTGGGGTGGGTTTTTAGGGGGTTGTTGGAGATGCTCTAACGTGTACTACGTTTAACTTAGAAACCCCGTCTTGAGAAAATATTATGTTTAAAAGTTAGGTACTGTAGCGGCTGCCAAAAGCTCATCCGGCTTGTGCCCTGCCGAACAGGCCATAGTGGGATACGCAGCCTAAACTCAGTCCGTAATGTGGATATCAAGTTTATTATTTTTTATATTGTGATTTATTAATCTAATAAATAGTGAAGCTGAAAAAAAAAGTAAGAACGATCCTAAAGAAACCAAACCAAAGAGCCCATGACACGCAGCAACGGCACAGCCGTGGCGATCTTCCAACTTCCAACCCCCTGTGTACTCTCGTGAACCCTGCTTTCCTCGTCTTTTCCTTCGTTTCCTTTGGCTTTCCTTACCTGCACACTCGTGATCCTACCAAGCCATGTCTTCTTTACTGGTTCGTTTTCAGTTTTTTTGTTCCAAAAAATGGCAGAGAGGATGACAAACTGGTACACAACCCTCTGGGCTGCAGTTACGCCGAGGGGGAGGTAGCGCCTCTAAACACTAGTAGTGCCGTGGGGAGGCGTACATGAATGAGCACCGTGACGCAGAGACGGAGCTACATCTCGGATAGGGTAGACTTTAGTTTAAGGTGTGAAAAAATATCTAATGTACAGTCTGGATAAATTCAATCCAATTTAGATAACATTTTCGCGTTCTAGCTTACATAGTCTAGATTATTTCACTACTGAACTTAAGGTGTAAATAAATTCTAACTGTGTCGCTACCGTGACGTGAGGGGGCACCGGACAACACCAAGGAGAAACGGGAAAAACACAGACTACCTACCGACTTTCTGCGCCGCGGTGGTCCAAAGCCGGCGAGTGCGTTTCGAGAATCGCAATGTTAAAAGACAGACCCCGGGGTCCCCTAGCTAGCGGCTATCGCCGCCTTAGTCATTCTCACGTTCTCAGGGCTCCGTACACGACAAGCGACGACGCTTTCTGAAGGCTGAGGTCAACTGAACTAACCATGGGTGATCTGAATCGATACAGGGGCACAGCCAATCATGCAACAATTCTTGAGGGGAAAAAACAGAACTTGGGTTCCGGTGTAGGGCCAAGAACTCGACATGTTCTTGTTGCAAAAAAAAAAGGGACTCACGATGTTCTGCCCCTGATTAACGTGGCGGCCTGGGTAGTGCAGTGCTCAATTAGCTGTAGCCATGCATTTGCAGTTTGGCTATGATCAAGTGAACGTACTTCCATGCTCTGGGAAGGAAGGGAGACCGTAGTTTGCATCATTTGTGAAGGAAATATATATGCTTCTGCTTCCGATCATGCAAAGTAAAAGAGCATGCAGTATGCTTCTGCTTCCGATCATGCAAAGTAAAAGAGCATGCAATCCAAGACGCAAAACCAAGGAATTAGAAGGATTCAACTCACGGTGGTGGTGGAGATCCAACGAGTGGATACAACTACCCCGACTACGACGACGGAGAAAAAGAGGAAGGCCGCGCTCGTTCTCGACAACGCCGCGACGAGCCTGGTGGATCGCCGGCCGTCCACCACCACAGCCGGGGCCGTCGACGTCGCCATGGCCGTAGCCGGCGGGGCTGTGCCAGGAGCGACCTCTCTTGGCCCTGTTGTACACAAAGACATTTGCTTCCTCCGCCTCTGGAAGAGCAGACTAGTAAGCAGGAGCTCTTCTGAGTTATGACGTTCCCAGCGGCGCAGACGGCGACCGGTAATTCATGAGGCCTGGACAGGCGGGTGCAGCAGTGCGCGATGTTTATCGGTTCGGGTTAAGCTTCTGACTTCTGGTTTATTTTTCACTATTCATAAATTTCGTCTTTTTCTAAACTTTTGGCTTTTTGTTGAGTGTTTTTGCCGGTTCTTTTTTTTTTCCGTATTCGTTTGTATTATACATATTGGGCTAACATATATTTTTATATTTTTAAATTTTTTTTAAAATTTAATTATGCTAAATAAGCGTCTGTCATTCTGATGTTTTTCACCACTACTGATGTTTTCAGCCATAAGCCATGAGCTTTTAAGCCCAACTGATCACCACCTAAGGTGGGAGTGGGAATCCGAATGCGGGCTGAAAGAAAACTGCGGTCTAGCACGTTCGCAGTTTGTACTGGCCCAGTGTCACACCCGTTATTTTTAAATTACAGCTTATAATTTATGACTCTCGAATAAATAAATAAAATAGTTTATTATTATTATTATTTTAAAATAGTTTATTATAATAACATATTAAAAGTAGTTTATCAGTTTTTGGTTTGTTTATACAAACAGTATATTAGAGACATAAATTATAACAGAAGAGAATGTGACGGCTAGCGAAAGTTCTATAAAGTAAACTCAGCTCGTGGTAAACCAATTGTATATTTGTATATATGCATTAGTTTATTTTGTCACTCCCCAAATCGAATGGATGAGTGTCTGGTTTATGTTGTGTCAGGGAAATTTTAGAATACACCGAGTTTCATGTGGACCGTTAATTTAGTGTGATTCGATGGTTAACATTTCGATAATGATCAAGTCAACATTAATAATGACTTTCCACTCCATATAAATAAGGAAACGAATTGTATAATTGATATTTACCATTTCAAGCGCAACAATATGCGAGGAAAACAATGATGGTGTTAATTAATACTCCTTCTATCCAAATTTATAGAACATATCTTTTAATATCTTATCCATAAATATAAAGCATATTTCATATTCTAATATAAAATTAATTGTATATTCCCTCTATACTCCTAATAAATATCTAGCTTTATTTTATATTCTATAAGACCGAACTCTATACTCCTAATAAATATCTAGCTTTATTTTATATTCTATAAGATTGAATATGGCAACAGAGCAGGGTGAATGGTGCCTTAAAATTTTTCCCTAAATATTTACCAATCATTTACTTCAATAGCTACACAACTATAAAGAATAGGATAGAAAGCCTACACAAAACTCAGAAAATCAAGAAACTGATCCACTGAGAAAAATCATTAAAATCGGTCCTACCGCTACAGTAACTATGGTACTGCCGTTGTTACAGTAAGATCAATACGATTTCAAAAACCAAAATCGAAAGAACTTTTGATCCGTAGAACCAAGTGATATGAAATTTTTTAGGGATCTTTTCTAGGTTATTATGAACTTATTCCAATAAACGATCATAAAAATCATGGCCAAAGTTGAGATCTTTTTCAGTTTGAAAGAAAGTTGCATCAAAACCGAGCCAAAACCAAAATTGGTGAATACAACTTACTTGTGGGTGGATGATGACCAACATGGGTCTAAATGTATTCTCACATATCACAGCAAGTTAGAACACCGAAAAAATCAAGCCAAAAACCCTCAGATCATGAAATCGCTCGTAGAGGCCGAAGTCATGCTAAACCAGATTTCCTCATGGACTTTCTATCTAAGTGTCTAGCTGGGTGAAGATAGATTCTTAGATATCATCTCCATCTCTTACACATCCTTGACACAATAAGATCAAAAGAAGGGAAGTTGAAAGATGAAAGATCAAAACCAACCAAAGTAAGAGTACATAAAGCAAAACACAAGAGACTCAAAGAGATACACAACGATTGATGTATTGCTTACTTGAGAAGGAGGTTTTACAGCAACTCTACCTTGAAGGACAAAGAGCACATAAGACACTCAACTTTCAAACCCTAACGCTAGACATGAAGGCACAAGAGAGATAAGTTGGACGGTTAATCACATGTCTCCATCCTAACCCTTTTAAATCGGTAGGCAACCAGCCACACCTAGCCTTTAGTGGATCCTATCCACTATCACAATGGGGGAAACTTGATAACCCCACACATACGGATTTTACTTACATATGTTTACTTATGTGCGTTTTTCAAAGCACATAAGCCCGAATCAGCTAAATCCTTAGTCTTGACCTATCTTGATCAAACCAGCCTCTCCTTGATCTAAACCACTCTCCAAGCATCACTCATGCACCGCGGTTTTAATCCAAGGCAGATTTCGATATTTTAGCCAAACTATCAAAATACTCTTTCTTGCCCGGGTCATCTCCCTCCAATGTAAACAATCACCATGCTTGTCACGTGTAAGTTCACCATTAACTTGCCACACATCGGCAAAGCTCTCCAGACCACGCCTCACTTGGACAGACCAAGCCACATAGTGCAAACCTGTCGTTTGAACTCGCATTCAACATTTCTCGCCTTTCTTGTGCCATGCTTGAGCTCACCATTTCACCCGACATTCTTGATCGTTTTGGGGCTCAGCTTCTCTATGAGTATAGTCCCGATCCTCACCGTTGACTATGGTTGATTCCAAACAGCCTTACACATTCAAAGACAAAGAAATCTTTTTAGGTATAAGTTCTTTATAACTTGACCCACATTAGACAAAACTTACATCATGCAATCTTAATGCAATGATCCAAGTCACCCTAACTCAATTCATGACTCAATTTCCCAAAAAAAACTATTTTTCTACAAAATCTAGTAGTATCGCATGCAACATGCCGGTAGTACCGCACTGCGCTTTTACCGCTCCCCAGACTGGTACTACTGCTCTCCAAACCGGTACTACCGCACCTTCACACCTCGCACTGAACCTCTCTGGAAATAACGTACCGCCATGTAAAATTCGGTGCTACCGCATTGCGGTATGACTGCACACACCTAATGGTACAACCGCCCTGTGGTATGACAACATAAACACATACGGTACTACCGTTATACGGTATGACCACACCAACACCTGCGCTACTACCGATTTTCCTGAAGAATTCATAAAACAGTCTAGACAAAATATGATATTTGCAAAAATCACTTAACCACTCTACAAAATTTGTAATGATTCATCACAACATTATCCCGAACCTTCTCACATGGCCCTTCATATTCTCTACATGCATGCATTGAATATATTGCTTAGAGATAATAATAATTATAGATAGTGTAGTAATTTTCAATATCTTCTTGGTCTATGTGCCAAGAAAAAACATGCCTTATAAATTTAGATGAAGGGAATATTTATTTTTATCTCCCAAATAGGTTTACTGAAAGTTTTCGCAGTTGAAATTATATATACCATTGGATTTCAATTTTTTACACTGAAATCTCTTCTTCTTTTTTGAATTTGTGTGCCACTTTGAAGTATTTAAGTTCGAAATTATTCACAATTTAAAATTTTTGATGTTTCGAACTTTGAATCTCAAAGATTTTTTTTTTTTTGCCTCAAGTATCCTCTTAGATTAACTTTGTTAAAAGTTGCCTAGACTTTTCAACAAGTGCTGCAGTGTACTTCCGGACAATAAAACCAAAAAGATTGATCTGATGTACATGAAAAAAACTCGTCAGCCGGCCTTTTTCCTTCCGTTTGTCAGTTGTCACCGCTTCTCCCACGTCTCTACCTTCCTCACCTCATCCGCTTTCCTTCTTGAAAGCATTTCCGGTTCTTCGGGACTGAATGGCGACGGCAGCTCGCAGGGGCTGAACTTACCGAAAACTTCACCGTTGTGTCCAGTGGCGGATCCAGAGAATTTGACAAGTTTAGGCGAAGAACAAAGTCTAAATAATAAGCACTCAGAAACATAGATCATAATACAAGCAAAATATGACAACCACATTAGTTTTAACTAAATCATATCGTAGCACATGTTCACAAGATCACATGGATCTATAAAGTAAAACTTAACAGGAAAAATACATGCTAGTTTCAGGCTATGAAGCATACGACTACGAGGAAGTTGCATCTTTCGACTTTTCAAGTTTCAAAACCGTCGAAGAATAGTAGCTTCATCAAGTGATCTGAATAATTCTCGCTTAACATAGCACACTATCAAGTAGTGTGTCCCTCCTCTTGCAAGATGTGGTTGTTGTGTTCACAATCAATGAGACATACTCAAAGAAATCATGAATAGATGAGCAACAATTTGCTATAGAAACAACAACCAACTACAGCTGATGTGCAAAACAGTGGACATAAAAGGCATATGGGTTTTCATCTAGAATCTTTTTTTTGTAAACCATTAAATTCACCTCTCATATTCGAAGCTCCATCATATCCTTGCCCTCGTATTCGAGAAATAGATAACTTGTGCCTATCAAGAACTCCAAATAATGCTTCCTTTAATGAATCAGCTGTAGTGTCTGTGACATGTACGAGAGCAAGAAATCGTTCGATGACATTCCCTTGAGCGTTCACATACCTGAGCAACAACATCAATTTAATTATTTAAATAAAACAGCAATAAGGCTAAATACAGTAGCACATCTCTAATACAAATGGCACAATGAATCAGCTACTAACCTTAAAACTACCCCTGATGAGCCCGGGCAGGGGCCCTGGGTCGCCGGGCCCTGAGTCCGCCCATGGTTGTGTCCATCATGAACTTCCTTTCCAGCCCTAGCCTTCCATATTCGTCATGGACTCAACGGTAACCTCGACGGCTCCGTCGGGTACCGTAGGCCTGTACCTTAGCAGCTTAGCGTACTCCCTTAGAAGGTGAAGCATATAGTCGTAGACATGGTCCATTGTCAGCTCTCCTTGGATGAACTTGCTCGCATTTTATTGACGATCGAATCATCGATCTTACATCTAGTAAAAGAATTCAAACCTTACAAAAAGATAAACAAATAAAATTGATCTTTATTGCTATATTAAGATTACAACCTACTCAAAACGAGATATTATAGGAGAAAATACTATATGTCGTAATGTGGAATGGTTTTGTTCTTCTTCTTCTTCTTCTCTCTAGGATAAGGCTTAAATAGCATCAAACAGACATCAGTTGTTTACATGAACAGATGCTTTATTGATTCCTTCCATCTGCATGCACGTATAAGCGGTTTATGACGGTGAGAGAGAAACCTGACAATAACCATTGATCGGTTGTTGTCAGTGAGAGAGAGCGTCAAGAAACGACTGCATGGCAATTGTTAGAGACACTGGACCGAACGTAGAACGGTCGAGAGAATGGGAGCACACGTGATCTGCTCCTTCACCGCACAAAGTATCATCACATGGGAGACCCAAATGTCGTGTTATAAAACTTTCGAGTTGTAGCTGATCAGGTAAATGAACAATGATTTTCCGACTAGAGGATACTCTGAACTTATTATAGCATAAGCAATTACAACATTGATATAAAGGATTTGATTACATATTAAAATAGTTTTTAATGAATTATTTAATCTTCGTTACATTTCATCCTATTTCTTGTGCTCATCAAGAAAACATTTGGTCCAATTTAAAACTTATGTTGGTACAATACGCGTCAAGATGAACTCGGCAAAATTAGTACCTTTTTCGTGTGAGAATTGCCCCAATCCACGGCAAATTTGATGGACCGACATTTTCCGCGGTCACGGATAGGCCAGTAGAGCTCCAACGGCATTAGCCCCCTTGAAACGAAGTCGTGGAATCCCGGCCGCACGACGAGCGCCACCGTGTTATAACACGCCAGGTTGTACTTCTCGCTCATCGACCAACCCCGCCCTTTAATATAAATCTTGTACATACACATACACATGCATACTATTGGATTTAACCATATTGCATCTAGTTGTACTGAGTTAGTATGTGCATTAACTAAGTCGGCTCCTCAAAGACCTGATCGGTGTGGAGTTGAAGAAAGCAAAGCTACTCGTGGACAATAGTCGGCAATCGCTTTGTGCAAGAACCCCGTGCTTCATAATCGCAGCAAACACATTGATATGAGGTATCATTTCATTCGCGACTGCATCGAAGATGGCAAAGTAGATGTCGAGCACGTCGCATCAAGTTCATCGAACTGAGGCAGAAGATTAGGATGGTTGAGGTGAAGCTGGTGCATCATGGTTAGGGGTGATTTGTTGGACTTAACCACGTTGCACCTAGTTGTACTAAGTTATTGTGTGCGTTAACTGAGTTAATGTGCGCGTTAAGTGAATTAGTGTGTGCGTTAAGACAATTAGTAAATGTCATGAATACCTCGGATGTGGAATGTCATGTCATGGAGAGCTGGACGTGGTGTGAAAATTAGGTCATGGAGAGCTGGACTTAGATTTTGTGGACATTGAATCTCCATCCACGTTCTAGATTCGGAGCACACATATTTTTTTAGATAGGGTAGGGTATGGCGGGATCTGTTAGATGGAGATCCAACGCCTCAGATTTGTTTTTTGAAGGAGAGGAATATGAGGCATCCATTAGATAAAGATCTATCATTCCAAAATCTAAATGCTCCTAACCTTAAAAATAGTTAAATGCTCCTTAGCACTTCTCTACTTTTGTTTGGCAACATACGGCATGCATGTCGTGACTCGTATCAAGTGATGCAATTTACACAACCTTTTGAGATAGCCCTTTTTAAAATGACTTCGGAGGACAAGGTTAACGAAAGTGCTTAATTAGTTAGCTCTAGTGGACCATCTTCGATTGTACGACAAACTTGTCGGCAACCGTACCACTATTTTTAACTTGGGTGATGCAATTCGAAATCTACCATGAACCTACCACGAACAAATTCAACTACCCTATCATGTGTCATGATGCATCCGCATGTCAAGAGACGAGAGAAACGGCAGCATCAAAACCTAGCTGGCTACTTGCAGTAAAGTTTTTGACATTTTTAGTGTTTTTCCCCATATTTACAATAATAACAATCGTTATGTAGAATTTATAAAAATAACGCATCTGCTACATAGCCACCACGTTGCAGCCCTAGAAGAGCGACACCTAGCCTCCTCTACCACAGGGCCACCACGCAGTAGCCCGCTTAGATAGCTAATTAGTAGGGTAATTAGTTAGGTAATTAGAGACTTCATATAAGTGATTGCTTGTACAAATTTGTTAGATGTAGTAAATGAGATTAAAAATTACGAAATTTTATGTAGAGACTTCTGACACAACGTACTTAATTGTATATTTTTTCGTAATTTTATCTATCCTAAATTGCACTGAAGAATTCATTTGAGGGACACCCGTTCATCACAAACAAGTGATAAAATTTAGAATAGGTAAAATTACAAACAAAATACAAAATCAAATATGCTGTGTTAGGAGCTTCAACATAAAATTTCATAATTTTTTGAGCTAATTTGCTATATCTAAAAATTCGTATGTACCGCCTCTTAGGGTTGTCGTGCGGTGGTCATACGGCAGATGTGCTATTTTTATAAATTCCACGTGACGGCTATTATTCTTGCAAATACAGGACTAAAAAGCGCCAAAAGTGCAAAAAAAAAAAAAACTCCTTGCTGGGAGCCTTACTCTGGCACTGGGACACATCCACAAACGGAGACGAGAGCTCCGGCGACAGCCGCAGCGAAGAAGACAAACACGCCACCGTTCACAGCCGGACAGGGACGCCGCCGTTCACAGCCGGACAGGAAGCTGCCAGGCTCCGAGGGAGCCAACCAGCCTTCGCCGCAGCCTCCATCCTCAATGAGGTGGCATGCCTGATGCCTTCTTCCCTCCGCGATCGGACGAGCCAACAACGGAAGTGATGAACTCCTCTCATCCTCCTTTCCCTTCCTAGTATAATATCTCAGGTTCCTGTCTGTGTTTTCTACTCGTCCTTTACTAACGCTCGATTTATTTAGGCGTGTAGGACAGGGAATGAAATTTATTATATAAATAAAATAACCAGTGATATTTAATACATCTTCTTCGTTTTGATAGTTAGAAAATCTCATAATAACTCTAAAAAAGAAAAAACTAAAAATTCCTACATTAACAAAAAAAAAGAGAATAATCTTCACCGCTTAGTTTAGTAGGATCAAATTATAATAGTATAGATTAATTATGTATAGATATTATAGATATATAATAAATAAAATTGTATTTTACTTATAAAAAATAGAATTATATATAAGTATAATTACATTATAATATCTAGCCGTATAACTATAAATAAATCTGCTAGTTATGGAAATGGAATCATCAAGAATGCGATGCATTGCCTCTGATGTGGACCGGCTAACCATTCTGCCCCCTTCATCCCGTTTTGCGACGTCAGATATTATAATTTCCTAGACGAAAGGTCACCTCACCAACTGGATGCTTTCGCCTTTGGCGTGCTAATGGTCGCGTGGAGCTTCCACTAATCTCTACTTTTTCGTAGTTGTTACATCCCCTATCTGTAATATGCTATTTCATATATTATTTGTAAAACTGTTATGTTATATCCCTTTTTCTGTAATGTAGTTGGTGTTGTGTTGGTAGCTTAGTATTGCTCTGTGGTCGTAACCGACCATCGACCACGGCAGCTCCGACTATCGACCATCGACCACGGTAGCTCCGAGTACCGACCATTGACCACGGTAGCTCCAACTACCGGCTATCGGCTATGGTAGGTATGACTACCAACTATCGACCACGGTAGCTATGACCACCGAACATCGACTTGAACTACTCCACCAACGGCGGAGAGAGGGGGGGCAGGGGGGCCTGGCACCCCCCAAGGCCCCAGCGGGCAGCGAGCCCAGCCCCCTCAGGCCCCAGCAGCAGCGGCCCATTGCGAGGCATCAGCCATCAGGTATGCGCCGTTTCATATTTTCCGAACGACGGAAGGAGGCGAAGCGTCACGCCGCACGCCCGCACGCGACTCATGCCAACCGTGTCGCCTGCCGCCGTCCGTCCGCGCGCAAACTCCGCCGACGCCGTCCGCCCGCGCGCAAACTCCGCCGACGCGATGCCGTGCGCAGTCCGCCGTCCGCCCGTCCGCCCGTCAGCCAGGTAAATTAACAGGTAATCCGTAAATGTAATCTATTAATCTCAGAAGTCAGAATCTGATCAATGATATGAAGAGGCATTCCGCATTCGGCTTTAGACTTTAAGCATTCCATATTTGATATTTCTATTACCAAAATACCAATTGAATTTGTTATTTATCCCATACAATTTTAGATGATATGATGAAGAAGAGAAAGACAATTCATAATTTTTTTAAGCCTGTTGGTTCAAGTGCAAATGTGGAAGTGGAAACTCCTAACGTGGAAGGGGAAACTCCTAATGAATATGATGTGGAAAATCCTAATAATCAGATTAGTGGACTATTTAAAACAGGTAAATATTCATCTTATCCTATGGTGGACAGGCTGTTAAGATTAGTATTAACTCTTCCAGTATCAACGGCAACCACCGAAAGATGCTTTTCAGCTATGAAACTTGCGAAGACACGTCTTAGATGTACAATGGGAGATGGATTTCTGCGAGATTGTTTGGTAATTTATATTGAGAAGGAATTGGCTACATCAATTAGTACTGATGATATTATTACAGCCTACGATCTTGCTGCTAGTCGTAGAGCTAAATTTAAGATTATAGATATGTAATTTTGTTTTGGTTAAGACTTGTGAAACATGTTACTATTATATGTGACAAAAACCAGCTAGTATGGCTATCATTTCGACTTTGGCTTGTCCATTGCCCCCATGTATTCAAATCCTGGCTCCGCCCCTGTACTCCACCAACTGTGGTATCGACCACGGCTTGTCGACTGCACCTTCGACCATGGCTTTGTCAACTGCTGACTTCAATCACTGTGGCTACTACCATAGTACAGTACTCGACACACGAGTACAGTTGGCTACGACCATTGTACAATACTCAACACGAGTATAGTTGGCTACGACCACTGTACAGTACACAACAATGACACGATTACGACCACTATACTCGGACACATCGAGTACTTCAACTACGACAATACTGAACGGTAGCTATGACTACCGAGTACAGGTATGACCACTCAACAACAATAAGATTATTTCTAACAGCGTCATCCGGGAAGGCGTTCACCTCGGCCTCGGCAACCTCAGTCTAGTTCACGACATATATTGCCACGTTACTCATATAATCATGGTTGCATGTAATAACGTTTCTGTTCGTTAGCTTGTGCTACCTCATTTTGGAAGCTCACTGATCTTGCGGAGGCCCCGTGGAAGGAGGCGGCGGTGTAGAAGAACTCCGGCCTGAGGAAGAGCGAGTAGTCCACCAAGACGCCGGCGACGAAGTAGACCAGCGGCCACACGCGCATGCAGGAGAGGAGCCTGCGCATTGGCCGCGTTGAGGATGTGTAGCTCTTCGGAGCCCAAGAAGTTTCGCCGTTCGTGCCGACGGCGAGCACTCCCGGATGGACACCGGCGAGAAGATGAAATTGGAGCGCGCAGCCAGCGCCTCCCCGCCGGCGTGCAACGCGATTTACAAGCAGTGATACATGATGTCGTGACTTTTTTTGTTATTAGGGTAAAAGTAACGATTAACGAATTAATTTCAACAGACCTAGCAAGATGTGGATTAGATTTGGATGCCGTCAAACTGATCCCTGTTTCGAAAGAGGGGGCAGGGTGCATCTGTTAGGTCTAGGTTTTCTTTAGGATCTCTTAGGTTAGATCTAGCGGGGTTCATCTCTAGTTCGGGTTCTTGAGAGTTATCGAGAGGGAGAGAGAGGTACTAACCATCCGTGGTCTTGGCTGCGGGTGCAGAGGGGTCCGCCATGGAGTCGGTGGAGTCGGGAGTCGGCGTTGGTGAAGTCCGGTGCCGGCGCTGTCCAGGGGCGGCGTGGCAGTGGTGCTTCCGTCACGCCGCGGCGGCGCTGTCCGGCGGCGTGGCGATGGCGCTTCCGTCACCGCTGCGCCCCTCGCTAGATCGGATTTAGGGTTTCGGTGGGGTGGTGCTGGCTCCGTTCAACCTCGTTAAAGAGCCGCCCCACCTTTATATATGGCGCGATGTGACAGGGCCCACCAACCATTAGGGTTGGCGCCCGATCGTAAGCTGAGCTCAAGGCCCGTGAGGCCGTTGGGCCTACCGGGGTGGAGATCATCCTAACATTCTCCCCTTGATCTCAACTTATATTCTGAACTCTATACTTATCACTCATTGTTTTCTCATTCCTTCACAGATCGGTGCATAGAGCGTGCCTCATCGTCACGATCTTATGCCATTAGATTCAATGACCACAATGTACTTCTGTTTTGAAATGAACTCTCAACTGGGCCCTTATTGTCCAGAATCATAGGCTTTCCAGTAAACCCATGCCGCTAAATGTTCTCTGAACACATTGGGTGGTAAGCCTTTTGTGAGCGGATCATGAGCATCTTTTCTCGTCATATATGCTCAAGGCGATTATATGATCCGGACTTTATCTTTCACAACATAATACTTTATGTCAATGTGTTTGGCAGCACCACTTGACTTATTGTTGTGAGCATAACATCTTCTTTGGTTCATTATCGCGATATAACTTTAGTGGCTTATGTATGTCATCTACCACTTTCAACCCGGTATGAATTTCTTTAGCCAATTCACCGCCCCGTGGCCTCATAACATGCTACAAACTCGGCATACATTGTGGATGATGTAGTGACGGTTTGTTTTGAGCTTTTCCACGATATAGCTCCTCTGCGAGTGAATACATATCCGGATGTCGACTTTCTATCATCTCCGCGTAATCGAATCAGTATACCCCACTATATGGAGTGAATCGATCTTACGTATGTCATCATGAGGCCTTTTGTTCCTTGCAAATAACGCAAGACTTTCTTTATCAATTTCAATGTTCTATTCGAGATTGCTCTGGAATCGCCAAGTAACCGGTGACAAACGCTAAGTCGAGCGCGTACACACTTGAGCATCCGTAAGCTTCCGACAATGAAGCATATGGAACCGCTTTCATTTGATCGATCTCATATTGGTTCTGGGGCATTGAAATTCCCATATCTGTCGCCCTTGACTATAGGAGCGGTGAAGGCTTACAATTTTGCATACTATATTTCTTTAGAACCTTTTCTAAGTATGCCTTTTGAGATAAACCTAAAACCCCTTAGTTCTATCTCGGTGAATCTCTATTCCCGAACTAACGAAGCTTCACCAAGATCTTTCATATCAAAATTCGAGGACAAGAACTTCTTGGTCTCTTGTAATAGGCTAACATCACTACTAGCAAGTAAGATGTCATCCACATACAGGATTAGGAAAATGTATTTCCCATTCTTAAACTTTGCATACACGCAATTGTCCTCTACATTCTCCTTAAACCCAAAACTTCTTATTGTACTATCAAACTTCAAGTACCACCGCCTTGATGCTTGTTTTAATCAGTAAATGGATTTCTTGAGTGACATCCCATACGTTCTTTTCCTTCCACAACAAAACCTTTCGGTTGTGCCATGTAAACATTTTCCTCCAAATCCCCATTTAGGAACGCCGTCTTTACATCCATCGATGTAATTCTAAATCATAATGAGCTACAAGTGCCATTATTATTCTAAAAGAATCTTTACACGAGATGGAGAAAATGTCTCATTGTAGTCTATGCCTTCTCTTTGCGTAAAGCCCTTTGCCACAAGTCGCGCCTTAAATCTTTCTATATTCCCTCTAGAGTCATGTTTTGTTTTGTAGACCCATTTGCACCCTCTGTCTTGGCTCCTTTAGGAATAGTTTCTAAGTCCCAAACACCGTTGGTGCTCATTGACTTCATTTCATCTGCATAGCTTCAAGCCACTTAGATGAATGAGCGCTTCTCATGGCTTCTTCAAAGAGGTGGGATCACCCTCCATTTCAAATTCCTCGTTTCATAGACTTCGTAATCATTAGGGATAGCTGGTCTTCGGCTCTTTGAGACCTTTCGAGTCCCTCGCCGATTGGCGCTTGTTCTGTGTGAGGTGTTGTTGTTCTTCCTCTTGGGTGACAATGGGTTCTATGGGATCTGAAGGACAGGTTCCTCATGTTCACTCATCGTTCCCACGGGGAGAACCGACAACAAGTCTTTGTCACTACGATGATGTCCGCATGTGGTGTAGCAACAACAGTAGCGTGAAAATGGTTCTGAACCATCGGAGTGGGCACATGTACCCGCTTTTCCTCTAGGTTAATTTCTCGCGCTACTCTGCTCCCTAATCATCTCATCCTCCAAGAAGACAAACATGTCTTGTTTCTACAAACTTCGTATGTCTGTCGGGACAATAGAAGCGATAACCCTTCGATTTTTCTCGGATAGCCAATAAAATGGCGGTGATTGTCTTGGGATCTAGCTTCCTATGTTTGGGTTAAAAACTTTAGCCTCAGCGAGACAACCCCACACACGTAAATAGTTAAGTGAGGTTCTCTTCCCGTCCACAACTCATACGGTGTTTTGGGTACCGACTTGCTTGGTACTCGATTAAGAATATGAATGGCGGTTTTAACGCCTCCATCCATAAACTTATCGGTAGCGTGGAGTAACTTATCATACTTCTCACCATATCCATTAAGGTACGGTTGCGTCTTTCACCACTCCATTCACTGAGGTTCGCGGTGTAGAGTCTTGAGCAACTATGCCATTTTCTGTAAGAACCTTGCAAAAGGTCCGGGAACTTGGCCATACGGTGTGCCGACCGTAGTACTCCCCCACGGTCGGATCTTACTATCTTAATTTTTGAATTGTGCTGATTTTCTACTTGACCTTAAATATCTTAAATTTATCCAATGCTTCGATCTTTCTTTAATTGGATAAATGTAGCCATAACGCTGAATAGTCATCTGTGAATGTTATAAATGAATCATAACCATCCACACTTATCACAGAAATGGACCACGATATCGTGTGAATTATTTCTAAAATTCTGCGCTTCGTTTGGCGTCTTTCTTTATTTTCTTAACATATTTTCCTTTTATGCAATCAATACATTGTTCTAAATCTGAAAATTCTAATGGCGGAAGAAGTGTTTTCTTAATCAATCGTTCTATTCTCCCCCTCGAAATATGGCCTAAACGACAATGCCATAATTTCGACGATGCATCATGATTTATCTTCCGCTTTTACTTTCATTCACGACGAAGAGGTATTCTCATTCTCAATGGTCACATGATTCACATTCTCGAAAGTGATAATAAATAAAGCTTGTCTTGTCGGAAGGCAAGACCAACACATTTATTATTAAACACAAGTCTGCATTTGCCATCACCAAAATGGCAATCATAACCATCATCATCTAATTTCGACACACTTATTAAGTTTCTGCGCAAAGAGGGTACATAAAGAACGTCCCAAAGCCTAAGTACAAAACCATCATGAAATTCTAAAGAGAGATCTCCAATGGCCTCGACTTGGCTTCAATTCCATTCGCAACTTTAATTGTTCTTTCTCCTCTTTGTAGGGTCCTCCTCGTATGGAATCAGTAATGAATTAGCAACATGAGCAGTTGCACTGAGTCAATCCACCAAGTAGATTTTCATAACTTAAATACAAGGATTCATCTATAAATGTAATGACATCATTACCATTCTTCAACAGATGCTTCAGAACTCGGCGGTCCCTCGGTAGTGACTGCCTTCTTCTTGCAAAATTTGCAGTGTCCTTGTCTCTTGTAAAATTGTTGGGCTTATTAAACTGGGAGCCTTTCCTGTGACTTAGAAGAGGAGCTACTTTCCCACCGAGGTTTCCCTTGTGGTTTGGCATTAAAGTTCTTTCTTTTGTTGTTCTTCACAAGGTTTGCAAAGTCACCTGTGAGGTTTTAAGCCTCTCCTCTTCTTGCACACACATTGCAATGAGCTTTTCTATGTCCCATTTGTCGGGTGCATGTTGTAATTAACAACAAAAGTGTCAAATTCTTTTGCAGAGAAGCAAAAATCAAATGAATTAGAAACTCATCCTTGAGCCCCATATCCATTGAATTTAGCTTAGTTTGCCGTTGTGCTCATCTTTAATATGTGTTCTCTTATTCCACCACTAGAGTATCTCTCATTCACTAGTTCTTAATCAGCGTACTTGTTGTAGCCTTTGAAGAGCCGATGAACCGATTCTTCACTTTTGTAGATACTCGTGGCGGTGTCACGATGCAGGATAGATCCCTTATTGGATGCGCAATAGTGGCCTTAGCCACCATCAAGCACTGCGGTTCGAGATGTCCCATTTCTTTTCTCAAGATCATATTTCATTCGACTTACGCATGATCACGCTTTGGGCGGTGAAATCAGCATCGATCTCATTTTACGCCCTCACCGGTCCACCGGCTCGATGAGGACACGGAGAGGTGAGGCTAAGTCATTCTCGGACAGCGCAAGTGCCAAATCATACTTCTCTCGCGGACGATAATTGTTTCCATCAAGTGCGGGATGTGCGAGATGTATGCCATTAGGTTGAGTCTCAAACGATGTCAAGAGAAAATGAGGAAACATAATAATTGCATGTCTTGATTTAACGTTGGTCAAAATTAAAACATGCAAAATTCTTGTACACTAATTCTACATCACCGTTGGGCGTAAGATAGAATTAATGCATACATTCATAAATAAATCAATTTATAATATTGCTATCATCAACTTTGGTGAGAAAATAGCAAAATTATAAACATGAATATAAATAAACTATTCCTCTAATTTTAATTTTCCGTTGGTTCCAATTAAAATTAGAAAATCATAAAATTTAACTTTTGCGTGAAGCGTAATTATTCTAAAAATAATTCAATATTCGAAGCATTATACTCTAAACATCAATCTCGGAAAAATCAACACGTTGGTGCAAAAATTACAGAGATTTTGGTGCAAATTTCATTGAAATACACTCAAAAATGCTTCAAATTAAATAAAACTCATTTCTTGTTCATCCGCCAATTTGGCTCGCTTTCGGCTCGCCCACGCCCACGGCGACTGTCGCTGCGGCCTCGCGTGCGCCCGCTCGGCCGGCCTCTCCACGCAGCGCGCTCGTGAGCCCGCTCGGCTGCCCGCTGCGGCCTTGGCGGCCTCTCGGCCCGGCCTCGCATGCCGCCTGCTGACGCGACGCGCTGCGCGCCGCGCCGCCGCTGCCGCACACCGGCCGAACGCGCGCTACGCGCGCGCGCGCGCGTTCTCCCGCGCCAGCCGCACACTGGCTGGGCGCGAAGCGCCTCCGCTGGGCGAATCTCGCCGCGTGCGCTCGCGTTGTCTCTCGGCCGTCGGATGCGATCCGACGGCCGCGCGACGATCTCGCCCGATCAAAACGCGCGCGCGGACGCCCCGAAACCCTAATCATTCGGCCTCCTCTCTCCTCGCACTCGAGCGGCGCATGGCGGCGGCGGCGGCGACCGCCCACGCCACGGAGAGGAAGAAAGAGGCGCCGCCGCGGGCCTCTCCGGCGGCGCGCGCTCCCTGGAGGAAGCGCGCGCGCCGAGCGGCTCCCGTCGGTGCCTTCCGAGCGCCAAGACGCTCGGGTCGACGCCGGCGCCGACGGTGGCTAGAACATGGAGCGCCGCGAGCCCAAGGCTCGGCCGATCCCCAACGCCGGCGGCGACGACGGCGGCTCGGTAAGTGCCGGTTTCTTTTCTAGGGTTAGGGTTCGGGTAGGGTTAGGGTTCTTCTTTCCCTTTTTCTTTCTTTTCTTTTCCCATCTCGGATCTACGCTAGAGGCTCGATACCATTGTTAGGTCTAGGTTTTCTTTAGGATCTCTTAGGTTAGATCTAGCGGGTTCATCTCTAGTTCGGGTTCTTGAGAGTTACCGAGAGGAGAGAGAGGTACTAACCATCCGTGGTCTTGGCTGCAGTGCAGAGGGTCCATGTGGAGTCGGTGGAGTCGGAGTCGGCGTTGGTGAAGTCCGTCCGGCGGCCATCCCGTGGCGGCGTGGCGGTGGTGCTTCCGTCTGTGGCGGCGGCGCTGTATCGGCGGCGTGGCGATGGCGCTTCCGTCACCGGCGGCCGCGCCGCTAGATCGGTTAGGGTTTCGGTGGGGTGGTGCTGCTCTGTTCAACCTCGTTAAAGAGCCGCCGCCTCACCTTTATATATGGCGCGATGTGACAGGGCCCACCAACCATTAGGGTTGGGCGCCCCGATCGTATGCTGAGCTCAAGGCCGTGAGGCGTTGGGCCTCTGGGGTGGAGATCATCCTAACAGCATCGCCTTAAGAACACGATCTGGGCTTTGCACAGAGCAGAGTAAAAGTCTATCGGGCCCACTTGCATGGGCTTAATAAACCCAGTTCTGTTGAGGCCGAATGTTCAGTTTGTTGGGTCGGGTTCGAATAGGGCCGGGCCAAACGTTTTCCTTCGGGTCCGAACAAAGTCGCTTTCTCTGGCCGAGTTACATTTGCCACTTGCCAGGGCTTGACCGGGCCCTGGAGACGGTGGAGAGAGATCGATCTCTATGCATGCTGTGGTCCCATGCATTGTTCTTAGGCCCGTTCCAATCGATTTTAGTTTGTAGTTTTTTACTTTTTAGTTTATTTAAGTTAGAAGTTACTTGAAATATATCAATTTTTAATTTTAATTTATTTTGCTTTTTTTTTTTATTTTTTTGTCTTTTCTTTTTTCCTCTTATCATTTTGTATTGTCTGTAACATATAACGGTTTTTTTTCTATTTTTTCTTAAAAAAAGCTAACAATTATTATCGTGTAATTTCAGCCAAAAACCACAACCATAAACTTAAACCAAAAGCCAGTTGGAGCACTACCTTAATTTTATGCACTGATTTGACCTCCTACCATTCCAAGCGGTCCAAAGTTGCGATCGCAGATAACGCTCCCGGTCACGTGGATCTCATGCACGCCTCATCGATGTCGCCATCCTCAGCGGATAACACTCACGGCTGCATGACAATCGCTCGGCCTCAAGTGCTGTCAACACTCAGTTTTTCGAAGTGGTTTTTTTTTACTTCCCTCGTCCCCGTCTTATTTTAGAATAAGATAAGGGGTTATGAACGTATCACACACCCTACTCCCCTCGCTCTTATCTCGAGTACGCATCTCTCTCACTTTTCTTATCAATCACACTCTCCTTTTAAAAGATATTTTTTCAGATACTACTATTTATTTTCAGCTAAAATCTATTAACCGTAACTATCATGAACATACCCTTAGTCTGTTATGGTGCATATTGCCAACACGGAGCCATGATATGCATCCAATGCCATTTACGCCACTTTGCAACTGAAAGGATTTTTTTGGGGTATGTAGCAAACTCGAGTATGTACTTTTCTCATTTTCTTCATCGCTCGTTATTTAAAAAATCATTTATTTCAAACACTACTATTTATCTTTTAGCTAAAATCTATCAACCGCAATTAATATGAACAAACTCTCAGTCTGTTATGGTGCATAATGCCAGCACGGAGCCATGGCATGCATCCAGTGCCATTTCCGCCACTCTGTAACACAGGAAAGGTTTTTTTAGGGTACACAGCAAATGCATTCACAACCCACACACCACATTTACACCATAAGCATGTATATACATGCACATCCACTACACACGCCGAAAAATTAATCAAATGCTGAAATGACCTTTAGAGCGCAGATATACGCTGTCCCACGTAAGTACATTCGTGTATTTTTTTTTATTCAGATGAATGTGCGTCGAGGAAAACTCAAACACGAACGGACTACGAGCGTCCACGCGGTCGTAACCAACTGTGCTAGGCTTGGTTGTCAAACTCAGGAAAGGTTGACCATTAGACATCCAAGGCTCTCGATCTGAAGAGTAGCCAAGGATTAGACCAACCTCCTCGCACGTGCGCCACAGCGTAAACAAAGCCCCAACAGTATAGGTTATCCTACCCTCCAGTCAATTGTCGAGACTCAAGACCCGTCTACAATTCTCTAGATCCACCATGAACAAAGACATCTTCATGGCCTCATCAGCAGCCTTAGCTTAGCACCGACCAAAAGCACAGGAACATGAAATAGCAAGCTAAGCTCTGCTTCCTTCTTGTTCTCCCTTACAAATGGCCAGGAGGCCTTACATAGGCCGCACGCTTCTCACGCCTGTCTCTTGTCGTAAGCACGAGCTGTTTGTAGCAGATAGATAGAGCAAGCTACCTACCCGCACCCGCGGGGGATAGGGAGAAAAAGAGCAGCAGAGGCTACGAACGTCGAGCGAGATGGCTGAAGGGCTGGGCGTGAAGGCGGCGCCGTTCACGTACGTGGCGCACGCGCTGGCCGCGGCGGCGGCGGTCATGGTCCTCGTCTGGTGCATCCACTTCCGCGGTGGCCTCGCGTTCGAGGCGGAAAACAAGAACCTCATCTTCAACGTAAGTCGTCGCTTTGTGTTCCTCTTCTCCTTCGCCCCCTCTTCTTGCTTACGTTGCTTCTGTTGTTGTGCTTTGTGCTCTGTTTGTTGCATGTCACATCATTGTGGCAGCTTTATGAACAAAGGCAATTATTGGACCATTGTGTTTGTTTGATACTGGCTGGAGTTCTGAGGCCGTTCATTTAGGTTTAGGTTTTTGGCTTTTAGTTTATTTTTTATTATTTTTAAATTTTACTTTGTTTTCTGATTTTTTTTTGTTTATTTTAAGTTTTTTCTCGATCTTTTTTTCGTATTCGTTTGTATTATACGTGATAGGCTAACTTTTTTCATTTTCATTTTTAAATATAATTATGTCAAATAAGCCACTATTAGTTACAGTAAACATTCAATCATAAACTATCAAAATTTAGTCCAACTGAGCAGTACTTTAGAGTAGCTAATTGGTAGTACCAGATATGGAACTGATCATGTCCCCCCACCCCAACCACACACACACAAGAAAAAAAAAGACTGGGGAATTTATGTGACAATCTTTAGCTAATTAGCTTGGAGCTTTTGTAGCGTTTTGTCTGGTATATTTCGATGTGTTGAATGACGATCTCTAGCCTAGTATGTATCATGCTAGTCCAAGAAAGCATGTGAATTACTCACTCAGTCCTGTAATATAAATTCCTATTTTTATAAAGCATCGTCCACGATAAAAATCCTTTGTAGATCAAAGGTACAGTTATTACAATACTTTTATCATATATCTTAAATTTAATACTAAAAAAATGAATGAGTAGTTATAGTATATTATTTAATAGAAATATGCATGATTCAATGTCATTACTTTTTCTTAAATTTAATATCTCGTTGATCTACTCACATAATGAGCTTTGGACTTATATTATAGAACCATGCAATCTAGTAATTCAAACGCTCCTTTGTGGCAACAAAAAAAAAATCTCAATCTGGTTACTTTGCCTTTGATTGCCCGCAGCTCATGCTCATGTGCTCGATGTTAGTGAATGGATGGTTTGGTGATTCAATAAATAAGAAATTAGACGAAAATGACGCTGAGACTTCAGAGCATACGTACGAAACGCAACAAAGCGGTCCTATTATAGAAGGTGGAGCACTTGCTGCAAACTTTATTAGAAGTAATGACCGATCAGTTCTTGCCCGCTGCATCTGAACAATGGTGATGTTTGGGAATACTGTGTGGTGTGAAAAGTTTGTGGTGAAAATATCTTTTCACCCTTCATGGTTCCAAGCAAATATCCATATATCACGATCAAAAAGTCCTTAAAATTGGCTGGAGCATGTGATTTCTTGCACATGATCCTAATTAAAATATCTGTACCCTTGTCTGCCTGTCCCGAATGGATCACTGAAAAAGCCACTGGCAGATGCTGTTTTTATTACGTGTTCTTTTACTACTTCAGTGACTCGATGCGTAACTTATTCAGTGTTGTTATTTCAAGATACATCGATTATTTCCACTAATCTTGTGTTGTGGTATGCATAATGCAGGTTCACCCTGTTCTTATGCTGATTGGTTACATTATCCTTATGATAAGTTAAAGGAATAGAGTGGTTAGAGAAGAAAGGACATACGACTCCTAACTTATTTTTTTTTATGATAGTAATGACAAATTAGATGGTAGGAAGTCACGACATGGGCCAGGATTAGGTTCGGGTTTTGACCCTTGAGTACTTTACTGGGCTTGGTCCGAACCTCGCATTTTCCGGCCGGGCCTGACTATAGCTCAGATTGTAGATGGGCTCGACCCAATGTCGAATAGCTTCTGCTGTCGTTGCGTTCTCGCTTCTACTTTCGTATTTTCCTAAAAGAAAAAAAAAAACCTTAGTTTTGACAGACTATTGGTTGATGCTCAGATCAATCCAATTTCGCCATCACAGCATGGAGAGCATGCGAGTCCCAGATACATTGCCACTAGGAATTCAATAGAGGGGGGATAACCATGAAAAGGGAGGCGAATATTGGCGAGAGAAAGAAGAGCCGTGCTGCTTTTCTGGCGATTCTCTGTAAGCAGACATTTACGAAGATTCTTCATTATTTAGCAGCTGTAAAGCATACAAAAAAGTGTGATAAGGAAGCAATTTTGTTTTCGGGAGAAACGCTTTGTACAACTGTTCGAGCTTTAACTGGTTGAATTATGCCACTTTGTTAGGTTTGAGCAAATAAAAATGGCACTAAAGGCAAATCTTTGTGTGCTCAGGAAATCCAACGACGTTTTTGTACGGATAATCCATTTTTTATTCGAAATTACATAAATATACCCGCGGGAAAATTTTTTACAAAAATAGGCTCCAGTCGCCGAACCGTTGGGCGACTGGAGTTAATCGCTTAACGCATCGCGGCGGTGGAGAATCGCCAACCGTTGGGCGATAACTCCGATCGCCAACGGTTCGGCGATTGCAAATAAGTTGCTCAAGCTGTTGGCGCGCATATCGATCGCCCAACCGTTGGGCGACTGATGGTGGATATAAGGCCGGCCGAGCGGCCGCCCCCGACGACGTCCACTTCTTCGGCGCGCAGAGAAGGAGAAAGAGAGGGAGAGGAGGAGAAGAGGAAGGGAAGAGAAAGAGAGGAGAGGAGAAGAAGAGGGAGGAGAGGAGAAGAGAGAGAGCGTGCGCGATTTTGGAGTAATTTTTGTTCTTGAGAAAATTAGTTTAGAAATATAGTTAGTGTAGATAATTTAGTTTAGAAATATAGTTAGTGTAGATAATTAGTTTAGAAAATTAGTTAGTGTAGATAGTTAGTGTAGATAATTAGTGTGGATAATTTAGTTTAGAAATATAGTTAGTGTAGATAAATTAGTTTAGAAAAATAGTTAGTGTAGATAATTTAGTTTAGATAATTTAGTGTAGAAAGATAGTTAGTGTAGATAATTTAGTGTAGAAAGATAGTTAGTGTAGATAATTAGTGTAGATAATTAGTTTAGAAAATTAGTTAGTGTAGATAATTAGTTTAGATAATTTAGTTTAGATAATTTAGTGTAGAAAGATAGTTAGTGTAGATAATTAGTTTAGATAATTTAGTTTAGATAATTTAGTGTAGAAAGATAGTTAGTGTAGATAATTAGTTTAGATAATTTAGTTTAGATAATTTAGTGTAGAAAGATAGTTAGTGTAGATAATTTAGTGTAGAAAGATAGTTAGTGTAGATAATTAGTGTAGATAATTAGTTTAGAAAATTAGTGTAGAAATATAGTTAGTGTAGATAATTAGTTTAGAAAATTAGAGTAGAAATATAGTTAGTGTAGATAATTAGTGTAGATAATTAGTTTAGAAATATAGTTAGTGTAGAAAGATAGTTATGTAGATATTAGTGTACATAAATTAGTTTAGAAAGATAATTAGTGTAGATAATTAGTTTAGAAAATTAGTTTAGAAATATAGTTAGTGTACATAATTAGTGTAGATAATTAGTGTAGATAATTATTTTAGATAATTTAGTGTAGAAAGATAGTTAGTGTAGATAATTAGTGTAGATAATTAGTTTAGAAAATTAGTTTAGAAATATAGTTAGTGTAGATAATTAGTGTAGATAGTTAGTGTAGATAATTAGGGTAGAAAATTTAGTTTAGAAAAATAGTGTAGAAATTTAATTAAAAAAATAGTTTAGAAAATGTAGTTTAGAAATTTAGTTTAGAAAATGTAGTGTAGAAATTTAATGTAGAAATTATTGTACAAATTTTGCGGTATGGCTCGTCTTTGGACGTGCCTCAGGAGTGGCGACGCTGTTGTTGGACGAGCACGTGGACCGCTCTCATCGCGCTTCCCGTCTAGTGCCGACACCGGGGAGCACGGACGAGCCGCCTCAGCTGGGAGTGGTCCGGACACGCATACCTCGCGTGGCCTGGAGACTCGACCCTCGTTGGGTGCCGGTTTGCACTACTCCAGCGTTTAGTGCGGCCGTAAGTTCATTCCGTCTTGACCTTCACTTTGTTTGCAGTCGCGGATGCCGGGCTACTCCTCTTGCCGGATGGTGCAGGCCACGGACGAGATGCTGGCGCGGCGGGACGAGGCGGGGCGAGCGGGCGGGAGCGATCACGACGCTTCCCGTTCGGCCGTTCTCTCGGCGGCTTTGGTGGGCCGTTGGCGGCCCGAGACGCACACTTTCCACCTCCCATTCGGGAGATGACGCCGACCACGGAGGACGTGTCCCCGCTCCTTGGCCTTCCGATCGCGGAGACGCCGCCTTCCTACCGGAGGCCCCACACGGCGGGCGCGCCGACCGCTTGGCGATTCGAGGTGTCGTTCCACCGGCCTCCACCACCTCACCCGGAGCGGCCGGGGTTCGGCTGGCGGGGCCTCCTACACCGGTTCACTTCACGCCTTCGCGCGGGGTGTACGCCTCCTCTGCGTGGATGGCACCGTGCACGGCACGCAGAGGTTCTTATATCGTGTTTATCAGAAGACGATATGCAACGAACTAACGTTATTAATATTGCGGTGCTTACAGAAGACGGCGTCTCGGCATCTCCCGAGCCGGAGGAAGTGGACCGATTTTCGCGTCTACACCGGAGTGGCATGGACACTACTCCGACGTAGCACCGGAGGTTATATGCGCCGATGCCCTCCCGGCACCGGAGAGCACACGCCAGAGGTGCGGTGACTCGCCCGCCCGCGGGATAGACACCCTCCTCCTCGTTTTACTTTTTGGATCGTCCTAACCCGTTGCACGGAGGAGGGCTAAGCGAGGCCGTATGGGAGGACGCGGCGCGGTGACGGGCACACCGGGTGACTAGTGAGGCGGCAGCTGCAGATGCTATGTATTTATGCATGTAATGAAAAACATGCGGCATGTTACTCACGATTATAATATGAAGTTTATTTAAATTTACATAAGTCTATTATCTCTCTCGCACATAAACTATCTCACTTAACAGTGTATGTATCGATCGTTCTTTACTCAATCTTTCATGAAAAAAAAAATTTAAAACTTTTTGCACACCTACAATATACAATTAACATAAACTTTTATTACAACTTCACCGTATTTTTTACCCGTTCAACGTTACAAAATTCACAAAATCTAAAACAAAACACGGGGGCTACATGCAGTCGCCCTACGGGATGGCGACTGAATTCTAGTCGCTTAACGGAAGAGCGACTGCATGCTAGTCGCTTAACGGAAGAGCGACTGGATGTAGTCGCTCTACTGTGCAGCGAGACAAATTGTGTCGCGGTTTGGTTGGGCGATTAACTCTAGTCGCCCAACGGTTCGGCGACTGGAGCCTATTTTTGTAAAAAATTTTCCCGCGGGTATATTTATGTAATTTCGAATAAAAAATGGATTATCCGTACAAAAAATTCGAAATCCAACAGCCGCAACAAATGCCCCATAGGGATCACCCAACACCGAACATAATTATTAAAACTAACCCTTTGATTGTTTATATAAAAATTGTAAGATATTATAATAAGTGTGCACCTTGCCAAGTCATTCAGAAAAGGACATGAAACATTTCATGTAGGGGCACAAATTACTTCGCTAACTGTAAAGCACAGACAGCACTTCTCCAATTTTTGCGATAAACCCGAATCTACAATCATGGCGTTGTGATTGTTGGTTCGATTATCTTATCTAAAAGGAACAAAGAGAAGAAAAGGAGCCGTTGGGGCCTGAAAATGAGATATGAAAACATTGGCCACCTAGTGACAGGGACTAATATTAATCATTTGAGTAGTAATACAGGTTCAGGTAGTGCTTCTGTTTTCTACGAAGGGAAAAGTGGTTAGAACATAAAACTAAGCAGATCTTGGAACTAGCTGAATGTTAAATGCAGATTAGCTCCTCAGTTTTTCAATTGTTTCGTGATCCATGCAGGTTATTTTTTCAAAGGTAGCTCCAGTTAGATGAGAGGGGAAGCTTCTTCCATCAGAGATGCTTAAATCAGCTCCACGGTTCTTGAACAGTGACACCTTCTGAGAATCGTGGCCCTGTCTGTCTCGTATTTTAGGCTGATTAGTTCTTTTGGCGTAACCAATTGAGATGAGCCAACGAATAAAGCATCCTATATTGCACTTGTGCTTTACATTTGCACTCATGAAAGAACACCATTGTCCTATCAGCCCCCTGTTTTCCTCTCCTGCTTTAGACTAATGGCACACCTAATATCCTTCTTTGATTTGTGAACTGATGTGTGTATGTTGTGACTTGTGAACTTGCACCACTCAATATATGAGTGATGCAAGCTCAGGTACTTGGTGAAGAAAACCCTGCAACTGCAATGTAAATATCCTGTTTGATCGCTCGAAAGCAAAAACTTCTCATTTTTCAGATACACCTTTTGATTGAACTGAACCGCATTGGCGGGTATAAGAGAAAGGGTAGAAATTTTTGCCTTACATGGAACACTTCTTCGATTAGGACTTGACGCAAAACCGTGAACATGATCTTGATCCGCTTTGACTGAAAAAATCTTGTCCTAATCTCGTGAAGAAAAAGGGAAGGCTAGAATAAAGCAGAGAAGAGACTTTGCACCTAATTACATTAACCAGTCCCAGAAACGTGATCACGAAAGCAGTCGTTTTTCGGCCGCAAATTAAGCTCAACTCACACGGCACAGTGAATTGAAAGCACTGGCCGCCTGATACTTCAGAGATGCTAACCTGAAAACACAGCGTTGGTAGTAAAACCTAGTACTGTATCCCTGCATTCGCTTGTGTTCACTGCATAGTCATTTTATGCACTGTTTGCACTCCTACTGTAGGTCAGCCTGTCAGGGACTCCGTGTTATTGGCTGGAGACTTCGTGCTGCCAACCTAAATCATCAGAGATTGATAAGTCTAGTTATGCATACAAGCCTACTTTACATGTCTCAGAATTCATGGTCGATAGTCGATACATTGTTGCACGCAACTACAAAATACTATATGTAGTACGTTCTTGTTGGCATAATCTCCAGCGACGCACAAACACAAAGAGCTGGCACCGGGAATAATGCAAGCCCAGGTGACAAGGCTCTCACAACTGTTTATAAACCCTTGTCTGACGATAAAGAATACATAGACATCTTTATCAACAAAAAGGAAGGCACAAACACAAATTAGCCCACACATGGAAATACACATCGTATGAAAGATTGACTAGTCACAAAAACGATAGAAGAGTTGAGAAAATGAGAAGAAAATCTCCAGAACGTACCAGGACAGGTTGAAAGCAACCCGCCCTTGACTCCAAAACGGCTTTGAGACCAGAGCCAGATGTAGGTAAGAGGCTGACAGTGGTTTGGATGCATGAACTAGAACCTGAATCCAAATGGCAGGCTCTGTGGCTGCCACGTTTACAGCGTAATCAGCATGGATCTTAGGCTGAAGGAAAGAAGATTATAAACACGCGTATGTGTGTGAAGGAATCGCAATAGAGATGGATGGAATTGGTGGCTTACCGACAAGCATCGCTTTCGAGCTCGATGTCCCGCAATGCATCCAACACGTCCAGGGGCCCGCGAAGATGTGGATGCACGATTTTTAAAAACTTGCCTGCACACAATTTGCTTGGCTTGTCTGCTTCCGTAGTAGGATGGTAAAACTAGGCTTATTCAGTAGTACGAGTAGCGTCTAAGCTGAAGAGAACAAGATTATATGCTATATGTTAGCCTTCTGTGTTTTATTTCTGTCACTTTGTTTTGATGAGGTAACTTGCAAACTTGTTGGTAAGATTTGATTGTTGTTGTACCCTCAGTTACCAATCTGATTGAACGGTGTGATAATGATATGACGAGACTCTGATGTGTGGTCTTGACTCCTAACGCATTACTCTGTTTAGGTCTGGCTGTTGCCAATAATCAAATGGCAAAGCTGTGGCTGCACTCACCGAGTCACCAGCAAAGCATCATCTGTTCTTGTCCATTTGTCTGCTAAATGATTGTCCAACACACATCATTGGACAGTTGCACAAGGCTCTTATTTTACAACGAGAAGAATTAGTTGGCCAGCTATTTCAAGGGCCTGTTTGTTCGATCCCCCCCTCCAAAAAAAGTTTGGAATCACGGTTTCTGTGGCGGTTAAATCGGTTATCATACTCATGGCAAAAAAATTTCTTGAAAGAGAGTTTAGAACAGCCCACGTGTGGTGCTAAGAAAGTGTAGCACACTAACAATCGATGAACTAACGAAAAGCAGACATGAATGGTTCCATACATGTGCTAATAAAGTGTAGCCCAATGTACCAGTTAAAGTAACGAAAAACAGACATGACTAGTTTAACACATGTTGTTCCGGTCAGCTGCTTATGAGGAACCCTCCACTTTTTAAGTTGGATTCTCTTACTCTAACTAATATAGGACTCTTAAAACCAACACCGATGCATAGATTGTACTACGACAAATGAGCTTCACCTGGTCTTCAGACTTAAAAAGAGTACAGGATCCCGTGAAATCTTACTCAAAAACAAATACCTACTACCAAAGACCCGTGCCCGTGCATTGTCCCGTGCTGCCGGAAGTGGCCATCGTAACGGCCAGGCCAACCTCGCCGTCCCGCCCCGGCGATGACGGTCGTAGGATGGAACGAGCTGGCGAAGCTGCAGGCTACGGATCGCCCGACGGCGCATGGTCTGGTCGGCGTCTCCGCGTGGGCCTTTAATATCATCGCCAGTGCTAAGGGAAAAAAAAACGGAAGCAAATCCGATGGTCCTCACCCACCCATCCCCACCGACGTCACCGTCCACATTGATGCCGCCCTGGCCACGTGTACCGCCCGCGGTTTTGACAAGCACAGAGCCGACCGAACCATGGTCAGTTTTTTTAAGCTTATAGTTTATTATTACAACTATTTCTCTTAAATAAAAAAATATTTTTATTATCATCGTTTCGAAATAACTTACAAGATAATTTTTTTTCAAAACAGTTTATTGATATAGATTCATTCACATAAATACTATATCAAAATCAAAAACCAAAAATAGCAGCCATAAATCGGAGCAAAACAAGAACCCACCTCGCAAGTGTAAATGATGTGAACCTTATGTTGCGACGTTGCTCGGTGGCGGCGGCGTCGTGCAGCGGCCACCGTGCTCGCCTTGCTCACGGGCTCCCAGCGTCGCGGTGCGCGGGGCCCACGGCACAACGCAATATCTGACCGTGCGCGCTGGGATCCAATGCGGCTCCGGGTCGAGGGTCCCTAGCCCGCACCGCGCCATGTCGCCGTCACGCATTGCCCATTGGTTTCCTGCCCGATCCATTTCTCGCTTGCCATCCGATCTCGGCCACTCCATCCGGATATGATGGACACCCCTCGTTTGTTTGCTTGCCCTCCAAAGCTCGAGTATTTGCGTGACTGCATGTATGGCGTGTAAATACAAGAAACAATTCATTTGTTAACGAAACTGCTACACTGGTTGTTTCAAAAATGCAAGAGACGCATTCGTTTTCCCTCAGAAACGTTTAAACTAGTGTAAAAATGGACAAACCGGGTCTTACACAATTTCATTTTTGCACACAAAAGCGCGCTGATTTTGTTTTCTCCAAGAATAAAGCATGATCAAACTTAAGTAGCACCGATTCCTAATACGACAATACATCGAAAGTAGTATACGGCCAGTTTAAAAGGTCGGAAATTTTTTGATTCATACGGGAATTAAACTATTTTATTTTTATGTGAAATTACTGTGTTCTAAATAAAATCTTAAGTGGTATTTGGTTCACAGTCACAACTTACGATATTCGAGTTAGGCAAATTTGATTTTTTGTAAGCTAGTGTTTGGTTCATTGTCACACTTATGACATGCTATATTTTCTTAACCTTGTGACCCATATGTCATAGACATGTATCTTAGCCAAGTTTTACCACATTTGTGCCAAAAAAAATTCTGCACCAAAGAAAAAACTTGGCATGCAACACTCCGCGAAAAAGTTTAGAAATATATAGACCCTTGGTTTCCTTTCAAAGAGGAAAGTAGGCGCGTTATCAACATTTGTATCCCAAATTAACTTCACCCCATGCACAAAATGCTACTGCCTACTGCTACCATCCGGCTATCCGGGTTATAAAGAACTACCCATGAACCGGAACTCCAACACAATAGCCCAATTCAACCGAATACGAGGCCCTCTTTTGTCAGAAAACACACTTTCTCCCCCACAGCCTTAAGAAATACTCGGTCTGTCCTAAAATATAAGTATTTTTTAATTTTTTACGATCTCTAATACAATATTTTAATTATAGTTTATTATTATAATATATTAGTAAAAATAATAAAAATATTTTATAAAAACATTTTGCAAGACAAATCTAATAAATCGGACAAGTCAATTGATATACTGTAACATATATTAATAATTAAAATTTTAAAAACTTAATCATATGAAATCTACAACGATCTATATTTTAAGACAGAGAGAGTATTCCAAACTCCTACTTTGTCCAGACACGAGCAAATAGTAAACCGGTTGGTGTTTCCAAACTCCTACTTTGTCCAGACGCGAGCAGACGGTTAAACCGGTAAACCGTTTGTTGTTCTAGGAAGTTGTAAGAACTTTACTTCGCTCAAAGAAGCTAAAAATTAATATGATATTTGATTTGTCGAAACAATTTTTTTTACTTTTTTTGTCTTGTCTCGCTTTAAAAATAAGGATAAGATATGGGTTATAGAACTTCGGTCTTTTTGTTCGTATCTCATATATACATCTCTTCCTCACTTTTCTGGTCGTTCTCTTCTTCTAGAAACTATTTTTTAACTACTATTATTATTTAATTTTAGTCTAAAAACCAACGTCACTTATAAAAATATCATCCGCAACAACCAATTGGAGCACCGAGCACCCCATTATTACGCGCCACCACGAGAGTACGCCCGCAGTCCCCACCCAGCACAAGAAGCTTACAAACAGCTGCACCAACAGGCAACAGCTAAGCTGAGCTGAGCTAAGCACCAGCCTGCCAAACGTACAGCCGGCCGCGAGAGGGAACGAGAGCGATCGGTATGGCAGAGGAGGAGGCCAAGAAGGTGGAGGTCGAGGTGACGCCGGAGCCCGAGGCGCCGCCCGCCCCAGCCGCGGAGCCGGAGGCGCCGGCCAAGGACGTCGCCGAGGAGAAGGCCGTCATCCCCGCGCCCGCGCAGCCCGCCGAGGAGGAGAAGCCGGCCGCCGAGGACTCCAAGGCTCTGGCCATCGTGGAGAGTGAGTTTTTCACTTATTCGCTTATGCTGTTTCTGTTTAATTTGCTCTTGTTTGGTGAAGTTTTGTGATAGAATTACAGAAAGGTGGTGTGTGCATGTGTTAGAATCTGGGAGCAACTTTTTCCTTTGTGCGCTTGCTTCTTCTCTGTACTTTATAGTAGTTGTACAGGGGTAGTACTAGGTACCGATGATCCTTGAATGGTTGCCTTGCTTTCTTTGATACTTATGGTCTGTTGTTTGACATGATTTTTTTTGTTCATATAACTAAAGAGTATAATTCGACAATTTTCGTCGGCAAACATATTTCTTCCTAGGAATTCTTAGTGTTGGTCGCACATATCAATTGTTATGCGGTTTGTCGTGTACCTGTGAAAATCTCTGTGAGCGTCTTTTTTGCGTGTGATTATTTTTCTTTGGACTGTTTGCAAATTTATTAGAACTTTTTTAGTGTTGCAAACCGTTGTGGTAAATATCTGAACTGTACATGTGAATTTTCCTACTTTCTCGTTGAGTCTTCAAAAAAAAATTCCTACTTTCTAAATGGTTTCCTTGTGCAACAGTGGATGTAATCATGGTTGCAAACTAGAGTGAAAGGATTTCTTTGTTAGTTCTGCAGGAGTTTTAAGGAAACAAGCCTAAAGAACGTCCTGGCCAACTTTGCCTCACGACTTATTATAGATTTTAGGACAACATAGGTTGCTGTTTTGGGGGG
This sequence comes from Dendrocalamus sinicus, assembly GCA_036346575.1. Taxonomy (NCBI): domain Eukaryota; kingdom Viridiplantae; phylum Streptophyta; class Magnoliopsida; order Poales; family Poaceae; genus Dendrocalamus; species Dendrocalamus sinicus. Next base: position 11,588,641 of record CM070650.1, read on the forward strand.
GGGGGGGGGGTCTAAAACTAAGCTGATTGTTTGATGCTAGGCATGTATAGCTTCACTGGAATTTATCTTTGCAAAAGATTTAATTGGAATTTAGAAAAAATAGTATTTGGAACTTTCTGAATTCTTCACTTTCTCCCTACCTTCTGCCTTTTTTTTCTTTCTCTGCTTTCCTTTTTTCTCTTCTCTTTTACCCATCCCAGTTTCCTTGTTTTCAGAAGAATCTCAATTTCCTTTTATCACCCTAGAAAGTGTCCAAAGTTTTATGCTGGGAGAAAAAGAATTAAACAAAAACAAAGGCGCATAAAGAACAGCCTTTGCCATGAGCTTTAGCTCCTTTTTGCTGGATTACCTGAAAGTTCTTGCATAGTTCTTCAAACCATGTAGGTAATATTTTGGTTTAGAACAGATCATTGTTCCATTTTGAATGGAGATTAGTACGTCTGTACATGTGCAATTACTAGTGCAGAAATCATGTGACGAAGAAATCACGATAACTGTCATATTCTTCTTTTGAAAGGAATAGAGCTATCGTATTAAAATGGCATGTAACAGTTTTAGGACAACCAGGCAGTTGCTTTCTAGTGCTGCTCTAAGTCATCATAGATGTACTACTATGCTGTAAGCGGTCAGTACCTCAGTTCCTTGCATAGTTGGGCAAATCATGCGCTATGAGCCTATGAAGTATTCAGTTTTCCTGCTAAACAAAGATATAAAAATTAATGTCATGGAAATTCAACATACGGTATTAATAGTTTGAAATAGATAAACACGGAGCAAGTACTAAGTGTCAAATGGGAAAATTTGTGGTGCAAACGTGCAATGAGTGGATAAATATGAGCTGGCATGCCAGGCTACTTTCGCTGTCCTCTCGTTTGACATTCAACGACATAGTGCTTCCCTTATCCTACAAGACCCAGTTACTCAGCGAATAAAAATAGCAATCTTGCAGGAGCTCCTTCTCATAGCAAAAAAGAAGAGAAAAGAAAAGAAAACTCTGCAAAGTTTATGTCTCCACACATACTGTTAAGCAACATCTGAACTTTGGAAATTATTAATTATTACACACCTAAACATTAAAAGCAGATTCACTGCATTAAAAAAAATGTACCTTGTAGTTATAAGAATTGTGTTGAGATAACCATGCTAGAGACTGATTCAAGGATATTCAGAAGTGTGTGCATTGGATGCTGAAAGTTTAGTGTGTCATGTCCCTGTCTGGTCATCCCTTTACCCAAAAGGGCTGGAGTGGGCTTCCATCGTTACTCTGTTTGCTTACACAAGTCATCATATTATAGCGTAAATGGTAGCAAGGGAGATGCTGGAAGTAAACTCTTGCAGTCTTGCTCTTGGCAGACAATCTATCTGAGCACCACTGCACAAAGAACCTCTAAAGAAATGTGTTGCATTTGGCAATCTGAAAGTTTAACCGTTCTCAAAAGTAGAGTGTATATGCTCCCTGGAAGATAATGTCATAGATTATGAATTGCTTGCAAAGCTAATGGTTTTCTCAAAGTCATTTAACATTATACAGATGGTTGCTAGCTTCTTACTACTTACAGCAAATAATGATGTAGCAACTCTTGCTCATGAAATACTTCTCCATTTTCTGTTTACCAGAGGTTGCAGATGAACCTCCTGCTGAGAAACCTTCAGCTGAGAAAAGGGGCTCAAATGACAGAGGTAATTATTGAATAGTTTGAGTTCTCTTCTTGTCATCGTGTACAACCATGCTGACAAGCAACCTGAAAAACCGCTATCCAGATATCGCTCTTGCAAGGGTGGAAACTGAGAAGAGGAATTCTTTGATTAAAGCATGGGAGGAGAATGAGAAGACAAAAGCTGAGAATAAGTATATTACTTTCTTTCATACATCAGTATGCCTTTTTCAGTAGAGTTATCACCAATCTGTTATAGCAGATGTGAATATTGCAAAAGGACCTCTTCAGCCATTTGAATGATTTCAACCAGGGAATCAGAAGCTCTATATAGCTTTCTGTTAATGATATGTTTTACTCTTACTAACAAGACAGTGAGGATATGCACATCCTGTCTAATTCAAACAATAATGATAGTATTAAACAAAAACAATGAGAAGACCTAGAGAGCAAGTAACATTACAAAAAAAATGTAACTACGGCTATCATGTGAAGAACCTATATACTTATATCTATTATCTGTTGTTGAAAGCATTATACACATTCGTTGAGTAAATGATCTGAAAATTCCTAACCGTTAACCAATTGGCATCGATGTCACAGGGCTGCTAAGAAGCTATCCACTATTCTCTCGTGGGAGAACACAAAGAAAGCAAACATAGAAGCTCAACTGAAGAAGATTGAGGTAATTTCTGTATTTCCATTCTTTGCATTTTTTCCCCTTGGAGGATGAGGTCCGTTATTGTCTGGTTCTGTACACTTCTTAAATTTTACCGGCATTTGTGTGGCATTCTCGTTGTATGCGATCCTGCAAGCTAAAGCTTATAAATTTACGCACGCTCAGGAGCAATTGGAAAAGAAGAAGGCTGAATACGCTGAGACGATGAAAAACAAGGTTGCAATCATCCACAAGGAAGCCGAAGAGAAGAGAGCAATGGTCGAGGCAAAGCGCGGCGAGGAAGTCCTGAAGGCCGAGGAGATGGCTGCAAAGTACCGCGCCACCGGCCACGCTCCCAAGAAACTCATCGGGTGCTTTGGTGCCTGAAGAAACGTCCCATCGTCACAACAAGAAAAAGTGTTCTTCTGTGGTTGCTGCTTGCTTGTTGTTCTTTCACCCTTGCAAGTGTGTAGTGTGTTGTCGGTGCAAGAAAATCGTGCCTGGTGTGTAAAGTCTGCTGTTGGTGTATATACATATTACTTCCAAGACAGGTGTTAATTTGGTGGTGTACATCTTTGATGCTTGACAAGCAACATTCTTACGTGTAGTTAAGAAGTCACATTGTTCTTGCTGACATTTAAGCAGTCCTTTTTGTTCTCTTCCGAGTGTTAATTTTGTCTTCCTCTCATTGTTGTTAACGGGATTTGATTTGTTGTATTTATATGCATCTATGATCTATCATATTCTTTTCATCTGAATCTTAATTAGCACCTGAAGAATCCCCACCTCTGATCACCGGTTCTCCTGAACCAGGTCAGACTTTTGGGAAGCCGTACGTCTTCTGGTTACATGTGAGTTTTACAATTCAATTTCTTCACCGAAAATTTGAACTTTTTGGGAAGTAAAAGGACAGATTTGCAAGCAACAGGCTTCAATTAGACTGTGCGTGCCATTGTTGTTCTCCTGCATGCTCTCCTGTCGATGTAGGCATCGGATGTGCACGACCAGACCATGCAATTGGCTGCGAGGTTGAGAGGAAGATACGTTCTTTATCACCTGACAATCTGGGCGGAATTTGGGATTGGATTTGGGGTGAATCGTTGGGTTACTGGGGAATTGATGGATTGGTTCTTTCTTTTCTTCAAGAGGAAATCGAGGGATTGGGCTAACGCTATTGGTCCGGCCTCGTACATGGCTGCATTTTGGTTTGCCGAAAATAGTGGACATCTCAGGTTAAGCAGGCCGCGTCATTGGTGACCGGTGAAGAACAGTTCTGTTTAATCTGGTCCGGAAAGCAATAACCAGGGCCGTTCCTGTCATCTTGGAGGCCCTAGGACATGATAAAAGTAAGACCCTTCATTCTAATATAAATATGTAACAATACATTTTATATCAGTTGTAAAAAGGTAAAGTTCAATACAGTAACTATTAGACAGTACGTCACAAAATGCAAAGTGCTCATTGTCGACAAAATGCATGTATACATACTAATATATATGGGCTAGAGGCCCAAATTTTCGTGAGCCCTAGGGGGTTACCCTTGCTGCCTAGACCCAGGCCGGCCCTGGCAATAACCAGTTTGGGCGGAAACTGCTTCTCGGGGGTCTGTGGCTCTGGGTTGTAGCGTTTGGTTGACGAGCACAATTTTTTTTTGAAACATGCACTCCTGTTTACGACCAAGAAGAAGAAAAGGCCCTAAAAAAAAAAGAGGAGGCAGTAGCACAGTACTCACTCTGTTCTTTTTTATTTTTTATGGTCTCTGAGATGTAGTTTTAATCATTATTTGTTATAACTTTATATTAACATATAGTAGTAAGATTATAATAGCATGAAAATGTTTTTAGCGATAAATCTAATAATATAGTTTCTATATAGTTAAATAGTTTTAAATATAACGGTCGTTAAACTTATTACTATATTTTTTAACAATAAGTCTCATAATATAAACAGTAACGTTTCTGTAGGGGCAAGCAGAAAGTTTAAAGAGCCGAAAAACCGAACCATACAAGCCAAATTTAGGGAACTCGGTCAATCAGATTGGTAAGAAAATCGGCTTCGGTTTTCTGATTCGTGCAATTCGGTGTGTCGGTGTTCGATCGGCTTCAAAGTTTAGCAGACCGAACCGACCAAATGGCCCGACATACGACACCAACAATTTTGAGTGCAATATTTCGTATCTGATTCCACGCCCCATATCCAGGCTGTAGCTTCTGCACCTCCAATATATATGGCTCAATCATTTGATATGTAATCCAATGACCATAGCATTTGTAGTGTTGCATATATAATCCACCACAAAACCCTAATGGTTTACATATGGTAGTCACAACTCATGCTGTGATTAATTATGGGTCGCTGTTCTTGACGTACGCCGCGAGGGCCGGCCGGCCATCGTTCGATGAGACAAAAAAAAAACTATCTTGGCATCTTCTCAAGCTCTTAGCTAGTCCCCCTTTAGTCACAAGTTTACAGCAAGGTTGGGATTTCATTTCTTATATGTGAAGATTGTTTGGAACCTTTCCACTTGATCTATTATTTATTTTCACAACAATTGTTGCAGATCGATCCTTTGTCGCTCCCTAAGTTCCCTAGACTACTTAGCATTCTTCAAGGATCATATTTATTACTAGTTGGTGTTTGCACTGTGATCGTTTTGGCTTTAGCTTTTAGCTTCCGGCTTATTTTTCACTATTCATAAATTTCGTCTTTTCTGAACTTTTGGCTTTTTGTTGAGCTTTTTTGCCGGTTCTTTTTTCCCGTATTTGTTTGTATTATACGTAATGGGCTAACATATTTTTAAATTTTTTTAAATTTAATTATGCTAAATAAACATCCATCACTCTGATGTTTTTTCACCAATTCTGATGCTTTTCAGCCATAAGCCACCAAAAATAAGCCCAAAATGATCACCACCAAGATAGCTCGTCTTGTTTCTCTAAAACCAATTATTATTTAAGAATATATTTTCATTTGCTCTCAGAAGTTTACAGCGGCAATGAGAAATAGTTCTTGCCATATTAGTGCAAGATCAACCTATATGCTCATGTAACAAAATCTATGTATGTTTTCAGATGGCTCAACATGTGCACATCAAAATTGCTCAAATGGATAGTTTCTATAAGCCAGTTGCAAGATCCAAAAGATTCTTAAAAAAGTTAAGAATTTTTATCACTTCCATGTCGAAATGTTCTTAAGTGTTATTGACAGGCAGCTTCGAGAGCTTAACGACAGATTTGATGAGGTAAACACAAAATTGCTTCTTTGCATGGAGTCATTTAATCCTATTGATTCATTCGCTGCTTATGACAAGGACAACTTAGTTAGACTTGCTCAGTTTTATCCTAAAGATTTCTCAAGCACAGAATTAATACATCTTCCATTTTAACTTGCACACTTCATTACTGATATGCGTAGAGATGAAAGGTTTAGAGAAGTGAACAACCTTTCTGAGCTTCCATTATGCTTATTCAAACAAAGAAGAATATCAATTACGCAATCGTTTACAAGCTTCTCAAATTGGTGATAATTCTTCCCGTAGCAACTGCTAGTGTTGAGAGAGTGTTTTCTTCAATGAATTATATGAAGAATAAGTTGAGAAATAGAATGGGAGAGCAGTACTTGAATGATTGCTTGGTTACATTTCTTGAGTGAGAGTTTTTTTCTGCAAGTTAAGGATGATGATATTATACCTCGCTTTCAAGGCATGAAGCGTCGTCGCGTTAATATTTTCTTAATTATTTTATAATTTCTTTATATTATTTCAGTTGTTATCTGTAGTACGAATAATTGTACTTTAATTTTTGTTATTATGGATCTTTACAATTTTTATTAAACAATATTTTTGTAACTTCGAATATCTATTCTGAAATTCTTGGGTCGATCAGTGGAACTACCGTCGCTCTCGCAACCTTCACAGCAAAGATTCTAAATCATCGGGGAGCATATGGATCGGCATACGCATACTACATTGGGCCAGTACACCGCCCAAATTTACTTGGAGATCTCCTGCCCGTTTTGACGCTTCAACTCCATCTCAAATCATAGACAAACATACAGAGCTTATATATAGGTTCGTACAAAGATCAAATTACGAAGGAACAACCAGGTATGGTGCATGCATGCGACTGCTAAAAGCAAAGACATCGTCGCGATCGACGGGAAAGGCAAATTAAGACGGTTCCCAACAAACCGAATCTGTGGATGGTCCAAGCCCGCGTCATACTTATAGTATCATGGTGTGTTCTCGGCCCTTTAGCACCGCACGGACCGACCATGCATGCACACACGCACGTAGACATGAGCTGGTCTGGAGTACTGGACCGACCTAATTGTGCGTACCTGCTACGGCGCATTGCAGTAGACTGGTCCAGTGTGATGCAGATGGCCAGCCATTTATGCAGTTCCGCAAATAAAATGTAGGATCAGCAATGGTGACAGAGGAGTAAATGGTGTTTTTTTTTTCAAATGTTCTTTCAATATCTAAAAATCTTTTACTTCAGAGTTAGATGGTTAAGAAGATTAAATTTTACATCCTAACTCCAAACCACAACCCAAACCAGCAAAACCTCACAAAATCAATACCTAACCAGTCTGACCGCCACTGGAAATACGGTTTGACAGTGGGCGTTCTGACCAGCCACACACCAGCGTTCTGACCGACTACAAGCTGGCAGCCTAACCGGCTGAAGCCAACGGTTTGACCAGCGGCTGGTCTGACTAGACCTAGAAGCAGTTTGACCGCTATGCACGGCCGGTCTTACCAATAAGCACAACCGATCTAACCAGTTCACCGGTTTGATTGCTTAGCAGAGCCGGTTAGACCACTAGGGATTGAAACAGCAGGCCGAATATCCACATCTTTCACAACTTTGAATTCCAACTCCACATACATTGGCCTTGTTATTTTTGGCTTTTTAGCGGCTTTTAGTTTTTGGCTTCTCTCAACAATCACTATTCATAGACTAGAAAGCCACAACCAAAAGCCATAAGTCATAGCATAAAAGAACAGGTCCATTGACAATGGTTCATCACAAAAATTCCAGTAACTTCTCACACGATCTCTCGTAAAACCTTGATTAGCCCTCTTCTTTTCAGCTTATGACTTATGACTTCCCCGAACTAACAAATGGGACAACTTATGTGTTGTTTTTTGAAGCAGCTTATTGGAATAGTTTTTTTTTTCAAAACGGCTTATTGGCTTATCGGCATTCGATTCGTTCGCGCAAGCGCTCGCACTAAGGCCAAAAGTCATCAGTCGCAACTGAAATGAACCCACCCATCGTCTTACTACAGGCATGGTGAAACATGACAACATGTAAGAATGCATACATGATAATGAGAATCTGTGTAACAGCCCAATTTATGGCAATTTAATTTTTTTTAATAAATTTGGTTTTTGGCTCTTTTTTGAATTCCTTTGGATTTTGTAGTTGAATTGAAAACCAAAGCCTCGAGTTAAAAAAAATACCTAAATGGAAAAATAATTTGAAGTGAAAAACTGAATCTGAAAAGATGATCCATAAAGTGCATAGAAGAATTTATAGTAAAATCAAATTTGAATTTTGAAACTAATTATAATCCAAATATAAATCTAATCCCAATTCAAAATCAAATGTAAATTTCAAATCCAAAAATAAAATTGAAATTGAAAATCGGACATTTGGAGGAATAGTTTTGGACATGGCCCAAATTTCCTCCCTTTTTCCTAGCCCACAGCCATCTAAGCCCAGCATGCCTACTGACCTACTCCCCCTATTTTTTCTCTGGCCTAGCCCAGCGCGCCCAGCCTGCATCCTATCTTCTCCTCCCTTTGGTCTATTGCTCGCCCAAGCCAGCCATGCAGTGCTAGCATTCACCGCAAACGCTAACAGCGTCGTCGTTGCTTTCACACACGCCACTCCTGCCCGCGTCAGCGCTGTTCTCTTGCTCACCTGCCACCATTAATGGCCATGCCATGTCATGACATCACATGCCGCACTGTCGTGGCTCTACTCCGCTGTCGCATCGCATCAACCGCCGCACCGATGATCGGCCGTGAGAGCCCTTTCGCCGTAGCCGCTGCAAGCTCAATCCTTTCGCCTTGTTGCACGCACCCCATCCAGTTGTGACCCCTGTGCCCATTCCATGGTGACGCTGGCCGCCACTGCTCCTTCACGTCATGCTCCACCTGCGCCAGAGGCGCCCATGCTACCCGGTTGCCTCCACTGGCTATAAGCCACCTGAGCTTTGCATTCCCTCTCCACACCCCCATCTTCATTTCCCTTCGCTTAATTGAGCTCTCACCCATGGAAACACGCGGGAACATCATCTTCTTCCCCGCCAATTGGAATCACCCTTTTTCGCCACCTTTTCCTCTCCAGTGAGCCTCGATTCAATTCCTTCTGTCTAGAGCACCCATACACGGTATGCCTCCCTTTTACAATCCTTATGGTCAATTAAGGCCACCGTTGTCCCTAACTCACCGTTGCCGTGAACCTCCATCTTGCCACCTCACGTCCTCGTCGCCAAGTCACCTCAAGCCTCGCCGACTTCTCTAGTGAGCTCCTTGTGCCTCATAGATGCTCCCTGAGCCAAGGATTAGCTCGTCTCACTGTCGGATGATCGATTGGCTTGGAGGCTGAGCTCTGTTGCCACCTAAGTCACTATAAATCAAATTAAAGCCAGTTTAAAGCCATGAGTCATTGACATGTGGCACCTTTACTGTGCTTGGGTCCACCTGTCAGCCACTGTTAAAATTTTTCTTAAGAAAAATAATTCAAAAATAAAATTAAAAACTCGACTAGCCCCATATGTCAGCCTCTTGAATATTTTCTAATATGAAACAAATCAGAAAATAAACTAAAAACTATGGGGCCTAGCTGTGAATGAGACAATCTCTTTCTCCTCTGTTTGTTTTTTTTTTGGATTTTTTTTTCTGAATTTAAACTTTAGAATGTCCGTTCTAACTTATTTTAAATCCAAATCAAATGAAACTTGATTTTAAATTTATCTAAAATCAAGATCTTTCTATTGGGGGTAAAGTGATGAATTTTAAAGTTTATTTGCATTTTGGTATTGATTTATCTGTCTTCTCTAGTGTTTATTCACTTTGTGTTGTAATCGCTCGTCTAGACTACGAAGCCTAGGAAGAGCAGTAGTTTGAGCCTAACTAGGGCCCTCAAGACCAACAAGCTTGTAAGGTGAGTCAATACTTTAATCATTTTGTATCTACTTTTTAATGTAAATTATGCTAATTTAAATTATTAAAATTACATGCTTTAATTTATTATACAAATTATATTCATGTTAAACTCGTAGTTAATTCCCAATTAATAATTATGCTAATACACCTCACTCTTTGACTTTGGACATAAAACCTTATCATCCTAGAAATAATGGTAAACATACCAGTGATAAGTCTGTATCTAATCACCGTGCTTAGTTTTGCTTAGATAATCCGGACATTAAATTACCCAAACATCATTTGAAACATGAAACCTGTATTTGGGCAGTCATTTGGTAGAAATATCTGGTATTTTGAACAGAAAGGATATTTTCATTCTTAAAACTCTAAAGTTGCTAAAATATCTAGGTGGATGTTAAGTGAAATTGGTGCGGATAGAGCACGAGAGTGTGGTTTGTGATAGAACCTCCTAAATAACTCTAAGAACTGAATCTTATTACTACCTTCCAATGTAAACCAATGCAACCATAAGTCTATAATGGGTACAATCTGGCTAATTAATATGCATCAACCCAGCACTGGTTGCGTCATCCGGTGGAATATGAGCAAGTGAGCCAGATAGAGTCCTTTAATGTGATGGCACAAGAGGTGGCGGGTGGATAGAACCTTATGACGATGAAACCTTAGTGAGTGTAGCATTGTTGAGAAGATGTATTGTAAAGACCGTGTGGTGATCTTATTTATCTGCATGTCTAAGGAAACGTGTGGAATATAATAAGTTGGTTATCACCGTGTGGTGATCGTATTTATCTGCATGTCTAAAGAAACATGTGGAATATAACAAGTTGGTTATCTCTTTTAGGCAAAGTGTACAATTTCTGCAGAGTGGATGAGAACTTACTCGAGTTAGTGTCTATTTCCAAAAGGAACTTTATGGGTGGGATGAAAAACACGACAGGTGGATAGAACCCTGAGTTGATTTCCCCTAGGTGGTTAGAACCCAATGATTATAATTAATGAATAAAACCCTAGTAACAAAAATAACATACGGTGGAAGGAATCATGTTATAGATGAATAGAACCTACACCGTAAATTATTATTGCACTCTTTAACAATCTTTGGAAACATGATTTTGGTTAAAAACTCTAAGTCTGAGGATTTCTACCTACGATAATTAAATTATGGTATTTAGCAAATAAAAGAACCCGGGCTGTCCTTTGTTCAGCCTTGCATCTATATTATTGCATTTTGTATGTTGGTTCGTGGAGCACTATTGTTTGTGTTTACTCTCACTCACTAAAATAATTCATAACATGTGGATCAAGACCACTATGTCTGCTCATCGGGACAAGACGGAGAAGATGACGGTGGAGATTAGGTTGCTCTCTAGCAGTTTAGTCCTTGTCTCAGATAGGCATATTTTGATGGTGATTGTGTGTACATCTATTATCCAAATTCTTTAAAAGTGGTTAAACATCATTTGCCCCATTTGCTTGCCTTTGGCAAAATGTGGTCTCACTTTTTGCTCTTCGCTTCCATTTTCGCTTTTGTAATGTAGATACATCCGTTATGTAAACTCTACATAATATGGATTAATTAAATTCTGATGTATAATATTAATGTATGATATAATCTTATATAATGTATGAATTAGCAATATATGTACCTAATATGGATTATTTGAACTCTAATATGCAATATTAATGTATGATATAACCTTATATAATATATGAATTGATTCAACAATATATTTGTAAATACTACCAATTGAGCAATCGAATCGAATAATTCATCGGAATCATATTGATTCCATATTGTAAATTCAGATCCGAGGATAAAAGACACCCATCTCACTTCTCGCACAATCAGAACGCAGCGCGTCGATTTCCGAGGTCTAGTCAACAAAAGGAAACACATGCTGATATGTTCACATAAATGAAAACAGTTTTGCTATTGCACAGGCGACTGAAATTTTTTTATCTTTCAGTCACCTGAAATTGCACTCTCAATCAACTGAAATTGCAGTCCCTCTCCAAAAAAAACAGCTGCAATTTCAGGTGATTCAGAGTGCAACTTCAGATCTAAAGTTGCACTCACTCTCAATCAACTGAAATTGCAGCCCCCTCAAAAAAAAACAGCTGCAACTTTAGATGATTCAGAGTGTAACTTCAGATAACTAAAAGAAATTTCAGTCGTCTGTGCAATAGTCACTCCCAAACGAAAATGGGTTTCAGAAGTCTACAGCACGACCAGATGTCCTGTCCCAGAGGCTAGAGCAGTAAAAAAACTCGATCTTGCCCTAGAGAACCCCATCACACGTACATTGCACGGTACACGTACGTACATACGCCACGTCAACACAAGAAATCCACACGCTTGTCACGTGCACATACGTATGTACGTACACGTACGCATACATAGTGCGGTACGTACGTACGTTAGCCACTATTATGAGCTATCGCTTAGCTTACTGGAACGCGGTGAACAGGGACTCCTCGGCGAACTCGTCGGCCGGGGAGAACAGCGTGAACCCGCCGTGGTACAGCCCGAGCTCCTCGGCCGCCAGGTCGAGGAACACCTGGTACTCGTCCGCCGCCACGGCCGTGGTCACGTTGGATGCTGCCGACGAGTCATCCCCGGGCGGCGGAGGCAACGTCGGCCCCGGCGCCCCTTTTTCATTCGCCGCCTCTTCGCGTACCGCCGAAACCACGGACTTGCGGAAGGAGTCCCCAACCTCGGAGTTCCAGAGTCGCAGGAAGATGTCGGGCGGCGCCTCGGCCCCGTGCTCGGCACCGACCGCGACGGTTGACGAGGACGACGAGGCGGTGACACTGGTGGTTGCGGTGGAGGTGTTGAGGAGGGACAGGCGCGCCTCGGCCTCGAGGCGGGCGGTCTCCCACTGGGCCATGTAGCGCGCGGCGGGGCAGCCGGAAGCTGCGCCTGGACTGACCAGGGCTGGCTGCTCTCCGACGGGCGCCGCCTGGCAGAGCTGTTTCTTGAGGTTTGTGTTCCAGTAGTTCTTGATCTCGTTGTCCGTCCGGCCTGGCAGCTGCGCCGCGATCATGGACCACCTGAGATCACGACGATAGAATAACATAAGCGCGCGGCGTCACACATATATACCTACACAAATCCAATATCTACCTAGGAATGTAAGAGATTGCCGGTCCTGGATATATGTTCCATGAATGCAGATGGCTACATGACATCATTGATCATTCAACACACGTACGTATGCAAGATAGCATGCAGTAAGGGGCTGTTTGGTGCATCGGGGTGACTCGCACCAGCGCATGCAGAGAGATGGTGTTTGGTTGTCTGCATCGGGGTGAGAGCCTGCACGAGCGGATGCAAAAAAAAATAACTGGAGCCAGGCTGAGGAGAAACACGATTGAGGACCTTCTCTACTCAGTCTGACCACGCTCATACAGCTGCATCAGCTCGTACAGGCAACCAAATAGGCCCTAACTGAAGCGTGCTTTGGTCGCTGGTACATAGATATGTTGCGTTAATATGTATGTATCTGTAGATATCGAGCGAGACTGCGAGAGAGAGAGAGAGTAATTAATGACTACTACTCACTTGTTGCCAACGATGGCGTGGAGCTGGAGGATGGACTTGTGCTCCTCGGGGGTGAAGGGCCCGCGCTTGATGTCCGGCCGGAGGTAGTTCGTCCACCGCAGCCGGCAGCTCTTGCCGCACCGGTTCAGCCCTGCACGCAGACGCGCTTCACCTCAGCAAATCGCTCAACCAAACCATTCGTGCACCACATGACGCCGCGCCTCGGCGGCCACGCACGACAAACGAGTGCAAAAAAGAATGGGCGCATGGTTGCGGCAGGAACGTACGTACCGGCAAGCTTCGGGAGCGAGCGCCAGTTGCCGGTGCCGTTGGCCTGGACGTAGTCGACGAGGAGCTTGTCCTCCTCCGGCGTCCACGGGCCTTTCTTGAGGCCCTTGCTGTCGCAGCAAGGAGTCCTCGCCATGACCGGCACACCGGCCGCCTCGTGTAAGTCGATCGGTCTCTCTCTCTCCCCCCTCAAAACAGCGCACTTGTGCGGTCGGCGACAGGAACAAACGGAGTAAGACGGGACGTGGCCATCTATGTCGACATGGATTTAAGCCGAGGAGGATAGCCCTGATTTTCACCTGCTGCAACAACGAGAGGGGTAAACGCAGTACCGGAAAGGCGTCAATAATTGAGTAGACGACGGGCAGAGGCATGCATTTAATAGGGGTGAGGTGCTTTCTTGCAAGTACGCTGAGGGGCCGGACACTTGCGTAGGGGACTACCGGTTGTTGTTAATACCGGTACCGGCCGGTAAGTACCGTACCATCACTTAATCAGTATAAAGTACATTTATATATACTAGTTATATTGGCTTGATACAGATCAATACCAGATTTGATATCAACCAATACCGGTTAGTACCAGTGGAATTGATAATATCATCTATTGAACTATATGTTATATTTAATAGTACTACTATGTATTTAAAATAATCCAATGATCATAAATCTGGATGATAGTTAGGAAGAAAACATCCGGATGATGTTTAACAAAACCCTTAAAATAATATTATAAGTGATATTTGAGCGTATATAATTAAATAAATATATACTTATAAATATATATACCTGTATTGTTATATTAAATTTGAATGGTAGTTGATATGAACCGATATCAGAACATGTTATTCTCAAAACTAAATTGGTATGACCTCCAATACGATTTTGACGACTATGGTTTGTCGTTGCACAATGTACAAGAGCCCACGAAGAGTGCATTTTAACTCGAGAACTGTGCAGGGACTATGTGTTTCTAAAACAAAATCCAGGCAGATCTGAAGAACTAGGTTCGCAACGGGGCTGTTGGTTAAATGCCATCCTTCGCCAAATTCTTTTTAAAAGAATATAGCATGTCATAATATTTTTAGCTAACAAGCGTGCCAAATGTTCGTTGTGAACTGTCGTAGATATAATATGTAGGAAGTAGAGCTAAGAAGAAAATGTGACTATAACAGTTGTCGCAACAAACCGAATACTAGCTTGAAATAGTCGAACTTGGTTAATTAAGGTGAATTGCGACAATAAGCCCAACGCCACCTAAATTCCCCTTCAGCTCCTGCCACCCCTCTCTGTCCTACCGCCTTCTGCCAACTCCAACATCGCTGACCACCTCCCTTAGCAGTACCACCGCTGTTGACAGCCTCATCCTTGTAGCCGTTGGCCGCCATTGCCCACCATCCTTCTTCAAGCCTGTGGTTGGCAGTGCTCCTGTCATGTCTCCATATTGCAGAGCCGCCGTCACCAAATGAAAGCCTATAGTTCAGTAGTCCAATTAACCTCCAAAATATATCAAAGCTGGAATCTTGCCAATGCCGTTCCTTTAACCTTCGCTGGAGCGCGAACAATGATGCAAATCAAATTGCGACAAATTGAAACGACCTTTTGTGAAAGAACAGCGAAGTTATCTCAGCACATCCGTTTACCTTGTTTTTTTTTCTTCAGAGTGAAGGAACAGGTCAAACGCAAAAAATATTCGTACCTGCGCAGCCACGAAACAAGGAACAACCGAACGGTCGTATGGACGAACAGTAACCCCCCAAGACTCGGACGGCCGACTGGTTTCATCGCAGCTCCTGTTGATCTGGCGTACAGGGAGTCGGCGATCATGCACAGGAAACTCCACAGCAGCAACGCACAGTATCAGTGATGGGCAGGACCGGAGTTAATAAGCTTGAGGAAGGCCGATGAGATCGAGACGTACGTACGTGAAGCGGGTGGTGACCGCCATAAATGAAGGCGCCCTCTGCCACACGGGCGTGGCTCGGATTTTGGGCAGAAGCAGGCTGCGGCGGGCACGCATCGCAGAGGGCGAGATAATAAATGCGGTGGAGTGGCGAGGAGGCGAGCGTTTGGCCGCGGCTGACGCTGCCGCCGCAGTGCCGTGGGGTCGTCGTGGTTGAAAGGCCGAAGGAGTAGCAGCACGGCACGGTGATTTAACGGGGCAGGGAATCGTGGGCGCTCCGGGGCCTGGGCCATGATGAGACCTTCCGCGTCTTCCTTTTCCTTGTTCTGCGCGAATTTTTTTTGTTTTTTAGCCCAAATTTTAAAAGTTTTTTACATATGGATATCTGGAGAAAAGATTTGTAAAAATGGACCCCTAGCACAGCGCCAAATCACATGGCGCCCAGTGTACACGTCACGGCGCCATATGCTTTGGCGCCGTGCGTGAACACGTAGGATCCACGGTGGCACAGCACGGCGCCAAAGCACATGACGCCGTGCAATACATAAACGGCGCTAACGGTCGTGGCGCCGTTTCCTGGGACTTAAGACCGAGCGCAGCCCCCCGGCCCCCCACTACCCCTTTGTGCTCTGTTCGAACAGACCGAGCAGAGAGCAGCCTCCGCCGCCGCCCGTCTCTCCCCTCCCCAAATCCATCCCAATCCATCGAATTTTCTTGCGGTTTTGCTTCCAAACCGAGCAAGCAAGGTGAGCTCTCTCTCTCATCCTTTGATTTGTCGCAGTAGATATGGATTATTTGAGGTACATTTCGTAGGGCAAAATTTGAAACCCTAGATGAAATTAGTTGGATTTGGCTCGGTTTTAGGTTCGATTCGCAATAGATATGCGTAATGTATTAGTAGTAATGTGTATAGATTCGTTTCTAGGGTTTGATTATTGTGCATAATGACTGAGGTATGTTTTTTTGTTGTGCTATAGATGGATAAGGTTGTGACTTTGCACCATGGTGGTACTGTGAAGAGAAATGACAATGGGGGTGTTGATTTGGAGGGCATGGAAGAGACCACATTGCTATTTAGTTCACGTCCGTCGTATGGTGAGGTCATTTATCGCTTGAAAGACAGGTTGGGATGGACAGATGAGCATGGTGATGTCGTTATGCAAGGATTGATTGATGTTGGGTCGTCAAAGGGGCCGCGTATAAAGAGATTGGTTTCGATTGGCAGCGACGGTGAATGGGATAACTATGTGGCCATTGTTTTGGACTCAGAGGTTAGAGCACCTGACTTGTTTGTGCAGAGGGTGGTGAGAGATCAATCACCTCCTTGGGCTGCATTGGATCCCAATGACTCACCGTTGGTTGGGTCACCGGATCATGAAGAGGTCGAGGTGCAAGTTGTATCCTCGGCTCAAGTATGTGAGGTTCCATTGACTCAAGTAGAAGCTGACTCTGAGGATGTCGATGACCGCTTTGTTGGTGGATTCGACGAGGAGACAATGTTTGAGGAACCCATGGTTTGTGTAGCATCTAACAGGGTGGATGTACAGCTTGCAGGAGACGATGCTGCTTATGAGGATGCGAGGGCGTGGACTCGGATGATGACAGACGATCCACAGTTTGACGTCTAGCGAAATTGAGATGTTGAGAAGAATGTTTCTGCCGTGATCCACTAGTGTCCGATTATAATGACCTAAGCAACGCACATAGGGTCGTCGCGGATGGAGGGCAAATGCAGAGGGACGTACCTAGGCACAGGGCTAATATCATAATTCGGAAGGGTCATGTCTTTGAGGATATGTCGGCATTGAAGATGTGGTTGAAAGAGTACTCGATCGTGCACAACCGTCCATACCGGGTTAAGAACTCATACGCCAAACCTCGGTACACCATCAAATGTGAGAGCACAGGGTATGCATGGAAAGTCTGTGCCAGGAAGGTGAAGGGTACGGAGAGGTTTAAGATTACAACTGTGGATGGATCGCATGGTGTGGGTCTTCCGAGCCCAGCCAGAAACATCGTCAGTTGACTTCTCGGTTCATTGCAACCCGCCTGTACCCCATGATAAAGCACATACCGACGATGCGCGTGGCAGCAGTGATAGAGGCCATTAAACTAAAGTAGCACTACACAATCAAGTATGGGAAAGCATGGAGAGCGCAACAACGTGCTTTGAAGTTGATTTATGGTGATTGGGAGGAGGCGTATGAGCGTTTGCCGGCCATGTTGAACACAATGAAAGCGGCCAATGCAGGAATGCAGTATGAGTACGTGCCTAAGCTCGATGTATGGGTTAATGGAAGATAGATTTTTTTTTCGAGCATTTTGGTGCTTTGGTCAGTGTGTCGAGGCTTTCAAACATTGTAGGCATGTTCTGTCAATTGATGGGACGTTCCTGTTGGGCAAGTATGAGGGAACGTTGTTGATTTCTATTGGCTGTGATGCGGACAACTCGCTTGTGTCGTTGGCTTTTGCTTTGGTGGAGAAGGAGGACAAATCTAGCTGGGCTTGGTTTCTACGGCTTGTACGGATCCATGTGGTTGGCCTGGGGAGGGAGGTATATGTGTTGTCTGATAGGCACGCTGGGATCTTGAGCGCCGTTAAGGAAGTGATACCAGGACATTTACCTGTACATCATCGTTGGTGCACAAGGCACCTTGCAGAGAACTTGTTCAAAAAAGATGGGGTGAAGGCCAACTTTGCACTTTTCGAGCAGGTATGTCGCCAGAGGGAGGTAAAGCTGTTCGATTAAAAGTTAGAGGAGTTGAAAACGAAAACTAATGCCGAGGGTCGTGATTGGATAAGGGGTTTAATGAGGGATGTGCACAAATGGTCAAGGGCTCATGACCCATTGGGAAGGAGGTATGGGTTCATGACTAGCAACATGGCAGAATGCTTCAACGGGTTGCTTAAGGGGGCACGTGGATTGCCAGTTACCGCAATTGCGGCGTTCACTTTCTACAAGTGTGTTGCATGGTTTGTCAACCGGCACCGGGAAGCCTCAGACATGTTAAAGGAACATGCACGTTGGCCACCTCGTCCTCACGGCTTCATTACCAAAGCGAATATGCAAGCCAATGAACAGGAGTACCACTGTTTTGACCATGTGACAGGCACGTATGAGGTTGTTGAGGGTGGAGGGACAACCAAAAATGGAGAGCTCCGAGAGGCCCAAAAGCATAAGGTCGTGATTACATCCTTCACATGCACATGCGGTGTTCCCGACAAGTTCCATTTTCCATGCTCCCACATGGTGACCGCATGTAGGGCCCGGAATGTCGATGTTGAGACCAATATCCCGAGACTATTCAGCGTGGATGCGTTGGTGAGGACATGGGCCCCACGGTTCGAGCCATATCGTGATGAAAGCGAGTGGCCACTTTACTCGGGTCCCAGGTACATAGCGGGCGCGGGGTTACGTTGGCACAAGAGGGGCAGCAGGAAGCGGTCAAGGTACAAGATGGACATGGATCGGATACCTGGTCGCACCAAGAGGGGTAGGGCAAATCCCTTTGTTGAGGACCCACAGGAGACACACTGCGGTATGTGTGGTCTAATGGGTCACAATTCACTGACGTGTCAACGCTGCTCCACTCGAGTTAGCAGCGTTAGGTCTAGAGAGCATAATTTTTAGATATTTTGTTATTTTTATCACCAACGTAATTTTGAATGCATAGGATGGCGAGGTACCGGCTGGTGGACGAGTTCTACGACAGAGAGCACCGCGGCAAGCTCACGATGATTCCCATACTGCGTCCTCCAACCCATGATGATGAGAGTTGTGTGTATGTGTATATGTATTTTATATGTGTGCATGACGATGTATGTGTGCATATATGTATGTGTATGTGTATTTTATATGTGTATGTGTGCATATATATATGTATGTATGATTTGAGATATATATGTAAAATGTATGCATCTAGACTTTATTGAGAGTTATGCGTATGTGTTTTATATGTGAATGTATGTATATGTATGCATGTGTTTTGTATATGCAGAAACAGACAACTCTTTGCTGTTTTTTATGTAGGTTTGCGTAGAACGGCGCCACACACTCTGGCGCCGAGATATTGAACAATGGCGCCAGGACCTTTGGCGCTATCTTGTGGCGCCAAATTTTTGTGCGCCGTATTTCAATATCTCGGCGCCATAGTGTTTGGCGCCGTGCTACTTATATACGGCGCCAGGGTGTTTGGCACCGTGATTACTGCACTTGGTTTAAAAGTGCAAGCTCGGCCTAGTTGTTTCGTTCCATCCGCACAAACAATACTAATTGATATTCACCAAATGAATAAGCACAGCCCAAAATAACATACTGAGTGCATACGTCCACATACATACATAGTCCACATACATAGTTTATAAATTTTCAGAAAATACATACGTCCGCATACATCAAACATTAAATATACATAGCAATAACCTCATCGAGTGCATCGAGGCCACTTCCCTTCATCCGAGCATCGTGGAGTCGCTCAAGGGCTGCCTTGGCACGCCACGCTCTCTAGCTTCTTCTGCCTTTCTCCCTTGCGCTTTGCCGCGGCCCTCCTACGCTCCTCCTCACGGTGTTCCCTCACGGCTTCCTCCTGTTTCTTCTCCCTTTCCCACCTCTCCTTTCGTTCTTCATCCCACTTCTTATTGGCGTCAAGATATTTTTGTCATCTCGCCGATCGCGATGTCGATCCACCGCTCAAAATCACAAAGCGGTGGAGGCTCCGCAAATGTACGCATTCGTTAAACCAACAGAATTAATACCAATTCGATGAATCGACAATACAACATACCATCTTGCCGAGGACAACGGCGGCACATGGCGGATCGAACGCCCAGTTGGCGCACATCCAGTACCTCTGCCTATATGTATCCGGATCATCCGACCTTTCCACTTTGCAAGGATCGCCGCAATAACACATCGACACGGGAACACCGGATGGAGGTGGCAAACGAGTGAAGCCCATGACAACCTAAAATGCGAAATGAATAAGATTTATAATTTTTCTCGTTTCTAACCCTAGGTTAGCTAGTTACCCAAATCAAACCCTAATCCAACTAATTTCAACCTAAAAACGGATCTATTACTAATACATTACGCATATCTATTGCGAATCGAACCTAAAACCGAGCCAAATCCAACAAATTTCATCTAGGGTTTCAACTTTTGCCCTACGAAATGTACCTCAAATAATCCATATCTACTGCAAAAAATCAAACGAGGAAAGGGAGCTCACCTTGCTAGCTCGGTTTGGAAGCAAAATCGCGAAAAAATCGATGGATTTGGGTGGATTTTGAGGGGGGAGAGAGGGGCGGCGGCGGCTGTTCTCTGTGTCGGTCTAACGAGTGGAGTGAGGGGGCCGGGGGGGCTGCGCTCGGTGTTAAGTCCCAGGAAACGGCGCCACGACCGTTAGCGCCGTTTATGTATTGCACGGCGCCATGTGCTTTGGCGCCGTGCTGTGCCACCGTGGATCCTACGTGTCCACGCACGGCGCCAAAGCATATGGCGCCGTGATGTGTACACTGGGCGCCATGTGATTTGGCACCGTGCTAGGGGTCCATTTTTGTAAATCTTTTCTCAAAGGGTCCATATGTAAAAAAACTTTCAAAATTTGGGCAAAAAAGCAAAAATTTTACCACTCTGCACCTTGCTTTATTGATCGGTCCGTTTCTCTTAAGATCATCTATAAAATTTCCATCTTATCTGAAAAATATTAAAGATAATATATTCAACAGTTTACCTATAAAATTAATCTCTAACTAGTTTATATTATTTTTTTATCATATTTTCTCTCACGCTTTATTATCATTTGCGTTAATTTGTGTACTTGGATTGTCTCTTGTATAAGAGATAACAGATTATGTTTTCTCACATCCTCTCACTTTTCCATAAAAATTTACTGATATGATATAACTAAGAGAAAACTAAAGTGACACTATTAAAGGTGCCTTTGTGCACTTGCAAGTGGACTTAAAGCCATATTTGGCACTGTTTTACATCGTATTTACAAAAATAGTGGTATGCGCCCTATATAAACAAAAGTATCGCTTCTGCCGTTCGGTGGGCGGGTGGCAGCGCCCGCGAGGCGACACCCGGTGTGACCACCGGTGGCA
The DNA here is from genome assembly GCA_036346575.1 of Dendrocalamus sinicus. Taxonomy (NCBI): domain Eukaryota; kingdom Viridiplantae; phylum Streptophyta; class Magnoliopsida; order Poales; family Poaceae; genus Dendrocalamus; species Dendrocalamus sinicus. The sequence continues at coordinate 11,609,973 of CM070650.1, forward strand.
GGCGCCTGCCGCCCCCTCACCAGACGGCAGGTAGCCTGTTGCCTTGTGGAGATATTTTTTTATTTAGTATTTAGTAATTATCTACGATAATATATAAAATGAGCTTTAAAAATTACAAAATTTTATGTACAACCTCCCGGCACAATGTATCTTGCAGTGTAATTTTTGGTTAATTTTAGCCATTGCGAATGTTGCTTAAAAATTCATAAAATTTTGATATATTTATGAGTTTTTACATATAGCAAACGAGCTCAAAAAATTACAAAATTTTATGTGAAGCCTCCCGACACATTCATAGTTATTGTATATTTTTTGGGAAATTTTATGTGATCCGAATTTACCACATTTATTCAGATTAACTTAATCATGAATTTAGGAACATTTCACCATTTTTACAATTTTATACATTAAGAATTTGTACAATTAAAAGTAATTATAGTAGTACAAAAAATACATCACACTGAATGCGATATAGCTCACTCATCTGAGCCACTACTATCTTCTCGCCACGTCTGCACGTATGTGGCCTTGTCTTCCGTCGCGCATGAGCATGTCCCGTTGGGTACGTCAGTCGGTCCGAAGGTTGCGTCTTGGGTCAGAGGAGGTATAGAGACCATTCTATCTGCTCAGTGGCCAGTGATGGTCCAATAGGCTGCGTCCGATAAGGGTCAAAGACGTTTAGCTGAGACATGCCGAACTGCGGGTCACCCGCAATAATGTCATGTACGAAGGACTCTAGAAATCCCCCTCGTGGTGCGAAAGAGCTCTTGCCCTAACCGTAAGACGTGGCAGCGAAGTCGGAGGAGCTTTGCCCACTAAAGTGTCCAAATCCTAGGTATGCTGAGAACGCTGAGCTCTGCCCTGCGTATGCTGCAAACCCCGGTGCCGTGTACTGCTCTCTGGAAGCATCTGGGAGACCCGTGTCATCATCGGTGGACTCATCGTCATCCCCATGTTGAATTGGAGGCTACAAGATGAAACAAATTAGTTACAATAAATATTCCGGATATACAATGCGAATCTCATACCTCCCAAATATGCAGCGAAGATGAACAACAGGGAGTGGTAGTCTGTGCAGATGGTGCAGATGGCAAAAGGGATGCATCTCGACAACGGACCTATGGTGGGAGAATGCCATGATGTTAGTGAAACGCAAGGCGTAATAGAAAAACAAAATGCAGGTTCATACGTAAGTTACCTCCTTATCGGTACGGCGAACAGATGATCAACAGTTAGTACTACAACGCCATGCAGACTTAATAGATTGCGATGGCCGGCCAGACTCGCTAGGTCATGATGACCTAGCGGGTGAGCATGGTGCCCCCACTAGGTGGCTCATGTAAGCACTGTGATCTGTGGAACGGCCACAGTTTAGGTTGTGCACTATTTTTCGGCCTGCTTTAGGATGAACTTCATAGTCTTCTACAGGGTCGGTAGTGTCTCCGGGTTACTGATGGCAGCCTCCGACACACTTGCGATGCGCTGCGCCCGCTCTAACTGAAGTGACATACGAAACAGGTTCAGTAACGAGCAGTATGAATTTCTTGAATGGAACGATATAATTTTTGAACTGTCTTATGCTGTCATGCCGCCGCGAAGCGCCGTGGGGATCAATGGAGCATTGCAAACGTTCCTCGTGTGTGATCTGCTCGGGGCGATCTAGTGGAGGAATGGTGAGTCTACTATGTGACTGGCGTACGTACCACTCAAGGTACTCATCGTACGAACGCTGCGAACCGCTGATCCCCAGCTGTACCGGGGCATCACCCCAAACTCTGCGTCCACCAAAGACTCGACGAGACCGATGAATTCGGCGTTGCAAATATCGCCGTGTATGGCTGAAAACATGCTCCAACTAAAGAGCTGGATAAGGAATGCAACGAGGTGCGTCCTGACGACTTCCAGCGGTGCAACTTGCGGGCACACACTAAAATTGTTTAGCCAAGTGCGGAGGACGCCACGAGCATTCTCCGGGATATACACACACATATATACATTTATACATATATACATATACATACACACACACACACACACACACACACACACACACACACACACACACACACACACACACACACACACACACACACACACACACACACACACACACATATATATATATATATATATATATATATATATATATATATATATATATATATATATATATATATATATATATTGAACCAAACATCTAATTCATGATTAGATGATTAGACATTTGAACTATCTTATTTCTTACAAGGTCTTCAAAACTAGATCCCACTCACATATCTTTAGACCTAATAAATAATACCATATGTCATATATTCCAATAAATAAAATAAAATATTTCATGCATTACTTTATAATGTTCTATTAGTTCATTAGCGATGTTCCACCACCAATTTTTTGAATTGGGTATGGGAAATTAGCAAGGGCGGGTGTTGGATGTTTCGAAAGTTAAAATGGAATATTCTGCACTTTAGGTTTCGATGTTCCAACAGTTCTTCAACGATATTCCATGCATTAAGTTCTAAAGGGAAATAGCCAATATTCCACGTATTTGGTTTTAATGTTTCAGTACTTCATCGACGATGTTTCAGTGGTAGGGAAAATATGAACAGTCATACATATTAGTAACATAAATCAAAATCATTAGTGGAACATTTGTCTAATCTCAAAAAAGATCTTATTATGAAGATCTATAATAAAAAAACAGTGTTTTAAACTGATTATGAATCAGATACTCGGCTTAGCATTTTGAATTTTCCAAATCACTTTTGAGGGGTGCTGGCATGTACTTGTCTCAAACGTGGGCTAAATGAGGTGGGCGACGGATGGTTATTGAGAGACCAGGTGGTCATGACCCCATGAGAGTGATGAGTAATTGACAACGGTTTAGGATAGTCGAGTTTGGTTTGGGTGGTCTGGACCATGTCATTGCGTGGTGCAACGGGCTCGGTCGGTTTGGTCAAACTTGGTCGTATGGGCTTAGGATGCATATTCTAATATTTCGACAGGTTGGAATTCATCATGGGTAAGCATGATGTGTTTATGATATTTACGCTTTCATCGACAGGTACTGAGACTTTACTCTCTTGTTGACTCAGGTTCGCCGGGCAGGGAAGGGAAAGGTTTGGCTCGTCGACTCCGGGTGTTCACGACACATGACCGGAGATTCTTGTTGGTTTTCTTCCCTAGCCCGTGCTCCAGGTGATGAGAAGATCACCTTCGGAAAAGCTTCATCTGGGCGCGTCATCGCCAAAGGTACTGTGCGCGTGAATAATTCTTTCATTTTGAAAGATGTTGTCTTGGTTAGTAAGCTGCAGTACAATTTGCTTTCAGTTTCTCAGCTTACCGATGATGGTTTCGAGGTGAGCTTTAAGAAAAACAATTGCAAAATTCTTGATTCTTGGGTAGTCCGTTTATGGATTTCTCGTTATGGGAGGATCTTTCGTGCTGAGTTTTCGAGTCTTCGGCGATCCTCTCGTGTGTTTAGTTGCTTCTGAGTCCCGCGATCTCTCTTTCTGGCATAGGAGACTTGGTCATATTGGATTTGACCATTTGACCCGAGTTAGCGGCCACGATCTCATTCGTGGTCTGCCGAAACTCAAGATGGTCAAAGATCTTGTTTGCGCTCCATGCCGGCACGGCAAGATGGTTGCCGCTTCTTATCCTCCGATCACAGTTACTATGACTGATGCACCGGGACAGCTGCTCCACATGGACACAGTTGGACCAGCTCGAGTGCAGTCAGCAGAAGGGAAGTGGTTTGTTCTTGTTGTGGTCGATGACTTCTCGAGGTATTCTTGGGTGTTTTTCTTAGCCTCGAAGGATGAGACGTTTTCATATTTCTGAGGTCTTTTTAGTAGGCTTTCTGTTGAGCTTCCAGGTGCCTTACGAGCGATCCGCAGTGACAATGGCACGAAGTTCAAGAATTCCTACTTTGAGAGTTTCTGTGGTGAGACAGGTGTAGAGCACCAGTTCTCTTCTCCATACATCCCTCAGCAAAATGGCGTTGTGGAGAGAAAGAACCGTACCTTGGTCGAGATGGTCAGGACGATGCTTGATGAGTACTCTATACCGCGGAAGTTTTGGGCTGAGGCTATAGCCACCGCGTGCTATGTCTCAAATTGAGTTTTTCTTCAGGCACACTTGCACCGCACTTCTTATGAGTTGAGATACGGGCGAAGGCCCAGCGTCTCTCATTTTCGTGTGTTTGGTTGCAAGTGCTTTATTCTGAAGTCCGAGAACCTAGATAAGTTCGAGTCACGTTCTTGTGATGGGATCTTTCTAGGTTACTCGCCTTCTTCGCGGGCTTATAGGGTCTGGAACTACGAGTCTAGCAAAATGGTAGATACCTGTGAGGTGATATTTGACGAGGCCAGTCCGGGGACTAGGCCAGATATCTCAGGTTCTTTATAGCAGTCTGAGACCATCTTTGTGGATGACGAGGACGATGGAGACGATGGTTGTTTACCTGATCCAGCTCCTCATCCTCCCCTTGAGATGCCTTCTTCCACGGTACCTCAAGGTGATCAGCCCTTGCCTACTGCTTCCTCCGGAGCTAGTGGCTCTGTCCTTGCCTCTTCTGCACACGAGGTAGAGGCCACTTCTTCTCCTCTTCCAGGACCTCCCCGACATATCCAGAAAAGGCATCCTTCAGAGCAGATTATTGGAGACCTTTTCGAGCGTGTTACCCGCTCAAAATCTGGTTTATCTCAATTCTGTCTCCATTCTGCTTTCATTGCCTCTTTTGAGTCCAAAGATGTTTCTCATGCTCTTTACGATGAGTCTTGGGTTAATGCCATGCATGAGGAGTTAGAAAATTTCGAGAGAAACAAGGTCTGGTCGCTTGTTGAGCCCTCGCGAGGTCACAATGTCATTAGAACCAAGTGGGTGTTCAAAAACAAGCAGAGTGAGAATGAGGTAGTCATTCGAAACAAGGCTAGACTGGTAGCTTAGGGGTTTTTCCAGGTTGAGGGTCTAGACTTCGAGGAGACCTTTGCCCCTGTAGCTCGACTTGAGGCCATTAGAATCCTACTTGCCTTTGCAGCTTCTAAGGGTTTCAAGCTTTACCAGATGGACGTCAAGAGTGCCTTTCTCAATGGCTTTATTGAGGAAGAAGTCTACGTCAGACAGCCTCCAGGTTTTGAGAACCCCAAATACCCAAATCATGTCTTTAAGCTTTCCAAAGCATTGTATGGACTTAAGCAGGCCTGCAGAGCTTGGTATGAGAGGCTTAAGTCCTACTTGTTGAGTCATGGGTTTGAAATGGGTAAAATAGATAAGACCTTGTTTATCCGTAGGCTTGGCAATGACCTTCTGCTCGTCCAGATCTATATCGATGACATCATCTTTGGCGGCTCTTCCCATGCTCTGGTTTCACAGTTCTCGGATGTCATGAGCACCGAGTTTGAGATGAGCATGATAGGCGAGTTGACCTTCTTTCTTGGCTTCCAAATCAAGCAGACTCGGGAGGGTACCTTCTTGCATCAAGGCAAGTACACTCGCGACCTCCTGAGACGCTTCGACATTAGTGATGGTAAGCCGGTGTCAACTCCGATGGCTTCTACAGCCTATCATGACCCAGATGAGGATGGCGAGCCAGTTGATCAGAAAGAGTACAAAAGTATGATCGGCTCTCTTTTTTACCTCACTACCTCGAGACCAGACATACACTTCTCCGTGTGTCTGTGTGCTCGTTTTCAGGCTTCTCCTCGCGTATCTCACCGCCAGGCGGTGAAGCGCATCTTTCGGTACCTTCGAGCTACCATTGACTATGGTATCTGGTAGTCTTCCTCATCCTGTCTTTCCTTGAGAGCCTTTTCGGATGCAGACTTTACCGGCTGTAGGATAGAAAGGAAGAGCACTTCTGGCACTTGCCAATTCATTGGCACTTCTCTCGTTTCTTGGTTTTTGAGGAAGCAGTCCGGTGTTGCGCAGTCCACCGCAGAGGCTGGCACGTTGCTGCGCAGCTAGTTGTCAGAGTGTGCTTGGATGGCTTCGACCCTGCGGGACTTTGGGTTAGTCATAGACAGTGTTCCACTCTTTTGTGATAACATTTCTACGATTAACATTGCTAAGAACCCAGTGCAGCATTATCGGACCAAGCATATTGATATTCGCTTTCACTTCCTTAGAGACCATGTAGAGAAGGGCGATATAGTGCTCCAGTTTGTAGAGAGTGACCACCAGTTGGCTGACATCTTTACCAAGCCATTGGATAACTCTAGGTTTTCATCTCTGCGGGGAGAGCTTGGGGTGGTTTGTCCTTATTGACTGTAGTGAGGGGGAGCTTTGGGCTTTACTGCTTTACTATATTGATTATGCTTCTGTCTCATTTCTGTTGCATTGCATTTGGGGTGCATCGGGTTTAGTCCTTCTAGCATAGGTTAGAGTGTTTTTCTAGTCTAGCTGCTTAGTCTGTTTCTCTCATCTTGTGTTCTAGGATTCTGCTCTATTAGCCGCTTCTCTCTTTTCACTAGGTTGAGCCCACTCACTACTTGTAGGTTCTAACAAGGGTCGGGCCACCCTTGTGTAGACATGGTACGTGTTTGCTCCTTAGTGTGCTAGATTACCGCCTAATAGTCCTAGATTCATATGGGGTAGATGAAAGTCAGTCTGAGCCATAGTTGCCTCGATATCTTTTCTATGCTTTAAGGACTGCCTATTTGCTGTTTTCTTTGCCAGCTTCTCGATTTTATTGCTTTGGTTCAGGGGGAGTTCATTTGGGAGCTTCTGGAGCTTAATTTTGACTTAACTCAATTTGAACTAAAAATTGCATCTCATGTTGAGGGGGAGCTGGATTTTCTTGCATTTGAGCATTTTCGCATTGTAATATAACTACATTGAGCCTTGATTATTATCCTGTTATGACATGTTTACAATGCTTTACACCTTACCATGACTTGTGCTTATTTGCTAGATTTATCATGACTTCATATGTGTAGACTAGCTTTTGCCATGATAAGTTAATTAAAATTGCTCAACTGAAATTAAAACTTGTCATGCTAGCAATTGAGTTTAGTCTATCTTTAGCTATCCTTGTATGATTAATGCCATGTCAAAATAGGCTGAGTTGAGTCTTGAATCTTGGTTGAATCTTAGATTGAGCTATTTTAGCATCTTAATACATCTTGAGTTAGCACAATCTGTTAAAAAGCAAAAGGATCTCTTTTTATGTGCGAAAAAACTGATTTCACCAATTCTTTCTCATGAGACGGCTTGCCATTACACTAGGCATGAACTCAGGGGGAGTTTTGGATGACCTAGACTATCTTCTTAAGCTTCTCGCTTGGAGTAGTCGCATAAGGCTTGAGATCTTGCACATGACAAAATTTTTGGTTGGAAACAGCCATAAGCTTTAAAACAAAATAGTCAAGTGTGCAAGATTTGCTTAATCACCTAACGATGAAAAGTGCTTAACCAAATGATAAATTCTTGAGCTTGTAGCACTCTAACTCAACATCGGACTTGTTATCATGAGAAAAGGTGTCAACAAAAGTAGTGCAACATTTCCGTAGATCAGTATCATCCAAGGATTTCAGATTTGTTGAGTTGAATAAGAAACATTGTAAGTTGTAACACCACCTAAAATATGAAGGAAATTAAGTACGTAAATACATGGCCAAACAACACAGTAGCCGGCGTCTAGACTCGAGCGATGTCACGAACACGAACTCACGAGTCACGATGCGCGGTGCGCCGTGCGCGGAGCAGGAGCTGCGGAGCCGTGAGCCGCCGAGCGAGCCGCCGGCGCGGAACGGCCGGATGCGCGAGCCGCGGAAGCGGCGGACGGCCGGCGTCGATCGGCCGGTCGCGCGGTGGCGCGAGCCCGCGATCGGCGCGACTCCAAGGGCGTCGGCGCCGATAGTCGCCGCAGTACGCGGGGATCGCGATTCGTCTTCCGCAGCACGACGTAGCGTATCTCTTCGATCGATGGTATTAGCGTTATAGCCATGCACATACGCCGGATACCGTGATCGCACGGACTCCTCACATGATACGGATCGGAAGGCTTCCCCGTTACGGATAGCAACTGCACTTTCAATCCTTTCAATGTTAATCAATCAATTGCGTATTCTACGCTTTCAGATGGGCTGGAGCACATATACTATGATGAAGGAACACATATACAGATCCATCCTATATTTGCTCATGGGCCCCCCTCTTGCTTGGGCCCTTGGCCGGCACCCCTGCCGCCTAGCCCCAGCGACGGGCCTGCATTTCTAGACCATTTGGTCAGCTATACCCAAGAGAAAATCAAGTTTAATCTCAGGTCCAATCGCTCAGCATGCTCTGTTCTTGATTTCCTCAAGTTTCCTTTTCTAGGGTTTGCTCCAGTTCTTGATTCCCTCCATGACTTGGCATGAGATTTGATGTGGAGTATCCTGAGTTCATTGCTAAGCCTTGTGCAAAATCTCATGTCCAAAGAACTTGTGAAGTAATTTGGATTTCTGTGCCCTCTCTGAAGCTTTCCAAGCTCTTCTAGGGTTTTGATGCTATTTGGGTTTCCTCTCATGAGATGGCATGAATTTTGGGCTCTCAAGTCCTCAGGCTATTGCCTTCATTTCTGCAAAGTTTCATGAGCAATCGATCAAAGACTGGAGAGGAATTTGAGTTTTGGTTCAGTTCTCTGAATCTTTTCAGTTTTCTGTCCCAAGTCTGAATTTCTTGCTTTCTTGATTTTTAGTTGGGTTCATTGTTCTCTTAGTCTCTCTTTGCTATTTGGTTCATAGCCTCTTTTTCTTGGCTAGAGGAGAGGAGCTATTTTTCAATTATCTTGCTTTAAGTTGGTCTGAAGTCTTTTCCCCAGAGAAGTGATTTTCGGGCTGCTCCAGTCCATGAGTTTGACTGACTTCAGTCTGCAGCCTGAAATTCCTTGCGGCCAAACTGCAGTTTCAGATTTCAGTTTTATGCTGCAACCTTCCTTGCTGTTTTGGCTGCAGCCTGCAACTTCTAACAGCCAACATCTTTCGGTTTTACAGTAGCATCTTGTCTTTTGGGACTGCAGTTCAGCTCATGCAGAATTTGATAATTCTTGGCAGTAGTAAGAATACTCTCTGTGCAAAGATCCTTTATTAGTTTCGACTGTAATGTCTCATGGATCTTTGAAGCCGAATCAGTTTTTTTTGCCAAGCATTTCCTCCTGTAGCTCCAGAATTCATTCCGATTGAAGCTTCTAGCCTTCCTGTGTTATTTGGCTTCCTTTTCTTTTTATTCTTTTTCTAATTTTCCTCCCTTCCGCATGCAGTCCAAACGGATTTATTTTCAGTTGAAATTTTTACTGGTTGGTCTCTGATTTATGCTGAATTTTTTAGTGTCGCATGCATTGTGTTCCAGGTTTTAGCAAAATTAATTTTCTGTGAGTTGCTTTGTTCTACACCTTTTGAAAAATCAGTATGTGAATTCTCGAAGGCGATTTTGAAGAGAACGACATTCACCCCCTTTGTCGTCGTTTCAGTCCTACAGTTATATGCCGCGCACATAGCACATAGGTTTTTTCCCCGAGGTCATGCCTATTTCGTGAGAACCCTAGACAGGGAACACCAAAGCTTCCAACATAGATTCGGGAGTTCATTCACGCGGTTTACGTAGAGAATGTATGGACCTGAGACTCGATTCACCACGAAGGGGCTGTTTAGTGTGATGACACACTTGCTCCACCAACCCATATCAAAATTTGACATTGCCAAAATTTAGTCATTAAATCGGCTACCAACGTTTTAACCAAAAGATTTTCAACAAAATAAACCGAAGAGCCAAGAGGAACCTTGCTAAAGTTTGGTAGCAAACCAAATGCTTACCAAATTCGGTCAGCGCAACTAAATTTTGGTAAGCATTGACAACCATCAGAAGCAAACCAACCAGCCCCAAAATCAACTTGATATCTCCCCTTCGTTGTGGGAAGTGGGAACCGCTTCATCTTGTGAACTTAGGATCGTGGAAACTAGAATGTCAACTTGAAGATTTCCTAATATGTGCATACATCTTAGTGTCAACTCATTAGCGGACCGCAAATGCTTCCAGTAAGAAACATTAGCAACATATTAGCTCAGACATCTTAATGGAGAATTAAAAAAAATGGAAATATGATCACCGAAGAAGCATCAACAAACAGCTCTTCCTTCTAAACAAAATGGTCAAACTTGATGTGTCCAGTATTGCCACTTCTGCTCCATCCACAAGGAAAGCTGGCTGTACCAAGAGAACCTCGGCTTAAGAACAGGCAACTAGAACCATCACCAGTGGCGTAGCCAGGATTTGTAACTATAGTGGTCCATTGTCTAAAATTTATTTAACCGCTATAAATTTAACATGTCGGTACACAAGTATATGAATTACGAAATACAATTAAGGTAAAAAGGACATACGAACTTCATAAAATAGACGAATATAACTTTCTTAACATAGAATTGAAATATTACATACACATAGTAGTTGAAGAACAGTACGTCACTACTTCTTCTTCTTGTCCGGCCTGCGCCTTCTAATAGCCATGAAAGTACGTGACTAAAGGAGAATAGGGCTTTAGCTTAAGCTTAACAATTGAGTCTTCATCTTAAGATTTTGATGCTCGATGACCACGCCCGCGCTTGCCGTCGCAGGCTATACGACGCCGGCCAAGCTCCAATTTCCAAACCAGGCATTGATCAATACCATGATGCTACAAAGCGAACAGCTTTCCATATAAAATCATACTTTTTTCCTCGCAAAAGAATCATACTTTTTATCCATAAATTTGTACCAAAGGGCAGTAATCCTGGACCGCAGCAAAAAACTGAAATGTACCAAATCCCGTTATTTTTGGAGGTGGACCAAACCCCATCATGATTCATTTCAGTCTCCTCACCAAACGGAATTAGCATTTCAGTCTCCTCAAAACCAAAAACATCCAGAAGGAATTATCTCCCCCCACCCAAATCGAAGCAACTGAAGTACTGAACCACCACGCTGGCCAAGAAGCGGAGGAATTGAGCGTTCGATCGAAGGAATGATCACAAGTACGTGCAATTGGAGTAGTAAAACACTGGGTGTTATTATAATCGTGATTACCGCAGATCTTGACGGGCGCGTGGATGCGGAGGAGGTTGGGCTGGGAGAGGACTCGCAGCGTCGCCCGCCCCACGGCTGCACGGAGAAGACGAACGGGCGTAGACGCGCAGTCTGACATGAATACGTTGAATTCTCCAGTGCAGACTTTATCCCGCTGAATACGCCGTATTCTCCCGCTGAATACGGGCTTTGGTTGGACCGAGCACAGGGTGGTCCGCGTCCCACAGGGACCACCCTATAGCTCCGCCCCTGACCACCACCACAGTATCACACGATACATTCTCACGTAGAGAAAAAGGAAACAAATCTAGATCCGAATAAATACTCCTAGTACACCAATCCAATAGGCATTACAAGGTTTGACATCAGAATGCATATAAATACATACTGGAAAATAAAAGGCTAATATAGGATCCAAGATCTATAGCTTGACACTAAGGCACATGGCGACACCATCCGTGTGCGCCAAGGTCACAACTCACAGAAGATACCAGGGTTAAAATGTCCTGTAGAAAAAGCTAGCCGATACAATGTCAAGTGACGAGAGGTCTAAAGAGTTCAGGGCAAACAGCCTGGGAACAGGCACCTTTTTAGCAACATTACTACTGTGTAAGAGTGATGGAGGTTTGAGCTTAGCCACGAGATATCCGCACACATGGTCCACTGGAATTTAGATGAGCTAACTACAACGTCAGCTGTTAAGAGTTCCCCACACAACTTTGGGTTATGATACACCACAAGAGATCATGAAATGAAACCTGCATCGTACATAGAAGTGAGTCAACCGCAGCACTCAACTAGAGTGAGAATTGCAGCAAACAGAACGGTAATGAATTCAGCATCATATATACGCATATGCAGTTATGGCAAAATGAATGCCTGGCACTATCCCATTGAGATACCAATCAGGATTAGTTGATAAAATTAGTATATCACAAAATGCTTCAGAAAAGAAATCTCGTATGACACAGCAGTCTGATAACTTATCAGGAGATATTCACACCAGTACTCTGATAAATTTAAGGGCAAACACAAAAATTTTGTCAATGAAGAGATATTTTACTGAGTACAAATGTAAGTCACAGGTTTTTTTTAAATGCACTACTGTTTTCCCCAATAAATTTTGGACTATGGAGTAATATGTGACAGACCGCAAGATCCTATGACCACTGCCTGTATATGAACTGGTCCATGGCTGGATGAAAATCAACAGCCACGATCAGTATTGACTTTTTTTTTCTTTTTTGAAGAGAAAAAAAACGATGGCCCCCATATGGGCCATAGAGATGCACTACATGCAAAACAATGAGCAAATGTACCTGATGAGCTGATATTTACACAAGTTGTCTCATTACTTCCAGAGTGGCATACAAGATCACCCTGCCAGATCACTATTGGCAATATATCGCCCGGTCTATCTGAGGTGGTATCGGTTTTATCTCAGTACCAAGCTCCTGCTCAATACGATACCTGTGCCCAACAAAAAATATTCTGTTATAGCAGAAAAATGGGAGACAAAAATTTGCTATAGCGGTGGTGACAAAGATTGCATACAAGTTAAACCGATCCTCATAGGTGATCAGATTCACAGCCAGACCAAGGTGGCCAAATCTCCCAGATCTACCAACCTACATAAAAAGTTTCAACGAAATTGTAAACACAAAACAAAGTGAAGCAATACAGCAACATGCCAATTTGCCACAGAAATTCACCATGTTCAAAACAAAGCAGTAAAATGCCATCAAGGATAAAGCATGACAGTCCTAAAATAGGCTAGATGTATTGATTTTATTTTTATGTCGAAAGATCTTTAAGATCATCTTAGTAGAGGATTATTCAGCGAAAAACTAAATGCATCATTAGAATATAACAAGCCATAGCCTGAACACCAAAATCCAAATCTCAGTTCATTCAATGCATACCCTGTGGAGATATGTTTCTGCGTTCTTAGGGAAATCAAAATTGATAACAACATTAACAGCTTGGATATCTATTCCCCTTGTAAAAAGATCTGCAAAGAGAAAGGTAAACCAGAGACTAAATGATCCATAGCTTTCTTAAAACCAAAAAAATATGTCCACAAACTAATATAACAGCTTTAGTTGCCCTCATATGATGTTGGCAGCAAGACATTCATTGATAAAACTAAAACAATTCATAAGTTAATCTGTAGCAAGCAACTAAGTAAAGTTAAGAGAGTAAATTTCGCAAAACCACACTACCTCTGACAAAACTATCATAAAACCACATTTTTAAGCTTTAGTTTCACATAGCCACACTTACTTTTGTGTACCGTTTCACGAAACCGCACTTTTAAGCATCAATTTCACATAACCAAACTTAGGGCCTTTTTCCCCGACTTATGACTATGGCTTATGACTAAAATTTTTTAATTTTGGGCTGTTTGCGACAGATATTACAGAGAGAGAGAGAGAGATTCACTTGCGATTTTGGCTGGTACAGATGTTGGGCTTTTAACATGTACTACAATTAAATTATAGATCCCGTCTTGAGAAAATACTCCGTTTGAAAGTTGGGTTCTATAGCAAAAGTCAAAAGCCGCAAAGAACAGGCCCTTACTTTTGCATAAAGTTTCACAAAACCGCACTTTTAAGCAAAGCCATCACATGCAACAAAACTCACATCCCGGGCCCGCTTGTCAAACTAACCAGGTCATCCCATTTCCATTTGTTGACGTGGAGGTAATTGACAGTGGATTGCAGGTGACTCTTTAGCATGGCTGCATGTCATGGTGGGGTTGACCAAAGGGCTTAGGCTCCTCCTAGAACCCATCGACTAAGTCTAGGAGGCGCGGTAGGGATAGAGGCAGGAGGCTGGGAGCGTACAAGTGGCACGAAGCGGGATGCGGCACGCAAAAGTAGCACAAAACAGGATGGCCTTGTTATTCTGACGAGTGGGCCTAGGATGTCAGGCCCATTGCATACGACGATATTGCTTACAAGTGCGGTTTTGTGAAGCGTTATACAGAAGCAAGTGTGGTTTTGTGAAACTGATTCTTAAAAGTATAGCTTTATGATAGTTTTGTCAAAGATAGTGTTGTTTTGCGAAATTTACTCAACGTTAAAAGAAAACAGCAGGGAAAGCACAAATATCAATTGATGAATCATGCAAAGAACAGTGAAGTATTTGCTGGAAATTAAAAGAAAAAAGAGCTAGAACTTTGTTCATCTCTAAATGGCATGCTATTTTAAGGTCCAGGAGCCTAATCATTTACAACATTGAGGATAACTTTCCTCCATCCATTAAATGCAAATGCATGAACTAATGTACTGCGCAGTGAACATAGTAAGGTCATAGCACATGTTAAAAAATAGTAGCAATTGCCCAATCAAAAGTGTAATCAAATCTAACATCTGGGCTGTTAAGCCAGGCTTATATTAAGCTTAATGTCAAAATGAAAGTGAGATAAGACCAAACACCCAGCTTTATCTCCAGGTTAACTTAGTTTAAGAGCCCCTTCTTTTACAGAGAAAATGGATGGTGGATAATTGGGCTTTTATCGGGAGTCTATAAGCAAGATTTACACAAATGACTTTGGGGTTATATAGCAAGCTAGTTTATAATATTAACCAACAGTGGGTCCAAACAGGCTATATATCTAGCTCGCAGAACAGCAAAAACTAACATGTACAACTTTTACACTTACTAGCATCAAAAGGAATACAAAAAACACATAGTATTTACTTCCAATATTTCTGTAAATTGATACCATAAAATAAGCAAACGCCAAAAAAAAGCCTTGAATAGCACTTGATGAACCTCTTCTTTCTTCACTTTGAAAGCTGCTGTCATATTGACCACAAGTAAGCAAAACTAAGCAAGACTTGAACGGCCTAAACACTTTAATAGCAGTAAGATGGTAAAAAAGTTTTCCCCGGTCCATAGAGGTACAGTACATTTTCTCAGAGACTCATACAGAAGAAAATTAAGCAGCAACAAAATAATGTCCTTTGGTCAAAAAAAGAAAGAAAGAAAGAAAGACAACAACTGAAAAAGAAAAGTTTCATACCTGTACAGACTAGATTCCTGCATGCACCATTACGGAAATCATGGAAAACTCTATTACGATGATCTTGCAGCATTTTAGCATGGATGTAGAAGCAAGAATAACCAAGCTCTGTGATCTTCTTCGCCAGTAGTTCAACACGATTTACAGAGTTACAGAATATTATTGATTGGTTAATTTGCAGCTGTTATTAAAATGGAAATCGGATAAATTAATTACAAATTATGTTCAAGGTCAGAAAATGTGGCTAAACATATAGGTATAAACTAAAGGTGCTCATAAAAAAACCTTGGAAAAAAGAGTGTTAAGACAGTGGACTTTCTGCCTTTCTTCAACAAAAGCGTAGAACTGGGTAATTCCCTTCAGTGTAAGTTCGTCCATAAGGTTAATAACATAAGGTTTAGGCAGATATTTGTCCTTGAACTCCTTGACAGTCACAGGGAACGTTGCAGAGAACATCAAAATCTGTCGATTCAATGGAAGGTACCGAATCAACTGCTCCACAGAAGGTTGGAACTCAGGAGAGAGAAGCTTGTCCGCCTACAAGAAAAACCAATATTTCTTGTAAGACCATAACTATTTATCGACAAATCTACCGCCACACCACCAATTCAAACTTAACCTTTTGAAATTGTCCTTTATGTAATGAGCGCATTATGATACACAATGAACTTAAATATAGTCCAACCAATAAGATTTTTCCCTTTTTGTTCATCTCAGTTTCATAGAAGTGTGAATAATCTCTGCTTCAATAGGAATAAACAGTGACATTAAAAGGCAACTTCTTTATCCAGTTAGGCTGGATCGGAGAATTAACTAATTTGTCCCGTGGCTGGCCCAGCAAACTGAGGACAAGGTTAAGGAGGGGAATGAATCTGCCAAGAATACATTAAGTGTGAATAAATCTCATCAAGTGTTGAAAAACAAGACATATTTTTTCCTTTTCATTTTTCTTTGATGCCATATTGGTTTTGTTCATAGATAATAAAAGACAGTTGCAGAACACAATACCAGAAAAGTCCTTTGGAAAACAAAGTGCTTATTTACTTGAGAACATAAGCAATTCAGCTGACAATGAGATACCTCATCCATAATAAGCATTGAACAGTCCTTCAGAATGCAAATGCCTTTTTTTGTAAGGTCCAAAATACGACCAGGCGTCCCAACAAGTAAATGAACAGGTTGATAAAGACGAATAATATCATCCTTTAGGCTGGTTCCTCCCGTGGTGACCATTACTTGAATCTTCAAGTGTTTCCCAAGTTCCTTGCAGACTTGTGATGTTTGTAAAGCCAATTCTCTTGTGGGGACCAATATAACAACTGAATATAATATGAAAACTAGTTTAAATGGTCACATCAAATATGCTAAAATTATATTTCTTCGATCATTGCGCAATTTTAGGAATTCCATGTAGGAGACGACAGGTGCTAGTCCAGAAGAAACCTTGAATAGCATTTTTGTCTTGATCAATCTTTTCCAGCGCAGGTATACAAAATGCAGCAGTCTTGCCAGTTCCGTTTTTTGCTCTTGCAAGAATGTCGCTGCCAGTTAATGCAATAGGAATGCTTTCCTCTTGGATAGGAGAAGGCCTTTCAAATCCTTTCTCATATATCCCCATAAGAAGTTCGCGCTTCAGAAAATAGTCTTCAAATTCATTTCCTTTGGTTGCAGTGACATCCTGTGCAAAGGTTTTTTTTTTTTGAAAAAGAAATGACACTAGCTTAGCAGGAGATTGAGAACATCCGCAACAAACAATAATGCCAGAGGTACAAAATAAAATAAGTTTGATGCTAAACTCATCCAACAAGGTGTTTTGGAAAAGAAAGTAGAGGAGTCCTAACTAGGTGAACATTCTGAAAGGGAAACTAATCTTGGCACAACAGATGTATTCATTATGGTGTTACATTACTATTGAGACATCAGATCATCTGCTGAACTCAAATGACACACGGGGAGATTCAATCTAAAGCAGGATTTAGCAAATAACTATGTTTATTAGTAAAATCCTTTTCTTTTGTGTGCCAAATCTGAAATATAGAACATCACGAATCTGAAATACAGAACATCAAAGTGCGATAGGATAGCCTGCTCCAAGAATGACCAAGTAGGACTGGCTTCTTGTCTATTCCACATCAAAGAGCACCATCAGCATCACAAGGGCCTGCTTGGAAGCCCAGTTTTTGGCCCAAAACCGGTGTAAAATACCAGCCCGTAATTTTTCAGGGCTGGACTGGAAAAGTCCGCTTGGGTGGACCAGTAACACAATAAAATTACAGCAGGTTTGGGCATTTGCAGCAGGATAAAAAGAATCCAGGGAAGAAGCAACATTTTTTTCCAAGGAATTGTCAAGGACGCTACGGCTTTGCGACTTAATGACCGAGTCCAGTCCTCGACTCCATAAGACAAGAACCCTAGAAGATGACGGCCAGCTCATTGGTGGCGACGGCGACGACGAACGAGCTCATTGGCTCCCATTTATCTGAAAAATATCGGTGAGGGAAGGTCGTAACTCCATGGGTGTCAAGCTCCCTCATCAGCAGCAACAAAGCCTGGGGAGCCCATAATCCCAACGACTTCATCAGCAGCGAGCTCCACCTCCACTACCACTCCAATCACCACAGAACCACCATGGCTGCCACAGGCTTCAGCTCCCTATCACAAGATCCCCCTATATCACTTCAGTTGCTGTAAGCACTGAATCGCCACATTATCCACTTCAATTGCAAAGTCCAATCTGTCCAGGTGGTGGTGAAAATAGATGTGTGCAGACATTTTTGATGATTTTGTCCGAATATTCTTATCAATTTCTCTTATTTGTCCAGTTTGATGTTCCGATATTAAATTCTGATGAATAATGCAATGCTCGCACTTATTTTGATGAAGGTGCAGACTTATTTTAATGATTTGATCCGAATTTTTCTTATCGATTTCTTCCGTTTTATAGCTCCAAATTGATGTTTGGATCTGAAATTTTTATGCATAATGCAAAGGTCACAATCATTTTGATGAATTGTTAAGGAATCCTAGTTGCTCAAATCATAGAGTTACCACTTGTTTGTCTTCTCCCAAACAGTGTCTACAGGGGATTTTGATTTCACTAGTATTTTTGTGTAACGAAAAGTTACAGGTGTTTTCCCTTTACAAGTGAAAAAAATCAGTAATTCCAAAGCAGGCCCTAAAACTTTTCTTTCTAGGACAAATGCTGAATATTTAATCCTGTAATGCTGAGAACTGACTGTTTGCCATCAAAAGATATTATCAACTCCAAACTTCTGACAACTAAAATGTTGTTTTTTTCCTCATAAGACATCAATAGTTCATGCAAAAATATAAAGCACCAGGCCAAATCTTTACAAGAATGAGAGCTTATAGATGGCAATTATGTCAACATGTTTGCAGTTCATAGCAATCCTTAGTAACCAGCACTGACATGACAAAAGGAAAAAAGTTCTATATATTACCTCTGTCCTGTAGCGTGTATCTGGAGGTGGAAGCTTCAATTGGGCCTTCCAATCTTGTGAACTGTAAAAGGATATACTTAATCTCTGAATGTCTACTTATAATGTATAATTGTATATCATCTGCACTTTAAGGTGAATTAAAAAGTGGTTGTTTTCAACTTGAGAAACCATTTTTGTGTCCAGCTCTGACTAGTAACCTGCTGAATAATTAAATTTAGGTAAATTCAATGGACCACATAATAGGCATTTCAAATGAGACCATAATAAGGTATGTCTAACTACGAATTCATATAATGCAGCAGCCCCACTTCAAGCTTTAGCAATGATAAAACTAATTGGCCGCATCAATCCGCAATGTGGTGGTCATCATGGACCACGAAATAACCATTTCTACCTAGCATCTCATAAAGTACTTCCAACCACTAGTTCGGTCAATGCAGTGACCCTACCTCATATTACAGCAAAGCTGAAATGGAAAGCATAAGAATCATATTATACAGCAAACAACATCCAGAGCTACATATATTCTCCAAAATTCACACAAAGGCATGTTGCGTGAGTCACTCAGCAGTCATCTGAAAACAGTAACTTCGGCAAACTTACTTCATGAATCATGAGAAGCAATTTCCGGATTATTTTGCCAAATGCTAACATGTTTGGATTTTGGAGCAATAAAGTATGCAGAGAAATGCGGCAAAGCACGCTACCCACATAAGTCATACTTAGACCTTGTACAAAAGTGATGTGCCTTTTAGCTGATTGCGAGAGAGATTGAGAGAATAAGAATACTCGTGTTGAGAAGCTACTCTGCTAAAAAAAGGCCGGCTTTTAAAAGCCAAAACTGTTTGGAACAGGGTCTTAGACTCTGTAATTCCCCTATCCAGCACCACTAGCCCACCACAAACACTCACAGCCTTACCATTAAAAATACAAATATCCAAAATTTGCACCCCCCCCCCCCCCGGGGGGAACCAAAATAATAATAATAATTCACTCCAAAGTGCCACGCTTCGTCCCTCGCACCTAACCAAAATACAACTATCCAAGTCCACAAATCACATGAATACCCCACCTTTTTGTACTAATACCAAACACAGGGCAAGCCTTCCCCGCGTCTCTCACCTCGAATCGATGCCGTCCGCGGCAGGCGGCGCCTTGTGCTCGCTGGCTCCGGCAGCGCCTGCGGCCTCGCCAGCGATCTGGTTCCGCTGAAGCCACTGCTGCTGCTGATAGTTGTGGTGCTGTGAGGGCTGCTGCTGCCGCTGCACGTACTGCTGGCGGTGCGCTTGCGCTTGCGGCGGCTGCTGGTGATGGTGATGCTGCGTCGGCGGCGGACCACAGCCGTAGTAGTTAGGGTTCCCGCCGCCGCCGTTGCCAAGGCCGGGAGGGTACCGCGCCCGCGGATCCATCGCTCCGAGGAGCGCTCAAATCTTCTCCGAAATCAAACAGAGGGTTGCACAACACGAATAGAGCTCGGGCTGGTGGACAGATCCGGCTGGATGCTAGGATTTGGAGAAATGAATCGAGACGTTGGACGCTCGAATTGGGGAATTTTTAGGGCGATTTCTAAACTTTCCCCCTTCTTTCTGGGGAGTTCGTGGGTGGGGGAGGGAAGGCTGGGAGCGTCGCGGAAGAGACCAGGCTAGGGCAACGGCGAAGTGTGATGGGTGGGGAGCTGGAAATGACGGGTCTGACCTTGCCTTGCCAGTGGACAGCAACTGTTCGTATAAATAGCATCCTATCTACTTTTTTAAAAAAGAAAAATTAGTTCTGATATTCGCTTCTATAAATTAGGCTCCGCTCGTTTAGGCTGAAAAGTTGTAGTTTATACCTGAAAATTATATTATAGCAGCTGAAATTTCACTGTAGCTGAAATAGCTTATTTGGCGTAATTAAATTTAAAAAAATAAAAATCTCTACCCCTAAAATACACCAGTTCATTTCTTTCCTACGCCCACCTCAAATTGTGCCCCCAGCAGTCATGAGTTTTTCTGCGTCCACACCAATTCGTGTCCCCAGGAAAACCAACCAGTGAAATCAACGATCAATGATCAATTCTCACCTTTCTCTCTCCTTACCCACTCATATCCAACGATCCAAATCGAAAGCGGACTCGCGATCCCCACCTCCCCCGCGCGACTCGCGATCCCCACCTCCCCCGCGCGCGATCGGATCACAGCCGCCGTCCCAGCGTCGCCTCCTCGACTCCGCGCAGCTCGCGCGACGGTCACGACCACCGTCGATCGGCGCCGACGCCGACTCGCGAACCTCACGGACTCAGCGTCGCCGCCGTCCCGGCCGCCCACCGCCGAGCATCGCGCCTCGCGCGACTCACGGGACGCGCCGCCACCGCCGCCCGAGCATCGCCTCGCGCGACTCACGGGACGCCGCCGCCACGTACACGGTCGCCTCGCGCGACTCACGGGACGCCGCGCCTCACGCGACTCACGGGACGCCGCGCCGCCACGTACACGAGTCGCCTCGCGCGACTCACGGGCCGCCGCCGCGCCTCGCGCGACTCACGACGCCGCGCCACGTACACGAAGTCGCCTCGCGCGACTCACGGGACGCCGCGCCTCGCGCGACTCACGGGACGCCGCGCCACCCACGACTGCGCGCCACGACCACGAAGCAAACAAAGTAGCAAACCATAGCGCCCGCCTCCTCCTCCCAGTAGCTGGATCATCTGCGCGGTGAGTCCCCACCAATTAATCCTTGCGACTCCTCTCGAGGGTATGGTAGGACTCAAGAGAAACAATTTTGTTGAGATTGAGATTAGGGTTTGAAGCTTATGCCTTCATTCAAGGAAACAAAATATAGGAACTAAATGTTGAAATTTGAAGGTATGGATAGTCTGTTAGAAAAATAAAGCTATTGTGCTTACTGCTCCTTGACTGCATGAAAATAACATAGAAGCAAGATGTTTGGCTTAAAGAGTGTGGTTATTGAATATGTGAAATTATGTATGTTTTTGAAATTGGCTCTGGATTTATCAGAAATGGAGCATGAGCCCATAATCCATAACTATTTATGAGAAAAATCATGCAGCGTAACTATTGTGTTGTTCAATTGGAATTTCTCTTTTGTAGACCCATAAAGTAGGCCTGGATTGAGAGAACTTTATTCAAGGAGCATTAGGATACCAATATACCATTTAATTTTTGCCAGCAATAATTCAAACACTGTAGATAGGAATATGTAGGCCAAGAATTTAGCTCGATTAAATGTGTTTCTGAATCGAACATAAGTCCCAACTTAATTCAGAATTATTATATGGTGGTCTTTTTTTAAAAGGTATTTGTTTTGTCCTTTTGCCAAGGAGAATTTGAACAATAATGGATGACATTTAGATGGTGTTCTAGAAGCAATGAAGCTTTCAAACAAATATTTCTTACACACTGAAAATACGTTCGACTTGATTCGGGTATTATTATATGGCGGTCTTTTGGATGTATTTCGTTGTCCTTTTCTTGTGGAGAATTTGAACAAGAGTGTATGATGTTTACACTGGTGTTCTAGAAGCAATGAAGTTTTCAAACAAATAGTTCTTAAACTTGAAAATAAGTTCCAACTTAATTCAGAATTATTATATGGTGTTTTTCAGAGTATTTACATTGCCCTTTTCTTTGTGGAGTATTTGAACTAGAGTGAATGAAGTTTGCTTCTTTGTTATGGAAGCAATGAAGTTTGCACTGGTGTTATGGAAGCAATGAGTTTGCAAAAAACAACTCAATTAGAAACATATACAGCATGTAAGCAGAAGTATGTATGCCCATAGTAGCATGGAATGCCAAATGCATTGATTTTCATCCTATGTTTTCTTGTGTGGTGATTACCACTACCCTTTAATTCTCTATTCTACACACCTAAGAAACATAACTTCATGAGAAAGCATAACTATTTTATGAGGGTAGCACTTAGATTTCGTTTCAATGGTTGTGTACTTGCAGCTTCTATTTTACAAATCTTTCTGTTTTAGGGGACGTTGGTAAGCTCTTGCTTAGTTGTTTGTGACAGAGTTAGCTCTCTTGGTGACTTTCAGTCTATTGTGACAGCGCGTTTGGTTGGCTGCTTCCTTTGGGTTTGCCTTGTATGCGCCGATTGGTTCGGTTCCTCTTACGCTCCAAGAATGGCAATATCTCCTCTGTTGATGAGCAGTACATTTTAATCATACGTGTTCTTGTGTAGGATTTTCTCCTCTATTCCGATATCATTTAATTTTTTTCTAACTCAATGTCTGAGGAAGGGATAGCTCTCCAGTAGCAAAAATGTTAAAATTCTCGATAGGAAAACAAGAAAGTCAGATGTTAAGGTGTCAGACAATAAGATTTAAGTAACTAGAAATTCTGCAATTAGATAATTATGTTTATTTCATAAAATATTGTGTTTATAGACAAGAAAAATATCAAATAATTCTGAATATTAAGCTCATAAAGAAGCGCTGCACGAAATCTAACAAAAGTTGCAGCACCTGTAAATTAATACATGTTCGGTTCTATATACATATGCCAGCGGACTGTTGATTACAACTGAAGATAAATAGCCAAGCTACAATTATGCTAACCTTCCATCATTGTCTCCACTTCAAATAAATTGGACTGGGGTTCCAGTTGAATGAAGTCATTCATTATAGCCTCTATCTGCACAGGAAAAATAAGACGATAATTAAGTTAAACAGTTGTATCCCTTAGAATGGGAAAATGCCCTGATAAATGGAATACAATCAATACATAATAAAACTTAGCGATGGAAATGGCACATTACTACATTAGGTGCGAAATTATGTCTTGTTTAAACTTAAATGACGAAATGTCAAATGTGCATATCGAATTTATATTATAATGGACAAACCTTTACTGTTTGTCCCACATCGACCTAAAAGAAACAGGCGGTAATCGAGGATTAAAGATGCTACTACCAAAAAGAATAAATATACAATTGTACTCGATGGATGTCACTTACAACGCAAAATGTCTGGATGGGACTATAGTTGATTTGTATATGGTTCTGTATGAATATGGAAAGAATAAAGAAGATTCTGAATTGTTTGGAATATTGCATGCATGAAAGATAAGAGACATGGTTTTCAAATGCCTTAGCGATTAGTACAGATATATGCCTTAGTTGTTAGTACAGATATCTTGCACAGGATATGCTACCATTAATTATAATTCAGAATCCAATGAAGAACGTACACAATATAATGAAAGTAACTTGGTGGTACCTTTCGTGTCCAATAACAAATCGATTACCAGTAGGACCATTTGAAATTACTATCTTGCCAATGGCTCCAATATCTCCGCTCAAGTCTATCGAGTCACCGTCACATTCAATCAATGCCTATACAACAGAGATAAAAGATTGATGATTATAAACTTGGGAAAATATTAATAACAACATGAAAGTCTGATGCAGAGTTCGGTAGATGTTACTAGATGATACCGGTAATAGAATCCCTTGAAAGAAATCCTTTATTTTCGAAACCCGGATGTTGATACATCCATTTTAGCGCACATGACACATTTTGCATATTTTAACCATGAAATTATGGCTATTTTTTATAACATATACTTATGTAAACTACTAAACTCATGTTTCACTCCTATGAGGAAATAAGTACACAGTAGCATACAAAAACATGCATGTGTGGTCAAGTTTCATGACTCTGCTTCTATTGATTGTATTATATTCCTTTTCATAAATGCTAAGCAGACATTTTTTTATGAAGAAATACAAGAAAGGGGGAGAACAACAGGGATGTCCATAGCATTCCAGACTTTCGGTTCAGAGCATCAAACTTTTCCTTAAGATTCCAAACAATTCAGAATCTTCTTTATTCTTTTGTATATACGCTAAGGCATATATCTGTACTAACTGCTAAGGCATTTGTACAAAAAATATGGCTTTGGAAAGAATAAGAGACATGGTTTTCAAATGCCTTAGCAGTTAGTACAGATATACTTTTCCTTAAGAGACATGGTTTTCAAATGCCTTAGTAGTTAGTACAGATATATTCCAGAGGCAACGGCGTAAAAAATATGGGTGCTTGATTGTTTGGATAAGTTTACCTGTTGGATGAGAATCCAGCCGAAATTCTACTTAATACATCTTGAAAGATGGCTTTCTGCGACTTCAAGCAATGCTAAAAACAAGAAAGTCAGATGTTAAGGTGTCAGACAATAAGATTTAGTAACTATAAATTCTGCAATTAGATAATTATGTTTATTTCAGAAAATATTGTGTTTATAGACAAGAAAAATATCAAATAATTCTGAATATTAAGCTCATAAAGAAGCGCTGCACGAAATCTAACAAAAGTTGCAGCACCTGTAAATTAATACATGTTCGATTCTATATACATATGGCATAGTCTAATTGAACAAAAATAACATGTTCTAACACTTAACGTCTTACTGGACTTAAACCAATGGCTTACAAAAGCGTAATTATTATTGGTCAAAGCTGGATATAATTCATTGGACTAATGTTACAAGCATGCGTTGGTGACCCAAACATGCAAGCACGTACTCTATAATAGGCTCTTGGTTATAGTTATAGCACTAATCAGTGTTTACATTTGGTGTAGTGGACGTTTACTTGCTCACTAATGGGGACTCCAGAAGAAGGCCCCTCTGCGTTCAGAGACATAACAAATATCATCAACACAGTAGAACTGATTTGGGGACTCGAGAAGAAGACCTCTGCGTTGAGAGGCGTAACAAACATCATCAACACGGTAGAGCTGATTTTTCTAGCCGTACCAATAATTATTCTCGTTCTTTGTTGTAACTAATCTATGCTATTCTACATAATGGCCAGCACCCCAAAGCGGCGTAGATCGTAGCGGGAGGAAAGAAACAGAAAAAGCGTGAATACCGTGCACGCAAGAAGGATGAAGAGACGGATGAGCGAGAGAAGAGAGGAATAGGAAGCGGCGTGATTACCGAGCAAGACAAAAGGCTAATTCATTAACACCTATACGGTAATGTTACTCGTGTCATAATATGGCTCTGTCAATAATTCTCATTGTAATCGACTATGGTTACGTGCGGCAACATTCCAAAGTGGACATCATGTAGCCTATTATGGACACCGCCCAAACTTTAGTGTTTCAACACCGTCAATATTGGGACAACACTCAACACCATCCGGTGGAGGTACATTTGGAAGATATTTACGTGGCTCTGTCCAATAATTCTCATTGTAATCGACTATGGTTACGTGCAAACAACATTCCAAAGTGGACATCATGTAGCCTATTATGGACACCGCCCAAACTTTAGTGTTTCAACACCGTCAATATTGGGACAACACTCAACACCATCCGGTGGAGGTACATTTGGAAGACATTTACGTGTACTCATTTGATCATGTTTCTTCACATGTGATGGCCACAAAACATGATGTCTTGTAGGTCAACAATCACTGCAGTGCGGGCGTTCGGCGGTTTGCAAGCATCAATCATAAGCGACAAGGAAAATATCGATCCGGATGATCCGGTGATTGGTTGCATAGAAATGCTAATTACGTCCGACGCAACGCACCAATGATCCACCAACTTCGACCGAGGTGACGTGTATAACCTTATATGTAAACTCAATCTAATTTAAAAACTTCTTCATATTCTACTCACTTGTTTGCTCGATTGTAAAGTGAATCGGTGTTCTTACTCATGATCACACCATGCCGATTACTCCTATCCCACGCATGAACAAGCAGATAAAGAATATGATAACTTGTTGTTTGAGCCTACCCACACCGGTGCTCGCGAAGAAGGTGGATTACATTGATATCTACTTAATTCTTAATTACATAATGATATTTAACATTAGCCTAACGTGCCACCGATATCATGCAGCAGATGATATCAAGGAACCATGTGACTCGATATTGCGAGATCATATTGACGATCCTATTGATGATGAGGAAACCGGGCAATTTCGGGTCAAGGTAATAACTACTTGTATATCATCTATTCTTTGGGTCTTATGGTCGGTGCTTACAACCATACCTTGCTTTTCTTGACGGTGATGCATTTGAGTCCTATCGCATGCACATTAATGGTGTTCATGACCACGGCTCTTTAGATCCATACGACTACGTCTACCAAAACTTGCTGGACAGGCACCATGTTTTGAAAAAGTTCCTAATGTCAATATTGTGGTGCCATGCGGTTCCAATATGAGACACCCGTTTTGTTGCGAAAAGGAAAGATAAAAGTGCATATTCGGATGTTCTGCAGAGTTGAAAAGGTTGTTTACAAGTCGATCCATGATGATGCAAAATATTTGAAAGCACATACGGTATTTCAACTCTCATTTCTCTTTCACAAGCCTAGGGTTACGTTGGACCGACGAGTTGCTACAGCAAATGGGCCGGTGTGTATACATTTCGTGTCCATGGTGCCTTGTACCATCGTCTCGACCATTTGGTGCCGGATCTAAGGGGCCCGTCATTTGCAACTATACTTTTACGATCTGAAGATGATACATTATCCCACCGAGTACGGAGATCTCCGATCCGGATATCAATCTCATTAGAACTGTTACGAGAATATTACAGGATAATCCTTATGTGCATACATTAAATAGAGTTGGTGCTATTCCTAACCTAGATGACTACGTGATTGAACTCAATACAAATGTCACACCTGACCAGCGAAGGTACGATATTTGAGTGCAATGATTCAATACATACATTACATATTTCTGAATTATCAATGGTTTTTTAATGTGTATACTTCTGCCCAACAAAGGTACAATGCGCCCACGGCTTCACAAGTTGCTGCAATTTGGTGGAAGGAATGATCCACAACAAGTTTTGATAGAAGTGTACTTGTATATGCGGAGGATCGCCGCGCTATATCAAAGCGTACCATGGTTGTTATGACCCATTGTCGTATCCTTTATTTCTCCCTAGGGGTGAAACCGGATGGAACCGCTTTATGCCGTACAATGATATGCCTACAGTACATGGCAATGAAATGCCTACTGTACACATGGAGACCCCTACTTCGTTAGATGTACAGTCCATGGAAGAACCCACTCCCGCCGAGCCTACTGGTACCGTCACTAACTCCAAATATAATTCTGTCTTTAATTTGCCTTGTCAGCAGCGCTTTAGTTAATTGTATTCATCCATTGTTTTTTTTATTTATGCAGATCATGGTCAACAAAGTGATGATGACATACAAGGAGATTACATCAGTAGACTGGTAGATGACACCCAATCAAAACGGTTTGTGACGGCAAGGGAATACTATTGTTTCTTGATGCAAGTTAGAAAGGGCCTTTTTAACATCTTGTTGTTCGAGGTGGCTTTTCCAAGCAATGGGTTGTTGACATGTATATCAAGATAGAGTCTATGAGGCTTGATTGGTACTCTAACCACGAGAACCGAAACTCATACGGTGAAATGTACTGTAATTAGCGAGAAAATTATATTTTTAGTATTTTAAATTTATACCTATCATTATATTTTTAGTATTTGTACAGTAAAAGCGAGTTCATGACGTTATTTCTATCACGAGGTTTGGTTGATGTAATCTCTGCTGGAGAGACAAGAGCTTCAGAGGTTGGAAGAGAGTTGTGCTGCCTCGTAGTTTTCCGGGTGGTGATCGCGATATGCAAAAAGGTTTCTAAATGCTATGGCTATTGTCCAGCGTTTGGTAAACAGATTATTTCATCACAATGACATGCAATCCTTCTGGGAGGAGATTACGTCCAATCTTGAGCCTGGACAAACACCACAAGATAGGCGGACACTGGTTTCAAGAGTGTCTGAGGCTAAGTTACGAGACATCAAGGATTTGTTGATCAAGAGGAGTTATTTTGGCGAGGTTGCTGCGTATGTGCATGTCACAGAATTTCAAAAGAGGGCTTGCCACATGAACACATCCTCTTGATCATGAAGTCAGCGATAAGTTAACAAGCCGGATGGTTATGATAAAGTCATTTGGCAGAGATACGAGACAAAGACAAATACCCTGTCTTTGCATAATCTTGTCATCAACCATATCTTGCATGGACCATGTGGAGTGCTAAATAGGAAGTGTGCTTGTATGGTCGATGGACAGTGTCGCTTCGGTTTCCTCGTCGGTTTGTGCAGCAACACAACAAGGAAAAGATTCCTACCCTTTGTATAGGAGGAGAGATGATGGCCGCAGTGTAAAGATAAGAGGAGCGGAATTGGACAATAGGTGGGTGGTTCCATACAACCCCTGGTGCTTATGAGATATAAGCGCCACATCAATGTTGAAGCTTGCTCAACATCAAAGCTATTAAGTACTGTTTAAATGCGTATACAAAGGTCATGGTGTGCATCATTCTCGATAAACCCGTCACATAAGGAAGATGGAGTAATCAATGAGATTCGTCAATACAGGATGCTAGATACATATCACCACCGGAAGTGTACACAGGATTTTTGGTTTCCCACTCTTTGGTGTCTACCCATCTGTTTTGCGGCTCCAACTTCATCCGCCCAACATGCGATCAGTAATTATTGATGAGAGTAAAAGTCTTGAGGATGTTGTCACCACCATCTTCATCCATGACCACACTCACGAGTACTTCAAGAAGAATGTAGTGGATAGTTTTGCGAGGACATTGTTGTACAGAGACTTCCAGAATACTACGGTGGATCACTTGTAGAAAAGTGTGGCAAAGAAGAAAGCGAGAGAGGACAAATTGGGCGGGTTGTTTATGCACACCCTGCTGAAGGGGAGAGATATTCGTTGAGAGTGCTTTTGAGCCATGTTAGAGGTGCAACCTCATATGAAGATTTAAGAACAGTGGCTAGAATCACATACTCTACTTTCAGAGAAGCATGTGAGAAGAGAGGACTTATTGAGACGGACAGGTCACTTGATGACTGCTTGTGTGAGTCTGCAACTTTCAGATGCCGCCCTTGCTGCGAAGATTATTTGCGACAATTCTTGTATTTTGCGAGGCCACCAACATTCGTGGTGTGGGACAAGCACAAGGACTCAATGTCCGAAGATTACAATGAGACAATTCTAACACAGCAGCAGAGAGAACAAATGGTGCTTGAGACATTCGGGATTTGATTCACTCGATGGGAAGGATATCGAAATTATGATCTTCCTGAGGTGAATGATTGAGTAAATTTGTCCCAATCCAAATTGCCTAAACTTTTGATTCACTTACATCTGTACACATATTTGTTTTTTTCTATTGACCAATTATGTGGATGATAAATTAATTCCTTTGTGCCAATCAGGTTTATTTTTGAATGACATCATGAGGAGGTTAGAGAAGAACTTTCGTGGCCATAGACCAAGAACATTTGGATATACACTCATCTCTTAACAGGAGCAAGCGTGCAGGATTTGATGAAATCATACAACATGTGCTTGCAAACAAAAGCCATGTGTTCTTCGTGGATGGTCCGGGAGGCGGCAAGACGTTCTATACAAGGCACTCCTTGCTAGAGTGCGATCCGAGGATTAATAGCCATTGCAAGCGCAACACGGGATTGCGGCGTCAATTTTGCCAGGAGGACGCACAGCACACTCAAGGTTCAAAATTCCAATTAAGCTTGCTGACAATAGCATGTGCAACTTCACCAAGCAAAGTGGCACCGCAGAGTTACTCCGTAGGGCATCCTTGATTATTTGGGACGAAGTTGCCATGACAAAGCGTCAAGCAGTTGAGTGTCTTGATAGGTCCCTGCAAGATATTATGAGTTCATCTTTGCCCTTTGGGGGAAAGGTAGTGGTATTTGGTGGAGATTTGAGCAGTACTTCCGGTCATAACACGTGGGACAAGAGCACGATAAGCGATGCTACATTGCAGAGATCTTACCTATGGGAAAGTATGAGGAAGATACGATTGTCACGAAACATGAGGGCTCAATCTGACCCATGGTTTTCAGATTACCTCCTTAGGATTGGGAATGGAACTGAAAAGACTATCGGGGATGATTATGTTAGCCTGCCAGAGAATATTGTGATTAGTTATAATGACACGAAGATTCTATAACCAAACTCATTCAAGATGTCTTCCGTCACTTGAGGAAAATGCAAGATCAACGGCTTATATGAGTACACGTGCCATTCTTTCTACCAAAAATGAGCATGTTGATCAGCTAAACACAAAGATGATTGACAGGTTCCCGGGCGAGGAAAAGGTTTATCATAGCTTTGACTCTGCGATGATGATTCCATAAATAACTATCCTATTGACTTCCGAATTCGATCACTCGAATGGCCCGCCCCACATGTGCTAAAAATTAAAATTAATTGTCCTGTGATCCTTCTCCGCAATCTTGATCCTAACAATGGCTTGTGCAATGGAACAAGACTAATGGTAAGAGCATTCGAGATAATGCAATTGATGCTGAAATTGTTGGTGGCAGCATGCGAGGAAAAGGGTGTTCATACCTAGGATCCCAATGTCTCCGTCGGATGATATTTCACTTCCTTTTAAGTTCAGAGAAAACAGTTCCCCATTCGCTGAGTTTTGCAATGACCATAAACAAAGCGCAGGCCAAACCATCCCAAATGTTGGATCTACCTTCCAGAGCTGTGTTCTCCCATGGACAGCTCTATGTTGCTTTGTCGAGGGTGTGTCAAGGCAAACAACAAGAATTCTGGCCAAACCAAAGAAGGAATTAGATCCAACAGGAAAAGCACCGAAATATTGTGTACAAAGATGTCTGGATGGTGAAAAATTGGTAAGTAAATTTTTACCCAAACTACGCTCGTTCGACATGGACCTAAATATTGTCCTTCTACAGGAAGTCGCGAGCTTTTTGTTATCAACTTTATGCGCTTGTGGAATGGTATTAGATTACCGTTGTTTTCAATTGTCGATAAATAATCTTTTGTGTACTTGGTAAAAACATTCTACAATTAATTGTTATTTTGTGTGATCAAGTGTAATAATTTGTACAGGATGGGAATGCATCGAGGACCAAATTCTTGGTAGAGATGTTGAAGTACAAGGACAACGAATCTAAAGACAACATTCTGAAGATATACAAGAACTTATTAGGCGTGTGAGGATTTAGGTGGCTTCAAAAGATGTAATAGTGTGATGTTATTTATTTGCAATGTTGCTCTTTAAGCATAATTGCTATGGACTCAACAATATGATAACTCATCATGAATCTCTTTTGGCATGAGTCTTAATCTATCTCACCATTTACTTCATTTTTAAGAAACATAGTCTTTTTGTTTTTTACTGTAGCGTTGCACGGGCAAGGAAAAAAATATCGTCATTTGGTTGTTTTTATGTGTATCCCTCAAATGCCGCCGTAGCGTTAGCACGGGCACTCTACTAGTAGAAAAAATATGCTAGTTCATTACGGAAAAAAGAACTGGCAAAAAAAAAGCCAAAAGTCCCAAAAAAACAAAATTTATGAATAATGAAAATAAACCAGAAGTCAGAAGCTGAAACCGAAACGAGCAAGACCTAGTCTCCTTATCTACGTACCGACCTCAGCAAGTTAACCACCGGCCACACTGTATACATTATATGCTTTTAAGTAGTGCTAATTGTGGTTAATTAGTCTAATGGTATTAAATTAGCGCTAATTATGATATTAATTAAGCGTTAATCCCCGAACATTAGATGTTACTGCGGATACCTATCGAGCTCGGTAGATCCATATAGGCTAGATTTATAAAAACAGATATTTAAAAGTTAAATT
This sequence comes from Dendrocalamus sinicus, assembly GCA_036346575.1. NCBI lineage: Eukaryota > Viridiplantae > Streptophyta > Magnoliopsida > Poales > Poaceae > Dendrocalamus > Dendrocalamus sinicus. The sequence goes on from CM070650.1 coordinate 11,642,181, forward strand.
TAGAAAAAAGAATAGCTATACTAGTATTTATGTGAAAAGTTCCGTGCGCACAGATCAGATCAGATTTTTTGCTTCTCTTTAAAGCCTTTAATTTTTCTTTTATTTTGGTTGTACTTTTGCTACCTTACAAGCTAGAGGTGACTCTCTTTTTTTCAGAACCAAGGATCTTAGATAATGTTCATCAGAAGCAGGATTACAGTCGGTAATTACACAATTGATCAGCAAGCCCAGTGTGTTTTAGCAGTAATCTATTCGGGAAGCTAGCTTGGAATAAAGATGTACCGCTAGGTAAGTATTCCTCCAAACAAAGATAAAAAAACGAGGAAACCCTCTGATCTCATGCATATCAACTAGTATAGCTGTATAGGCGATATATCCGCATGGTGGGAATGATTAGATAACCAAAGGTTAACAAACTCATACCATCTTGTTGCAAGGCAAGCAAATCTAATGCGAAATCTTGGGGACTCAAAGGAGTTTCTTAGCAGATTCCATCAACCTTTTGTACAACGTACACCATTTGCATTTTCGGTGAACAGCTAAAATTAGTGCTTTTAAACAAAACAGAAGTTAGTGCAATCTTTTGGTTGGATTTTTTTTAAGTTACGGCTTATATTTTTTATCTAATGTGAGTGTTTATATAAACAAACCAAATACCGATAAGCAGTTTTAAAAAATCTATCTTGATAAACCACTTCAAAACGACAATGAAAAAACCATTATATTTATTTGTTTGAGAGAAGTTATAAGATATAAGTTATAAGTTGAGAAGAAAGATGCTAAAATTGTGAAACATGTTCAACGCTTTGAGTTAGGAGAGCATCGCCACCCGGCTTCCTCCAGTTGTGTGACTTCAGAAGAGCAAACTTTTGGCTCAGTGCCTCAATGCACGTTTCCATGGGTTTTGTATTTTCCCACGTGATTTCGCTTTGAGTAGTAAGGAGGAAGTTTCATGCTTCAGTAAGACCGGGTTTCGCAACAGGTGAAAAAAGTTGAGCTACTAGCCTAAAAAGCTATGGTGGTGTTCTAACTAGTTTACAGTTTAAGTTTTTGATTGTGATTTTTAGTTGAAATTATATGGTAATACTGTTAACTTCTTTTAATAAAAAAATAAAGAGAAAATAAAAAGACAGAGAAATCCCATTATATTGTTATAGATAATACAAAGTAATAAGGAGAAAAAGAAATCCCGTTATGTCGTGTATATCTTTTTGAATCCTAAATGGTTCGCATACAAGCTAGTTTTGAATCTCCTCGCTTAATGCAGCTTACGCTTCAGCTAGTACGAGCTCCCTAACGATTGATTAGGGCTGGTCTCCAAAACCGAATAGCCAAGCCAGTTATTTGGGCCACGGTCAATATCATACCACTTCAAACGACAACCGAAACCATGCAATCTGATTTGCGACGCTCTATTTCTGTTATTCTTCCTGTACCGTTCTCCGAAACCAGAGCGGACTACAAACCTCACGAAGAACCCACGGCTTTGTTGTACTCAACGCTGGCTAGATGCTAGGTTTAACCGCACACACACGACACAATTTACAACTCTTAACCACGAATACTTCGCGACGCACTGTGAAACACTCGGATCTCACGATCGATTTTCCCGCCTAGTTGATCCCAAGGAACTCGCTCATAGAGAGCAGATCGCAAAACCCTCCTGCTCCTCCCTGCATGTGCATCTGGTCCGCCGTCTCGTCGAACTCCCAGCAGATGCCGCCGCCGTCGCCGAGCCCGTCCAGGGAATCCACCACGGCGCCGCACGGGCCGTCAACCTGCACGGACGACCCCTGATGGCTCGGGTCCTGCGCCGGACTGCCGCCGCTCGCGTCGAAGGCACCGCCAGCGCCCAGCTGGCTCGGCGCCACCAGGCTGGTGCCGTAGTCCATGTCGAGCCAGTCCGCGAACATGACCTTGGGGAGCACGGGCGCGTGCGGCCGGACGGCGGCCGCGGCAGGATCGACGAGGCAGCTCGAGTCGTCCGCCGACGACGACTCGACCGGCTCGGACGAGCCCGAGTTCGCCGGCCCGTTGATGCTGCTGCGTTGTTCTTGGCCGCTCTCGCTGGGCTTCGCGCTCCGGGGGACGTCGGAATCGGCGGATTTGGCTGGTGCCTGCGCGCCATTGACACGCTTCTTGAGGTACGAGTTCCAGTAGTTCTTCACCTCGTTGTCGGTCCGGCCAGGCAGGTGCCGCGCTATCTGAGACCACCTGCGGCAACAAATTTTCTCACCATGTTAGACATGCCAGTCACTAAGATGGACTCCAAATATCACAGTTACGATGAACTTTGTTTGTCGGCAGGGCATTTGCAAAATCTAGCCCTGATCAATTTGGCTTCGGCTTCTGGCTTATTTTTTACTATTCATAAGTTTCATCTTTTTCTGAATTTTTGACTTTTTGTTGAGCTTTTTTGCCGGTTCTTTTTTTCCCGTATTTGTTTGTATTATACGTAATGGGCTAACATATTTTTTATATTTTCAAAATTTTTAAATTTAATTATGCTAAATAAGCCTCTGTCGATTCTGATGCTTTTTTTCACCAATACTGATGTTTTCAGCCATAAACCATGAGCTTTTCAGCCGAACCGATCACCACCTAATTGTCATGTTCTTTGAATTGGCAACTCTAAAGTCCCTTGTTTTTCATAAGCAAGGGGAGAATAATGGTTAGACCGACGTGGCCTATTTGTACGGGCCACGAACTAATCGTCCTTTGGTTATTTATCTCGGGTGCTATTATTGTGCAGCCAGTACAGTAAAGAATCTATTATTTGTCGTAGCAGTAGTACACACGTCTTCGTCGATCGGATTGTCAAGGCAGCAGTTTTCATAATTCGCAAGTGAGCTATGATTGGTCTGAATAGTTGACTGCAGTACATGCGTATTTATAAATGATTGTACAAATAGTTAATATCAGAAGGACGGCATTACGATTTTTGACGTATCAAACAGGAAATAAAAGAACAGAGCAAAATTAGCTAACTTGCACCGCGAAGCAACAGCAGCACCTATCCAAAAAGAAAAATATTAGTTGTTTTAAAAAACAGTAGTAAAGAAACTGGTTTTGCCGTTTCTTTTTTTTTTCTAAAAAGAGGTTAACCGTGACCAAGCACACTTTTTTAGTAATTTATTAATGAAAGCGAGATGCTTGTTCGCAATCATCAAATGTGCACTCGAAGCAATCGAGTGCCTGGATATGGAGCGTAGATGTCAGAATCAACTCCACCACGTAAATCGGTCTCCATGGCCAATATCAGCATTTACTTTTGTTTTCACTGACTAAACCATTTTTTTCCCTACTCTGGAGCTGAATTTGCCAGCTTATCGACACTACCAAGCTGACGCTAGCAAAGTAGCAAGAAGCACTATATAGAATGCGAAATTTACTATCTGCTTGATTCAATCACTTCTGTTCTGCTAATCAAGTAACGTTACTCGTCAGCGATCTCCTTGCTCTAAAGGTGAGAGGTGAAAAGTCTGATGCTTACCTGTTGCCCAGTTTGGCGTGAAGGCTCATGATGGTCTCTTCTTCCTCCCGGGAGAACATGCCGTGCTTCAGCCCCGGCCTCAGGTAGTTGATCCATCTCAGCCTGCAGCTCTTGCCGTTCCGCTGCAGTCCTGCACGCGCGGTAATTCACGGAGGATTCAGTCCACAAGCCAAGGTACATTTGACAAAGTTTCGCTAAACTCAAACGAGCAGGCGAAATTAAAGAGCTTCATCAATTGTTCTGACTTCGCAAAAAAAATCCGTTCTTTTCCCTTCCCACAAGCCAAGGTACATTTCAGAAACACGAGCGCCCCAACAAGCAAGCAGGGGAAATTGAGGAAGAACTTTCTTGCTAAGAGAATTGGAGCATGCAACTACACAAAACTCTGGTCAACTCCTCTTGAATTCTTTGGAGAATTGCGAATGCAGCGCTTGGTTTGGTTCTTACCGGCCTTGGCGGGGACGGCGCTCCAGCAGCCGTGGCCGTAGCGGAGGATGTAGTCGCGGAGCCTCTGGTCCTCCTCTGGCGACCACAGGCCCTTCCGGTAGTGCACCTTGGGCTTCTGGCACGTCTTGCACCCCATCAATGGAGGAGAGAGAAATGGCGCCTCGGGTGCAGGACGACGAGAGCTCCTGGGTGTAGGAGGAGGCTGGAAGGGAAAAACTTTGAGAGGAGCTTTCAAAATTTTTATATGTAAAAAAAAAAGCTTTGAGAAGAGGCTGAGATTGCACTTCTGTGTCGGTCTGCGTTGGCGTGAGGGCTGTGCGCGGGACTTTATAGGCAATGATGAGTTTGTTGGCCTTTATCGCGGGAATAAACAATGATTAGGTCGCCAGTTGTTTTTTGGGGGAATTTGGGTGCGATGTTTGCGGCCACCGCTTACGATTTATAGTTATGTTTTATGGTTTTTATTTATGATATAAATATTTATGTGAATAAACTGAATATTAGTAAGTTGTTTTGAAAAGTTATGTCAATAAACTGTTTCGATATGGCGGCGAAGAGGCCACCCTATTTATTTGTTCAAGAGAAGATATAAGCCATAAGCTAAAAAAAAACTGGACATTTATATTACATCCCTTCATTTCTACAATGCTGAATTTATTTAATTATTACTCTAAGAAGTTCAATAAAATGAGGAACAAAAGTGAGAAATAAATTCGTAAGTCTTGTAGGTTGCACTTTTCAAGCTTTCATACTAAGGCTTACTTGCAAGCTAGAAGGTAACCACAATGTAGAATCGGATAGGCAACAGAGGGGCGAATAGTACTTGAAAATTTTTCTCTAAGTATTCACTTATCCTTCACTCCAATAATTACAAAGTTATGAAGATTCGGATAAGAACTCTATTCTAGATCCAGAGACACACTGAGCTAAACCACTGCGAAAAATCAGCAGGTGCGGTACTGCCACTGTTATTCCTACGATATTACCATGACCAATCGGAAGTCAAAGTGATCGGAATACGACTTGAGTAGTCAACGACCAATGAGTGGTCAAAAATCAACATAGTCGAAAGCCAACGCGGTCAGAATTCGACTCGAGTGGTCAACGATTAGAGAGTGATTGAAAATCAACGTGGTCGGAATTCAACTCGAGTGGTCAATGATTAGAGAGTGATTGAAAATCAACGTGGTCGGAATTCAACTCGAGTGGTCAACGATTAGAGAGTGATTGAAAATCAACGTGGTCGGAATTCAATTCGAGTGGTCAATGACCAGAGAGTGGTCGAAAACCAACATGGTCGAAAATCAACCTGTGGTCAAAAACTCAAGTGGTCGAAACAGTTCAGAAAATGATCAGTGTGGCTGTTGATCAGTGAGTGGTCAAACAAAGTCAGAATATGACCAGTGAGTGGTCGAAAACCAAAGTGGTCAATGACTAGGGATTGCGGCACTACCACTACACAGCTTGCGGTACTACCGCTGCCATCGGAAGAACATGGTTTTCAGCACGACTATGATATCCCAAATCCACATAATTTTTTATTGAAAGAACTAAAAGTCATGAAACTTTATACGCATGATTCTTAGGGTCTCAAAAAGCTATTTCATTCCTAGATCGAAAAATCCATGACTAAGTTGAAACATTTTTGCAATTTGAATAAGCGGACACCAACCGAAACATAAAACCAAAATCGGTGATCAGAACTTGTTCATGGGTAGAGAATAGCCAAGATAGCTTTGAGCATGTACCCACATGTCATATCAAGAAAGAACATTGAAAAAATCAAATAAAAAACTCTCGGATCAAGAAATCGCTCGAGGAGACCAAAATCAAGAAAAAACCGGGTGTCCTTAAGAACTTTCTCTAGATCATACCTAGATGGATGAAATCTTGTCTTCAAGAGACATCTTCACCTCTTATACGTCCTTGGCACTAGAAAAGCTCAAGAGAAGAGAAATCCATACAGGAAAGCTAAGAAAATAAAAAAACACACGAGAGGATTCATGGCACAACTCATTTTGGCAAAGTTTCAATGTTCATTTCACTTAGAAAGAAATATTTTAAGCCAATCCATCATAATAGCAGAGCTCTAAGCCTAAAGCACATATACACAAGGCTATAACCCTATGAACCCTAATCTCACATGGGAGGGGGGAAGAGTTAGCCACCACGAAAACTTAGCCAAAATCTTCAAACCCTAGCCTTTGCCTCTCCTCCCCTTATTTAGCCTCACAACCTGAACCAAAACCTAATTGATCCACCCATTAGACCAAACCAGCGATAATCCGTTAACCCCACCTAACACCGGGTTTTACTATCTCACGCACGCTTCTCAAAGTGGCTTACAATCATTAACCCATTAGGAAATTAACACTTGATCCACTTTACATTTTTAACACATACAAGACCTAAACCACTTAGGCCAATGTTGCGGTTTCACACACCGCCACTTTTTTATATTAGGCAATTTACCAAAATACCCCTCTATCATTTTTCACGAAGCTTCCCGCTTCCTTTGCCACAAAGTATCGTCCATGCTTCACCATCTTCCATGCCCATCATGTCCACCACCAGTAGCTCCCGCTCTGGTTCCTCGTCGTCCTAGCTTGTAACCACCCCACGAGCCTCAGACATCTTTGGTGTTTCCCTGACCATTCTGAACCTCAACACTACCCTATACCTAATCCGGTCCTCCTACGCCTCATCATGACCTAGCTTTGATGTCTTACAACCAACAACAACAAACAAATTATCACGTAGCACCGCACAAGACACAAAGTCATCGATTGACACTATTTATCCATACAATGCACTATGCAAAATATATGAAACCAAAATACTGACCCTAAACATATAGCCAAACAAAAAACCCATGTGCACAAAAGCAACAACATCCATACCATGACAACCTGGTATCCCAACTTAATTCATGACTCAAATCCTATGTTTTTCAAAGATCAATGTCAGACCACCTGGAGAAAGCCAATTTGACTGCCATACACAAGCAGGTCAGACCACTGACTGGTCTGACAAGAGTACTCGAGACACTCAGAGATCACAAAAAATTAAAGCACTCAAAACCTACGAGTACCGACCGTAAAGTCTACAACTACCGACCATGAAGTCTACCACTTCCGATCGTGAATTCTACGACTACCGAGCACCGATCACCAATCTAGTACTGAAGTTGCGACCATCGTGGTCATTCTATCGTGCTCAACCTGCCGTTGTCGATCTGCCGATCGGATCGCCCAACACAGAGCTGATCGGACCACTCAATACAAAGCCGATCGGACTACCGAATACGGAACCGATTAGACCACTCTATACATAGCTAATCGAACCACCGACTACCGATCATAGTCCACATCTCTGACTACCTTATGTGGTCAAAGCAAACAGCCCAAACAAACTGCAATCTTTACAAAAACACTTAACCACTTTACGAAATTTGCAATAGTTTATCACAACATTAACAAGGACATTTTCATATGGTCCTTCACACATACAATTTCAGCTTATCTCTGTAATAATTTTTCTTGAATTTAAGTTTATTTGGATGGGAAGAAAAAACCTTGCCCGCCGCCCACCGGATGTCCGCAGCGCCATCTGTGCTCTCGTAGTCATGCAATTGCTGTCACCAGACATCACCACCTCGGCGTGCTGCTGCCACTATGCACTGTGTGTGTCGCCATTGCACGTTGACACATGCAATACAACCTCTGCTGCTTCATTGCCATCTTTTTGTGCACATCCAAGGGGAACATTTTTTTGGGGTTATTTCTGATTCCAATGGACAAAGGGTTATGCGATATCTTGAGGAATTTTTTTGTTTTAACCTATTGTGTAAAGTTGAAATAAATATGTTTTGATGATTTTATAGTCATCGCAACAACAAAAAAAGAGGCATGCACTGTACTTTCAAAATTAACTATGGTTTACTACGATTTTACGTATAAAAAATAGATACACCTAACTCTACAAATTTTTATGTTACTGTCGTGAAGCCTGATTTCAACTATAGTTTTTATGAACAGAGACCATGTCTTTTTTTAGAGGTCAAACTGCCAGTTCGTAGTAGTACAAACGAAATAATTTGTACATTTAGCGGAAAGAATATTGCTTCTGGCGGAAGCTAGAGAAATTATACGGACACATGTCCCCCACTTACGCGTCCGCATATAAAATGCAGAGAAAAGGTAGTACAATCAAATAATATATGGACCGGATCGATATGGTTGAATCGGACCATAGGATGCGGTACGTTATTGCATTTTATTATTTGTTAATGTGTTTTGGTAGCCATATCAAAATACGCTTTGATTTTTGGACATTAGGTAGTGTCTGGAACGGCTCCAACTTCTTGACGCCTCACAAGAGCCAAAGCCCCTTTTGGAGCCTGCGCAACATCTTCAAGATACACTAGTAGACGGAATTTTAGCTTCATGGAAGGATCGGCCAAAGTTTCGCATGCCTGAAAGGACCTCAACTTTTTTAAGCACCAACTAACAGCGACACAAGAGAACAAAACGATCGCCATTATACGGCATCGCACGAGGAGCATGTTTCTTGTTATACTTTTGAGTTTCAGAGCTAGCCCGCCTGACCTGACGACAAGCGAGCAGCATCACAAAATTCTTGCGTTGCTCCACACGCTGCTCGATCTCGAAGGGTTTCAACGCTGCCCCATTCGTTCACTCCTCATAGTTTAAGCTAGCTTCGAGGTATCGCGGATGCTACATTTTGTACAATTGTACTATATAGGGCATGTTCTTTTTTTTTGTTGCGATTTGTGATTTTTAGGCTGTTCGTATGAGAGATTACAGAGTAACTGAAACTCGCGTGCGGTTTTTACCGTTATAAATGAAGTCTGTACAGTATATACTATAATTAACTAGTAGACACTATCTTAAGAAGATATTTCATTTAAAGAGTTAGTTACTGTAGAAAAGTTGAAATCAAAAACTGAAAAAGAACCAGGTCTACGTCAAACGCCGCTTGGGTTCTGTTGTTCAAGGGGTTGAACAATGCGCCGGTGTTCTCACGTGCCGCAAAAACATGGCGATCCCGTCTGTGTTTGTCGAGGCGTTGCCCCGTGCCGATGCGCCAAAACGGGGTCAATGAGCGTGTTGTTAATTCACCTCCGGTTTCTTGCAGCAATTGGAATCTCTCCGCCTCTCAGATTAGACACAGATCAGCTTGATCCATTGAGCCGCATGCATATTATATCGGATGCAAATCAGTTAAAAAAAACATAGAAGCTTGGGGGACAAGCACGAGTCTTCTTGATTTGACATCAATTTTAGCAAGCACTGTTAACTGGACCAGCATTACTATTCTTCAGAGAATCACAGGCAAGTGAACTATACCGGAGGGCCAGGGCAGTCTTATTGATGCATAACAGTTGTTCTGCCAATCTGATGCACCCCATGCAGCAAAAAAGAGTCTATTGAGGGTATGTATAGTGATACAGATAATTGTTGTCTATAATATCATTCTATATCATCTATAGACAACACTAAAGATATCTTTTATAATGGATTGCCTGTAAGTTGTCTATAATGGGTTGTCTCTAAAATATAGACAACATTGATACAATAGCACATACACTATCTATAGCAGACTATTTTCTCGTGTTTTGACCGTCTATAAAATTACAGTTGATCTTCTACTCTTTCTCTTTCATCCACCTCAGTAAAATTCCTATATGCTACCTCTTATAGATAAATTATGTCACACTATTATATATGCCCTAATCAGTATGGCAACTGCACCGTGATGTAACCAAGCAATAAACCCATGGAAAATGAGACGATTTGTTTCTTGGGAGGCAAAGCGTCGAGACAGCAATACGCAGCAAAGTAGTAGCTGAATAATAATGCCATCATCATTCGAGAACGCCGCCACGCGTGTGGCGGCGGCGCTTCGAGGGAAGGGGAAAAAAAAGAAAACTCGTGCATGACGAGCGTGGACAGATGCATCGTCATCATGCATGTAAATGGGTCTTGTTGGTTTCCGTTGATGTGATCCTTGCTCGCTCCTCTCGCGTTTAATTTGCAAACCGTTTTGTTTTGTTTGCTATGGAAGACCCCCCCTGCATGCGTAATGCACTGATGGATGGATCATCGCCTAAATTCTTACTATATGACCGTGACGGATTTCTTTCTTCTTCTTGGAGTGAGAACGAGACGTACGACAGGCCAAACAAAATTCTAGCGAGCTGTGGCTCCATTGAGCTGTATTATCCCGAAAGAACTCGCTTTCAGGGATAATTTTAGTATTTTACTCATGGGGTATCAAATAACAAGTGTGTAGACTTTGATGTAGTCAAGCAAATGGTGACAAAACTCTCACTAAGGACAACCTTGAGGAATTTCCCTCCAAGGACAACTTTTTTAAGCCACTTGGTGATAGTTTACTTCAATTTGCTTACAATTCAAGGAATACAGCTCAGACTTAGTTTTCTTAAAGAAATTGTGCAGTGCGTGGCAGGTGGCAGCACGCATTGTATAGTCTGACACTTAGGTATTCCATTTAACAAAATGGAAGAGTCCTTTTGCTGACAAAATCTTTCGTTAATTTGTTTGACAATATGTGGTAATATATTCATTTAGTACGAGTATATAAGAAGGCCACGTACCTACTTAATTCAGAAGCCCCCCGACATTCCAAACCCAAACATAGAAGAAAATGAAGTAGAGAAGCATAGATGCATTAACACGATGTATTTGTTCACAAACATGATGTTACTCGGCACTAGGAATTTTAGGTTGTTCCCAAAGGGTATTCGACTCACCAAGCAGCAGCCACACTGTCGCTCACCGCTTCCTATTTCGCCCCAGCTTCTTCAAAAAAGAAAGCACCTAAAAGGTTGGCCCAACAATTCATAAAATTACGGTTGGGAATTAGAACTTTGTGTCATGCATTCGGCCTTCCTGCTCTTGGACGAGGAAGTCGCGGCAAGCCGGCAGCGACGTCGCAGAAAGATAAAACGGGGTTGCTAGCGTATACCAAACAAAATTTTATGTTATAATATTGAAACATTTAAAAATAATAGTGACAACATTCGATAATAGTTGATGCAACATTTTTTTACAAAGATGTAACAACCAAGATAAATTTACAATAAACCGAAGCAGATCATGCAACAATAGAAAAAATAGGCTACAACAAAATCAAGAAATACATACAACAAATATACCGGAGGGAGGGTGCTTGAGGAGGGCCTATTCTCCTGGCGAGTTGGGATCTAACAGTGTGTGGCCGGCCAAATGCTCTTCTGGCAAGGTGTCTGACGGAGCTCGACTTGAGTTGATCGAGTGGCATTTGCATAGGCTGTTGCTGATGGCAGAGCTCTTAATGCCACAACAACTCACGGTTGTCGTGGTTGGCAGCAGTAGAGCTCAGGTGACCCTGGAGAGGGATGGAGATGGGAATGTTGGGGAGGAGGAGCACTTGAGAGGAAGGGTGTTGTGAATGGTTCGCCGGCGACTCCACCCTGATCTGCGAATGTGAGCTTGGTTTGTTGTGTATGGGTAGAATGAAATGATTCGGGTTTAGTTGGTGGGGACGAATGCTTGGTGTGTTTTATGATTCCTTTGATCTAAGTAGGTTGATGGATTCCGTCCAGATCGGACACAGGATTGGTGTCATATTTGTGACACCTCGGCCCCTGTAGAATTAGGCCCATGATAGCCCATATGTATGTGTGCACATGAGGGTGTGGGTTAGTCCCACCTTACTAGTTTAGCTTGAGAAGCACTAATATATAAGCCTGAGGCTTCCAATGGTAAAAACCTCCGGTTAACCGTTTTACGCGAAGCGAGAACGAAAGTGCAAGCATGTTGCTACGTGTGCATGGCCTATCCAGAATGGGGTTAGACATAAGTCGGTTTGAACCCTAGGGCATTACAAAATGGTGTCAAAGCCGATCCTCACGGTTACATGGGCACGTGCGAGTCAGGGGTGCAGGCATATGGTGCATGGTGCGTGTGGGTTCGGAGTGGACACACGGTATGGTATATGTGCTGACACTGAATACATGGATATGTGCCAAGAGGGGAGATTATGATTATTTGCCCCAATGTGGGTAAGTTGGGCCGACGAGAACGTCGGGTCCTTTGAGGGGGTGTATGTGACACCTCAGCCCCTGTAAAATTAGGCATATGATAGCTCATATGTGTGTGCACGTAAGGGTGCGAGTCAGTCCCACCTTGCTAATTTAGCTTGAGAAGCACTAACATATAAGTCTGGAGCTTGTAATGGTAGAAACCTCCGGTTAATCGTTTTACGTGAAGCAAGGACGAAAGTGCAAGCGGATTGCTATATGTTAATCTAAATCGGTTTAGACCTTAGGGCGTTATAATATTATCCAAAACAAAAAGGATACTACAAAGATAAGATGGAAGGGTCCTTAATTCACCTCTTATGGTGGGTCACCTCATTCTTAACCCAGGGCCAGGACAGGTGGTAAAATATGGTTGGGTTATTGTGTGCAAGCCCTACACCCAAGCCGAATCCTCCCCAAGGTAATCGTAACTGGGGGAACTATTGAATTGTAGTAGTGACCAACTGTGTTCATTTTATCAACCTATTCTGCACGATAAAAAAAATCCAAGGCAATACTTTCCTTTTTGCTGTTCTAATAAGATTTTTTCTGTTCATATTCTTCAATCCATCGACGGACCGACATATTCAAGATTATTCTTTCACCTGTAATTAATTTACTCCCTTTTACATTTTTTAATCTATGCAGAGATTACAACAGGAGCATATATAATTCTAATAGTTTATGGGACAAGCTTGATAAAATAACGCCGACATTTTTTTTTGCTTATAATACAATCAAGCAGGCATAGTTAGTCACGATCCCACAATCAAGCAGACATAGCATATCATCAATCGATATGATGTTAATTTAATAAATACATACACTTGCTCCATTTAATACAAATAGTAGCCATGTCACATCATGATCACTATTTACTTTTCTTCTCATGATCACTATTCACTAACGTGCTAGTCTAGCCCTGTTGTCATTACGTTCATGTCGGTTACACTGGTGTGTAGACCAGCAGAAGAGACATATAAGTGCCAAAGTGTCACAGAATTAATCAAACTCCATCCCTAAATTATGCACCAGTCTCAATGGGGGTTTCAAAAGAGTTTCATTCTCATTTAATGCAGTGACACATCAGCAAATTTGCTGAGTTGGCAAGAAATTTATGAGGAGAGAGAGCAACAGAGTTTCATCAGGATGAAACCCATCCGTCCCGGTTACCAACACGATGAAACCCAGTGAAACCCCCACTGAGACCGGGTCGTTTCGTTCTCAGGCGCTCCCGAGGATCTGCTGTGCATTCATATATATGCGAATGTACTCATGAATATTGGATTAATTAATATATTTTATTTGACCATGATTATTTGTCGGCATGAGATATATTGTAGTTACCAAAGTGACTATGTTTAGTTTAGATATATTTTCAAACGACTACATAGTTTACATGGCACATAGGATCACAACATCATGCATACATTAATTGCTGCAGCTTGTCTATGAAACAGTGAAATGAAACCCCCCACTGAGAGATCCAGTTTCATTTCTCAATCCAAGTCTGCAAAGCTGACATGGCAATCTTGGAAACTGGAAAATGAAACCCACCACTGAGACTGGCCTAAGGCAACACCGCAACAGTAACAAGCCGTTGCTGCCAGATCAGTGCATGCCGAATTGTCAATATTAAATCATTCAAGCGCCCATTTGTTTCGCAATAAATAAACAAATATCTCCCTACTAGGCTGTTACTGTATCTCTTGAGTATGGTAATTGGTATCCTAATTTAATAGTACTTAGAGATATGTACTATAAAGATTTTTTTTCTAATTTCTACTTTATTTTAGAGGTGAACTAATGTGGCACTATATAAAGCCACGAAAGAGTCATAGAGAACCAAAGCTATAAACTAACTCATCTAAAGTAAGAGGCGCACGAGGCTAGGTTATTTTTAGTATTAGATTTTTGTATAGGGTAAAACTCTAAGGGTCATAACAAGGTTTAAGAGTGTTGTGAGAGAGATACAATGTTTTATACCCTTTTGCGGTTGTGATTAAAAAATTTATGGTCGGTTTCGCTAAATCTCTCTTGTTATGATTGTTATGTTATTATTTTGGTTCTCTCTGCACGATTCATCTATTTTACCTTTGATATAGTGTATGCTTGTTTGTATCTCGCAACTTTGATATGCTTGTTTGTATCTTGCAACTTTTATTTGACCCGGGCTGCTATAGATAAGAAAGAGGATCATATTATAACAGTAGCTTACTATCAAGGTACCGTAATTGAGTTGTGGTCCTGATAAACAGAAAAGACTTCCATTCATAGTCAATGTTTGTACTAGAATTATTTTCTGTGTCCACTGGGCCGTCATCTTTACTGGGCCATCATCTTTACGAGATTATGCTTACTTCGGCTTATATAAGTTACCTTACGATTTTTTCACTATACCGGCTTATTTTATACTATAATTACTGATAGCTTTTTGACATAATTAAATTTAAAAAATAAAAAATAGATTAGTCTATCACGTATAATACAAATGAATATAGAGAAAAAAAGAAAGGTAAAAACGCCTAAAAAACTAGAAAAAGACGAGATAAGGAATAGTGAATTAGAAACCAAAAACTAGAAACTGAAATGAGCGAATCCACATCAAACACAATATAAATTTATTCACGAATTAAATAACAGAGACAGCCCTTTGCTCTTTTTTAGGGAAAAGCTGATGCATCTATTTAAAGTTGCAGCCCTTTCCATGGCACATCTTAATAATTTTCATGCGCGCATTTAGAAAATAGAGCATAATTCCCAGCTCAAATTAGTCGGCTGGCCAGAGCTAGATCCTTTTTACGACGGTAAAGACCCAACTCAGCAGCGTGGTACAGGTTAACAACGTGAGTCGTAAAATGAAGCCAAAATCGATTTTTAGGAGGCTTTCCAGGAAGCACAGGAGCTGCCTTTGAGAAGCAGGAGCTACTGAAAGTTCATTCCACGAGCAAATGATGAAGCCTTTGTTAATTTCGTGGTTGGTACAGTGAACTGCAGAAAATGGTATCCGTAGCCAATGGGCACGAAACTTCGTTATCACTCTGCTTGGAACCGGCAATTTTCATATTTAAAACGTAGGTCGTGGAGTTCAATGATCCACCAAGACCGTCATACATGTCTATCTTTAGCACTGCAGAACCTATTGTGTTATTTTTTAAGCGTGCGCAATTACTTTTCCAGAATGAGGCGTGTGGCGAAAGTGATCCAAATACAGAACGCGATCGGTCTAAATTATATCGTATCTCTGGGAAAAACTGGACAAAGACTTTGGTGGGAATTTTTGGAAAGAAGCTCAACTGTCGGTAGCTCGTTTTGGGGGCTGTATCATGCGACGATTGCACTACGCCGTAGCTTTGTCTCTACTGCGGCTTCCGATGAGGATTAATCCGATTTATTTGGTTCGTTTCACTTTTGGTGCGTTCAATTGCTCATATTAACTTCAGAAAAAACATGGTCAGCAAATTTAACATTTAGACTTAGACTCTTGAACAATTATAGGCTCAAAGCAATTAAACAACAACCAACAACACGTCAACACCCCAACAAATAATTGCCAAGTTCAAACTTCAAGCATAGAAACTTAAAACAGGGTATAGCCAACAGTAGCCAACAACCCAACCTAGGAGAGGTTTAACTTAAGTTACATAACAAACTCAAATTGATGGCTTATTAAAGGATAGCATGAGACTTATAGACTTCTTGCTCATCCTCATCTTTTTTAGGTTTATCGTAGTAGACTCATCTTTAGAAGACACACTCTTCAACTCTGGTTCATCAAGAGAGAGATTAGCAACTTCTAGGATGCCAATACCAGTTAAAGATTCAAAGCTATCGCCTCCCACACCCTATATTTTAGTTGTTGTATCGCACATGTGTCATGTACGTGTTGCATACTGTCGAATCCATGTCAGAAATTAAATGCAGTGCTCCAAACAGCTTAAAAAGACATGGCTTTTGGCTTCTGCTGTAGGCTTTTGGCTGCAATTGCAATGTAGTAGCTATTAGCTTTTTTCCGAGTTAAAAATGACAAAAATAAAAAAAACACCGCTATATTTTTGGAACAATGCAAAAGAATTAAGGGAAAAGAAAAACTAAAAAACAAAAAAGCTAAAATTAAGAAGCCAACACGTTTTTAATAACCAGAAGATGAAGCCGTTTAAAATAGGACCAGAATGATTTGTTTTCACCATTTAAATGTGTGTCGCATAAGTGTCTGAAGCCATATCGTAAATTAAAACGATTTGTTTTTGCCATTTAAATATCTAATCCATAGCCGATACAGATCGACATCGACAGTGTGTCGGTGTCGTATCGGGGTCGGACACGACAACAAACCGACGCATCGGTGCTACATAGGATGTTGCTGCTGCTGTTGCGTACTGCGTGTTTCAATGAGAGTGCAGGTGTGCTTAAAAACTTCACGAGCCATTCATAAACACGCACACAATGATTGGTCAAGCACTGTGGCGTCTAGTGCAGTACTGAATTGCTACAGTTGCCGGGGAATTAATTGGCTCGCGGATTATTCCAAAGGATCCGACACGCTGGATTTTTCCTGCTGCCTCTCAATTCTCATCATGATGCAGAAAGAAACAGGAAAACATGTCGTCCAGCGAGGAGGGGATGGTTCATGGATGCATGCTGGCTATTGACTTCAATTCTTAGGGACTTCACTACTTTTATTCTGCTAACTATGCTCATCAACTGCACTAATATTCGAGATTGACCAGCGACTTCAGTATTAAAATGGTGTTTCAGTTGTGCATGCCCTGGCAAGGCATGCAGTATGGAACAGTGATGGCATTGTGTTGTGTCACCAGTAGTTCCCTTGTTGGCATCAGCGTCACTATTCTATTTCTAACTGCATGAGGAGCCAGCTGAGTCCTACTGCAATGCAGGCCTATGAACCGGGAGGAATTAACTTATATAATTTGTTGTTAACTGGCATACAACTAATCATGCAGATGAAGATTCTAAAAAACTAATCATAAGAACAGTACTACTAGTATAATTATCAGCGGTTGCTACAGTAAACCCTAAGTTCATTGACATATCATGGGGACCTCTCATCCCAGAGCTGACATTTTTGGTGAGCTAGCGCACCAAATCGAGTCACTCCAACCTGGTAGAATCAAATTAACAAGGACAAGTAACAAATCACACTAAGATCGTATGAAGAAGGAAATTTAAGGTCTCAATAGTTCGATCCTAAGACAACAAATCGCCTCAGACATCACAAACTGGAGCCAGAATCCCAGAACAAGATTCTACTAGACAGCTTTTCTTTAGCTTTGCTTACAGACCTGTTTAGCATAGGTCGACATAGGATCAAACCTGGCCATAGCCATATACTTTATTATGGACAGAGCAAATCCATTGCCAATTCTACATTAAATTCAATCAAAGATTCAACACCTTCTCTTACCATCACTCCAAATTACCAAACCCCAATCTTAGGGAGGGATCCTTCTTGGGGAGGGATCCGAGGAGAGGGGCATTACCAGCGGTGGCAGTGGACGACGACGACTTCTTGGAGGAGTGCCTCATGGTGCCTGCCTTGTTCCTATTCCTCGCCTTCTCGTCTTCTCCCCTCGCGGATTCGGAGGAGTGCCTCTACTTTGGGCTCCTCTCCCCTGTGCTCTACTCATCGAATTCGGAGGGAGGTCTTCCTGTTAAGAGGGAGGCCTTCCTCTTAACCCTACTACTGACAAGCTGGGGAGGTCAAAGGCTAAGTTGGAGGTGACTGGAAGATGAGTCGGCTAGCAGGGCATAGAAGCCGGCCGATAGCAGGGAGCTGGCCGGTGTAGGGGGCCAAGCAGGAGGCACAGAGGGTGGCACTAGAGAGCAGGGGAGGTAGGGCGGTGCTGGAGAAAGGTGCAACATAGGTAGGTGTCGGTGAGAGGAAGAAAATGGGGGGAAAGCAAGTGGGGGAGAGAGAAGAAATGGAGAGAGAGAGAGAGAGAGAAGTAAGAGGGGATAGAGGCCATCGTGTGGGGCCTATGATGATTAGTGTGTCCACATGACAAAAAAGGTGACATGGTGGCTAACAGAGCAAAAACCACTTATGAAACTAGCCTCGATGTTATTTCAACCTATTTTAGGAGTTCAGGATTGTAAAACATCCGTTTTTGCAGTTCGAAGTTGAAACTTAGACCAATGCAAGAGTTCAGAGGGGGTAAAGTAGACTTAATCCAAAAAATTAATGACCTGGGACAACTCATGAACAAAAGTCTCCTGCTACTATGAGCAATATACAATTGTCATGGTAGGCCACTGAGCGTAGATCAATACTCTCGTTCTGAATTTTCCCTATGACCAAAATATAGTGGTGAAGGCATGTGACTTGAATTTTTCATTATGCACTGAATCTATATGATTGATGCTAACAACCAGAGGGGGTGAATTATTCCCAAAATGTTTTCCTTCGAAAGTATTCAAAATCTTCACTTAAGTAGCTATGATAGTCACCAAGTTCAAATCATACCAAAATCAGCCACAAACAGCACAAGGCCAGTCAGACCGCCATGGATATGCTGGTTTGTCCACCAAGCCCGGTTTGACCGTAAGTGCAATGGCAGTCTAACCGTTGAGGCTAGTCTGACCATAGGTCCAAGGCCGATTTGATTGATCCCCTATTTTCATACCTAAAAGCCTCTCGAGACAAAACTCAAATATCATGAACTTGCGTAGTTCTTGTTTAAACACTTCTAAGTTTTGCATGAGACTTATTTAAGGCATTATAAGCCTGAACCAATTAAGAATCACAAGATTCTTGGGCTCGGACTCACTAAATTTGAGAGAATCAAATGTAGGACACAAAAACACCAAAAATCATAAAACTCAAATCACTTCTTGCTCGTGAGGATCTAAGGTATGAGGTCTTCTAGATCTATTCTTATATGTTCTACCAAGGTAATTTTGGCAAGAGTTTGGACTAGAACACTCATAAACACGAAATAAAAATTCTAGCTCAAGAACAAGCAAAACAATCAAAAACACAAATAAGAACATAATTAAGATAAAACTTTGATCTATTCCCAGTGAAAGACGAAGTTTACAAACTCATAGATGATTATAAGGTGCAGCCAAAGCACTACTCTTCCCTCTCACATTTTCTCTCATAGCCATGAAAGGAGGCAAGGTAGTATGACAAAAACTAAACCCTAGAACCCTTGTTTGCCATGATCTAGATTGCTCTTTCACATCATATGGCTTGGTGTAATCCTTGTAGAGTCACTTTAGATAATTTTCATGGCTCCCGCTACTAAAAATGAATTAAATTCATGCTCTATCTTTTTATATACATCTTGATGACTCTATTGTCAAAGTGGGAGAAAGATCAGTAAAAATGTATATTTAGAGCATGATTTAGAGGTTTTGTGCAATTTTCACTAAATTGGAGCTTCATTGATTTGCTGTAATTTTCTTGATCTTTTGATCTATTTTCATCATGACCAAGGTCAAATAGAATAATTGTTCTCTCGTATGGAGTTAGAGTGAAATTTTCTGACTAAATTGGTGGATTTGAAGCTTTTGTCAAATTCATGTCATTTTTAGTAGGTTCAATTCACCTTTGTCTCATATGATCATTTTTAGCTCATTGCATTCTTCTTTTGATCACTTGGAGCTTTATTTGTAAATTTCCCTCTCTTTGTCTAAAACTACCTCTAAATTGTATTTTTTTTAAAAAAATTGCTAATGAGTTTATCAAGGGGAGATTAAAGAACCATGTGAGCAGGTTCTAGATTATGTTTTGATGAACAATTATTATCTTGAGAGTTGGAAATTTGAAGATAACAGTTTTGTATACTTTTCGTGCTGATTTTTGAGTTACATGTCTATAAAGTGCTTAGCCAAGTGCCATGCAGTGACTAATTAATGTCATGCATAACTGATTGGATTAAAGAATGGATGAGTTTTGAGAGCCATGCGTGCAGATAAGAGGAATAGGATATTTGACCTTGCATGCATGAGAAAACTATTGATGAGTGATTTGTCTTGCAATGCATGCCATGATGGCTCAACTATTGATGATGGCTCATTTGAGTTGAGTGGCTATTGTTGGCTACGGCGTTGCAGTGCTGTCTGCATGCAGTATTAATGAGGACAACATGCATGCATGCAGTCGGTTCATGGTGTATACATGCAGTCGGACGGAGAGCGGTTGAACCGATATAACCAGTCGGTCAAACCGAAATAAGGAACCGGTCTGACTGTATGGGTATCTAGTCAGACCGGCCGTACATCAATTTTTGACCAGGCTTTTTTTTTTGTTTTTTTATATTAAGTTGTGAAATGAATTTGATCATTTTTCTCAGCGGTTTTATGTTGCATGAACTATATTACAGCTAATGTGACTCAAATTATGAAAAACTTGTGCCCGAAAATGTTTTTTTGAATTCAGATGTGTAGGGTCGCTTAGAATTAACTATAGTCAACGACAAGAATCCGGGCTACGCTCATGGACCAACCGAGGCGTAGAACGATCGAGAATACCGGGTGAGACGGTGAGCTCAAACATGGCACATGAAAGATGGAAAATGTCGATAGGAAGTTCAAATGACAGGATTGCATTATGTGATTTGGTTGGTCTAAGTGAGACATGGTCTAGTGGAAACGGAGCAGGAGAGACTTACCGCGCGTTGCAAGCTAGTGGTGCACCTACATGTAGCATGCATGACGATTGCTTGCAAAAGAAGGAGATGATCGGGTCAAGAAAGGGTATTTTGGTAGTTTGATCAAAATACTAAAAACGGCTTTGGAAGAAGACTGCGGTGCATGAGCAGTGCTTGGGAATGCGGTTTAGGTCATAGAGAAGCTGGTTTGATTAAGATGGATCAAGATTAAGAACTTAATGGATTCGGTTTTATACGCTTTGAAAAACGTGTATAAGTGTGATGTGTAAATAAAATCTGTGTGTGTTGGGTTATCGGGTTTTTCGCATTGTGATAAATGGATAGTATCTATTAAGGATTAGATGTGGTTGGCTAACCCATCTATTTAAGGTGTTGGGATATAGACTTGTGATTAACCATCTAACTTACCTCTCTTGTTTAGGGTTAGGTTTTGAGAGTTGAGTGCTTAGTGTGCTCTGTGTCCTCCAACGTAGAGTAGCTATAAAATTTTCTTCCTCAAACAACAATAGAATCAATTTTTGATCTTCTCTATGGCTATCTCTTTTTTTTTTGATTGATTTGCTCTTGCTTTGGTTAGTTTTTTCTCTCCTCTTACCCTTTCTTGATTTTGCTTTGCCAAAAATGTATAAGAAATGGACATAATCTCTGGGAGTCATTCTCCACTCATTTAGGAACTTTGGTAGTAAGTTCATTAAGAAACTCGGTTTTTGCATATTTTTGATTTTTCAAGTGGTTTCTTGATATGAAGGTTTTTGATGTGATGTCTTCGATATTCTTACTTGCTATAATATGTGGGAACATATCCAAAGTCATCTTGGGTATCCTCTGCCCAGAGCAAGTTTTAATCATCGATTTTTGTTTGCTTATTTTTAGTGCAACTTTACTTAAATCACAAAAAGGTCTGAACTTTGATATGGGTTTTTGTTATCCATGGATGAAATAAGTTTCCGAGACCTTAAGCAAGGTGTGTACAAAATTTCACGGCTTTTGGATCATCCAATCAAAAGTTATGCTGGTTTGAAGTTTCACACCTGTGCTGATTTTACTGTTTATTTGCCTGAGATTACTGTTCATAACAATCAGACCGCTATAATAGAGGTCTGACCGCCCTTTGGTTGCGGTTAGATCGCCAAGGAGAGGTCAGACCGTTCTCTGATTAGAGGTCAGGCATCTAGGAGCTGAGTTCTTTAAGATTTTGTATTCTTGAGTGATTTACTAAATGTTTTTGGCTTTAGATTTGATTCTTAGTAACTTTGTAGTTATTTGAGAAAATGATCCAAAATACTTGAGAGAAAATTTTAGTTGAGACCATTCATCCCTCTCTTGCCGCTCGATCCTACAATAAACATATACTAAATCTTATATACGGTCTTTCAGAATCATACTGTGAAGCTGTGTGTGAAGCAGACAAGGAGCCAAAGCAGGGGAGGGCACCAACTCCATCCCCGGCCGGACCACCGCCCTGGTCACGCATTGCATGGGAGATCACGACCGCGCCAAGAAAAATACGAGCAAATCGGCATCATAGTTAAAGAACAACATGGCGGAATATCACCAGCTCACAACACGTATGGCTCCGCCATCAGACTGCTTTGTTCTTTTCCTCGAAGCTACCCACTCAGCTGCTAGTGCGCTACTCTCGTGGAGTTTATTTTTATCTTGAGAATTCGTGTAGTTGGTGAAGCAGTGAAGCTAAATTAACACGGCGCTCATTTAGATTGAATAAGTTTAGTTTATAACTAGATTTTTATTATAACTGATTTATTTTATACTGTAGCTGATGATGATTTATTTAACATAACTAAATTTAAAAAATTTAAAAATAGAAAAAACATGTTAGCCAATCACGTATAATACAAACGAATACGGAAAAAAAGAAACGACAAAAAGCTTAAAATCTGAAAAAAGTAGAAAAAGAAAAAAAATTAGAAATAATAAAAATAAGCTAGAAATAAAATTTAAATTGAAATGGACGGGTCTAAGCCAGCGCTAACATTTAGCGAGCGTTTCCCTCGAGCTTTAATTGGCCCTGTTTGGATACGCTTATCTGAGAATCGATTTTAATTTGATCAAGATTTTCTGATAAGTCGCGATCTGAAGAATCTGCGATCTGAATAATCTGAATAATCCTGATGGGGCTTGCGGTACAGGATTTTGGATTCTCAGTGCAAATGATGATTTTTCCCACCGCGGCGGTTGAAAGAATCGAAAAATAATCAAAGCGTTTGGGTGGGATTCTCGCTTAATTCTACCTAGAATCGGATTTTAAGCGTATCCAAACAGGGCCATTAGCTATTGCATGACTACGCGTGCGGCTTGGCTATAGAGAACTCTCCCTAGGGCATTTTAGTAACCAAGTCCACAACTAATTGAGAAGTGATGTGCTGATAATACTATTAAGCCTTTGTCTCCTGCTACTTCGGTGTCTGCAGAAAAAACCTGCTGCCCAATTATGGTCTTCTAAAAGACTCCGGCTTAGCGACGAAGAACAGCAATATATTCATTTGATTTGCGGTATTATTATGGTGCTAATATTTTGTAATTAGCAGCAAGTTGTTCCAAGTCACACGGTGACCTTTCCTCGGCCGGTGTTGCGTGTGCGATATCTTTATTCGTGACGATGGAATGTTTGTCTGCCCTGCTCATTTCGGTTTCAGTTTCTGGGTTCTGGTTTATTTTTCACTATTAATAAATTTTGTCTTTTTTTCTAAATTTTTAGCTTTTTTAGTTTTTTTGCCAGTTCTTTTTTCGTATTCGTTTACATTGTCCGTTATGAGCTAGCTTATTTTTTTATGTTTAATTTTTTAAAAATTAATTATGTTAAATAAGTTATCTTCAGCTACAGTGAAATTTCAGCTATTACAGTGTAATTTCAACCATAAGTTACAGTTTTTCAGTCCAACCGAGGAGGGCTTTAAGGCCCATTTCCA
Source organism: Dendrocalamus sinicus (assembly GCA_036346575.1). NCBI lineage: Eukaryota > Viridiplantae > Streptophyta > Magnoliopsida > Poales > Poaceae > Dendrocalamus > Dendrocalamus sinicus. Next base: position 11,665,794 of record CM070650.1, read on the forward strand.
TTCCCGTTCACAGAAGGGACCAAGCTTGCCGGATATTTAGGGTGTGTTTGGTTGCTGGGATAGAGTGGGATGGGATGAGGATGGGATGAGATAGTTCCACAAAAAAAGTGGAACCACATGGTCCAGCATCTAAAAAGAATATTCTCTAAATTTGCACAGGCTTATCCCACTTTGGACCATTCTATTCCACCCTATCTCTCAAACCAAATATATGAATAGGCTTGGTCAAAGGAACCATCTCATATTGGATATTGGATGGGTTGATGCGAGCAAAAAGGAAGTTGGAAAATGTCTTACCTACATTAATATGCATGCCTAAGATCGACATGGCTGAACCTTATTGCCAAGTAGTACAAAAAGGTAAAGGCAAATATGCCGGGAATCTATCCAAAATGCTCGAGAACACAATTAAAGATTTATGTTAATCTCAGCTTTTGATTAAAAGCTATATGTGCATGGCTGAAAGGAAGGAAGCGCTGTTCATGTACAGGCGCTCACGGAGGACAACTCAAATCACACACGTACTCCTTCCATCAGCTGACACAAGACGACCATAATGTCACATTGGTCCAGCACTCTCCTCGTCTCATTAGGCTCCGTGAAGTTCCAAGCCAAAAACTATTTATTTCATGTTAATTTTTTAATGTAGTTTTTTATATTGTTTGTAAAAATATAATAGTTTTCTAATTTTTAATTAAATATCTTAAAAACCTAATAAATACTTACAGTATTATTTCAACTAAAGCATTTGAAAACCCAAATTAAACGTAGCCTTAATCATTCATTCTATAGCTAGGCTGTAGGTTCACTGGATTTGGAGTGTCAAAAGAAGCTTCGAATTTCTGTGCACCCCCCATTATTGCCTGCTTTAGTGAGTTAGTGACAGTACTATCGCCTTGGCCGCCCCACGCTCGTTTTCTTGGACGAGCAAACTTTTCTGCCGCTGTACTTTCCTGGGGCCAAATCGGTACGTAGTAACTTCAATTGCATACAGTGCAGACGTACAGCGGCGTCGCTACTAGTACTTCGATGCTTTCTGTCATTTCATTTCTATCCTCTTCTTGGCTCGTGCATGAACGCATAGCTCCACTTTTAGCTTCTCTCAGCTTATCTGTAGCAGGAGTATCTGCTAAAACTAGTCACGTTGACAACGCCATATATGAGCTCCTCTCGGCGCGTTTAAGCACTAGGAATGTATAGCATCATTTTGTTAGCCCAGGCCGTAGGATTTGGTTTAAATCAGTATCACTTCTTGAGAGACTACGTAGGAGATTTAGAATATGTTTAATATAGGATGAATACTTAGTACTTTAGTTAAGTTGAAATTGAATTTTGTGAAAATTTTAGAAAATTCATATTTCAGATTGTGTTGTCGGGTTTCAGATGGTCCGATCGGACCTGAGATGGCATTTAGACTAACATTGACTTGTTCGTTAGGTTTTCTGTCCGACGGTTTGGCCGCCACGCGGAAGGTGGTTTGACAACCATGGATCAAGCGGTTAGGCCAATGTTTTGAGGGCAGACATGTCAAGGAAGAGTGTCCAAAGAAGTTCTGAAGAGGTTAGACATGTCTAGAGTACACAAGACTTATCTAGGGTGTTATTGAAATTGGATATTGAGTTGATTTAAGTGTGAGCATAGCATGGGTGCCGGTGTTTGATTGTATTGACTTGCATGATGCATTGCTTTCACTAACATGAGTTAAGTGTATGGAGCTTGTGCTTGAGATGGTTACTTAATTAGCTTTTAGATATACAGGTGGTTTAGAGAATGTTAGTGGTCAACTGTAAGGACCGGGACTAGACGGGAGAACTGAGGTCTGTGCGGTCAAGTAAGTCTGGGTGATATTACGTGGCTCAAATGGGAAGCACAAAAAAGACAATGATTGTGAAGATGTGAGTTGGTGTATGTGGTGCACTGAATGACGAGACTGATACACATAGAGATGGTTCGGGGGAGTCCGAATGTGTGGAGACGTGATGGCTAGTCATTAGGCACTACAAGATACATGACAAAGCTTGCGGAGATACTTTAAGGTGAAGGTAAAGACAGAGTCGAGGGAAAGTTCCCGGAAGTTTTGTTGAGAGTATTTTGGTAGTTAGCGAAATACCGGGTTAATGTCGCCCAATAAAATTCTGTATTGCCAAATGATTTTTCAGAGAAAGCTAAACTACAACTGATTTTTAACACACACACACACACACACACACACACACACACACACACACACACACACACACACACACACACACACACACACACACACACACACACACACACACACACACACACACACACACACACACACACACACACACACACACACACACACACACACACACACACACACACACACACACACACACACACATATATATATATATATATATATATATATATATATATATATATATATATATATATATATATATATATATATATATATAAACGCTACAACTTCTCCAAACATGACCTAAGTCTAACCTAACCAAAAAACCGGATGGCATATTAATTGGAATAACCAATGGTTGGCAAGGAGGCCGCTAAACGATTTTTTTAAATAATCTATTTTTATTCTGAATTACAATATTATACATATGTTTTTTTTTTGCAGTTTTGACCATCTATCTCTCTATGGTTCGGTGACTTGACCATCTATCCAATCGTTGGGTGACACATGGCCAAATCATCCAACCGTTGGGCTACTAGTCCCTGTCATCCAACGATTGGGCGACCAGTACTAGTTGCTTAACGGTGGAGCAACTACTTGTTGCTAGCCCGTCCATGTTCTTTTGACCCGATCCCTCATGGTATCTCTCAGCATTTCTCTCGGAAGTGAACGAGAGAGCTTGAGAGAGGAGACAAAAAGAGGGAGAGAAGGAGAAGGAAAATGAAGAGAAGGTCGCAAGAAGAGGAGAAGTTGAAAAGCTTGGGAGAGGGAGGGAGAGGGAGAGGGAGAGAATGAGAGGGGGAGAAGGTCGCGAGAGGGAGAGAAGCAGAGGAGCTCGAGAGAGGGAGTGGAGGAGAGAGAGGAGCTGTGAGGTAAGAAAGGAAGATAAAGGAAGCTCGTTGATAAGGAGAGAAGGTCTTAGCGTAAAGGTAATAGTTTTATCCGTTCTTGTTTTCATCTAAATATACGCAACGTGTCACTACTTATCGGTTTAGCACGTATGTAGTGAATGTATGTTGATAAATGGCAATATTTACAGTGAGAAATCAGTCATGTCCTAGCCCATAAGATTGAAAGTGCATTACGGTGTTGGTATCATTCGTAAAGGTATATACGGTGTTGACATGAGCAGTTTCGCGCAAGTCAGTTTGGTATACCTGGATGTGGAGAATGCTCTAATCGAAGATGTTCTGCATTGGCTCACACACAGCTTCTCCTTGGACCCTGAGGTGTGCAATATCGTCCTACATAAGCTTTGGAGTCGGTTTGCCATGCAAATTCGGTGGGAGTTAAGGAGACCGATGTGCACGGTTGCATAGAAGGGCTTTGTGGAAGACTATCGGCGACGTGGAAACGAGTGCGTGCTACTCATGCAACCATACCTAAAGGGAGTCGCAGGAGGTCGTACCGATGGCTATCGTCCTGTTGCTAGGAGCAGCTCAGGCGTGCACCGCGTGGTTCATGAAGAGGACACGACGGCTGATGTTGCGGAGGCACAACCGGAATATAGGACGCCATACGTTGATCCCACCTGACAGATGAATGCAGATGTTGCTAAGGCATATCAGGAAGATCCTACAACGCATGCTGAGCCCACTGGATGGTCCGACGCAGGAGAGTATATCGACAGTATAGTGCGTCAGATGGAGATCGATGATCACACGGTCTGGGCCGAGGAGAAAGCTTTAGAACATGATGGGGATGACTTTTCCGTTGGAGACAAAGGTCCCATGCTACAAGGATGGAATAAAAAATAGATTATTTTTTTTAAAAAAAATCGCCGATAAACTGGTTATTGCTAGTTGCAAGGAGACTGTCCGTATCTAAAATCATGTTGCATGGGCCTAGTGAGCCATCCTTGTGTAGTTTTCGGGCAACGACTGATGGGCCTTGCGGACGAAAATAGGAGGACGTGAGACGAGATCAAAGCCTCTCTAAATCAAGCTTCGCTTGACAAAGTCTGCGCGGTGCAGAGCCCGCCCGTCCCCTATGCTTGCTCCCGAGCACCCGTTCTCTCTCCCTAAACCACCGTTTCAGCGCTTCGTCTATATTTACCTATCGCCCGATCGGAGAAGGAGCGATTGCAAAGTTACGTGCTGCCCCGGCGTCGTAGGTCGTCACCATGTCTTTCACCGGCACGCAGGACAAGTGCAAGGCGTGCGACAAGACCGTCCATTTCATCGACCTCTTGACGGCCGACGGCGTCTCGTACCACAAGACCTGCTTCAAGTGCAGCCACTGCAAAGGGATCCTCTCGGTATGTGTATGCTGTTTGATCCTGTGTTACGTAATGCAACCATGCAAATCTAGACAAACAAACTACAGAGAAAATGTGGTTTAGTTCCATCTTTCTAAGTTTCTTGAAGAAATGGCAGTTTAACACTGTAAATCATATGCATTGTTCGCCTTCTAGATGTGCAACTACTCTTCCATGGACGGTGTCCTCTACTGCAAGCCCCACTTTGAGCAGCTCTTCAAGGAGACAGGGAGCTTCTCGAAGAAGTTCACACCAGGTAAGATCACGATGTGACTAATGCTGTCAAACTATTTCTGACTTTCTGCCCCTTATATCAGAAAGGCTTATCCAGAAAACCTTGCTGTGTAACCTCAGGTGGTAAATCTTCAGAGAAGGGTGAACTGGTACAGCCCCACAAAACCGTCATCATGATCATTCCAGCCAAGCTTATCCTTTTACCATTTCTTGTTTCGTTCCTATTGCCAACTGTACTAACTGGGTAAATGTTTGCGCAGTCAAGGGCCCCAAGCAAGCTATCTTCTGCATTCTCTGGTACTCAGGATAAGTGCGCAGCCTGCCAGAAAACAGTATACCCTCTGGAAAAGGTACATAAACGCTGCACTTGTTTTTTTTATCCCATCAAAGTAATGAATGCCAAATGATAAAAAAAAATATGTAAGAGAAATCAAATGTACAATCCAACATGCTAATGGAGAAACATTACCGAATCTTTCTGCTTGTTTGACAAATGACACCATACTGCTGAATTTAATCCTGTTATTCAGCTAACTTTGGAGGGCGAGTCATACCACAAGAGCTGCTTCAAGTGCTCTCACGGGGGCTGCATTCTGACCACCTCCTCCTATGCCGCGCTCAACGGCGTCTTGTACTGCAAGATCCATTTCGCGCAGCTGTTCATGGAGAAAGGAAGCTACAACCACATGAAGAAGAAGAGCGAGTCCCAGGAGGCGTTGCCGGACGTGGTGGCCGACGAGGAACCGGCGCCGCCGCAAGATGAGAATAGAGAGGACAACTAGGAGCAAACGAACCATATATATACCGCTTTCTGGAGTTTCTGTTTATTATTTTTGCTACGCTTCTTTATTCACTCCTGTTTTTTGTTCTTCCTCTGCGAGCTTGGTTTGTCAAGCTGTAAGTGTACTAATGCCTTCACTCCATACGAGGCTCATGACAATGACTACTGTGGGATGCAACTGTTAGCCTCATAGTAAAAATTGTAATTTTGTAAGCAAAACTACTACTCCGAATTTGATACCAGCAACAGTACTCTTATAAACCGTATCTGATGGCTGTCCTGGTTAAGAGTGGTCTCTTGCCATAAATTGACAATCATGCTCAGCGAATGGAGCATTTTTTTTTTTTTTGGATAACTTCAACAGAATCCTAACATATAACAACTGACAGACAACAGCTGATGCCTAATTAAGCTTTACAATCTGAGTTCCGAAGGGAATGAAACATTCCGATGATGTGCAGAATGTGAAGTTGTACTAGTACCAACAAACATAATTTAAATATGATGATAGGATCCACTGTATTGTTGAGTATCCTTTTGAGTTACTGTTGTAGGGGTGACCTACCCCCGTGACAGGGTCTTGCATACTTATGTGCTTTAAAAAGCATGCATAAGCGAATTTATAAGAGTAGGTGTGAGGTTAACGGGTTTTCCCATCGTAATAGTGGATATGATCCATTAAGAGATGTAGATGACTGGTTACCTACCTATAAAAGGAGTTAGGATAGAGACGTGTAAAGTTAACTATCCAACTTATCTTTTGTGCTCTCTTCTCTAGGTTTAGGATTAGGATTTGAGAGTGGGTAACTTGGGTATTCTTTGTCCTCTAAGTCGGAGTGGTTGTAAAACATACCTTCTCAAGTAAGAAATATATCAATCTTTGTGCAACTCTTGAGTCTTTTTTTGTTTTAATTGATGTGGTTGACTTTTGGTCGATTTTGATCTCGCTTCTTTCCTTCTTGTGATCTTGCTATGCTAAAGATATGTAAGAGATAGAGATAATTCTTGGGAATACATCTCCATCCATCTAAGCACTTTGATAGCAAGATTAACAAGAAAACCCGATTTTGCTTGACTTTGGCCTCTTTGGTCTAGCTCTTGATCCGAGGGTTTTTGACTTGATTTCTGTGGTGTTCTAGTTTGCTGTAATATGTGAAAAATACATCTAGAGCCATGTTGACCACCATCTATGCATGAGTAAGTTATATTCACCATTTGGGGTTTTGACTCGGTTTTGGTTCCCCTTTCCTTCAAACTGAAAAAGATCTCAACTTTAGCCATAATTTTCATGATCATTTGTTGGAATAGGTTCTTGATATTCTATAGTAGATCTATGCGAAGTTTCATATCATTTGGATCTACAGATAGAAAGTTCTTTCGATTTTGATTTTTGAAATCGTGCTGAAAATACTATTCATTCCCTGATTTTACTGTAGCAGACGGTCAGACCGCCATTGAAGGAGCGGTCAGACTGTCCGGCCAGTTAGACCGCCATTTGTGGGCCAGTTAGACCGTCAGGGAGTATTGGCTTCGAAGTTTTGTGTTCTTGAGTCATTTATGTTGAGTTTTTGAATGAAAATTCTATTTTCTGCAACTCTATAGTTGTATGAGAATAGAATATTGAATACTTAGGGGGAGAATTCAAGTTGGCACCATTCACCCTGCTCTATTGTCATCCGGTCCAACACTCTCGAAGCCTACAATACCGATTGTGAAGCCTACAACAACTAATCGCAAAGTCTATGACTACAGATCACAAATTCTACAACAACAGATCACGAAGCCTATGACTACGATAACAGATCGCGAAGTCTACAACTACCGATCATAGAGTACAGTTATTGATCACCGACCAAGCACAGTAGCTTCTGACTATCGACCGGGTACTATAGCAACGACTACCAATCAAGTACTATAGCTCAGACCATCGACTACCGACTAGGTACTGCAGCTACGCCCACCAACCGTTTACTGTAGCTTACGACCACCAACCGGTTCACTGTGGCTTACAACTGGTTCACTGTAGCTCAAAATGGTTTACTGTAGATCAGACTAATTCACTGTAACTCCCACCGTCTGTGATCGATCTATCGTGGTCGACGTCTGTCGATTGGACCTTCCATCCTAAATGTTCCAACAACAATAGCACATCGACTAGAATTTTCATAAATGTAAATTTCAGTGTAACTGAAATGTTAATCATTCATTATCACTAAATTTACAATCTATCAACATAGTCTAACAAATGTGGAGGCAGGCAGGCTCCGTTCCAATGTGATCGCTGCTTGTAAGGTCATGACTGATGAGTATGCCATCTCTGTCGTCGATTGACAAAACATGGTAGTAGCTGTCACGTTGTCACTGCCTGCACAAGTAAACAGATCATAGCGTACGTTAATGGTTGCAACGTTGCATTCATCGCAGCCGGCTGATTTGTTTATAAGGAGCTTGATTAGGGCGTCCGCCTGAATCAGACTGTGTCTGCCGTGAACTCACGGCCAGCAACGCAGCAAAATTTGGCCGCGGCGTTCTTTTTTGTAGGCTTTGTGATACAATCGACATCCGTCGTCTCTTTCCTGGTGGACAAGGAAGCAACTGCCTATCTCCATTCGCAGGTGCAGGTCTGCGTTCCGTGCATGCCTCAGCCCCAATCACCGTCAGGGCTGCATTCCGTGTTGTTCATGGAGGCGGCGACGGCCGGCGAGACAGTTGCCGCCGGCGCCGTGCTCTCGGTCCGTCAGGGCAGGGGTGGTAGCCGAGAGGTAGGGGGTATGGCCACAGGCCCGCAGCGAATCGGGTCATCGCCTCATCTGGGGGTCGCACGGGCGGCGGTTTGGCCCGCGTCGGAGAACCTGGCCAACCCAAGATTCACGGGAAACGTTCGATCGAAAGGTGTGGCTAGGATTCCAGCTGACGAAAGGCGGCTAGGAGTTTCCTTTGGGCCAGAAGACCCAGCTATCGGAGCCCCATTTGTTAAGATGCTGTTGAGGCCCGAAGTTTACACGGCTAAAGCTGGCCGAGTATATTGGGCATGTTCTTTATCTCAAAAGCTGACAGCTTTTAATTTTTGTTATAGTACCTAACTTTTAAACGGAGTATTTTCTTAAGACGGGGTCTATAAGTTACATGATCTATACGTTAAAAGGCTAACATCTGTACCAGTCACAATCACAGGTGAGTATCTGTCTCTCCGTAATCTGTACCGTAAATAACCAAAATTCAAAAATTTCAACAAAAAGCCATAAGCCACAGCCGTAAAGAACATGCCCATTGTTGTGGCAGATGGCTACGACCGATAGCTTTCGGTGCTAGTGTGGGTGTTTATGTGAACGAATTGAATATCGATAAACTGTTCTAAAGAGACAGTCTCGATAAGACACTTCGAAAAAGTGATAGAAAAACTATCTCTTTTGTTTGTTCAGGGAAATAATAAATCATAAACTGGAAAAAATGGAGTCATAAGAGCAAGTCCAATAATAGAGCCAAGTGTTTGGCTATAAGTCAAGTTATAAGAGCCAAGTTATACAATAATTTGTCTTCTATTTGTCTACAAAAGATTTTTTATTATTATGTGGTACCATGTCTCACATTCTCTTTCCTATTCCTCCTCACATACATTTATTATCTTGGCCCACCACTGCATAGGCTCCTGTGCCCAGCTTGTTGCTTGCATGAGAGCTAAGCTCTCATCTCTCTCCTCTCTTCTCTCTTCCACATCAGCAAAAATGCTGACTAGCTTGACTATAAGACCATTATTGTACTAGCTCTAAGTGTGTCCCCGTTGGGTTACAACTTTCTAGGCTTCCACATGTCACACGGTTTCAGCTCGGTGGCAGTCCGCTCCGCACGCGCCCGCAACTCTGCCGCCTCTCCACTCTCTCTAGCGTGTGCCGCGGCCGCCACAGCACGCTGCCGCTATCACCGCTAGCGCGTGCCGCCGCTGTACACCCACATCGGCATGGGCAAAAACTCCGCACCGTCGAGCTAGGTAGCACGCTTCCATTGACTTAAAACACTTGAATTCATCACAATCCAGCTCTGACTTACAAAAAAAAAGAGAAACAAATCACAACCCAAATCCAGCCCCCTCTTGTTCTCAAGCCTTAGGTACTGCTACCAAATTGTCCCGAGTTCAGATACAAAGCGTGCGGCCGGCGAGCCGCGAGGGCAACCAAACAGTACTCATAGCACGTATCAGACAAACGACGCCTTCTGCTGGCCCTCATGAAAGTACGCGCCGGTCGGCCCGCCGTCCGGCAGCAGCGCCACCTTCACCACGTAGGACGCGCCCTCCTCGGGCGTCAGGAGCCCCGAGTTCCTGGTCAGGTCGGTCTTGACGTAGCCGGGGTGCGCGCAGTTGACACGCAGCGCCGGGTGCCTCCTCGCCAGGATCCTCGAGTACGCGTTCATGGCCGCCTTGGCCACCTTGTACGCTGAGAACCCCGTCGGCCACCCGCGCGCCTCCACCGCGCCGGCCTCGAAGTCTTTCAGGAACGTGTCCAGCAGCTCTTCCAGCCTCTCCTCAGTCAGGTTGTCAATGTCGTTCAGCTCCTGCTTTAGCTCCTCGTTGCTGAAAAGCTGCAGTGGCAAAAGGAAAATCTTGTCGTGGATTTACCATTTTCTTGGATCAGAATTTTTGTGTGTGATCTATGGAATTTACCCCTAGCAATCCGAACATGGAGGAGACATTAACGATTCTTCCATCGGAGGAGCATTTGAGCAGGGGCAGGAGGGCTTCTGTTACACGCTTTGTGCCGTAGTAGTTTGTCTGCAGGCCCTGCTTTGCAGCGTCGTAAGTCTCCCGGCAATTGTTCATCATCCATTCAATTCTCTGGTCTCTATCCATGCCATTGAACTGTTTCAGTCAGGCATAGATGAATGGAATTTGTCAAGTTTTGCCGTACGAACAGGTTCAGAAAGCATATGGAAGTTTTAAATCAGGATAATGTTTTGGTACATCCACATCAATATAGACAGTTGTTTTATAAGATCCAGTGGTTGTTATTTAGTGGAGCGACCTATTACCTTCTCGAAGGTAACAGGTCATCCTTGACCATAAAAATGGTAGTTATGTCTCTCTACTTCAATATTTGTGGTTAATACGGAATGCTCATTACTGGTAATTTAATGTTGCATGGAGAGTTTGTCCGGAAATTATTTTTTCTAATGTGGTAGTTTTTCTTTTTTTATTATAAAAAAGATGCACGCATACATACCACCCTTAGCACACGGCTAGAAAGATGTAGGGCTTAGAAAGACGCTCATTACCAAACAGGCCTTAAACAAAGATGCCGGCTCACCTTTTCCTCGCCGGGTACTGAACCATAAACTGGATCATGTACTCGCTCAATCCCACCAATCGCGGCATTATTCACCTACGAATCGGAGTATCTATCTATCAACCACTGGTCATATCAAAATCTTCAGTAGCGTAGTAGTACGTACCAGAATTGCGAGCAGAGACAAGACAGAGAACACGTTTGAAAAGAAGAAAAACCACGTACCAGGATGTCTAGCTTCCCAAAACGGGTCTTCAAGAAATCGGCCAATCGAGCAATGCTGGAAGCGTCCGTGATCTCCAGCTGATGGAAGATGACATCGGAGAGGCCCAGCGCCTCCACGGCCGCCGCGCCCCTCGTCTCGTCCCTGGCCGTCAAAACGACGGTGACGCCGTTGCCGGCCAGCTGCCGGCACACCTCGAACCCGATCCCTTTGTTCCCTCCGGTGACCACAGCAATCCTATAAACGGCAACGGAGCAGTACGTACATGCTACTGTACTTCGCGACCATGACTCGTTGACTCTAAAAGTAAACTTCACACAAATATGGCTGTACCTATTTGTTTTAAAATGATCACAGACACCTGTTTTTTTTAATAAATTTAACTCCCTCTGTGTACCTACGGACCTGCTGAGTCGCCTATGCGGCAGGTCACCGGCCGATTGTGCATACTTAATTACCGCTAATAGCGATGTTCAAATAATTGCCACCAAGGTTCACAGTGCTAATAATCAGGGCCGGTCCTGATATTTAGGAGGCCCTAGGCGAGATAGAAGTCGAGATCCTTTACTCAAACACAAACACGTTTTTATATCAACTGTTAAGCTAATGTTCAATACTACATAGCAAATATTCAAGCCTAATGGAGATTTTTAGAACAAAATGGAAACAAACGTTGCAAGAAATTCTCTATGTAATGTTGCTTCGGAGTGATGTTCAACTATGAATCAGAACATTTCGCTGTAGACTAATCAATGATTTATGTATTGATGTATATATACATGGGCTTGAACTAGGAGCTAGGGCTGGAAAAAAGCTCGTTAGTGGGGCTCGTTGGCTCGGTACAAAATTGCTTCAATTATACTTGTTAATTGGTTAAATATTAAAATGAGTTGATTTCAAATGAATTTGAATTTTGCTAAAGCTCGGCTCGGCTCGTTAGCTCGTTTCTAAAAATACTTTTAAATTATATGTAAAATGATATTAAATCAAACTATATCATTTTTAGAAAAAGCTCGATAAGACGTGGAGTTGGCTCGATATCCACCCCTACTAGGAGCCTCTAGTTTTCATGGGCCCTAGGCGGTTGTCCCTGGTGCCCAGACCTAGGGCCGGCCCTGCTAATAATTCCACTTGATGTGTGGCCACATATAGAAGACACCTAAGCATAACAATAATAGGCAAATCAAGGACATAAGTCATGCAAGTCACTTTCAGAATCAGTTATGGGGCTAATTATGCCTCAATGTGAGCTGTGCTTGCCGAAAGGACCATTAAAATCCTGAAAATTGTATCTTCTTTCTACCGAACATTATAAGATAAATTAAGGACAATAAATTGAGTAGTCATCATATCCCCAACAACTCTTCGTTACTACTATGCAAAGAAATAACCTCAAACTTGTATTATATTACTCATCAAACTATGCATGTGACAGTAAATGTACTCGCTGAAACTAATCCATGGAAAAAGGTTGACAGCATGTTCTGGAATCATACCAAAACATCACTAATAAGAGTAATTAATAGCATTCAATGGTTGTTGGCCTCTCCCTATCCACCTTGCGATCTCTGTGGCTTATCACTCATTCATATGGCTGAGTTTTTAGTGCCAAATATAATATGACTTCCTGTTCAAGATAACACAAACTTGGTTAACTCTTAACAGAGTCAACCAACAATTAGAATGATGAATGTACTTGTTTATTAAAATTAAACATGCCAACTATTTAAGATCAGGCAATAAACACGTCAACTATTCAAGATCAGGCAATAAAACACCTAAGTTTGGTAAAGGATGCCCCATGACAGTAAAGCATTCATGAAACTAGACCTACTGCAACTACTTCTATAATTCATACCGTTCACTTTTGGTGTATAATAACTTCAACTATTATTTTCTAGTATGGAAGAATCCATATAGTGTTCACAAAATTAATTTGCCCAACATAATGCTTAACTACTTTCAGAATGGATTAGTAACTGTTGAAATCTATTGAATACTAATTGACAAATTGCATAAGATAAGTTCAAGAATATTAGTTAACAAATTGCATAACGAAATAATGGAAGTTCTTTCACCACTTACGTCTACCGCCACCAGATTTCTTATACTATAATAACTAAATGAAAATGACACGTCTGTAGGACAATGCAAAAAAGATGTTGATGACCAATGATGAAGATGAGAAAAAAATCTTGTAATGAAGGTGCAAGTTTGGGATAATGAAAATTGACAGGGAAGGCCTTCTAATCTTCTGTGTTTTACAAAAGAAGAATGCACAAGTTCTAAAGCAACTGACAGCTCATTCCTATGTAACAATGACAACTAATAACTGTATCTGTCATCAAATTGAAAATACAGATATGTAAAATAACATTATCACAAGATAGAGCAGAGGCACCAAAAGGTAAAGCACTTGCGTCTTTGTGAAAGATGCATCTCGCCTCTTCAATCCATGTCCTAGTCTGCCTCCTGATCTCACCAGGACATATACAATAATATAGACAACTTCTATCTATAATATCTTAATGTCATCTATAGACGGCATTAAAGATAACTCATACAATATATTTTCTTTTTGCATGTCTCTAAAGACAACTTCTCTATGATATAATGTGTCTTGTTTATCGTGTTACAGTCGACTACTACATGAGAGAGTCAAATTCTTTATACTCTCTCTTTTCTCCATATAATCTTGTATCCTATGTGGTAATGTTTATAGACAGATGGCTAAATTCTTTATGCTCTCTCTCCTCCATATCATCTCGTATCATATGTAGAAAGATTTATAGCAGTTTATATCACATAATTGTACATGACCTCACGTAACATGACATGACCAATGATGCACAATTGTACATGAGTACATGACCTAACCTAACATGACATGACCAATGATGCCGCATCACTGATGGTTCACGAAAATATCCACGCCAACTAATTAAAACTTAATCACAGGACCAAACAAAGTCTACTATGCATTTTTCATTTAATTAGTACTAATTATAATTAATTAACATTTATCATGAACTTAATTAAACATGCACAATCGGCCGGCAACCTGCCAGACAGGGGGCTCGGTCAGCGACCACCCGAGCTCTGGCAGATGCCTACTGAACTCGATAGGTATACAGAGGGACACAGATTTGTAAAAATAGGTGTTTAGGATCAAATTTTTTAAAAAATAACTATAGTGCTATTCATTTGAACAAAGTAGCACAATGCTAGAGTTCGGAATTTAGTACGAGTACGCGGCAAGAAGGACGCTTGGAGATGGTACATACCTGTTGTTTGGAGGATTGGAGACGGTTCCTTCCATGAGCAGGCACCACGAGCTCGACAACAAGGTAGGAGATGTCTTGCTTACATACAGGTAGGTATTACTTCAAGAAATTAAGGAAGGAGAATGGCAACTATTGCTGGTGTTTCTTCCCATTTTGTGGTGGTGTGGCCACAAGGCATACCGGCAGGTCCGGTACAATGTGTGATTGGATCTCATGCCAGCAGCTCGGGACGCCCGTGTATGTGGTCACCCCTGTCCGTTCGGCTGTAGTCATTGAATGGACAATTGGCCAATGTCCGGCGGCAAAGCTCACGTGGACGGTGGCGCCAGGCAGGTCGCTGTAATATACTAAGAGCATCTCCAAGAGATACTCTATATGACTCTTAATATTTAAATTTTAGAGTTGAAGGGTAAAAAGTAGTTTTAACAGATTCCCAAATAGACTTCCAAAAATAGAACACGCCCAAAAAATGGGCTCTCGCTTTCTACTTATAGAGGATGATCTAGGCTCCCAATACTGTTTTTCTGGTTTAGGATATCTGTTGGAGGGAATGATTATTTTGGGACCTTATATCGTGATTAGGATCTGTAAAAAGAGATTTAGGGTGTGAATTTATTGGGCATCTCTTGGAGATGCTCTAATGGGTGGGTTCTTTTCCATGTGTTTTATGATTTATGTATGTGGTTTATAGTTTTTAAATCCTAGTACGAGTGTTTGTGTAACGAACCGAATACTAATAAGCTGATTCAAAAATACTATCTCAATAAACCGTTTTGAAACTACGGTGGAGAAGCCATTCCGTTCGTTTATTTAAGAGAAACTATAAACCATAAGTCATAAGCTAAAAAGAAGGAGAGCCAATATCATATTCACTTTGGTTTATCGAAAGGTCCAGTAATATTATCTTTGTAACTAGCCAAACCCTTCATTATACGCAAACAAATACAACGAATGTCCAGGTCCATGTTGGGACACAGGTAGGCTATGCTAGTGCAACGAATCTCCATATTCATGATTCGTGATATATAATTATCAATCAATACATGTACTGATCCACATAATGATATAAGATCACGGATAATTAAAAATAACATGAAAACATGAATAAAGAGTTCCATGAAAAAGTTACATACTTGTTGATCAATATGAAAGATATTTATTTAAAGGACAAAATAACATACCTATTATGTTATTAAGGCAAATGCAAAAGGAGCAACCATGTTCGCTCTCAAGGGGTAGAAATTCTCACGTTAATTAAAGAGCAAGAGAAAGATTCACACCATTGCTTGTGGTGGATCCAGATTATAATGGTTTAGATTAAAAGAAATAGTCCAAATCAAGTACAATCCAAACATTAACTAAACTTTCAAATAAAAAATAAAATAAAATTAGCAATTTGATTCCCATATGAATTCCTAAGTAAAATCCCTAAATAAAAATAATTCAAAATAAAAACTAAACAAAAAATAGCAATTGGATTTGTATATGAATTCTAACAAAAAAATAACTAAAATTTGAAATAAAAATAAAATTAGCAATTAGATTTCAATACAAATTCCAAAGTAAAATATCTAAATAATTGTAAATTGGAATAAAAATTAAACAAAAAGTAGCAATTGAATTTGCATATGAATTCCAACAAAAAAAAGTAAAATTCAAAATAGAAAAAAAAGGAAAATTTGCAATTTGATTTTCATACAATTTCAAAGTAAAAGCATTAAATAAATTAAATTCAGAATAAATTAAATAAAATTAGTAGTTTGGTGCCATACGAATTCCTAATAAAATCCTTAAAATATAATTTGATATAAAAATTAAAAAATATTTTAAAATAATCAGAGTGGGCAGCATCACTTTCTCTCGTGTAGCTATGATGCCATTCAAAAGAACAAACAACATAAGAAAAATAAAAGGTAGCATTTCATGGATTCTTGCCATCACTGAAAACAAATTGAGTTGTAGGCTTCAAGGTATTGGGAGGACCGAGATTATATACCCAGCAGCTGCGCGGGATCGAAGGGCTTGGTTGGAAGGATGATTGGTGGTGGTTGGTTAGGGGTCTTTCCCGCGTGATAGGCTTCAAATTCAGAATGAAAAATATAATAAAATTTGCAATTTGTTTTCGATATGGGTTCCAAAGTAAAATCCATAAATAACTATAATTCTAAATAAAAATATAAAATAATTATCAATTGGATTTATACACAAATTCCAACAAACAATAATTGAAATTCAAAGAAAAACAAAAAAGAAAGTTTGCAATTTGATTTCCATACAATTGCAAAGAATTCCCTAAAGAACTAAAATTTAAAATAAATTAAATAAAATTAGCAATTTGATTTGTATACAAACTCCAATAAAAAGCAAATGAAATTTTCAATAAAAATAAAAGTAATAACAAGAATAATATAAATGGTGTCGGAGAAGACCATGAAAGAGTGTAATAGTGTTGATTTGTGCAACAAGAAGACAATGACCGACCAGGAAGCGAAGAGCCGAGGCGATGGCTGGAGATGTGAGGCAGTGAGGGTAATATCATGCTATCCACCTTAGCCATTCGACAAGGATAATACCGTGCTACTCGCCAAAGTTATTGAAGAGAAAGGCAGGAGCCAACCACAACGATGAGTGGTAAGCATTAACATTGTTGAAGAAGTCAGTATCCAAATAAACTCAATAATTAGGAAACTTTAGCAGAGAGGAGATGAAACTTTACATTGAAGATGAGCTATAACTATATGGGATATCAGGTAGCTAGGAGCGTACCGACATTGGTGAGGAGGACAATGTCATCGATGATGGTGAGAAGTTTCTCTATATCATTAGATATCAATTAAAGTAGAAACAATTGCATCAGTGAAGATGCAAGGTCACCATGTTTAGTGGAGAAGCCATAATGTTGAGGTGGCTAATGTTGATATCGAGCTTGTATAACATCATGCATGCATCTGTACAAAATAGAAGCATGGGTGTACATAAACTGAGGAATAAATAGCTTGAGTAGAAATGGAGCAGCCATAGGGAATTAGATTGGGGCAACTCAAGAGAGCATGACAGGTGTCCCTCGAAGGGATCAGCGATGGTGCACATGCATGTATGTTTGGTGTTGTAACAATCAGCATTAAGCAATAATTAGAGAAAAGTAGAAGATAACTATGTGGTGGAATATTATATTGGAATAGATAGCACCTAAGAGATTGTATTAGAATAGGTAACAATTAAGATGGATCGATAAAAAATTGTGCATATTGTTGGAGGTTGAAGTACAAAAGTTGTAGTGACGAAAAGAGATAGAAGATACATAGTTCGATTGGATAGTCGGCGTGTGGGGGATTATAAGTTCAAGGTAGATCGCTCATAGTGCATCGGTATATGTGTGAGCAATATATTTTAATACTATGTAAACTAATAAGATAATATGCAGCATATGTAATCAACGCATTGCTTTGAGATTGAATAGAGGTACATATATATATGCATATATTTGAAAAAGAGGAACTAATAGAGAAAGACTAGGGACATGCAATTACATGATCTATACATGATGAAGAGTACTTACATTTTTAAGAATCTCAATAACTTAGTATTCTCAATTATTTTTCTTTCATCAAGGTCATATTTCAACTATATTTCTCTAGTTGTTTTTTTTTGAAATTTCTATTGTCATTTCTAATGTTTATGATGTCTTAAAATCATAAATAACTTACAAGATATATAAATATATCCTCAAATATCTATGTTATATTATTTGATACTAAAAACTTTTAAATACATCTAGCTGCGTAAATACATAAGTTATCCTGCTAGTTATCTAAAAGATCATAAAAATAAAAATGATATGGGAGTGACTATTGCACAGGCGACTGAAATTTTTTTATCTTTCAGTCACCTGAAGTTACACTCTGAATCACCTAAAGTTGCAGGTATTTTTTGGAGGGCTGCAATTTGGTTGATTAAGAGTGCAATTTCAGTGACACGAAGTTGCACTCGAATTACCTAAAGTTGCGTTGTTTTTTTAGGGACTGCAATTTCAGTTGATTGAGAGTGCAATTTCAGGTGACTGAAAGATAAAAAAATTTCAGTCGCCTGTGCAATAGCAAAACTGAAATGATATAATCATCTCCGTAATTACGGCACAAGATTAACAGTCCAATCCTATCTTATTCTCAAACTAGCACGTGCGGACGCGAGGGCAGTGGCAACGAGCGCCCGTGCTTGGCCCATATATCACACGAAGGACGCCTCCTTTCCGCCGTCGAAGATGGCGCCGGTTGGCCCGCCGTCCGGCAGCAGCGCCACGCTCACCACCCTGCTCCCGCCCTCCTCGGGCGTAAGGAGCCCCGAGTGCCTGGTCAAGTCGGTCTTGACGTAGCCGGGGTCCACGCAGTTGACGCGCAGCGCGGGGTGCCTCCTGGCAAGGACCCTCGAGTAGGCGTTCATGGCCGCCTTGGCCACCTTGTACGCCGAGAACTCCCTCGGCCACCCGCGCGCCTCCACTGCGCCCGCGCCGGCCTCGAAGTCTTTCAGGAACATGCCCAGCAGCTCGTCCAGCCTCTCCTCGGTGAGGTTATGAGCGTCGTTCATCTCCTGCTTGAGCTCCTCGTTTCTGAAGAACTGCATCAGGCAAAGAAAAGCTTCGTTCAGACTTCAGACTGAACATCCTCTGTATGTGGCATTGCAAAAATGTGATCAGTAATCAGTTGAACTTTATTACTCGTAGCAGTCCAAAGCTGGAGGAGACATTAACGATTCTTCCATCGGAGGAGGATTGCAGGAGAGGCAGGAGGGCTTCAGTGACGTGCTTTGTGCCGTAGTAGTTTGTTTGCAGGCCGGCCGTTGCAGTATCGTAAGTCAGACGGCAATTTTTCCACATCCATTCAATTCTCTGATGCCCATCCATGCCATTGAACTGTTCCACGCATCAACAAATTAATGATTTTGTCTAGGCTTTGCCCAAAAAAAATGTTTGGAATTTGGAGGCGACAGAATTATGGTGACGCTTCTGAGTTCTTATAGCAAACCAAAAGAAGGCAGAATTGTGGTGTGACGGGCCACAATTTTGCCTTTGGCCGCCAAGCAAGCAAATTTACGTGGCAACATAGCATCCGGTTAACTGAAGATGTCAGCTCACCGCTCACCTTTTCCTCAGTGGGCATTGGACCAAATGATGGATCCTGGATAAACTCAGCCCCAGCAATGGCGGCATTATTCACCTACAGATCAGTGGATCCAGCAATAAGTGGCCATATCACAAGCTGAAAACGTAATGAGCCACAGCACCCTCGGTCCTACGGAGACAAGAGAGTACTGGCCCTGTTTGTATCGGCATCTAAAAGTTGTTTTTCTATAGTAAATAACTTTTTTATAATACGTAGTTTTCAAACTAAATATCTTTTTAAGTTGAGGTTTACTAATCGATAGTAATACACACTATAATAACTTCATTTATATTGACCAAAATCTCTTTACAAGCTAGTACTATTTATAAACCAAAACCAAAAACCAAATTTAAAGACAATATAGACAGGCCTAATTAATGTTTGCGAACAAAGAAAACAACTTACCAGGATGTCTAGCCTCCCGAAACGGGACCTCAAGAATTCGGCTAATCTGGCGATGCTGGAAGCATTCGTGACCTCTAGCTGGTGGAAAATGACATCGGAGAGCCCCAGCCCCTTGAGGTTCTCGACGGCCGCCGCGCCCCTCGTCTCGTCCCTGGCTGTCAGCACGACGGTGACGCCGCTGCTGGCCAGCTGCCGGCACACCTCAAGCCCGATCCCTTTGTTCCCTCCGGTGACCACAGCAATCCTATAAACGGCAACGGAGCAGAACAAAATACTCAGCCACCATGACTCCCAGATTATACAGTACTAGAGTTGAAAGATCACTGCAAAACTACTCGCAGGAATTAAGCATAGGGATGTGGTGCGCACGGCACCTTGTGTTTGGGGAACGGGACATGGCTCCTTCCATGAGCGTGCACCACGAGCTCTAACAACAAGATGGGAGATGCCTTGCTCAGATGGGTAGCTATTAAACTATCGACCAGTACAAATAAACAATACTTCAGACCTTTCAACCGACACTGTTCAATGAAAGATTTTGTTGACTAACCGTGGTGATTTTCCCCCTTGGTATCGCACCAGCAGCTTCGTGTCCGTGTGCGGCCTTTGACCGTTCAGCCGTAGCCCGTTATAACCTGTGGGTCAGGCGTCCCATATATTTTTATAAAATAGTCTAAATACTATTAATATTTACAGTAAAATATGTAAAATTTTAAATATTTTAAAGAGGTTAATCCCATAGAGTTTAAGTTCTAGCTCCGTCACCGGTAGCCACCGATATTCACAATTGGCCGGTACCAGATCGAAAGGCCACGTGCTGCATTTCTGACGGAGGCGACAAGCAGCTCCCCGTAATTTCTTCGTTTGATTCGTATTAAAATGGCAGCATCAGAGAGCAGGATGATCTGAGCTGGAAGTAGGGTATGCTCCAAATGACTGCATATAATATATAATGCAATGGTGCTCGCAACAAGGCACAAGCATTTTAAAATTCAGATAGTGGGCATTATTGTATATCATCGTCTCCTTTTTTGTTTGATTGGTTTCTAGATGGTTCACCAACTTCCCAAGAACATTCAGAGAGTAGCATTACATCCTGACACTGAATCCAAGTTCAGCTAATTTCTAGAAGCGAGGAATAAGTGTGTCGTGTAATTTCTCACCTGGTTCGGAGAATATTCAACTTCGTTCCTAGAAAACCAACAGACGAAGTTTCAATAGCAAGATTTGTGCACTGGTCCGAAGCGACAACATCTAGACATCTTGCGAGTTGCCATCTACCCAGAATAAACAGACCGACAGTAGTAATAACATGACCAAGCAAATAAGTAAATCTACCCTATCTACCCTACTCTATAATACACCAAAATTTTCTTTGCTAAATCCACCCCCTCAACCACCCCCACAGTCATGCCTAATCTAAGTTCACACAGATTTGTGTACCAAGTAATCCAACTTCATATAAATGAATGGCCTAGATCTCTCCTCAAACCTTTTTTTCTTACTCATTGAAGATCCTAAGGCCAAAATCATTTGGATCATGCATCATTGAACCACCCCGCGCTACGTGTGAGCCTCCTCCTCCCACCTTCTACCCCATCTCCCTGCGATCTCCGCTCCTCCCCCGTTCTCTACGCCGCCTCCTCCCCTCCCTCCTCCATCCGCGCCTCCGCTCCTCCCCCCGTTCTCCGCGCCGCCTCCTCCCCTCCCTCCTCCGCCCTCGCCTTCTCCCCTCACTCATCCGCCGCTCCGCCTCGCCTACTCCTCCCCACTCGCGCGCCGCCACCTCCTCTTCCCTCCACTTCTCCGGCTCCGAGACCGCGATGGCTTCCGCCGCTTCCCGCTCCTCTGCTCCGCCGACGCCTCCTCCTCCCCACCCCGCACCCGAACCCCAAATCCCCCGACCGATCCCACCCCAAACCCCTCAATCCCCTCCGATCCGCCGCAGCCCCGACCCCTCTGCCCCCCAAACCCTAGGAATTCGCGGCGGGATGGAGGAGTTGGTGAGGAGGCGGTGAAGAAGGCATTCGGGCCGGGGTGTTCGCCGGCGTCGTGGATTCGCACGACGCCGAGGCGGGTACTTCCGCGTGCTCACGTGGACGGCGACTCGGCGAGGTCGCTCGACACGCGCGGCCTCGAGGCACAAGGGCGCGCGGCGGCCGAGGCGGCGCGGAGGCTGCGGAGGCGGCGGCCGCCGCCATGCGCGCGCGGCCGGCGAGGACGCGGCTGCGCGCGCGCGCACGACGGCGCTGGACGGGGACCTACGCCGCCCGTGGCTTGCTCACCACCTCGACCCTCCACGCTTGAAAAGTACGCCCCTTTCCTCTTCCTCTCTTCTCTTCCTCTTCTCTGGCCTTGATTGGAATTCAATCTCTCTCGCCCCCTCATCTCTTCGTGCGGTGTCTCGGATTCAAACATGCAGGTTACGGTAGATCGCGTTTGCCTTGCGAAGCAAAAGGCTGGGTGCTATGTTTTGCTATATCAGATAGTGATGTGGCTGCATTTCTCCCAAGCAATGGAAATGGTTTGCTATGTCCCCCCCCCCCCCGGTTTCAGGATGAAGTTTAGTTGTTATTTATGGGTTATGATTTAAATATACTTTTTCTGAATTTTTAGGGAAATTCCTTAAGATGTTTCTTGGCCCTGTGAATGGCCTTGTAATTTGGTTGAATTCTAATTTGCAAACCCTACGAGAAGCGAGCGCGGCATGGGGAGTGGCATGGCCACCGACCTGGCGCTAAAGGAGGTGTGCAAGGCCTGCGGCGTGACGTCAGACCTCTACGGCATGGGCAGCCACC
Organism: Dendrocalamus sinicus; assembly: GCA_036346575.1. Classification (NCBI taxonomy): domain Eukaryota; kingdom Viridiplantae; phylum Streptophyta; class Magnoliopsida; order Poales; family Poaceae; genus Dendrocalamus; species Dendrocalamus sinicus. Next base: position 11,688,384 of record CM070650.1, read on the forward strand.
GCGCCACTCTCTGCAGCTCCTGCGGCACCACCATGGCGCGCTCCTAAGCGCGCTGCGCTGCCCCCACCACCAACCTCATCCAGGTACAGCCCTCCCCTCCCGCGACGAGTTTAGGGTTCTAATTGTGTGAGCAATGGCATTGCCATGCCCCGCCGCCGCCACGCTTATTGTTTTGGGCATTGTTGTCTATGACCTTTGTTGATGTACCCATGAGTCGTGTAGGAGTACAATGTTCTGGTGGATACCATCGTAGAAGGCCCTTTCGACCAACTGATTCACCATCAGTTTGCCACTATTCTTAAAGAAGAAGAGCACATGGAATAAGTGGTGTCTTCATAAGGATGGCCTAGAAGGACGGCAGCTTACTGGGAATATGCGGGTACTGGTTCTTGATCATGGATGATCATCATTATTTTTTATACAACCTGATATTACAGTGGTATGACATGATAAATATCCTTTTTGATGCTAGAAGCAACAGGGAATCTGCATTAATTTTGGCATCACTCAATCTCATGGACGAACTCCCCTGTATCACTGTAATTTGACCAAAAACATTGTAGCTCTCTGATAATACAGTGGTATGGTATGATAAATATCCTTTTTGATGCTAGAAGCAACAGGGAAGCTGCGTTAATTTTGGCATCACTCAATCTCATGGACGAACTCCCCTATGTCATTGTAATTCGACAAAAAACACTGCAGTTCTTTTATGTTGTACTGAATCAAATATCTGAGATCATACATTAGTAGTGTGCTATTGGATATCCTTATGAAACAAAAAGAATTTATTTTGCTCATCTAATGGCAAATGTACATGTTAAGAGACCCTCTGGTAAGAACTTGTTTCGACTTAGAGCGATTGCAACTCAAGAATTTTACCTGTTGTTGTTCTGTTAAATGTTTAGCACTCATGTTTGACAAAAAGGAGAAATACTACAACAGAAAGACATGGATTTTGGAAGATGAAACAGGTCAATATCAATATCCAAAGTCAACTTGAGGCCTCACAATCTACAACTGATACATACTATTTGTTGATTTTGCATGGCAGGGAGCTCCAAATAGAAATTACTCTCTTAATTCCTTCGAAGCATCCTCACAATTTGTCATGCCTTTTCAGGTATAACTTGAAGAAATTGCACATAGACACAACTGACTTTGGAAGAAGCTGAAGAGAAGATGAATAGGAGAAGCAGTGCAACTGGGTATGAACGGTGGATGATGAAATCACCTACAAATGAAGCTACAGCCTTAAGTTTGGATGTGAAGAAGCTTGATGATGTAAATGGATGGCTGTTCACCCAAGAAAGGAAACAGGAATGAGGGTGGAAATCAATCTAATAAAGGCGAGGCAGATGAAGAAGTGGAAGCTGCAAGGGAAAATATGCATGGGCTTACTACAAAGGCCATGGATGATGATGAAGGTGGAAAAGACAGATACTTTGATTTGGATGATGAAATTGAGAGAGGTATGCTGGTCAAATACTACTCGTTTTTGTTAATATTTGGAAATTCTGAGGTTTTGCCCATCTTTCATCAATAAGCACGTGCTTATTATTGCTATTCCAAAGAATTATTCATAATTACACACCAAAAAGAAAATACAAGGATAATCTTTCCTGTACATCAATGCATGTTTCTGAGCCTTCAATAGGCTTCTTAGCTCGAACCTACTCTTTATCAGGTGACGATTGGGACCATGAAGCGATCTTCAATGATGATGATGAGGCTCTGGATATTGACCCAGAGGAAAGAGCTGGTTGAGCTGATCCTGAAATCCCTTCTCCACCAGAAATTAAGCAGGTAGATAGAAATACACATACTTCTGCTCATATTAAAGGTAAATATGGCATGCCTGTAGCCTGCTGCAAAATGCTGCTGGTACGTACGCTATTTATTAGGTCTGCAGATGCTGCTGTCTTTACCAGAATTACCATTGATATGTCAAGTGTGACCCTCTAATTGTAAATACTTATAGGATGACAACGGGAGTGAACGTGGAGAAGGCCTGAGCAAGTCCAGAAAGGAACTAAAAAAGCTGCTTCACCGCACTGCTGGACAAAATGGGCCTGATGCAAGGTTATCTCTACTCCTTAAAAACGCAAAGGTTGGGTTATCAAAGAGGCTACTGATGTATGTTGATGTAAATTTCTTACTAAACATCACAAATATTTGATCGTGTTATGCTTTAGTAATCTATGCTTTTAATTGTTTGGTGGACCGAAGTACATAGACTTTACTTATTCAAGGTAGAATCATGACTTAGTTTCTATGATTGTTTCGTTAGGGTATAGGACCATCTAATGAATATAAAAAGTATTCATCGCATAATTTTTTAGATCATTATTTTTTGTTTCATATACCATAAATTTTGGAGTTTGGATTGGGTAGTAAAACCATGAAGTTCAGGCAAGAATATTTCTCAAAACCAATGCCCCAGGTGAGGTGTTTGGAGGATGCTCCTTTAGTAGAGTTATATTGCGCTTTGATACGTGTGGAATAAAATTTATATTTATTGTAAGTTTTAGGATCCCATCTGATATCATATATACCCTATTTTGAGATTTCTGTCTTTGTGGAGCCTCTTCGGATTCTTTCCAATTGTTGCGCACCAAATTTGAGCAGATAGGAATAACCGATCTTTGAATAATACATATACACTTCACGTTCTTCTCATATACTACTACTATTTAAGAGTTTCTATGAAGTAATGCCCAGGTCATTCTGAACGATTTCTAGAAGAAGAATAGCGTGTTCCAAGGACTCTTCGGTTCAATTCAATAACTTCAGCAAGAGATGCCGATCCTTTTAGTAGATGGCGACCTAATCTCCTGTGTTCCATCGTCAATAGGTGAAAGGTTTTTGTTTTCCTTCAGGTAAAGAAGTACAAAAATTGAACTACAAATACGAAGCAGAAGAAATCAGTAGTATATTTTTGGCCGTTTTCTTTCATCCGATTTATTTAGACGGGCGGAAAGGCGAACAAGGCAGTGATTTGTCGAACTTTTAAAGCCATCCTGGCTGCATTTTTCGTCTTTTTCCCCCTCATAGAAAGCAAAGAAGGTAGCTAGAGAGAGGGGGAAAACCTGGATAGCTGCATATGTAGCCTTCTCAAGTTTGAAAATTGCAACATCCTCGCTTGACTTGAGGCATCCTTTGTCCTCCCAAATCGTCTTCCCGTATCTTATTTAACTTAAATTTTCTGTTGTGTTGGGTTGGGACATAGGTCATCCGATCAATGCGAGGAGGGTTAAGATTGTCCAATCACCTTATCTATATTTTCTTTGAGAGGAAACAAGACGGACGCACACACTCAATTCATACCTACTCACATCACTCACAAGCATACGCACGTCGTGCATGTCTAAGAATTTTGTGGAGACAACGAGGTCTCATGAAGTGCGAGCATACATTTTTTCAGTGAATATTCACGTATATGTATCCTAATCCTAATTATTAGGGTGAGGCACGTTGAGATCATCCGTGAGATCGAATCAAGGTGAGTGAGGCGTTCACCCACGCCACGCCAATGGCCGCATAAGCTACGTTCGGTCCTCCAATTACATTATCTAAGAAGATCATTGTTACTGTCAATTTTTTTTGAGAGTACATTTGTTCCTGTCAAGTTTTTTTGAGAGAGCATTCGAAAGGCTTGCGCGTCATTTTATTAAAGTATAAAGGGCAAAACAGCAGATTTGGTTGGAGACAAGGCATCATTGTCTGCAGATTACAGCAGAGACAATCCTAACACTGCAGTAGTAGAACAAATGGTGCTTAGAGACATTCGAGATTTAATTCAGTCAATGGGGAAGGATATCAGAAATTATGATCTTCCTGAGGTCCATGATACAGGTAATCCCTCCCCCACCCAATAAAACTCAAGCGAATGGACACAAATGCATATCTTATTGCATGAAAACTTACAATTCTTTTTTGATAAACTACATGGTATCAAATATATTATTCTATAATTATTCCTGTGCATTAAATATTCCCGGTATTGTCTTGCTTTGTATCATGCAGATGAATTTAACAACGACATAATGAGAGAGATTAGGGAGGAACTTTCTGTGGGTGTCGACCAAGAACATTTAGATATATATAAATCCCTTAACAAGAAGCAGTGTGCAGGATTTGATGAAATCATACATCATGTCATGAATAAGAAGATCCAGGTGTTTTTCATGGATGGTCCAAGAGGAACAGGAAAGACATTCCTATACAAGGCACTTCTTGCTAGAGTCCGCTCAAAGGGATTAATAGCAATTGCAACGGCAACTTCCGGTATTGCGGCGTCAATATTGCCTGAAGGACGCACAACACACTCAAGGTTCAAAAAAATATTTGGTTATACAATATATGAGACGTGAATCTTAATGAATCTGATTGTTCGTTTTTTTTTACAAATTTTATCTTGTTTTGTATTTTACCGTAGCGTTAGCACGGGCACACTACTAGTTAAATTAAATGTGACTAGGCAGCCTTACAAGATCAATGATGAGTTCTTCCAAAACTGGTTTTTGAATAACGTGTTCTTCCAAACAGTAATAAACAGGCTGACAGTCCTATATCAGTAGACTCGTTATCTAGGCAATTAGGCAGCCTTTTTTTTCTCGAACACGCAGGAGAGCTGCGTATCTTTGTATTAAGAAGGGAAAAAACAAACAGAAACCTTACAGACCCAAAAAAAACGCACCCAAAAACACACACCACAGCTGCTCTAGGAAACTAGCCTATGGTACAGAAACAAGATCGACCTCAACCAGAGGGGATCTAGACCAAAACCTGTGGCAGAGCAATTAGGTATGAGATACCCTTTGCTCCGGCCAGACCCCAAATCGTCATCTCCTCATTGACAATAGACAAGAGGGTCCTAACGTCCGGCACTTAGGCAGCCTTACAAGACTAGTGGAGAATATTGCCAAGCAATTTGCAGTAATCATACAAATTATTTCAAGAGAGACCATACATACATAAAAGGGAGAGACTTGGTGAAAACTTTACTATTTCCATCTTCGATATATCAATTCGAGTACACAAGTCAAACTACTCTGTTTATTAGCACAATTACAATATTACTCTCTCCCTTATTCTGATACCATATGATAGAATCACACAAAAGATGCCCTACCACTCCGATCAAAATAAGCACCAGTTGGGCCATCATCAGGCAATAGAGCCACCTTTACAGTGTTGCTAGCGCCCTCCTCAGGTGCATTGACATGTCACTCTTGACATAACCAGGTGTCAAACAGTTGATACACAGTGAAGGGTACTTCTTGGCAAGAATCCTTGTGTGTGCATTAAGGGCGGCTTTGGCAACTTTGTAGGCTAAAGATCCACCTGTTGGCCACCCATGTGCCTCTATTAAGTTGGCCTTGAAATCTTCTAGAAACAAATCAAACAGCTCATCCAGTCTCTTTTCAGTAAGGTTGTCAATGTCGTCAAATTCCTTCTTAAGTTCTTCATTATTGAAGTTCTGCTCAATAAAACCATAGATATTAACTAACAATAACTAGGCATCCCCATAGTTTTCTGTCATCTGTGCCTCTATACTTAACAAATAACAACAACCAATAAAGCACATGGCAAGGGTGTGGGCTGTAACTACATGAACATTCGGTTTCATACTATCCCAGAAAATGTGAACTTCTGTCATATTTTTGAATGAACACAAACTCAGTCAAGGAATATCATTTAAAGTTTTGTGATAATATGGACATTGTCCTACACTATATGCAATCACAGGCCTATTGCATCTGACGAGACAAGCTACACTGAAACAAGATCATGTATGCAAACAGGAATGCCTTACTTATTGGACATTAGTATGTCAAAAAGGTAGAGAATGATATTACTACACAAGCTTACTCTTTAAAGAATTTGACGACGACGCATAATGCAAGGCAGCATATGTACATAAACCTTATCCTTATTAATATACCGTATGGGCCTCCCCTACTGTTTCCTGTCAAAAAAAAAAATGCAAGGCAGCATAGAAACTTTTCAAAAACCCATATGAAAAGAAGTGTAGTCAAGAGCGCTACTGCAGAAATATTTTGGCATAAATAATGTAGAAGATAATTTGTGAAACTAGTTATTGTCCTGTCTATTTGCAGTGTGGTTAACAAAACTTACTCTTAGCAGTCCAAAGCCTGATGAGACATTGACAATTCTCCAAGAGGAAGATAACTGAAGAAGAGGAAGTAGTGCCTCTGTGACAAGCTTCGCACCATGGCAGTTTGTTCAGTTGTTCTCATACATTCTTTTGCTTCTTCATATGTCTCCTTTGAATTCTCTCATCCATTCAACTCTCTGATCTACATCCATGCTTTCAACCTATCCATGCATAGACAGGTTAATTGTTGTACAATCATATATATTTCTTATTGCGAACGGGCCTCTAGCGTAGCGGTTAGAGCGCTCTAGTAGCACCCCTCAGGTCCTGGGTTCGACTCCCAGTGGGAGCGAATTTCAGGCTGAGGGGAAAAAATCCCCTCGCTTGCCCCATAAGCCAAAGCACAGGTCTAAGGCTCGCCTGTGTCGTTGGTCGTGCAGTCGTTGGTCTAGGGATCACCCGGTTGTTCTCAAATGGGTGATGCATTGTGTCGAGGTGGGGCAAGGGTTCGGGGATTTTCTCGATCTGCATGAGAAGATCTTCTTCTTAATGAAATGCCCGGGGGCTGTCTTACCCCCCGCAGGTCGAGTTTTTTTATATATATTTCTTATTTACCTAGTTTCATTCATAAATCAGAAACTTAATCATGTAATTCCGTATGTAATATGGACAGATCATAGTAAAGAACCAGGTGAGAAGGTCCATGAATCATTGGTGATGAGCAATTGGCTTATCTATGGAGTTGAATCTCGATTTTACAAAATGGATTTGCTGAATTTTGGTGTTTCAGTTTTGTCAGGTCATAAGCGGTCAGTCCGGTCATGGCGATTTGACCGGACCTAGAGACAACAGTCTGACCGTCATGGGGTAAGCAATTAGACCGGCCATGGACTTTTGGAAAATTGAACACCAAATACTTGTGCAGGTTTGTTTGGGGACGAGTTTGTACTTGGTGTCATTGGAATTGAAAACTAAAGCTAAAACTAGATAAAGTTTGACTGAAATTATAAAAAAGGTTATTTTCTAGTGTCCTTAAGCGGTCAAACCGGCCAGTGGTTGGCGATCTAACAGCCATGGGGAGAGTAATCAAACCGGTGGCTACGACCAGAGAACAGCGAAAACGGTTTTTTAGTTGGATGAGTGTGTGAATGGCATGGGTGTCATTGACTAGTTGTGTTGTATTACATGATGCACAATTTTGACTAACGTAAGTCAAGTGCATGGAGTTTGTGCTCGAAATGGTTGCTTAGTCTTTGAATGTACAGGTGGCTTGAAGAAAATTAGCAGTCGACGATAAAGGACCAGGACTAGGTGAGGGACTTGAGCTTCATACGGTCATGTAAGTCTAGGTGAGGCTACATGGTTCAAGTGAGAAGCACAGAGAAGATAAAGATCGTGATGAAGCGAGTTTGTACATATAGTGCGCCAAATGATGAGGTCGATGCACATAGACATTGTTTGGAAGAGACTGAATGCATGAAAACATGACGGCTAGTCATTGGGCATTACGGGTTATGTGTCCAAGCATGTGAAGATGTTTGATGTGAAGGTGAAGATGGAGTCAGGGAAAGATGCCCAGAAGCTTCGTTGAGAGTATTTTGATAGTTGGCCAAATATCGGGTTAGTATCTTGATTAAAACTGCGGCACAGGGAGGCGCAAAGGAAAAGTGATTTCGGTCAAGGAGAGTTGAAATTGCCAAGTACATCAATCACTAATGGTTCATTGGATTGAGTCATGTGAACGCTTTGATAAGTGTTCGTGAGTATGTAAAACCTGAGTTAGTGCGGTTAACGAGTTTCCCCAATAGTCTTAATGGGTTGGACCCATTAGGGTTGTTGCTGGTTATTAAAGAGAAGGAAAGGATGTGTTAGATCCAAGGATTCTCGAGTTTAGGTTTTAGTTCTACCACCTTGTCTCCTTCTATAGTTGTGAGAGAGAAAACTTGAGAGAGGAAAGAGCGGTGCTTTGGTTGCACCGTGTAATCATGTATGAGTACTTCATCCTTTACTATAAATAGATCAAAATTTTATCTCAATCATGTTCTTACTTGCCTTCTTGCTTGGTTTTGCTTATTCTTGGGGAAAATTTATGATTTTGTGCTCGTAGGAGTTCTAATCCGAACTCTTGCTTAAATTATCTTGCTAGAACATGTGAAAATAGATTTGGAAGACCACATGTTTTAAATCCTCACGAGCAAAAAGTAATTTGAGTTTTAGGATTTTTGGTGTTCTTGTGTCATAGATTTGATTCTCTTCATTGTAGTGAACCTGAGCCTAAGAACCTTGTGATCTTGATTACTTTAGGTTCCTAATACCTTGAACAAGTATTTGGATGAGAATCGAGCAAGTTCTTGATATTTGAGGTTTGTGAGGCTTTCAAGTATGAGAATAGGGAACCGGTCAGACTGGCCTTGTGCTGACGGTTGCTGATTTTATTAATTTATATTTCTAATATTGTTTTGTAAAGTATAGTTGGTGCAATCCAAATTTGGTGACTCTTATAGTCACTTGAGTAAAAATTTTGAATACCATTAGGGAAAAAGGTTTAACAATCATTCACCCCCCCCCCAATTATTCTCACCGGTCCTACACATAGATATTAATGTTTAACTTGAACACACAATTCATTTTTCAAACATGGTTGTTGATGTGTTTTATTGTACTAAATTAGTAATTACAAGAAACATGTCTATCCTGTGGTTGATAGACAACAACAAACAGCAACAGAAACATGAAATTACTCCCTCCATTTTTTACTTGACTTTCTGGAATTTGTGCCATCAAACTTTCTAGAGTTTGACCACCAATAGATTTAAAATTATCTAGATTGGCTATACGAAAATTATATCATTAGAATTATCGTTAAAAATTCTTTCATAATACTACAATTTTATTTGTATATTTTAGTGTAAAGTTATAAAAAAGTAGCGGTCAAAGTCACATCTCGAATACCGTGAAAAGTAAAAAATGTCAGGTAAAAAAGAACGGAGGGAGTATTATTTTGTTGACTTTGCCTAATTCTGAAATAGAGGTATATGTTAACTGCTGACAAACTACAAATCAGTACATTATAATATTTTTACTTTAGTTACCTGATCCTTAAGTTGGGCAACCAAAACTGGATCTCGATCGACACCTGAAATTCCCACATTGTTGATCTACAAACAACATGAATTACACAATGATGGTGATGCATTGCAAATAAATCAGAGAGAAAAAAACGCTTCTACAAAAACACTAATGCATATACAAGAAAATATTTAGAGATACAAAAAAGTAATATACCCTGGTTTGTTTTCCGGAATCATGAATCGAAAGTCGAAACAGGTTAGTTTATGAGTGTATCAATAACAGTTCAAGTTTACAAGAGCTGTAAAATCATCATCTCAACTTTAACTAGTACAAGCCTTGTAAAAGAAATCTACTGCACCTAAACTTCTTTTTTTTAAAAAAAACTCCTAACTTCAATTTAAAACTATTGAATGCAACAATGTACTAAGTATATTTTGTTCACTTTTTATATGTATAACTTTGCCAAGTCCAACTTACACCTAAAAGTCTGAATACAATGCATAGCTTTCTATGAGCTCTCAGTGGAACAGTATCGATTCCTACTTCCACAAATTTGCGAGACCCTAAACTTCAAAGGGCAAAGCAAGAAGGGGGAGCCATACTAGGATATCAAGCCTCCCGAACATATCCTGACGAAATCCGCCAGCCGGGCGGTGCTGGAGGGATCGGTGACATCCAACTGATGGAAGACAACATCGGCGTGGCCACCACCGGAGTGCCTGATTCCCTCGACCACCTCCAGCCCCCTCGCCTCGTTCCTCGCTGTCAGCACGACCCTGAACCCCCTGGACGCGAGCTGCCTGCACGTCTCCAACCCGACTCCTTTGCTCCCTCCGGTAACCAGAGTGATCTTAATTACACACACCAGAGCGCCATGAATGAAGCATTTAGCAGCCAAAAGTTCCAACTTTTTTTAGTCGATGGTGGAAAACGGACAAGGAGGAGAGCGAGAACGAGCGAACCTCTTGCTCGACGGATTCGAGATGGCTACCTCCATCCTTCCACTCCAACTCGTCGCGGCGGTGTGCAGAATGTGAGCTCTGTGGCCGGCTTGGAGCTGGAGGAGACGACTCATGATGCCCTTTCTTCTTCTAAAAAGGCGTCTCTCCGCGGCCTAGAGAGTGAGGCAAGAACGGCGCGGCCATGGCGTTTGGCCAAGCGGCCTAATCCTAACCCAGTTTAAAGGACGGGGCACTAAGATAGGCCGAGTGGACAGGCCCAAACTCTCTTCTCGGGCTGGTTTGTTTTCCTGCTTTCGCTTTCCACCTGTTGGTTACTTGGTTTCTTTTCGGCCTATCTACCCTACTCTATAATACACCAAAATTTTCTTTACTAAATCTACCCCGCTCAACCACTCTAGATTGCTCTTCAAGCCTTCTTCTCTTACTCATTGAAGATCTTAAGGCCAAAATCATCCGGATCATACACATCATTGAACCTCTCCTCTCTCTGATATCCCCACCTCGCGACGCTGCTCCACCTCCCCCCCGGCGCCGCGTCCCATCTCCCGCTCCGCCCTCACTCCTCCTCCACCGCCGCCTCCCCCGCTCCTCCTCCTCCGCCTCCTCCCCCGCTCCGCCGCCGCCTCCTCCACCCCCTGCGCCACCGCCTCCTCCTCCTCCCCACCCCACCCCGCGCCCCCGTCTTCTCCTCCCCACACCACCCCGCACCGCCGCCTCCTCCTCCCTCCATCCCTCCGCTCCGCCGCCGCCTCCTCCCCACCCCGCGCCGCCACCTCCTCTTCCTCCTCCCCACCCCACCCCACGCCGCCGCCTCCTCCCCCCTCCCGGCGCTCCGTCGCCTCCTCCTCCCCACTCCGCCGCTCCGCCTCCTCCTTCCCCACTCCTCTCGCTCCGCCGCCTCCCCGCTTCTCCGCTCCGCCGCCTCCTCCTCGCTCCTCCACTCCGCCGCCTCCTCCTCCTCCCTCCCCGCGCGCCCTTGCGCGCCTCTGCTCGACATCGCTTCACGACTCGTCTCGCAGCCACCCCGTCCCCGCCACCTCGACCGCTTCTCGACGGTACCGCTCCTCGGCCGGGCGGCGCGCGAGATCCTCCGTTCCTCGCCACCGACTACGACGCGCCGCGCGTGCGCGCCCGCGACCTCATGAGCGATACATGAGCGTTGCCGCGCCGCGTCACCGGGAGGAGCAGCCGGGGCGGAAGCGGCGCCGCGTCGATCTGTACGGATGGAGCGAGGGCTCGTGACGCTGCGCGCCCCCGACGCCAGTTCCCGAGGCCATGAACGCGCGGCCGGCAGCTCAAGCTCCTCGCCATTCTCCGCGCCGACCTCCTCGCCTTCTTTGGGTGAGATTTGGCATTGACATTGCCACGCTTATTGTTAATTACTAGAGACGAAGGAGACTTTAATCGAAATGTATCCTTGTTGGTTGACGGGCAATTGCAAATGTGTGATGCAGGGAGGAGAACGCGGCGCTGTGTGCACTGGATGCATACCAAGGAGAAGCTCATGACTTGGCTCACCTGCGCATCTGGCGCTCCACCGATAAACAGGATGATCGGCCTCCTTGCCGGAGAAGATTGTGCATATGAAGTTTGTGGCCAACTCACCATCGAATCGTTCAATGTGCACCACGGTGGTTTGGCCGATGATTCTGTTTTGTTTTGTAGGCCGTGCATCCAATCGTGAATCTCATAGACTTGAAGAGAAGGTTGGATGTTGGCGCCGTTGTTTCGGTACTTCCATCCTGCAATACCGGTGATTATGGTTTCTTGCACTTTTGGACTATTACGGTGATGCCGCAATCGAATCGAGCAATGTTTAACTAACCATCCATAACTAAATCTGGTACTAAGAGTTGATATCTAGTCGCATGTTTGAAATTTTCGTAGGGATGACGTTAATGTATGATTCACGATTCTTCTGATTAATTGTTAAACATAGTGATTCACAGTTTGCAGAATGATGTTTGCTTTTGTAATTAGCTTTTGTTTGAGTGCTCATACTTTCTTCATTAACACTAGGAGAGCCCCTGATTTTCATTGAAGTTGCTCTCCTCAAAGATAAGGCCACATCTATACAGGTTATTAAAGTTTGCTACGATTTTATATTTGAATAAATGAGCTTTTAAAGTTTAATAACCTACAAATTTATTCATCCGCAATCAACTAATAGTTTACATAAGTTACCAAAAAGTCACCCATACTAGCCTAGAAGATAGTAGCTGGGCAACTATACGTACTAAGCACTAAAATTGGAGTTTGTAGGGTGTGATGTACAAGCTTTTGCTATATTATGTAAAATCACTTCTGTAAATTATCTTAACAACTTGGTCCTCTCTGGATAGAGGACCGGCTTATCAAGGGTACATGGTCAGGTAGTAAGCAACACAAGTGGGCTAGAATATGAGGGTGTGAGTGCCAGCTCCTAATGTAAAACCAAATCAACCAAATGGGTAGCACTTGTGTTGCCGGCGTTCATACCTTGTCTACCAATGAGCGTGCACCTCTTCAACCGATCCTATTAAATATTTCCCTTATAGAAGGCCTTTCCCTCCGATTAGTCTCCACACAATTTAGCCCAACCTGGTAGAGGCAATCTTTGTCTAATGATGGGTACTTAGACGATATGTGCGACATATTCGTCCAATTTTGACGTACCTAAGGAATTGAAATATGAAATTAAATGACAGTATACAACTAAACATAAAGGGATGCTTCTAAAAAAATCATCAATGTTCAAATCGTCAATTACTTCGATCTTACATTCTCAATGAAGTTCTTAGCAGTGATGTCCTGTCTGTTGGGGCAGTTTTTCTCTCCTGTTGCAATCTCGATGCTTAGAAGACCTAAACTATATATATCTGATTGGGCAGAGATTTCACCTCTGTATAAATATTCTGGAGCCATGTATCCTCTGAATCATATTAACATATAAAATTCGAACGTTACAGTAGGGATGCAAAAAAAAATTATTTTATGAGAGAGAAATAAAGCAATATAAACTCCCAATGTGTTTTGACTTACATTGATCCCATGACATTTTGTTGTTGTCTTTTGCTTTTGAGGCATGTCTACAGATATAGATATGTGATATATCTTTACTCCATGCAATTTGTTTCAGTTGCCACACATGCTAGCAGTTTCTGCACTTGATATCAAAGACCATGATAAAGTTATTGTTTATGAAGGAAAGGGGTTCTATAGTGCACCTCGTGTTTGGTGGTAAGCAGAGTTTGCATTCAGTTTATGAAAATGATGAAATTGACTGAATGTTGCTAATGTACAATGAAAGTAGAGCTGTTGATACATAACATGTTCAAATTTGATATTGATATATGAAGTGTTTTCTTGTTTTCTGTTAGTGAATTAACCCAAATCCTTGAAGTATATCTGGCATAGATGCCTCCATACTGTCCAGATGAAGCTTTGAATTTCTTGGGATTTGTCATTGTTTGACGGATTGCTAAGATCATTGCGTTTAAAGCTTGAGGTTTTGCGTCTATATGGGGGTGTGGGGGTTACTTTTTGGAAAATTGGAAATTACGTGTGGGGGTTACTTTGTGGAAAATTGGAAATTAATTGCTTTGTTGGTCAACAATGTGAGCAAATATTGGCAACTTAGCATTGTTTGGGTGCATGTCCAGAGGCAAGAGCCAGCAGTGAACTTTGGAGCATTAGGTTTGTGATATTGATGTTTCTCCTCTGACCTTACACATTTCAACCATGATATTTTAGTATGTTTTAATCATGTTTATGATGTCTAATCTTTCCTAATCAACGAAATCTCTTGAGTGTTCTCATGATTAGGGGCTTAGGGCCTATTTAATGTTATGGAGCGGATAGGTTTAAATGCTTGTTAGTTCATGCATAACTGCAGTCTCAAGTTAAACAGGGAATTCATGAGGAATCTGTGATAGTTGTGTAGTAGTGTGCAGTTGTTCTCATCGGTAAAACTTAAGCGTGTAGAATACTTTCTCTCTTTTCATTCCCATGCCTCTATTGTATGCTTGAAGTTGGGTGTAAGGGCTCATTCTTTCTTCCTTAACTTAGTAATAGATATGAGGAAGCCAAAGCCAATGGCATGCACAACTATGGCCCTGAATTGGAAGAAACTCTCATAAGACTAATAGTTGAGTGCGAAAGGAAGATTCAAAAAGCCCGTAAGCACTTGGAGGAGGAAGACGCTAAGGCAGCTATTGCAATTTCTGTCACTGAGGTTTCATAGGTACCTTCTGTTAATTACTCTTTCAGTCCCATTAATTATGTTTGATTGTGGACATAAACTAAATGGTGAAATATAATATGTACATGCAAATGCAGAGTAAAGAAGTAATCGATTTTTCCAAAAAAACATTAAGGAGAAGATGAAGGAGATGGATGCTTTTGGTAAATCTGTGCTATCCTTGTTCTTCTTTTCAAGTTTCATTGTGCCGCCCCTTGTTCTCTGTGCAGCCTCCGCCAAGAAGCTGCGCGAGTTCCACGATCTTGACATGCCTGGACCCAAGAACGTCTCCTTGTGGCAGAGGCTGAGGTAGGCTTGCTGTTTCTTTATTGGATTATAACAACAGACATGCACGGTTACCTATCAGAAGATAATCGTGTGGTGTCTTATGAATCAGCGGTGGCTCGAGGAGGCTCGTTGCGGTGTGGCGGAGGAGTCTAGCGAATTCGGTTGGAGAAGATGGGTGATGATATTGCAATTTGGAGAATACATTGTCGGGGTTGATCGAGAGTAGGATTCGCCATAATGATCTTCAATATGGGAATATTATGATATATGAAGAGACCGGACAAGTGACCTTAATTGTAAGTAATTCTTCTGTCGTCCTTTGTTTGTATTCATACAAATAAATAGGCAAACAATCGATTATTGATTTAAACATAAACCGCACCGCTTGCATAATTCTGATCGAGACCCAAAAACGCTGAACTGTGATTTTGTGGATTTTAGTATGTCGCTAAGTGATCGTAGCCCATAGGAATGGGGACAATGTGGTAGACCATTTTTCTGTACCTGATTGGTCTCTTTTATCCTACAGGACTATGAGTATGCCAGTTTTAACCCAGTTGCATTTGACATTGCTAATCACTTCTGAACGAGTCTGTTTGTGATACGATTTGCAGGGCAAGGACGAGGAGTACGTCCGTAACCGGGAGCAGAACATCTCAGACGCAATCGACCTTCTGCCATGCCTCGCGACCGGCATCGACGTCAATGTGATGTTCAGGAAGTGCGCTTGAGGTTTTCAATTTGTTGATTGCTGGTTTATGCGTGTGTGTGTGTGTGTATGTGGTATTCCATTTGTTCTCATGTGTACCGGACTGTGGACATTGCAGGATCGATGACTTTGAGTTCACCCGAGAATGTGCCATATTTGACCTTTTGGATATCCCACTATACCATGGATGGATAGTTGATCCTCAGGTACGCATTTTCCTGGTTTATGCTTCTTTCAACATGGAACAGAATGCTTGTGCTCGGTCCATGAATACATCACTGTGGATAAATAATATATTACATGGGCGAATGATGCAGAACATCAATATCTGGGGGAAAAAGTAGTATGAATAAAACACTTGAGTGATGTAGAGCATTTTTTCCCCTTACAAGGGCATTTCTATGCATGTCCAAGAATAGATCATCTTGATTTTTTCAGCTGTGTTCTGTTTGTAAATGCTTGTGCCTGTCAATTGTGAGATATTGGGTTTCATTGAGTGCTGAGAGTCAATAATATTTGTGTGACATTCATTATGTGACAAAAATATTTGGTTGTACAATATATGAGACGTTAATCTTAATGAATCTGATTGTTCATTTTATTTTTTACAAATTTTATCTTGTTTTGTATTTTACCGTAACGTTAGCACGGGCACACTACTAGTGACTTATAATTTACAAATAAACAAGATGATTTTTTCACCATTGTTTTAAAACGGTTTATCAGAAGAGCCTTTTCAAAGTGGCTTATCGGTATTCTGTTCGTTCACACAAGCACTCAAGTTATGACCAAAAATCATAAACCGCGGTCATAAGCCATAGCTAAAAAGAATCCATCATGGCCACTAGAGATTTACAAGCAAAGGATAACGCATTTGTTTAACAATCTGCCACATGATCGATGCAGTTGCAGGACCGTGTAACATTCCTTTTTTATGTGAGACAGGATTGTTTAACACGGCCGTCTAGCACATGGTCGCGGCAGGATTGTTTAACATGAGTACATGGCCCATGTTCTGTGTGTTGTTGAGTCTCTTCCAGATCTTGCACACATTTGGGACCGCATCAATTGAATTTGCTTCAGCGAGGGCTTTACAGCTGGTGTTAGTTATACAGAGACTGTACATACATGAACACTTGCCCGCTGAAGTTCAGCTTGTATTCAGGATCAGCTGCCAGTCAGCATTTTCGGTCGTGCATATATGGCAACCCTTCTCAGGATTGCCAAGCAGTCGTTCCAATGTGAACACGCGACATGGGGCGAATGTAAATCGAGTGACGGCTCAAGCTTCAGAAAGTCCAGAAACACAGGCTTGTATGTTGCAGGAAAAGACTAGTGACCAACAGCACTAAGGAAAATCAACCTCTCTTAACTATTACAGCGACTGTTTGTTTATTCATCTTCCACCGGAGAGGCCGGACACCGCCGAGACGCCGCCAGACATGGGGCTGACGCCCGTGGTGACCGGGGAAGGGAACGACATGGCGAACGAGTCGAACCCCGTCGTTCTGCATCAGCGCCAGCATGCTGTAGCTCACGAACGTCGGCGCCACCTCCGGCATGGGCGTGTCACCGTCCAGGTACTGCGTGACCTTAATCTCCTAGAGCCGCATCTATGCGAAACTCAGACTGATTTCCAGCTAGAGAGATCTCAGTCTAACGGTTTGATTAACACGGCCCTCGCCCATCGAACAACGCGCCAAGACGAGCTACTCACTCACTCTTGCCGTCTTGCGTACAGGAACAGGGCACTGCTTCCTCTCTCCCCCGACCTTAGTTGGGCCGGGTCGCTAAAAAGCCCGGTTCTTCCGGTCCTTCGTTGGGCAGGGCTGGGCTGAGGTGACCCGCCCGCCTGGCCTACTTTGCGCTAAAACAAGGAGAGATGCTGGGACCGTATCGTGAAGTGAGTGCTTGGGTGCAAGATCCAACATAGTACTTTTTTTAGAACGCTCTACCATCATCTGACTTGTATGTAATCATGCTGGCATTTCCGTGAAATATATATATCTAAAATAGATATTTTTTCTATGCATCGTATGTGAAAAATTTTGAAACTTTTTGATGTCAAGTTTAACTAGTTTACTAACTACTTCAAACAAGAGTGAAATGGAATTTAGCTACAGTTGTGTTTTTTTATGATAGTTTGATTGTAGATATGTGTTGATTTTGGTCCCACTCGGTTAGACTGAAAAGCTGTGGCTTATGGCTGAAATTGCACTGTAGCGACTAAAATTTTACTGTAACTGAAGGTGACTTATTTAACGTAATTAAATTTTAAAAAATTAAAAATAGAAAAATATGTTAGCTCATTACGAACAACACGAACGAATACGGGAAAAAAGAACCGGCAAAAAACTAAAAAAAAAGTCAAAAATTCATAAAAAGACGAAATTTATAAATAGTAAAAAATAAGTCAGAAGCTAAAAGCTGAAGCTGAAATGAGCAGTGCCTAACCAGTAAATCATGTGATCTAAATTTATTTAAAATATTTGAATTTAAATATATTTTTTTCAAAAATATGTATTTATTTAAATTGTTATAGATGAGTATATAATCTAAAACTAGTTTTTTTAAAAAATATATATATCAAACTTACAATGTCCTGATAACATGATGTCCCATTTCGTACTATTATATATCATTTTGAAGTGAATGCTCTGACCGCCCTGCGTACTGCCAAACTGTCGACAAGTCTAGTAGAGCCAGCAAGTAACAAGCTTTATCGTACGCGGATAGGATGAACCATCCTTTGCCTACTGCAAGCTAGCATGAGATTGACAGGATTAGAGTGGACACAGAAACAGAGAATTGTGGCATTTATTTTGATACTTTTTCCGTGCCATATACTGTACAAATTACAAAAGGTTGTTGCCTCCATACTGCATCTCATTCACCAATTATATTAGTTTAATATCTATACTTTACTATGGAAAACATATGTATGCCAAAAATCTAATCATCATCGTCAAACTCGACCTGCTGTATGCCTGGCTTCGACTCCATTGTTGCGCTCGGTCAAGCTCCACCCCAATTGGCGTCGCTCCTACGCCGCTTGTGCTCCTGGCCGCGTTGCTCGCTCTCTTGACCACACTTTGCCAGCCGCCTCGCTCACGCTCTGGCATACACTCACAACCCTGGATTGGTGGGCTGACATATGCCTGAATTGGTCCTTTGGTGCACACCAACATGCCACCGCCTCCACGCGGCCTGCTTTGCCACCTTCCCACGAGGCCACAACGCTGCCCATGAGATGAGTATAATTTTCCAGTATCTATATATATTGAATACATTAAAATCATATGATAGACTAGAGAAAAATTTCTCGATCTACTGGTGGCTCATGATTTTTTTTAATCGGCCAAAAATTTGGGACGATGAGATTTGCGAAGTTGGCATGGTTGCACAATTGCATACATTCATGCATTACAATGATGAGATTAAATTATAACTTGCATGGTTGCACAACTGCAAACATGCATATCCTAAAAGTTATGGGCATCATGTATGTGGTTAATTACTTAACATCTAAATGAAAGAATAGACAGATCTCACGTAGGCCGTCGTGTATGTCGTCCTCGAAGAACATTCGCATAGGACAAGGACATAGAGTGGAAATACATGATCTCTGCCAATATGCACCACTAGTTGCGCCTGCGCGCCATGTCCCTGGCCATGCTACCTGCGCCCTAGACACCATGCTCGTCGCCTGCCATACCTCCATGCAATTGTAAGTGCTTTGCCAGGACAACTCCTTTGAGTTATTCCCCTCTAGTGATGGTGATGGTGACTACGTGTTCTATGTCAGTGGTCTGTACATGCCCCAGTACAGCCACCACATCACGGGGATCGCCTAGCCTTGGTCGACTTGCCAACTGAAGGGTGTAAGCATGAAGGTGTTGTTCATATAGATTAGCATCAAATAAGCCAACCGTGTGGGCAACCAACTCAACTTCCTCACCAGTTGGCTCACTCTCGGTGTTGTCCAACTAGATAACTTCGCCGAGAGCCCATAATTCCACTGTAGTTTTGAGTTCATCGACGTCCACAACGACAATGATGTTGTCACGAGGCTCATGATCTGTGAACGGCAGTGGCATCACGATGTCATGGTGAGCTGCATGTGTCAGCCAAACTCAAATTGGATGTAGTCCTAGATATAGTTGGAGATAAGATGAGTTGGTTGGGTTATTAAGAAATTTGTTTTGTGGGACAATAGCTGGAGGCTAGATCCAATGGCTGCACCACAGGGGATGGCCGATGAAGGGAAGAGGTGGCTGCGCTGCGAGGGACGACCGACAAAGGGTGCATCCGACAATTGCACGGTGGGGGAAAGCCAGATCCAGCGCCTTCCTCGCCTATGGTGTTGTAAACGTTGATTTGTTAGATTAAAGAGAGGATTTTGCATTGTGCACAAGAGGTTCAATATTATTCTACAGCGTGCATGGAATTAGATGCTTAACCCAAACAATTTGCACATTGGGGAAGACGACGACGAAGTGCCCAACGACCTCGTGGCCGAGTGGGGCGTCACCAACGCTGATGACGAGGAGCGATGAGAGGTTGTGGCGGCGTGCCCCCTCAAACTTGGTCATGGCCACAAGTAGGCGTGATACCTTGGGTAGGAGCATGATACGGTACCGCTTATCATGTGCAGCATAGCGCAAAAGTCAAGCCACTTCATGAGCACGGTCGTCTCCCCTATGGACACGGACCGCACCACCATCATGAAACCGAACACATGGAATAGGGGAAGGGGAAGCAATGTCACCTCCAATGGCGCAGGCTCCTCGTTTGCCTTGGCGACCTCCCTCGCCACTGTCTCCCTATTCTAATTGTGCGCACACATGAGCGCGATGAAGTTATAGTGTGTGACTATGATGGGCTTGACCAGGCTGGTTGTGCCTGATGAGTCTAGCACAGCCACTATGTCGGACTGCTTCATCACCATCGCGGGAAGCGTCGCCTCCTTGCCGGTGAAGGCCAACCTCTTATACGCCTCCAACCCCATAAAAACACACCTCACATGGCGAGGTAGCTTGGCGGCCACCTCGAGGGTCGCGAACACGATGACCGTACTGAAGAGCCTGGCTTGGTGCTCATACTCCTTGGGGGTGGATGCTTGGTTGGTGGGCGACATGACAGTGCCGATGGATATGAGCGTGAAGTAGAGCACGGGGATGTTGATGCAGGAAGGGGCAACAACGAAGGCGACGCCACTGTGGGTGGAGGCCAAGGGAGGACTAGAGGCCGCCGATGAGGGAGCGGACAGTGACAAGGAATGAAGGGTAGGAGACAGTAATGTTGGTGGCGGCGTCAACGAGGATGGGGCAGTTGGGGAACGGGGAGGAGAGGAGGAAGAAGGCGTAGGCGGCGGCGGTGGTGGGTAGCAACTCCGCCGGGAGCAGTAAAGCTCCAGAGGCTGTGGAAGGTCTGTGTGGCGGCGCAGAAGCCACTGCGTGGGTCGATTTCGGTGGGCTGCTGCTCGGCCATTAGGAGGTGGAGTGCGGAGCTGGGGTCAGGGTTTCGCCTTTTTGGGGAGATTAATTTTCTTGTTGCGGGGAGCAGGGAGGGCTGGGGTTGCAATGCTTGGATGGAGAAGAAGGCATAAGTAGAGAGGAGAGGTTGAGATGTGGCTAATCCCAACATGTATTAGGAGGGGTGCTGGCTAGGGCCCACCTATCGGCGCCAGTTTTGTGAGAGGGTGGTGTGATGGCAGAAGAACCACCAAGGGGGAGTTGGGAGTGGATGTACTATCACCACTAATTTTTTTTCTTTTAAGTAGTAGAGATATGGAGATAGCCAAAGCCAAATGAACTAGCTCAGCTTTTCCACGAGAACAAATGATATTGCTACCATTTTGGCTTGTTAGCATCGGATCCCATGCATAAATACAAACGATCACCCAAAAAATATAATCCCACACGCATGCAGTTTGCACAGCACAACAGGAGTTGGGTTTGCTGTTTCTCCCCCCGTAGAATCAACTGCATGACCAGATCAATCATCCTTTTCCTTTGGCTCACTAGACAAGATCACAAGGACATCAATTTACACTCGAGAAAACAGTGACCCCATCTCACTAGTAGCACCTACTTGGCCGGCCCTCACCTCCCTACACAAACCTCCAACACAACACAACAGCGCACATGACACAGACACCCCCAAATCCCAACACGCTAGCTCCTGGTTGCTTGCATCCATACAAACACACTGAAGCACCTCCTCTAGCTTCTTCCCGGAGCCCACTCCCCATCTCCCTTAGCATGAGAGACACCGGCACTCTACTACCAACCATGCTGCTTGCAATGCTTCTCCTGCTAGCGTCCGAGCTTGCCACCTTCAGCTGCGGCCACAGGATCCCCAGGGACCCCAGAGCAGACGTAGCGGCATGGAAGCTCGGGCACGTGACGCCGCCGACGGCACGCGCAACGTCGTCCCCGATGGTGGCCGGTGCCGGCAACGCGGCGGCAGAGCTCGGTGAATCCAAGAGGCTGGTTCCCCAGGGCCCTAACCCGCTGCATAACTAGCACAGGTTCTTCTTCGCTTCCATTTCCTCGCGCAGAAGAACAGTCACTAGTGCACAATACAACCACACACACACAGTGCCGTAACTGTAATTAGCTAGCACAGTACGTAGAGCTCTCAAGTCTGAATCCAAAGACAAGAGCCGTATCATGTAATTACATGTCTCCTTCTCTTGCTTCCTTGTGTTTTGTTCTTTCGAGCAAAGATTTGAGATAGGAGAATTATTGGGAGCTTTCAGTCTTTGTTGTTGCGAGAGTTTGGAACAGCCGGCCGGCCTTGTGTTTTTTCCAGGGTGTTTAGCGTCATTTCACTTTGGCGAAGGACCGAAGGTAGTAAACGGACATGGGGAGCCAGGACAACCTGGTGCTTTGCCGCGCCTTCGCTAAACTATGATTACTACTTACTAGCCTTTCTGTTCTATTGCGACTTGTGAGCGTGCTATCATCGCTCACATGGTAAGAAACATCGTGTAGGAGATTAAAAAAAATTTGTTGGCAGTTTAGGTTAATCTATATATTGATGCGACAAAAAGGGAACTAGAGATACAGTCATGCGGTGCTGCTGGAAGGTCAAAGAGCAACCGCTCTGCGCAGTTTGAGTGAACATTAAGCCATAATAATATACTCTCGTCATCAGAAACATGTCAAGGGGAACATGGTGGTGAGTCCTGACTAACATGGTAGTAATATGTTGCGCAAGGACCATAGACAAGTACCGGTATATTACTGCAAGAGGGTACCATCCTCACCTCCTTCCCAAATTTACATCATCTATTTATTACGAAAAAATCGATGACAAATACTTTAGAGTCACTAAAAAAAGAGAAAAAGCTAAAAATTTTCACAAAAAAGTAAAACATCTGGCCTTTAATAAAGTAGGTCCTAATTAAGCAAAAACTATAGTAGCCGTTATACATTATTGCTTAAAATATATTTCTTCTTAGTTTAAAAGAGATGATAATTCCCTCCCTCCCTAGTCTCCTCGTCGGAACGGAGCACGTGGCCAATTTTCACTCACCACCTTGGTTGTCTGGCTAACGGCTGATGAGAGTTCACTTGAAACGTAGGGGTCAGCACGCGAAGCCCCTGATCGTGGACCCGGGGTTGTACATGTCATGCAAGCAAGACATCTTCTATGTGAGCTAGCGGTGTGAGCTACTGACGGCGTTCAAGCTGTTCACGGGGTTGCCGTGGGTGGCGTTGTCGCACGACTTCGTGGAGTACGTGGTGTGGGGGTGGGACAACCTGACGCGCGTGCTGCTCATGCACTACGCTAACTTCATCTCCTTGGAGGGCTATTTCCAAACCATACTTTGCAACTCACCACGCTTCATGCCCACCATCGCCAACCACGACCTACACGACATCCAATAGGATGTCCCATCGTGCCAGCACCCGCACGCACTCACGCTCGCTGACCAGGAACGCATGGTGAGCAGCAACGCGTCGTTCGTGCATGACGACCCCATGCTCAATGCCATTGACGATGAGTTGCTTCTCGGCCGCAAGAGGAACGAGAGCACCAGCATGTTCGTGCCTTTATCGGTCTTTGCTGATGCTAACTCAGGCCTGATGTTCATATCAACCAAGTCAAGCTGTGCGTTGACACCATCCTTTGTTTTGACATGAATGTTTAGTAAAAGACCAATCAACCTGTCATATACATTCTTCTCTACGTGCATGACGTCGATGCAGTGGTGAACTTTTAAGTGCTCTCAACAAGGTAAGTCCCAAAATATTGATCTTTTCTTCCAGACGTTCTTCTCACAGGTTGTCAATTTACATCCCTTTCCAAACACAACATCTAAATCCTTAACCATATCATAGATATCTTTCCTGCTTAAATGCCTTAGAGCTGAACTATTCTCGTTCTGTCTGTCGAATTATTTCTTCATCCTGTGATGAACCGTTGGCGTTTTAGAGGAGTGAAAATGTGGAATTTGCAAATTTGCAGATTTTTCTAAACAGGTTGCAGAAATGGATGATTTTGAGAATTTTGAGTCATAGGATGATTTGGTAACCTAGATCATTAGTTTTAGGTTGCATGAGACACGTTATTATTAATATGGGTCAAATTGTGAAGAACTTGTATCCAAAAATGATTTCTTTATCTTTGGATGTGCAGAGTCGCTTCGAATAAACTATGGTAAACAGTGAGAATCGAGGTTACGCTTATGCAGGAGCCGAGGCTCAAAATAATCAAGGATGCCAGATGAGATGGTGAGCTCAAGTATGGCACAAGAAAGACGAAAAATATTGAAAGAAAGTTTGAACAGCGGGTTTGCATCATGTAGCTTGGTCGGTCCAAGTGAGGCATAGTCCGGTAGAACCGAAACGGGAGAGACTTACCGACACATGGCAAGCCAGTAGTACACCTACATGTGGCAAGCATGACAATTGTTTGCAATGGAAGGAGATGACCGGGTGAAGGAATGGTATTTTGATAGTTTAGACAAATAGTAGAAACTAGCTTGAATCAAAACCACAACGCTTGAACGGTGTTTGAGCGGTTTAGGCCAAGGAGAAGCTGGTTTGATCAAGATAGATCAAGGCTAAAGACTTAGCGGATTCAATCTTATGCGCTTTGAAAAAACGTGTATAAGTGAACATGTATGAGTAAAACTCGTGTGTGTGGGGTTATCGGATTTTTCGTTGTGCTAAGTAGATAATATCCACTAAGTGTTAGATGTTGCTGGCTAGCCTATTTATTTAAGTGGTTAGGATGGAGACTTGTGGTTAACTATCCAACCTTTCTCTCTTGTGCTCTCTTATTTAAGGTTAGGGTTTGAGAGTTGAGTGTTTTGTGTGCTCTTTGTCCTCTAAGATAGAATGCCTGTAAAACTTTCCTCCTTAAGCAACAATATAATCAATATTTGATCATCTCCATGGTCATATCTTGTTTTGATTGATTTACTCTTGATTTAGTTGATTTGCCTCTTTGCTCTTCCCTTTTTGATCTTGCTATGCTAAAGACGTGTAAGAAATAGAGATAATTTCAGAAAATCAATCTCCATTCATCTAGTCACTTGGTTGGCAAAATCATGAAGAAACCCAGTATTTGTTGTTTTTACCTCTCCAAGTTATTTTTTGATCTAACTGTTTCTACCACGATTTCTTTAGTATTCTTGCTTGTGAGACATGTGAGAGCTCATATAGAGTTATCTTGACAATCATCCACCCACGAGCAAGTCATATTCATAATTTGTGATTTTTGACTCGTTTTTTGTGAAGGTCAAAACTTTGGCAACGATTTTCTTATCATTTATTGGAATAGGTTCCTGACATTCTAGAGAAGGTGCATACCAAGTTTTAAGTGATTTAGAGCTTTGATTTAAGAGTTAGCTCAATTTTAGATTTTGGTCTAGTTTTAGTGCAGCAGAGCTTCATGAACCAAAAGATCTCAATGCTCTCAAGTTCTTTTAGGTTTTTTTTGGATGATATAGGTTTATAAGGTCATGAACTTTATGATTTTTTTGGATTTGAAACAGTGTTGTTTTTACTATTTATGGGCTGAAAATCATGTAGCTCTGAGAATTTTTTGATTTTTAGCTGCTTAATCTTTATAGCTTCCTATAACTATTGGAATAAAGATTAGGAGAATACTTTAGAAAAAATTTGAAGGGACCATTCATCTCCCTCCATTATCATACCGTTCTTACAAAAAAAACTAATTAAAAATTGTGGGTACTCGCACCTGGTTGTTTTTTAATCCTTTGTGAAAAGTTGTTGGCAAACACGTACAGAACACGAGGGCATGTGCTAAGATAACAAAAACAAAGCTAAAAGACCATATCGAACTCTGGTTCGGTCTTCTCGGAGGTGTAGGAGGTGCTAACACCTCTACCAGATCTAATCGTCCATCTGCCAGGGGTAAGGTTATACATTCATGTGCACCCACGTTGATTAGACGGTTAAGTGGTGAAAAAATGATGGCTGAGAGGGGAGGAACTCAACTTAATAAACTCGGTGGGCATGCGGGACAACGAAAAGGTTTGGTGTTGTAATACAGAGAAGGTTCGGCGTTGTAACTGTTCGGACAAAATTACTTTTTTGCCCACTTTACCTAGCAC
The DNA here is from genome assembly GCA_036346575.1 of Dendrocalamus sinicus. NCBI lineage: Eukaryota > Viridiplantae > Streptophyta > Magnoliopsida > Poales > Poaceae > Dendrocalamus > Dendrocalamus sinicus. Next base: position 11,714,349 of record CM070650.1, read on the forward strand.
CACTCCTGCACATCACTCAGAGACACTGAAGGTATTAAGATCATAAGAACTGTTAGATGAGCTATATTGGACGACTGAGAACAAGCGAATGTACCGAACCTAGACTCATCGAACATGCCTGGTGCGACGCTGCTCCTCTGCTCCTGCGAGCGGCATTTGAGAATCGCGTACGGGTCCATGTTGCCTGCAAGGCGTACTTTGCAACCACGAAACTCAGCAAGAATTGATGCGATCTATAACAAGAGCAATAACAACGAAAAGAGCAACAAGTCCTGAACTTTTCATTTTTGGGTGATCTCGATGTTACCAACAAATTACTCGATCAAGTATCCAAAACTACATCAAAACTGAACAAGAAAAGTAAAGCAAACCGATGCGTACACAGGTAATCGGTGCTCTGGAGGCCCTTGGCTCCGACGAGCAACAGCTCCAGCGTCCCCTGCACCATCTTCCTCCGGCTTACTGATCTCGCCTTATCCTACCGCCTGATCGGTCAGGAACTGTGCTGAGAACGGACGATTAGACGCCGAGATGGAGAGATCCAATCCAACACCTGGGGTCTATTCATAGGCGTTGAAAAGAGACGCGCGCATGCGTTTTCTTCCCCCCGCACGGCCACACCACATGGAGGTGGCGGCGTGGTAGGGCAATGGCGTTATGCACGCAAGTCAATGCGCCCCGCCGTGCGTCGTCCATGATGGATAGGTGGCTTCTTCCGCCGGTTTCGCGCGCGCAAAAGCCTGGAAACACGTCCACCTGCCGTGCCAATTGGATGAGGATGCACAGAGAGTTGGAGGGAGGCGTTGATTCGCGCGCTCTGTCATCATTCGTGAGATCGTCTCGGCGGACGTCGTCGTCATGTGCTGATGTATGTTCCATGGACGACGAAAACTCTAGCCCGGGTCGGTAGAAACAAGAAGAGCGCGATGATCGTTTTGGTCCGAGTTCAACTCGGCCCGGGCCAATGCTGCATATATGGACGGGATGGGCTAGATTTGGGCTGTATAGTGATCATATTGGGCCAACCAGATGGTCCAGGTTTTTGTGTTACTTTGACATTTGGAATAGGGATCTTGAATTTGTTTTCCAACTGGGATATTGATTCGACGCGCACGCGGCGTTTAGGCGTAAGATGGAAGCATACAACTACTTATTATAGTGCTTCTGTTTAAGGCAACCTCGTGTGTTCTTTATTAATTTCTTAATAACAAAATTGGTGTTACTCCAAGGGGTGCCAATAAACAGTGAAAAGACGGCGATATGTTCTTTAACACAAAAGCTCCCAGAGGACGGTGTTCATCGAACTAAAAAAAACTCTAAAAATGTTGTACTCAAACGCAGTTACTCAATCACGGCCCACAACTAAAATCCACTGAAGCACAATGCCAGAGGAGCCTACGAGTTAGTACTGATCTGTATTCCAGGAGTACCGCGCATTGTTCGCTCCCAAGAAGCTGAAATGTCGTACTTGGAACAAATGAAAATTAGAGAAATTTTATAAGGTTAGAATCCTATAGAAAAGTTTTCTACCAGTCTTTTTGGAACGAAGGAATGAGCTCAAGAGTTCCTATGAAAGTTGTATGGAAGGACTCAATCCATAGGAATTTTAGAGGAAATATAACATGAGCTCATAAAAAAATTTCGTTATGTCTCTTTAAAATCCTATACTGTTTTTATAAAGCATTTAAGCGGTACAATCGAACAATTCCTATGTTTTAGAATTTCATATGATTCAAGTAGATATGTCATCCTAATTAGATCCATGTCCAAACGGGCCCTGAGTGGGTGGCCCGCTGGTCTTTAGAGTGCAAGGAGGTGTGCCGCGGTGGTATGTCGGAACTTGTCCCTTCCCTCGTAAAACGCCGAGATTGTCGGTGGCGCCTTTTGCAGTATAGTGTAGACCAGCGCCGACAAATCTGGCTGCTCTCCGGACGTATAATTTTTTATTTTTTATCCGTTCTACGATCCCAAAAGAAATAATAGATAACACATATCACTTAACGAGCTTCCACGTCGTGGCATATTCAGAATAGCACGGTACCACCACCGAGCTATAGGAGCTCAGCTACCTGAGCTTGGCAACCATCTACAGGATACATGAGTGCTTAACTTAAGCATGCTTACATTGATTTTCACCTTCTGTTGTGTCCAGCTAGCTCGGCAAGCATCTGCCATGATGCGGAAGCTCAGCAAGAAACACGTGCCGCCTGTCACTGCTTCCGCGATTGTAGATGATGCCAAAATTAAAAATTCGTATATTAGAAGGCCAGATTTAAAAAAGTTATTGCAGTGTCATGTATGCTATCGACTTCCAAATCCTCATGATCAATGGGGTGAGATCTACAGGAGTGGTACTTTTCCCTCTTTAAACGGTAGTCCTGCAATGGCAACCATTAAGAGGAAGAAGAAGAAAGAGCTTCCAGGAAAAAGCGTAGCTCACTTGGCAAGCTTTGCTGTCAGCCTGTCATGTAGCTGTCTGTCTAGGTTTGATCTGGACCGTGTTCTGTGAGGTACCGTATAAATTCAGGATTTATTTAGCTATCTCCGTTTAAGTCGTAGTGTGTGAATCAGTAAAAATTACACATATGTGTCCATGTGATATATGATATAAGTATGGTGTTCGTAAGTACAAGTCATCTATTATAATTAAAGGAGAAGAAGAAAGAGCTTCTGTAACACTCGCTGATCAATATGGCTTCAGCTTATTTTTGTACTATTCATAAATTTCGTCTTTTTTTGAACTTTTGGCTTTTTTTAGTTTTTTTACCGGTTCTTTTTTCCTCGTATTTGTTTACATTATACGTGATGGGCTAATATGTTTTTTCTATTTTTAAATTTTTTTAAATTTAATTATGGTAAATAAGCTTCACATCATTCTGATGTTTTTTTGATCATTCTGATGTTTTCAGCCATAAGCCACGAGCTTTTCAGCCGAACCGATCACCACCCAGATCCATCACTCGACCTGTGTACTTTAGCGTTGTCGAGTTACTCTTCGCCGGGCACGACCCGACCACGATCTGCTGAGAGACCTGCACTGTGAGCGTGCTCCACTGTTAGATCTTGGCAAGCGGCATCAGCTGATCAATCATGTAGGTGTCTTTTGTTAGCTAGCTCGCGGTTGTGTCGAAACAAAGATATTTAGAGGTTGTTTTTCAAGCTTTGTCGTATTTTTGTGTCATAAGTGTGGTAAACCATACTTCTTGTGGCGCCCAAAGACGCTACATTTATTGCAAATTTTGGTTAGCAAATGAGTAGGTTAAGAAAATATGGCACATCACAACTACGACTCAGAACCAAACGTTTGCCAAAAAAAAAATCAAACTTAGCTAACTTAGTCGAGGCAAAGATTGGCGCAAACCAAACAAGCCAAACAAAGCTGGTGTTAGCATCGTACAGTAAAACAGTTCGCAAGATCGGTACACGCATGTATATTAAGGAACAAGACCATAACGAGCATGTGCTGCTGCGTCTATCCCCCCAAAAAAAAAAGGAAACCTTGAAATGAGCTTGGATTTACGCACGCACCTGTGGGTCTTAGCCTCTGTTACAGTAATCCCGCACAAAGCAAGCCATTTCTGACGGCAACATCACACTCGCACGCTACTGCAATCGAGTGATCATCCTTTTACCAACCATCGACAGTAACAAAAGGAGAAAAGGCAGAAAGCAACTGAACCATTTCCTTTCGTCCCTCGCGCACGAGAGAAGCAAAGAATTTCCAGCCTTTACAAAAAAAAAAAAAGTCCACTAGAGCACTTAGCACTAGCAGCCAGCCATTCACATGGCGCCAAACCACGCATTAATCAAATCATCCATGGATCGATCAGGCTTTAAACAAAAGTGAAAAGGTCAGATCAGATTACTGAAATTTGGAGCGCCAAATTTGAGATTTGCGCCACCAAACCACATCCAATTAGCTGTTCTCGACGAAATTAAAAGCCCCTAGTCTCTGTCGTGTATTAGTATCAAATTTTAGTACTATTACACAAAGCTACATATCTCGTTTCCCAAGAACATGTCTTGTTTCCACCTCCTAGCATCTGATCTGACCCTAAACATACCAAAATTTATTCCCTTGATAATAAAATATTTAACAGTATCCACAAGAAAATTTAAAATTTTAACCCTAGCTAAAAACGAATGCAATCTAATCCCCAACAGGAAAAAAAATAACAGCTGTACACAACCCATTGCTGCTCGTCTCATCTCATCTCATCTCAGGCCCGTTCCCAAATAAACCTTGCCATCCGTCACCAACATGTGGGCCCGGATGTCAGTACGACAGGGCATACCATCCTACCCTAACAACTGACAACTTGCGCCCACGGTCGGGGCCATCCGAAGAGGCCAAACGGGCCCCCGTGTCAGTGCCCCTACGCTGAAACCCACCCCCAACGGCGAACGATGGCGACGCGAGCAGCCAAGCCGAAGCTAGAGGTGGGAATTGGCGTCGTCGCGTGCGCGGCGCCAGCCCACCGTGCCGCCGCCGCGCTTGCCGGCCGATCATCCGTCGCGCCGCGTCGCGTCGCCCGCCTCGTCTTCGGCCAGCCCAAGCACGCCCAAAGCCACCGTCTGGCGTTTGTGCGTGTGCCACCAAGCCCAGCCCAAAGTAACTATACACGACAAAAGCGATAGCGACAATGGTAGCGGTGACCGCTATCTTTCTTTCTCTTGTATCCGTCTTATTAAAAACCTACTTAAAATTCGATTCTATTGTCTCATGTCATTTCACCTTCGAACTTGGTCATTTAGTCCAATGGAATGCATATCTTGGTGCAAATTAGACTATGGCGTACGTGGACATCGCCCGACAATCTAGCATAGGCCTACCCAACTAGTCAAATAGAAAAGCTCAAGGAGAGTCATGAGTACAATTTACTATAGTTAAGAAATCAATTTTAAATAGTTTCTGGCCAACCGTGCTCTTCGTGCGTCTTGCGCGCCGAGCACGCCCGACCGCCGCTGCGCGCCGCGTCGCGTCGCGCCGCGTCGCGTCGCCACCGCGCCGGATTTTGAAGCCCCCGCCACCATTCGCGTCGCGCGCGCGACGGCCCGCCACGCGCACGTCGTCGGGCAGCGTGTTGTGCGGCGCGCGTCTTGGCCGTGCCGGCCGCCCAAAGAAGCCCGGCCCAAGTCCCACCTCTAGCCGAAGCCATGGCCAATCATCCGGACTCGAACAACCGATGTGCGCCCCGCATTGTCAGGCGACGGCGGCGAGGAGGTCGTCGCGGGCGCCACGGCGGCGGAGCAGGTCGTAGGGCGCCCAGAGCGCGTCGAGCGGGCACGGCCGGCCGGCGTCCAGCCGCAGCCACGGCTTCCCCTTACCGCTCCAGTGCAGCAGGCTCACCGGCCCCGGGTGCAGCTCCCGGCACTGCCCCGCCACGTTGTCACCGCCGAGCCCGTGCTGGTTCCACCGGTGCTCTACGGCCTTGACCTCGCCGGCGAACACCAGAAGGAACGGCGGGAGGGACCCCAGCTCGTATATCCTCGCCTCCTGCTTCTGCACCTCCATCCAGTACTCCAGCTTCGCGGTGTACCCGCCGGCTCGCCACCTATCCAGGTCGATGACCATGACACCGGTGTTGAAGTAGCACGGCGCGCGCGCCCGGTTGGCGAAGATGGAGGAGTACTCGGGGTGGCGCCAGAAGGCGTCCGTGAAGTAGGGGGTGAAGTTGGCGTGGCAGTACTCGGGGGCGGCGAGGGCGGCGCCGGGGCCCAGGTCGGTGGCCCAGAGGCGCGCGACGTCGTCGACGACGAGGAGGTCGGAGTCGAGGTAGAGGACGCGGGAGACGGAGCGGGGGAGGAGATTGGCGAGGTAGATGCGGGCGTAGTTGAGGGGCTGGTCGAGGGCGCGGCGGACAGAGGCGGAGATCTTGCCGCGGACGAGGCGAGCGTCGAAGCGGTGGACAGTGGCAGGGAGAGTGGGGAACGCCGCCGCGAGCGCGCGTCGGAGAGCGGCGAGGCGGCGCGCCGAGTTGGCCGAGGAGGCCACAAAGTGAAAGGCGATGGACTCCGGGCAGGCGGCGTGGCGGAGCACGGAGAGGACGCCGGCGAGGGAGCCCCGCAGGTAGGTGGCGTCGAGCGTCATCGCGATGTGGACCGTCGGCGCGCCCGCGCACGCCGCGCCGTTGCGGAACGCCGGCGCCTCCCGGAACTCCGGCAGTTCCCCGCCGGCGGCCGCCACCGCCGCCGCGCACGCCGCAGCGAGCAGGACCACAGCGAGGGCGCGCATTGCAGCCGCCAGGGTGGGATAGATGGGAGTGTGTGTTCTTTTATTATTCTCCTCGTCTCTGAGAAGAAGAAGAAAAAAAACAAAGAATCAAAAGAATGGAATTTTTATGGACACGGCATGGGTGGGGAGATGAGACGACGAGGAGATGAGATGGGAATATCATGGGATGATGCGGAGAGACCGGGGGGCCGGACAGGCTGGAAAGAGGAAGACGTGTGACGGTATGAGGTTTCCCCGTGGTTTTTCGGCTTGTGTTTTTTTGAGTTTTTCCGGACGTTGGGTTGGTTACTTTCGACGGGGAGGGAGAGGGAGCTGGCTGTAGCAAACGGATTTAATAAGAATGGATAATATTTTTTATATTTGTTTTTATATTTTTATCAGATATAGATATAAATATAAATGTCTCTGTTGCGAATAATATTGAATACAGATACAGAGTAAATATAAATCAAAACAAATATAGTCACTACTAATACTATTTATGAGAACATAACATCCAAAATCAATACAACAGTTGAGACACTCTTAGGTGCCTCTAATATTGCTGTTGCACTAGTACAGGGCCTCCAACGAAAAGAATTGTTCATAGTACCCCCATTTCCATCTCATTTCACACCTTTTTTCCTCAGAGATTTGGTTAAGTTTAGTGGGTTTGCGATTATATTAAATTAATTAGCTTGACCAGCATGGAGTGTGTGATTATGTACAGAGTTAGTACTAATCTGACAGCAGTGTTAAGAAATCAGGGCCTAGGATCAAGAGTTCTGGCCCAATATGGGCACCCCACCGTAGGCTATAAATAGAGAGGCATATCAACTCATTATGTACACCTGATGCAATTGAGAGCAATAAAGAATACCAGGAATTCTCTCTATCCTTTTGTGTTCAATCTATTATTCTGTGATTGATTTGCTCTTATTCTAGCAGAGGAATCGCTCGAACTGGTCGCCAGCGACGGTTTCTCAACAAGCAGAATATGATGTGCTTCATCCCCATGTTTATCTGGATCGGCTAATCACTTGCCAAAAAGGTACATTTAATGATAGTATGATATCCTAGTAAATAATTACCATTACTCGGATTGGGCTTCGAAAAGACTGAGCACACTTGAGGCTTGAGGCCTTCAAACCGACCAGACCAGTGGGCCGTGGCCTGTAGCCCAGTGGGCCAGTTATCCAATAACCTTAATTCTCGTGTGCTATCATATTTGTATTCGTTTTCGGAAAAAAAAATCTATATTTGTTTTCGATTCGAGACTATCGAGAATAGTCCGAACCGAAACATTTCGTATTCAAAATTTCTCTGGATCGATCAAAAACTATTTGATCCATTTTCACCCCTACTGTCTGCTCCCGTGCTGCGAGTTTGGGCACGTCGCGTGGGGGTGCAGCAGTGCGGCCTCACGGCGTCAATGGAGTTGACTGCTTCTATGCATGTACTTTTGGACATATGCACATCTCCCATCATGTTGTGGCTGAATCTAGTTCCCCAATTGCGTCGTGGTCAGATCTGTCCACCGTCACTCACACATTTCACCGTCGCCAGAGGCAAGGAAGATGGATCTAGCCTCCCTCCTGCCACGCCACCACCCAAATCCAACCTCCTTCGCTTGCCCTGGCCGCCGACCACCATTGTCCGCCTGTTGCTCCGTCGCATCCTTTCCATCGCCGCGCTACTGCCCACCGTCAGCTGCCGCACCTCCACTCACCGCCATTGGTTCGTTATTTCGGCTCGTTAGGCTTGATTTTTTAATTTTTCATGTGGCAATCTCGATTGGCAATGCTGAAAAGCTAAATTAAATTTATACCGGATAAATTGCACTGAAAAATCGAAAAAAAACAATGCCCGCTCTTGGGAGACGCACTACATGTGCATGCGCATGTAGGGGTGTGTGTGGGTCTTCCTTGATATCACAAAAAGGGAAAATAAAAAAGTGAAGATTATTATCTAGTACTACGGAGTAAAGATCAGTGTGCACTGCTACAATAATTTACTACAGTACCTGAATGCGTTTTGTACCCGTTACAGTACAGGAACAATCACAAGCATCGTTTTTTCGGTATAATTGAACTTCACTTTTCTAAACTGGAGATAGAAAAACTACATAAAATTGTGAATTATATGCAGGAAAACGGAACCAAGACAGTGACCACTGACCAGTAGCTACCCAATAGTCTAGTACTCTACCTTAACAATACTAACATAGCACTGCCATGACTTTCGGCGAAGCAGATGCATAGAGCAAGCAACTAGCAACCATATTAAACTCCTAAAGTCTAAAAACCAAAGCGCAAATTCCCTATATGTCATGGAGAGTTTGGGCCTGTTTGATTGGTGCCTAACTTTGCCATGCCTAAGTTTAGGCAATATGTGGCTGCCACAGAAAGTGTGGCTGACAAAATCGAAGCCACACTTGTGGCAAAGTTTGGCAAGAAACTGAGTCTATGACGTGTGGGGCTGGGTGCTAAGAAAGTGTGGCATGCCACAGTTACGTCAGTGAACCAAACAGCTACCTAAAAACTGTGGCACGTCTAACTTGTGGCTAGACAACTTCTAGTTATGAACCAAACAGGCCCTTAACCCGATTCTTGATTTACCACTAAAAAATATGGTTCCTTCTGTGCCACGGAGTTTCTTCTTTGTACCGCTCGATGCCACTTCCGTTAGATTGTCGTGAGGTTGCTACTAACTTGGATGAAAAAAAGATGGATTTGCCTTTCATCTTCTTCCCTCTCATCCTCCTCTCTTCCCACCCCCTACTATCACCGAATGCCACAACCTCTCCCCCAACCAATTGTTGGCCCTACCAGCTTCCTCCCATCCTCTAGCCGGGGATGTCGCATCCCTTCCTCTCATCGGCTTCCCTTATCACTGCCGGCAAGTCCCTCTTCCTAACCGATGGTTGCACCGCGATCAGGGTTAAACATTCCGGATGGAAAAAATTAGCCACCCAGTGAAACAACCTAATTAAGCGAAATTTTAGGATTTTGTTCGTAATTTCGAACGAAATTTTTGGACTTCATTTGAATTTTTGGTAAAATTTAATTAAATTTGGACAAAATTTGAACAAATAAAATTTTGGACAAAATTTAACCAAATTATTTCCCTTTTGCTGGGTAACAAAATAACCAAAATTTTCAAAATTTCATTCAAATTCGTCCAAAATATTTAACCCTGACCGCAACGACATTTACTTGCTTCCACTCAAACAACCTCACCAAGCTACCAACCATGAACTCGAGGAGCTCCACGGTGGGTATGTACCAGAGGCACAACTTGCGGTCACCACCGAATAGCATCATCTTCGGCAGGAACTCCTGTGCCACCGTCCACATTGTCTCGGCTAATCTCCGCAACCATGAAGTTGAGCTCCGTGCCGTTGGGTAGCACATAGCCATCGAGGACCTCGTCGGAGAGCATGGAGTGGGTAGGATGAATTGCGTGATAGGTGTAGCTAAAGCCCTTCCATCACGATGGCTTTGAGGTACGGCATCACATGCAGGTCATCTCCCTAGAACTCCTCCCTGGTGCTCACACATATACCTTGGCTTGCATCTCTCCGGATGCCAAACCATCTCTACCATGAGCCAATCAAGCGCTATCGCCATGGCGTCCGTCCCTCGTTGAGGAATTCCAAGTAGAGGCTCACCAGCTTCCTGTCAGTGAGCGCGTGGTCGCCTTCTTCGGGCAGCTGGAGTGCCAGGAGCGAGTCCACATAGCATGCGACGACGCCATGACCATCATTTGTTGCAGCACCGTGCGTGCGGTAGGACTGGATCATCGGGAGGGAAAGATGCTCTTGCTGTTGATGGGCACGTCGTAGGCGCCCCACTGCTTGTGGAAGAGCCGCTGGGTCACCGCCGGGAGGGAGGAGAATACCGAAAAGTTCACAAAGGTGGAGAACACAAAGCCTCGCCGCGTCCGCCTCCTTGCGAAGCACATGAGCACTAGCAGGCCAACCACAGACGCCAACGAGGCTTGTAGGGCATTGAGTTGATGTCGACATCGTTGCATGTGAAGAGCACCCGTATGCTCAGCTGGCGGCAGGCGATCGGTGAAGGTGGCGCCTGCCTCGATGAGCGTGTGATGCGCGACACGACTATTGTTGATGAGAACGAGTGGGCGCGGGAAGAAAATGGAAGAAGGCAACACTAACATGTGGGCCATAGTTATGCGAGGGTAAGATGGATATTTTGCGAAAAAATATGATATGTTTTTTTGGAGTCTAATGACAAGCATAGCTATGAGAGCTGTAGTTAAAAGCTTATTGACATGTAGGGAACCATATTTTTCCAATGTCCAATCAGGGCCGGTCCTGGGATTTTAAGGACCCGGGGCGAAACTAGAAATAGAGGCTCTAGTATAAATATCTAAATATAAATCTACACACACATATATATATATATAAATAATTTTACCAACAAACACTTAAAATGCGTTATGTATTAAAGAAAAATTCATATCAAAGAGTTCATATATATTACCTTCAAAATTTCTTCTAACATTTCTAGATGCGAAGTCATTGATGATGGTATTGATATCAATCTCATCCAATAATTTCTTCTCAATACATAAAGTTGCCAAACCGTTTAACCACTCTTGAGACATTGTTGACCTTAAATGATTCTTCAACAATTTCAACTTTGAAAAGTTTCTTTCAGCTGATGCCACAGTCACAGGCATAGTAAATAAAATCCGATAAGCATTAGAAATATTAGGATAACAATCTGTTTCTCTGACAAACTCAAAGATCTCCATAACAGACATTGGTTTATCTGATAAAGTCAATTGCATAACACTTAACTCGGAAATTAGATCATTTAACTCAACATCAGATGAACCATCTAGAGAGAAAGTTTCTGCAAATTTTGTACAACATTCTTTTAATTTAGTTCGATCCAATGACTTCAATGTTGTTGAACTCATTAAAAATCCAAATATACTTCCGAATGTTTAGAGTTCTTCAAATCTACTTTTCAATGAATTGATTGTCATATCAACCATAACAAAAAAATAATTAACTTCAAATTCCTTCTCAGCTTGCAAAACTGCTTCATCACAATCAATTTCATCAAACTGTTTCTTCCTAAGAACACGCCGCTTAACTGGAAATGATGACTCTACATTCATTTGAGCTGCAATATCTTTGGCAATGATCATACTCAAAGCAAACCCTTCATTCTATATATAAGTATTAAAGTCCCCCTGGATTTTGGGGGCCCGGGGCGGTCGCCCCTCTCACGCCCCCCCCCCCCCCGGGCCGCCCTGTGTCCAATTAGAAATTGGGTCAACTATCGATGGCATGGAAATTTAAAATAAAAACTCCCTATGAACAGCCAAAACATGACATGTGCAGAGAGAATAAAAACCGATATCGCAAGCAATCTGGTCGGGTTTCCTTGTCATCAACCACCATGCGCTCCCGCGGAGGCGCGGAGAGCAACAGCGAGACAATTTTCCTCTCAAGTCTCAACCGGCCCCGCTCGTCAGACTCCACCGATGGTTCGTCCCAGCTTCTGTATTGGTGTATTACGCGAACCAAGCCAAGTGTTCGACCAAATTCCTCGCCCCAAAACTCGCCATGTATCTCCCGCTCCTCTCCGTGCTCCTCGTCGCCTGCGCCGGCGCCGCCACGCCGCCGAATGCGCACCCGTGTGCGTCGGCTGCGGCCAATTCCTACCCCTTCTGCAACGCGTCCCTCCCCTTCCCCGCCCGCGCGCGCGCCCTCGTCTCCCTACTCACCCTCGACGAGAAGATAGCGCAGCTCTCCAACACCGCCGCGGGCGTCCCGCGCCTCGGCGTACCGCCCTACGAGTGGTGGTCGGAGTCCCTGCACGGACTCGCCGACAACGGCCCGGGCGTCAACTTCTCCTCGGGCCCCGTCGCCGCGGCGACCATCTTCCCCCAGGTCATCCTCTCCACCGCCGCGTTCAACCGCTCGCTGTGGCGCGCGGTGGCCGAGGCCATCGCGGTGGAGGCCCGCGCCATGCACAACGCGGGCCAGGCAGGGCTCACGTTCTGGGCGCCCAACATCAACGTCTTCCGCGACCCACGGTGGGGGCGCGGCCAGGAGACGCCCGGAGAGGACCCCGCCGTCGTCGCCGCGTACTCCGTCGAGTACGTGAAGGGGTTCCAGGGGGAGTACGGCGAGGAAGGCAGGATGATGCTCTCCGCATGCTGCAAGCACTACATCGCGTACGATTTGGAGAAATGGGGGAACTTCACGCGGTACACCTTCAATGCCAAGGTGAAGGACTTGCTCTTATGAATGTTTTGGTTTCTGACTTATTAGATTTGTTGGCTACTAGTATTCTTCTATCTTCGTATAATTACCTGACAGCAACAGCGCGTGATGCTTACACATTTGGTTTTCTGAACTTGTGAAAACCTATTGAGAACAGACAGTCAACACATTAGCGCTATACTAGTCCGCGCACAGAAAGCAATGGTACATACGAATTCACTAACATGAACTAAATGCTTTAGATTGATTGCGTCCTGATGCTGCTGAAATATTGTAGCAATGAATTATTTCAATTAATGTATTCCCTTTCATGTAATTTGTTGAGCAATATATTCAACCAAAGAATCAAAATACATGCTTGAAATCAGGTGAATAATTGTTTTGAACTTCTAATGCAAATGATGTAAGGGTACATCCATTGTTGGCAGGTAAATGAGCAAGATTTCGAGGACACGTACCAGCCTCCTTTCAAGAGCTGCATCCAGGACGGTCGTGCAAGTTGCTTGATGTGTTCATACAACCAGGTGAATGGTGTGCCAGCATGTGCCCGCAAAGATCTCCTGCAGAAGACTAGGGACGAATGGGGATTTCAGGGGTACACTGCTTGCTCTTCCGCTGAACTGTTCTCTATTATAAGAGCCTTGAGCTATTAGATATGTCAGGAATATCAGGGAATTTCATGATATCAGCTTGTAATTGCATTACTGTTTATGTATGCTCATTTGATTATCTGAAGGTACATTACATCTGATTGTGATGCTGTGGCAATAATTCACGAAAACCAGACGTACACGAGTTCAGATGAAGATTCAATAGCCATTGTTCTTAAGGCAGGTTAGTGGCCTGAAACACTCTCTTTTTCCTTAACATCACATAAGGGATTTTTGACTTCCCAAAGGATTTCTTGGCTCAATAAACACTTTAAAACCAGATACTAAGAGACTAGTGACAATTTTGTTTATCAAGTCCAACTACTTTAAAACTATGTTGTGCTTATGGAAAACCCCAATTTCAGAAGGATAATTACTGAACTTATCCATTTTGAAGTTGAACTTTCTGCTTCCGGTGTGACACCTTGCCAAATCAGACTGTTTCAACATTTTTCTCAAAATAGATTTCTTAGAACAATTTCTGAATAGTCTTCAACCAAGCATATTCCTGCTGAGATGTTATGATTCCACTTTTTCAAGGAATGGATATCAACTGCGGGTCTTTTCTACTTCGACATACAAAGTCGGCAATTGAGAAGGGCAAGATTCAAGAAGAAGATATCAACCATGCCCTTTTAAATCTGTTCTCTGTCCAGCTACGTCTTGGACTTTTTGATAAAGCCAATGAGAATAAATGGTTCACTCGATTAGGGCCTAGCAATGTGTGCACGAAAGAGCACAGGGAGCTTGCAGCAGAAGCTGTAAGGCAGGGTACTGTCCTTTTGAAGAATGACCACCGTTTTTTGCCTCTAAAGAGAAACGAAGTTAGTCATATTGCTATCATTGGACCAGCTGCAAATGATGCATATATATTGGGTGGAGATTATACAGGTTTAAATCACTGGCCTCAATTAAACATTATCCTTGCTTTACCATCCTACATAAACTAATACTAATTTGAACTTCTTCAGGTGTTCCCTGTGATACTACCACCTTTCTTAAAGGCATGCAAGCATATGTTAACCAAACAACCTTCGCTGCTGGATGCAAGGATGTTCCATGTAACTCAACAGATGAATTTGCCGAAGCCATTGAAGCAGCTAAAAGAGCTGATATTGTTGTTCTCATAGCTGGGTTGAACCTGACTGAAGAGGCTGAAGATCATGATAGAATGAGCCTTCTCCTTCCGGGCAAGCAGATGGATCTCATACATAGCATTGCTAGTGTAACCAAGAAGCCCCTTGTGTTGGTCCTCACGGGTGGTGGTCCTGTTGATGTTTCTTTTGCAAAGCAAGATCAACGAATTGCAAGTATTCTTTGGATTGGATATCCTGGCGAAGTTGGTGGACAAGTTCTTCCAGAAATTATTTTTGGGGAGTATAATCCAGGTGTGTTAACAACTTACACTTGTATCCAGTGGAATGAAATACTTGTGGTGGCTGATCTGGTGCACTTTGATGACAGGAGGAAAGTTGCCTGTAACCTGGTACCCAGAGTCCTTCACCGCTGTTCCAATGAATGATATGAACATGAGGGCTGATGCTTCACGCGGTTACCCTGGAAGAACATATCGATTTTACACTGGAGACGTGGTATATGGTTTTGGATATGGTTTGAGTTACTCAAAATATTCATACAGTATCTTATGGGCTCCAAAAAGAATTAGCTTATCACATTCACCAATTTCAGACGTTATCAGTAGGAAGAATGCATACGTACGGAAGGATGGAATAGACCATGTCCAAGTTGAAGACATTGCGTCATGTGAAGCCCTAACATTTTCTGTTCACATCTCGGTTTCCAATGATGGTGCCATGGACGGGAGCCATGCTGTTCTATTGTTTGCAAGATCGAAATCGAGCGTTCCAGGTTTCCCTTTGAAACAAGTGGTTGGTTTTGAGCGTGTCCACACAGCCGCTGGCGAAGCAACCAATGTGGAGATCACGGTGGATCCGTGCAAGCTTATGAGCGCAGCCAACCCTGAAGGCAGAAGGGTACTGCTCTTGGGATCCCATCTTCTGATGGTGGGAGATGAAGAGCACGAGCTGCTCTTCGAAGCATGAAAAAGAAGCTGCATCGTGCGTCATTTCTAGTGGCAGATTTGGAATACTCCGATGACACTTGTACAGCTGTACGAGAGACATGTTGTAAACATTCATTGGATGCAGATACCGTCGGAGCCATTGCAGTAAAAACACCAGCATTAAATTCAACACTGTTCTAAATTCTTGTTTTTCACCTTTCTTTTAACTTTAAAGGACGAATTTTGAATGGTTTTATCTATAAATATAAAGTGTTGCTTATTTTTCATTGTAGCTGGTTTATTTTGCAATGTAACTACTGGTGGTTTTTTTGACGTAATTAAATTTTAAAAATTAAAAATAGTAAAAAAAACATGTTAGCCTATCACGGATAATAGAAAGGAATACGGCAAAAAGTCAAACAACCAGAAAAAGATGAAATTAAGAGACTAGAAGTTAAAAGTTAAAAGCTGAAATCTAAATGAGTGTAGTACATTTCATATTTCAATATAAAATTAATATGATATTCTCTATATAGCTTTAATAAGTATCTAGCTTAACTTGATATTCTTTACATGCATGTATGGAATCCCCATCTGCGCATCACACCAAACGCGCGCGCTATTCCCCCCTCGAACTCTCATCCCATCGCCATCGCCATGGCCTCCACCCTCGCGATCTCCATCCCCGTCTCCTCCCCTCCGCTCGCCGCCTCCGCCTCCACCTCGCCTGCGCGCCGGCTCCACGCGCTCCCTCAAACCCGTGGCCTCCGCTCCCCGGCCCTCCGCGTGGTCTCCGATCTTGCCGGGAACCGCCGGGGCGGCGGCCGTGGTGCGTCCGTAGTGTGCGCTGTCCAGGGCCAGGACACCACCATCCAAGGTATATGCGCGAACTTGATCGGTCTTCCGCTCGCGTTAAATCTCATGTATTGATCTGTTACGAGATTAAGTGGTGAACTACTCATCCGAGTGGTGGATCTCGTAGAAGTTTTCGCTTCGTAGAGACGAGGTTCTGTTTTTGGATTTGGGATTAGATGCTGGAAATGTTTCGGTACGGGGAATCGGCCAATCCGGTGTTGGGTCACTTGGGCGTGCTTCCTCCATCGAGGCAAATGTCTGGAGTTAGGGGATCAAACTATCAGATACAATAAGACTTAGTCAGCAGACTATACCAAATATAATATCAACTAAATCTTACGTGGCAGAGAGAGAAAGAAAGAGAGAGAAGGAAGCTGGCTACTAAATTACAGCTAGCTATAGCACGTAAAAATATGCATTTCACTCTCTTACACATGGGGCCAAATAGTTATTATAATAGCTACCTTATTGTATGAACTATTTTTTTGAAGACTATAGATGAAATGGATAAATATTATAGCCACTAGTTGGCTATACTATTGTACTTACTCTCAAAGGCAGGGCAGCGGAGGCGTAGCGTTGTGGATGCGAGATTATGAATTTTAGCAACTCTGTATGAGGCAATATTCGACGTCTATGCTTCTGTGCCTGCCTCTGTGCTCATGCCTGCCTTCGTGCATGCATCATCATGTGCACGCGAGAGGTAGATGCAGCAAGTGTTTCTGCTGTGCTTCAGGTGTAGAGTCGCGGTTGTGTTTCCTGGGAAGCTCTCGCAAATGTGTGTGTTGCACCTGCGTCGTGCAGCAACTGTGATGTCGTTGCACATTACCTCGCTGTGCGATCAGCACACCCTTTTGGTGTACCTGGATGTATGCGTGAGGGCGTCCGCAATGGTAATAGCTAGTACTAGCTATATAGTCAGCTGACGTGGAGGTGAGAGACAAAAGCAAAGACTATTTTATACTGTTGGACCCACATGCTCCTCTCTCATGTTCTTGAACTACGTGAAATAGATCAGCTATTTGCTCGTCGCTAGTGACTACTCTCTCTCTTACTTTTTCCTTGCCACATCAGATCTAGCTAACTAAATAGCCAGCTGTTGGAGACGCCCTGAGCAAGAATTGGGCGATATCTACCTGGATTTCAATTATTAATTTGTCAGGCAGCTGTTTTTACGAGGGGCACTAGAATCTTAGTATGGAAGCATATAACTGTTGAAGCTAGAGTTATTGTAGGTTCTAGATATGGTATGGTAGTTGAATAAATTGATATTTGAATGCATGGTTCACTGATGCCATCCAACATTAGATATCTTGTCTGTGTTTTGTTACAGCAGTGAGTGGAACACTACTCGCTTTAAGGTAAAGAGGCTAGATCACATTATTGAGACTGAGATGATTTAATGTATTTCATATCACTCCCTTTAGCATAACTATGATTTCTTTTCCCAGTACAAGACATAACCATCAAATCTTGGAATGTTCTACAGAAATGTTTTGAATTGTTTCGGAAATTGTAGAAGTCCATTTGAGAAGCAAGGACCTATGATGGGTGCAATGGTTCACAGGGTAAATGAATTGCCGGGTTTTTTTTTATGTTATAACTCTTCCACTTAGAAATTCCTGACTTGAATGACCCCATAACCATGATATCTTGAAGGATGTACATGAATAAGGGAATACAACTGTAAAGCAGGCAACAGGCTATGGAGATATTAGTATGGACTATAGTGATAAAAACATTTGCAATGAACAGTGAACAATTGAGCTGTTCAGGGCATTCCCAATGCATAGTGTGTATAGTTTGTTTCTAAACATACCACATCATACGGAAACAGTTATCGATACAACCTTCTCAATGCACTCAATTAATTTCTTCTCTTTTGAAGTATCCCACCTCCCCTCTCTCTCCTTCCTTCCAATCCCCATACCCCATCCTCTAACTTTCGTGGTTTTCTTAAATGGGTTGTATCTTGCATGAGACACCTTTAATCTCTCTCTTCTTTAATTCTCCTTCTACATCAGATTTGATCCTACATGACACTTAATGGAAACTACTAACGTGCATTGGGAGTGCCCTCGTGTATTCAAGGCACTATCACACCATTGTGAAGATATGCCATGGTCGTAGACTCGTGGTTCATTGCACGTGTGGAAATTTGAAGTCTCTGACATCTAATGCAAGGCACAGAAAAGACACTTAGAGCAAGTACAATAGTATAGTCAACTAGTGGCTATAATACTTGTCTATTTCATCTATAGCCTTTAAAAAAATAGTTCATACAATAAGGTAGCTATTACAATAACTATTTGGCCCCACGTGTAAGAGAGTGAAATGCATATTTTTACGTGCTACAGCTAGCTGTAATTTAGTAGTCAGTTTCCTTCTCTCTCTTCCTTTCTCTCTCTGCCACGTAAGATTTAGTTGATATTATATTTGCTATAGCCTGCTGACTAAGTTTTATTGTACCTGCTCTTAAAAGCAAGACTTGTTTGCATGACATTCATGAAGCATTGTCAGTTAATAATGAAAAACTAGTGGGCCAAATCATTATCTGACATGCAAATGCTATGTGCCTTCTGATGCTGAAGATCTTTTGAACCAGTAAAAGAGGTTCTACAGATCTTATGTGAACAGACTTCCCAATCTGTATGGTATTTGTCTGACTTCATTTGAGGGTTGGTTTTGATGAATAAGTCTCTGTGCTGTGGTCTTTGTGGGGTTGTGGTAGTTTTTGTTTTTGATCGCTTTTAGGACAAAGATCGCTTTTAGGACAAAGATTCGCTTTAGGACAAAGATTCGCTTAGGACAAAGATTCGCTTTAGGACAGCATATTGACCGCTTTAGGACAGCATCTAGGATAGCATCTTAGCATATGCTTAGCTGGTTCTCAGCCTATAAATTTGTATCCCCAACCCCTCAGATTGGCATGGCATTGTGTGAGAAATAAACAAGAAAATTGCCCCATCTCCTAGTGTCATCCTCTCCATGAGAGTAAGGATCTTGCTATCACCAAGAGCAAGAGTCCAACGACTAACAAGTTGTATCGAGCCTTAGTATCCTGTAGCCCGAGCATCTCTCGCTCATCTCCTTCTCGGCCTCTCCGCAGCCTCACCAGTGTGCAGCAGCCTCGGCTCTGTTGATGACAACGACGCGGACCTCACCGGCTGGAGAGGGAGGCGCGCAAGGGCGAACGGCGCAATGGGGCGCGCAAGACGCCACGAGCGCGGCGGCGGCCGTGACAGCGCGGACGCGCGCGGCGGCGCTCGGCGAGCGCGACACGGCGGTGGCGCTCGAGGAGGAGGCATGCACGGCGGCGCGTGACGGGTCGACGGAGAGCGCGGCCTCACAGCAACGCGTTCTCTCCCGGTTGATCCGTGGTCACCACGAGTACCGGTCGTCGTCGAGGACGCCGGCCCGGCGGCGGGTGGCCTACCTCACCAAGACCAACTACGCCGAGTGGGCTGCGGTGATGAGGTGAAGCTCAGTGCGGCATATGTGGGATGCGGTCGTGCGGCGGCGACGCCGACCACGATCAGATCGACGGGCGCTGGATGCTCTCATCGCCGCAGATCCGCCGAGATGCGCTTCGCTACCAACAAGCGGATCGCCAAAGAGGCTTGGGACGCCATCGCCGCAAAGACGCATCGGCAGCCGATCGCGCGCAAGTCTACACCGCAGCACTACGCACGAGTGGGAGTGCCCGCCTTCAAGCCAGTGAGGACGTTGATGACTTTGCTCTCCGTCTCAACACTCTGTTGCACAAGTTGGTGCGGTTCGGCGACGACACCTACGGCGAAGAGAGAGCCGTGGAGAAGCTTTTCCGCTGCCCCCGAGAAGTACAAGCGGATGGCTCGCCGATCGGGTCTCTGCTGGACCTCTCCACGATGACCATCGAGGAGGCGTTGGGTCGCCTCAAGGTCGCCGACATCGATGAGCCACGCGTGCCCTCGGGACCCGTCACCATTGGCGGAAGCTCCTCCTCACTCGGGAGCGGTGGGATGCCGGCCAAGGTGACAAGAAGAAGGGGAACCTTCTTCCACAACAGCGCCGCAAGAGTGGCAAGCGCGGCAAGCGCGCAAAGGCGCCAGTGGCGGCGATCTTCGGCAAGCAAAGCGCGAGACGAGGCGACTCTTGCCACAATCGCGGCAAGTTTGGTCATTGGGCCAAGGAGTGTCGACACCACGACGCGGCCGGCCCACGCTGCGCAAGCGGAGGAGGAGGAGCGGCCGGTCTGTTCATTGCTTATGCGAGCATCGAACTACCTCCAGCCGCACCGCCGCAGATGGCTCTCCTCCACCTTGACGAGCCAAAGCACACGCCTCCTCGGCGGCGATTCCGCAATGACAAGACCGACGGGTGGTGCTCGACACCGCGCCACCCACCACATGACCGGCGGCGGAGTTCTTCTCGAGCTCGACCGAGGCGTTCGAGGCACCGTCAAGTTCGCGACGCCCGCCGTGGAGATCAAGGGCGTCGGCTCTGTCGTCTTCGCCGCCAAGATCGGCGAGCACCGCCGCCACCGGCGTCTACTACATCCCCGATCTGCGGAACTCCATCATCGCCTTGGGACGGTGGATGAGAACGGCTCGCGTGTCGAGATCGAGCACGGTGCTGCGGATTTGGGATCTTCGACGCCGCCTCCTTGCCAAGGTAACGAGGCGCAAATCGACTCTACACTCTTCACGCGCAGTGGCACAACCCTCTGTCTCGCGGCTCGTCGGGACGACGAGGCGTGCGATGCGGCACGAGCGCTTTGGGCACCTTCACTCGAGGCCACGGCGGCTCGGTGCCACGGAAATGGTGCGAGGCTGCCGTGCCTTGACCATGTGGAGCAGCTCTGCGACGTCTGCGTGTTGACGGCGCAGGCGACTCCTTTCCCAAAGAGGCGAGTTTCCGAGCCAAGGAGAGGCTCGAGCTCGTGCACGGGACTTGTGTGGGCGGTGACACCGCCACACCGGAGGACGACGCTACTTCCCGCCGCTCGTCGGCGACCTCTCCCGCTACATGTGGGTGATGGTCCTCGGCGGCAAGGAGAGGTGCGGACGCCATCAGCGCACGCAGTCGCCGCGAGGCGAGTGCGGCCGCAGCTGCGCGTCTTTGCGCCTGACAACGGCGGTGAATTCACGGCGGCTGAATTCGCGTCGTCATCGCGGCGATGAGGGCATTGGCGCCACTACTCGCGCCGCATACGCCCGCAGCAGAACGGCGTCGCCGAGCAGCGCAACCGAGACGGTTGTGGGGATGGCTCGGGCCCTCCTCAAGCAGAGGGGGATGCCGGTTGTCTTCTGGGGAGAGGCGGTGGTGACGGCCGTCTACATCCTCAACCGCTCGCCTACCAAGGCGCCGACGGCGGGACGCCGTCGAGGCTTGGCATGGCGCAAGCCGGCGGTCTCCCACTTGCGGGTCTTCGGCTCCCTCGCGTTCGCCAAGGAGCTTGGCCACATCGGCAAGCTCGACGACAGGAGCACTCCGGGAGTGTTCATCGGCTACGCGGAGGGCTCGAAGGCCTACCGCATCCTCGACCCTGTCACACAGCGCGTCCGCATCTCGCGTGACGCTGTGTTCGACGAAGGGCGAGGCTGGACGTGGGACAAGGCGGTGGACGATGGTTCGGCCTCGACTCTCAGGGACTTTGTTGTCGACTACGTCCACTTCGAGAGAGCCGGGGGAGCTAGCAGCTCGTCTTCACCGAGCTCGTCCACCTCGACACCTTGCTCGCCACCAGCTCCGGCGAGTGCTCCACCACCTTCGGCACCGGCTACGCCCCACCCTTCACCACCGGCTCACCACTCTCCTGCACCGGCGGCCACACCACCGGAATCGGCCCCAACAGCTTCGGTCCACGATGAGGAGCGCATGGTGGAGTTCGCTACTCCGCTGTCCCACGACGAGGACCGCGTCGACGCCTACCACGACGACGAGCCTCTGCGCTATCGTACCATGGACAACATCCTCGGCGAGCTACCCGTCCCTGGATCGGCGCGGCGCGATCGCGAGGCGGAGTCGCACTTGGCATGCGACGACGGCGAGCCCCGCCTTCGCCGAGGCGGAGGAGACGCGGTGTGGCGTGTCGCGATGAAGAGAGATGGACGCCGTCGAGCGTAACCGGACGTGGGAGTGGCGGATCTTCCGCCGGCCACGCGCGATCACCCTTAAGTGGGTGTTCAAGCCGAAGCGGGATGAAGCCGGCGCCATCGTCAAGCACAAGGCTCGCTTGGTGGCACGAGGCGTGCGGCGGGAGAGGGTCGACCGATGACGCCGCGCGCCGCCGCACGGATGGAGTCCGTGCGACTCCTCCTGCGCTAGCTGCCCGGGAAGGGTGGCGTGTTCATCACATGGATGTCAAGTCGGCATTTCTTAACGGCGACTTGAAGGAAGAGGTCACGTGCATCACCGCCGGGATTTGCGATCCCGGCAAGGAGGGCAGGTGCTCGCTGCGCAAGGCCCTCTATGGCTTGCGGCGAGCACCGAGGGCGTGGAACGCTAAGCCGGACGCCACCCTCAAGCAAATGGGGTTCCAGCAGAGCGCACATGAGGCTGCGATCACCGGCGGGGCAAAGCGGCAACGCCTGGCGGTGGGTGTCTACGTCGACGACTTGGTGATCACGGCACCAAGGATGCGAGGTGGCGGCATTCAAGGAAGAGATGAAGGCCACCTTCCGGATGAGTGACACGGGTCTCTCCTTCTACTTAGGGATCGAGGTGCACCAGATGATTCCGGATCACGCCGACGCATCGCCACGCCAAGCGCGTCGTTGAGCTAGCCGGGCTCACCGGCGCAACCCGCTCTCACTCCAATGGAGGAGAGGTGAAGGCGAGCCGCGACAAAGACGACGGAGGAGGTGGGCGCTACGCGACGGCGTCTTGTGGGAGCCTTCGCTACCTCGCCACACACGGCCGGACTTGGCATTCTCCGTCGGCACGTTAGTCGGTTCATGCAACGGCCGACGACGAGCATCGGCGGCCGTGAAGAGGATCATCCGCTACGTTGCGGGGACTCTTGACCACGGCCTCCATTACCCGAGGTGTCCCGGCGGCACACGCCGTCGAATGCGGCGACAGCGACCACGCGCGCGACATCGACACCGGCAAGAGCACAAGCGGGATTCTCTTCTTCCTCGGCAAGTGTCTCGTTCATCGGCGATCGATCAGCGGCGGTGGTGGCCTGTCGGTGTGAGGCCGAGTACATAGCGGCTTCCACCACTTCGACTCAGCACTCGGCTCGCTCGATCGCTTGGTGATCTCCTTGGCGAGGACATCGGCGGTGGAGCTCGGGGTGGACAACAAGTCCGCTCTAGCCCGGCAAAGAACCCCGTTTTCATGAACGAGCAAGCACATCCGGGTGAAGTACCATTTCATCCGAGGTCGCTGGATGAAGGAAGCATCAAGGCAAGCTACATCAACACCACGGATCGCTTGCGGATCTCGCTCACCAAGCCTCTTGGAAGGATCAAGTTCCTTGAGCTCGCTCCAAGATCGGGATGGTTCAACCCTCCCACAAGACGACGCACAAGACTTAGGGGAGAATGATGAATAAGTCTCTCATCTGTGGTCTTTGTGGGGCTGTGGTAGTTTTTGTTTTTGATCGCTTTTAGGACAGCATCTGCTTTTGCTTTAGGACAGACATCGCTTTTAGGACAAAGATTCGCTTTAGGGACAAGATTCGCTTTTAGGACAACATCGCTTTAGGACAGCATATTGACCGCTTTAGGACAGCATCTAGGATAGCATCTTAGCATATACTTGGCTGGTTCTCAGCCTATAAATTTGTATCCCCAACCCCTCAGGTTGGCATGGCATTGTGTGAGAAATAAACAAGAAAATTGCCCCATCTCCTAGTGTCATCCTCTCCATGAGAGTAAGGATCTTGCTATCACCAAGAGCAAGAGTCCAACGACTAACAGGTTTTACACTTCACAGTAATTAGACTACCCACACTCGTTTTGGTCTCAACTTATGCCTTTTGGCTTTTAGTTCACTGTTCCTTAATTTCGTCTTTTTCTGATTTTTTAGTTTTTTGGGGTTTTTTGCTTTTTCTTTTTTTCCGTATTCATTTGCATTGTCCGTCATAGGCTAACATGTTTTTTACATTTTTAATTTTTAAATTTAATTATGTCAAAAAAGCTACTAGCAGTTACAGTACAAAATAAATTAGCTACAATGCCAAAAAAGCTATAAATCAGCTTATATAAGCCGAACTGAGCGGATCAAATTTGGCTTTTGTAGGATTGTAGGATCTTTGGACAGGAACACAGTGGCTGTGGCATACAAACAGTATCAGTAGTGTAGTAGTAAAATAGTAATGTTGCTTCTCCATACTGGAGTTTGATCATTCTATGTTTCATGGCATAATAACAATTTTCTTGATTAGATTTGTGTGTGTTTTTACAAGCTACATGGTGTCGACATTTTATTTGGGGAGCTCATAAAGCTTAGTTGATTCTTTTGTTTTTTCTAACATTATATCAATAGTTGCATCCATTGATGTGTTCTCAACTGTTCATTGTGTACTGTCCATTTGTAGTTCCGGATGTGACTAAGTCAACATGGCAATCACTTGTCATGGAGAGTGAGCTTCCTGTCCTTGTTGAGTTCTGGGCTTCATGGTGCGGACCATGTAAAATGATAGATCCAGTTGTTGGCAAGCTCTCAAAGGAGTATGAAGGAAAGCTGAAATGCTACAAGCTCAACACTGATGAGAATCCAGACATAGCAAGCCAGTATGGCGTCCGGAGCATCCCAACCATGATGATATTCAAGAATGGCGAGAAAAAAGATTCGGTGATTGGAGCTGTGCCTGAGAGTACGCTGATCACATGCATCGAGAAAATTGTTGAGAGGTAAAATGCCGATGGACCTCTTCATACGCACAATCTTTCTATACCTGCGTCTGGATAGTATTGGGAACTGCCTTTCTGTAGCATCCAATAAATGGAATTCGAGGATAAGGAACTCTTTAGGATAAAAGTCGCAAGGGAGCCTGGTTCCATTTTTCCATTCTGTTGGGCTGTAGATATGTATGACGTGACTGTTTTAAAAATCATATTCTGTATTGTTACAATTTCCACCATTTCATGTGATCATTTCCCACATGCCCTCTATGATCTATCTGTGCAAAAGATCTAGACCTTGTTTGTGAACACAATTCCGCGTTCATTTGATTCTTATCGATGTTAGATCGCTGACGTAAGGTGCAGATGCACTGATTTTTCAGAGGAAACAAAAACTTGATCAGATTTCCATTAATCGGGGGAAAAAAACCCCAAGGGCTTGAAGCTCTGTAGAGGTTATGAATCGTACATCGCAATTGCATTGCATCCGGAACGGGACAGATGTTGTACATCGGGCTATGCATGATTCGCGGTTTCTCCCCTCCCCCTGTTTCTTTCGATCATGTCCTCGAGCCCGCAGTAAGCAGCGGCAGGAACAAGGACCAATCCACGGTCTCCTGCCGTAAACAGTGGGCGATCTGTGTCTTCGATGGACGCATGTGTCAGATTCAATGCAGCGGACCGGACGCTGCTCCGGTCCCGTCGTCCTAGCTGTCACCGGTTACCACCACCGAACTCACTAGTAGTTTATACTACTAGCATACTACAAGTCTACAGTTTCTCATTAATTGTAAACCTCCGCTCCTGCTGGTGTTAAACGTGCGTGCACCAACGCCCCGCGTGCGCGTACGCGCCATCAGCCAGGCCGTTTCGATGTTGGACCAGGTGCCTTGGCTCTACCACCGCGAAGCGGTGTTCCTCGTCGGCGTCGGTGTGACCGCAGAACGGCAGATCGCGACGCGCTACTCCCCCGGGCCCAATCATTACTCGTGCGAACAAACGGGCGCCTCGTGCGTGCATTGTTTTGCGTAATGCCACCACACCACACGACCCTGTATCTTACTGCCGCGACGGGCGACCAGACGCGCGCCAACCGCTCTGCCGCTGTGCCAGAGCCCGAGCCTTATCGTTTCCTGCCGCGGCATGGGAACGGGATGGTACGCGACCGTACCGATCGCCAATCAAACTGGCCTCGCCGAGATTAGACGAGTGGCCGGTGACCCAACAACCGCGCGGGACTGGTCCCCGGGCGAAGCGAGCTGGCGCGACCTTTCGGTTTCCCGTTAAACGCGCGCATCACGACAGCGTAAATGCACCGTTTTCCGTATGGATCTGACGGTGGTAATATCGTCGTCCCGTCTGTGTGTCAGTGTGCTCCGGCTGTGGGCGTGGGAGGGGGCCTGACTCCCGAGGACCGTGAGGCTGCGTGGAAAACAACTGGCACCGCGGCGGCCGTTTGACCGCTGGGGAAACAAGTTGCAGCTTGCGGAAGAGTGACGGGTTTGCACCGTGCATTTACCGGCCACGCAACGCGCGCGCGCGTGCAGCAGGCAGGCGGCTTCGTGCGGCTGAACGGGAAGGAGGTGGCCATCCGGGTTTTCACTCGTCGGTTATGCTTTCGCTTTCCGTCCGTTTGGCACATTGGCTTGTGGAAGCCGGAGGTCGGTCGGTCGGTCGGGCCCAGGGTCGGGAGTCCCCGTAACCGGGGCCGGCGACAGTTCCACTTCTGAGGCTATCTTCCTCTGATAAGTGCGTTTGTGTAAGATTGTGTTCTTAAAACCTTTCAGATTGAAATCTTGTGTGTGTGCTTGTTTGCTTGCGCTTATTGTGGCTTCACTAGTGATTTTTGTCCTGCCCATTTCGATTTGAATTTCTGACTTAATTTTTTACTATTAATAAATTTTGACTTTTTCTAAATGTTTTGGTTTTTTTAGCTTTTTTGCCGGTTCTTTTTCATGTATTCGTTTGCGTTGTCCGTGATGAGCTAACAATTTTTTTAAAATTTTTAAAATTTAATTACGCTAAATAAGCTATTTTAGCTACAGTATAATTTCAGCCAGATACAGTGCAATTTTAATCATAAGTTATTATTTTTCAGCCCAATCGAGCGAGCCTTTATCTCGATTACTTCCCCTCACGCTCCGCGTTGCCAAAAAAAAATTGATCCGACGTGTGTGCCTTTTCTCACGCTCGATCTATTTTCTCGTGAATTCCTTTCCTCTGCTAAATCGCGCCCTAGTTGCAACCATCCCCGCTTCTGTCGCTCCTCAACAACCAAATCCTATCTAAATGTATCTAAAAAGGTCCTATGTAAATGTCAATGAGTTCTCTCTAGGATCTCTTTCTATTCCATACTCCCATCACCGCTCGGTCGTCCAAGCCGTATTAGGTGTATCACCGTCATCCTCCACACCGTCATGTCTTTCTCTTGCTGTCATGCATCCCTGTCCTGGACACGCAGCATGCCTGCGGCTCGAGCCTAGGCACGGCCATACTGTCATCTCTTGGTTCCTTTCAGTGTTATCAATGATCGATAGAAAATCCATATTCTTAACATGTATTGTGGTTGTCTCGTTCAATTGATATCAACACAAAACCTGAAGATGGTAATGTTGTTCCCACTCATTTGCACTCGCTGGCATTGTTTACCTTTCTTTGTATAGAACTTTGGATCTTCATAGTTACAGGTTGCATTGAAAGACGTCTACTAGCAAGAGGTATTTACTTATACTTGCAAGCTCACTTCTCTATCACTTGATTTAGTAAGTCGTATGATTGCTACAAACGAGGGCTTGATCAGCAACGGGCAGGGGTAAAAGCATTCAAATTAATTGCCAGTTGAATAATGATACTTGCTAGCTTCTACCTCAAATTATTTGTGTGTACACATAAATATTCCGAATTCTTATGTTGATGGGATAATTTGGCTGTCTAGGTTTGGGAATGACAAGACTCAAGAACAAGTAAGTAATGTTTCCTATGTTCAACATGGTGCAATTGCATCAAGATGACAAGATGGATATAAGTTCTTCTTGTACATCATCCTGCGGTGTGGTTGACGGTTTTGATTCGAAATACCTCTACATGCAAGTATGGTGATATTGTAGGTGTCGTTAAAAAGACCCCATGTTGAAGGAGATAAAGGGGTAGCTACAGTTGATATGGTCACCTTTTTATTTGAGATGAATTGATATGGTCACTCAAGAGAAAGAGGCATGAACAAAAATGTCAGCGTATTCTCAGAAGCATCTATGGTCTGTAGTTATATTTCGAAACTTTGAAGCCATTCTCTTACATTTTGCAGGAGCATGCATATGCAGATGCTTAACTTTCCAGACCACTGAGTTTTAGTGGTTAATGTAGAATGTAAATTTTTTTTCATGGGATAGATATGAATTTGTAATTTTTCAAAGCACATATTTCATTTGGGTGAACTCCCATTGAACTCTGTTGAGGTATAACTTGTTATTTTTTACATATTTTGAAACTTCTATATCTCTATCTACCTACGTTCTACTAATGGAAAAGGGAAGGTTGCCCATTCACCTCACACCACTATGAATGGAGGCAGCTCGCGAATCTCTCATAGCACACGCAACCAACTGGGCAAAGTTAGTTTGCTTCTTTTGTGTGGGTAAAATAAATGTATCTCACCAAGAATTTTTCTACCATAATGCAAGTAAATATTATTTAATTATATTTTTATTGAACCAATAGTTGTACCAGTGGACCGACGATTCGACAACTGAACCAACATTATCATTGGGTCAATCACGGATAGCGTTTGATGCTATATATTCTCTTCTTCAGAGACTCCGTTGCAACATACAAACACTTTACTGGTCTTCTTAATGGGGTAAACAGACGGCATGCCTGCTTGAGCTCATATCACAAGCGCACAACGCCATGGCAGCCATACCCACAACGGCACGATAAGGCTAGAAAATAGCCTTTCTTTCAAAAATTAAATTAACAAAAGGGAATCCAGGTTGCAGGTAATCATATGTGGTGGTGTTTGTGCTAACAACGGCAAACATAATTAAAAAAGTATTCCACCGTATAGATTTATAGAATATATTTTAAAATGGTATTGTTTATAAATATGGAGTATAAATAATGGATGTAATCTAGTCTAGCCGTATGATGTAATCTAGTTATTTTTACTATTTTCTTGATCTATGTGATAATAGAAAAAATATTTTATAAATTTAGACGACTTGTCCAACTGAAAATAATGGATGCTTGCGTGTGGTGACTAGTGATTGGGAAGGGCCATGCGCCCTGGCACTACTCCAGCGACATGTTACATCCGTGTCGCTCGTGAGATCTTCAAAGGTGAATGGATAGACCTTATCTCGATCCAAAGAGTACGGACCGAATTGTTGTATCGTTCAAGACCACTCGTCCAGTCGTCCCCCGTGCAGCATGAGCAACAGGGAGCTCGGGCCTGTTTAGTTAGTGCCTCTTTCGGTGTTACTAAGTTCCAATGTGTGCCTCCAAAGAAAGTAACAATGTATTAGAAAGCTAGCATGTGACCCCAGATGGCTAATTGTACGGATATATATCTAGCCTAAGGTTTAGGTGTTTATACTTAGCACTGGTATTTATTCATTTTAGAAGTGTGTGTGTGTATATAGTTCCGTATGAAAATATGTGCCTATCTTAAGATCTTGTGAGATGAGTGTGTGCATTCTGTCTCATACTTTATTTTTAAAAAATGACAGGCTAAAAGTTACAATGTGTTTACAGATGGCAACCGACTGTGCACGAGGCCTATCTTCTGCTTGACATTTACTAGAGCATGGCGAGCTAATTCGTTGGCACAGGCTCGCCTGTTTTCTTCATCGTACGCGTTACATAAGGTTTGCGTGCTACGTACAACAACATTTGTGGTTGAGTTGCAATGCAATTTGTGCTACTCTCCAACTTAGAGGTATCGTTCGATTAGACTGAAATAAGTTAATTTATAGCTAAAATTATACTGTAATTAGTTAAAATTATACTATAACTGATGATAATTTATTTGACATAACTAAATTTAAAACAATTTAAAAATAAAAAAATAAGTTAGCCCGTCATAGATAACTCAAACAAATATGAGAAAAAAGAACCGACAAAAAACTAAGAAAACAAAAAAATTATAAAAAACAAAATTTAGAAATAATAAAAAATAAACTAAAAACCAGAAGTTTATATCAAAATAAATGAGACCTTAATACCTCTCTGTGAGACAGGGAGATAGGCACGGCAAAGGTAAAATCGAATTCCAACGTGCTACCATCACGACCATCCCCTATACCCATTTCCCTCGAGATCTGTGCACGGGATGAAAGTAATGTCTTACATCGGTTGAATCACAGAGAAATCATTTTCTGGTTGCCACTAACATTTTATTTTCCGATTTCTTGATTTTTGAGGTTGGAGAAAAAATTTTTCTCGCTCTTCTCGAAGGGCAAATAAATAAAAACCATAAAAAATCCAGCTTTATCGAGTGCGCAGAGAATCCCGAAACGATATCCTTTTCAGTTGCGCGCGCCAAAGCCGCCGTCTCCGCCCCCCGTATCCCGCATAAAAATTCAACGGGAAGCTTCGCACCGAGGGCAACGTGGGAAATCCCCGGAGCCGTCCGATCGGGGCGACCGACGGCGCGGATCTGCCGGACCCACCCAGCACGATTCCAGCCGTCCGATGCTAGATCGGACGGCTCGAACGCCCCGCCGGGTCGCTGCCCTCGGTCTCTTTCGCCCCCTCCTCCGCAGACGGGTGACGCCGACGCGTCATCCGTCGCCTCATCGCATCACCCCCTCGTCTCGCTCTTCTCGCCCTTCGCCCGCGGCGATATATAGCATTTGCAGTCTCCCCATTTCCCCCATCCCCATCTCCACTTGCTTGTCGCCTCTTCCTCTCCCCCCTCGCCCGAGCCTTGGAAGGCAAGAACCAAGAGCAGCGTCGCGCCGTCGGCGATTGGTTTCCTTCTCAGGTCAGCCAAATAAACCTCCTTTTGTTTTTCTGTTTCTGTTCATGTGAACCTTCAGTACATTGCGTTCTATGTTCGATTTTAGCACCGTTGTATGTCACCTTGGGGGGGGGGGGGGGGGATGCATTCTTGGTAGTTGCGCTTGGGTTAGCTCCGAAAGTCTGGTGTTTTGCCTTGCTGCTGCTGCTCTAGGCACGATCTGGTTTATGTTGGGGGGAATGCCTTGTCCTCCAGGATCAGGAGGCGATCGTTCGTAGCTCTGTGGGTGGCAGTTTCTTTTCTTTAATTCGTTAAATTCGGTGCGTTAATGCCATTTTCTGTACGAAAGGAGGCATCTTGTCTATTTCATTTGTTATTGGATTTAGGATTTTAAGGGTGCAATCCAACCCCCATTCCTCTGCTTGGGAAATCTGCTGTGCTGTGCTAAACTCGTTTTTTCCCCTCTTTGATTCCGGGAACGTGATGTCTGCTTCTCCATGTTGTGTCTGATCTTCATTTGCATTCCTCAAGGAGTTCTTTGTCTGCGGAAGTCAGATTCTTGGGGGTATGAACTTGCTTTTCTTTTGCATTTGAAGTTGGTGATAGAACCTAATACCTTGCTGGAAGAAATTATTCTTGTAGCTATGTTTAGTAATGCTCAATGCCCATTTGAATTGTTAAATTGTGTTTGTGTATTAAGAAATGCTTGCTCTCCCTTGCAAAAGTAAAGAAACGTATGTTGTGTATCATAGATTAGAGGGAAAACTTTATGATGCTTAGCTTGGTACATATAGTAAAATGCATAGCAACTCCTGAGATCTCATGGATGTGGAGGGGTTATGACTTACGAGAGAATAAGAACAACTGATACACCGGCATACCTGGATCAGATCAAACTATCATCAACATGTGCTTAAACTCTAAAAATATGGTTTCTGATGATAGATTACACTGTATCCCCTCAACATTAATTCATCGTGTGCATGATTGTAGTGGCAGCTACAATCAAACTTAGCAGATCTGTGTGCCTGGGTTACTTGTTTAGTTGTTTCTTTCTGAAGGTCTACAAAACTAAACTTTAATGTAGGAAATTGATGTGCTTTGAGTTTCATCTGTGTACTTGATGTAATCAAGGAGGCGTTTGAATTTGGGGAAGACCTGCTGAAGTTCACTATTATAATAAATTAATAATTTTGGTACATATGGGGTCGTCAGAGTGATTAAGAAATTTTCTTTGAGCAAATAATTCATTGTTTCCCGATCCTAATACAGTAGGCGCCATTATCTCTCGGTTATTATTGTTTTTGTTGATAACTAGATATGTTAATGATGATCTTTTTGGCGTGTGCCAAGTGCTTTAGTCAATCCATCATTGTTGCGGTCCACATCACTAACCCCACCCATTGTTGTTTACTTGTTTTTCAATGATTCTCTTGTGGAAGGAGCTCCACAACCACAGATCAACATGTCATGGAAGCTTATGTTGGAGATTAGGACGGGGTGCTTTAGCCTCTCAATACTATTTCTTTGTTTAGTCAAGTCTGCTCGTTTGGTCTTTTTGATAGCTGCTTACCCGAATATTCAATTACCAAGGATCAGCGTTAATCTAGTCAGGACCTGCCAGCTTTGTCCAAGCTCCAGTTTGCAAACTATAGCTGCATATTATAGAATGCAAACTGTCTTCTATTCCTTTTCTTCCCAAGGTAATTCAAGCTGGCAGTGATGGTTCTTCCCTTGAACATGGGGCCAAATCTTGGAGTCAAAATATTGTGGCGTTGCATACCTTGGACATAAGCTAGTGGTTTCATTTCCTTGCTGATTCAAGTTTCCCAAGTATCCTGATAGATAGATTCTTGGATGACATGTCAGTGACACGCAAAGTAGCTTGAGGATAAGAATAACAAAGGGGATACAAACAAAGTGCAGCAGATGTAGTCCCTAGTAGTAAAAAATCGGAGAATCCATGACTGCTGACTCAGCCTGCTAGGAAAGATGATGGATTCTTCCATAATGTGCCTGTTGCTCGCTAACTAGGATAATGTGAAGTGATAAGTTATTCTTCAGGCATATTAACATGGAATTTTGGAGCTTTACCTCACAATTGCTCCACTTATCACACTTGTTAAATGTATATGGATAGACTTCTCAGGACAGAATGATGTGGTGTGGGCCTGAAAGCTGCCTGCTGCCTGGACCACTCTTTAGTTTTAATAGTTGTGTTTGTACACCCTACCACTGTCTCAGAATTAAGCATCTATATTAAGTACTACAGATATGTAGCCATGTGGCTTGCTCTGTTCCTTCCCATCTCATTTCCTGGTGTTTCTCTAGTCCTTCAACACAGTTAGGTAGGTGTTCACACCTTATGAACGTTTTAAACGCCTTGGCTGCTCCACGATTAGCGCAATGGGCTCCTTCCATGTGTTGCTTCACATAATTTTTTTCAGTTACATGTATTGCTACTGGGGTACTGACTTCTCCTTTTGTTTTCTTGAATTGCAGTACTGTGAGTAGTTGAACCAGAACAGTTTGCGAGAGGTAGCATCCTGATTGCCATGGAAGGTGGAAGAATGGATCACATGTGCATGGCTGCCGTCAATAGCCAGCCTTCCGTGTCTGACGATAAGCCAATGAAGAAAATCAGCGGGGAGATACCTGCGACGGCTGGAAGTGGCTGTTTTGACTGCAACATCTGCCTCGAATTTGCTGCAGACCCAGTGGTTACCCTCTGTGGCCATCTCTACTGCTGGCCTTGCATCTACGAGTGGCTGCGCCCAGCGGTGGAATCAGCTGCCGGTGACAACAGCAGTGCAGCAAGGCGGCCGTGCCCCGTGTGCAAGGCAACACTCTCCGTGGACAACCTTGTGCCACTATATGGCCGCGGTGGGAGCTCCAAGAAATCACTGAATGGTATGGCCATTCCGCACAGGCCAACCGTGCACCGGGAGACTGTTGAGCAGAACACACAAGGCAACATCAATGACCGGCACCACCAGAACATGGAACCCAGCCCTCCTCTCCGGCCATTGCGGCATGCACACCACCATCACGGTGCCACTGAATTCGATCTCCTCTACCCTCCACCAATGGGACGGGGCCTGATCCACTCGACGGCTGGAGGGGTGCTTGGAGGGATGGCGGTGGCGGTGCTTCCATGGGCATTCCGCGGCCAGCTGCCACCGAGCATGTACTACACAAGCCCTTACTATGTTGCGGCGCACAACGTGAGCCCCAGACTGAGGAGGCAGCAGATGGAGGTGGAGAGGTCCCTGCACCAGATCTGTTTCTTCCTCTTCGTGTTTGTGGTGCTGTGCCTGCTCTTGTTCTGAAGCAAGAAGCGCTATATACCTTTTTGTAGATATGGAAATGCGAGATACTAATGGATTACGCATATAGAAGACAGGGTAATGGCCAACGCTTCTAAGAGTCTGAATCGATAAGCATGTGCCTAAAGCATGCTGATATAGAGTTGTAATATGACGAGACATGGAGGTGAAATGCAGTTTCATTCTTCTCGTCCCAATATCAGGAACTGTTGCGTTGTCTCGACTACCTGAACTATATGGGTGGCCTGTTTGGCTTGCCTGCATCTGTCAGTGACATGCGATGCTACGTGCTGCTTCTCAATGTGCATTGGTTTGTCATAGAGCTTTATTAGGTGTCTGGTTCGTATGTCCACAAATCTCGCCCGTCGTTGCAAACTTTGTATATAAAACCCAGAATTATTTCTGATCGGTAACCTGTCCCTTTGGTCACATTTCACAGTACATCTCAAAACGCTCATTGTAGTTTTGCAGTCAGGTGGCGTCAAATCTAACTGTAGTTAGCATGACCTCATGCACACTGGAGACCCCACTGGTCAGATCCGGATACCAGTAGTGCAATGTGCAGGAAGATTCCCATGATCAGACATATGTCACGTAAAATTCTGTAGGTACTTAGTAGTAGCATCTATCATAGTTTATTGTATGGGTTATTAAAAGCGCTTGACCCACTGCGTTTTGTCCATGTACACAGCGAAGCATGGGCGCTCGAAGCCTTGTGCTTCGTGCAGCTCAGTTCCGGGCAAACAGTACTGTTGGTATGTTCGGTGAAAGGGCGGTAGCACAATAGTACATGCCACCTTCCATGTGCTCGGCGGGCCACAGATTATATTTGCAGCAATGACAGATCTCAAAAGTTACAGATAGAGAGTACAGTGACTAACGTGCATGAGGAATGGTAGAAAGCCCATAAAAGGTCAGACTAAAGAGACGAGGCGGCATTGATAGCTCGACCCATTTGCACAATCGAAGTTCAACGTTTACATGTGCTAATTCAGTTGTTGTACCAGTCAAGAAAAAGAACGGAGAAGGTAAGAACAAATAAGAAAAGCAGGAGAAAGGTTCTACTGCTGCTGTTGCGCTGGATCGCCTGGGACAGCTCCTTGTTCCCACGCTCCACATTGTTCGTAGCTTCAACCGCCTGCGAAAATGCAGAAGATGCGCTGTAAGAACAGAGCACACATTGATAAAAGACATGTGACCAAACAATTATCGCTAGTCGTGTACAGTTCTCAAATCAAGTCTGTGTTCTTTCAAATAAAGGTCGCCAAGTAAAGATCTTATATCTAAATTCCTAGAGCTGATATATTATCAAAAAGGGAAATGCTTGTTGCATGGATCCTGATGAACATTCAGTGGTTGAATACAAATGATCTACACATTATCATGTAGCTCTTACATGGACATAAACAAAAGGTGTATGTCCAAATGCTGTAATATGTTTTTTTGGTTGAATCTGTATGCTTATGTTCACAACAGAAAACAAAATCTACAGCCTCTGCTACATACGATACGAAATAATAAATACTTAAAACAGATCTCCTACCTGATCGTATAAATATTGAATCTGTTGAGCTTGTTGTAGAACATGTGTTGACATAAGATGATTAAGTGCTGACATCTCTATCATCTTTGTCTCCGTTTCTTGGACAGCATCAAGAAGATTTGTCAACTCCACCTGAGCCAAGAGTTACATGTTGCAAATAATTTAATTATGCATGATAATTCCAGACTTCCAGAAAAATAACCAGAGTTTCACTAATGCGTAATACACATCCCCATCAAAATATTACCTGGAGAGCTTGTGTTTCATCATCCAAGAGTTGTTCTTGAACTCTTATAGGTGCAGGAGATACCTCCTGATCTCCAACCTTTGATACATCAGATTTCAATACAAGATTTGACTTTGATGGTTCAGCAGGTTTTATCTCTGGTTTCTTCTGAATCTTCTTTCTTGGCATTGCTCTATTAATAGCATCTTGAAAACGCATGGACCGAAGGCGATCAAATTGTGCAGTTACTGAGTGGAGACGCTCACTCAAAATCAAAACCTGGTAAACATACGAACAGCACAGAGTTTATTGGCACTGATCATAAGAAAATACATAGAAATACTTGCAAAGAGGATAGTTCAGAAAATATTGCTTAATTGTTACTACAATAGACAAAATGCTAGTAAGAAAGAACACAGCCATGCACTAGAAATTTTTTATATATTGTTCAAATTCACCTGTTTTGACTGGACAATCTGTCCTCTAAAAATTATGCATCATAATTTTTTCCCTACCTAATGATATCAAACCAATGAAGGTATGGATAACTAGGCATAGTGTACATCCGATTAAACACCTAGAAAATAAATGTCGGACCTATATTATTCTTGACAGGAATAGGATAATACTTTTTAACTCCGTCTGTATAGTTTTTTACATAGCCTGACCTAAGCCAGAAAAAAGGAGAAGTGTTGTGTTAGTCTCGGCGAGCCAATGCAAAAAAAAAGCCACCCTTTCATGGAATGAAACCCAAATAGGGTGATACTTATTCACTTTGATCTGTCTATTTAACACCTCGGCTATTGTAAAAGGAAATCATTGCTCATCGTAAGTATATCAAGTATCCCTGAGGAATCACTTAGTCCAATCCATTGAAAAAAAATACAGATATATGCTCAGTATTGAATGTACAAAGAATGCCTGGAACTTCTGTAATGACAGAGAAAGAAGAAGCAAATATATGTGCAACTTCACCAAAACAGAGAGAAAAGGGGAACAATAGCATTATTCTGTATGTTTTTTGTAGCAAGTGAAATTGCCAATTCCACTCAAAAATTTATTATTCTTCTACCTTTTGCGATATCATATTCTCCCTTAAATACTAAACTAATCCAACAGACCTTACAACATCATTTTGACTTTTGAGAACGATCTGCACTGATATAAAGGGTGAAAACACGCAACCATGACAGTGAGAATTCACTACTACAAAGTACGTTCACACATACACACAAAAACAGTAATATCTGAGCACTGCAGTGTTCCAGCGTTAATAATTGGCACTAGTTGATCCATGGCAAGGATAATGTCATACCACACCATGCTGGTGAGCTATCAAGTCCAACCGGGAACTCTCATCCCTTGTGCCAAGCCATGTCTTCGCACTTCCAGTCTTCTCTTCTTCATGGATCTTGTTCTTTAGGATATCTATCTGTTCCTTGCATGCTTTTACAAAAACACCAACCTAACATACTTCCAGTAATTAGACACAGATACGAAATTGAGAAAAACACCTTGAGCAATAGCCTAAATTTACAAGAATTCACACATTCTATACCTGTATGAATATATGTTGTCAACTCAATAGTCGATACAATACAACAGGAATATACTTCGCCGCTATATCCAAATATAGATTAATAGCAACAAGAGAAAGATGCACAACCAATACAAACTGAATGTATTTACAGGTGTGCAACAAAGAAGATAAATAATTATTCTTTCCTATGCTCTTTAACAATTTTAATACTAGACTTCTCCAACTATCAAGGAAGAACTGAGAAAGAACTATCTCAATACAAAAGGATGACACTATGATACATCATCAGGAAGCGTTCTACAGAACTAATGCAATGTAAAACAAACCTCAATCTCAAATTTTGAACTAAAAAAACACCATGTTGCAAACTATGTCTTAACACAATTATCCTAGTAACTAGATTAGTTTAGATTACTTACAAGCATCCTCATACAAAAAGAAAAGGCAAATCAGCACACAATCGCAGAGACGGGGTGCAACTTACTTCATGCTCAATGTTGTCCCTCTCTTGCTCCGTGGTGCGACGCAAGTCCACATAGTCCTTCCTATGCTTCACTATAAACTTCTCGAGTTCCCTGATACTCTCAAGCTACACCGACACAACCCAGCAATTAGACTAGCAACCCCCCACACCCAAGACAGGAGTACAGAAACACTAGACTTCTACCGTTTTGATCGCTGCATTTGTAAATGGTGATTTGGGCGACGGCTTCCGGATGATGAAAGATGACATGAGAGCGGCCAATTGAGACTGCAAAAAAGAAATCAACAAACGGCGCATAAATAGATAAATTATTTTTGAGGCGATAACTCTGATAGCTTCCAGCGCAGAGGAGAGAAGGCGCAGGTTTGCGCGGTGTCAAGTTTGGCATGGAGCTCACCTCCGTGTAGCCATGGGCGAGCGCGGCGACGCGGACGGCCTCCTTGAAGTCCTCCGTCCTGTCCCGAACCCTCGACATCGCGAAAGCAGCAGCAGCTACGGCCTCCTGCGATCAGATCCGCGTGTATTGGTCCGCGAGCCGGCGAGATGCGCGGATCCTGCGTTCGTGAGCCGCTAGGGCGGGCGAACGGAAGAAATTGGCGGCTGCGGTGCGTCGGATCGGCGACGCTGGAGGAGGGCGGGAAGGCGAGGCGGCCGCCGGCGCGTCGGATCGGGCGGCGAGGTAGGAGTATGGGTGGGAGTGTCTAGGACCAGGAGAGGGAGACGGGGCCGTGAGGAGGGAGACGTGTACAGTGTAACACAGCACAAGGCGTTTACCGGCCCACCTGTCATAGTGATACTGGCCCATGTGTCAGTGGAGTTGGTGGAAAATAGGTGAGTAAATTACACCATAGTTCATCTTTTTGATTTTAGTTTTTGACTTTTCTAAGTAACTAGTTTTCAAATAAAATATTTTTTTAAGATAAGGTCTATTAAGTTAATTATAGTGCACACTGTATCGACTTCATTTATATGGTAAAAATCGCACGTGAGTTTCTGTTACTCTGTAATCTCTCATATGAACCGTCTAAAAATCACAAACCGCAGCCAAAAGCCATAAGCCTTAGCCAAAAAGAACAGGCCCTTATTACGACTTGTGCGGTGGGTATATATAGTCTATGAAATCATGTATTTAGATCAATAAGTTTGTTAAATCGCGCATTCAGATGAGCTTTTACAGGGTTGACAATGCATCCATATAGTGTTAATGCTTATATGGCATTGGCAACTCTTCTACTTCTTTCTCTCTTCTTACCTACTTTTTCTTTGTCATTTAGATACTCTATTCTCACTTTTTTGTTGAACCCTAGTTGGTCGTTGACAAGGATTCTTGATCATGTAAATATATTCGATCAATAAGAATCAAAATAAAACTCCTTATCTAGGCCCATATTATTAGGGTTCACTAAGTATCTTGTCTACCCTACGAGTACATAAAAGAGGAAGTCCCCTCTTTAATAAATATAACTAGTCAAAAATCGATTACCCCAAATGATGACTAGCTATGGTCAATTATGACCAATAACTGTTCACTTTCTCAAGCAGAGCATTAACTAGTAAGAATTGGTACGGTTTTTCCATGTGGGTGTTTAATTCAACATGTCAAAGAGGTTAACGATGTTTGACAAAAGACTCAATGTTTAAATACACTAAAAAGACTTGCACGTGAAGACAAGAGGCACATATTCAAACATTAACTGTCACTCTTTATATTTGTATAAATAGAAAGGTCTACGCACTTATAACAACATAACAAAATTATTCACATTCATTGTTATACTCTTGCAAATACTCTTTGGCCATATTAAAAAAATCTATTAGTGATTAGTGTTTCTCTTTGTTATGCTCGTAAGTTCTGTAATAGGCAGCCTAGTCCTATGCTTTGACAACTACTTTAAGTTTCAGGCCGAACCCTCTTATCAAGAAATATGAGCAGCATGATCCGTGAGGAGGCATCACGACAGTAGGAGATGACATCAATAAAGGAGGAGGTGCCACTTCACGTGTTTCTCGAACAAGGATTGCAGGAAGTAGTCAGCCGCGAGTGACACAACTTAGAGCACGTGGACAGCCCTGTTGCCTTCTTATTTGTTGGTTTTTTATCTATATCTAGTAACAACTACATCAACTTCATATACATATCATGGCAATAAGAATTCTCATCACAATTAATTTCATCACTGCAGCAAGGTTGTGACTTCCTTCTTAATCAAAACCAAAATACTTTTGAACGTTTTGGGATAGAGTTGATGGACACATAGATGAGTATAGCTGGCGGGGTGGAGACAGAGGCATTCACCTTTTCATGTCGGCCCCCACATCAACACCACTAAGCATTAGTACCATGCGGATACCTTGACATCATTAAAAAACCTCTTTTGAACCCCTTTGCATGATTTAACAAGTTACTAGTATTGTGCCCGTGCGTTGCAACGAAAACATAAAATATAGAAGTAAATACCTCAATGAGTTATGCAACTAAGAGAAAAACATCAAGACAGAATTAGAGAACACTGATACTCTATGTTCACACCTATATCCATCATTTAACAAGAACACAAATAACCCCATATTTTTAATATTGCAAGCACTCTAAATAGTAAATATTTTCTCAAAGTGCCAGCAGATGGAGCTCCAGAGGATATTATAGCATGCAATTATCGAACATAAATTGCCAAGATTAACGTGAATTAGCTAAACATAACACGCACCAAATATGTATCTTTCATTAAAACATCGAATCACCGTATAAATCACAAGTTGTAGTCATCATTCCCTACTAAATTCATATGTCCTAATCCCAAAAATCCAATCCTTCACCACTAAAACCCCCTAAATCGACGCATAATCCCCAATTCCCCCAAATGATTTAATATATGACAAACATATGTTACAGATTTCGCTAAATCAGATCGAAGTTCAAGACATACCTCGTAAAAAGTTCTTCAGTTGCGTGTAAACACTTCACACAGTCTGCATTAATCCAGTAGTGACTCATTGCTGGTAATTACCCTTTCCTGTGATATTATTGAACTCAGCCGGCGTTCCATTCCATCTGCCGCGTCCTCCACTACGTCAAGCGGTTCCTGATCATGAACCTGGGCCAGGGCCAACCCGACGCGCCGACGCCGCCTGTCGACTACCTCGACATCGAGGCGCACCAGCTAAGTTCCCGGCGTGGCAGGGGAACGAGACCAAGCGCAGGCAAGGAAATACATGTTTAAATAGCACTGATATCAGGAGCTTCCCTAGTTACATTACTTACGCAGCAACAAATTTGACAGGCAATGGAGAAGGAAAAATCATGAAAATCAACTATTAGCAACACACGGCATACTGCTTATGTTTCAATCTCAATACATTATCCCCACTAAATAGACTTTATGAGTTAGGCAAATGCGTAATACTTTACAACCAACTTATTATTTTCTCACGGGTCCAGCAACAATTAAGATCTGGAACAAGTAGTAGGATGTATCAACATGGGCTGAGAGGACCATATGCTGAATGGAGCCTCAGTCCTATTATCCTTCTACTCGCTCTGCCTACAAAAACAGAACTCAACAGCACCTACAAAAATAGAAGCTGATAATGGCCAGCACTACGTCCAGTTCTTCAGTCTGATATTCTCATCTCTACTCCTAGAACATCCTTTACAACCTCGTAAGTGACAAATGCAATGGCGATAGAAGGCACTACCTGAATAGCCAAAAACAAGGGCAGTAAATTAGAAACGAACAATATTCATATATCCTTGGAGCTTACACATATTTGAAATTTTCATTAGAATGATTACCTTCACTGAATTGGGCACAAGGCCCTTGTACAAAGCACCATATCCTTCATGACGAACAGTTTTCCTTGATGCATGGATCATACCATTGTACTGGAGTGCCTCTTTGCCTTCTCCAGTAACAATAGAAGTGGCATGATTCCAACTGACCATCTGCGTTCTTCTCCTGATGACATCAAGAGGGTATGCAACAGTCTGCCCTATGGTTCCAGCCACAGCTCCACATCCAAGCCTTGTTAAAACATGCAACTTATTATCCTTTGCAAGTCCAAATGGATTTGTCTTAAGAAGCCAGTCCTTCAGAGACTCGTACACAGCAAAGTTAAGGCCGACATATGGAACCTGCAACAAGATGACAAAGCATAAAATGGTAAGCACTCATCAACAAGGCACAATGCACAAGAGTATAGATGATTGCTAGTTAAGAGCAACCTACAACTCCGATTACAGATGGAAGCCACCCTCTGTACAAAGCAAGAAAGCCTTCCTCACGGTAGACTGTGCCCAGTGCATGAAACATACCACAGTACTGATAAGGAGACTTCTTTGTTTGCAGATGTGGATTGGAGGTCAACAAAACATAATAAAAAATGAAATAGAAAAAACTACAGCAGCTCCAGTACAAGAGAACACAAATTAAGCAATGAGGATAACAAGAAAAATAACTATAACAGAAGAAGCAAACTTACTATAAGCGTCCAAAAGTAGTGTCAGGTATGTGTATCTTAACGGTTGATGAAAAGAAATGCTATAAATTTGGATAGAGCTTTTTCTGTAGCAAGATTCATGCCTTTTAGGTGGAAGAAAAGAAACTGCGACACAATGGCCTATGCTAGATAAACAACAGGCAGCAGCATCCACATCTCCCTAGATTGGGTCAGAATCAGGACATTGTCATAGTTAAACAAGAAAATGAATTGGGAGGTGAACACCCTGCTTTTTACACAATCACTCACTTTGAATAAACTAAAATTTCACATGACAACTAAGAAGAAAAACATCAAGACAATCACAGAACACAAATCCTCTATGTTCACACCTATATCCATCATTTAACAAGAACACAAACAACCCAGGATTTTTAATATTGCGAACACTCTAACAGAACACAAATAGTCTATGTTCACACCTATATCAATCATTTAACAAGAACACAAACAACCCAGGATTTTTAATATTGCGAGCACTCTAATGCTATGTAAATGTTTCAGTATTAGAGACCAGAATATCTTTTGCGATGCAGATTCGAACCAGAGCCCAGTTGTTGATTTATGACTGCAGCAAGATTTTGTATTCTGACTGATCCATGCTGCCACCTCTCTGCCTGAACTGCACTCATTTAGTTGAGAACAGCATGGAAGGGCGCCTGACTGATGATTCAGGATTTTGTTTTTCACGAAAATGATTCAGAATTTTGAGAAGAGTTGGTATCTTTCTGAAGTGGCCACAGGGATTGCAAATCATTGAACAGAGAAAAGGAGTTGCCACAAGGAGTTACAGCTCGCTTGGCATAGCCTAATGGCTGACAACAAGGGAACAACAGAAAACTGAATAAACACCTACCAAGGGAAAGAACAGCAAGCAACAAAATACAAAGCTTAGCTAGACACTTGAGATAAGAGCAATCACTGAGAAAGAACAGAAAAACTGGAAAATATGAAACTACCCCTGCGACTGAGACGATACAATGTTGATACTCTCGTGTAACTGAGAGAACATATTGTTTAGACCAGCATTTCACAATACCTGCATTAGGCATGAGATATGAGACTCACAGGGGCCAACTTTTCTTCATTTTGAGGTTCCTCCTCTGTACCCTTGTTCTCTAAAAACACATACTCCGTTCCAACATCTTACCCAAAACTGCAAGACAGAAAATGTTAAGATATTAACTACTAATTATATGGGATGGTAGACTAAAAGAACATGTATTATTTGACATGGCATCAGGCTCTTTTGCTTAAACAACTAAATCTATTCGGCGAGGAACTAACCACTGCTTAAACTTATGTGCTGCCATTTACTGAGATGATTACGTAAGCTACACATGCAGGTATACACCAATATGCGTTCTTACTGTTTGAAGACCTAGGAATCCCAAGTGCTTCGCTTACATGGGTCAAGCTTGGACTAAAAAACCTACATGCCAAAATGGGTAACTATCCAGGCAGCTCCTCTGGACATAGCAATTAACTGAGCAAATCAATAAGCTTTGCTTCCATTTTCATTCTGTCGTGACCAATTGAACAATATTCCAGTTCAAATAAACCTATTGGGTGACTGGCACATTGCATCATTTACATTTCAATTCTGCAAGGTTGTAAAGCACTGAGTTGTACATGGTATCATTAAGAATTCACACATCAATTCAGTTAGCAATGTGCTTTACATACTGACATCTGGAAAACTCACTTGCATCCATAATAATAATTACATCAGTAAATGGCCTATCGTTTAACTGCATCAGGCTGCAGCAATGTTTGCCATGAAAACGTAAAGCCAATCACATAAATCCAAAAGCAATCCAGCAGCATAAGAGTACTCCACACAGCGAACTGGAGCACCATGCCGCCCCAAAAAATCCTCTTTTGCTGAACTAAATACTAACCTGTAATAGTCATTTGGGCATATTCTTATTAGTCTTACTGAATATGCACATAAATGCTAATAACAATAAATAAATGATAATACCAAAAGGACAACACGCAACAAAATATCGAATTTACAAAATTCAATTTACTGATGTGGGCATATTGTTTGACAGTCTTGCTTGCAGGCTGCAGCATTCAATTTACAGCAAAATGCAAATTCAAATATGGACATATTATTTGTCAGTCTTACCTGAAGCATTCAAATTTAGTGTCATGGACCATTAACAATCTTCAGAAGAGCAGGATGTAGAATGTTGGTGGCGTGACCGCAA
The DNA here is from genome assembly GCA_036346575.1 of Dendrocalamus sinicus. Classification (NCBI taxonomy): domain Eukaryota; kingdom Viridiplantae; phylum Streptophyta; class Magnoliopsida; order Poales; family Poaceae; genus Dendrocalamus; species Dendrocalamus sinicus. The sequence continues at coordinate 11,758,978 of CM070650.1, forward strand.
GGTATTTTGAAACTCATTAATGTCATCGCCAAGAATTGCTTGTGCTAATGTAGGGTCATTCTGCAAATCAAGAAGATACCAGTTTTTCAACAAAAGAAATTAACATATTTTCTGCAAGTAACATCTAAGCACTATAAAGTATAAACTGACCAATATTGATAAATAATGAATCTATCAGCAAAGTTTACCTGAAGGAGCTGTGCCATTAGTTGTGAATCGCCTCGAATATGTTGTTGGAAAGCTTGAGGATTCACAGCAGATCCATCAGGATTTAACCTTATAACATCTTGAGATGCCCTGAAATTTTCAGCACGGACAATAAACTCGAGGAAGCATTGGTACATTAGTGACATCAAGATTCATGAGATTAGTTAAGCTAAGAAAAGATATATATTTTGGTGACATCAAGATTGATGACATTAGTTAAGCTGAAGATATAGCATCTCTATGCTACCTCTGACTTCTGAGTTGTGTTCAAGATACACCAAAAAGCAAACTGAAAGGTGACAAGCAACAACTACAAAAACCAAACCATCTAGATATGCCAAAAAAAGAGTAACAAAGCGTTACTTGTAACAACCTAAAATCTTTTCTTGTGCTAAGAAAGAAATCGATGGATAACTCTACGGAAAGTAGTTGCCAGTAAGAACAGAAAGCATCAAATCACCATAAGTGAACTGGCAGGGGTTTCAACCTCTCAAGAAATTTGTTCAAAAATCGACAACTATACGTAAATAGAGTAATAATCAGAGGAGCGCCAGCAAGCAGACCTATCATTGGAGGAAGAAACCATCATCACAAGGTCGCCATCGCGGACTCCGACGGCGCTAAGTTTCTCCGAGTTCTGCATCTCCTTGCCATTGAAGTGAAGCTGCTGCTGCCGCAGCGGCACTCGGGTCTGGCCACACACACCCAAAACCTAGGGAGAGGAGGCGCGGGGGAGCGGCGGGAGCGGAGATCGGGGAGGATGGGGGGAGCGGAGGTGCGGGGAGCGGTGGGAGCGGAGACGCGGGGAAGGTGAGGGAGCGGAGGCGCGGGGGAGGCGGAGATGGGGAGGATGGGGGTGGCACGGTGGAGGATGGGGGAGGCACGGTGGAGGATGGGGGAGGCGGAGGGAGGGGAGGCGTGGGGGAGGAGGGGGGGAGGAGGGGGGAGGCGCGGGGGAGGCGGAGGGAGGGGAGGCGTGGGGGAGGAGGGGGGGTGGAGGGGGGAGGCGGAGGGAGGGGGTAGCGCAGGTCTAGGTTAAAATGATGTGCATGATCCGAATGATTTTGGCCTTAGGATCTTCAATGAGTAAGAGAAGAAGGTTTGAGAAGAGATCTTGGTTATTCATTCGTATGAAGTTGGATTGCTTTGGTACACAAATCTGGGTGGACTTAGATTAGGCATGACTGTGGGGGTGGATTTAGTAAAGAAAATTTTGGTGTATTATAGAGTAGGGTAGATTGATCTAAATACACGGTTTTCTTTTTTATTAACCTAGATATACCTACCTTACGTGCACATGTAGCACAGTTTACTAAAAAATAGGTGCATACCACCCCGCTAATGGGCTATAGGGCTGTAAATAAATCGAGCTCGAGCGAGTTTGGCTTTTCAGGCTCAAGTTCGGTAGAAACTCAAGTCGAGCTCGAACTGGGGTGCAAGTCTGGGCTTGGACTCGAGCTCAATTCGGCCTAAGCTCGAGTAGGCTCAATCTCGGCTCGTTGAAGTTCGATAACAATTAAAATAATTTATTATGCACTAATTCAACAATAAGAAAAGTTCAAGTTCAGCTCAAATAAGCTTGATAATAGTCAAAATAATTTAAACATACACTAATTTTTAATAACAACAAAAGTTTAAGCTCGAGTTTAGCTCGAGTAAACTCAATAAGAGTTAATATGTATCACTATTTAAGCTCGAATCGAGACTCATAAACTATTCGAGCTTGGTTCGGTAAAGCTCATGAACTCGACATTAAACTCGAGTTTGATTTGTTTAAAAGCCAATTGGAACTAAGGCTAGAATGAGCTAAACTCCAGGAACTCGCAACTACCTTTTTTACAGTGGTGATCATTTGGGCTTTTTTCTAGTGGATTATGGCTGAAAAGCACTGTAGTTGGCTGAAAAAACACTGTAGCTGACAGAGGCTTATTTAATATAATTAAATTTAAAAAATATAAAAAATATGTTAGCCCATTACGTATAATACAAACATATACGAGAAAAAAATCGGCAAAAAAGCTCAACAAAAAGCCAAAAGTTCAAAAAAAATGAAATTTATAAATAGTGAAAAATAAGCCAGAATCTAGAAGCTGAAGCCATTTTGATCACGGGCACGCAGTCCCTGGCCATCAACACTAGCAACTTGAGCCGATTCGTTCCGCGTTCGCCACCTCGCTTCCCCAATCCCATCTCGTCTTCGCAACGCGAAACCCTAGGCGCTAGGCTAGTAGGCATGGCCAAGGACCAGAACGGCTCGGTCCCAGATGGTGCCGGCGAGGAGGCGGCGGCGGCGGCGAAGCGCAACCGCAGCAAGTCCCTAGAAGCGGACGAGGAGGAGCGTTCGAAGGGGAGCCGAGACCGGGGCCACCGTGGCAAGTCGAAGAGGCGTGAGGAGGAGGAGGAAGGTGGGAGCGAGAGCTCCGGCGAGGACTCATGCGAGCGGCGGAAGCGGCGGAGGAAGGAAAAGGAACGGCGGCGGCGGCGCCGGAGTCGCAGCGAGAGCTCGGGCTCGTCGTCGGAGTCCGAGTCGTCGTACTCGGGTTCCAGCGCGGAGTCGGAGAGCGAGTCGGAGTCAGAGGAAGAGAGGCGAAGTAGACGGCGGAGGAGGAGGAAGGAGGAGGAGGAGAGGAGACGGAGGAGGAAGGAGAAGGAAAGGAGGAAGAGGAAGGAGAAAGAAAAGGAGAGGGAGAGAAGGAAGAAGGAGAAGAAGAGGAAGAGGAAGGAGGAGAAGAAGGATTTGGGGAAGAAGGCTGCGGTGACCAACTCGTGGGGGAAGTATGGCATCATCCGTGAGGTCGATATGTGGTGAGGATCCTATTTCTTAGTTTTAGGGTTTCACTAGCCAAGACATACGAAAATTATGAATTTATTTAGTGCATATGGAAGGAACACTATGTCTTGATCCTGATTAGCTAGCTCAAGGGAAGTATGGTAGTTTGCCTAATCATGTAAGCGTGGAGATCACTGTTTTAAGGCATATTGCAATTCCTTGGCAGGGAACCATAATGTGAGAGGGGGTTGAAATGTGGTAATAGCTAACAACATTAATCTTGTTTGTTGTTTTACCAGTAGTAATGCCGAAATTTGTGAATTGAAATAAGTAAGTGCCATCCAATGGCCAATGCTCATAGAAAGTGGAGATTAGATCAATCTGAAATCTTTTGATTGATGGCATTAACTGATTTAAATGATGAAACCCTGTGACTGGATGGTGAGTTTAAACTCCAGACAAACCATATGACATACAAAAGTGTAGTATTTCTACCACATTTTCATGTGTTAAACCATGCGTTTTGTAGGAACAAGCGGCCAGAGTTCACTGCATGGTTGTCAGAAGTCAAGCAGGTATATTTGTTTTTACCATTCTATAGATGTTGTCTTTTCAGGAAATATGGAGGATCTATACACGCAAAAAAAAAATTCAGATCAACAGGGTGTATCTCCAGCTAAGAAATTGTCATTCTAATGTATGTATAGAATTGGTGCTAAGTAAGAAAATACAATCAATTAGCTCCAAAGGAACCATTTATCTTATGTCTGTATTGTTCATCTTTTAGTAAAAATATTATATATAGGGTAAATTGCAGCCATTTGAACATTCAGAGCTTATTTCTTTGTCTTTAGCAAAAAACTCAATGTCATAAAGTTAGTTGATCATTGGAGTGATTTGAAGATTTGGAGCTTAAGTTAGACCTGACTTAAAAGTTCAACGACTCAAACAGTACTTGTTCTCTCTCCTTTTCTTCCTTTTTTCCTTCATATTTTACAATTGCTGTGTTTGGTTTCCTTCAACCAAAAAAAATTTACCGTGTTGGGTTGCATGTTGGTTAAGCCCAATTTTCCTCATTCTGGCTCTGTGATCAGGGTCACTTAGAGTAGACTAGACGATCTATTACCTGATTGGTACTGTGCATTTACTTCTATACCAATCTGTCAAAAGCTTATTACTCAATTTTGTTTGCTGTTTTACTTGTTTGCGAGATCAGTGTGTTAAAATTAGTTTTCTTGGTAATGTGGCCACAGGTTAATTTGGAGTCATTGTCAAATTGGGAAGAGAAGCAAATGTTTAAGGAGTAAGTTTGTACTGCCATGAAATTACTTGAGGAATTCTACAAGCTTCTGATGGACTTAGGGAAAAAATATCACTTTGGAATTGTTCGTTTTCCTAGGATGTTTAACATACATTGCTTTTTATCTCAGATTCATGGAAGATCACAACACGGCTACTTTTCCTTCAAAAAAGTAATGCATGCTTCGTTATTTTCTTTTGTTGATATTGTTGTTGTTGTATATATTCAGATTTGCTAGTAAGTTAAGCATGTGAATTTACGCTTTCCCTCCATTTGTTATCTTATCAGATACTATGATTTAGATGCTTATCATCACCGGATGATGGAAAAAGAGAAAAAGAGGGGCTTAAAGAGTGCCATGGGAACAGAACGTACAGTATTTAATGATGAGGAACAGCGACGGTATGGAAAGACAATTGCGAAACACTTATGTATTGATTGGATTTGGAGTTATTATGTCTTTAATGTTAGTTTTCTAAAACTTTTCTTAATAAATTGTCATGCAGGCTAGAATTACTCAGAGAACGTGAGCGACGAAAGGAAGAAGAAGTGACAGCTCTAAAACGATCCATGCAAACTGGAATGGTTAGAATATTGCAGCCTTTTTTTGGTCTCATACTCTTATTTTTCGTTGATCTATCCTCTGAACTTACATTAAATACAAGAATGCTTATCAGTAGTGTCTTGTTTTCTCCACACTAAATAAATTGGTCTTAATTCTTTTTAAGATGATGATCCAGCGCTAAGCAGCTTTGGCCTCTAATAGATATTTTAGTGTCATAAGTAGTACAATGATAAGGATTATATTGTTAGGCTTTTGACAAATAATGGGAAGTAATCTGCAATGGCCCTTTCTATCGTATCAAACTATCATCACAGCTGCTTCTATGATCAGGAAGGCATGCCCTTTGTAGTCCATATCTGTTTTGTGGGTGTAACCAGTTTGATAGCATAGGCTGTCCAATTTTGGTGTGTAGCATCTAAAATCTTTTAATGTATCCTAGATGTGTTCAATCTTTCATGAAAGAAAGTGTAGTGATCCTTAGATCAGGTAGTTGCATTGCATCTGCTTTGGACCCTGTACTTACTGGGTTACTTGATGCCAAGTGGCACCAGTTTATGTTCCTTCTCATTCTTTTGAAAAAAACCCGATATGTTTAGATAAGGATAATGGGGGCTTGAACCCATGACCTCAACCACCACAACGATGTGCTCTGACACTAGTGTTCATGACAATACAATACAATGACTCTTATGAGTCCCAGGGGTGATGCACTTTAAGGTTTATTTAATTCAGATGTGTTTGTTATGTGCATGATATTGAATGCCTATTTGGTTATAATTGTACTTGATCCCTGATAAGTCGTTCCTGATTGGCTGCACAGTATTTTGCTGGTGATATTGTTAGCAATAGATTGTTATGCAAACAAGCATGGGGTTGCATGAAAAGTCATTTTTCGTTCTGTCAATTAAGCTACTATTCTTTGCTCCCCATTTTAGGCTCAAGCAATGAAGGAGCAGGCCCGTCTACGAGAGGAAATGATGTACCAGTACAGGTTGGGCAATTTTGAGGTATGCCCTTCATTCTAAATTTGAAACCCTGCAATGTAATTAGAGGGGGAAATGCATACAACTTATGCCAACCTTGTTCTTTATCAGGCTGCAGCTGCAATCCAGAAAAGGTTGGATCCTGATGCTCCTCTGCAGTAGGCGGGGCTTCTGGAGAGTTCAATTCCCTGCAGTTATTCCTCATAGGCCTTCATGAACGCTGTAGAACGAGCAAACTTATCATAATGTAGTGCTGTTTATTACAAAAATGTTTGCCGAACTGGCTTGTAAAATGCTGCTATTGTAGCTGTATAATTTTGAATTCTAACTTCCCTCTTCAGTTTCGCATGCTATATGCGCCAATTTGGTGCAACGAGCTGCAAGATTATTCAAGCTCGTTCCAGGTGTGTCCATCTAGGCGACTTTTTCGTTTTGGGTTTGCTCGAACTGAACTATCTAGCACCTTAAAAATGATTTTGGTAATTAACGATGATAATATTTAAGGGACTAATATGTTTGTTAAGATGATTGAAATGTTGGGGGAGGGTTCTATCTCGGGCCCATGGAAAGTCTACCTTAAGCTAAGTCCGTAGGCCGGCTTTAGGCGAAGTACGCAAGATTGACTTTAGGAGGATCTTAGGCCAAGCCCGGGCGAAGTACGCGAGATCGACTTTAGGAGGACCTTGGGTCAACCCTAGACGAAGTACGCGAGATCGATCCTAAGAGGATCTTGGGTCAAACCTCGGATGAAGTACGCAAGACCGACCTTAGGTCAACTTCGGGCAAAGTACATGAGATCGACTCTAGAAGGGTTCGAGGCCGACCCCAGGGTCTCGGACTTGGCGGGGTCGCACAGAGCAAATGACTGGAATGTCCCCAAGAGTAGAACAAACCCTAAGGGCGAAGTAACTACACTGGTCTCCCTTCTCTATAAATAGGACCCCCTTGTAATAGAAGAGGGGATGCCACTCTTGTAACCCTAAGACACTCCTTTTGAATCCACTTGGTAGTTGTGCTACTTCGAAGTCCTTTCACACTCGCAACGGTCTCTGTATCCGACCAGGGGTGCTTCTAAGTTTACTGTCGATGTGGATGAACTGACGTGATTAATGCAATGTGGTCGAAGATCGACGTGGTGGTCGGAGATCTATGTGATGAAAGATTGACATGGTCAAAGATCGACATGGTCGAAACCTCTGTGGTCGAAACTAATGTGATCATATCTGTGTGGTCAATCCGGACAATATGATCAAAGATCAGCGTGGACCAATGTAGTCAAAAACCTATGTAGTGACCTAAACAACATGGTCAGAGATCAACGTGGTCGGAGACCTGAGTGGTCAAACCATCCGACTTGGTCAGGGACTAGTGTAGTCGACGATCGGTACTTTCGACCAACTCTGTGTGAGCGGTCCGATTGGCTCTGTGTGGGCAGTCTGATTAGGGAATGGTACTATCGGCTTTGTGTGAGCGGTACTTTCAATTTGCAGAACGTCCGGCTTGTGAATGAATAATCTAAACCCGGCATTATGAGTTAATGACATATTTTGATAATTAATGATTATGGAACTAATAGTTTCATTGAGATGAATGAACAGGATATGCCATACGGTGATGGATGATTTAAGATGGTTCATGTGGTTGATCATTCTCAAGCAATGTAAAGACTTCACATGTGTTGATAAGTCATGTAAAGACTTCATATGTATGACTAGTTAGGGCTCATGATGTGTTTCTAATCTTTTATCGGTCTTGGTGTTTGGTTGAGGACCATGTTGCTAGTATAGGATGCCATAATATTAAGAGGGGTCGTGACTAATAGCTTGAACGTAACAAGTGTTGATAGCTCACTAAATTGCTTTAGCTCTCTCCGTGACATGATACTAATATTTTCAAATATGTTTTAAAAATGTTGTATCTTATGCATAAGTCCCTTTGTGACATGTGACTGGATGTTTGCGAATGTATTTTGCAATATGTTAAAGTCCATGTTATTTCTCCTCTTTGAGGCATGATGCTAATATTTGATATGTGTCTCTCAAATGATTGTAGTTCATGTAAATATCATTGCTACATAGGACTTAAGTTTGAAAGGGCAATTTGAATTTGGTTTAAGTCCATGTCGTCTTTCTAGTGATGTGATTCTAAAAGATACTTGAGGATATGTTCCATGATTTATTGGGAGTCATATTTTAACCTTGAATGCATATCTCTATAATTTGCAAAGCTTTTGTGCAAAGTGGCTGAGAAATATGCATTGTCTTCTAATCTCCAGAGCCTGTCCTCAAGGTGGCGGTCTGACCGACTTTGTATATGCAGTCAGATCAAAATAATTAATTTCCCAGGCCAAAAGGCGATCGGCGTGGAGTGATCGACGCAGTATACAGATGGTCGACGACTGTCGACGATCGATCGGCATGCATGTGGCGGTCAGACTGGCATACAGGTAGCGATCTGATCGGTCCACGGAACTACTGTTTCTTCTCGCGGTATGTTTTTCCAGAGAGTAACTTTTCTGATAGCGGTCTAACTGGTACCTTTGCGGCTAACCAAACTTGGCAGTCAGACCGGTCTTTATGTGGGCGGTCTGTCCAGTTTTTCATTCTAACAGCTAGTTTTGTAGCCGTTGAGAGGACTATGGTAGTACCGACTATATGTTGGCGGTAGAACCGACTCTTGGGCTGATTCTTGCCCTTCCCTCACTCCAACAGCTAGTTTTTGTGGGAAGTGTATAAATTCCTCCTCAAGGGCTGTTGAGAGGAAGTTGTTAGTGCTATTCTTCCATTTTTTGAGCTAAGAGCAAGTCTTCTCCTCATATGTGTATGTGTTGCACTTGGTGGTGGACTTTGTGTCCGTTGAGCTACGATTCTTGATTCGTTCAAGCGGGGGTCTCTGACTTGTTACTCTTATAGTTTGTCGACTGCTAGACGGCTTCGGAGACGTGGTGGTCCAATGATCTTCTCAAGAAGCTTGTGAGATCTCTGGAGTGGAGGAAGAGCAACCTTAGTGGATTGGAGTGGTTAGGCTTAATTCGTGGAGCCGGTCCATCTCGATTGGGCTTACCTCAATGTAGATTAGGGAAAACCAGCAAGTTTCTAAAAACCACGATAAAAACATCAAGTGTCATTGTGATTTGTCATCTTGTGCTCAATTTACTTTCTAACAAATTCATATTCAAGCATTTATATTCATTGAATTGATTAGAATACTTGTCTTCATAGGATTGCTTATTTTGATTTGGAATTATATCATTGGTGCACTTAGTCAAACTTAGATATTTTAGGTTTTACTTGTGAAAACAAAATAGTTTATGCTTCTGTATTATAAATTTGTTAGTAGCCTAAAATAATTTTTAAAACCGCCTATTCACCCCCTCTAGTCGGCCTCCTCGATCTTACAGTGTAGCGGTACAATTTTTCCAGAGAGACACCTGTGTGGAGTCTTCTCGTCCCCGAGAAAATCGGTAATTCCACACGAGTTTTGTGGTACTTCCGATGATCCGTAGTACCGGACTTTACATGACAGAACTACCGAATTTGCCTGCAATAGCTAGTTTTTTGACCGTTGGTGAGGAGAGCGGAAGTATCGGTCGTTTGCCTACGGTACTTATGGAAATTTTGTTGTTCTGTCCCAACGACTAGTTTCGAGGTGTGGGGTACATATACCCCCCTGTGGCTAGTTGGAGGATAGCTTTGGCATTCTATTTCACTCTATTGAGCTAGTGTGAGGTCTACCTCTTAATTGTGCATGTGTTGCACCATGTGAGCAAGGAGGAAGGCTCTAGATTGCATGTGTTGCATCTAGAGATAGATTGTGTATCCATTTGAGCTTGTGCATTCATTGCACGAGGTGAGAGTCAAACGAGAGGCTTGACTTATTACTCTTGGAGAAGAAATTGAGAGAAGTGAGTAGGTAAGGATGTGGGGGATTTTGAGGAAGAGGTGAGGGGCATTTATAGTGCTAGACCGGCTCATGGTGGACTCGGTCCGCCCAGTGCCCCCTAGTAAGGTTTGGTCCGTCATGGACCGAGACCATACAATGCCCCTCCTTGGGGGAATTTCAATGATGCGAGAGTGTCTCGTACCATGTGCCACCCCTAAGGCCGAGCGACCGAACTGAGGTCAGGCTCCTTATGAATTGCTCCTCCGGACTTGACCCTGTGCAAAGGAAATGCCTTGCCGAATTCTTGTGGACCGCCGGAGAAACCTTTGGCCCGAGGCCGCGCGCCAACCCCTTCTGAGATTGGTGTGCCAGCCCGAGCGGGCAATTAACAACTGCCCGTGCTTCCTTGGGCCCATGGAAGGTCTACCCTAAGTCAAGTCTTTAAGCCGACCCTAGGCGAAGTAAGCAAGACTGACCCTAAGAGGACCCCGGATCAACCTTGGGTGAAGTACGCAAGACCGATACTAGAAGGACCCTGGGCTAATCCGGGGCGAAGTACGCGAGACCGACCCTGGGAGGACCCTGGGCGAAGTACGTGAGACCTACCCTGGAAGGGTCTGGGACTGACCCCGGATTGACCTTGGGGTCTCGAACTTGGTGGGGCCCGCGTAGGGCAAATGATCGGAATGTCTCAGTTGTAGGCCAAACCCTAAGGAGAAAGTTGTAACTACACTGGCCTCCCCCTATAAATAGGACCCCTTGTAATGGAAGAGGGGAGGCCACTCTTGTAACCCTAAGACACTCCTCTTGAATCCACTTGGTGGCTGTGCTACTTTGAAGTCCCTTCGCGCACACACAGCGGTCTCCGTATCTGACCGGAGGTGCTTCTAAATTTACTATCCAGACTTGTACCAACGACAATTTAGTCCTAAGTTTTGATGATATCATGGAAAGGGTATGCAAAGATGACTAAGAATTGATATGGCTCGGCAAAGGTACATTTTAGCCTAAGGACCTCTTTTATAACTTTTACCGGTCTTGGTGTTTGATTGAAAAAGTCCGAATTTGTGGAATAGACATTGCATTATAAAGAGGATCAGTAGCTTGAAGTCAATCTTTTGCCATTTTGGTCAAATATGGGTTATGCATGCATTTGGAAATTTAGTTTAGAACCCTCATTGATTTTCATTTGGAAATCAGTATGACCGTAGTTGTTGGTCGGTAATATTGCAGCAGTTTGAACACACCTGGTGTCTGGTACTTTCGGAGTGTAGTGTGACCGCACTTTAGTTGGCGGTGCATACTTTTTAGAGGTACATTTTCTCTCTTCTAAAAATCGGTACTACCGCAATTGGAGTGTGGTATTACTACAGTATTGGTATGACCAAGCATTGTGAGTGTGATACTACCAATTTTTGTATTAACAATTAGTTTATGTGCATTCAATAAATCTTAAGTAGCTATTGAATAGTAGGTAGTGCCGATCATTACATGATGGTAGTACTGTATCATCTGATTTTTGGGGATTTTGATCCCCACGGTCATCCTGGTGGGTGGAGACTATAAATACCACCCACCTGTAGCAAGCAAAAACTCTTGGACCTCATTGAATAAACTTGAGCTCTTGTCACTTTGTTTTCAACTCGTTTGCTTTATTTCCTCATTTTGAGATTGTTGAGACCATTAAATGCACTGCATCACCTAGTTGATCATTGTGCCACTTGACATCCTTTAAGCAAACGTCATTGACTTATTACTCTTAGTGGTTGTAGACACCTGGACGGCTTAGAGGTGTTTGTATGGTGATGTCTTTAAAGGAATTTGTGAAAAGACCTGACATAGTTGTAAAAGGTTAGAGCTCATCTTCCGGAGTAGGAAAGAGCTACCATAGTGCATTAAGGAAAGGCTCAAGATTGCATAGGGAGCTGGCTCGATTAATCCAAACTTTCTTAATGTGGATTAGGGAACATCGGCAAGTCTTCAAGATTATAGAAAAAATTCTTGTATCCTTCGTGTGGTTTATCTCTCTTGCTTTTATTTTCTGCACTTGTATTTCTACTATTTAATTGATCGACTTGTTTAGTTATAATTGTATCTTGTCTAGAATTAGGTTTGTGGTGCTATAGCAAGACTTAAAGACTTTAGGTCTTGACTTGTGCAAAATAATTTTTATTAGTTCATATTTGCTCTTAAATTGTGCTTTAGCCAAAACAATTTAAAATCTCTATACGCCCGCTCTAGCCGGTTAACTTTGATGCTACGGATTCACAGTCAGAGCTGGTGCATTCGTTGTGGCTGTGCCACCGCGGTGCCATTGGCATGGCGGCTGCGGGCTTGCTGCAGTATGCATAGAAGCGATTGGCTACCTTTTTAGCCCATCTGAAGTCTGATCTTAAAACATCAAGCACTTCAACAGCACGCATGCGCATCTTACCGTTGTAGTGCAGCGGTGCGATATCACGTTTGTTCATTTCATAACTTCGGCTTGTTTCTGCATTCAATGTTCTGTTTACGTTTAATTTGTTTGTGGCTTACGAAAAGAAGTATGATTTCTTGAAGAGAGTTCTTATGCGTTACCTTGTCGGCAGATCTACATGTATGTAAGACAACCCAATTGTAATACCGTATCGCCTATCATTTAAACTGAAGAGAGTACACAGGAGATGAGCATAATAACGATAATTCAGGGATTCGAAATCATTGATAAAGGGGAGAATGAAGGTGGCCTGATGGCTGATGATAAGGTATTTGTGGATCATTCATAAGTTTGAGCCTTGTTTCCGACATGGTGAAACAAAGTAAATTCTCTGCAATATCGGCCTCATATCCAGTTAGCATGTCGATCGGCTAGTAAGGAGGAAGGAATCGAATGTCTCAACAACAGATCTAGCACCACAAACCTCACCGATGGAGGAGGAAGAAGAACAGCACACGCACAAAGAATTAATCGAGGACAAAAAGGTAATATATAAGCCATACCGACAGACGATTTCACATTACAAACTTCCCCATACAAATCCAACAATACAAACTACAATCACAACCAAAAGCACACGACTACCAAGATCGGATCAACTCGAACAGCACACGTCTCGATCGATCAGCGCTTGATGCTCTTGACCTTGTTCCACGCCTTCTTGCACGAGTCGCCGACCACCTTGACGCCCCTCATCACCACGGTCTTCAGCTCCTTGGTCCTCTCCTTCACCTGCAGATCGAACCCGCCCATCTCCCTGACCCGGAGGGAGGAAGAATCTGCTTTCGTGTGTAGAAAGAGACGATGCTGGGTTGGCGACTTGCCGTGCGTTTGGTGGGTTGGATCTGGATATATAACCGGTGTGCGTGCGGACCTAACCGGCGAGCTGATCTGTAAAGTTTGAAAACGAGGTGTACCTGCGTAGGCGTTGAAGGAACGATCAAGAGCAGCGTTTGAAGTAAGCAATGGGATTTGACGATGTTGCCACCTGCTAATCGTACAACCAGTTCTTCTTGTGAGATATTGTCGCACCGACTGACATGTGGGTCTGAAAATGCGTAGGTCGACTTCAGAGGGCCCGTTTGCCAGTCAGTGTTGTGCTCAATCGTTCCGGTTCCCTCGTTGTTCCTTCATCAAAGCCTTGTTGGGAAGTTTCTTCTGTAAAGAATGACGTTGGCTTTTGCTTCCTTTGTTTTTTGGGGGAGGGAAGCGCGTAGATCGGTCCTGTGAAACTTAGGTGGATCTGGTCCATGTGATTCGGCACTAGTTAAGACTTTCTCGACGAGATGTTATTGAAGAATCTTCGGTTTTTGCAAGGGGTCGGGGTGGGTTTGCGTGGATTTTGACTCGAGTTTGATCGCAGTAGCTCGTCTTTTTTTTTTTCCCTCTGTTTCTCAACGGGAGTAGTTGCACGCACGACTCCTTCGGTAAACTCGCCACTTGTCGTTATCCGTCATATGTATGCACCACGACAAACCGGCACGCATACACATCCAAACCCGACGTGGCAGCTGAGAAGCGCGAAACCATACAAGGCAAACTGCAGTAGTGCCGTGCAGTGTGTCCAACCAGGAGCAGCCTCTGGCGCCTGCGCGCTCGGGTGCCGGAATCCAACAGCGGTGTAGAAGCCGGGCTACTACGGCACGGCGGCGACGACGTGGGCGCCAGGGCAGGGCGCTGTGGCCTGTGGGCCGGCGCAGCTCTGCTTCGTAGCTTCTCGGGTTATCGCACGCACCACGCACCGACCAGAGTTTCCACTACTCACGGAACGCCTGCATCTGGATTATCTCACGACTCGTACTGCTTTTTTTTAGAACCAGTGAGCCTAAGCTCCGGTTCCAGATTCTCTGGTTGCCATTGCCATCATCTGGTGCATTTGGTTGGCGCGGAACAAGTCTGTACTCGATGGAACAGAAACCTCTCCTGAGAGAACAAGAGAGCAGTGTATAGATGTTCTTGAACTTTGGCGGTACAGAGTCCGAAGGCAAAAGAGGAAGGACGAAACAGCTGCATGGCTGGCCCTAATCCATTTTTTTCACTGATATTGCTGCATGGCTTCGAAGAGGATCATATTCTGAGACAGGGCGCAATCGGGGAGGATTCGCACTGGTATCGTTTATACCGTATTTTAATCTATATTTTTTTGGATTCAAAGTCGGATATGGTAAAGACGGATACAAATTTGAAGCATTTGGAGTTTCGGTTACGGTATCGTCGGGACGGATATATAACGGATTCAGATCGAAAATGGATAATATAGACAGATACCATATGCACCAGCTCGCCTCATGAGAATCATCATCTCTTGTGTGCTTTCCACTTAAATCACGTAGTCTCACCTGGACTTACCCGACCGCACGAACCTAAGCTCTCCGTATAATCCCATTCTATTGTTGTTGACCGCTACTATTCTCCAAACCACCTGCATATTGAAAGACAAAGCAATCTGATTTCAAGTACAAATTCCATACACTTGACTCATGTTAGCCAAATCATGCATCATACAATACAACCAGTGGCAGACTCACAACGAAAATTTAGGAGGGGCTAGTGGAAGAAAGCCAACATCTGTCATCAGCCATCCACGCCATGCGCCGCCGATGTGCGCAGTTGGCTGGCCTGGGCCTGGCTTGGAGCTCCGGCTTCTACTACTATTTTATCTTTTCCCTGCATAAAGGATCAATGTCAGCTAGCTTGGCCTAGGGTTAAAGACATCTCCAATACTGTATCCAGACTTTCAGAGGGGATGCATGTCTCGCATGCTCACATCCAATATCAATTCTATTTGGACAGGGTGCATCAGAGAAAACTCAATTCGGTTGCAACTATAAGACGTCTTAAAAACATATTTGGACGTAAATTAGAAAAGATTTCTAATGCCCAGAACAAGCTATATACTAGTATATACATATGCACATACCTGTGGAAGAATAAGCAGCACTCCAAGGCAATCTGCTTGAAGAAGTTTGCCCCTAGGTGACGAATACATCATCTATTCCTCATATCTGACCAGGGGAAGGGCTCCTTGGGGTCTTCCTGAAGTTTTCTTATGGCCTTCACTATCCCAGCATGGCGATCATGGATTACGCACACACCAGGACAAGCGCCGACAACTTCAACCCTCACATGTCTAAGGAACCATAACCAACTGTCGTAATTCTCACTTTCCACAAATGCAATGGCCAGAGGCATAATTTGATTGTTGCCATCAATGCTAATGCCTGTAAGGAACTGGCCTTTATATTTGTTAGTCAAAAAGGTCCCATCAACTAAAATCACGAGAAGCATATGGCTGAATGCCTCGATGTACACACCGAAAGCTAAGAAGGTCCTCTGCAACATCATAAAACCTGGCGGCCTTGTAGATGGCTTGTCCTTCATAGCGATATACATGTCTAGGTTCCTATCCTGCAACACCTGAAGCATACGAGGAAGGTTGTCATACACCGCCTCGAAAGACTCGAACCGTTTTTCCAACCCCTTCTGCTTCGCACGCCACGCCTTCGCGTAGCTAATCTTGTACTTAAATTTCTTCTCAATAGCCACCATGATGTGCGTGGCCTCCATGTCCTTCTCCACTATCTCTCTATACATCATATTGGCTATAAAGGTGTACGTTAGGTTACGATGCCTCGACAAAACACTGCTGAGAATGCAGAAGTGCGGCTGCACCTTTGACACAATCCAGTGAGTCTCATACCTCGGTCTACATGTGTGCACCCTCTAAGGACAACCGGCCTGCTCACACTTCATAGTATACTGCTCCTGGCTAGATTTCACGACCCAAAAAGTCCGCTGCATGGACATGGCCCGCAGCTTGATGGAATCCTATAACGATGCATTGTCAGTAAACATTGAATGCAACTAAATCTCTGTGCCATGATACTCCCACGGTGATTCATGCTCGTCATGTGCGGCAACACTCTCAACATCAAACTGGTTCCATTTCTACAGCATGGGAGATTCATTCTCATCCGAACTGTCCTCGTCGTCCTCCTCTACAGCTTCCTCTTCAGCTCAAGCCATCCAGTCATTGCTCTCCATTTGATGTACTATGTACTCCATATGCTCCCCTTCATCGGCTTGTCCTACAGCCTCATCATGCCGTGACCGTTCTTCCTCTCCTCCATGTAATGCATCAGCCTTGTTACGAACAGCTTCCTTCTCTTCATCAACATGTAGGGCGCCGAAGCTGCTCGCACCTCCCGGATGATGGCCGTCCACATGACCTTGCACAACTTCTACTGGGCATGGTTGCACAAGCATCACATACTTGTATCCACGGCGTCGGCACCTTTACACAAACCTCTTCCACGCAACAGTGCACATCAATGTTCTCAACTCTCATTTAATGTCCATGGGAGGCCGGCTCTAAAGCCCTTGTATGACAATGCTAAACACCTCGGGGTCCAAGGAAAAACTACGGGTAAGCCAGTGCATCACATCTGCGATTCAATCATTCTCGCCGTCCGAGTGTACCAGAGTGGCTTGCGCAAAACCACTCAAGTCAATACTGTTCGGACCTTCATGAGCAGTGCCAACACTATAATGTACTTTCAATGTAGTGGGTATCAACATTACTGATATCTGCTTGCATATATTTTCAATTTTGCAACTAGTCAAATTGCATCGCACATTACGGAAGTACTGATGTACTGTAATTTATATTTCAATGACCGTTCACCTATCGTAACCAACTACACTAACCTCGTAGCATTAACTCCCTATCGGTAGATCACGCACCGACGCCGCTCTTGTCTCGCTACTCGAGCTCTCTCCTACTGCAAATAATTTCTACGGAGGCTTAATTTCTACATAACATTGACTAAATTTTCTATAACTACAATTTTGTACACATACTAATTTTCTACAAGTATGTTCACTAAATTTTCTACAACTACAGGTTACTATAGCTATTGATTTTCTATAACTACATTGACTAAATTTTTTATATCAAAGTTATACTATTCTTTTCTACATCTATAATTTTCTAGGATACTAACACTAAATAAACTATCTACTTCATATAAAAAAAATGAACTACAACATACAAAAATATTTACCTTACAAAAGTCGTGAGACCTCTCCTTTCTCTCCCTCTCCTCTCCTCCCCCCTCTCCCTCCTCTCCTCTCTTTTTCCCCTCTATTCGTTCTCCATGCGGCCGAGTGCCCGCTTGACCACGCGGTGCTTTTATATGCGCTTCCAGTTGCCCAACCCTTCAGTGACTAGAACCGCAGTCACCTAACTGATGGGTGACTAGAGTCAGTCGTCCGGCAGTTCAGCGACTGCAAATATTTCGCTCAACGGCCAGTGGATTGCTTGCGTGTCACGCGACCATTGGGTGATTGGTTCCAGTCGCCCGATGGTTCGGTGACTAGAGTCCATTTCTATAAAAAAAATCACGCATGTATATTTCTGTTATTTCAAATAAAATATGGATTACTTCTAAAAAAATTTGGGGGGACTCAGTTGGGACTGTTCAAAAAAAATACTACTCTATATGCAGGTGCCCAGGTGGAGGGGCAGCAGCCTAGTACTGCCATGGCGCTGCCTGCTTATGCAAAGAAGGTGCGGTAGGCTGCCACGGCGGCTGCCGTGTGGTGGTGGAGTACTGCCACGACTGCTACGATAGAAGCGTGGCGAAGAGGCCCTGCAGTGTAGGGGCCTGGGGGCGGGGGCCAAGGACGCCAGCAGAAGAGGTGTTGCCGTTGCCATCGGATGACCAGAATTGGATGGCACCAGTCTAAGGAGTGAAGATGGTCAGCTAATGGGGTGTAGCAGGTGAAACATATCCACCATGGCCGATGTGGTTGCTGCCTTTGCCTCCTCAGCTGCGCCCTTTCTTGTGCTTTTGCCCACCTCCAGAGCCACTGGAGTAGCTGTTGCCAGGCCGCGCAGACCAGTTGGCTGTTCGGACGGGAGGTGGAGTTTGCGAAGAAGGCCAACGTGTTGGAGAAGTTGACATTGGCTGGAGGCTACGATCGGCAAGTCTTCAATTCTTGTAGAAGGAGCATCGATCGGACTTGGATGAAGCTCAGGAAGGGCATTAGCAACGGCACAATTGTGGCCACATTGTTGAAACGTGGGTTGTGGCCCTTGAGAGTGGTGAGGACGAGGGACTTGTCACGGTTGGCCGACATCGCCGAGTGCGTCGGCCAGGGTCTTGAGCCGAAAACAATAGTCCATGACAGACATATCACCTTGGACTAGGTTGCGGAACTCAGCGTCGAGATAAAGGGCTCAGGTTTTCTTGTTGTCCCGAAACAGATCTTCGATGCGAGTTCATATGGTGTGAGCGGTAGTAGTGGACTCCATGACAATGTCAAGAATTTCCATGGAGATGGATCCATAAATCCATTGGAGAACGGTGCAATCAAGACGTTTCCATTCGGCAATGGCATCTTTGGGTGGTGCTGATGTGACATGGTCATCGAGGGCGAATTTGTCAACAGCAACAAGAAAGAGGTTGCTCCATTTGGCGTAATTGGAAGCTTTGATGTCGAGGATAATGGGCACAAGGGAAGGGAGGGAAGAAACAGCTACGGCCTGCGCCCAGGGGTGGGACAGTGGATTGGCAGCAGGCTCTCCCATCGCGTGGAGAAGAGAGGAGACGCGGCGGATGACAGAAGGACGGCGCGGTGTGGTGGACGATCGGGCTGGAAGGACAGGTTCCCAGTTACGAGAAGAGCCAATCTGATATCATGCTCGAGCGCAAAACGCACGGTTCAATCAGAGCTCTCGTATTCATGAGCGCAAAACGCACGGCTCAATCAGAGCTCTCGTATTCATGTGTGTAAATATGTGTACAGGCGTTCGGTTACAGGGGAAGGAGATAAGTCTCCTATATACATGCTGATGGCTAACCATATATAGCTGTACAAGATCATGTCTAACCAAACAAGTAACATACCAATGGATATATACCAAATATTGTCTAACATACTCTATATGTGAAATTTGCAAAAGGTAGACAATAAAAAAAATACACACAAACGAATGCCTTCGCTTTAATCATCGGTGAGACAGTATAAACTGCCGGTTCTCACAGTATACAACGATGAATGCCTTCGCTTTAACCATCAGCGAGACAGTGGCCAAACGCTCACAAACAGATCATCCATGGCGAAAATAAGCTACAACTAGAAGTTTCTACGAATCTTTCTTGGGTGCCTTTCTCTTCATCCGGCTGAAAGGACCAACCGTCTGGTCCATAATGTACATATATATCACCTGGCTCCAAGACTTGTATGATTTCAGGTTGTCGTAGTACTCTGGTGCAGTCTCCTTCACCTTGTGCAGCCTGGTGCCTGGAATTCTCGGGAAATCGTGGTGCTCATTGTGATACCCCACATGCCATGTCATCAGGTTCAGAGGCCCGTAGTATGAATAGGTCTCCTGATCTGGGTTGAAGACATAGTGCTCCGAGATGAAGTGACCTGCCATAGGGTGCATGCCACCACCGACGAACGTTGAGAGTATCAGATAAGCGAGTGATTTCCAACCGTAGAAGTACACCAAGCTAGCATCAAGCGCGATCTGGATTGTAAGGTTGGCGAATTCCCACAGGCCTGGAGGCTTCGGCTTCAAAAAGAGCGGCCTGAGTGCATAGAAGAAGAGCTGGAGCACAACCCACACGGATTTGCTGATGGCATTCTTGACTGCGTGTGCCTCTGCTTGGCTGGGGATATCCATATCGATTCCATCCACACCTTGGAAGCGGTGGTGCTCCAGGTGGTATTTTTGGAAAGTTATGGACATGGGGACACCAATGGGGAGGTTGGCAAAGATACCTAGCCAGCGATTTAAAGATGGAGTTCTGAAGGCAAGATTGTGGCTGAGTTCATGGATTGCAAGGAAGAGATTGTGGTTCAGAAAGGAGCCAAAGAAGTAAGCAACCGTCAGTATCTTTAACCAGTCAGCGTCGCGCAGGAGTGTAGTAGTCCAAAGCTGAAGTAAAACAACGGCAGCAATCTGCAATCAAAGTTGAGATGGATGTGAAAATATGAAAATATAGCAGTAGTTAAATGAGAAAGTATGCTTTTTTAGGTATTGTTTTCACAAAAAATTGATTGGAGAAGTTTCTGCATTCAGATTCTCCAATGAATTTCATTGCGACCATATCATTAGTCATACAATTACAAACAAACAACTTTCAACGCAACAAACCAAACCAATGCAAATACAGTCGTATGGACAGGATGATAGGCCCGTTATATTTCCTATATGAATCATGAGATTATGGCTGTTTCAAGTTGCCAGCTTGCCCTGCCGAGGTGGGGCACTGTAATTGAGCAGTTCAAACACCAATGCGGTAGGTGTTGGTCACAGGAATATAAGGGCACCACTTTTGCATGTGAAGCCGAAATCTCTCATTAGCAATGACAGAGGACAAGATCATCTAGTTCTCACAACTACAAAGCAATGGTGCAGAATACCGTGACTATAGTGAGTTTTTGTTTAAGTGCTTAACAATTCAGATTTTTTTTCCAAGTGTTTAGATCATCTGAGATTTGTTCTCATGTATTGGCAAGGAAATTCCATTCTTTGTGCTTGCTGTTTAAATTTCTGAACTTTGTAAGTCTGACTTGGATTCTTATATATCCTGAAGTAACCTCCTTTGACAGGGGAAAATTCAGCTTTTTTGAAGGTTTTTGTGGTTCTGTCCATATTCTATCTATAAAATACAATGCCAAAGAAATGTTTGCACTCTGATGACTAACTTAAGGATAATACTGTGGCAAATTGGTATGATGAAACTGAAGGTGCAGCAGCAAGAGATGCTGATGGCCAAAGTTGCCGTTAGGATAGGAGCAATGGATCTTTATCTCAACGAATAGCACAAGTGACATTGTAAACACACAACTAGAAATCACACTTCATTCGGTTCATTTGATGCGAACTTATAAGCTTGGAAATAGTATAGGTTAATGCATGGTGAGCCAATCAGGGGAGCCAACTACCGTTTCAGGCACGAAAAGCATGGGCAGAACAAATTCAGGACCAACAAGAAAGATTCCACAAAACTCTGAGGCCAACAAAATTGCTTGATCATGGTAGCTAAACATAGGCTATTGAAGATGCTCCTGATTGTTAGTGTTCTTCTTAATTGGTGTTTATATGTTTTGCCACCATAATACCCCAGTTTCAGGACGTCTTAATTCGATTGGAAGTATAGAAAGTTGCTGGATTTCAATCTAGACAAAATTCAAATCATCGAGAACAACATAAGTAAAGCAAACACCTAAACTTAAAATTATCAAGAGCAATTATCAAGAGCAACACCACTAGAGCATTGCATGTGCACCCACACGGTCTAGATGTGGACATGCAACTAACCGGCTTTTCAGAACTTGAGGAGCATTTGCATTAAGTTGCATTCAAACAAAATGTGACTCTACATACAAAGGCACTAAACTTGAGAAGGAACTACGAAATTGGATCAGATAACATTCCACTTTACTGAACACCACAATACACCAGATATAGGATACATCCTATGAAGCTACACTACATGAACATGCTAAAACATACAGCACTAAATTCTAAAGTTAAAGCGTATCCATTTTGAGATGCATCAAATTTGGGACATCACGTAACAAATAACTAGTTTTTTTCAAGAAAAGGCTAATAAGACTAGCAATTTACATTTTTTGGAAAGTTCAAACAAGTCACTGCAATCAAACTCAACAGTTAGAATCCAATTGCTAGGCTATGGCCAAGTATAACTCCACTAATAAAAACAATACAACCACCGCAATGCCAAAGCAATCCACGCTGAAACCGTCAAGAACTCAATTTTATGAAAGATCTCAACTTCAACGGATCCAAAAAGGACATTGCACCACGCATCTCATTACAAACAACAAAAAATGGAAATAGATCGCAATACACCATAAGTTAAATCTTCCGGCGAGTCATTCATTGCAGGGGCGGGGGCAGTGTCCATATGATTATGGAGTCTTCAGCTTCTTAAATTTGCCGAGCTGTGTTAATTACACTTGATGCTGCAACGAAACTAAGAAAGACTAATTTCATCTCTCAGCAACCGGCAAGCATATCATAGGAATACATGATCAGTACATATCCTACAATTATCTAACTAGTAATCTTTTGTAACTTCGCACATTAAGCATGAAGTTAATGATATATGCCATAAATAGCTTCGCCAAAACCCAGCATACCGATCGAGGTAATTTTTGATGTCTTAGAATTAGTTCTTAGTTTTTGATGTCTTTAAATTAGTTCTTAGTTTTTTATCACCGATCCGTACATGATACATTAGAAATGCCCATTTTTTCCTTTTCAGCTTCGTATGTGTTGGGATTTGGAATCCCACGGCTTTTAAACTACTCTCTTATGGCTACATTTAAGTTTAAAGGAATTTCTTTGTTGATTTGATATCCAAATCAAATAAGTCGATGCATTAGTGCATAGAACATTTACACTAGATATGAAATTCCTTTCATCATATTTCCTCCGGCCCTCCCTATGCCTAGTTTCTGGCTCTGCCCCTGATTCATTGCATTGTATAAGAACACACTGAAAAAGAGCAAGCACCCAAGAAGTATGCAGAGAACAGAGCGAGCAAGAAACAGATCACGTCACCTTGAGGAAGGCCCAAGGGTCCGGGCCGAAGAGCTCCTTGATCTGGGGGTACTTGGCCAGGATCTCCCGACGGCGCGACGCGTGCGGCTCGTCCGTGTACGACCAGAAGAAGTCCGTTGCCATCACCCCTTCCTCCTCCTCCGCGCTCACACCTCTCGCCCCCATTGCTTCCTTCTCCTCTGACTCCGGCAATGGCGGTGGAAAGAAACGGGAATGGGGAAAGGTAGAGGGGCGCTCCGGTGGCTGGCTGAATTCCTGTGTGCTATCTTGGGAGATGAAATAGACCTGGCACTGTGGGTCCCGCATGTCATTGATAAAGATGATGCGGGTGATTTGGACTTGAGCACAATCTTTCTGGCTCGACGTTTAGTTTAGGATGTAGATCCCAGCCAAAGCAGACTTGGTTCAACTTCGTCTCCTTGCGGACTCCTAGCCCAGCACTCCAGCAGTAGACAGCTGACAACTCTTCAGCAAGAACTCAGCCTTTGGTTTTGTGGGCTCACTAACCCGTTCTTTTTTTTTTTGTTTTTGTTCTCCGTCAATCAAAAAGATAAATATTAAAATAAGATAGTCTCCTAAAGTAAATTATTTAGACGACTTTATGAGTCTAAAAATATAGCTAAAAGCTAACCGACAAAATCTCAAAGAACACCTATACTATTTGTCAAGTCTTTTGACTTTTTTCTCTTGAAATTCACTATGTGTCTGGTCTTGCTCGTAAATCGATTTAAAAAGGGTCTTAATTGTTTATGTTTTTACAAGCTCTTTTACGGTACCTTAAATTGAGTATAAGCCATTTAATCTTTATGATCCAATAGCTCAGATTAGTTAAAATTAATTATACTATCACCCATAATTCTAATAATAGAATCTTTAAAAAGATAAAATTATAAATAAAACAGGTGACAAAACTTCAGAGTTTCTTGATTGAATGCGATCAGTGATTCAGAGCAGGGTTTTACTAGTACTGCATGTACCACACAACCCACCATCCGCGATCGAGGCGATGTGCCCAGTTGTTGAATAGCAACACCCCGCTAGTTACGCTTAGCAGCTAGTATCAAGTTGTTCATACTATTTTTACACTGTGTAAATCAATCTCTGAACCCGCGCGTGAAGTTTCTATGATTAGTTAGTTGTATATTGCAGTGTGGTTCATACTGTAGCTTTACCCTCGGAGGCACGCGGGAAAGGCCTCTGCCCTTGACCATCAAATTTGGAGAAGGAACTTTCTAGATGCTCTAAACATTTCATTCTACAGTGAAGCTTAACTGGATGAGAAAACATCCGCTCGCATGCAACTCCTTGAAACAGCAAAGGAATTACATCTGTGCATCTCAAAGGCATATGTGATCGAAAGGTTCTGATTCGATGTTGAAGAACTCTGCTGAGCATTTGAGCAGTTCAACACCAAATGGTCAAAACCTTCAAGGAGTAAGAGATTTTAAGAAACAGAGATAATCATTTACTTCCTTTGATTGTTGTATTCAATCCTACACGTTTCATATGTCACTTCACAGCCTTGCAGTTCCCTCATGAAGCCGCACATGAAGCCACAGGCCATCTTCTTGATGCGTAGCCCGCCGCCAGCACCGCGGCGTTGTGATATCATGCCGTCATCGAAGCCTTCTAATCTGATAGGAACATGCGGCGCGGATATGCAGAGTGAGGAGCCTGTGCTCGTGTGAAGAGAGTATGAGAGGTGGTGGACTGGTGGTGTACTAGAGCGCAGATAATGTAACGCCCCCGTTTCCAGGGGCGCGTACGGACACGGTATTCCGCAACTATTCACGTATGAACAGTTATGGAATGTCGCGCAAGAGTATACCATTGCATGCTTACAACAAAAGACCAGCATATATTTCACATATGGATTAACATCCAGTTTTTCAAAAGCGGGGCGTGCAAGCCCAAAGCATACTTACATCACAAAAACTCCAAGATCCGCTTGAGCGCGGCCAAGACCTAAAGCCACGGGTCCTCGTCGAAGAAGAGATCCTCATAGGCGTCCTCGACGGGGAGACCTTCACCTTTATCTTGATCATCTAAATAGTGGATTAAGCAAGCCGTGAGCCAAACAACCGGCTCAGCAAGCCCCAAAAGGACTCTAACTTACTACATGCACGGATTAACAAAGGGAGCATATTTGGTTTATTAACTTTGAGTGGATGCAGTTTTATTTGCAAACATTTTGATAAAACGGACCCAAAACTACTCCTTAAGATCTCAGGGGTTTTTCATGAAAATTTAATTAACCAACTAATCAAGTTAAAGCATGTACAAAACTACTCAAGCTTCGCGGCTAGAATCACCCAAGTGACACAACTCCATTAATCGGAAGCACGGCGTATTCGAATACCATTTATTTGACTCTGCAGAGTTTGCTCAGCTTTACCCACACGATCCCTTAACCCTCATGACTGAGTTAAGGGAGCCAGGTCGTTTCACTACTCATCTCTTTATATAGGCTCTACCCGGTAGAATTCACTCGGGTCTAGCACAATAAAACTCCCGTCCGCTTCGAGTGAACTCTACCATTGTTAGGCACCCGCAACACGGCCTACCTAACCTTGCTTTCTCAACGCCAAGCCTTTTCCAAACCTGTAGAGTTTCAATCGAGTTGAGTAGCTACTAAATCAGTGTTGACAAGTCAACTCCTGTGGTTGAGCGATCACCATATGATTTGCTCAGCGTAAGGGTCCAGTTCTTATATTTTCACATGATCCGCAACCTTGCCAGGCCCGTGACCCAACCTAGGGTAAGCGGTGGGCGAAAGCCGTCTCGCGGCGCCCCACAACACCCTTACCCTAACTTCAATCCTAGGGTAAGAGATGGGCGAAGACTAACTCGCCAGCTCTTCCCCAACCCTTACCCTACCTTGTGCACGCTGGAACTCTTCGCTCTAGGGCACGGTGTCCTATACCACCCTACCCTAGAGTCGGGTTTGCAAATTCTATTGGCCCGCAGCCACGACCTTATTAGTGTAAGACTTTGCATGATAATAATAATAACTTACAGTTATCTAGATTAACAGAAAATTATTTCTAGGGTTAACAAAGGCACGGCTACAAGTTTAACATGGCATTTGTCGGTGGTAGGTTTAACTACATATCATGTCATTCTAAACATTTTATTTTATTTTTGAACTAACATTTCGGAACTAGCTTAATGCAAATAGCATAATAACATAATTAAATAACATGGGTTGCAACATGGTCAAAGGATTTGGGACTTGTCGACAATCCGGATGATCTCAGCTAGCTCGAACGTAGAAGCTCCTAGGTCCTGAAACTGCACTTGAACTTCCGGGATCTTCGAAACTAGCGCAAACACATAAAATAATTAAATCCAGCTTGAGACTAATCAAGCGAGGAAAAATAAACTATTTAAAAAGGAGTAAAATGTATAAATCCTCAAATTGGAATTTTAGGAATTTATCTGGGATGAATTTGTGGAGGTGGAGGTCAAAAATGGGTCCAGGATATTATTTGGAGCAAAGTGGTGAAATTTGAGATTTTTTTGAGATTTTCTGTGATTTTCTAGGATTTATTTGGATTTTCTGGAATTTTGGGAATTAGAAAGTCACTGGAAAAATCGGTATGAACAGTATCGGGCTGGCCCGAGCTACAGTGCGGCCCGGCGGGGAAATTCAAACGCGCGGTAGTGGCCCAAGCACGCGTGGTGAGGTGAGGCAGGCCGGGGCGGCTCGGCCCATTCCAGCGCGCGCCTACCCGATTGGGATGCCGGACGCGTGGCCCGCGTGGACGGTGGGGTGGCCAAGGCTGGATGGAGCGCGGATCGGACGGAGGCGAGGGAGAGCGGGCGAGCGAGGGTTTGATCAGTGGTCGGGAGGAGATGCTTATGAGAATCGGACACGAGGCAAAAGAAGCGGCGGTATGTGAGGGATCGGACGGAGGCGGGAAGCGGTGTTTAAGATGATCGGGCGGCGGAGAGGACGCGTCGTCCGACGGGCGAAACCAGACGACGCCGATCGGGGTAGATGGCCGAGATGCGGCCACGTAGCGGGGGAGGGGGTCTTCTTCCTCCTCCAGCCGCTACAGTACCCCCGGGACAGGGCTACGGTGGCGATGGTGGTCCGGACGCACGGAGGGCCGTCGGCGGCGACCGAGGGCACCGGCGGGTGCGGTTCGACAAGGGGAATCCGTTTTGGGACTTTGGAGGGTGAGGGGACCAACAGGTAGAGCGGGAGGTAGATGGGGGAGGTTCGGCTTCCTAGCGATGAAGGGGGCTACCGGAGCCAAAAGGAGCCAATCGGTGAGGTTTTCATGGTCAGGGGAGTAGGAGGCTCACACTAGCGGTGGAGTTTCTAGCTGGGGAGCTTCGGAGCGAGCCGGCCACGGGAGAGCTTCGGAGGTTGGCTGCGAGCTACGGTGCCGGAGCTCCTTGGGCGTCCACCTGGCCAGGGGAGTTCACCAAAAGCATTAGTAAACTGTGGGGACGCTCAGGGATAAAGGAATCGACAAATGGGGGGAGAGGAGGAGAGGATTGCTTCTCGGGGATCGCCGGCACAGGGGAGGACCACAGCGGCGCTATGGGCGGTGGGACTCCAATAGGTTACACGGGGGGCTTCTCTGGAGTGGTGGGGAGTGACTGAGGGTGGTAGGGGGAATGGGGAAACAAGGGAGCGTGCGGGAGAGGGAGAAGGGGGTTTTATACCCGGGTGGAGGGAGAGGAAACCTTCGGGGAGAAGGAACGGCGCGGCTACGGCAGTCAACAAAGGGATGGGGAGCTGGTGGCGAGTCTCCTCCGCGCGATGGCGATTCTGGCGCCGCCAGGCGTGTAATGGTGAGGCGACGACACGGGGCCGGTGAGCTCGGGCATGGGCGGAGGAGTGCGCGTCGCGGGAGGAGGAGAGACGGCGGCAGCGGGTCGGGCAGAAGAGCGGCGACGCGTGGCGCGAGGTTCGCCGCCGACCGAAGGAAAAAGCGGCGGTCCAAAACGGGTGTCGGGGCAGCGCGCGAGGCGTAACCCGGCGACGCGAGAGGCGCGGCGCGCGGCGCAGCGCAGCGCAGCGCAGCGCGCGCGCGGTGAAGGAGGAGGAGAGCAGGCGCTGCGCGAGAGAGGAGCAGAGGGAGGCGCTGGGGCGAAGGGAAGGCGGAGTCGAGGAGCAACGCCAGCGTGAGCGCGAGGGAGGGAGGCGTCGGGAGAAAAGAGGAGGCGGAATCGGGGATGGCGCCAGCGCAGGACGGAGGCGCCAAGCCGAGAAAGGAAAGCGGCAGCGAGGGGAACTTTCCCAAAAAGGAAAGTTTCTGAAAATCACTCAAAAATGCAGCAAAAATCACGAAATTTTTGGTTTTGAATTTTTGGGGCTTTTCAGATAAAATGAGAAAGCCCGATGTTTAAAAAGGAGCTCTTTTACCTTAAAGATGAAAAGAAAAAAATTATAATACCCTCACAAATCAATGGTCCGATTTTATTTTTTACTATCACTTTTCTATTATCAGTATAATGAACCTAAAAAAATCCTTTGTTTAGAGACCTAGTTAGTTGTCACAATTATCTTTAAGGCTTAGCAATACAGAGATCACAATATCAAATCCTGAAAATACACAGATAAACTCATCTAATGTGCGATTAGTGGGACTTCGAACCATGGCCAGTGATAACAAGGTTGGTATCGAATCAACTACTATCTAACGCTATAACCGAAAAAACAGAGCCTACATATGTTGGTAAACCACTTACCGAAGTCATAAAAAATTCATAATTAAGAGTCGGCGAAAAGGTGGGAATGGAGATGATCACAGGATCCGACTTCGATGGCCTAAACTTGTTTGTTGTTGCGAAGAAAATTAGTCAAGTACTGCATAGTACGTCTCCTTGCGCCTCCTCTCTTCCCAGTTCCATGCATACTGCATTTGCTTCTTCAACATTCTGATCACTCAGTCTCACATGCAGATCTCGTACTTTCATACACTCCTCGTGCGAACAAACACGAACGCAGATCTCCGGACCAGTCAACAAACAAGACACATTGTCTCGAACTCTGCACCTTGACCAGGGCAAACAAAAACAAACAGAAAAGAAGAGCACAGGACCAAGAGGGATCCAAAACCCTCGGTCCAATCAGCTTCCACATCGGATTCCCAGCCTCCAGCAAGTGCGCTCTCTCTCCTTTGGAGAGGGCGGCTACTTGGGCCAGCTCAGCTATCAACGATTCGTCATATAGCTACAAGCTACAGTACACACAGTAACACTACACACGAAGGAATATCAGATGAAGCCGCAAACAGAAACAATCCACTCCATCCAATAGGATACCTGCCTGCCATGTGGGCCTACCTTTGCGGGCCCACTCGGCAGTTCGATCCCGGGTCATCAGAGAGAGACCTCGAAGTTGAGGCGGGAGGTGTAGGTGGCCTTGGGCGTCCAGTTCTTGGGGATGACGTCCCGGGCAGTGAGCGTCTTCTGGGCGGACAGCGTCGCGAGCCTCACGGAGAAGGGCCCGACGAGCGGGCCCTGCACGAGGCACCACGTGGCCCCCCACACGTGCTTCATGTCCAGCCACTGCCCCGAGTTCGCCTGCACGCAGCATCATCGTTAATTCTGAAGGTGCAAGCACGAGTGCAATCAGGCAGCGCCTGAAACGAACTTTACAGCGCAGCACAAAGCAAAGCAGCATCGTCGCATGGGATCCCGGAATCTTTGGATGCCACAACGCAAGGCGGTGACCCGCAGGCGTGCCGCGGAGTGCAGGATGGGTGTCGGATTTAACAACCGTGAAAGCATTGGCAAGTGCAAAAGCAGGGGCGGTGCGCGTGAGAGACCAGCGCAAGACGGGAGGGAGACCGAAGCGGCATCATAGGGCAGTGGAATTTTGGAGGGGAAAGGTGAGTCCTTGGTAGGCAGCGCACTTTCTTGGTCATGTGTGGCTGATCTTCCTGTGCCTGGTAACTGTGCCATTTTCATGTGTAAGCTTAGATTGGGCAAACAATTAATCTCGGCAAAGCTTAGCTATTATAGTTAAAAACCTTTTGGTTTCACTTATTGTAAGATGCTGAATTGATGTGAAAAATGTGATTTCTAGAATCTAGAACTTCATGTTGATCTAGGAAGGACAGCATATAGGTCTAATAACGGCGGCAAACTGGAAATGCTAGTTAGCAGAGGCCTGAGGGGGTAAAAGCAAACAATGAATTAAACAGTGCACATGTCTCCAACCACATGTGCCCCTCCGAAGGAAAGAAATATGAAGAACTCACATGCACACATCTTCGCAAAGGGAAGAACTTGTGGTCCTCTTGCACCCCACCAAAGCATTTGTCCCATGTAACCCAAAATATGTTCCTAGCACTAAAGGCCAGTTAAAGGAAAAAATACAGCCCCATTTTCCCATCCCCTGTGTTAATTTGCTACTAGCTAAAAGAGAAGGGCAATGCATGCAAGAAGTGAAGAAGCTTGTTAAGGCCTGAAGAAGGAAGAAGATTGCCAGTAAGCATGTGCTACCTGCTTTATCTGCATGGATCCAATGTCGCCCTCGCCGTCCTCGAACTCGACGAGCAGCGAGAGCCAGAAGTTGGTCGAGCCCTCGTTCACACGGAAGCCTATGTTCTTCCCACCGTACTTGCACGCCGTCCTGGTACATACGAACGCTGCACTGATCAGTTTCCCGAAGAGAAGAAACACCAAATCTGACGGTTAACTAAATTATTAATCGATATTCCTAGCCGTAATTTCAGTACACACTTACAGTACGTATGCAGCAGCAGTGAGTTACATAGGTAGACGACAGCTTTCTATGGTCAGACAGACTGATGAACGGAGAAGAATTGACCAGGGAATCTTGACAAGAGATTGAATGCTACAGGATAGATATGTGCAGCACTGACTGAGTTACATCACGCAGAGGCATGTGTGACTGAGCAGCAGGCAGATCCACGACAGCTGGGCTGCAAGCCCATTTAACCCTCTGCAATTTAATTCCTTCTGTGCTTGAAGATACGATGGGGAAAATCACGGTACTAGCAGTGCTTTGACAGGGGTCCGGTGACCATTTAACCATTTTAGTAACATCACGGGCCGGGGAGTACGGAAGTTTTTGTTCGCATCTCTACTATTCTATTTGCTCACAGCTGCATCCATGCAGTAGTTGATTTAGGCCCTGTTTTTTTCTTAGTACCTTTTAACTTTTAGCATTTTTTAAAGCCCACTGTCTATTAAACTAATAAACTATAGTCAAAAGCTATAAAAGATAAAACAAAACCTAAAATAACAAGCCCTTAACTAGTTAAACTAAGCAAAGCAAGTTGTAGCAATAACAATGCACTACTAAAGACTTAACAATGCACTACTAAAGACTTGAAGAAGTGGTGCTCACCTTCTGTACACCACCGAGATCTCCCCTCGGTCGCGCAGGTGCCCACCGGCGCCGGCGACCGCCATCCTGCTGAACGCGGCGCCGCTGAGGTCGAAGTGCGTGCGGCCGAACGCGCACAGCCCGCCGGGGCACTCGTCCGTGACAATGACCGTGACGGCGCGGCGCGAGCAGACGGTGTGGTCGAGGCACTTGACCTTGTAGCACGCGCCGCAGCCCTCGCCGTCCTTGAACAGCACCGGGCTCACCGACCCCACGCGCGCCTTCATCGGCACCACGTCCACCAGCGTCCCGTACCCGCACGCACCGCCTGAAAACGTCGATTTTACCTTAGAAATCAGTCCCAAAACCAAAAAAAATTCACGCGAAGTTGCAAAACAGCGCGCAAGTGCTGGACGTGCCATGGACTGTTTAGTGGTAACAACACCGTTTAAGTATGGGGTTGCCAAAAAAAAGTCATCACAGAAGAAACGGCCAAGTCAGAGCATCTAAGCTTAAGAAATCTAAGAGCAACTTGCCGTAAACAGAGCCAGTGACTGATGGACAAGTCACAAGTGGCACTGTTCTGTTGTAAGACGAGGTTGGCATTCTTTTGCTTCTAATTATTCTATAGTAAATAGATTTTCTATAGTATCTAACTTTCAAACGATATTTTTTAAGACAGAAGTCCACTAATAGATTGTAGTAGACACTAAAATAAATTTACTTATATCAACCAAAATTTGATGTGAATATCTTTCTTCGTATGATTTCTCTATAAACTATTATTGCTTATCAACATAACTAAAAAGTATAAATTGTAATAAAAAGTCATAAATCGAAAAAGAATCCACCCAAAGTAATAATAAGCTGTTATTGCCTGCAGCGTCCGTGGAGCGTGTGACTGAGCCACAGAGTGCATTTATCATGGAGATTTCACCCATCTGGTACCGAGTAAAGGAACAAGGAGTTATTGGAAGACCTGACACGGTCTTCGCCGGTTGCTGAGCTGAAAACCTTGCTGCTTGCCACGTGTAGCGCGATGCAGCGCAGGCCCACCAAGACTCCCTGCAGATCTCTTGGGTTCCCCAGAGGTCGCGCAAAAATTTCGCAACGGACGGAATTATTCGTTCTCCTCTTTTTTTACCAAAATCTTTTAAAAACTCTGACCGTCTGATGCAAATCAAACGGCTGTGATAGCATCTAATAATCGTAATTACCTTTTTCTGCAAATAATCCTAATCATCACCTCAGTAAAAAAAAGACAGACAAATATACTTGCTGTCTCTAGGTTCTGATCCTGGCTGCAACGCGCAGTACAGTACTAAATACTGATTCCTGTGTATTTGCTCTTACATACTTCCAATTAAATGCAAGACCAGTAAACTTAAAGAGAAACTACTAAGTAGAGCTAGCTTTCTCTACAATGGAGGTGAGTTCAGAGTGTTTACCGTCGCTGCCGTCGCCTTCGGCTTCGCCGTACCACGTCGCGGTTGCCGGTCGCCATTCCATGTCGACCTCCTTGCCCGCCGCCGCCGCCGCCGCCGCCGATTTCCCACCGTCGAACAAGGATGTGGCAGAAATGGGGGACGCGAGCAGCAAAATGCAGAGGAAGAAGGGGGCAAAGGAGCGCGAGGAGGCCATTGGGGATTCCTTTCCGGCTTTCCCCTGCGCCCTTCCCCTTGTACTAGCTCTGCGGCTGCTTGGACTGGGAGAGTTGGTTGGCTTGGCTTCTTTTGGGGGCGCTCTCTTTTATGGCTTCGAGAAATCCCAAGCCCCAATGCTCAGAGCTCAGAGGGGCTTGGCTGGCTAGTCTGTACAAATGGCAACGCAGAGGCAGGGGCACTAAGGGCATCTGTAGTGTATAAAAAGAGGAAGTCTTAAGCTATCTTAAGATCAATTTTATACATTACAGGGGTGACCTTAAGCAGACCCTAAGCAAAAAAAGCTTAAGACTGGTCCTCAAGCTAAAGACCTGACCATAAGCATTAAAATACAATTTTTCTTTATCTGCCAAGTGGGATCATCTTAAGGCCTCTTGGGTTATATACACTATGGAGTTGGTCTTAAGGTTTAGATGGAACCCACCTTAAAACCAAATGAGTTATATACACTACAGATGCCTACCACGGAAAATGGTTAGTAGTAAGCTAACCCAGTTACCAGTGTGCTGATGGGAAGTGGAGCCCACCTTTCTTCATTGCTTTTGATGGGTGGCCTTGACTTATGCAAGGAGAGAGGCCGTAAAAAGGAGATAGGAAGAGAGAATCAGCTCTTGCATGACTGTAACTAGTGGAATACATGTATTTTGCTACAGATAAAGAAAACATACTATCCAAATATGCCTAGTTAATATTATTAAGATTAGCCTATTAGACTTCGTCGTTGGCTTCGTCCGTGCACTTGGTTGTTTTGTGTCTCCGTGCCTTTGGCTGGGCATCTGGTAGAGCTATATTATTTTTTGTTAGATAATTTGTTTTTTTGTAGATTTTTTATTTTTGTTAGAGATTGTTAAGGAAATAGAGCAGGGGTTGTTGGGTTCGCCTGACCGTTGCCGTTTTGCGTTGCCACAGCACGCGAGGACCAGCGCTACCGGAGACACCTGTTTTTCAGCTAGTTACAACGATCCCATCCCTGGTGTGTGTGATGGTGGTACCGAGGTGGGACCACGGTGTCAGCGTGTGAAAGGGCCATAGGATGGATGGTCTTGGGCCTTTGCAGTCTTTTTATGAGAAGTCATGTGAGGAGAGCAGGTGGGTTCCGGTAGGTACGCAGTACGTGTTCGTTGGTGTCAGACATCTTCCCC
This sequence comes from Dendrocalamus sinicus, assembly GCA_036346575.1. Taxonomy (NCBI): domain Eukaryota; kingdom Viridiplantae; phylum Streptophyta; class Magnoliopsida; order Poales; family Poaceae; genus Dendrocalamus; species Dendrocalamus sinicus. The sequence continues at coordinate 11,792,887 of CM070650.1, forward strand.
CACCCCAAAGAATGACAGTAATATTTTTTATATTTATAATATTTTTTATTTTTATTTATAACTTTTTTATTCATGTTTTTAATATTTTTTATTTTGTGTATACAACATTGACTTTTATATGGTATATCTTTTTATTATATACATTGATTAAAATTGTTACACACATTATCTGAGAATATTGCATCGGAGCGTACAATACGGATACTCACATTGTTCTTTCTTTTTTATTGTATATATGACCGATAAATGTTGGATATATAGAAGATAAATGTTGCGGATAAAAATACTTACATCGATCTTTATTTTTATTGCAAATATAGTTAAAAAATATTACAAATATAATTAAAAATATTGTAGCCGAACGTCTGGAAACGGACGTCCAGATCGGAGATCCAATTCCTAGCATTACCCATGATGAATCATTGGTGAACAGTTTGGCTTGTGAATGTAATTGCGATCGCAGTTCAGTTTCCCGTTATCTTCTTTCATTGTAGAAGTTATCTACATGCCGTCTGCAGTCAGTTGAAGAACGACATAAGGTGCCATTCGGTTGGACTGAAATAAATTAATTTATAGTTAAAATTGTATTATGCTGAATGAAATTACACTATAACTGATGACGACTTATTTAGCGTAACTAAATTTTTTAAAAAATTAAAATGAAAACATAGGTTAGCATATCACGAATAATGTAAATGAATACGGGAAAAAAACTAGAAAAAAAGCTAAAAAATTAAAAAACCTCAGAAAAAGATAAAATTTAGAACCGACCTCTTTGATTTGACGCCAGGAGGGCCTGCTCAAGAACATCCATCCTGCACCCTTGTGCCGCTTTGCGTTTCCTTTTCTCAAATGCTCCGCTCCAACGGGGTGCAGCTCTGCGTTCCCTTTTCTCAAATGCTTCGTTCTAACGGGCTGAAAGTCCTGTCAGCTGATTTTTGGATGTAATACACTGTAGGGGTTGTTAGTTTATTTAAATTAAAAATAATAAAAATTAATAAAAGAAGGAAAACGTTGTATCTTTACGGTGATTGCAAAATGAATAAAAACAAAAAACTAAATTAAGAAATTAATATATTTTAAATGGTTTATGAAAGAGGGGTCGTAGGCCCCGTTCAGTTGGGTTAAAAACTGTGGCTTATGGATGAAATTGCACGGTAGCGGCTGAAATTCTACTGTAACTGAAGATGACTTATTTGGCGTAATCAAATTTAAAAAACTAAAAACAGAAAAAAAAAATATGTTAGTACATTACGAACAACGCGAACGAATACGGAAAAAAGAACAGGCAAAAAGCTCAAAAAAACCAAAAGTTCAAAAAAAGATAAAATTTAATAATAGTGAAAAATAAGGTAAAAACTAGAAGCTGAAGCAGAAAGCCTTAAACTGGTTGTTGTGGGGCCGAAGTAGGACTGCCGAGAACTGGCACCTCCATGTGAAAACCAACAATGTACTTGTGTGGAAGGTACGCACGTACACTACGGGAATGCCTTTCCGGTCCGGCTCCAGGCTCCAGCATTGCAACCGAGGTTCCGATCGATCGGTAGAGGCTGGGATCTGACGTTTCAGATCCTGCCCGCTGTTGTTCGCTTCGTTCTTGGGACGCATAATAAAGTGAAGCAAACCTGGTCAGTCCGGTGCGAGAATCGAGGAGTCTTCGGCTCAGCCGGAGGCGTGCCGCGCGTGGCAGCACGAGCACGCTGCAATGCTTGCTGGTCAAAGAGCGGTCGGAGACCGTTCCGAGAAACGCAAAGTGCGGATGGGACAAACGGGGAACGGCGCTCCACGCTTGCATCGGCTTGTTACTATTCGCATGGGCTGTGTTGCAGCTGGCACCTTCCGATCGAATCAAAGGCCCACCTAGCCACGCGCGACTGACTCCGTGAGCCATACGGCTGGGCCGCTGTAGGGCCCGTTTTTTCATTAGCTCCAAGCCCACGATTCCTCACGCGAAAATCCTCCCGGTCAGCCTCCGCCGCCGAACACAGCCGCCGGGACCTGCCTGCGAGGTGCGACTGCCGAGATTGCACGAACCGCCGCCGCAACCGCCCTCTGCTCGCCCTCGCGCTCTCCCCTCACAGGACTCAGTGGGCCGCGTGTTCCGCGGGGCGTTGGTGGTTACCAGTCATCGGCGTGCACTAGGCGCTACCGAATTGCCGAACCGACTGTGAGCGGCGAGCGAGACATCCACGTGCCCCGCGCACCTGCTCCTGCTGGCCGGGTTCGCCTTCACCTGACCCCTCCGGTCACTAGTGGCAAGTCCCCAGCGCGGCTGTGCTTTGGCCCTTGCTCCCTGCGCTGGCGCGCCCCTGACCCGGACCCGACCGGCTGAGCGACGCGGCGGCTGCTCCTTCCCGTGCTCCGTCCAAACATCCAACCAGGTTAGAAATTCAAAGGTGAACCTATTAGCTCATGTGTTGCAATATTTCCTCGGTGGCACATAGGTCTAAACATCTCTAGCAGGAACCTGCAAAGCCAGTATTCTATTACTAGCGAGCGTTTAGCAGGAGGGGAAGGCAAATGCTAATTTGTGCTTTCACTCGGTACTGGAGAAAAATTCAAGTAAATATCGCCGTACCTATGTATTGATCTCCCACTTTTGAACTATGCAGATACATAGGAGTATATTATTGTTGGAGATGTCAGAGGCACACGAGAAAGATAAACTAGCGGAAGCGGAAGAGGAAGAGGAGGAGGAAGAAGAGCATATCTTGCTAGAGTTGGATGATTGTCTTTATTCCGACATACCACCAAATGCTCCATATGTAATCTATGTAAGTTGGTTCTTCTCTGAATCTGCAGCTTAATGGTACAAATGAGCATTTTAGACTTTTGATTTTAGGAAACTGGTGTTTTTGACTGAGAAATTTTTATAAAGATAATAGGATATGTTGTAAATGTGATAACAAGATGCAGGGGTTCTATAATTTCCAGATTAAGCGATTTTGATACTTCTGTATTGTCAATATCAAGAAAGAGCCTGCTTGAGATTGGCTCAAGTCAGAAATGCTTAGATGGGCCATAAAGTGCTGGAGCCAATTTTTCTTGTTTAGGCTATATGCTGATATCTAAGAGGGTTTTTGCCATTAGTAATTTTGAGCAACCTTCCTTGGCATACGTTCAAATTTCTTCTCCGTGGCTGATTTTAGCAATCGATATCATTTTCAGCTACAAAGTCCTTTTCAGAGTGTGCCTATGGTAGCTTCAGGGAGAAAATCTGGGTAGCATTGTGTTAGAACTTAGAACATGGTAACTTGTCGACACATCTGCTGCTTATTTAGCTGTTCAATGCCTAACAGTGTACAATTTATGTATGTGCAAAAATCAAGGTTCTTTTCGTCAGATGCTTAGTGATTGGCTTGTGCATCTATAAATCTTCGATCACTGATATGTTGGCTCATATCTATCTCTAGAATTTTGTTCACCTTTATGTGTATTTCACATTACCAAATTCTCTGTAATCATGTTTTTCAGGGTTTGGATACATTGACTCCTACCTTGATAGTAGGTGATGGTCTGAAGATGGTGAGTATTATTCAACTTATTTTTGCTTTTGAAGACGTGTACTTGCCACTTTAAGGGGCATTGTTGATCCTATAGGTGTTTATCTTATTGAACTTCTTAGTAGAGATGTTTTTTCTTAATATTGGAATTTATGTTTAATCATGCCTCTTAGATGTGGATTGTGGATTAGTTGGCAGTGAGTAGATCATTTGTGCACTAGCTGCATACACTGCTAATAAGTTCTTTGCATGCATATAAATATACAGTTAATGTACCACGGTTCAATCTTTATTTGGGGTTATATTAGAACAAGTATTTCGATACCTCCATTTTAACTTTGGCAATCTGATCAAAAGCTGACCTTGAGGATGTCCTAACCTACCCTAACTTGTTTGGGACAAAAGACTTTGTTGTTGTTTGTTAATCAGATCAAAAGCTTGATCTTGTTTAAGTTTCATTATTGAATACTGTCGACAGAGTATTATTCCTTGAGAAAATTTTCATAACCGTACTTTGTGTATTTTAAAGTTCTAAGAGGACACGATAGAAATAATATGCATTCCAATTCCATACATTATTTCTGCTAGCTTTAGTACGAACAATCAATGTGTTTACTGCTGATTGCTTTGCTGAGGACAGTTATATGCTCCGGTAGACTGCATTGGTTTCCTTCTGCTAACGATTGGCTTCTTAAAAAAAATGGTTTGAAGATTTCCAATCTGTACTTTAGAGCTCAAACTCTAAACCTGCTTGTTGAGTGAATGGTAGTTAATACCTTGTTTAATGACAGATTGGAGAATACGAAGAGACTGTTGGCACATGTTATTTATTCTCAGAAAGTGGTAAGTGCGTGCATTGAGATCATTCCCCCTCTTCTTTCTTTTCAGCAAATATTACTTCAAGGCCTGTTAAATGTCATTTACAGCTTAGTATATTGATTTGATGCCCTTTGAAGATACTGATATTGTTTCTTGAAGATTTTATATGTTTTATATGAGATGACATTGTTTGCACATAAACCTCCATTCTTGAATTCCTTTATTAAGGATATGATTGAACCAGAGATATAATTTTCATATGTATGTATAGAACTTGTCACACAGAGTTCAAAAATCACCTTTCTTTGACCTAATGCAATTTTTTATTGTAGATTCGTTCACCGTTTCAATTTTTTCTTTTTCTCGCCAGATGCTCCACCAAATCCCATTCGCGATGAGATGCCACCATCTGGAGAAAATAAGGACAAACAAGCCAGCAGTAGTAAGGAAGCACCATCTAAGGAGGTGAAACATCTTGCAAGCGTTCACAAGATCCTCAAATTTCGATCGATTAATAATGTGGATCATCAGCAGCATAGAGCATATCAGCATAAGGACAGGGAAATTTGAAACAAAACCTGTAGCTGTTTTTTCTAATTTAATGTCTACATCGTACAGTAAGGTTGTCCATTGATCCTCCAAACAGAATTAAGGATGATACTTATTAAGCTTGTCCACTACACTAGCATCCTCTGGCTTTATTTAACTTGCATTAAATGATTCTAGTGAATCTTTATCGTCTCTTTCGAAACATTTGACAGGTTTGTGAAAATCCGTATTACGGCGGACTGAGTTCGAAGTTGCTAAGTTAATCTCAAAACTCATGCAAGACTGTTAAAACCCTGATACTGTACTTCTAAATTCTAATGCCATCCAGTACTTCCATAAAAAAGTGTCATGGTCTTCCAATACTTCTGCACCACTAGCTATTAATCTAGGCTATCCTCGTCATGCGCAACCGAACGGATCTGACTTTCTAAACACTAAGACCGGAATCTTATAGTCATTTGCAAGTACTGCCCGTGCCACTTGCAGCGCAGAAAAAACAAGGCCTGCCGTGAACGTGGTGGAGACTCTAAGCTAAGCTCAAAGGTCATTGACCAACACTGATCAAAGCAAAAGGCAGGCAGGCATGCATTTGAGCTCCCAGATTAGATCTGAAGTGGAGGAGATAAGCAGTCCTGCACTTTGCCATGTCCATTTCTTCTTAAAACTTAACACGGTAGTCAACTAGTCATCAGTAGTACTCGGTGTTCTAAGATTCTATCTCGTTAGGGCCCTAAGCACAAGCACAGCGTTGAAGGGGATGGGGTCGATGAAGATGAGGCCGGCAATGGCGACGAAGAGCGAGTACAGGAGAATGGAGCTGGACGACAAGGGGTGGGCGCACAGGCCCGAGGCGCAGGGCCACAGGCGTAGGAGGGGCGAAAGATACGTCTTCACCTGCGCGCTCTTCGCGTCGCTCAACACCATCCTCCTTGGTTACGGTCAGTCTCCTGCTCTTTCTTCCTACTGCAAGCTTCGTTTCTGCTCAGGGGCAGAATGCTGCAATCTTTGCATGATGGAATTGACCGGACAAAGAGCAGCCGTGATTTTTGGTGTGGCGACTTGTGAACTCGAGTCGCTTTGCGCATGCAAAGCTTGAGTCGGCGCGAGGAAATACTCCCATGGAAGGAGATTAAAAACGTTGCGAAGTCCCAACAACTCCAAAGATATCTGTCGGTTGTTGACCTGTCCAATACCAATAGCGTATCCTTCCCTTTCCTACTTTTACCTGGAGCTACCTGTACATGCTTAAACAAGAACTGTTTTGAGGATGGATCAACCAGTCAAAAGTAGAATGCCGTGTTCGGCAAATTCAGGTAAGTAGAGGTCTCTGACAAGAATTCAGGAGGGTACGGGGACAGCTACTGTTACCATGTAGCAACAGGAATTTTATAAGATCCTATTTAAAAAGTTGGAATTTTTTCTGAATCCTACGAAAATTAAACTGTTTTCTAAAAAAAAACTTGTAGGAAAGTGCCACTTAAGTATTGTATAACTAGTAGTTAGTTCTATTAAAGACGAAAGAATCTCTATTAAGGACAAAAGAATCTCAAGATTATCCTGCTGATGACACCACATTTCCTTTTTTCCCCCGGCTATCTTGCCACTCGGCAAAATTAGGCAGCCAAACCACCTCTTTTTTTCCCACCACCAACCCAATCTTAAACGGATTGAGATCCTCTGCTTTCAACGTCACTGACATGTGGGTTCTATAAGTTATAGAGCCCACACGTCAGCGACCCAACATCAGTGACTTTGAAGTCAGAGAATACGCATCCATCTTAAACGCCCCCAGATAATTCTACTCGCTGTAAATTACTCCATAATCCAAGAACACATCACTCCTGTCTGCCGGGTAGGGCGGGAGAGGTCGTAACACGTATCTCGTTAGGGCGGGACAGAATCACCCAAATTTCTAAGTCCAATCCTAAACAAATCCACAACTTGAATTCGAGCCCTACGACTACTTACAAGAAAGGATTGGTTTGGAAATATCTGTAGTACTCAGGATTAGCGCACGAAAGAGAGAGAAAATTGGAAATCCGCGCACCTCCAGTAGGAAAGGAAGGCAACCGGCGAAGCGAAACGCATCAACATCTCCCACCTTCCTCGCGCCCCATTGGATTGGGAGCGCCATTGACGACCACCTCTGAATCCAGTACCAATTACCCGCGGCGAGAGAGAGCAACATCACCGGATCGCCAGGAGCACGGAGCGAGGCGATGGCGGGTGCGGAGGCCGCCAATGGCAGGAACAAGTACGCGGTTCTTGATCGGAGCGACGAGCCGGAGCTGGACACTGCGGGGTCGGAGGGGCGGAGGAGGCCCTCCGCGTCCGAGAGGAGGAGCAAGGAGCGGTTCGTGTACGCCTGCGCCATCTCCGCCTCGCTTAATGCCATCCTCCTCGGCTACGGTGAGTTCTTGCAATGCCGTGGTGCGCGCTCCCAGGGATCCGAGTTTACGGATAGAAATGGCGTCTTTTCTCATAAATTTGTGCGTCCCGTGAATGGAATCGTAACATCCTTCTGATAGGGATAGCCTTTGCAATTGCTAGTGTCTTAATGTTACGCTTTTCATGTCTTCACGAGACAATCTTGATTTCATTCTGACACTGCAACAAAGGGAAGGGGATATTTGGAGGTTGCAAGCTGAAATTGTTATGATTTGATGTTCTGTAACCTACAGTTATGTAGATTGATTTCCGAGTAGTACTTTGATCACTCCTTGCCCTGAACGTGCAAATCAGCATATGAAACAGGACAAATTGAGCTTTTATGGCTGCCGTGCAATTGAACTTCCAAGGGATTAAGTTCCACTGTTATCTAACACTTTGCTATCTGCAGATGTTGGTGTCATGAGTGGCGCAATCATCTACATCCAGAAAGATCTCCACATTACCGAGTTTCAGGTAGAAATCCTAGTAGGTTGCCTAAGTGTGGTTTCACTCTTGGGAAGTCTGTCAGGAGGAAGAACATCTGATGCAATTGGCAGGAAATGGACAATGGCCCTTGGTGCAATTGTCTTCCAGACCGGCGCAGCCATCATGACATTTGCTCCTTCATTCACCGTGCTCATGATAGGGAGGCTCCTCGCCGGAGTGGGCATTGGCTTTGGCGCCATGGTATCTGGAGTCTATATTGCTGAGATCTCCCCTGCATCTGCCCGTGGGTCTCTCACATCCCTCCCTGAGATCTGCATCAATTTTGGGATCCTCCTCGGCTATGTTTCCAATTATGCTTTCTCGGGCCTCTCGGAGCACATCAACTGGAGGATTATGCTTGGTGTTGGTATCCTCCCATCCGTCTTCATTGGCTTTGCGCTTTTTGTGATCCCAGAGTCCCCTAGGTGGTTGATGATGGAGAAGAGAGTTCCAGAAGCCAGGGCAGTGTTGCTGCAGATAAGTGAGTCTGAAGCTGAGGTTGAAGAAAGGCTGGCTGAGATTGAGGAAGCTGCAGGTATTATGAAATCGATGAAATCTGAGGACAAGGCAGTGTGGTGGGAGCTATTGAACCCATCTCCTGCTGTTCGTCGGATGCTATATGCTGGCTGTGGTATTCAAATGTTCCAGCAGATTACTGGAATTGATGCTACTGTCTATTACAGCCCAACAATTTTCAGAGATGCTGGGATCAAGTCTGATCAGGAGCTTCTTGCAGCGACAGTTGCTGTTGGGTTTACTAAGACAATGTTCATATTAGTTGCAATTTTCCTCATTGATAAAGTTGGACGCAAGCCGCTTCTTTATGTCAGCACCATTGGCATGACTGTCTGCTTATTTGTCTTGGGGATTGCACTTACGTTGCAAAAGCATGCCATGGGGCTTATTTCTCCAAGTGTTGGGATTGACCTAGCAATTTTTGCAGTCTGTGGGAATGTCGCATTCTTTTCAATCGGCATCGGACCAATATGTTGGGTATTGTCTTCAGAGATATTTCCTTTAAGACTACGAGCTCAGGCATCAGCACTTGGTCAAGTGGGTGGTAGGGTGAGCAGTGGTTTGGTTTCCATGTCATTCCTTTCCATGGCCCGTGTTATATCAGTGGCGGGAATGTTCTTCGTCTTCGCAGCAATCTCGACTGTCTCCGTAGTGTTTGTGTACTTCTGTGTGCCAGAAACTAAAGGGAAAACTCTGGAGCAGATTGAAATGATGTTTGAAGGTGGGAAAGAATGGAGAGGAGGTGAGGTCGAGCTTGAGGATACACAACATTTAATACAGGGTGACAAGAAGTCTGTGTCTCTAGGTTGATATTATTAGTAACAATAAACTTCATATCACTCCATGAGTTTCAATGATGAACCAGCCTCATCCCGCTTCCATCACCTATGGAATTCGGAACTTCAGCTTCAAAAATGATCAAACTGCCTTGGGACTACTGCCAATTTTGAGATCTCGACTGGACTTTAGTAGGTATAGGTGCAACATAGCTGATTGTTTATGTTTTTAGTGTGAAGGTCTCCTTATACAACCATATCCCAAATGTTACCTGGGAGAAGAACACGAATGATGTTGTATCTGGTGGTACCTTCCACCTGCATAAAGAATATAGCTGCTGAGAAGTTCATTTCTACAATTTAATGTTAACACATGAACAAGTGTTTAGGATCGGGTGCACCGAGTGAGAGGGGGTGAATGACTTCTTACCAACACGATGTAATGGAAAATACAAACTCACAAATTTCATCAAAACTAAGAGCCAAAGATCACAAAGTCTGACTGTCGACCAGAGAGCGGTCAGACCGCTTGGTCGATCTGACCTCGAGTGCCATCGATTAGACTGGGCCTGGATGGTCGGACCACTCTGGTTACAGTGGTCTGACCGCTCACCGAATAGAGGAAGAAAGCAACACGACACATGACAAAGAAGATAACTAACTCTTAAACCATTGATCCAAACAGGATAAAACTTAGTACAAATCCTTCCTAGAATGTCAAAAACCTATTCCAGTCATTGATCATGAAGATCAATGCCAAAGTCCCGACCTTTATCTAAAACAAGGAATGTTGCACCCAAACGGGCAAAAGAGAAACCTCGATCTGTCCTTACTCGTAAGTTCTTGATGATTTAGATGATCTTGGATGTGTTCTCATATATTATAGCAAGTTAGACCGCAGCACAAGCTCAAGCCAAAATGCTTTCAAGATTAAAACCTCTAAATCAATTCTTTCTTGAGCAAAATCGGGTGATCACAAAAACTTTCCATAGAAAGTGTATAGATAGATAGAATCTGATCACCAAGAGATATTTTTACCTCTTACACATTCTTAGCATCGAGATAGATCAAGAGGAAATAAAATCCAAACAAAAAAACTAAATAAATCAAAAGCACAAGAAGAAATCCAAGGCACAACTCACTTGGACGAAGTTTGGATGTTCACTTCACTTTGAGAGTAATATTTTACAGCTACTTTATCATGGAGGACAAAGCTCTAAGTCTAAGGCGCGCACACACAAAGCTTCCAATACAAGAAAACTCTAACATATCTCTCAAAACCCTAAGAGACATTTTCTCTTAACACATAAGGATTTATACAGTGGAGGCTCCTCATGTCCCACCAAACCCTAACAACCAGTAACCCTTCGTGCATATAACCACTTACAAATGGGAAAACCTAGTAACTTACATACAAACTGATTTTACACTTACATGCTTTATAAAGCGCTCCCTTAATTAGGACTACTCTCCTTTTATCTTCTATATGGAGGGACTATAATAGCATGACTTCCATACCGCTCCTAAAAACTTCACGCAACACAATGAGTATCTCTCTGGAATAAAAGTACCGCAAACTAGAAATCAATCGCACCAAATTTTCAGTCGGACCACTGCCCATAGCCAGTCACACCGAACCACCAGTTGGACTGCCACCCACGGCCGATCAAACCACTGATCACCAGACAGCAAAAACAAATAATGCACTTGACACAAAATCAAACTCAAACTTGGACAACAAAGTACAAGCAAAGTCAAGTACTCATCACACACATGGGTTCCACCTTGGTCTTCACCTGCTGCTCGTCCTTCCTGTCCTTGGGTGCAAGAAATAGCCCGTTGATCTTGTTCCAGTCATGGGGTAGAACGCACGTGGTGGTAGCACCGTCACGTCGAGCCCCGGCCCCCGACGTCGGATCCTCGCCACCACCCTCAACACCAGTACAACCCATTGTGTCCCCACTTGCTACCGTCGAACATGGCGATGACTCGATGATGGATTCACAGAGCAGCGGGTGGCCCTGGTCGAACACCATCACGGCGTTGTTTAGCCGCATCTAGTCATCGGTGGCCGCGTCCATGGCCTGCATGCCGATGGCATTGCGGAGGTCAAAGAAGGACCTGAGGACGACAACGTTGGCATCGAGGTAGACGCCCCCATACTTGTAAAGCAGTGCGAGACAGAGGAGTGAAGGACCGTGTGAGAAGGTCTAGGATAATATTGTGATTAGAGGTGGCAACGGGTACATACCCGCTGGGTATAGCCACCCCATACCCGCACCCGACAGATATAACTCTACCCGCTACGATACCCGTACCTGCATACGGGTATAGAAACTTACCCGTACCAGCACCCGCGCGGGTATTTATACCCGACAGGTAACCCATACCCGATTAGTTTGCTGAAGTATCATCTTGTGTAATTTGGAACTAAAATCTTTCTCTTTCTATTTAGCTTATTCCAGAGTATCGGCTACTTATTTGTTGAGTTCTTTTCCTTAATGTTGATGCCAAATAATTAATATGGTACAAAATTCTCTTAGTAATGTGTAAATTCGCCACCATGATTCCATGAAGCACATAAGGTATGCGGGTATATTTTACCCACGGATATGCGGGTACGGGTAATATACAGCCGTACCCGCACCCGCTCTACCCGATGGGTAGAGATTTTTGCCCATCAGTATACCCGCGGGTGAAGATATCTTTCCATGCCCATCTCCTTATCAGGTAAAACCCATCGGGTACTCGGATTTCGGGTACCCATTGCCACCTCTAATTGTGATGAACTGTGGCACCCCATGTAATTATCCCAAGGATAATCACACAAAAGCGTACGGATTCTTATTTACCTAATCAGTAGAACACTGTTCCGATGAATAATAAGTCTTTACCAAAGTCGCACAGCAGAATAATAATATAGAAACTGTACTATTATTACAGCACTTGCCACGAAGGCTATGGTCTTAATTACAAATACATAAGGGGCGAAAGATACGAACCGATAACCTAGAACTCTCCTGCTTGGCTTAGTGGGATGCCTACTCGTCCCAACTATAGTATAAGGGGTCCACCTCCCCTGGCTCCTCGTAATCGCCATCCTCCTCTCCCGTGAACTTAGCAGTGCATGTTGCCCCTTCATCTGATTCAAAGTATTCCTTGGTTGGAGTGGGATCTAACAAAGGAGAATAATAGCAAGGGTGAGTACTGACATACTCAGCAAGCACAATAGTAGCAAATGCACTGTATGCCTCTCTTTGTCCTTAAGTCTGGTTCTAGTTCTCTAAATTCAGAAATTAGCTTCACCAAATTAGTTCACATCTTTTAATTATGAAAAATTCTACTTTTCACTTGGGTGAATAAAGATCCCTAGTGATCACTGTAGTCCCCGATCTAAGGGACTGGCATGAATTCATAATTTTATTTAGCACTGCGCAGGCTTATGCCACTATACCCATAGCTACTCTAAACTATCTTAACTATGCTTTCCACACTTCCTTTAGTGTTGGGTCAAGTTCAAAGTACAGAATTTTTCCCAACTTACGTTGCTCAATTCTCCAACCCATCTATTATCCATCGGAGTACCAGGTCACTCACCCGGGCTCCACTGACTTCCAATAATGTTTGGTTGGTACTAGCTCCCAGTCCAACACTCCACCTACGCATATAGCGTCTCAGGACTTACTTCCAAACTGACATTACTGGACTTGAGCTTCATCCATTTCTATTCACACATAATTACTTACCCAATGTGGAGAGATAAATAACGTAACGGGGTACTATTTCCTGCCCGTCCAAGATGGAAAAATAGTTGACATTTTATTTACAGTCCCCATTCTGAGTGAGAATTTGGTAGATCTTTATATAGTAGCCATATGTAAAGGGGTCCTGCCTGCCCTCTCTCTACCTTTTCAAGGTCCCCTGTACTCTCCTGTATACATATAATTGTAGTTCTGCTACTCTTCTCAGTTGGACTACTACTTTACCGCATCTCTTCCTCTTTCTTTCTCTTTCTTTTTACTCCTCTTTTCTTTTCTCATTCATACATCTTTCATTCTTTATTGATTTGACCTTTTCAAATACCCTTTTCAGATGCAATTATACTGTAATGATATAGAAAGTAATTTATACATTTGACATAACTATATTCATGATCAAGAATTAGCTTGCCTGAGTAGCAGTAAGTGTTGGAATCAACGACAACTTGGTTTGCTACCTCAGCTTGACCCTGGTCAATTTCTGCATTACAGGTAGATGCTCATATATAAGAAGCTATTTATTTAGGGTACTAGTAGATTGGAAAACTTTTCCTTCACCCGCGTTGGTGGATTTCTAACTTATCTAACGGCTAAGATCTAGATAAAGGCCTACTAAACCACTACAAAATTTTACCCTAAAGGCCCAGTCCTCTCAGCCCGGCCCAACACTCGGCCGACGCTTCACATTCCTCTTATTCGGCCGATGCTCGCACTCCTCTCTCTTGATTGGCTCCTGTACTCCTCTTTTTCCTCAACCAATGATCTCACTCCTCCACTCAGCTTTCTCAGCGCCGGAGACACTACCTCCTCTCCTCCTTCTCGTGTTTCGCGACTCCTTCTAGCCTAAGTACTCGGCGCACTCGCTTTACCCAGCTTAGATCTGGATGGATCTCTCCTCCTTCGATCGCGCTCGCCGGATCTAGTGGCTTCTACTGCCTCCTCCTCGCCGGATCTGGTGGTTGCCTGCCGAATCTAGTGGTTGCTTATCGGATTTATAGCGGTTTAGCTCTCTCGACTACTCGGCTACTTCGACTACTCGATGAATCGACTCCGACTGCTCGGCTACTCTACTACTTGGCCTCTCCGACTACTCAACTACTACAACTATACGGCTGCTCTGACTACTCGACGTCTGACTATGACTACTCAGCTACAACTATGACTACTTGCCTCTGACTATGACTACTCGACCTCCAATTACAACTACTCGGCTCCGACTACGACTACTCGGCTCCAACTACGACTACTCGCCTCCTTCTCCCTCAACATCCTCTTTACCCTCAAGAGGATGCCGCCGGTCGGAGATTGCTACAGTGGGCTTGGCTTGGCTGTATGGCTGGGGCTGAGGCTCAGTTGCGATGACTCTTTGGTTCCACCTCCTTCTCTTACTTCCATCTATGCTCAAATGTTTTGATTTTAGTTCATGTTTTATTACATTTTTACCTTCTTTACCACACCCGGTCTTGGGAAATCCTATTGGCTATGCTGATGAGACTTGTGTTTGGGCTCCTCGTGCCCAGAAGCGATTCTCCAAGCCCGAGGACGCTCACGGTACTGGGATGGCCGCCGGTTGCTATGGTAGCCATCGGTTGGGTTGGGTGGGTTCTCCCTCATTCTTGACTGCCTGGTTCAACCAGACAAGCCGAGGAGGATTTATGCTGAGCGTTTGTGTGCTTACTCGAGACAAAACCAAAAAGGGGAAGAAGAAAAGTGGGAGGAAATGTGGGCCTACTTGGGTGTCGGGCTGAGAATGGAAAGTGTTCAGTGGTAGGGTTGTAGTGTGGTCCTCACGTGGTCGTAGTCATGGATGAAGGTGCGGTCGAGGTACTTGTCGTGGTCGAGGACATTATCTTGTGGTGGTCGTCACTTGTGGTGGTCCACCCTGTCAGCCTCCTTGTCTCGTGGTCCTCGTTCGCCTTCGTCTTCCTCTACGTTCTACCTCCCCTTCTCTGACACTCTTCTATTCTCACGTGGATGGTGGCTGGCTGTGGCTTTGGTGGGATCAACTCTCTGGCCTTCTGCCGAGAGCGATAATGGATGGGAATGGGCTTTCGGTTGGCGCAGAGGCTCAAATGCTTTTGGCTGTTCTTGGTGGCTTGGCTATCTTGGACACTTTCTGTGGGCTCCCTTTATCCCCTCTCCTCTGAACTCCCGGGCAGCAAGACCGGCTTCGCTGTTTCTTGACCTGGCCATATCCCCACCGATGCATTGAGGCTTCCTCCTATTTAATCCAAATGAGAGGGCTCGTCAAGGTAGGCGAATCTAAGAACTCATCAGCTGATTCATACTCTCACATTGGGGATTTGTCTCCTTGGTCGATTTGGGGATTTGTGGTGATCTTGCGTTTGCAAGCTCATCGGGCTATGAAGTTCCTCGTCTTGGCTGCTCTGATTTGAGCTCTGTGCCATTCGGTCGCCCTCTGATATGTGGCTGTGGCATCTAGTTGCGTGAGGAGGGAGAAGAACATCTTCTTCTTGTGGCTTTGTGTAGCGTTGACTTGTTCCTCGGCGTTTTGATTTGGTGAGTATTGAATTGAGAAGTTGGGCTTTGTATCTCTGATTGCCTCTCTAGTGATTCTCTAGTATTTGCCGGTGATTGGTTTTCTGGGACATCGTCTCCGATGAGCCTAGCCCCTACGGCCGTCACGGTGGTTTGGAGTGGCGCCGCTCTATGAGCTTGTTCTCTACTCTATTTATTATCTATTGCGTATTGTCAGTCGTGCTAGTATATATTTCTGAAATTTGGGTAAGATCTAGCACTAGGAGGACATTTGTGTGATAATATGTGGGCTTGTGAATTGCTCAATGAGGATCTCTATCTAGTTGAAATCACAATGAAAATTTAGACTCTTCCGCTAGTGTGATCTCTCATATGTTGGATGATTATCTTTGTTGAGTGTAGTTTATAGCTTTGTCAATCGCATTGATACTTTCTCTGCTCAGTCTTGCTTACTGTCTTAATTTGGCTTTGCCAGGAAAATACATATCTGTGTTGGTTTTGCACTGCCGAATATTCATGTTCTTTCTGCAATAGCATTACTCTGTTATACGTGACACATTTCGGTTGAAATCTACTATCTCTGTATGCTCTTGACTTAGATACTGCACTGAGGTAATATTTGCTTGATCAAACTAGCGGAAGTTTGAGGAATTATCATTGTGTTTGTTGAAAAACTGATAAGAGTGGTAGAAAGCCAAGTTTCTTTTGAACTTGTGCAACCCCTCAAACTGAGAGCAATAATACAATTCTCAATCTGTGCATTATGCAGATTTTAAATGCTCACATGTGTCTTCTATTGAATATATTGCAATATGTTAATGTTCAAAATTGTATATATGCTTCGAGAGATAATACATGTACTTCCATGTCATTTTCATATTGCTTTATATATGCTTCCTTGTGCTTAATCATAATTGGAATTAAAAATAAAAAAATTGTTAAATCCACTTAATTTCCAACACTTCTCAGCTGAGATGATGTTCTACCTGGACTTACGTGACACGCCATGACCACCAAGCCTTGGTCTTATCGCTGACCACAACAATCATCAAGCACCTATACATCAAAGAACAAGCAATCAATTCGAGCATATATGACATGCAGTTAACTCTTAATTAGCAAAACACATGCATGAACCTACACCATGATTCACACTTGTATGAAAATCCCCATGTCTAATGCTTGCATGGACACATAATGACTAACACAACAAAACGACCCAAAAACGACTCAACTCAACCAGTCTCTCGGCATAAGGGCTAGTCTGACCGTAGCTACCACGCCGGTCAGACCACCCTAGCCAAGGACTGGTCAAACCGCAAGTCGATTACACCGTCAACTGGTCAGACCGCCAACTCAAGGCCGATCAGACTGCTGCTACTTTGACAGTAAAAACTTGATGATCAAAAACACAAATTAAACTCAACCAAATGACAGCACAACAAGAGCAAAGATCAAATACTCTTCACCATCATAAAGCTGCCACCACATGGTCTTACAAATACTTACAACTTGGATCTCCCTAAAGGACTTGGGTCGTGAAAAATTATCGATATAAGTAGACGGGAGCAAGTGACGATCATTATCCTATCCGATTCTGGTCAGCTAAGCATCGCGAGAACGGCCTCGTTAGCAATCGTGGCCTGCGACATTGGATGGCCGTGATTTAATCCACGCACAATAGTTAATTAGAGTGGCACTTATCCAAGACTTGCTGATGAGATCGGCCAACCGTAGCATCCAGGCTGTACGAAATATGCGATTATATGTAGCCTCATAAGATTACGTCATTATAATACTCGACTTCCATGTGATCCGGGGGTATGCTATAAACGGGTGGTACTTTGTAGTAGAACATTTCTGATCAGTCCAGTGCGTTTATTGGATATGCACAGCAAGCAAGTCAATGCTTTGGCAATGCAACTGTGCAAGGATCTGAATGACTCCCTCTCAAAATATCGGAGACTACCAATCTAGTTGCATTGCAGGACATAGTTCTACTAGATTTATTATTGGGATCTCACAAACAAAACATTTCACTTAAATTAAAACTAGAATATGCTTTTCTTCAACATGACAGTAAAGGAACAAAACAGAAGAGCCAGTAGCATGATAAGCACATTTTTAAGTTTCAACTACGCATGTTCAGTATGGCAGTGAGCTGTGACCAAAAGGAGAAGCGTAGTTCGAGTGACAGCGTACTAGTTAGTTCAAAGAAATGGCGTGATGGGATCATGTGATAGAGCAAATTCACAAATATTGATCTTTTTGTGGTTCTGCTCTAATACCAAACTTTTTGGTCTCTGTATCCTATCCTATCACAGCAGCAGAAGAAACAAACCTCGTCCTAACCACAAGCTGGATAGTGAGTGCTAGATAGACCAAGCCTACATTAGGTTCATTGTTTCTACAAATACCATTTTGTCTCGACAGATACATACTTTGAATTACAAACATCGCCCATCTGGGTTTGTGTAAATCAAAGTTCGTAAGCTGGGAACCTCGATTTGAGGGGTTTAATCATGTCCAGAATCAGGTAAACCATGCCAGCTTGTCCCTCAAACAGCGAATACGGCTCATCGCCACTGTGCATGATGCCCTCCGCAATCAGCTGGTTAGCTCGTCGAGGAGAAAGCAAGCAAACGCTTTAGCACGGTAGAAGTGCTCATTGTTCTTGGTTAGGCGGTAAAGCGAGAGAAATGTGTAGGCATTCCCGCTTTCTCCATGACATATTCCAACTCTTTTGAGCAGCCCTCAGAGTTCCAGACGACCTCCGCTGCCTCTGCCGCTGCCTCCAGGAATCGCTCTTCTGGGAACACCTAAGATACGTTGCTTTTACTACGAAAGCTCCAAATTGCAAAGAAAGAAAGCAGCAGCCCAAGCAAGTTGTTGAGATGATTTGAGACTAGAAGACAAACCTCAGAAGCCTTTGTTAAGGTGAGGGAAATGCCAAGAGCCCCATGGCAGCAGTGCACAAGACGGTCATGATTATCTTCCTCAGTGGCAGGGTAGTTTCCGCTAGGGAAACGGTTCTGAATCATGTAGCACAAAGTTCCCTTACATATTCCTTGTCATCTCTAGTCAAGTCCATGTCCAGCAAAACATGCATGATCCCTGCAAGCCCATGAGCAGCACCCCAATACTTTTCACCACACCATAACATCAATGGGCAGCTTTTTGTGGACAATCTTCTACCAACTTTGATAATATCCCTCATGACAGTGTCCTATGAAAATTTAGTTCAATAGAATGATCATCCAACATCAATGAGTACATGTATGGGTAATGAAGTTATTTACGATTGAAATGTATACTTATTGTAGTGGTTGGCGGTATCTGTGTTCTCTCCAAGGTGCTTGTTTAGGAAGGTGCAGGCCCACAAGTATCCAGCTCTTCCATATAGAAGCTCGTCAGGGAATTTACTAAGAATTTTGATTTATATCAGGATAATGCAAGATGACAAGTTATTGACGGAAGGACTGGGAACCATTTGACATACTTAATAAATGCAAGGTTTGATATAAAACATATGTTGTGCATTCCAAGTGGAGATTATTATAGCTGTGTTTAGATAGATGTCTTTTTTCAAGCGAGTAACAGATAAACATGTAGGTAATATGAAGCTTCATGAGTTGACTCAATCAAGAAAAAAGACCTTTAGATTTGGGACTCCAAAACTGAAATTTCTCAGCATTCTCGAAAAAAAAATGAAATTTCTCTACCAGAAAAACAAATCCAAATGCAAAATTATTACCATATACAACAAAATACGTCCGTGACGTTTCTGCAATTCAACGTTTTTTATTAGGTCGCTTCTAGTTTAAAAAGAACGGTGGAAAATGAGCAATTGAGAAGACATATCTATACTGCACCTTCAGTTGTTAGGGGTGTAGGATCGATTATAGAAATCAGAGGGGGTGAATGATTGCAGCGCACAGCGGAAACCTTTTTTTTCTACTTTTTAATGTGCAAAAACAGAAATAACAAAAAAAAATTTTGATTTTACTGTAGCAAAACACTGTAGCGGACTGTAGCAGAGTACTGTAGCAACGCTGTAGCAAAATACTGTAGCAGCGACTAGATAATGAGATCCGATCGATCGCTAAATGTTCGCGTTTTTTTCTTAATCTTCTAATCAATTTTTTAATTAGAAATAATTCATATATGCAAGCAACAAAAATATCTAAACATAGATCAATGTATGGAGAATTTATAGGAATCAAAAAACCAAAAAAAAGATAATAGATGCAAAATAAAAAACTCACAAACTTTATTAAAAAACGCAGGCACTATCCACGCTGAGATCATCAGCAATTCTGAACTCAAAACATGCGTCATCTTTTTCCTTTTTCCAATCAAACGCCATCGCTCTGTTTTCTCGCCTTCGTACCGCACTGTCTCCAAACCAGCGCCTTCTCTTTTTTCCTTCTCTCCACGGCTCCACGGTCCTCTTTTCTCCTTGCATCCCGTTCTTTTTATACAGCCAACTATAAACCCTATTCCACCTCCAACTAGACTTTAAAATCTTAATCCAACTCCAACTAGACCTTAGAATCCTAATCCAACTCCAACTAGACCTTAAAATCCTAGTCTAACTCCAACTAGGCCTGGGCCTTTTTATCTCAATTAGACTTTTGGCCCACTAATTTTTAAGGGACCCAAAACCCTTCCTAACACAGGTTTTTCACACTCACGTCTTTTCTAACGCGTCACGTGTCGAAGCCTCCAGGACCGCACCTTCCGTAGCTTCTCCACAAATCATCCACCTTTGATCTTCATGCGCCCTAAGCATGAGCCCAATCATCTCGTGACCTCCTCGACCGTCTGAACCTCGGATCTCCCCATCCTAGTTCCGGTCCACCTCGCCACCGACCATGATCGCCTCCATGCTCAACCTGCACATGCAAAGACCAAAGAATATTTTTCCGGCACAAGTTCGTCCCAACTTGACCAACATCAGTTTACGCACGCACCACACACCTCGCATAACATTGCTAAACAAAATCACCAAATATTCATCATAACAATTTAACCATTGTCAATTATTCATCACCAAAATATTATAAACCTAGCCACATGGTCTAACAAGGGGTTAAGACCAATGCTAATGTTCTTCATGCCATTGAGGTGAATCTACAACTACAGCACCCTACAAGTCACAGTTCACCACTCCTGTCTTAAATTCATAATGTGAAAAATATGAGCAGAGGATTTCACAGGGCTCGCAAAGGTTGAACAGGAGGAAAACTAAATTGGCCTGGACAAGGCATTATCACAAGCAGCTTATAGGCAACATCAGCACATTCTACGCTTGATTACCTCCTTAAACGCGCTCAGGTAACGCGCGACGCAGGCCTCATCTCCGGCGTACTTGGCCACCACCGCACCGAGGGCGCAGACGCCAGCTCGCCCGCATATGAACGTGACAAACCTGCACAAGTCCCACCAAATCAGCACCTTACCAATCCAAACCAAATCAAACGCTGTGCCGAACGAAGCTGCCGTGGACTTACCCCTGGCCCCTGGATGCGGCGTCGCTGGCGGCCACGATCTCGGCGCACGTGGCGAGGTCGGCGCGGTCGCCGGTGGCCTGGTAGGCCCTGAACAGAAGGAGCGCCGTGCCGAGCGTGCCGGTGTAGAGAATGAAGCCCCACGAGGCCGCGGCCGCGCGCCTCCTCTTCTCCCAAGTCTCGCGCACCACCTGAGACAGCAAAGTGAGACCACACGAGCTGCGAGCGCAGTTTGAGTCTACGGAAGAGTTATGTTTAACGGGTTTGCCTTCTGCTTGAGGTGGAGCGCGGCCTGGAGAAAGCGGTCCGCTAGGGCCAAAGAACGGGGAACGATCACTATGGCCGAAATCGAACCCTTGCGCCCGTCGGGGTCTTCACGGCCTCTACCGTCTTCACCGTCAATTTTATGATAAAACCACAGCTGCAGCTAGTGAGCATTCTACTGCGTCCACGTCAAGCTTGCAGGGAAGCCCTTCAAAGTGACAGAGTATAGCTACAAGCTGACACTGCAAAAGTTATAATACTGATCGTCGTCTAGCCGCTTCGGCTGGTATCGCGCATCGTGCACAGATGCAAAGATGGCAGCACTGGAGATAGTGCCCTCCGAACGCACCGCCCAAGAGAACATTTCGAGACAAGTGATGGTGTTCGGCGGTTAGCTGCTGAAGCTCCAGCTCATACAATCAGAGAAGATCGCCTACAAAGAGAGAGCGCGGGGATTCGGAGCCCAGCATCGAAGTAGGCCGCAAACACCAATGTTTCGCCCTCCCGCGGCATGATCTCGTAGCTAGCAGAGAGGCAGACGATCTCGTAGGACAAGATCTTGCCGTCGCACATGAGTGACTCCACCAATTCCTCTATCGCGATAGACGGGTCGAGTGTGTTCATGAACACACCGCCGAACTTCCCAAACACCTTCCATCGCTTGTCGATGGCGACCTTGGAGCAATCATCTTGACTGGTGCGGCTGCTCGATGGAACCAACGCATTGCTACGGCTGCTTCGGTCACTTCCACGGGCCATCACAAGCGGCACGAGAGCGGTGACAAGAGGACGACAAGGAAAAGCTCAACAACGAACAGATGATGGCAATTAAAGAGAATGCAAACAACAAGACTTTGCTAATACAGAGAATAGGCAAATGCCCTAAAAGAAGAACCGTGAGGATTAAGTACACATTGCGACAATGCCATTTAATGATGGCACGGTGGGTGCGAGAATCGAGGGGATGTGCGCCATGCCGCAATTGACGCGACGACCCATGTCGTACTATCGGAAGATTTACCATCGCCACGTGCGACTTGGTCTCGGCTCTTGCGTGCGCCAACACTATCAATACAAGCAGGAATTTCAGGAGGTGACGATTCAATGGGCCAAAAGAACAAAGGAGGCCAATGAACAAACGGGCATTGTCTCAATCCACATAAATTGAGGCCTTTTTAACCATAAGAGACTACAGTTAAGAAAATAGCTCCATCTTGATCCAGTTGGTCCATTGCACCAAGAGATCTAATAATTATATGACAACGTAGCCAACCCAAAGGGCCGGCACAAGGGAAAAGACGTTATTGCTCCTAAAATTACAGAGCTAGATAGAGGTGTTTATATAAACAACCTTCTTATGGCTATAAATATATACGTCAAGGTGCCATGAGGGGAGGAGCCCACTTTCGCAAGAGATAAGCTTATACAATACACACTTCTGTCCTTCGTCTCTATGGTTTACAAGGCTTTAGACAGCCGCTTGGTGATCTCTCCATAGTCCCATTATTGGCTGTTTGATCTGTAACTATAACACAAATATTGCACTTTCGTAAAATGCTAGAAAAGAATTTGTTTCGTAGAATGCCGCGGCCAACATAGAAAGAACCGTCGTATGCCATTTCCGGTGGATTTTTACATCTCCACCCTATCTTCTCCTTTTTCCCACGCAAAAAAGATTGTTTTCGCCATGCAAAAGGACAGTAATGCCCTGGCATTTCTTGGATAAAATGGCATAGCTATAAATGGCTGTCTGAATAAGACCCGTAAATGCAGAACAGCGCTCAGTTTTGACAGCCAATAGAACAGTCTTCATGCCATCTCAATCGCTAGCGCCTGAAAAGCAGCAGCCAGCGGTAGAGGCAAATCTTGAAACAGAATAAAAAAAAAAGTGACTCAACCAATCACCACTACACTGCAAAATTGTTAAACCTAATGACTTCCTTAAATCTAAAAACTATATTAAAAAAATGTACATGGCGCAAGATACACTACATAACACTGTAGTCGCCTCAACAAGATCGGCAGCAAACTCGACCTCAACTACCAAGCACCAATCCCATTGGAGCAATGCAATGCCAACCTGATGTACACAAGAAAGTCTCTTTACAAACTGACTGCCATCTTGCTTTAAGGTCCATTCTCAGCTGGAGCATCACGGTTAACGGATTCGAGGCAACTCGTGCAACAGCATCGTGAGCTGCACCTTTTGGAGTTAGCTTGGAGATGACAGTGACACGAAATCCAAGCACAAAATTCAGGCATCAAGGTGCACAATCATTTCCCTTCATAACCATCTCGTCCACACTTGCAATTATGGAAGTTCATCCGGGGCAACAGATTGCCATGATTTGCTGATGGATCCCGTCCAGTTAAGAAGTCCAGAATTCAGACACGACTATCAAGGAACACGGCCGTCATTCCTAGAATATCTGCCAGAAGGAATCCTTTGTACCGTCCACTGGAAATCTGACTTGAAACGCTTACTAAAATTTGGTGCCAATGACCTGTGGAAAGAGCTAACTTCATCAAATACTACCAAAACCAAACAACATTACTGGAAAACTGACTCAGATGCTACACATATGTTGCATATATCAGTTCAAGGGGCTAAATTGAAACTCTTCTCATCTTCCTTCAGCCTAAATGTAATTAAACGAGCATCATTTCTGCTAGCCTGTAATCTAGCTAATGAAGACTTCTTCTCAACACATCTATCAAGGGTTTACACCGAAGACAATGGTGCCATCTAACCATCCGAAGTCAGCGGGATGGGCACTTTCATCTTGTTACATTGTCAAACTTTAAACAGCAACCAACTAAGCCTCATTGTGTAAGCCGCTTCTATCTTAAACAACAGCAGACTCCAATGTTGTGTGCCTGATTTGCTGTAAACCTCGTATCATATTCTGTTTCTATGATAATGGAGACAAGCACGAGTAGACAAAACTAGGACTCAGGTCAAAAGCCCCAAATACCCTATTTCAAAAGAACTTTCTCCGGATTTTTCTATAATATTTTAGTGCTAATAACCTTACAGATCTACAACACACAAGAGACTAGCCAACCATCACCTTGGAGATCCAGACCATTTCTGTGCAAGTTGACCAAGCATGGATTTTAAAGTTCCCAGAGCCTCAGCAGCAGCCTACAGAAGGACATTATGTAAAAGAACGGTTCAGGAGTAAAACATAACAATTAACTGCACATAATCCAGAAAGGCCCTTTGGTCTAAAAAATTATATTCATGCAACTCGTCATTTATTATATAAAAAATAGCTCACTACCATCGCCAAGAGGTATAAATTGAAAAATACCATCCAAAAGATTAAGGATGACATGTGGGACTTGGGGCCGCACGTCATTGACACGCTGGATGGTATTTTTCCAACTTGATCTTTGCGATGGTATTAAGCAGTATTGCCCTTTATAGGAAAAATACAAAAGAAGGCAGCATTTTTACTCTTCAAAAATAATGGTCATATATACCTTACGAAACCCATCCCACTTAAAAGTGTCCAAACGAAGAAAGGCAACCATTCAATAGTTACTTTGCATCCAAACATGATGGTAATGAAGGTTGTTTACAAACAAACTTTATTGAATGTTGGTTGAAGCAAGACATTAACCGCCCATACTGTAGCAAACAGAGAAAGAGCCCTCCTTTTTGCTCAATACAACTCAAAAAGTGAGACCCCCCTGGGTCTATTTGTTGATTTCAGAACTCCAAGAAGAACAAAGAAAAGCAATCAAAGAGATCCATTTCTTCTATCTGCTTACAAACCTGTAGCTTAGCTTCCTCCCATGTTCCTCCAACTCCTTCCCCCAGGATTTGCCCACCTATTTCGACCTAAAAAGGCAAATGCAAGTAAGCGATAATGAGAAGAAAGTACACTGAAAGCATGAGTTCAAATGAAGTTTTCTGTTCAAACTTCAAAGCCATCAGAACAAAATGTTCCAAAAGGATGACAACATACAACAAATCCCTACTCGCATTGTAGTAATACAGGACATTACATCAGATACAACTGGATCTCAGACATCTTATGATAACTTGTAAATTTAATGGAAGTTTGCTTTCACTAAATATTATAGTATGTGTATTGCTCCATGTATCAGCTATAGTTGGATGAACATTCATCCAAATGAAGCACTAACCTGAGCATGAACTTCTTTACCTGTTGAACCATCTGGAGATGGCTGAGCTTGGAAAACTAAGTTATACCCCTCAACCGTACACTGCAATGCACCACATTTCACAGCATATCTTAATTAAAAGGGCGCACTTGTCCAAAAACTGGTAATTAAAGCAGCTACTTACAAGCTCCTTGAGAGCAGCAACAGAACCAGCAGGTATACTTGAATTATCAACTCTCCCGTTCATATATCTAGACTCATCTGAAGTGCTTGCAACTGGTAACATGTCATCTCTATTACTTCCTGGATATCTGAATGAGCTTGGATTGCTGCTAAAACCATTGTCCTTCAGAACTGTCATCTTATCTGGATCAGATGACAGAAATTTGCCTGCAAGCGAACTTCGTCAGTCAAAATCTAAATATATTTTACACACAAAAGAAACTGAAGAGTTATATAAAGATTTCATGAGAAGATTGCACTCACAATAACAACAACAAAGCCTTTTGTCTCAAACAAATTAAGGTAGACTAGGAATGAAACATTCTCAAGGTCAAAGAAATGAGAGCCTTGAAAACCTACAATGCAAAAAACCTAAGCCATACATCCTGCCATCTGAGCCGAGAGTCTAAAACACTGCCCCTCAACTTTATTATGATTCTGATACGTTAATTGCTAACTTCCATGCGCTCCTATCCAAAACTAATTCTTTAGATATATTCTAATCCTTCAAGTCTCTTTTAAATGTTTCCTCCCACGTCAATCTTAGTCGACTTCTGCATCTTCTTACGTTTTCAGTACGTCTTAAAATTCCACTACGGACCGGTGCATCAGAAGGCCTCCATTGAAGATGCCTAAACTATCTCAAACGACGTTACACAAACTTCTCTTCAATTGGTGCTACCTCCACCCTATCACGTATATCATCATTGTGGTTACGATCCCGCCTTGTGTGACCACAAATCCATCGCAGCATCCTCATCTCTGCTACACTCATCTTCGGTATATGTTGTCTTTTAGTTGCCCGAGATTTTGCTCCATATAGTATCGTAGTTTTGATCGCCGTCCTATAAAACTTACCCTTTAACTTTTGAAAAACTTTTTTATCACACAGGACATCATATGTTTGGCGTCATTTCACCCATCTCGCTCTTATCTTGTGACTCACATCTTTATCGATCTCATCGACCCACTATAGCGTCGATCCCAAATAGCGGAATGTATCCTTCCTAAGCACTGCTTGTCCGTCCAGCCTAGCATCTCCATCATCTACCCTGACACCGCTGAAATTACACCTCATATACTCAGTTTTAGTCCTACTAAGTCTAAAGCACTTCAATTATAAGATCTTCCTCCACAACTCCAGCTTCCTATCAACATCTGTTCTACTCTCATCAACTAGCACCACATTATCAGCATAAAGCATACACCAAAGGATATCTCCTTGTATGTCCAGCGTGACCTCGTCCATCACTAAGGCAAAAATATATGGGCTCAACGCTGATCCTTGGTGTAGTCCTATACTCCTATCTTAATAGGAAAGTCATTAGTAATAGTACCACATGTTCTGACATTAATCACAACATCTTCGAACATGTCCTTAATTAGGGTAATATATTTTGTTAGGACTTTTTTCCTTTGGAGCGCCCACCACATGACCTTCCTTGGTACTTTGCATAGGCTTTCTCCAAGTCAATAAACACCATGTGAAGGTCTTTTTACTCCCTATACCTCTCCATCAACTGTCGTAGCAAGAAAATCGTCTCCGTTGTCGACCTCCCAGGTATAAAACCAAATTAGTTCATCGTCACGCTAGTCACTTTTCTTAAACGGTGCTCAATCACTCGCTCCCAAAGCTTCATTGTGTGGCTCATGAGTTTAATTCCTCTATAATTAGTACAATTTTGAATGTCTCCTTTATTTTTGAAAATTGGTACTAATGTGCTCCTTTGCCACTCGTTTGGCATCTTGTTCAACATAAAAATGCTATTAAACAAATTAGTTAGCCAAACAATCGTCACTTCTCCTAGGCATTTCCATACCTCGATAGGGATATTATCAGGCCCCAACACCTTACCCACTTTTATTCTTTTTAAGGCCTCTTACTTCCGACTCCTGGATTCTTCGAACAAACCATCTATCGGTGTTGTCAAAAGCATCAGTCAGTTCAATCATACTATCGTCATTGTCATGATTGAACATCTTGTCGAAGTAATCTCTCCACCTATCCCCGATCTCCTCGTCTTTCACCAAAAGTCTATTAGTGTCGTCTTTGATGCATTTAACTTGGTTGAAATCTCTCATCTTCCTTTCTCGAAGTTTAGCCATCTTGTAGACATCCTTCTCTCCCTCCTTTGTACTTAACTTCTGGTAAATTTCCTCATATGCCTTGCCTCGTGCCTCACTCACCGCTTTCTTCGTTTTTTTTTATTACTTTGTATTTCTATACGTTGTTATTACTCTTATCATGATGCATATGCTTGTAACATATCTTCTCCTCGATAGCCTTTGCACTTCCTCGTTCGGCCGCCATGTGTCTTTAGGTTCGCCTCTTGTCCCTCGAGTCACTCCAAGCACCTCCGTAGCCACCTTCCTAATACGAGTTACCATGTCTGCCCACATACTATTCGCTTCGCTATTCACTTCTCCCATGTCCTATAGTCCTTCCACGATCACCCTCTCCTTAAACGCTTGTGTGGTGTTCCCTTTGAGTTTCCACCACTTGTCCTTGTGTCTTTGGCGACCTTAGCCTGTCGAACTCGTAACCTAAAACGAAAGTCAGAAATTACCGACTTATGTTGTTGGACAACACACTCTCCAGATATAACCTTACAGTCTATGCAGACTCGTTTGTCATCCGTTCTAACAAGAACAAAATCAATTTGGTTAGAATGCTGGCCACTGCTAAACATAACTAAATGGGAATGTCTCTTTCTAAAAAAATGTGTTAGCTATCATGAGATTATAGGCTACGACAAAATTTAAGATATCTTCTTTCTCTTGATTCCTATCACCATAACCAAAACCCTCATACACCCTATGAAATAATCCACTAATTGTACCAACATGACCATTGAAATCGCCTCCTAAGAAAATTTTCTCAATATTAGGCACACTTCTAACCATGTCATCTAGGTCTTCCCAAAATTACCTCTTAGTGGCCTCATCCAGACCTACTTGTGGAGTATATGCAATTATGCACCAACAACATCCAAAACTAAGTCAAAATGATTGTTCTCATTGCAGTATTTTGTATTTTTCTACCTGATTTGGAAAAAAAAGTAGAGAAGATTTCTTTGTGCCCATAGATCATGCCATCAAACAAAATGGAAATTGGTAAATTATGGACAGACAAAAAAAGGAGAAACATTTTGCCGACCTCAGATGCATACTAGCTAAAACATGCCCCAGAAGTCAAAAGTCAGAACTCCAAACAACAAACTGTTCCACGATTCTGAGACTTTGATGAAACGTCAGAAGTCAACTACTTAAAAAAAAATATCTCCATGAACATGTAATTGTCGCCCATACTCGGGAATAAATAAATATGTTAATATCCCAAATCAACTCCTATAGCTTAGTTGCATATTTGGCATGTATCATCCGGAATGAAGAAATTAGGGAGTCCAACATAAACTCGCCTGCCAAATTTCTTAAAGATATATCAGCGGCTTGCTGTTGTGCCTCTTTCCTTGTTTTTCCAATTCCTTCACCTACCTTTTCTCCAACAATCCAAACCTGAAAGAGGCACACAGAAAGGTAGGAATAGAAAAACATGAGACAATCCTGTGAAAACTGCAAGCAGATTAGAGTAATTTGCATGCAGTAGCAAACTTAAATAGTTGGTGAAAATGTTAATATATGCTTTGAATTATATGACCATTGCAGGGATCCCGTAACTCCTGCCATCAAGATTACATCCTGACATCCACATCAAGTTTTACAATTTCCAATGAATAGAAAATATCATTGCCCATTAACATGATTGTTCATAAAAATTAGATGGTAATATTGACAGGTTCAATTAGCAGAAGTTGTAAACTTGTAATCTACCTGAATGGAGAACTGCAACTCTGTAGTATCACATAAAATCGATCGGTACTCCACCTAGCAATGCGTGAAGAAATATATCAGACACGGTAAACTAAAACATGAAGAAGATAACTATCTGATTTTTCACATCAAAACTACCTTAAATCCACACTTCACCGCAATCTCCTCCAATACACCAGCAGATGTCTCGGCATATTGTACAAACTGACGTTCTGATTCCATTTGGCTGCTTCTATGACTTGAAGGAACACGCCGGGTTGTCATGTCCTCTCCTTCACATTGCAGACACAGTTTAAGATACTCTAAACTAAGTACAATTAAAAATTGAAGTTTAAGAGGGGCATTCATGAATTTGCAAGCTTTTCATGATAACGGAAGCGCCACTAACTAAGCAAACAAGAATGAATTTTGGAGTGAAGCAAACCACATTTAAGTTATTGTAATAAAGGAACTAAGGAAGCAATCATTTATCCAGTTTTGATTTTGATACCCCCTATAATATGCCCCAGCGTAAGCTATCAAACAACCATGTATAGAGGCTTACTGACAGGGGAAAAAGCAATCTAATAATATTATATGTGATAAACAGACACTGTGATGGGCTATAACAACCATGTATACATGCACTGGACCATGAAAAGGTACACATATATTTAATTAATTGGCGTGACATCTTATATCATTATCTAACCACAGGAGACTAGACCAAATGAAGAGTGGAAAAACAAGACATGACAAACACAAATAGATATGTCATACTAATTGACTCATGCGCCTGCAACAGGTTTTGAAATGGCACACTGAACTTCAAGTGCTAACTATGAATGCAACTAACCACTTATGCAGCTAAAGTACAATTGCAGCAAATCATTTACTATTCAATAGACAATAAAAGGAGTAACACAACTTAAATTATAAGGATTTAATCCAGCCCATGAATCCATGATTGACAACTTAGATCATATTAACACAACAGTATAAACAAAATATGACAAGCCAGGCAAACTCAAAAGAGGTAAACTCAATGATTGTGTGCAAGCCATAATGTCTTGTCATTTCTGTCAAAACTCAAACCAAAGGGTTTTAAGTAATGCCTAACTAGCAAGCATATTAACAAAGTACACATTGCGTGCAAGTCATAATATCGTGTCAGTTGTCATTTCTGTCAAAACCCAAACCAATATCTAATGCCTAGCTAGCAAATATATTAACAAAGTACATATTGTGTGCAATCCATAATGTCTTGCCATTTCTGTCAAAATGCAAACCAAAATGTAATGCCTAACTAACAAACATATTAACAAAGTACATATTACTATAGTAATGATGACAATCCAAAATTTTACCAGGACAAAGCTTGCATTCTGTCAAGTGACAACAAACACAACAGTACAGGGATGGTACAAGAAGAAAGGCAAGAAGAATAGCATATCCGAAATATCTTAAGCTCTATGTTCAGTAAGCACAAAATGAAGACATGGACCATGCATTATCCTATGCAGCTGCTAACCACGAGATGAACATCAGACACATCAAAGGTAAAGCAAAACATACCAGAAAAGGATATGTAGGTTGTAGGTGCATGGTTTGGAAGCATATGATGATCCTCACTGTGAGGCGGCTGAGTAAATGAAGCATTTGTCACCACTCACCAGATCGTATAGGATCACCTCATTAACGAACAATATAAATAATTTTTTATCACATTAGATTATCACTCACCTGAGAAGGATATCTCTGGGTCTGATAGTTAAATCTATCAGAAGATATAGGATTATCCCCACCAGGGAAGTATGATGGATGCAGCAGTTGCTTTTTATCATAATGAACAGCATCGGACTCTAAATGAAACCCTGTTGAGGTCCTATTCAGGTTTTTTGGGTCCATCTCATCCTCTACAGGAAACCAATTTCCATGAGATTGCACTGGTGGTACTGAGACTTGTACAGGAGGTCCTGCAGGAAAAGGTGGTGTAGGATCTCTTGTGTCTTGACCATGCTGTAATATGAGAAGCCTTCTCCTTGTGTCAGGATCCAACTCAGACTCAGGAACCTCACCCTCTTCTCTAGCTGGAGAACCTTGCAAAGGATCCAAAGGACCAGACTGAAAAAGTGGCCGGTTGAATGAAGGAGGCTGAGGACCTTGACCATTATTCAAAGGCATCATGCCCAGTGGTGGTGCTAGTGGAGTAGATGAAGATGTAACAAATTGCTGGCTAGGGGCAGCTGGCATCAAATCGACATTTGTTGTTATTGGATTCACAGCATTAACACTGCAAGCTGCTTCCTGAAAATTGTTTAGATACACATAAGTGGGAGGGTGATAAAAAAAACCTAAAAATTGGCAGTAGTCACTAATAAATACGAAGATACTGGCCTGCAGTTTATATCAAAATTTTTGTTACATGAAGCAAAAACCATTGGAATTACACCATAGGCATAGCTTTTAGCATTACGGTTGTTCCAACAAAAAAAAAGGTGAATCTAATACTCAAGTATACCCTCTCATTCACTTTGGATAAAAAGGAACCCTTAGTTACTTTAGGGGCCACTAGAGCTGGAGATATACTAAACAGTAAAGTTAGGCGGATTAAAATCATACAGATAGAAAAATGTCATACTGAACAGTAAATATTTTTAAGTATTGGTTCAAATATAACACTGATCCGATGCCCCAATGTTGTCTACTGCAACTGCATATTTTCAAATAAAAATTTATAACACTGTTGGTAATGAGACTTTTATTTTACTCAGCAACTGCATATTTCAAATAAGAATAACTAACCGAGTTGAGTTTCAAGTAAAGCATTTTACCCTAACAAAGTTGTATTTTTAAAGAAAGAAGTTTAGCTTTGTTAAACTTTTCAGGCATAACTCAACTTAAATGAACAAAAATGACACATGAAATATTAAACAGTATGTCTTTGCGATTCTAAAATGTATTGCTCAACCCTAAGAACAATGGCTGAAATGCTTACTAAACATCACAGAATTTAGGAAATCTTAGACATCTTAGCATTCAATTTGATTTCATATGACAGCACCCTACTTCTTGAATGCCGTTTTGCAATTTATCATTTTATAACCAAACATTCAGAAAAAAGGTTGTGAAAGTGCGAACCTTGAGTCTCCTGTCAACCTCTGCATCTGCCATCCCATCAAAAGCAAGCGGATCTTTGTTTACATTCAAAATTGCAGCATTCTCATCCTAAAAAAGAGACAAACGGTGTTAGTTGGTAGTTACTGGGGAGTCAATCTGAAGCATCCACTTTTACAAAGTTTACCTCTGAAATCAAATAATTGCCAACATCAGGAGCAGAAGGAACATCATTTAATTCGTCCTCGTAATGAACCTCACTAATCCGTGGTAGGAGGCCCTCATCAAATTCTCTGTCAATTAAATCATAAATGTGTCGGCAAATCATTCAGGCTTGTTTTATGTTGTAAGTAACAGGAAAACTGGCTTGTGTGACAGCATAGAGTGTATTTAATTTAGCTGGGACAG
Organism: Dendrocalamus sinicus; assembly: GCA_036346575.1. Classification (NCBI taxonomy): domain Eukaryota; kingdom Viridiplantae; phylum Streptophyta; class Magnoliopsida; order Poales; family Poaceae; genus Dendrocalamus; species Dendrocalamus sinicus. The sequence continues at coordinate 11,825,688 of CM070650.1, forward strand.
TAACATGAGTCATGAATCATGACAATGAATTACTTAGATCATGTAGACAAAGATGATGTTCTTACTTGAAGAAGCCACCCCTAACATTGCATGCAACATTTCTGGCAACACAAAGAACTGGAACAGGAAAGTTTGCCTGAAAGTTAAAGACAAGGTGCCCTCAGTAACCAAGACAGTAAGACAATCTTATTTTGGTGTAAACTACAAAATAGACCTTACCTCTGCCTGGGGAGCATAATATGGAGAAAAGGCAGGAACAACATGAACCCTACACTGATCCTTCTCATCCCAAACTTTCAAACGATCATCGATCACTAGGGCCATTCCAGGGTGGCAAGATCCATCATGGAATACATTTAGCAAAGACTTTCTAGAGCCTAGATGAGTACATTTAGCATTAACATCAAAAGGATGGAAAATCCCAAGAGATTATGTTCATGCTCATGGAAATTCATAATAAGGATGTTACACCATAGACGACCATTGATTAAAAGAGTGTATAAAAAGACTATGCACCTTTCGTAGTTGTCTTGTTTGGGAGGAAGATTAACACATACCAGATTTGACACAGACAAGCCTGTCAAGAAGTTGAACAGAGTTTATCAGTCTTGAATCTGGATCAAGCAACCTCCACATTTCCAAAGCATAGTCCCTTTCAGCCATTGTGCACACATACACCTCAAAACGTTTGCGACCTCTTGCAATTAAGTAGCTCCGCAGATCCTCCCATGCAGGTCTTAACCGTACCAGAACACTGGTATCTCTTATCTAATAGAAAAAGGAATGGAAAATAAACTGTGCAGTCTAGAAACAAGCAAACATGGTTGAATCAAAACCCAAGAGAGGCAAGTGCTTAGAATTAACAAACAAAGATCAGCTATGCAGTATGCACCAAAAAAAAAGATGAATTTTTGGTTGCTCACAACATCTAAGGCATGCAACTTGTCCTGAACAGTACTATGGCCAAGCCTTTATTTGCTGATTCAGTTCGATTCAAGCACTGCAGGCAACTGTGTAATGCATGAACAACTGACAGGACCGTAGCCAAACAGGCTGTCATATTTTCTTTATGAAAAAGCTCTGCAATCAAAATCAGGTAAACTAAGAGTGTCTACAAGATAGACTGAATTGAATTATTGCGGTAAATTTCAATTGAACACATCATACAAAATAAACAGAATTATGGTGGTACGTTTATATCTTGTCAAAAATGGCAGTTAATAAAAATGCAGAGACAACAGGCATTTGGCTATCACATGCTTCCAGAATAAAGTCATGAATTACATACCAATGGATTTATGCGTGTCAATATAATATTTTTCTCTTGTAGTCTGATAATCGGACGCGTCATAGGTTGATGATTATCAGCTAAAGGTGGGACAACCTCAGATTGAACTTTATACACCTTCCCACCATCAGTAACCAGATCACTTTCTATATACTGCTTTAGCATAGACCTGCCATCTTGGTACCTCTTGATCTCTGCCAGCATACCACCAATACGCTGTGGATCATTCTCATTACTCAATTTTCTCTGAAGTGCATCAATTCTGTCTTCAAAAGACCGTGTGGTATTGGCAACAATTAATGTTTCATCAAGGTCAAACACAATACCAAGGCATCGAAGATTCAACATGCTCAAGCAAGAATTATATAAGCCCAATGGTACTTTAAAACCCCAAAAACATGCATGATTTGGCAAGTTTCTCTTGGATGTCATTGCCACTAAATGGATATCTTCTGCTCCAAGTGGAAAAACTGCAGTCTGCAAGCACAAAGAATTAAAGGAAATGAGATAAGACAAACAGGAGAACTTTTTTCATTAGAAAAGAAACTGCAAACAGAATACAAAATGCAAAATGCACCCAAGTACGAGGCATGGAAATTCCCAAGGCATCTAGCACATATCTTTATAACGAGCCCTACATATCAGAGTAATATCCACATAGTAGTGCAGGAAAAAAGGGAGAAAGAAAATACAAAAAAGGGATATTTTGTTCCAAAAATATGTGGCATGGATTGGCTGAAAAATATCTATATCAGAATTTTAAAACAGCCAAATAGAACACGGTAATATTCACAACAATGTCATGGTCACAACTACTACTAATAAAATTTACTATATGGAGGAAGTAGAAGGACGAAACATGTATCTTAATACAGATGTGCTCTTCAGAAATTAGGTCCCAGTGGAATAAAGCAGCACATTAACTTGCAGGCGGATGAATGCAATGCACATCAATGTGCTCAAATCAAAAGTTTTCAAGCAACAGTTCACTCGTTCCTCAACTATCTCAGTCAATACATGGAGTTCAACGGTTCAGAGTTCACGTTCAGTTGCGGTGATGAACTGCTGACAGCAAGTAATGTTAAGCCCAAAGTCCAGAACTGTTGAGGAAAAGCAAATCCTTCACCATCTCTGGTATGTCTCAGCAACCAATGTTTCACATTCAAGAATTGAAACATCTCTTTGCTCCATTCTGAAATTTGAAACACTGTTCCTGAAACCTCATTCATTCAGCAACGTCAGGCCAGGTTCTATACTTCAATTGGTTCTATTAAGTAAAAGCCTAGTCCACATATCATGCAGAAAAAGCGAATTCCCATAAAAGTTATAGTCGGTATCATTAGTCAAATCCACATCTTTGTCAAAAATCCTTGTCAACAGATTAAAAATGCTCATGCAGAATTATAGTACTCATTAATGCAGGAAATGTTTCACTAGTTTGTTCATGCGCTAATTAATATTCGTTGTTGGGTAAACTTGTCCATGAAAAGTTAAAAAGCTTCAATTCGTTCATTAATTCCAGTTCTGTGTCTTTTTTTTTATTGTTGGGAATGATTCGTATACCTTGTTGTCTCTGAGGCAAGCGGTGTGCATGGCGACGAGAGGCGGCGGGGGCTCGTCCGCCGTGGCTGTCAGCCTCGACTCCATCACGAGGCAGCGGGCGCCGGCGGCGACGGCGTGCAGCACGGCGAGCGGTGGGCACCGCTCGCTGGGCGGGGACAGGCGGTCCACCCGGATCTCCCGCACCCACGCAGGCGCCCCTTCCAAGTTCGTCTCGCCCATGGGCCACACCTCCACCTCCCCAATGGAGGTGCTCCCGTAATAAACCACCGATTTGATCATGTCCTAAGCACCAGATCACACGAATCCGAACCAATCCAATGATCCGATCCTTAGGTCAAAGTTTGTTCCACACATCCACACACGCACACTGGTCTCATAGATAGATCTGCACACTGGCGGATCTGTTCTTATCGAGTCCCAAACCAGCAGAAATTAGAGGTGGGCAGAAGCAAAGTGGACGCGCGCGTGTGGTCTTATTGTGACTGCTTCGGATCGCGTTCCAGTTCTTCGCCGATTCCGGGAGGGTTCGACGCCCCGGGGGTGGTTTATGGTGGGTTTGGGGGGTTCGTGCGAGGCCGCGACAATGGCGGCGGCGGGCGAGCTCGGGAGGGGGGAAGAAGGAGGAGCGGGGGTGGTAGGGATGGATGGGCGGGCGGCTTGAGGAAACCCTAGGCCTTTGATCGGGCTGGTGGGGAAGACGACCAAGGACACGTTTATTAAGAGAGATGCGCGGGGAGATCAGGACGATCTGATAATCGAAGTGCTTATATCACATTCAAAAAAAAAGAAATCGAATTTCTACCCTTTTAATCTTCGTAGAGATTTATGTGCTGTCTTTACTACTGGTATCTTCCTTGTCTTCGACGACACTATCATCTTCACGCACCGTCGTCTCATGGGATTAGGGCTCAGATTCCTCATTAGAGTTAAGGTTCACCTAAGCCCCTAAGCTTAGAAGTAGTCCAGAGCGGTGACGAACCGACGGTGAGAGACGAAGGCGGCAGGGCAGCGAGACGGCAATGGCGCTGCCTCAACCGTGGGCTGGAGGAGGGCGGTGGGCAGGGTAGGCAACAGGAGCGACACGTCATGGAGTCATTAGGCGACGGAGGGCGGTGCTGGCGAATCCGGCATCGTTAGCCACCGAAGACAGGGAAGAAAGGCGAGGCGGGGGCATTGGAGGCGAGCATCAGAGAAGGAGAAGGCCATGGGAAGGGAGGAGAAGGCGACAGGAAGGAAGGAGCAGAAGGAGGGAGGTGGTTGGCGGTGGATCTCATCGGCGCCAGGGCGATGCCGGTGAGAAGGTAGGTGGCGGCATGGGGGAGGCGGTGGTGGCTGGGGTGGGAGTGAGGGTAGGGTTTGAGTTGAAGAGATTCCATATAGAAGTGTATGGAATGATTTAGGGCTTTGATTTTTTTTATCTAATGGTTAGAAAAAAGTGGCTGATTTTAAAGAAGAAAATATTCAAAAGTTTTATAGATACTCTCTATAATAATTGTCAATTATTACAGTAACATGTTGTCCCCTTTTGCTTTTCTTTTGGATCTGGCCAATTTGTTGTTAGTACGTTTCAAACGTTGCTCACCCTTTGTTTGTCTAGCAGTAGTACTACTATTTGGCCTATTTATAGGTCATAAACTAACAGGGGTAGAGCTGGGCCTCAAGCCGCCAGGTAAGGCTGAATAACGAGCTGGCTCGGCTCGGTCTGACTCGGTAGGATAACGAGCTGGCTCGTTATAACTAACGAGCTAAAAAGCTAGCTCGGCTCGGCTCGTAAAAAGCTCGAGTTAGCTCGTTTGGCTCGTGAGCTAGGGCCAAAAAATGTCTCCATCATATATTCATCCATGTAAGTATGGCTCGTTTGGCTCGTTTAGCTCGTTTGGCTCGTTTGGGTACAATAGAGTACAAATTAACACATGCATGGCTCGTTTGGGTACAATAGAGTACAAATTTACACATTAACACATGCAATAGAGTACAAATTAGGTCCATAGAAGCAGCATATGCATATCTAAATTCCTGAAAGTATGGCTCGTTTGGCTCGTGAGCGGCTCGCGAGCTGGCTCGAGTTGGCTCGTTATAGCTAATGAGCTAAAATCTTGGCTCGGCTCGGCTCATTATCCTAACAAGCCGAGCCGAGCCAGCCACGAGCCGAGCGAGCTAACGAGCTTCGAGTTTTTCGTCCAGCCCTACCGCCAGGGCAGTGGCCCGAGGCTCAGAGTAAAACATCCCACTATATAGTATTGTAGCAATAATAGGATGGGCTGTAAAATCTTATTTCTAGTGGGCTGGGCCTAAGGCCCAACCCACGGCTGGCTACACCCCTGTAAACCAATATAAACATTTAGCTTTTAGAAGTGTCTTCTGCACTTCTCTAGCTTCGAGAATAAGACATGGTTATGGTTGCATCATACACCCTACTTCTCTCGCTCCTATCTCGTATACACATCTCCCTCACTTTTTCCACTGTTCAGCTAATCCTTCTAAAAATCACTTTTTAATTTAATATTCATTTTCAACTAAAACCATTGGCGCGCAGTCGGTATAAACAGGTCCTTTATGTTCTCCTCCAACCAAATTCGAATGTGTTCTCGAGCCGAGTTATTACTACTAAAATTAAACGTTCATAATTTGATTAGTTAAATCACGATGGAAGGGGGCTAGCATATTTGCACCTTTGCCTTTTGTTAAACAGAAAGCCTCTTTATTATTTATCGATGGATAAGATAGCAAGTGAGTATGGTATATATGTACCGTACACACCATGAGTTCTCACATCATTGCACTTGGCACTGCACATATAAACGCCAAGGCTGTGAAATACAGAAAGGCTGCAAAGTTCCTTCTGGAACTAGAAGGTACCATTGCTGTGGTTCGTATCCATCCCCGGTTATGCAAATGATGGAAGAGATTATCGATAAGCACAACAGAACTTAGACATATGTGTAAGTTGAACGTATGATTGTCATTTGTCAACCAAACGCCCCTTAAACTCCCCGAATGGAATGTACATTCCCAACAAGGTAGAGCATCCTTCCACCAACCTCAAAGAAATCTTATAAGATCAATCTTGGGCAGATAATCCTGAAATTCGCTATGTACAAGCTCAAAACGGACATGGTAATGAAGATAAACACTTGAGTCGAGGAGGCCCGTGAGAAGTAGGGATAGCAATTTCCATGCGGTGAATTTTTCCCGTGATGGACAGGGGCGATCCCTCCATGGGGAAATGGGACAGAGCCCCGCTAGGCTAGCGGGCGGGGTGAGGATTACCCTCCACTCACGAGGACCCAGCAAAATTTTAAAAAATAGCTTTAAATAATATATTATAATTTTTTAATATAGGATATTATATTTTTTATATATTTAGACTCAAATTTGAATTTATATGTTAGAATATATATTTTAAAACTATATTTTTATAAAAAATATATACTAAATAATTACAAATTAATAAATAAAATTATATTAATTCTTTTAAAAATATTTTTATTCTGTTTTTTATTTCAATGGGGATTGGATCCCCACGGAGACTAGGGGCGAGGCGCGGGGGCTTCCACGGACCCCCAGCCTGTTTCCAGGGGGACAGGCCACTGAGAAGCGTGAGCTGCCACAAGCCTTTTTCTCTTTCTTTTTTTCGCGCTTTCCTTTGAACTCTTTCTCTCCTCTCTTTTTTTCCCTGCTTTTTGCTTTTTTTTTTAATAAAGGTGTTGACCAAACCATCTGATCTTATCAAAAGAGAGATAGGCCCACCTCACTTAATATCTAAGGGTGTTCATATTAACTACGTCTGACATTTTTTGAAAAATAAATAGTAATAATTAAAAAAAAAGGTTTTTGAATGAGTGAACAAGTAGAAAAAATAAGTGAGAGATGTGCGTGTGAGACAGGAGCAAAAGATGTAGGCTGTATGATGCGCCATGACCACTTGCATTATCCTCGAAACAAGATAAAAATGAGAGAAGTGAATAAACCGTTTTAAAAATCTAGATATTTATTGTAACGCCCCCGTTTCCAGGGACGCGTACGGACACGGCACTCCGCAACTATTCACGCATGAACAGTTATGGAATGTCGCGCAAGAGTATACCATTGCATGCTTACGACAAAGGTCCAAAGATATATTTCACATACGGATTAACATCCATTTTTCAACAATGGGCGTGCAAGCCCAAAGTATACTTACATCACAAAACTCCGAAATCCGCTCGAGCGCGGCCAAGACCTAAAGCCACGGGTCCTCGTCGAAGAAGAGACCTTCCGGGCTTCCTCAACTGGGAGACCTTCACCTTCGTCTTGATTCTCTAAAGAAGGGCAAAAGCAAGCCATGAGCCAAACAACCGGCTCAAAGAAGTCCCAAAGGGACCCTAACTTATTACATGCACGGAACATCAAAGGAAGGGAGTATACTTGGTTTATTAATTTGAGTGGATACGCTTTATTTGCAAACATTTTATAAAAGGGACCCAAAACTACTTCTCAAGATCTCGAGGTTTTCACAAAGAATTCTTTAACCAACTAGTCAAGTTCAAACATGTACAAAACTACTTAAGCTTTCTTCTGGAATCACCCAAGTGACACGGCTCCAATAACCGGAGCACGGCGTATTCGAATACCATTTATTTGACTCTGCAGAGTTTGCTCGACTTTACCCACACGATCCCTTAACTCCCGCGATGAGTTAAGAAAGCCAAGTCGTTTCACCGCTCAACTCTTTATATAGGCTCTACCCAGTAGAATTCACTCAGTCCGGATCCCACACACACACACGCACACCCACACAAGAGAAAGCGAGTGTCCGCTCGAGCGAACTCTACCGTTGTTAGGCACCCATAGCGCGGCTCACCTAACCTCACCGCTAAACCTCCCGTAGAGTTTCAATCGAGTTGAGCGACTACTAGACAAGTGTTGACAAGTCAACTCCCGTGGTTGAGCGACATCGTGACATTTGCTCGGCGTAAGGGTTTCATCCTTATATTTTCACAGGTCCGCAACCTCGCCGGCCCGCGACCCAACTCCGAGGTAGCGGTGGCGTGAGACCGTCTCGCGGTTTCCCACTCACCCTTACCCTACTCCAACCTAGGGTAAAAGATTGGCGAGGACCGCCTTGCAGTTTCCACTCCCCTTACCCTACCTTGTGCACGCCAAGCACTCTCCGCTCTAAGATACGGTGTCCCATACCACCCTACCTTAGAGTCGGGTTTTCTAAATTCTATTGGCCCACACCACAACCTTATTAGTGTAAGACTTTGCATGATAATAATATCCTACGATTATCTAGGTTAATGATAATTAATTCTAGGGTTTCAATGGCATGGCTACAAATTAAACATGGCATTTAGCGGTGGTAGGACTAACTATATCACAAGTCATTCTAAACATTTTATTTTATTTTCGAACTAATATTTCAGAACTAGCTCAATGCAAATAACATATTAACATATTTAAACATTATGGGATACAACATGATCAAAGGATTTGGGACTTGCCGTTGATTTGGATGATCTCGACTAGCTCGAACGTAGAAGCTCTCGGATCCTGCGATCGCACTTGAGCTTAGGAATCTCCGACACTAGCGCAAACACATAAAATAATTAAATCCAGCTTGAGCCTAATCAAACGAGGAAAGATAAACTAATCAAAAGGAGTAAAATGCATAAATCTTCAAATGGGAATTTTAGGAATTTATTTGGGATGAATCTGTGGAAAAGGAGGTCACCACTGGGTCTGGAATAATATTTGGAGCAAAGTGGTGAAATTTGGGGATTTTTGGGATTTTCTGTGATTTTCTAGGATTTATTTGGATTTTTCAGGATTTTAGAAATTGGTAGATCACTGAAAATTGGAATGAAACGATGCCAGTGCCCCAAAGCAACAATGCGGCTCGGCATCAGGCGTTCGCATGGCCGGCGCCGCTGCCGCGGCGGCGGCGACGGCGGCGCGCAGCGCGCGGCGGCGAGAGAAGCGGCGCTCGGCCCACTCTCACGCGCCTCGCGGTTTCGGACGGCGACACGCGGCATGGCGGACGGTCGGATGGCGGCGGTTGGATGGGCGCGATGCGATAGCGGGAGATCGGACGGTGGAGATAAAGAGAGGTGGCGGCAGTGAGCGATCGGACGACGGAGGCGGTGAGATCAAGTGGATCGGACGGTGGTGGGAGGGCCACGCCGCGGCGAGGGGAGTCGTCTTCCTCCTCTCATTGCTACAGTGCTCCCGGCGGTGGCTACGGTGGCGATGGCGAACCGGGCGTTAGGGAGTTCGCCGCGGCAATGGAAGGTGCCAAGGAGAGCTCACTATGGTGAGCCCATTTTGGGCGTTAGAGGGCATGGAGACCCGGGGAAGGTAGGGACGAGGGAAAGGCTTCGCTCTCCGGCGGGAAGGAGTCACCGAAGCCGTTAGGGACCGAATCGGGGCGGTTTCACGGTGAGGGGAGCTAGGGGATTACAAAGGCAGTGGTGGAGTCGGCGGGGAAGTCTTTGGGAGGGCTGGCCACGGTGAGGTGGTCTCGGCCGGCGATGAGCTTCGATGGTAGCGCTCCACGGTGATTTCCCTGGCCAAACAAGGTATCACGGTGATTAGGAGGTAAAGGAGTAGCTCGGGGCAGAAGCAATCGAGAAAATGGAGGGAGGAGAAGGGAGATCCGCTTGGGCTTGCGCGCGCGAGGACAGCGATGGCGGAGCTCCGGCGGGGGCTTCAATCGGCCGCTCGGGCTGTTCTTTGGAGTGGTGGGAGGAGGTAGGAGGTGGTGGAGAAACTCGGGAAGCAAAGAAACGAGAGGAAGCCGCGAGGGGTTTATACCGCGCGAGGCGATCCTTGGGAGAAAGCACGGCGGGCCCGGGCGGCGGGAGAGGACGGGCCGCCGAGGCGTTTAATTCTGCGATGGAAGGGGGGATGACGACGGCGTGCGCAGGAGTGGCGACGCGCGACGGCGATTGAGCCGCGGCCGGGCGAGCGCGTCGCGCGAGAGAGGAGGCGCGATCGCCAGTGGGTGAAGCCGAGCGGCGGCGTGGCGCGGCGGCATCCACTCGCTCGGACCGGGCTGTCGGGGCAGCGCGAGCAACATGCCATGGCGCGCGGCGAGGCGCAGGCTGCGCTGGCGCGCGGAGAAAGCGGCGCCGTGCGGCGCTGTGAGAGGAAGCGAGGCGCGCGGGAGGAGAGGCGGGGGAGGCGGCGCCAGCAGGAGGCGCGGGTGCGGGACGCGCGAGAGAAGGGAAGGCGGAGAGGGAGGCGGGGCGCCAACGGAGGGAGAAAGCGGAACGGCCCAAAAAGGAAAGTGTATTCCGGGAAAACTTTCCCGAAAAGGAAAGTTTCGGAATTTCACTCAAAATACAGCAAAAATTTGGAATTTTTTTTATTTGAAATTTTGGGGCTTTTCATTTATATTAACTTCTGGCTTTTCTAAACGGAGGTTAAAATGGAAACCAATACATTACACTAAACCGTGGGCCCCGGATGGGTGTGGATCGGTGGCGAGTGGTCCTAAAAGATACAGAGGTGGATCGGTACGCCGCCAACACACTAGCTTGTGGTCCTAAAAGAAGCAGAGGTGTCAGCATTGCACAATACACACCTCAGAAGAAGAAAAATGCATGGTACAGATACATCTAGCACGATCTTTGCAACTTTTTTAAGTTGCAAACAACAAAACATAAACAAGAAGATTCAAGGAAGATAGTTCAATATTTATCTACTTTCCCGTTCATTTGGTCGCCATACTATCGAGCCGCACATCCATGGCCCTTATCCTTGAATAGGCATCATGTCGAATTGCAAAATCACCGGTGTCCTTGTGGTGTGACGACCATGCGTTCTCGCGCCATCCCCTTCGATGCACGTCAGGATCAGATCCCCGGAAATGTATGAGCTCTTCCAACAGAACGGATAGAGATCTCCTGGAGTTTCTGCCACCGTGGCCGCACTCTCACCGCGAGCGATGTCGGGGCTTTGGGTCATAATCCCATTGGTCACCAAGAGAAATGGGATAGTGTTTTCTAGCAACCACAAGAACAAATACAATGAACACAGCACACGAGTACACGATACAATGGGAAAACAGTACTTGGTTGCAAATATCGAAAACATAAACAGGAGAAAAGAAAGGCCGAGTAACCGACAATTGAACGACAGAACATTTACATCAGAAATGCAACTGGCAGCCTTGTCTAGGAGCAAGGGCCAAGTAAGAACTCCAGAACCCGATTTTTTTCATCTCTTCCTGGTTCCTGTACGCACGTACCATTAACATTGCAAGCCTGAGAAGCCAGTGTAACGAATTCACCACTCAATGCAACCCTTTTTTGCTTTTCTATTTGTGTACCATTGAGATTTCTTCTTACAAGAATATATAATGAAGGGGGGAAACAAGTGGGGAGAAAAGAGAAAAGCTAAAGCGGACTCGAGTGAGAAAAACAGATAAAAGATGGCTGGCGAGAGATCTCACTCCAACCGGCCGGCGCCCGTCGAGCTCTCTCGGGCTCCTTTCTCATGTACAATTGTGGGCAAACGAATTCGCCGCGTCTCGAGTGCCAGGTCGTAGCAGGTTAGTCGAAATTCCGGAGCTTGCGCACCTAGGGAGCAACCAAATCCAATCCCAGACCGCTGTGCCAATCGGCCCACATCTCCACCTATCTATACACAAAAATTACCCCTGCCGTGGGGCAGCGGCTAAAGAGTACAAGCAGCACAAGGATGGCTACTACACTCTGACGGGAAACCCAAAATTCTGAAATGCTCTGATCTGACCTCCACGGCCTGCCGTGACGATCACCAAGCCCCAGGCCGACCGGCTTGGAGCCTGCCCAGCACCGTTGGGAAGACTGGTACTGGATCGAGGGCTCTGTTTCGTTGGCGTCATGAGCTCTTCGGGCCAAGTTGCAGATGCTCTATCACCACTGTGCTTTGAGCTGGTGCTTAGGGCATTGCCGTTCTGGTGCTGGAAATCAGAGGAATCCTGCGGTTTGTCAGGTTCAATGTGCAGCAGAGGATACTCGGATACGCAATCCAGCTCCTCGTGCTTCCTGGAGTTGGTTCTGGTTGTCACTGTTGATCCAGAAGAAGGCAAAGCAACAGCCACTGTCACATCCTGGCAGTTGAAGTGTTCGTAGGAATTTGTGACAGAAACGATGCCCTTGCTTCTCCTTTGTTCAGAGTCATCGTCATTTCTCCATATGTACACATGGGAATCCTCACTTGCCGAGATCACGTACCTCCCATTCGCAGCTAAGCAAGAAGAGATTTGGCTATGGGTGTTTCGGAAACCTGAAATGGAACAGGGCATCAGAAGCCGTTGTATTGGAAACAACCAGCAATTGATACAGCCGGTATGAAGGGGGGAAAAATGGAACTCAGATCCATCAAAAGGCAGAGATAACTATTTTAGCATGTTAAGTGAACATTAGAACCTATCACCTCAACAAAGTGGATTCTGACAAGTTTTGGCACTTTGTTGAAAGGAAGAAAATGAAAGCAGAAACCAGTCTTCATTAGCCGCATTCAATCAATGAGCAGGGAATGAATTATTGATAAACTGATTATCACACCACGATCTGACTAGTGCGGACCTATTCTAAGCAGAATTCCATACACATCAACTCGCATACACCTGGATTCTAGTACAGAAAAAAGATAGGTAATAGTACCAAGCATCAATAGGTGGTTAACAGGTGATGAACCAGTTAATTAGGACTAATAGTACAGCTTAGATGAAGCAGGGAGTAACACTGTGTCTCATAAAGGTTACTAACTAAACCTTGAAACAAAAGCAATACGGTATGACTAAAATCCCGAGACTCAAAACTTAATACCTTTGAACTTGTGAACTAATTCAAAACCATCAACAACTCGGATTCGTGAATCTGCAGATGTGATAAGCACCTTTGAAGAACTCCCTGGGAGAAACTATTCAAGGAACTATGATTCAGTAAGACAGGAAAGTTATGATCTGCAAATGATTTCATAAAAAGATGATCTGCATATGGCTTGCATCATCTTCAAAAGTTGTTTAAAGTAAACACCTGAAATCCAGTTATTTTCTTCTGGCTGGACTTCTTTTTCTTATTTTGCAGGTCAATTTGTTTCTTTTGGAGAAGCTTATTATCTGACCAGAAGTTTTAAAAACGGTCAATTCTGAAGGAAATGTAAGGCCAAAGCATACAAAAATCAACTTGGACATGTGATGATCATGAGAGAGTGAGATATACCAGATGTGTCATAAATATGACAGCTGCCCTTGTGGGAACCAATTAAAGCGCTCTTCAAAAAATATGGAACAAGGTGTTAGAACTTATCATACAACAAATCTTTGCGGTCAAAGACATCAGTGTAAGTATAAAAACCTGTCCATCAGGGGTATAGCAAGCAGCAGTGACCATTTCATGCAGATCATTCCAATCAACAATTTCACGTTTTGGAATGCTCCATATGCGAACCTTTTCGTCCAGGGAACCGCTAATGAAGTACCTATCATCAACAGGGTTGAACTGGATGCATGTCACTGAAACACAAAGCAACAAAGGACAATTGAGGATATTGCTGGCAGAGTGAGAAACATTACATGTGCAAGGAGAGAGAGAGAGAGAGAGAAAGAGAAAGAGCTAAACTGCTAATGCAATCTAAATCTTACCATAGTCACTGTGTGAGAACGTTTTCAAACATGAAGCGCTTGACATGTGCCATAACCTTACTGTTTTATCCATTGAAGACGAAAGTAAGTACTGCACAGCATTTGAAAAAGGAAGTTAAAGACAGAAAATTATGCAATGACAACAGAATCATAAGAAAAGAATTGCTACAAGATTCACAAAATTGTAGCAATCACAGTATGGGACGCATTGCTGGAATCATTGTTGCAAAATGTGAAGCTAGCATACAAAACTACATAACATCACCAGACATCCATGTACAGATTGGTATGAAACTGCCTATTATATACTCATAGCTGCTCACAACAAGGACCCAACAAATTTTGTGCATCCAATCATGCATTAGGCCTTTTGAATGCCATTGAACTTGTAGCAGAATCAACTAGCATTCTCTCAAGAGATCTCTGGAATATCTAAGGAATGCAAACTTGATGGCATAGGTCCTGGATTCTAGGCCATAAGACAACCGATCTGCAGCTAATTCAAACTCCATTAGTGAATATGCAATGTGCTAGAGGGATTTCTTCAAACTCCAAGCTACAGTGAGTCCTAACATAGATAGGACGCAGCAAGAACATTGGACAAATAATGAGACAAGATAGACAGTTTAATGTATGACCGAAACCTAGATGGGAAATCCTAGTCCTATGGCTATGAGCCTATGACTCCTTGTTCTTTCATCCAAGTCTAGCAAAAGACCCAAGCTGATTGCCATCTTTTCAGTGAATTTGATGCAAATGGTAGTAGTGAAAAATAGGGCAAAACATCTGACGAAAGATGGTCTCAGGTTAACCTCTTCAACTCCACCAACATCACCAGATTAGGATGCATTTGACTTTGACCGTTATTAAAACCTAAATCCAGCTTCGCCCCAAAGAGATGAAATCAGTTGTAATTTAATCCCAAAAGAAGGCTCAAACTTCGTTGAATATTATATATACTAGTACTAGTAAAAGCACATTATACCGTGGATAACTAAATTTTGCAAAGCTTTATATTATATTTTGCGCTATTGATGCAGCAGGACTTAAACAAACTTCCTCCCTGTTTTTTACATCATCACCATTTTAGGCAATACATATCTTTCTAAAGGTCCACTATGGGGGCGTTCATATTGCCTGCGTCTAATGGTTGTGGCTGCGGCTGATGGTTTTTGGCTAAAAATGAATAGTAGTGGCTGAAAGAATTGATTTTAAGAAAGAGGGCACGAGCGATAGGGAAAGTGAGGGAGAGATACGTATGCGAGACAAGAGCGAGAGGAGTGGAGTGTATGATGCACTCGTGGCCCCTGCCTTATCCCCGAAGCAAGATGGGAGTGAGAGGATTGAAAAAGCCGCTTCGAAAAGTTAGGTGTTCATATTGGATTTTGGCTTCTCCAAATAGAAGTCAGAAGCAGAAGCTAATACGAAGCATTCTTTGTAATTGTATCTAGTCAATGTCAAGAAAGACAGGAAAGCAAAGGAGTCTTCTCATCCCATCATGTAAATACATATAATCAAATTGAGCTTGTGTCATGACAAGGTGATACAAGGTAACTCCATAAATGAACACGCTTTTGATTGGAATACTCCATGTTATAATGTGAAACACTTAATATCTAATTACTGCCTAAACAAGAAAAACAAAAGGGGAATTACTAACAAAATCAGATACAAAATATTCTATCGAAACACTGTACCATAGAATGCTGGAGTACAATTTCGGCACTAGCTTTTGCTATTTGATGCAGTCACCACTAGATGTATGAAGATATGAAAAATGACCATGAAATGGCAAACTACAAGCTCGGAGGAAACATGCCTTCTTTAAAGGCAGATAGCAGGCTCAATTGCTTTTAAGCATTACAACCTTCCTTTCCAATAACAGATTTCAAAGAAACACTTGCCCAGAGCCAGAGAACAACTATTTGCATTCCATGTGGCTTGTGTTTCAGAATCACTACATGTTGATTTGCCTCCTGCGAATTTATCATTTACAGTTAACTACACTGTTGAATGCACTGAGCTATATGCCTATATCAGTCATTGGCTCCTAGTTGCCAAGGTGTTTTGTCCTGGCATGGTTGGACTCTCAACTATGACAAAGCAGGTTTGCTCAAACAATGTAGTACTTACCAAATTTTACCTTTTAACATGAGTAAAGAGTAAATATGGAATTATTCAGAGCTAAGCAAACACAATGTCTTTTATCCCAATATTTGTGGCATGGTTCTAAATTTTAGCAGAATTTTGGTTGTGGGATTAAATTCGACATTCACCATTTTACTCAACAAGCATCAATTAAGGACTTCAGAACGAACAGCAACATCAGCATACCTGAGATTTGGACCAGGAGAGATCAAGCACATCCTCTGAATGCCCCTCAAAGGTTTTGACCGGTTTTTCCGACAGTGCAAACACAGGCTCTGGCACCATTAACTGGTCTGAGCTCGCAGACCTCCGACTCTCCGAGACCCTTGCCCGACACTTCTTCTCCCAATGGCTCACGTCCACACTCCCCAACGCCAATGTCGGCTCCGGCGATCCATTGCAGACAACGGCAACAAATGGATTGCACACCCCATTATCCTCTCGTCTCCTGTCAAACTCCGACACTTCCCAGACATGGATCACGCAGTCCTCCCCAGCACTCGCGAGGTACCGCCCATCGGGGCTAAACTTGATGCTCCAGATGGACCCATTGTGCGCCGGGATCTCCTGGTTCATGAACAGCCCACTGAGCTCCTTGTACGACTTCCCGTACTGCCTCACCTTAACGCGCCCCGGGCCATGGTGCACGGCGCCAGCACTGTCCTGGCTGTCATCTGTCGCTGAGCTGGACCGGCGTCCGCCCTTCTCCGATGACGTGTCCTTCTCGTCGCTGCTTCGGCGGTCGCGGGAGCCGGCCACCATGGAGCCAGCGGCATTGCGGATGCTCCGAAGCCAACTGCTTCGCCGCCTGGGGCGCGTCGCGCCGTTGCTGGAGTCGGAGCTGGACCTCTGAATGGGGGTGGAGGCGACGTTGTTTGAACCGGAGTTTGCACCGTTCTGGCGGCGCATGAGCTCCTGGACGATGGGGGAGCGGCCGACGCAGAGGTCGAACTCCTCCATGGTCAGCTGCCGCCCCGTGCCGACCTCGCGGAGCTCGAACTCCTCCTTCACCACGAACTCGCTGCCGTCGTCGAGGTTTCTGATTAGGCACCTGGGGTCCGCCTCGTCGCCCTCCGGCGTGGCCTCGGAGGAACCGGACAGCGTCCGGCGCGAGCGGCCACCGAGCGGCGGCTTGTTGGCCGAGGCCGGCACGGCGCCGTCCGATCTGGATCGGGAGATGGGCGAGCCCGCCGCCGGCCGGACGGGCCCGTCGTAGGAGGCCGATCGACCCATCTCGAGGCGCGCGAGGGAGGGGTCCCCGACGAGTCCCATCATCTGGAGCAGCCTCCGGCGCCGCTCCTGCACGGGCGCCGGCTCGGACGCCCACACGTCGAGAGCAGCCGCCGCAGCCGCGGCGGCGGCCCCGTCCCGCCGTCGTCGCGGGTGGTCGTCGTCGTCCGAAGCGGAGGTGGAGGAGCAGGAGGAGGAGAGGACGCGGTCCCGCGACTCGTAGAACACCTCCTCCTCCTCGCCGCCGCTCATCTCCCCGCACGCATTGACCGCCGAGGCAGATCGAGACGGCGCGCGGGGAATTGCTCGCTCGCCCGCCCGCTCGGAATGGAGGAGAAGGGGACGAACGCGACGCGACGAGGAGAGAAGCACCCGCGCGCGGGCGGCGTCAGATCCACCACGAGGCCCGCGCGCGGCCGGTTCGTCTCGTCGGTCCAATCGCGACGGGCTCCTGCCGCCTCGCCCCGCGCGTCTGCGTTGGTGGTGGTTGGTGCTGGTGCCGCCGTCGTTGTTATTGCGGTGATGCCAATGCCTCCACTCCCCCCTCTTGCGTGCGTCGTTGCTGGTGGTTTTGTTACCACCGGTTACTGTTTACTGTCGGGTTGGTGGTACGTTCGTCCTTGGCCCTCGGGGCCCGGCGCCCCTCCTCTCCTCCCGGGGCAATGGGAGTAAAAATTCGGCGACCGAGGGGCCCAGGCGTCAGTGGGTGTGTCCCGCCGCGGCACGAGGGTAGCCGCTCGTGCCGTTTCGGGGAAGTGGAGGCAGCGTGATTCATTCGTTTGGGGGCGCGTCTGGGGAGTTTACGTGGTGGCGTAGCGCGTATCCGAAGCGAAAAGAGGAGCAAGCAAGCTGGAGGAAACGGGGCGGCCCGCCGTCCGCCCGTCCGGTTTTACTTTTCGGTTTTCCAGCAGGGGTATGGTACGGCACGTTCCTGCTAGAATGGCCTTATACCATTGACTCTCTCTGTCCTCTTCCTCTCAGTAGCCAATACGAGGATGTCGGCGAGGTCTTCCTTCACGATTAATTAAGCCCTGGGTTTTACCGACGGTATCCTTAAAACCTTTTGAGCCGGCCTCTGCCAACGGATGAACGGATCCGCCATGTTGCCCAAGGGTAGAAATGCTTTGCGCAACTGCGCATGTGATAATCAGAAGGAAAAAAAAAGAGGGACAAGATGCTAAACCCAAGCGCGTAAAAAGAAACGCATACACCCTAGCAGGGTAGCACCACATGCACAGAGCCAGGACCATCACACACACAGCACTTCATCAAAGCTCACAAAGAGGATCTATTCATATTATCTTTTAGCTTTAGTATATAAATAAATAATAACATTTTATAGAAAAAATTATAGAAAGGGATACTTACGTGTGATATTGACCGATATAAATGAAGTCATTACAGTGTGTACTATAATTGACTAATAGACCCCGTCTTAAAAAGATATTCCGTTTGAAAACTAGATAATATAGAAAATCCAACCATTTACTATATATAAAAATATTTTTTAAAACCAATACAAACAGTGCCCAAACCTGGGCGGCTATGTTGGCTCTGTGTGTCTTATTTAGGAGGATTTTCTTTCAGTAGAAGACGACGTGCCAGTCGCAAGCGAGGCGCCAGTAGTGACTATGTCATTTCTTCGTCAAGCTCTGCTCGTCTAGTCTTTCGTAGGCGTCGTGTGTGTGAGTGCATTCATGTGGTGGTGTAGGGGACGTCTATGTATTGTATTGGGTGTGTTCATAGAAAAAAGCACCAGCATACGTACACCTCCAGACTCGATCGTGTCCCACGTATGTAAAGCCCCTCCAACGATGAAAAAACTTGAAAAAAATGCACGATGTGATGTATGCTCAACCGTGAGCTTGACACAGGCATGTCCATGCACCGCGTGCAACGGTCCCAGGACCATGCACGGCGGCACGCATGCATCGGATGTCTCTTTGGTTCCCTCGCACGCGCGCGGTCGATGTGGGTAGGTTGGGCGTAATCTGCGCGCGCGACATGATTAGACGAGGTGCGAGCACAAACCACCTGGTTATGTGTGGTATATCGTGTGTTTGAGTGGCTTTCAGTGCACCTACAAAACGCAGTGGATGGACGGCCAGGCGGCGGACCACCGTCCTCGACCGGCTGGGTCTCCCCGCTATAACACCTCCCTCCTCCCCGCCAGAGCCCCTAGTGGCAGCTGGATTATTGGATGCTTCGATGTACATAATCAAGTTAAGATGCATGTTTAGGACAGGAGTATTCCAAAGTATATGCACATATAGGGAGTCGTTGAGTTTTTTTTACACTTTTCGCATATTTTGAATCCGTATTTGCAAGAATAGTCGTAATCACGTGACAATTGCAAAAATGTTATTTTTTGTCGCACGGTGACCGAACAACAAAGCCATGGAACTGACACGTGGCGAACGGTGCCCCATGACCATGCGGCAGGGGCTGCCGCCCTGCCATCGTGCGGCCTCGCACTGCCGCTCGGCTACCGGACGGCAGGTAATTAAGCTAGCTTAATTATATGCCTAAATTAGTAGTTTATATTTACTGGTTGTGTGAATTTTTAAATATAACAAATGAGCTCCAAAAACGACAAAAATATATGTGTATCCTCGCGACACAATGTACTTGATTGTATATTTTTTATAATTTTTTCTGCTCTGAATATTGCTCAAAAATTCATACAATTATAATGTTTATAGGAATTGTTACATATAGCAAATAAGCTCAAAAAATTCCAAAATTTTATGTGCGGCCTCTCAATATAGTCAATCTAATTGTCTATTTTTTTGTGAATTGTATCCATTATGAATTTTGCTCAAGGAGGGCTGGCGCTCCCAGGTAATACACATACCAAATCTTGTTTGTAGGTTTTTTAGTAATGGTAATACATAATAATAATATTTTTAATTAATCTGATGGAAATAATTATGGGGATAAAGAGTAATTTTTGTATATAATACATGTAGCAAATCTTGTTTGTAGGCTATTTTTTTAATAAAAGGGCAGACAATGCAGGTTGGTCCTTTTGTGATTTTTATAGATTCTCAACAATATGAAAACTGTTAAACTGACAATAATATTTTGTGATCATCGTATGTTATCATAGAGAAGGGACCATTTCTCTAATTCAGGAGTGTGTCAATGAATACACTCTGGAAAAACTTATGGCGCTGCTGGTTGCTCTCCCTCCATAGTTCCTCTTTCTAGGTCTGTCCAGATGGACTCGAAGATTCACATCTGGTTTACAGACACAACGCCTTAAACGTCTTCACAACTTCTTGATTGCGGAACTATGTGAACAAGTTAGATGCAAGATGCCTCATGCACCACTAGGTTCACATGTTGTTCCACTGCTGAGGAGGGTTCGGTCACATGCTACATGGTGTTCAACACAGCTAGCAACCCAGCGCTACGGTCCATGATGTGGCATACATTGGGTCAGTCACCAACCACCGCTCGCTTCATGTTCACCGGGAATCAGAGCCAAGTAGATGTGTTCTCACTTTCCACAATGGTAAATTCCACTGGGAGAAACCGGTCGTTCATGTCGGCTGTCGCCGCGGTGAGAATGGTCCCCTTGTACCTCCCTGTCAGGAAAGTGCCATCCATCGTGAGTACAGGACGATAAAACTTGAAGCGCTCAATAGCCTGGGTGAAAGCCTGGAATAACTGGCCTAGTATGAAGCGGCTGGGTCCTCCGTCAGCATCAACACACTCAAACTTATTTATGTACATGTCAGGGTTTGATTCAGCTATCTCGTGAAGCAATCTCAGCATAAGGATGTATGCCTCTTTGTACATCAAATACATAGACTCGATGATCTTATGCTTGGCTTGTTGAACCTTGTTGTAACTGACTAAATAGCCAACTAGATTGGCGACTTTCGATATGAGCATCTTGGAGGAGATGGACACGTCCACCACAACTAGATGGTTGATGAGGCTTGTTACATATGTGGAAGTCACGTTCCGATGATAGCGCAGGGGTTCGCTAAGCTCGCAAGTATGGTCGATCATCACCTTGACCGAGAAGACCGAGCCAAAAATCTTTGCTCGTTAAACGCTGACCTTTCTAGGACAGTCTTACACTACACACTTGAAAGTATTTAGACCCTTGAAAATGATTTTGGAAATTAATGATATTATGTGAATATTGGACTAACATGTTTATTGAGTGTTTGAAAGTTTTAATCCCGATGATAAATGTGAGATACATGCTAAGGGTCAACATGAAGATCAATGTGGCTCAAGATAAAGATATAAATAGTTTAGGATCCTTTTTTATTTTACCGGACTTAGGAGAAATGTTGGAAGGCCATATTATAGGTTAAATATCATACTATTAAGAGGGATCAAGGCTAGTAACTTGACAATATATTCTTGTGCTATTGGATCAATTTAGGATCATGTATGCACTTAAAATTGAAATTGAGAGCTAACTGTGCACTGTTTGAAAAATCAAAAGTACCAGAGTGTAAATGGCGGTACTTCCGCAACCTGAAAGTTCCTATTAAAACTAGCGGCACGTTTTTCCAGAGAGCACCCTTTGAAACACTTAGTTTCTCTAGAAAATAGAAGTACCGGAGTTTCAATGGCAGAACTACCACAGAGTGGTAGGACCTCAACCCTTAAGCGGTACTACCGGATATTGGAAGCTTCGAAAATCTTGGCAATATGTTTTTTCCAGGCGTTGGCTGCACAGCCACGGGGCACTGCTGGCTACGTCTCAGCTTCATGGCGTTGTCGCCTAGCCACCATGCGACAAAAATGTTATTTTTGCAATTGTTGTGTGACTACAAGTATTCTTGCAAATACGGATTCGAAACGTGCTAAATGTGCCAACTTCTCAAATCTCAAGAGTCGTTTAGATCTGTGTATATGATCTACATTTATCTACCCAAGCAATGCATGTCCGTGTCCCTGTCTCGTGCGTAGTACCAAGTGCTCATGCATGGCCAATTGGTCGAGACAAATTGGTAGATAAAAATAAAGCAATTTTACATTGTTAGGGCATTTCCAATGGGCCGTACTCAGTGATGTCTATATAATGAGGCTAATGAAGTTAGAGGTGCGGAGCCGAGACTGATGGAGGCCAGAGAGCGCGAAGGTCGGTGGAGGCCACACGAGGTTCAATGGAGGCCAGCGAAGGCCACACGAAGTCCAACAGAGCCGAGGCTGATGAAGTCAAATGTGCAGAGCTGAGACCAATGGAGGCTGAAGGGCGTGAAGGCCAGTGAAGGCAATGCAATGTCGGACGGAGGCCACACGATGTCTGACGAAGGCCACATGGAGTCCAGCGAAGCTGAGGCTGATGAAGTCAGAGGTGCGGAGCCAAGACCGATGGAGGTCGGAGGGCGCGAAGGCCAGCGGAGGCAACACAAAGTTTGGCGGAGGCCAGCAGAGGCCACGCAAGGTTCGACGGAGACCACGTGAGGTTCAACGGAGCTGAGGCTGATGAAGTCGGATGTGTGGAGCCGAGACCGACGAAGGCCGAAGGGCGCGAAGGCCAGCGAAGGCAATGCAATGTCTGACGGAGGCCACACGTAGTCCAGCGAAGCCGAGGCTGATGAAGTTGAAGGTGCAGAGCTGAGACTGATGGAGGCCAGAGGGCGCGAAGGTTGGCGGAGGCCATGTGAAGTCCAGCAGAGGCCAGCGGAGACCACACGAAGTCCAGTAGAGCCAAGGCTTATGAAGTCGGATGTGCGGAGCTGAGACCGATGGAAGCTTCGACCCCGAGGGGTCAGACGACATCGCCAAAGGTACGATAGGTGTCGACGAAGTGGGCGACAGGACGAAGGCTTCGGAGCGGGCGCTTTGTCCCCATGCTTTGGACTGGCATCAACAAAATCTCGAATGAAAGAAGGTCGTAGCTATTGGCAAAGAATTGACCACGACGTGGTCATAGATGAAGCCTTAAATGTCTACGACTACAGAGCGGTCGGACAAAGTCTCTGACCTCAAGGTGGTCGGACGGCGTCTACGACCATAAGGTGATCGAACAGAGTCGTGAGGCTCGACAAGCTATGGCTGATGGCTGGAGCCTGTCTTTGCCGTGCGCGGAGGCCGACTCTCTGGTGTCTGGCAACGAGAAACACCACTCTACTTCTGCAGGTGCGATGAGGCAACCGTCAGAAGTAGCCCTGGATATGGCAGCATTTGGGGTGCTCCCGGCATGAGCACTCTGGTGGTAGCCTTCTCTAGCGTCTTCCCTTGCACAACTTTTTGCACGGTCCCCATGGATGGCGTCAACTGTTATAGCATAGCTACAATAGCGAGTACATGGTACCTTTCACCATGGAAGACATAGCACTAAGAGAGCTAGAGAGAGCTGGTAAGTAATAATGAGTGGATCTGGTCTCTTCATATCGCTCTTGAGGGTTTATATACATGAGTGGAGTAGGATAAGAAATTCTCATCATACCCCTTAATAATTACGAAATATGATGGTATATTGATACATTCCTTTACTATTGGGCCTATTACATATTAGGCCAGTTGTAAGACCCAATCACGAGGGGTTGGGCTACCCCTGCTACAACACTTTGTCTTATAAGATTCATTGTTTTACCAAAGACATCCACTAGTAATCATTTACTGACCACAATAAGGGTCCACTAAATTGACATACTG
Source organism: Dendrocalamus sinicus (assembly GCA_036346575.1). Classification (NCBI taxonomy): domain Eukaryota; kingdom Viridiplantae; phylum Streptophyta; class Magnoliopsida; order Poales; family Poaceae; genus Dendrocalamus; species Dendrocalamus sinicus. The sequence continues at coordinate 11,849,168 of CM070650.1, forward strand.
ATGTTTTTTTTCTGAAAATTTTTAGCTTATTTCTTTATTTCCTTAGCAACGATAAAACTCGTGTCATCGACTTTTAGTTTATAATAGATAGATTTTTTTGGGAGGGGGGGGTTTACTTTGGAATTCATATGAAACTCAAATTTCTAATTTTTACTTCCCCTCGCCCCCTCCAAATTTTAGTTATTTTGGATTATACTTAATATGAACTTTTTTAAATTTGCTAATATTTATTTAATTATTAATCTGAATTTTAATTATTTATGGATGTTACTTCAGATGTCGTATGGAAATCAAATTGCTTTTTTATTATTCTTCCTTTTAAATTGAGATATTCTAACTTGGGTCTACGAGATAAATGACTACATCTTTCTGGTTAATATGAGAGTTTTCTTAGAGTGCCTAATTAGTAGAGGTTTATAAATTTTAATATTTTTAGAATTTAGATTTCAAATCCGTTTGCAAATCAAATATCTAATCATCCTTCAACTTTTATACCGAATTTGCATATTTTTGGATCATGCTTGTTGTAGAGTTTTTTTTAGTTTTAGGCTAGAACCTATTGTCGGGTTCTTTCGAATTTAAAGTTGGCTTATGTTTGTACACATAGTAACTAGTTTTTAAACGATGTGTTTTTAAAGCATGGTCAATAAGAAAATTATAGCAAAAAATATACTGTGTTTAGCTGTATCGATCAAAATCATATATGATTATTTTATTTTACATACTGCTTCTCACAAACAATCAAAATTTAAATATTTAAACTACAAATTATAAATCATCGGTCTAAAATAACTCCACTATTGAGATGGTGCTTACCTGCAATACCAGTGGATTGTCAGTTTGTACGTGCCGTGTCGTTTTTAACGCCACGACCGGCCAGTGCGGTCTCTTTCCGTGGATGGTTACGCACCGATCGATATAAAAGTTGAATTACTGCGGGTCAACAAAGCGTGCCCATACTGTCTAATTAAGCATTTTCTGCCTTTTTATGGTGTATAAAGATTCAGAAAAGGGCCGAACAGCAACAAGTCATATACTGTACAGTACGTTTGTTTCGCCAAGCAGAAAACTTCTGGTTTTAAGCAATCATGGTAAACAGCTATACGTACTCTGCCTTTTTTTTTTGAGGTGGGCATTGCTTGCGTCGTACGTTAGATGGGAGCATTTTCGTGGAACGCTTCCATGCAACATCATTATATAATATATGTGACAATTTGAATCACTATATATAACAAAATATTAAACAAAAAATCACGATGTTACACTGGTTGTTGTCGATTGTTGCACGTATAAAATTAAAATGTTACAACAAAAAATACAACACCGAGCAACAGATCTCTACAACAAAATGACTAGATTCGGTCGCTTTACCTATGGTGGCAATAGATATGGTGAGATCGGCGGGAGACGGCCGAGGACGCACGTGAGGACGCCATCGGGTACCTCCGATCCCATCTCTTTCCTGCGCTGCAGAAAGGCGGTGAAGCGATAAACGTCGGTGAGCTGAATTCGGTCGGATCTGGATGCCGACGAACGGGATATTGCTTGTCGTAGCTCGGCAGCTGGAAGGGGCGTGTTGCCGGTGAGGAGTATCGGAATGGCCGCTGTGGTTTTAGAGACAACGAGGGAGAAGGATGCCGGTGGCTACGGTGTTGGCTGCCAGTGAGCCAGCGGAGATGGGGGTGGGGAAGAGGGGATGAAGCGTTTGTGTGTTGGAGTTGGGAGAGGTTGCGTCTATGGCGGCGATGTGAGCCCTAGAGTGGGAGGAGAGGTGTGAGACATAATAGGGATTACGAAGCTTCTAGTATCGAGAGAATGGCTTGTAAGAGTAGAAAGAAATGGGCCGTTCGAGAGAACGGTATACGCGTCGGACATTCGGGCTATAGTATTTCCCTTCTGAGATACGTACCCTTTCTAGTGATGCTACTTGATGTCCGTTTCCTCACCGGGCTCTTTTCTACAGGAAATTTAACTTTTTACCACCCTTAAGAATGCCACCTATTCAAATGCCATCCTCTTCGTTGCAATCAACAATTTGCCACTCTTAAGATGTGGTTGACTAATTTTTTGCCAATTTCGAGCCCACGAGGCGCCAAATTATGCCATGTCAGCGCCTCCCGCCACGCCGCCGCGCGCGCGCGCCTCGCCGCCCGCGCCTCGCTCGCCGCGCAGCGCGCGCCTCGCCTCTGCTGCGCGCCGCGCCGCCGCGCCTCGCCTCCCGGCGCGCAGCGCGGCGGAGGCGAGGCGCGCGACGAGGCGAGGCGGCGCAGCGCAGCGGGCTAGCGTGGCGGGAGGCGCCGACATGGCATGATTTGGCGCCTCGTGGGCTCGAAAGTGGTAAAAAATTAGTCAACCACATCTTAAGAGTGACAAATTGTTGATTGCAACGAAGAGAATGACATTTGAATAGATGACATTATTAAAGGTGGTAAAAAGTTAAATTTCCCCTTTTCTACAAACAAAGTTAGCTCCGCAACGTCTAAAATTAAGACACTTGCCGAGTTGTGCTCAGAAACAAGTCAGCAATGTGAACTGGGGGCAGGAATGCTAATTAGCTACCGTTAACAATGCATCAAATCACGCACATGACAAGACAACGCGGAGTATATTACTGCCGGTCTCAAAGCGAGCTTCCAAGAGCTAGCTAGATACCTTTTAGGTACCACTTATTTCGATTTGAGTTTTTTATCTTTTAATTTATTTTTCACTATTTATAAATTTCGTCTTTTTCTGAGCTTTTAGTTTTTAAGTTTTTTTTGCCGGTTCATTTTTTCTGTATTCGTTTGCATTGTTCGTGACGAGCTAACATATTTTTTTATTTTTATTTTTTTAATTTAATTACGCTAAATAAGATACCTTCAATTACAGTATAATTTCAGTCATAAATCATTATTTTTCAGTTCAATCAAGTGGGGATTACCTTTCTTCTAAGCCTAGGATCTCGTATAATTTTATGCGCACTGGAGTTTTGACCAATTTAAGGTGGACGAAGACATGACCAGGATTCGTAGTGCACACTAACTTTACTCTAATCCAGGCCAATCCCACTGGCGTGGCTCGGTGATGACCTGTGAACAAGAGTTGCCAGGATTGCAAGCGAAGGCAAGCTAATGGGCAGGATAAGTACATCTACACGGCATTAGCACTAGGATCCTGATTAATTAAACTCTGCTTACAGCTAACAACTTTTTGGTATTGGTGAAAGTCCAGTCAGAGAGAGGATGGTAGCTTGGGGAAAGCCTAGTGCCGTAGCCGCATAGGGGGAGGGTGGTACTGGGGAAAAGGCTGAAAAGCTTCACAAAAAAACATGTGTCCCCATCAATGCATGCCAATGAATTTACCACGGCCATGGACTCATGAATGGGAGCACCACATGGCAAAGTGCTGCCAGATGACCTGTTGCCATCTGAGAACAGTCGCACGTCTCTGTGTGCCCTGCTTTGGACTTCTCTCGTTAGGTTCCAAGAACTGGCTGCAATTTTCTGAGGAAACAACATATGCTAGAACGGCTTTTCCTCGCTCGCTCGCTCGCTCACTTGGAGAATCCCCCTGAGGCCTGAGCCACCGGTCTTCACAGCATTAAGCAGCAAAAAAATGGGCCATTTCAGTAATGTTTTTGCCTTGCTAGCTGAGCTGATGCGTGCCATATTCCAGAAGCTTAAGCTTATTGTTTTTAAAAAAAGAACTCATGTACTCTACTGTTCAATCGGTATTGCCACAGTAGTGCTTTTTCAGAAAGTGCTTGTCTGAAGGTGCTACTTGCCCGACAATCGTTTTTGAGATAAGTAACCATAAATGTCAGAGAAAACGTGTATAGCGCTCCAAGGCATGCCTGCCTTCTCAAGGGCCGTGCCGATTCGTTGTCCCGGAACAGGGAGGCATACCTGCGTCTGCTGCCGAACGGCAGGCCGGCACGTAGGCGCCGACCCACTGTGCCAAGCCTCTGCACGGCGCGGCCGTGCCCGTGGCCATGGTGACGTGGTGGCGCGCCTTGGTCAGGTGCAATGTGGATAGCCTTGCTCCGGTCCGACGGCCCAGATGCTACATTGCATAGAAGGGCTAATTTCTTGCTTTCGGCTTTTTTTTAATTAAGCCAGACGGCTTCTGATTTTTGACTTTTTTAAAGCTAAAAACCACTTACAAGGCGACTTTTAATTTTAGCTTTTTAGCTTTTCTTTTAGTCATTTTGCTTTTTCCCCTCTTTTTCCTTAACATTGTCTATAGAGATATAACAATGTTATCATTTTTCTTTATTTTTTAATTAAATGACTAAAAATACTAATAGCCGTTATAGGCCAATAGCTGAAAATCGCAGACGAAAGCCAGTTGAAATGGCCCTTAAACTGGCCATAGAGTGTGCAGGGGTGGAGCTACATTGTGGGGCCCAATGTCACAGGACCCTAGGTCCAAAACTCTTTCTTGTAGGTATTAGCATATCCATTCCATACATGAACCCTTAGCCCAAACTCGGTGTACTCAATCTATTCTTTGAAGTCAAACGAAGGGAGCATTAGCAGCCTAAATTTTTAGTAGCTAGCAGTAGTCAACGAGGAGCTTCTACTGTCTCAGCCCACGAGATAACTGCAGCAACCAACCCTTGAGCCAGCCCAAGAGGGAGGACAGAAACAGGTTATGGTATCTATTTGATCAATCTTGAAGCGTGTCACCTCGTAGCCCTCTACACCTGTTCATCTCGCAAGGTCGGGCATAAGATGTGCACCACGCCCGTTACAGCCGCACCCAGCCAGGCAGCGACCGTTCACTAGGAAATGAGAGAAATCGATGCCACCGGTCGCCCTCTCATCTGCCATCTAGCTACAATGCCGCTTGGTCCCTATTGCCTCGCGTTCTCGCCGGCCGAAGAAAACTTAGACCTATTCGATAAGTATGTACTTTGCTCTAAATTTGTCTCAATTATTCCAATTTGTTTAAATAATAGGAGCTAAATTTGTGAGCCGGGGTTTCAATATGATGATTGATGATTGATTTTTGTCAAATTGTAGGCTTAAGACTAAGTGTTTCAATTTTGATTTGTGCAATACTATCCTAGCTCGTTGCAAATCAAATGAAAATGTAGTATTTGACCACAGTTAAGTAAGTAGGCTACTAGACATTTTTTATTATATTATTCTTGAATTATTGAACATACAAATATCTAATTGACATTTGTCAGTTATTTGATGATGATTTTATGAATGATAGATTTATTTGTTATGTGGAGAAACAATAATTATAGAAAATTACCAATGATATTGTGGTTTATTGCTTTATGAATATGAAAGAGCGTAAATACTAAAAAGCAATGCTTTTACTTATATTTTTATTCTTTTTTACAGGTTAATGAGATCGGATGATGCATTTTATTAATGCTGACTAACCTTTTCTTCTATGATTTCGTTTTTAGTTCCTTTAGTTTGCCGCAACTAACCAATATTATTATCAGACTTATTTATTTTGATAAGCATTTCGATCATTACTTCTTTATCATCATACACTGTTATCAGTTATATTGAAGTATTGATGCTAGAATTTGCTGGACATGTTACTATTTGGCATAATATTAACTAAAAATTGAAAATATATATATATATATATATATATATATATATATATATATATATATATATATAGGAAAAATACTTTTTACTCCCGGGTGTAATTACTCCCACCTCTAATATACCACCTAAATAAACTTGAAATACTCCTTTATCATTTTAGGTATACTCGCATACTAATTATAAGATACTCCAATGTGAACCACACGAAAAAATTGCAAAAGAGTCTATAGTTTTTAGCGTATTTGGTAAATACCTTTATATACACATATAAAAAGGAGTATGTCTAAAAAATATACATACCACCTCTGAAAAATTATACATACTATCTAGATGGTCTTAAATACTCGTATACTACATGTACATACCCTCCGTTACGCGAGATACTCACTACGTTGTGAGATACGACATAGGGAGTAATTACGCCTGGGAGTAGAAAAGATGTTTCATATATATATATATATATATATATATATATATATATATATATATATATATATATATATATATATATATATATATATATATATATATATATATATATATATATATATATATATATATATATATATATATATATATATATATATATAGGAAAATTACATAAGGCACACAGGTGCCTAGGCACCACATCAAGAACCGTCCGATACACGTGTATGATTGATAATTTTTTTGAGTTTAGGTATGAAAATGTTTTATACCCTTGATATATTTATGGTAAGTAAGTTTTAAACTTAGTTCAAACTAGTTAGAACTACTTTTGAGTTCGATGCAACTACAGTGAGTATATACCATAAAAATAGTTCAAACTAATTAAACTGAAGTTGAATTTAACTTTTTTCGGAGTTTAACATCTCAAATATACTTTTTTATGGGTATATGAAAATACCCACATCAAACGTTGCGAATCTCAAAGTGAATCAACGGATATTGATATGGGTGCCTAGGCACTTGGGTGCATGAAACACTCGTCTCATATATATATATATATATATATATATATATGCAGTGGTGAATTTTAATGATTTTTGTTCTAGTTTCGCCGTCGAGAGTGTAATAGCCTCAGCTGTGGTGACAGGTTTCTCAGCACGTGATGCACAAATACATGGTTAGTTTTGGACACATGGCTCAAGTAAGTATGACGATTTTACCATGCGCTCGTGATAGCCCTGTAGATATGCATGTTGAACCATGCAAAAGAGACAGCCTCCACTGTACGGATAAAAGGCCGATCGCTTTGGTTTTGTCGTTCCTGTAGCCCCTTAGAAGCATGTTTCGAAAGAGCAACCTCTACCCGTTCTATGATTGTTGTTAGATACTAAGGATCTATTTATATTACCTTGTGTTGATGCAGGGGCGGAGACGGCCCAGAAAAAATTATAATGGAAAATTTTAGTATATATATCTAAAAAAAAGTTGTATAATGGACAGACCCGAGTCTTTAAGGCCGGTCCGAGACTATTCCCGGCCGGCCCGAGACTATTACTAGCCGGCCCAGCAGAGAGCGAAGCGGAGTTGTGCATACGGACTTGCGGAGCGGCAGCGGCCGGGCAACCCTAGCTGCGCTAATCCAGACGCCTCTCCAGTCGTGACGTCTCCAGATGCCTCTCCACGAATTTGCCACCCCCAACCCCCCACCGCATCCTCTCCCCCGCGACGCCACATCGCCGCCCCTGCCTACGCTCTGCCGCGCCCCCGCCTCCTTTCCGCCTCGACACCATCCCTCGCAGTCATGGCCCCGCCCCCTGGCCCCCGCCTCCTCTCCGCCAAGTCCGCCGGCCGCAGCAACGTCGCCCCTTGCCTCCTCAGCTCCTCTCCGGCTCTCCGCCACAACGCCGCCCCCACGCCTCCTCTTCGCCCCGATGCCGTCCCCCGCCTCCTCTCCGCCACGGCCCGAGGTGGAGCGGCACTGCCCCCAAACCTCCTCTTTGCCGCGACGCCGCCCGCCGCCTCCTTTCCGCCAGTCTACAGCAGCACCGCCCCGCCGCCCCCTTGGTGAGCCCGATCTGACGCCTCCACGCCCAATCTGACTTCCTTGTTCCATGTTTTCTCATGGTTATCCTTCCCAATATTAGTGATGCTATATTTACTTGTTTGTTTGAATCACTTTGTATGATTTACTTTATGTATCACAGATTCACAGTTTAGAACTAGGAAGTTTAGGGCCAGGGCGCCCGGCTGTGCTAATTTACCAACCATGGCTAGAGAAATCGTTGATATATCTAAGTGTTAGAGGTTTTTGCTTGATTTTGACAATTTGTGATGGGAAGCTTGGCCTTGAGCATCTTGTGGTTTTAATGTTTTACTATAAGATTAGTCATGTGAATTAGTAAATAACTTTGTGGTTTGCACTCTGCAGTCTTGGTGTAGGTTTCAGGTAAATTCATTAATTGTTTTTTTGGTTCTAAAAGAACCTATGGTCTATGGATGTACATATAAGAGTGGAGGTTTTCTTGATTTTAGCTGAGTCGATTTGGATCAGCATTTTTTGGAAGTAGTTTCTTTGTCATTTGTCAATTACTGGAGCAAATTTGTTCATGTGTTCTGAAATATTAACAAAATTTCTGCTTGGTTAGTTAGAATGGAAGCAATGGTGAATCGCAGTATTGCCGTATCGCATATCTGTATTGGAGTATCCGGGCAACATAGGTTATAGACTTATATTCTCTTTAGTTTTGGGCCCGAGGCTCTGAGAAATCCTGGCTCCGCCACTGTGTTGATGGCTTTGGACTGCGGCTAATAAATAATAGTAGTTGATAAAAAGGCTGATGAATAGTAATACATTATGCAAGAAAAATGGTGCAACGAAAATGCACTACAATATTCGAACTATCATGTGACTTACGGAACTGTGATATAATAAATTATAAAGTACGTTACAATATGTGAAAGCGAAAAATAGTAGCTAATGAATAGTAGTAACTCATAGAAGCGACTTATAGAAGTTAGGGCGTTCGTATTGACTTCTGGTCCTGTAAGCAAAAGCTAAAATCAAAAACCAATATGAACAATCCCTTAAAAACACTCGTGTTTTTGGTTAGGTGATGACCAAACTGTACGTATAATGTCCTTGTTGAATATACAGCTCACTTTCAGTGGTTTCAGGCCTTTCCGACAGAGTATCTATTACTTTCCAAAGATCATGTATAATAGCATGTCTTTTAATATTAATGTTTTCAACTCACCTAAAGACAGTATTAGAGACAACCTCTCCAACAATAAATCATTTCTCTAACTATTTTATATTATTTTTATCATAACTTTATGTCTCACATCTTCTTACTATTTGCATTGATTTATGTCTCACACCTTCTTACTATTTGTATTGGTTTATGAAGTCAAATCGTTTCTTGTATAAAAAAGAACATATTATCTCTTCGTTTAATATAATTAAAAGACAGTTAAAATAATACTACTGAAGTGCTATTAGTCTGAAAAGAATGGTGCATGCTCGTTGCTGCCGTACGTTTAGTTCTCCAATGGGCTACGTACGCGCGTCCGTTGAGCAGTGCGTGCTGTTCCGTTCAGCAGGCGAGCTAGGGCGATTCGGGCCGTCCTAACCGTTGGATCACGATCATACGGTCGGAACCGAGCTGTTGGGAAGCCATTGAATCGCTAGGATCGCAGCGGATGTGAACGGACGGCTCAGATCTATCCACGCCCCCTCCACCACATCAAAACAGGCGTCACCCTCGAGCCCCGCCCCCCGCGTCGCCCTCACCCTCGCACGCCTGTCGCCTCGCCTCCTCCGCTCGCCCGCCCTCGCGTAGCCTTCCCGCCGTCGATCGGGCCGCCTGTGAGCCATCTCTGCTCTTGCCGCGTCGCCTCCTCCCTTGCTTCCCTATGCTTGCCGGCAGGGGAGAACTAATTGGCGGTGCACAGGCATGCGGCTGGGAGGGCGAGGTCGTCGGGGGCGAGGACCGGGGCCGTGGGGTGTGAGTTGCGGAGGTGAGGTGTGACGGAAGAGAGAGGAGACAACGGCGAGGTCAGCGGCGACGGTGAGCTTTTGGTCGTCGTTGCGGAGGAGAGGTGGGTTTTTGCCTCGGTGGTACCAAAAGGGATATTTTCTTGCCTGGATCAATGATTCCAGAGCTATTGTCCCAAATGGATGGTGGGTATAACTTTACTCATGATGTCGTTGAAACAATGAGCTCTATTGAAATTTGAGTTTACATCTTTGCACGGATTTGACTACCCATAGGTTATCTTCATGTTTATACTTAAGCTAACAAATTCCCTTTTACGATTTTCACTTTGTCATGCAGGTTATCTCCAAGGACTACTATTGGAGGCTGAAGGGCATTGGAAAAAGTAGTTTGCTACGACTACATTGCATATTATGGAGCCATCAGGGCCTCATCTAGCGATCCTGTAAGTCCCTTGCACCTACCTGCTCCACAGGTGAACTGCGACAATTTGTTATTAATGTTTGTGGGCAGCGAACTGAAATTTCATATAGTAAGATGGCCAATCATGATTAAGAAACAACTATATTGTGGCATAGAATTATGGTGTTAGTTGAGACTTGAGAGTTTCTTCCTGTCAATTGATTAGTCTCAGATCCTGATGTAGGGAAGATGGGAGGTGAGCCACCCACCTATTAAGATCCAGTTCAGATAGACTACCTAGAAATTTGGAAGTGTAGTTGAAATATGCTCTCTTTTTATGCACGTAGAAAAATGATCCATTTCCTGTTATCATTTTCTGTTGTGCTGTGTCTAATTGTTGACGTGCTAAACTATTACGGGGCTTCTCTTTTTTTACTTATCCATTGCAAGAGGACATGCTCCTTCTGTCTCTGATAATGTTGTTTCAGATGAATTGACTTTAGTTGGCATGAAGCACATAAGATGGCATGGCATTATCTAGTTGTGAAACACTGTCTGATTTCCTCAAAATAAAGATGTTAATATTGGGGAGTTATTTTTTCTTTGTTCCTACAAAAGGTTGCTCTTGCATGCTTGGTGGTTATAGTTCTACAAACCATAACAAAGACGCGAAGATTGAGGACCAGTCTGGTTTAGACTTCTTGGTTTTCATGATGCCTATTCTTTTTCTTGTAATGATATACGAGTTTTGATATCTTGTGAGTTGTGGATGATTGTACCTATGTGCATATTAACTGGGAGTTCTGAGTATTTGCGAGAATTGCCGTATATTTGCATTACTGTGGTCTATCTCTCCCTTGTTTACGGGATGCACATTCCTGGCTAGGAGTGCAGAATGTTGATTATTGGTTTCTCGTTGCATATGCAGGCAATTCTCTGGATCCCAATGGGAGTAATACATTTCTTCTGCTGTTGTTTCTGTTTGCATATCGAGGAGATGGATATACACTTAAGATTACATTTATTTGGAATATTAACATGGTTTCACAATCACAACTGAAGAATAACTCTCCAATAGTATAGCATCAAACAATATGAAGGGATTGGTTGTGATCTGTAAAGCTGCACATAATAATTATGCTAATATTTATGATTGTTTTGCATCTCATCCAGATGTATAACCAATTGGATGATAACTTATTATAGAATATTGTTTTTTTCCTATATCTGAACTATTTACTTGCTCAGCTATATTTTACTATATGCCCTCAATTGTATGGTTCTCTTTTGGCATCAACTGTTGAATCAATTAGGTAGTGAATGCCCAACCTTTCTGGGCAGAATTATGGATGATTTCATCGCAGGACTAAAAGAGTGCATGGTTAGAGAATAGCTGTTGCTGCAGCAGCAAGTGGCCTCAACTGAGAGGCCTGCATTTTTCCCCCTTGTGTGAGATTTAAGCGACTGTTGAATCTATTACTTTGTACCTTTTCATAAGATGCTGTTTCTATTTTATTTTGACATGTAGATGGGGAAACTGATGAAAGAGTCAGACAATGAATTTGGACATCAGAAAACAACTATGTAATTGTCAAAATCTGCAGACTGGTCTCATTTTCTTACAAGTACGCTGAATATATAATCTGCTAAGGTGATATTTTGTTGGAGTTTCTATCATAATCATGTTTCATACTTTATACTACATTTATATGGATTTTTTTCTAACATATGCTTTACTACCTGGCTAGCTATGGGATGCAAGAACACTGACCCTGATCCACCTGTATGTCTTGGAGTGACCTATTAATTCCAGTTTTGTTGTGTGTTGTGCTCTCCTGTCATACGCCTTCATTTTTTTGGTCGGTGGTCGCAGATGGTGATGCTTGTGAACTGTTGTCATCGGTGCTTGGTTCAGCTTTGTTTCTTCTCTATAGGTACATGCTTTTGTCATCTTTGTTTTTTATCCTAGGTCATATTTCATATACTCAATTTTGCATAGAAACTGAGTTTTGGTGTAGTCATGATTTTTGGAAGGGTAGTGTGGTTCTATTTTCATGTCATGTTTAAAATTTTTACTGTGTTATTAGGTATATTAAGATTTATTGCAGTGTAATGAACAATCTATTCTTTTCTTCCGTTCTAATGTACTATACATGAACATCCTTTCTTATGTCTATTTATGTGCCCGGACTCGTTTGAATTTCATATTGCTAACCATCCGTGTCTTTCTTTCACGAGAACTATCTAATCTCAAAATCGAAGATTTGTTTTAGTGTCAGCTTTGAAGCCAGATTCAGCACTAAGTAGGCTACATTGTGTTTGGCTTAGCCTTGCATTAAGGTGCCAATTCAGTCACACTCACAGTTATAATATCCGCATCCCATATTTCTTTCCAGCTGCTCATGCCTTTTCACAGTGTGCTACTTCAATCAAGGAAACAAAAGTTGTGGTGGTGCTTGTTGTTAGTATTGAAACCACCATAAATCATCTGTATTTGTTATAGTGAGTCCTTTGTAGGTTTTGCTCATCATCAATGGTTTACATGTTATGTTTGCATTCTTTAATTAACTATTTTTGTTTAATACTCAATAGATTCTTTCTTCCATTTTTGGTTTTTTGCGAGCGGTATGTTCCCTGTTTCCTGGTATTGATGTTGTGGGATATCAAACTATTAGCCATGACAACGAATTAATTGCCTTCGATATCTTTCTATGCATGCACATGTTCCTATCACTAGGCATGTGGTTGTTCTAACAGCCAAAAATATCTGTCAATTTCTTTATTGTTGAATGCTGTCCTGTAGCTGTGTTTGGAGAATGGCCATTGCACATGTATTGACTATGCTTTCTTCTCTACGGGCAAAAACATTGGACCCTTCATTTCCTACGATATTAGATTGCATGTGATCCTCAAATTTATTAAGAGTGAGTAACCACAGAGTTCTATTTTCATCTCATGTTTAGAAATTGTGGTTTGTCGTTCACCAGATTAAGTTTGCTTGCTCTGTTCATTTATGTTTTTGGATGTTCATGCAACAAGATTCCTAGAAAGCTTTTTCTTGAGGCTTTTTGGGTCTAAATAAACCAAATCGCATGTGTATTGTAAATGACATCCTATCTTATATGCTTATGTGGTCCAATTTCTTTCAGGTTTTAGATTGCTAGCAATCAATGGTCAACTTGAAGTGTCAGATTGTCAAGCTCAAGATTTGTGTTGATATGAAGCCTACCACTTGTTTTCAGGTTAGTCTTCGTAATATCCACATCTCACATTTTCCCCAGCTGCTCATACCTATTCACAGCGTTATTCTTCCATTTCTTTTGTTTTGGTGGGCAAAGTAGATGTGAGTTCAAACTTTTGGTTATTGGCAGTCTTGGTAGTATATGTTGGCCATGCCTAAAGATAAGCCTACCACTATTAGGACATTCTCTTGGTGTAAAAATGTTTGCCATGAAAAGGAGGCCGCCTTGCCTCTTCTATGCGTCTAATCTGCCTCGGAGTTTCCATCTAGGAAATCAATTTTGCTATCTGTTTTTGTGTTTCTAAGGTGCCTTTTAACTTATTTCTCCCTTGTTTAAGAGAGTCAATTTTGATGTGGAGGACGTAAAAAATGGCTGCCTGAAGAGATTGGCACTGTTTCTGTGCACTAGCAAGGTAAAATAGCTCTATTTACCTTTACAACAAAATCAAAGCCTGCCATCAATATGGAGTTGTGCTTGATCTCATTTCGGACTTTTAATTTATCTTGGTTTATTTCATGCCGAAGAACCTCCAAACCATCCTTGAAGTTAATCTAGCATGCTGGGACAGATACTGCTTGCCTAGCCTCTTGCCGAGATGTTTACATTTCCACAACCACTATAAAGTACTGTTTTTAATAGCGCTCATGCATTACAGATATAGTACATAGGAGGTATTCAATAAAACTCGAGGTTGTTTCTTGCCTATTTGAGCATATTATTGCAGGCAGTAGTTTTCCTATTTTTCTTATGCCTTTCATTATTACGTATGCCTTTCATTGCATTCCTTCAGGGCAATCCCCATGGTGAGAGGTAGCCAGGGCTACTATGTAACTAGCAGTACCTTAAGAAGCAATCTCGGACTAGCCACACCAGAAGAAGCAATCTCGGGCTGATGGACTACAATAGGAGTAAGGTGCAAACTCCCTGCTACCATTTTTTTTTCACTGCTTGCTCATAGAACATTAGCAACATGATGCTCACGTTATCTATAGGCTAAGGGCCTGTTTGGGAGAGCTCCACTAACTCCAGATTCACAAAAAACAGATTCAGATCCACTTTTCCAAGCCAAACACCTCCAGCTCCAGCAGCTCCACCGTGGATCTGCTCCACCAAAATCATGGATCTGGCTCCAGATCCACCAAATCCATGGAGCACCTCAAGGGGTGCTCCACCAAATTCAAGTTGGTGGAGTTGGGGAAAATTACTCACCATGCCACTCATTACACACAAAAAACGGTTCGATCTTATTTCCCTCTTCCCGTCGCCCGTCCTCTCCACCGCGCGTCTCCACCCCCTCCACCGCCCAGCCGCGCGCCTCCTTCCCGTCCTCTCGGCGACGCCGCCTCCTCGCGCGCGCCGCCTCCCCGCGTCCGCCTCCTCCGCGCCGCGCGCCGCCTCCGCCTTCCTCCTCCACCGCCGCCTCCTCCGCCTTCTCCTCCACCGCCGCGGTCTCTCCCGGCCTCCGCCTCCACCGTCGCGCCCCCGCCTCCTCCGCCTCCTCCTCCTCCGCCCTCCTCCGCCTTCTCTCCCGCCGCGGTCTCTCCCGGCCTCGCCTCCTCTCCCCGTCGCGCCTCCCGCCTCCTCCCGGGCGGCCGCCTCCGCGTCTCTCCCGGCCGGCGCCGCCTCGCGTCTCCTCCGGCGCGCCGCCTCGCCGCCTCCCGGCCTCGGCCGCCTCGCGTCGCCTCGCGCTCTCGTCGCTCGCGCTGCGCTGCTGCGGCGGGGCGCCGCGCCGCGGCGACGGGCGCGCTGCGTCGCCTCCTCTCTTCTCCGCTCGCATGGCTGCGCCACGGCACTGGAGCGCTGAGCCGGAGGGAATTTTTTTCATTTTGCTTGCTGACGCGTGGGGCCCAGGTGGAAGTGAGATAGAGAGGGAGGTGGAGCTGTACCAAACACTTTGACGAATCCCAGATCCACGGTGGAGCTGCTCCACGGTGGATCCAGGTGAATCTGGTGGATCTAGGTGGATCTGGAGTTGGTGGAGCTCTCCCAAACAGGCCCTAAAGAAATATTCGCTTGCTACCCATTCTGGCTCCTATTTTACTCCCATGTTGTTTAGATTAAGCAACTGACATTGTCAATCATGTTGCCTAAAATAGGTAAATATACCTTTTTTATGCCCTGGCTTTTACCATGCTACTTATAGCATGTCCATTGTTTTTTGCGCTCTATAGGTACCATGCTGTCCGTTTTGCGTAGCATTTGCACATCGTAGATCACTATCATGACAAAACTAGGCAGCTTCTTGATATGTATCCTTTTTCAATAGCATGATAAATTCTCAACAACGATCGATACTTATTTCTATACGTACTTGCAACTATTTACTGATTTTGTTACTTCAAACTGAAAGGATTCTCTTGCGGTCTTGCCACAATTACATGAAGGTTCACACCATTGACTGGCAAAACAATGATTTGTCGTTTCATCATGGAATGGTGACCGATAGCCATTCACATGTAATCCGGCAAGTAATATTGCAAGTTGATTGAAATCGAACTCGGACTTTAGTTAAAGAGATGAGGCACCATACAGTCATACTATGTAAACGGTTGGCGAAAGTGGCTGTTTTAAATTATCCTAGTCACTAGTGCCGCGCGGCCGGATGCCCGTCCTGTTCAAGTTAATGGGATTGATCCCATCTTGGCCGATCATCATGGTCAGACTTGACATTTTCGTCGTCGGGTGCCCAACCAAATCATGGGCCTTACCTCCCCTCCCAGGCAAAACGTTAATTAAGCACCCTGCGACGTGCCGGCATGTCCTTTTGTCAAGAGAGAACGTGCAGTTGTGCGATCGATCGGTCGACATGTGCTAGCTTACGGCCGGCCGGTATGTCGATCGAGGTCTCATCCCTGATCCCTCTCGAGCCGCGCCACGGCAGGGAGGCCCCGCGAGAGCGACCTTGCACGTCTTGTACGTACGTACCACCGTGCTTTATTTAATCTTGCCGTCTTGCCCTAGGCGATCCTTCCCTTATCTCCGTCACGCCACCCTGCCGGTTTCACCAACCATGTAGACCAAAACAGAACAAGCTACTAAGAGGCTGGCAGAGCTAGAGCTACAAAGTTAAGAGATGTGATAGGGACAGTAGGGTATGCATTCGCTATGTTAGGGATTTGCTGGACCATGAGGCCGGCATTAAAGGGAATAAGGGATCCAGGAAGAACATGGCTTGGTAAAGTTGCAATCAAGTTGGATTTAGACGGATATTATTAAAATTATATCCTAATTCATGTTTATTTCCTCATATTCAGGGTTGCATACAGCAAGACCAGATACAAATACGAATTTGGAGTTTTGGATACAGTACCATCGGGATAGATACGTGACGGTTTCGGATTAGAAATGAATAATATTGGCTGATAATATGTGCATACATAAAGAAATATACATTGAACTATACCACCATTATTTCAAGTCTTCAACTAGCAATAAACTTATCTAGATTACTTAAGTACAATAACCGACACAACACAAGTTCAACAAAAAACATAAATTCATACATAAGTTCAAAAATTGATAAATTCATACGCAAATTCAACATAAGTTAGGATGATAGGTGGTGATTGGTTAGAGTGACTAGACTTTGGAGTTAGGTTAGGACTTGGGTGAAATTTAAGCCGATTGGTGTCAATGATGGTTGATGGGCTGGGTCGGTTAGGGTACTAACTTGCTTGTCGAATATCTGGTTGGATAGTGCCCGGTTTACCATTTATTAACGCTATTCGATTGAATTTTAACTTTTCTGTTTTCGCTACTGTATCTAGCAACAACTATCCAGTACCGACTGGATTCAGTAGCAGATACTAAATTATCTTCCTGTATTCGATACCGGATCGATCAAAATTAACCCGTACCGTTTGCACCCATATGGGTTGGTGGCGTGATAGAGCTGCTTGGTTTATTTATGTCCCTTGATTGTTTGCGTGCGTACGAACAAAATATTTACGAGCAATGACTTGCAGATCGAAAATGGTCATCCGGTATAGAACTGGAGGATATGAAATTAATCATATACGAAGCTAGTGCACGGTACTATTCAATTAGGCTGCGCATATATATCAGCTAAGAAACCGGACTTATATAATCTGAACTGTGTGAATTAACTCGCCGCATGCATCATTCTCCTGGTTGTCCTTGCCTTTTCTGCCAGTAAACTGACGAATTGAATCTGTCATATGCACGCAACTTGTCGGAAGCAGATCTGGTACATGACGCGGAGGTGAACCAGCAACTTGTGGGAAGTAGATCTGGTACACGACCCAGTTTTTATTATGAAATTAAGAAAGAAAGCAACCAGTAGAACTCACACGTCTTCTTCCATCCGCAATTAGCACACTCAAATTGAGTTTAGCAAAGAAACACATGCTTAGTTTTGTCAAAGTCCAGGGAGAAGAACGCTGAAAGTTGAAACTCGGGGCATGCAGGTTTCCGGTAGGTGCTGCCGCCGGCCGACAACATAGGTGTCGTTCGGTTGGGTTAAAATAAGCTGATTTTATGATTGAAATTACACTGTAGCTAGCTGAAATTACATTGTAACTGATGGTGACTTATTTGGTGTAACTAAATTTTAAAAATTTAAAATAGAAAAAATAGGTTAGGCTATCACAGACAATGCAAATGAATACGAGAAAAAAGAACCGGCAAAGAAAATAAAAAAGAAAAAAAAACAGAAAAAAATGAAATTTAGGAATAATAAAAAGTGTGCCAGAAGCTAGAAGGTCAAATCGAAATGAGCGGAGGCATAATAGGCTTGGTTCAGAAGTACAGTGGCTTTTTGGTTTTTAGTTAATTAAGAGAGATTGAGGGGGTAAGGGATCATCGTGTTGAGAAGTCACTCTACTTAAAGCGACTCATGTAATGATTCCTACAAACGGCTTATAGCAATTATTTTGAGAAGCCATTCCATTTAAAAATCGGCTTTTAAAAGCCAAAACTTGAGAGCTCGTTCGTATTGCCTTTGGCTTCTGCCTTCTCTTTAGAGAAGCTAAAATGAATATGAACGCTCTAGTTTCTATAAGCCATTTCTATCAGACACTATTATTCATCAGTTACTACTTTTCGCTTTTACATGTTGTAACGCGCTTTATATTTTATTATGTCATAATTCCGAAAGTCGTATAGTGATCTGAATATTATAGTGCATTTTGTTGTACCTTCTTTCTTACATAATACACTCAGTAAAAAGACATAAGTCAATACGAACATCCCAACTTCTATCAACCATTGCTTTTCATCAGTTATAACAAAAAACCATCAACAAAATAGACCCTAAAATAGGCCTATGGGCATCCAAAGTCCAAGTGCTTGCAAATGGAAGGCTCGTCACTTCATTCGGTCAATGTTTCAATATAACTAGCAGCGGAAGTGCAGCGTCACGCCATGCTAGCTATCACGTGGAATGAAGTAAAAGAGCCGATAATTCGTAAGAGAGGCTTCTCTGAAAAAATTGAGGACCCATACGTATTTTCAGAGAAAGTGAAGGTTTTTCATATCAAACCAAGGACCTGTAATTTCAGGAAAATTACGGGGTTTTACCAGTAAAAAGAGGGCCTCTATGGAAAAACTGAAGACCTATGTTTTTCCGAAAATCTGACATGGCAAAACTTTTTAGAAAAACCAAGGATCCATACGTAATTGCACAAAATTCGAAGAGGCTTTCCGCTAAAAATACTACATGGCAGTGCTCTGGGGAATTCGCCGGGGCTTAATATAAGAGTGTGTGTGCCTGTTTTTTCAGCTTCTAAAAGTTGTTTTTCGGCTTTGCTACAGTAAGTAGCTTTTAAACGGAGTATCTTTTTAAGATATGGTCTACTAGTTAATTGTGGTACATACTGTACCGACTTCATTTTTATCGGCAAAAATCACATGTGAGTTTTTGTTACTCTATAATCCCTCATACGAACAATTTAAAAGCCAAAAGTCATAACCAAAAATCATAAATTTTAGCTAAAAAGAACATGTGCTATAAGGACCCATAGCCGTGACCTTTTCAGCGGCTAAGCTGCTCGTTCATAAATGTTGACTGTCCCTGGCATCCGGTGGTGGTCTTAGGGCACTCCTAATGCAGAAACTATAAGATAGTTTCTATACTTGCCAATTAATGTAGACACTGTCCATAGAAACTATACTCCCAATGGATAGTTTCTACAAATAAAATTTTCATCCAATCATCTATCTTCTCTCTCCTATTATGTACCTATCACAACTCTTTCTATTTTGGTTCCTGTGTAGATATGGTGTCTATATAAGAAACCATTTTCTTATCTCTCCTTCTTAACTCCAATGGCATATCAGTATTTTGCTTACTTGACACCTTATTTAATGCCATAAAAATTATCCATAATTTTTGCATTGGGAGTGCTCTTACTTGCAGACTGATGTCAGAGCTGCGTCCTCAAGGATCGATGTAACGCATCTCGGACAGACGGAAATGCCACCAGCTAGTGCCGACGCCTCGAAATTATCGTTCGTACCATCAAGTATCACGTACTGTGCTCATAAAAGAAGGAACAAGGGATCGGCCGATCCGCCGATCCGCCAATAATTTAATCCTCCAACCTCCCCACCCCTCGATCCGTCAATCGCTTGTTCCAAAACCCACCACCGATCTGCGCAGATCGTCCGAACGATTTGCCCCGGCAGGCCGCGCATGGGCGAGCGCCGTACCAATCGATCAGGGCTAGTTACGCCTCCTGCCGTTGCCATTGCCATTGCCATCTCGATCGCGCGCGGCACGGCGATCGGCGGCTCCGAGCCACGTACGCTCAGAGCGCGGCAGGGGACGGGATCCATGGGTGGGGTCGCGCAAAAAAGAACGGGAGCTATGCCGAGCCCGCGCCCCGTGGATGGGGCAGAGGCGGGCGTGGCTAGTGCGCCCACGCCGGCAGCTGTACGTACGCATCGATCGCACTAATGCCCTCGTCGGTCAGAGGTGCTAGGTTAGCTGCAAGCTATTATACTCCGTGATCACGCGCAGCACAAACGGACCGGCCCGACTTAGAACAAGGCTAATAATACAGTCTTTAGTTGACTGTATGAACATTTACAGTTCACTTATCAGCCTATTTATATAGTAGTTTATAGTCAGCTGAAGACTGTATGACCCACCTCTTTCTCTTATAAAGTTTCTTGGTTCTTGTGCTTCAGCTAGTTGTAAACTTACAGCCCACCTCTCTTCTCTCTCCTCCTCTCTCTCCTCCACCTCAGCATACAGCATACTAACAGCGTCTTATTATACTTGCTCTTAGAGTAGGTACAATAAGGCTTAGTCAGCAGGCTATAGCAAATATAATATCAACCAAATCTTACGTGGAGAGAGAAAGAAAGAGAGAGAAGGAAGTCACTACTAAATTACTGACTAGTCAGTAGCACGTAAAAATATGCATTTCACTCTCTTACACGTGGGGCCAAATAGTTATTGTAACAGTTACCTTATTGTATGAACTATTTTTTTGAAGGCTATAGATGAAATGGACAAGTGTTATAGCTGTTAGGAAACTGGACCCATGACCAGAGTCCTGACATGTTTGGGCACCCCACCGTAGACTATAAATAGGGACCTAGACCCCCTCATTATGTACGCATGAAAGAAAAGCAATAAAGAAAGACCGGGAGTTCTCTCTACCTCTCTGTGTGTTCAATCTATTCTTCTGTGATTCTGTGATTGATTCGTTCTTGTTCTAAACAAAGGAATCACTCGGACTGGTCGCCAGCGACGGTTCCTCAACACGTTATCAGCACGACTCCGCTCCGGTGAATGAGGTAATCATCGAAGCACAGATTGATTTTCTAGATCGCTTTTGAATCTGTATTTTCTTTTGCGTTCTAGATTGAATTTCTACGGTGCAAATCCGCCCTAATCTACCGCGAGCAGACTTGAAGTCGCGACACAATGTCGATCGGTAGATTGCGAAACGGGGTAGATGTTGATTGCATTGTAGATTAGAACGATGCAAATCCGCCCCAAATTTACCGCGAGCAGATCTGAAATCGCCGGCACAATGTCGATCGGTAGATTGCGAAACGGGGTAGATGTTGATTGCATCATAGATTAGAAACGAATTTTTGCACGGTTTTATTTGATTCTGCACGATCATTACACGAGAAAAAAAGGAGAAAATTTGTATACTTCCTGTTCGGTTTATGCATGCCATGGAACACGAGGCAACGTCGCGCCCGCATGCGCACCGCCGGCTGCCGGCCAGCAGCCGGCGCCACCACCTAGAGCCACTCTGACGCCCGGCCAACGCTTCCCGCAGAAGCATCGCCGCCACCGACTTGCATGGTGGTTGCCATCGCTCGGTTCGGTCGGTGCTCGCAGCTGCCGACTGGAGCCGTATGCCTCATTGGCCGGAGCATCGGGCTGCGCCGCCGCACACCGGTCCCGGTTCCCGCGCGTGCGCGCGCGCGACGGCGCCTCGGGTTCCGTCCACGAAGCGCGCACTCGCATGCGCGCCACCTCCGACCGCCATGGCTTCATCACCGCGTGCTGCGCTCGTAGATGCGCCGATCGCCACCCGCGCTTTTCGACGACTCGCTTGCGGCCGCCTCGATCGACTCGCCGCCGCGCTACTGTGCGCGCGCCAAGACCGAAGTCGGCGCGCGCCACATCGCCGATGACCGCCGCCGCTTGGGGTCCGCGTCTTCACATCGCGCGCCGCCGGCCTCTCGCCGTGCCGCCCGAACGGCCGCACCGACCCGCGACTACCCCACCGTCGGCCGCCGCCCCGAGACGGCCGCGCCGCCTCCGCCACCTCGGACTCCCGCGACAAAGCGCCGCCCGCAGACCGCGCCGCCGACGCGCCAGCGCGCGTGTGCTCGACCGCCGCCCGGCCAAGACGCCGAGCGGTCGCCGTCCGCCATCGCCGCCGCCGCGCCGCATCGCCCGAGCGGCCGCCGTTATGCCGCCGCTGCTTGCCCGAAGCAAAGCCCCCACCACCTCCGTTCGGCTGGCCGCCGCCTTCTAGCTCATGGCGCTGGTAGCCGCCGCCACTCGGGTGACCAGTGGTTAGGGTTTTAACCCTAGCCACTGGGTTAACAGGCCGGCTGAAAAACTGGGCCGAACGGGCCTGAGTTGGCCCAAAAGAAAAAAAAAGGGTGGGCCGGAAGTCGGCCCGATCGCGGTGGGGGGAGCTGGCTATTTTTGCGAAAAAGGCCCCAGAAATCGTATAAATTACTATCTGGTCACTAAACTTTTAATAGAAGTTTCGAAATTTTGTATAAAGGCCTCGTAGTTCCGAAAATTACGTATAAGCCCTCAAATTTACGAGCGGGTCCAGAATTTTTGCAGAAAACCCCTCGGTAAATCAGAAAATTGCGTGAATTTTTCTCTGAACTGAAAAATTGCGTAAAAACCCCAGAAATTGTAAAATTTGCTGAAATTTCATATTTTAGCATAAAAGGGCCTCGAGAATCCGAATTTTGAATTATTTTTAGCATTTGAAGCTTATTTATTTTTGCCATTATTATTCTCTATATTTTCTGTATTTATTTACTGTTTTGGTTAATTGTAATTGTTTAAATTGCTTTTAATCACTGAATTAGCAGTAAATTTATAGAAAATGCATAGAAAATTCTGAAACATTGCGAGAACCTTTTGTACCATTTATTTACCCGAAGTGAATTATTCCGTGCATGTCTACCAGCAGTAGACTTATACACATTTAAATGACTAGCATCACGAACTGGGAGTTCGAGGAGCTGGCCCAGCATGGCCAAAACTATCTGGCGTGGGCATCCGATGTCGAGATTGTGCTTGGAGGCAAGAAGCTCCGCGCTGCTATTGGGATCGGCGGACTGAATGACGCTCAACCCAAACCTTAGGAAAATGATCAGGCACTTCATTTTCTCAGGCATCACCTCTACCTCACTCTCAAGAATAAGTATATGGCGGAGAAAAGCGCGCTAGCACTCTGGACTGCACTCCAGAAGCGGTTTTGAAAGGCTAAAGTACACCATTTTTCTCAAGCAGAGTAAGAATGGATCAGATTGAGGTTTGCCGACTTTAAGATGGTCGGGGAAAACAATTCTGCCTTTGCACAGGATTTGTACCCCAATACAGAAAATTGAGAAAATTCTTCCACCCCAATGCAGTATAATCCGCACGGCTATGAGGAATATGCCGAATTGACTGATATGATGCAAATTGCGGAAGCTCAGGACGAAGTTCTCCGCAAGAACTAAGTCACTCACCATCCGTAGCCCACCGCCGTGAAGCCAACGCCGGGAGCAACAAGGTGCGAAAGCCCTTGATAGAGAAAAGGGGAAGGAAGGGTAAGGCCGCAGCCCAGAAAGGCGAATCAGATGCTCCACGTAAGAATAAGGCTAACAAGCCAAAACGGGATGGCAAAGGGCACATGAAGCCCACTCTGTATCGGTTGAGGGGGAGCGTTCTGAACAGCTGCCTGAGCTGATGGTGTTTGAGACCATTACGACAGCAGCACCCCTCTTGACCTAGAAGCAGCCACCGTCATGATTTCTCTTGAAGAGAATGTCACCTCGAGAAATAGCAGAAGAAGTCCAGTGCACTGAATGCACTTTGACTTTAATTGTCATTTATTTTGTGTGGAAGAATATGTTAGAATTTGCATGGATGGTACTTAAGAATTGTCATCTTCTCATGATGGTTGGATGATATTTGAAGAATTCATTCATTTATTTAGTTTATGATGGCATGATATGTTCTGATATTGGCGTATTTATTTATGTGTTAATTGCCTTCTCATGCATGTTAATAAAATACCCTATATTAGAATGCGTGTAGCGCCCTATGAAGGAAGTGTGCTTAGCTAGCAGAGCACAACACATATCATCTTAAGAGAGACTAAGTTTTCAGTCGATTCGTAAGAGCACTGGCAGCCTTACGACAATCGCCAGAAGCGATACATATATAATTGGTTCAGAAAGAGCCATAATGGGCACAACTTTGGTCATTGAAGAAGCCTTATTGTACCCAAAATCAACTAGAACTCTCCTAAGTTTTAATAATATCCGCGCAAATGGTTTCCAAGTTGAGAGTGAAGAAGAGTACGGTAAGAAATACCTGCTCATTATGAAGCGCGAAGAGAATGAAAAGAACAATGTATTTTAAAAAAACTTCCTTCACTAGAAACTGGGCTATATTATACCAACATTAAGGTGCTGCAGCTGCATAATCGCTCCAAAGCAGTGTTTAGAAGCTCAACTCTTACGTCTCGGCATGACAGATTAGGCCACCTAAGTCTTAGGATGATGAGAAACATAATAAATAACTCGCATGGGCATAATATTAATGTGAAGAATTTCCCGAATCATGAAGATTTTGTGTGCCCTGCATGTGCCACCGGGAAACTAATAACTAGACCCTCCACTCTGAAAGTGAAGGATGAAATCCCTGCATTCCTGGAATGCATCCAGGGAGACATTTACGATCCCATTCAGCCCATCTCAGGGCCATTTAAGTATTTCATGGTGCTCATTGACGCTTCATCGAAGTAGTCATATGTGGGTTTGTTGTCCACAAGAAATCACGTCTTTGCAAAATTGATCTCGCAGATCATTCGCATCAGAAATATGTTTCCAGATCATCATATCAAGTCCATCCGAATGGACAACACCGGAGAATTTACTTCAAAGGCATTTGATGATTATTGCATGGCGATGAGAATTGCAGTTGAGCACTCGGTACCGCATATCCATACCCAGAACGGTTTGGCAGAGGCTTTAATTAAAAGAATTAAATTCATTGCCCGGCCCCACTTGCATAAAAAGTAATTTGCCAACTACATGTTGGGGACACGCAGTCCTTCATGCAGCGAATCTCATCAACTTTAGACCTTCGGCCTACAACATCCATTCACCTATGCAACTAGCGCAAAGGTCAGCACCGAAGATTTCCCAACATTAGGGGGGAGGAAATCAACCCCTTGATGAAGAATGTCGGGAAATTATGTGGCAAGCCTGGGGAATCCATGCAGATGACCCGTGCACTAGAGAAGTCCAGAAGACATTATATGGCAAGCCACGGGAATTCATGCAGATGACCCGCGCATTAGTGAAAACAAATAGATAAGCCCAGAAGACAATAGAAGTCCAGAAGACAATTGATTTGCAAGCATTAGCAAATCAGCTGCCTGAACACTTTAGTCATTTGAAGAGCGTGACTAAGTCGCATGTGCCTGCATGCACTGCACCGGAGAGGGTTGAAACACCAAAGAAAGCAAAAGGTATCCCTAATCTCGTCCAGAGGCCTCAGAAAAATAAAAAAGAGGACGAGAACTCCGGTTCCTCGAATCCTTAGTAACCGGGGACGCCTGGTGAAAAAGGATAAGAGGGATTTATCACAACCGATCATTGAAGTCCCCTGCATGAGAAGGGAGCCGTTGAGACCTGGCAAAAGTATGACACCTTCAGAAAAAGGCATACCGGATCTGAATATCCCCATCGGCATGGATGTGTGCGCACACATCGGAGCCGAAAAACTAAAGGGACTTGCCACCGCTATTGAAAGAAGCGATGTGCAAGGTAAAGCTCCAGCAGAAGCAATCGCTCCAGAAGAAGCAACTCATGAAGAAATAGCTATAAATTATATGCACACGGGAGAGTCCCTGAATAGGACAACAGCAAATATCGATATCTACTTCGTAAAGAAAATTGCCACCATCATCGATCTTGATCCTGAGCCTGCATCGCTCGCTGAATGTAAGAAAAGATTAGATTGGGAAGATTGGAAGAAGGCAATAGCAACTGAATTGCTATCTTTGAATAAAAGAGATGTGTTTGGGCCCGTATGCCACACACCTCCCCACATACACCCCGTTGGGCACAAGTGGATGTTTGTTCGAAAGAGAAATGAAAGAAATGAAGTAGTGAGATACAAAGCAAGGCTGGTAGCCCAAGGTTTCACTCAACGTCCTGAAGTTGATTATGAAGAAACCTACTCCCAAGTCATGAGTGGAATTACCTTTAGATACTTGATCTCAATGGCAGTGAACTTGAACTTGGAAATGAAATTGATGGATGTTGTGACTGCATATCTTTACGGTAACTTGGATTCAGAGATTTACATGAAAGTCCCTAAAGGAATCTCTCTCCCGAACCAAGACAGAGCAAATATAAATCTGTACAGTGTGAAACTCAGAAAGTCACTGTATGGACTGAAATAATTTGGAAGAATGTGGTATAATCGCTTGAGCGACTTTCTCTGCAAGAAAGGCTACACGAACAATGAAGACTGTCCTTGGGTATTTATACTGTGATCCCAGAATGGATTCTGTATAATCTTTGTGTATGTAGATGATCTGAATATCATCGGGACAACCGAAGACATAAAAGAAGCAAGCTCCTACTTGGAGTCAGAATTTGAAATGAAAGATTTGGGCAAGACCAAGTTTTACTTAGACCTGCAGCTTGAGCATGTCTCTGAAGGAATCTTGGTACATCAGTCGACCTACACCCAGAAGGTGCTTGAAAGGTTTGGCTTCGAGAAGGCATTTCCCTCGAAAGTACCGATGATCGGTAGGTCTTTGCAGCAAGAAAAAGATCCTTTCCGACCTAGGGAAGAGGGGGAGGAAGTCCTGGGACCGGAATTCCCATACTTGAGTGCAGTGGGAGCGCTCATTTACTTAGCAAACTGCACTAGACCGGATATTGCATTTGCCGTGAATCTGTTAGCAAGGTATAGTGCAGAGCCCACCAAAAGGCATTGGCAGGGCATAAAGGACATATTCCGATACTTGCAAGGAAGCAAGGACCTTGGATTGTTTTACAAAAAGAATCAAGATTTGAACTTGATTGGCTATGCAGATGCTGGGCACCTGTCAGACCCGTATACCGCTAAGTCACAAACATGCTATGTATTTCTGTGTGGTGGAACTGCAATTTCATGGAAATCGTCTAAGCAAAGCCTGGTAGCTACTTCGTCGAACCACTCAGAAATTATAGCACTGTATGAAGCCGCATGAGAGTGCACTTGGTTCCGCTGAACGGGTCACCACATCCAGCAGTCATGTGGAATGAACATTGTGCAAACCCCCACAATTATCCATGAAGATAATGCAGCTTGCGTTGCACTAGTGCAGACGGGCTATGTAAGCATATCAACCCCAAGTTCCTCTATGCTCATGAATTGCAAAGATGGACAAGATTAAAGTACTGCACACTAAGTCATGCAGATTTGTTCACTAAGTCACTCCGCGCATCTAGCTTTGAAAGGTGCGTGTGAGGGATTGGAATGATGAGATTTAGAGAAGTGCAGAATTCAGGGAGATAATTCTCTCAAGCCCATTATTAAATCTTGATCATGAAGATTAAGTACCCAAAGGAATAAAGTCCTGAGGACCAAATGAAATTGGGTGAATTGTACTCTTTTTCCCTTGACGAGTTTTCCGTGAAGTTTCTCGACCAAGGTTTTTACTGAGGCAATTCATGCATCGCAGCATCACATGTATCATGTACTCTTTCTCCAAATTTTTTCCACTGGGTTTTTATGGAGTTTTGACGAGGCATGAGCATGTTGGGTGAGTGCCCAAGGGGGAGTGTTAGGAAACTGGGCCCACGGCCAGAGTCCTGACATGTTTGGGCACCCCACCGTAGACTATAAATAGGGACCTAGATCCCCTCATTATGTACTCATGAAAGAAAAGCAATAAAGAAAGACCGGAAGTTCTCTCTACCTCTCTGTGTGTTCAATCTATTCTTCTGTGATTCTGTGATTGATTCGTTCTTATTCTAAACAAAGGAATCGCTCGGACTGGTCGCCAGCGACGGTTCCTCAACAATAGCTACTAGTTGACTATACTATTGTACTTGCTCTTATGAAGTCCAGCGACTGGGCTCTACATACAAGGCTATTTAAGTCGACGATCTATTATGTAGACTCTGCACGAGATCGGATCCTAGTATCCTAAATCTTGCCGTGTCAAAAGGCTACTAGGACTTCATCCAAGAATTATTACCCCGCCTGTTCCTCTGCCACGGTAAAAAAACGAAGCCGTTCCGCCATGATGAGAGAATCATATGCAGTACAGTAATTGGTTTTTGGAACGCTGCTACGGCACGCATTGTGCAATACATGTTCAGATGAATCTGCTAATGCTAGGAGCACACACATGCATGCGATTTCTTTGGTTCGTACAATTTAAACCCTGGGCTTTCATTCACCGCAACAGCATCACCCCCGTGCAACACGCTGATATATTGTGCACCTGTACCGCCCGGACCGTAGGAACGCAATGCAGCCTTGATATATGTATAGTGACGCAAAAGCTGCACGCGACATTCATACCTAACTAGCTTGAAGTAGCCGTACGTGTGAAGAATGCAGAGGAACGGAACTCACAAGTATTTTGAGACTGACGTGTATGGTTGTTGTACGTCTGATGATAGAGAAATGTGGGTATTACAGATCGAGCGAGCCACATGCATTATATGCAAAGGGGTCATGGGCTTGGGAGAGAATCTGCATTATACAACATGCACGGTCGCGTTAATATATGTGCATACCAAACTGAGGAGGCAGCCGTTTGTTCAACTGTCAACCACGCATGCACGCGCCCTTACAGATCTAACGATCTAGCTCGTGTGATCTAGATTCCCGTATCAAGAGAATGCATGCACCGCACGCATATATTTGGCAGCAAATGGCAGATGCCTCATGTGCTCGAGCCAGGCAGCCAGATGCCGTTGCAACTTGTAATAGCCCGTGTTTCCGATTAACCTTAAGCTGCGAATTACAGAGCTAATTGAGGTTAATTAAGCTTCCGATTAACCTTAAGCTACAAATTACAGAGCTAATCGAGGTTAATTAAATGACGGTGATCTAAAATATGGGACAGTTTAAACTTTTTGTGTATTTGTTTAAATTGAAACCGACGAGTAGAATGTATGCGCGTTGCTTTCACAATTTCTTTGATGAGGACAAAAACAATCTGCGTAGACAAGATGGAGAAATAAAATTTAACTGCACGGCAATTGAGAGCATTCAACTCAAATATAAAATATATTAGTCTATGGTACAACAGTTAATTAATTACGATCCTTATATAGTAAATCAATTATATCCATCGAGCGACAGTTGGAATTTACATCAAGTCAAATAAAAATATTACAACTCCTATTAAGTTCGAATTGCAGTGTATTTACAATTTTAGGCCTCAACCAAATGACCATCACAAAAACTAAGCAATTACAATACAATTGTAATCGACCACGAAGTATATGATTTAATTTGCACCAAGCTCATCTCATACATTAGTTGCAATTCACTGGCTATACCAAACCCAAACATCGATTTTAATAGCGAATAAATAAATATTGAAATACAGAAAAAAACCAAACAAAAGAAAATATTAAAAAAAGAATCGCCGTCAGAACCCTAGAGGTTAATTTTGGGTAGGACAGGCTATTCACCGAGATACCTAACCAGTCGAGACCAATCAATACCTCTTACAACCATAAAAGGATCACACGGCTTTAAAGAAAGCTGAAGTATTTTCAAATGACTATAGTAGCTAGCCAACTGTCATAAATAGCCCTAGGCAGTCTGCGCGGCAACAGTAAGGATAACAAGCCACTACTGGACGGCACGGCAAGGCACAGCAAGGAGATAACGCCACGCCGAGTTGGCCTAGAAGAGAAGGGACAAGAAACATTGAGCACGGCACCAGCAAAACCCCAGTTTCTTTCTTCCTTCTTCCCCGCCCAAATCCATTACCACACAGCTACATCTTGTCGGCCACCGCAAGGCAAGAATCCCGGGCAAGACGATCAGGAGCAAGAGGCCAAGCCGAAGGAGGAGGCGAGCACAAACAAGAACCGCACGGCTGACAAGGAGGAAAGCGACACCACGGCCGCTTCCTCAACCATCCCCCAAAATCAACCCGACAATCAACCGATAGAGGTAGGCCATACCTAAATCCCACCATGATTTCTTGTTTCAGACCACATAGGTAGCAAATGTAGGAAAAAGAACATTTCTAGCATAGCAAGAACTAGCTACCATCAGTGAATAACATAGCACCACAAGCTCACATAGCACAAAAATGGCACTATGGCACCATCCAGCAAGCTTGTAATTAGGTCAGTAAAAGCAAAAGCAGAGTAGTGTACCGAGCACAAGCCACCGCGGCAGCAGGCATTACGCGCACCCGACGG
This sequence comes from Dendrocalamus sinicus, assembly GCA_036346575.1. NCBI lineage: Eukaryota > Viridiplantae > Streptophyta > Magnoliopsida > Poales > Poaceae > Dendrocalamus > Dendrocalamus sinicus. Next base: position 11,879,426 of record CM070650.1, read on the forward strand.
TCTCTCCACGCTCCCTCGGCGCATGAATCAACCTCGAGCCCCGCCGTAGTGACCTAGCAGCACAACCCTCGCCATCCAATCAAAAGGGCAACCAAATCATGAAAATGAACTCAAACATGAATCAAGAACTGACGTAAATAGGAGGAGAAACCGAGCGGGTAGAAGGGCCGAAGAAGAGGCGAGGAGGCGGCCTAGGGTTCGGCCACGGGCGACGGCGCTAGGGGAACTCGGGGGCGCGGCAACCGAAGTCCGATTGGGGGCGCCACGGAGGTGAGGAGCCATATCCGAGAGCTGGCGCAGGGACCGGAGGCGCAGGGGCACGGCGACCAGTGACCAAGGGAGGCGAGGGCTCGATCAGAGGAGAAAATTGATCATTTGCCACTTTGAAGAGTGGGCTTTGCAAAATTGTCACTTTCAAAATTGGCTTCGCAAAAATGCCATGCAGTACATTTACCTCTTGATTACCATGTCATTTGAGCCATTTAACTCATTTAATTTTTTTTTCTAATTTCAGAGGTTGAAAAAGACCTTTCTACCCTTGCTAACTTGCATGTTGTTAGTCAAGATATAGTAATTTAAAAATAGAGAAGATGATCCTTGTGTCCGTCAGCCCACATAATGAAAAAAAATAAAGAAGAAAAACATGTGCACAAAAGAAACACGAGATAAAAGCATGTAATGACAGTCAGCCCTACACCGTGCATAACAAAATAAAAGAAAGAAAAAATATGCACGCAAGCAAAAAAAGCAGGGAAGACTGCAAATAAAAAAAACAAAGAGAGAAGGGAAGACGTGCGCACCTAAAAAAGGAAAGAGAAAGCACGCAAGGCAAAAAGAGAGAGAGGGATGAGAGTGTGTGCAAATTTTAGCAAGGGTAGAAACGTCTTTTCCAACCCCTGAAATTAGAAAAAAAATATTAAATGAGTTAAATGGCTCAAATGGCATGGTAATCAAGAAGTAAATGTACTGCATGGTATTTTTGCGAAGTCAATTTTGAAAGTGGTAATTTTGCGAAGCCCACTCTTCAAAGTGGCAAATGATCAATTTTCTCCGATCAGAGGGAGACGGCGCAGAGGGGAGGCAGCACAGAGGAGGTGGCGGCGCCGGAGCCAAGGGCCGAGGCAGCGCAGAGCACCAAGAGCCGGCGGCGCAGGGGGTGGAGGCCGGAAATCCAGATCGGGGGGAGGAGGAGAAGCCGAGTAGGAATAGGAGGCGTCGGCCGAGGTAGATGAGGGGAAAAGAAGAAAGAAAATAAAAAAGAGGGGAAAATAAAAAAATAAAAAGGAAAGGAAAAATAGAGGAAAGAGAATAAGCACACGATAAAATTTTCCCTCGCAAATCTTAAACTTTGACATTCTATTACATGCTAAGAGATCAATCAAACCTTGTTTTAATCTTAAACAAAATAGACCTTGAATCTTCCCTTGGGTTTGCTTGTGCTGTTGTGCACTTGTGCTTCAACGTATATCCTTGCTCGTGCTACACTAAATAGGACAGGACACTAGGCAAATTAGATTGGTGGTGTGGCTCTTTACTGATAACATTGTTGATATATTCAGTATTAAAGAGTTAAAGGCTATATGTTGTGAACTAGCACAATAAGAGAGTAATTATCCGTCGGTAGAAGGTCGAACGGCGATGACTTAAAATAGAACGGCGCTAGGTAAAAGGGCACCGATTGAGAGAGGAATAGATCTAAAATAACCGGTTAAGGGAACGACTATAACTGGACTTTAGAGACTAGGAATTTGTTTATTTATCTTTGTTTGATTCAAGATACAATGTCATCCCTTTTATAGAGATAACTTGATTTAACCCTTAATGTTAATTTCTTCGACATCGGTGAATTAAACCGTAGCACGCATATTAAATTGCAGGACAGGAACCAGTAGCACAAGGCGAAATTTACCAAAGTGACCAGGAAACCCAAAACTTTCACCAATACTCAGGCAAGCATTCCTTTGAGCATATAATTAGAGTATCTTCCGTAAAACAAATATTTCCCTATTAAGTTATTATTAACCAGCAAAAAAATTTAAAACCATATTTAAATCGAATGAATGTTATAAGAAAGAAATGAAAGAGATAAGAGCAGACAGTTGGAGAAGTCACTATCAGACCTGTAATTAAGTGGGTGGAAGGTCCTTAGGGCAGGAAAGAGAAAGGGTAGGTATGAGACCTTCTGCATAGGGATAAAATATAAGGGTAATCAGACATTACTTGTGTAATGGACTGTATATTCATATCAACCATTGTTCCATCTAATGGTGGGCAGAATTAGTAACTCTATCAAGATTATTATATTCTCCATATGGATAAGTAGTATAACTAGGTGTAAGAAGCCAAAGTCGGTACAGAGATCGGGAGTAGGGGATGCAACTGACAACTGTAGGAACCCAGAGCTGTTAGAGAGACCAGGAGTAGGGGACGGAGCCGCAGAAATCCAGAATTGGGAGAAAACCAAGAAGTGGGGGACGTGGACCGTAGGAACCCAGAACTAGGAGAGAGAGCCCAGATGTGGGGGGACACGGAGTACATATATTAATGCAGTTGAGTGTTGGGCAAGGGTGAACGAACCGGCCCAACCAACAGCTATGTCGCTTCCGGTGTGTGCAGGCTGCCGGTTGTGAATAGTTGGGTGGAGATATAATACACTGAGATACATGTAAAAGTTCTGTACTCTGATTTGGGCATCGCATCTAAGAAAATGTGAAGAATCACTTGCTACAAGAATCAGAGTGACTATGAGTAAAGTGGTACAAGCCTGCGCAGTGCTACATAAATGATGAATTTACGTTTGATGCCACTATACGAGTGTTCAGTAGGTTTCTAAATTAATAATCTAGAATTCTTTCAAAACCTAACAACGAAACCGTTATTTTCAATAAATCATGAGAAAGAGAAGAGAGGAAGAAAAAGAGAAAAGAGTAAGAGCAAGAGAAAGAGATAGGCAAGAGAAGGAAAGAGGGTGAGGGAGAAAATGAGGATGGGAATGGACATTCCCGAAAATGTTAGCTTAGTAGCATACCGTGTATTTTAATAAATAAGCTTGCCGAGTACTTCTGTACTCACACTTGCTAGTATTCTCTTTTGTTTAGATGAATACCAGTGCGGGTCTTCATTTGGAATGGAGGAGGCTTTCTAGGGGAACTCTCTTCGAAAGGGAACGAGGATGGGTATGAGAATAAACAGTATGAGGTTGATCCCTCTTATGGTGCTCAGAATGATTAGGGAGTTAATAGCACCCTAGGCTCAACCTACTGGTGCCTGTACAGCTAATCAGTTATCTTTCTGTTCAATAATTCTTGTACAATTAGATGTTGAACTAGAAGGTGTACTTTTGGTACTGTATTATTCAAGCCTTAGTGGCTTTGTAACAATCTCTAGCCATGTGTGGCTATGTAACAATCTCAAGCTCTGTGTGGCATGTTTATATAACAATAGCAGGTATTGTCTCTAATTATTGTTATGCTGCAACACTCCGATGTGCTTATTATTCGTTAGAGCGATGTTCTATCGGCTAAAACAAATAATAATCCATTGACTAGGGTTATTACCCCACGGTAAAAATGCGGGCTGTCACACAACTGTATCCACAAAAACACATTCCTAGAATAGGCAATTTGTCGCGAAAACAAGCGACATGCATGACGAGGCATATATGAGCAGGGACTAATCCGGCCGTCCTTAAATTCAGAAAGAGTAAGCAGTAAAATAGACACGATGCTCCGCAAGCTTGTAGGCGTAACTCGTACATCTGTCAGGCTTGAGCATGGTGTCACCAACATGGCCGGGCGGGCACTGACATTTCTAGTGTATCAAGCTAGGATATTTGGGCATAACTAGTGCCTTGACTCGTAGCAATTCTGGACGTGGCCTCCTCTTGGGGGTAAGTCTGAATTTGGCCCCCTGGCGCGCTCACACACCATGCAAAGAGACTTGGCGCACCTCACCTCCGCGCCACCTTGGCCTGGCGTGTTGCCCGCCCGTGCGTAGGGTTGGAGCGGCTCTCCCCCGCGCGAGGCACCTCCACGCGCCAGCTCGCTGGCCCCCTCCCTCCCCCGCGCGCGTCGCACATGGCACCTCCTGCCTACCCGAGCCCCATTCCTCATTTGTTGCATGATAAAATGGATGATTCATTCTCTAGAATACACAATAACGCCATTTCATTATACTCCAGCCAAGTGTAAAGAATTGAGATAGGAAGAAAGCCGTGAAAGCATCCGATTTTTGAGCGGTTTTGAATTTGCGTTTGAAGTTTGTGCAGTTACAAAATTTGTAGATCAGCTTTGGAGCATCTAAAAAGAGGTAATTTTCTTCAACATGCTGCAAGTTTTTTAGCAACGTGACTATCCCGACCGCTGTCGGGACACGAACAGCTATCGGTGGCTGGTAAGGACCAGTTACAGTATGTTCCACTACTTTTTATTTTTAAAAGTACGCACTAACAACCTCTTCTGTATACCTGTAGAGCCTGGAACCGCTGTGGGTATCGCAAGTGGATCGACCTAGAGATATATCCACTTGACTAGTGGACTCTCGACTCCGAGGAATTGAATGTCAAAATGGCCTGTGAGATCCAGGAGGAGCGCTGCAACGACGTGCAGACCAACCATATATGTCGGGAGACGAAAACTCATCTCGAGGCGTGCACGCGCAGGGAGCGTGAGGCTATAAGAGGGAGCACGAGAAAAGTGAGAAATGACGGCCAAGGCAAAATAGGCCTATGAGGAGTTTAACATCGAGCTAATAAGGAAGAAAAATGGCCTCGGTTCACGTAGTAGGTCGGGCCGTCCCGCGCTAGTCCCCCAAAGATCGAATTTATTTTCATTCCAAAAAGGCGCATATGTAACATAAGGGTATTTCGGTTTGTTGCATCATAATCAAACCATATGCTCCATGTTATTCACAGCTTTATTACAAAGGGCCTGTTCTTTTGGGCTTTTGAAATCGGCTTTTGGCTTCTGCTACAGTACCTAACTTTCAAACGGAGTCTTTTCTCAAGACAGTGTCTACAAGTTAAACGATCTACATGTTAAAAGCCCAATATCTGTACCAGCCAAAATCGCAAGTGAGTATATGTCTCTCCGTAATCAGATCGTAACAGCCAAAATTCAAAATTTCAGCCAAAAGCCATAGGGCCTATTCTTTTCACCATGCTTATGGCTTTTGGCTGAAATTTTGAATTTTGGCTGTTTACTGACAGACACAGAGAGACAGATACTCACTTGCGATTTTGGCTGGTACAAATGTTGGGCTTTTAACATGTAGATTGTTTAACTTGTAGACTCTGTCTTGAAAAAAATACTCCGTTTGAAAGTTAGGTACTGTAGCAGAAGCCAAAAGCCGATTTCAAAAGTCTAAAAGAACAGGCCCATAAGCCGCAGCCGAAAAGAACAGGCTCAAAGTCTATTTTAATTCGTAACATCAAATCTCGTCTTTGCGCATTCAGTTCTTCGTGTGGTCAATATCATTTACTTTCGTACTTACCAATCGTTATCTCAATCATCCTCACAAAATTTTTCAGAAAATTTCTTGGACTACAATAACATACGACCATTCGAAAATGCTATTGTGAATATAACATATTTTGTATCATTCATAATCTATGAAAATCACAAATGGATGAATCGTTACATCGCATTATCATTGACGCCTCAATCGTTCCCCACAAAATTCTTCCGAAAATCTCCCACTATAACAATATACGACGATCACAAAATATTATTGTCAGTCTAACAGATTTTGTACCATTGAAAATGTACGAAAATCGCAAACGGACCAACTAACCGACATTGTCTGCCTTTTTATTTCGAAAAAATAATAATCTACAAATAAGATTTGATACATATATTATCTACAAAAATTACTCTTTGTTTTCCTATAATTACTTCTATCAGATCAATAAAAAAACATTGCTATTACTGCCAAGGTGTGTCAGTACGTGGAGATGGCCTGCAGATGAGATGGGGAAGGTGGCGCGCGGGCGGGCAGCGGCCTTCCCCGTGTCCTCTCGCCGAACCATGCGCGTTTCGCCTTCGCGGCTCGCATCTTGAGCAGGCGTGCAACCTGAAGCGAAGAATAGATTTGTCGCATTTGGGATGTTTGGTTTGCGACCACAGTTATTAGTTAACTGAATCCGGACCTTGTTATGTAGTTGCTACGGAAAAGAAACTTTTTTATGCGACTTTAGAGTATCTCCAAGAGAGACTCAATATTTTATTCTCTAAAATCTCATATTGGGAGTCTTCCTAAAAAAATTGTTCTCTAAATCTTTCCCCTCCTTCAACAGCTCCTCTAAACTTGGATCCCTAAAATTACCATCTAGGCACTGTATATTTGATGGTGATCCACCTCAATTTTGGAGTACCAAAATTATTGGGCGTGTTTTTGAGTATCTGTTGGAAGCTTGTTTTTAGCTTTCATACCCAATATTTGAAGATAGGGGGTGAGAAAGAGCATCTCTTGGAGATGCTCTTAGGTGCATCGGAAGCAGTGGCGGACCTGTCCTTCGGGCGAGGTCGGGCAGCCGTCCGAGCTCCGGTCACCGACGGAACCCCCCTCCTCCAGAGCTGGTGTGCTGCTCAGCTGCTGCTGGGCGCTACTATTGCCGCCAGCCAGGACTGGAGGAGAAGAAGATTAACCGGTATGTGATACAGGAGATGATCATGACGAGCGTCGTGAGCAGCACTGGGACAGTCGGGTTCGTCTGGGCAACGGTCGTCCTACTCGGCGGCTACGTCACGAAGCTGAATCAGTTGGACTTTTGGTGCGTCTCAGTCTTGAGCTTTCTGCAGGGCATTAGGTCAGTGATTCAACTCTCTATCAGAGATTATTTAAATTATTTACTCCACGCAATTGAGCATGCGGGCTAGTATACTGTATTACTGTATAGACTCTCATTTTAACTCAATATTTGACTTGGAATATATCTTAGCGGTGTATTTGGCAACAATTGGAAGGGAAAATGGGAGTATAGGGCATTTTGGAACATGTATATGAATATCATGGGAAATAGTTTAATATCCACTAGAATCTAGAAAAATTTATGCATTTTAAACATGGCCTTACATGATACATTTTGCGGCGGGCTTGTGCATGTGACTTTGCTTAGTCTAAATTCTTATTTAAATGGAAAAATGGCAATTAAAGAATTGATTTGTAGTCTATAAGACATGTTAACATAAGTTGTTTCGTTGGACTGAGATGGATTGATCTTATCTCTAGCAACATTACTCTTTCAATTCCGACACACTGCATGAGTTTAAAGTAGGAGTTGGACCTTCATATTTCAATACTAAACCCGTCGAAATTTCCATTCCCACTAAACAAACAAATAATTTTTAAACTCTCTTACATATAGATCGGTCATCAATCTGAAGCCTACTTACATATAGAATCTATTGATAATGAAATTGAAGAAAACTTACCTAGTCTATGCCTTCCTGAGGTTTCAAAAACCATTCACCAACACACATTTTCTTCACAAATCACAGAATGTTCTGTTTGTACACTTTCCAACCTTATGCTACTCTGGGCAGCAGAGAATTGCAGTTGCAGCTCTTCAATTTGTTATTTTGTTAGGACTTAGGAGCATGGCATTGGCAGCATCACAGGAGGAACCAAGATCAGTTATAAATATGTATGGTTTGATATTTGAAGAAATAAAGAGAAGAACAAGCTTTGGCAAAGCTTAACCAGACGATTCACTGAAAAAGCTTAACTTCATTAGTGAGGTATTGTTTCATATTCTACCGTTATCTACACATGTTTGGATTCGAATTGTAGTTATTACTTCCATTTTGTATCATATACTCTTATTAGTGTGATTGCAATGTAGTTTTGATCATGAATTATTTTGTTTTTGGTTAATACTATTTGCTTCACGCATACGAGATCGCCCTAACTATATTTTATTCCTGGGTCTGCCACTGATCGGAAGTATATTTTTTTAGGGACGTGTTTATCATCGTTGGGCCTAATTAAGCTTTGGAACGCTGTCTTGTTAATTTGAAAGCGAAATGTGTCCCCTACGTTGCTTGCAGTGTATGCTTGCCGTCAACTGATCGAGTACATTTGCGGACTGTTTTTATGGTCCTTAGGGAGGATTTTTTTCATGGTACATTCTATTATTAGTAAGAGTGTGATAGTAGAAATTAAATATGATGATTGAATTGTAAAAGTATAATAAACTTTTCTTCATAAATCTATTTTTCGTGAGGGTATTATAGACTTTTTATCTACATTTATTATTTATCTTTTTCCGTCGCCGCCACCCCCACCTCTCACCCATGTCGCTGCGCCACCGCTGCCATCTCGTGCGCTACCGTGGGATTTGTAGAAATTACTCTTTTGCTATAGTGCATTTCTTTTGCAACTTTGTCTCCCTTAGGATTCTACAGCTAGCATCGCCGTTAATAGTATAACTAAATTATAACTAATATGATGTATTAGATAAAAAAGAACGGACGGCTCATATTTTTTTTATGTAAAAGAGACGCAGGAGACACCGACAATCTGGTTCCTGTGCTCCTTTCCCCCATTTTTCCCTATTCACGGACGCACGGCGCGCATGTTGGACATTTCTGACCCCGGCCTGGTACATCACATGGCGTCGCCAGCTCGTTCGTGTGTACGTGATGTGTCGCAAGATCGAAGCTAAGGATGGGGTTGGCTGACGTGGGGAGGGTGTGAGGAGCTGCACAAATTAAACCAAGCCACAGCGACAATGCTTCCGGCGGAGGAGACCATCTCGGATCGGAGGCGAAGAGCTCGTTTCGTTATGATTTTGCCCCTATATACTCTGAAAGAATGAACAAAAACAAATGGTTATTACCTCTCGGATCAGGTTAGCTAGTCACGTTATTCATTGCGAAAGACTACATTGGACTGATGTACTAGAATGCTGAATAATCTCTCTCAACTTTGCTTTGTACTTACGTTCCTACTGTTTTCATTAAAAAAGAATCCAGGTTATGTTTGAATCTCCTGGTATATAACATTTGGACCGGTAAAGGAGTGACTTGTTAATACGCTGGTGTAGACATATAAGGGCATCTCCAATGGTCTGAGTCAGCTAGCTATATGCATGTACACATCAGCATATATCCTATGTGGAGGTAAGAGAGTATGCAAAAAAAATCGAGCCAGCTCTTCCTTAAGCACTAGTCTATAACGCCAAACGAGTCAACCTCTATAAATTCTGTGTGTGCATGTAAGCATCAAATATCTATTCTTATAGATAGTTCTTTAGAATGCTAGCTTTAGTGTGTACTATATAAATGATGTGAAAATCTTAGAGCAGGTACAATAAGGCTTAGTCAGCAGGCTATAGCAAATATAATATCAACCAAATCTTATGTGGCAGAGAGAGAAAGGAAGAGAGAGAAGGAAGCTGGCTACTAAATTACAGCTAGCTATAACACGTAAAAATATGCATTTCACTCTCTTACACGTGGGGTCAAATAGTTATTGTAATAACTACCTTATTGTATGAACTATTTTTTTAAGACTATAGATGAAATAGATAAGTATTATAGTCACTAGTTGACTATATTATTGTATTTGCTCTTATAATTAGTTGCTAGTACTACAAGTAGTTGGGCTTCAGAGAGCAAGCTGCTCGATGCGAACTCTCGTAAAGCAAATGATGGGGTTACTTGGTGCGCTCAATGATTGGGAAGCCTTGTTCCCAACTGCTCGCAGAGGGATTTGGGCGCGCCGTGACATAAGAAAAATCTGCTCGAGGTCTGTAATTGCTTAGGCGCATAGGGACAGGATCCTAGGCTAGCTATAGTAGGTCTGTTGCTTTGGTTGGTTATTGGACAACATTTTTAAGGTAGTTGGGGAAGCCATCACTGTTTTGGCGTGTAGCAAATTGTATTTTTAATTCTAGTCCCGGCTTGTGCAGAATTACATAAGTAGCTCCTCCTTAAACACGGCAGTAGCAGTAGACGATGTGTATCACTTGTCACGCTATTCGACCGCAACATGTTTTACCACGATGCCCGAGCACAGCAGCTTCTGCTACGGGCCTGCGGTACTGCATCATGGTAGGATTAGCTAGCCTACAGGCACACACATAAAGCCAGCAGCAGTGCTCCTACCCAGTATTTCCTATCCAGTATTTCCTATTGTGGTCTTACAGTGCGGTAAGTCCTTTAGATTTTTTTTTTGATATGAAGTCCTTTAGATTGTTGCTATAGTAAGAGAGCGCAAGGGATACGCATATCATTTATCGTTGCTGGTGGGTCGTGCATGGGGCCGAAAGTGCAATTTGGCACGAGACGCCCAAAATTACAAAAAGAAAACGCCGGGAGCCAAACAGGGCAAAGCTAAGCTCCACTGTGATGCCATCCAAAGTCCACAGGCTTTTGGGTCGTGATGAGTGACAACGTCTGAGTGTCTGACAGGTTGGTGAGGGGCAGCGACTTGGCGCGTGTTGCTCGGGCCCAGTCTTCCAAGTGGTCACCGATCACAGCCAAATCAAATAGGAGCGTACCATGCGGACCAGCGGAGGGGTCTTGCCGACTACCGTTGGATACTTGGATTCTTGGCATCAAAACCCATAGTATATCAAACCAATTAACCAAGGTGGTAGAGGCAGTGTTTTTTTCCTAAAAAATTAAAATATTGTTCATCGTAGTACTATTTGTTGGTTTTGTTCGGAGAGGTTTAGCTCTTGCGTGGATTGTGGAGGGTTTTTTCTTTCAGGAACGAGTGTGGAGGCTATGAGCTTTTTTTACTTCGCATAGTTTGGTAGATACGGATTTTTGTTTAGTTCACAGAATTATGCCATCTACACATACTGATCAAATACTTGATGCGACCTATTTTTGTCTAACAAGAATGGTAGGGTCAAATTTTTCTGAAGTTTTAAGGACGTGGATACCTTTCTAAAGGTCGAGTCCATTACTTCATGTTTTGTGCAGTTCATCGCATCCTAGAGAAACGGGCATTCCTTTTTCGAAGAAAAGAAAACAGATGTTCCACGGGCCCATTGTTACAAAAGCCTCTGTGGCCTGGCCTTGAAAAGTGGGCTGCCGTATGCCATGACCAAGCGCGCAAGCGTCTGGCACTGCCGCCTTGCTTTCGAGGCCTGCTTGAAACGAGAGCGTTAAAAACTGGCCCAGAGTTGCCCTTTGACAGCATCACAAACCTTTTCGTTGAAGGCCCCGGACGCCGGGGAAAAATTCTGCTGTACCCCGGTGGTATAAAGGCGTTTGTGTCACGAGCTTATCAGTGGCATGCAAGTAATAAAAACTTTTGTTTTACTGTAGCAAATAAAAACTTTTTACCGTTTTCTACTGTAGCAAAGCAGTAAAAACATTTTTATTGATTTGCTACAATACAAAACATAAAAAATAGTTTTTTATTACTTGTATGTCACGTGTCAACAGCCGGTTGGCTTATGACACAAACGTCTTTGTGCCACCAGGTACAATAGAATTTCTCGACGGCAGGGATACGATAATGTGACTATGCAAGCGTTCCGTGTGCGACGTCTGGGCGACCGGCGGTGGCGGGGACGACCAGACGAGGCTTGCAACGGTGCCGCCGGGCATCATTTCTGGGGCAGCCGCGCGCTACGGAGCGGCGGCCCGCCGCCCGCGCCGCGCCGCTCCTGTCCCGGTCACCGGGCGAGCACGGAGCTGGCAACGAGTTCGTCGTGGGAAAAGGATCGGCCGTGCTTTGTAAAACCACATTGGCCTGCAACTTTAAACGTGCTGCTTTGCTAATCGGAGAGTTCGATGCCCGCAAGGTCAGACAGGCTTGCAGCTCAGTCTGAGGTTCTGACAGCTCTAAGCCTCGGTCGCAATTGAAAGCCTCCATAAAGAAGTGTATTCAGTACGTATTCTCCTCCCTGGTGAAGAAAAATCGCTGCGACATGTCGCATTTGGATTGCATTTTCGGCGATTGCATAATGATTGAGCAGTACGTGTGCCGTTTAAGCCAAGGCATTATTTTAAGGTTCATGTAATCTGATGATGTTGATCACCTCTTCCACTAACGGTGGACGGCAGGATCGCTGATAGCTAGGTAACGTCGATCATGCATCTGCTCTCTAATTTAGCATCTGGAACAAAGACCACCTTATTTTTTGTTTCATCCGCCTGCAAGCTCATTAGATTTGCTATTATCCTCTTGTACCTTTTTTTTTATACGCAGGAGCCCCTAGATGGGATCAGAGCTACGAGATACGATACGAGCGTATATGGTATAAAAAATGAAGTAGATGAATTTCGCAGAGAAAATTAAAATAATGACGATGATCAACTACAATGAGAGAAAAGAAGATTTAGTGAAATTGACTATAAATTTCTGAATCACAACCTTAAAAAAGTACAAAAGATTATCGCCCTCTCGTAATCCTTTCGAACCTAGCTTTTAGGACCCTTGGATTTTTATCCTATACAAGAATTTAGTGTTGAAGAATCACATAGTTTCCAATCCTTTTGTGCATCTTTTGCTTTGGATGGTTTGATTTATGATTTAGTTCTCTATAACCATCCTCTTGGATTTATATAATTTCTCTATTAGGCACTAAAAATACAAATCCTAATCTAATTAGAATTCGTACGTTATAGCATATCTCTCTAGTACATCTCCCTATGCCCTGTTACGATTATGACATGATCAGTCACTGTACTCAACGTCTGCTGATAAGTTGCCCGATTTTCTGCAGCGTACGACCACCGAATATTGCATGTTTGCTTAACTGAACGCGTATTTTAACGATTAATGCATGGCGTGAGCTAGCAGAAGATATTTCTAACTAGTATTCTGTTACAGTGCCAGAGCTGAAAAGGTTCGTCTGCAACTGCAAAGAATTATTACATCTCCAGCTAATCAATTTTGCTGCTTCTATGCTGTTACTGCAGGTTAGTATGACACTGTTGAAGTGTTAGCTAAAAATTAGTAGTACATGCGAGTATTTTTGACACTTTCCCTCCATCAGATATTTTCTGCTAGTGCCAACTCGGACCCGGCTCCATTTGCTCTGACCATGTAACCAATACACACAGCGACATTGGCATTTCATGCAGTCATTATCAATCATCACTGACTTTATATGTGGAACTTTTGTAGTACTACTATACAAGTGCAATGAACGCATCTAAGTAACGAATAATCGTGTTCTCACTCTATTTAGCCCTAAAATTTTACAGTTTGATGCTGTTTTTATTTGATGATCTGTAGATGTTGCAAAATTTGATTAAAATGAAATTTGTCCCTATTTCAGGCAAAGACGTATGTCTGTTTTGTCTAGATCATTGCTAGCATTTCTCATTTCCATTTTTATATATGTAAGATCTCATTCGGTAAACTCAAAAGTGAGACCACAGAAACTCTTGGTCGAACCAGTTAAAGTCGTTGTAAACCAATAACTGTAAGAAACAAATCCTCAATCGATCCTTGATTAAAAATTTCTGAGCTTATCAAGATTGTCGTCTTACTGTCTGAAACAAATCCTACTTAAATTAGGTATACATCATCTTCGCCACCCCTGGCACTAACTAGGTAGGGATGACAACTCACATAAGAAGACACGCAAAGGCTAGCTTATTTAACTGACGAAGAAAAATACTACTTATGCCAATCCGTAACATCCGTTGAGTCCAACCATTCACATCGTGCGATTGTTTCTCTTGACGATTACAATACAACTTTAGATTCTAGCAGCCCGGATGACATTGTCAGCTGTGCGTACATATATGAAGCCTAGACCAGGGACCAATTGTGGTGATAACTTTGTTATATGCCTTGGACGCGCAGATACTAATACAGTACACCAGTTACGATACCTTGATCTCATTTTATTGGGCGCAGACTTTAGCAAGTACAGTGCACACAGCTTTAGGCCCCGTTTGGTACGACTCTATTTCATAGGTGGAGCTATTTTTTTTAACTTCACAAGTGGAGCCGGGTGAAGCTACTTTTTTCAGCTCCTTGGGTGGAGCTACTTTTGTCTCAGCAGATTTTAAGGAACTTCTTGGGTGGAGCTATTTTGCTTTACTCCATTTGGCATAAAATAGCTCCAAGAAACTGGTGGTGGAGCTGTGCCAAACGGGGCCTTACATTGCGTGATCCGAGTTTAGATGAAAGAAATTTAATTTGTCATATAGATTTGACAGACCCAATAAACATTACAACTAATCACAAGCAACTCATACTTTCGTACCTTGCAATATTGGAGATTCCACGGGATAGACCGGTCTGATATACGGTGGAGGTAAGTGGCGACCGGTACCTACTCCTTAAAACAAATATACTCATATGACTACATATGGCTTGGGACTGAAGTCTATCAAGTCAAAGGCCTCTTTGTCAGGCTCGATAAATATGCCGAAGGCAGCACGCCACGTAGGCATGTAACAAGGACGTGTGGCGCAAGTGGCGACTTGTTTCGACGGGCACTTGGGCTCGATGCCTTTGTGTACCTTTAAATTGTGGCATGCAGCTTGACGTCGGCCGAAAAAGTCTTCGCGCGCGCGTGATTGCATGCGCAGCCAGTAATAAAAGGCAGGTTAAAGGCCGCCGTGCCCAGGCCTGCACGGAACTGCACCGCGCTGCGATAGTGACTGCCTGACTGACGACTGGGGCCCCATCTCAGAGTGATCCCACACGTCGGGCGGTCGGCGGGCGAGAGCCCGACCGCTCGGCTGCTTCGGCCACACATGGTGCTCGGGAGTGGGTGCGGGTGGGCGGCCGTCCACCGTCACGGGCGTGGTGGTCGCCGACCGGCCGGCCGGTTGGATCGATGCCCCATGGAAGATTTTTGTGTAGTACGTGGACCCGTTGACTTTTTCTTTGTGCAGAGGGGGAGGTGACCGAGCGGATATTTATTTTGGCTGTGATTGATGATTTTTTGTTTAAAATAAATAGTAATAACTGAAATAAGTGATTTTTAAAAGAAAAAAAGGAGCGATGAGAAAAGTGACGGAGAGATGCATGTGCAAGATAAGACGAACAGAGTAAGATACTTGATGCGTCCGTAACGCCGTGACTCTCTACTTTATCTTTGAAGTGGAGACCGGAACAAAAGAAATAGAAAAAATATTTTTAAAAATTAGATATTTATATTAGTTTTTTATATTTCTAGAAAAAAAAACAGAAACAGAAGCGCCACGATCGGTGCGGTAGGATGTTTTGTTGGGTCTGTGCAGTTGTTGCCGAAAGCATCGAGGCCTGCGAGTTAGGTATCCAGAAAGGACGTACTCGCGCACGCGTGCCCCCGAATGCGCCCAAAAAAGAGGCGGCGAGCGAACAAACGGCCACTTCGACCTCTTTCTTTTTGTCATATCTTTGGGAAGAATTTGGAATTGGGACTGGACCAATGCCTTCGTAGCTCGATGCCTGTGGCACTGAGCTGTTGTCCTCCTGAGGGCATGATCGCGCAATCAGAGCAGATCGATCCGTACGTGAACTAGAGGTAGGGATGATAGGACGCCTTCCTCAAGAGCACGGTATCAACACCACCGAATTAAAGTTCGCCGCCGTTCGGTACAACCTTGAGATGGCGACATATCATGCATTGGCAAGGGCAGGAACCGTAGCCAATCTTCTTAATTCGTCTGATTTCATCTCATACGTACATGCATACGTGCTTCCTTTTATTCTTTGCAACTGTAAGTAACATCGAACAACATATATATACCTAAGTCACCTACACACACAAAAATCGAATGACCTAAGCAGCCTCCATGACGCACTGTAGCATATGTAACAAGGTGATCATGAGAAGCAACAAGCGTGCTTAATAAGCCTCAAAAGAAAGGGTAAAAGGGAGATGCACATATACTACCCCTTGAGCAATTCATGTCGAACGTCCGGACAGATCACGTGGTGAGAGGACTAACTACGAGGCATTCGAATTGACTTCTACTAATGGTTTTTGACTAAAAACAAATAATAGTAACTGAAAGAAGTGCTTCTACTAATGGTTTTTGACTAAAAACAAATAATAGTAACTGAAAGAAGTGCCTTTTAGAACAAGAGAGCGAGTGACGCAAAAAGTAAAGGAGAGATACGCGTGCGAGAGAAATGAGGTATGCGATACGTTTGTGACACTTTTACTTATTCTCAGAGCGAGACGAGAGTAAAAAGAATAGAGAAGTCGCTCTGAAAAGTTAGATATCTATATTGGTTTCTAACTTTTTTTAAACAAAAGCTAAAATAAAAAACTAATACAAACAGGACCTTAAGCAAGTCCAATAGTCCTAAACAACAAGTAGAGCTTTAGGGTTTCCATGTTAGTTTGTGCGGCAAAGCTTATCACTTGCCTTAACTAATTCGGTGGAGATAAGCTATAATAAAGCTCTGACAAGGCGATATGCTTTAGTTAATTCATTCCCCTTCATGGCAGCTCGATCTTACATATGCCAAGCGCGAAGCATGCGGGGACAAACCCGCGAACTGGGGCTGGCATGTCATTAAGAAAACTAATCGCTTCCGTAGTCGGCCTCACCAACCGCATAATTATGCACCTTCTTTATTAACAACAACCCTAAACGGTCCGTTGCAAACAGCGGGACAATTATTGCGAGCGTGATCGGATTGGTGGAGAACTTGGAAGCTCCGATTTTTTAAAACGAGTCGCTCATATTAACTCGCGCGAGAGATTGGAGTACAAGGAAAGCAACGGGAGGGTCTCAATCTAGCACAGCACAGCCGCTCTTTCTTTCCAGATCTGTACCGTCCACGCAGCGGTGACAGCAACGGAAAGCCCCACGTCGCAGTCCCTGACGGTGGCGTCGAGATTAGTGCGGCCATGACGTGTCGGTTGCGGAGGCGGCCTTGACGAGTCAATGCGCGTGGGGCCCGATCACCGACCTAGATCTTTTCCCTCCCCGCGCGCATCGTTTTATTTTTTTTTCCTTCACTGAAACACCGCTTCTCTTTTCCCTACCTTTATAAGCGTAGCGTTTCGATCGCACTCGTCTCGAAATCAGAACCGGACCCCACCACGCGCACGCCCGCTCGCTCCCCCGCAACGGTCGCCCGCGACGCCAAAGCGACCATTTCCGAGTCTCACCGGCCGGCAGTTTGTTCGGGCGTCTCCGTCGACCGGGGTGCAAGTTGGTGTCAGGATCAGTTTTCTTTACAACGCTTGGCAGATATATAGCGCAGCGAGCTGCCGGGTACGTTGCACACTCTCAGCTTTCAGTTGCATATAGACACGGCGCCTTGCTGCATTCGTCTCCCGCATGGACGCGTCGAGTGCGAGCGGCGAGAAAGGCGGCGGCGGTGGCCGTGGCAGGAGATGGAAGGGGAAGGGGGTGACGCCGATACAGCCGCGGCGGCAGCTGGCGCCAGTTTTGGAAGACGCGTCGGCGGCATTGCTGCGCCCGCTCAAGAAGATTGGAAGGAGCCCCGACCGCCTCCACCGGTCCGCGTCGTCGCTCTCGACGTCTTCGTCGGCTCCGGCTTCGCCTCGATCTTCCTCCGTTTACAACGCCATCTCGTCGTCGTCACCTCCTTCGGCGCGCCATATCTTCCCCTTCACGTACGAGCCCTCGACGCCCGTGAGTGGGAGCCCGCGGCTCCTCCCTCTGTGCCAGCACTCTAGCGTGTCCCAACCGGCGTCGCCACAGCAGCAGCAGCCTTTGCGGCATCAGCATATGATATCGTTCGGTGCGTCGCCTCCGTACCCGACGCAGTTCTTCGTCCCGGAGAGCGCGCAGCAGCAGCAGATGCTACTGCGGTACTGGAGTGAGGCGCTGAACCTGAGCCCCCGCGGTGGCCCAGCCGGCGTGTCGCCGTCGCTGTACCAGCACCTGTTGCGGGCTTCGCCACCGCCGCAGAAGCTGTACCGCGGTGTGCGGCAGCGGCACTGGGGGAAGTGGGTGGCGGAGATCCGACTGCCGCGGAACCGAACGCGGCTGTGGCTCGGCACCTTCGATACCGCCGAGGACGCCGCCATGGCATATGACCGCGAGGCCTTCAAGCTCCGCGGCGAGAACGCGCGGCTCAACTTCCCGGACCGATTCCTCGGGAAGGGCCGCGCCGGCGGGAGCGGCCGCACTAGCGCCAGCTCCGCAGCTGCCTCGACCACTGCCGCCGCGTCTTGCTCGTCGTCATCGTCGTCGCCTCCGCAGACTTCCGACGAGACAAACACGCAGCAAGCTCCGCAGCAGCGGGAACAGCAGCACGCAGGGCTGTTGGAAAAACAACCACAGCCTACGCTTCCAACATCTATGCAAGAAGGCAGCTCTGGCGACACGGCTACACCATACTCCGCTGAAGTGTTTCACGCGCCGGTGGCGTCCGGCGGCGTGTGGGCTCCGGCAGACGAGGCATGGTTCAGCGCGTGGGGCCCCGGCAGCCCCTTCTGGGACTACGACATGGACAGCGCCCGCGGCCTCTTCCTCCACTCCCGCTTCTCCGATGATGAGGCCGGCGTGGAGCATTCCAACGCACAAGAAACCGCACCGACAACGGCGGCAGCAGCAGCAGGAGGAACGTCGGACACACCATGCGATGACGCCCCGGTAACTTCTTCTTCAGGTCCTCCTTCCCAGACTCAGACTCCTTCCAGCATGTGGAAGGACTAAACATGCATGCACATCCAATCACCTCGATGATCTCTTTCTCTCTTACACATCGACTCCCCGGACAGAGATGCACGCAGGTTGCAGTTTTTAAGACAACTTTTGCGGCACCACACAGTTTCACATGACAACAGCTAGCATTCCGAGAACCATTTGGCCATACCTTTATTTCTCAAGAATTTTCTTATGAAAACCACAAGGGAACCCTGTTCTAGGCTGCGATTTTTAGGTCAGCTGGATAGGGTGACCAGTCAATCTCCTTTATTCCGGATCTTCCCATGACGAGTTTGTCAGATATTCGTTATACTCTTCAAAATGTTTCATCTGTTCGTTGAAAACCTCAACGCTTCATGTGGCTATTTACTGATTTAGGTACTGATTCTGGGGGTTAGGAGAAGGGTTTCTTTATGTATGTTCTACTCTGATTTGTTCTCCTGTAATCTTCGTTTCTTATATACTTGGCAGTGATCGATCATGTATTACTTTTGAACATTTCAAGCATTAACTGTTTTCAGTATGCCCGTTTGTTGATTAGTGACCACATACATATACGTGTTTCTCTGGATACTTCAGTCTTCATGTCCACGAATATCTCAAGTTGTGTAGAATAACGATGCGAATCATGTAGTTTTATTTCTGATATCAGACCACATGGAAACACGTAATAACTCGTTTAGGCGAGCGAGAGCCTCAACATTGTGTCTGCTGACTCTTACGCTATTACAGAACTCAACGTGAGAACGCGTGTAACTGAAGCAAAATGTGCGTGACGCGGCAACGGCACGACCTGAACAGGGCAGCGCACGAGCGTACAACGTACGTGCATTCGATCGGTGCGACGGTGCAAGGGGCCGCGTGCGCGGGGCTGGGCATGAGCGGCCGCGCTTATCTCGGTGCCTGCCCCTGCCGCGCGCGGGTTCTCGGCCTAGCTTCGCGACCGGCAGCCCGCACCTCATCCACGCGACCACGCCGTTCGTCGTCGCCAACACGGCCGCCGCTAGCTTGGTGAGTTTGCCCGGAGCTGCATCAGCGTCTCCCACCCACCCAACGGCCTTTGTGCGCGCCGCCGCCGGTGTCTGCAGAGATGCAGATGGATGACTGTTGGCTCAGATCCTCCTGAAGAAAACTCACACATTGCACTCATGGAAGAGAATAAGAACATGCACACAAGAGCTTAGTACTCGGTTGCAACTGTTTAGCCAGAGCTTCTCTTTTTTCTCTTGATCTTAACCTTGAGGGTAGCATTTATAGCACATACATAGGCTTATTTATGTAATAACTTAAATAAGGAAAACCTAACAAAGGGAACAAACTAACTAATTTTTATCTTATGCCGATTGCATGAGAATCCTAACAATTTCTTTCTTCTTTGAGTGGAGGCCAAGACTTTAACTGGTTTTGGTCTTCTGCTAAAGGAAGATCTAGGGGTATTTTGGTTGGAATGGTAGATATCAAATTTGTTTTAGAAAGTAAACAAGAAGGAGAACATTTTGTAAAGCTTTCTATAAGAAATAAATGTGATGGTTTCTTATGGAATTTGGTTGTGGTTTATGGAGCGGCCTAGGAGGCTGGCAAATATGCCTTCCTCACTGATTTGGCTAATGTTTTGCATAGAAACAAAGACCCAGTTATGGTGTGTGGGGACACTTTAATATCTTGAGAAAAGAAAATGAGAAAAATAAAAAAGGAGTTACAATAAATGGAGTTTCTTGTTCAATGCTATCATTGAACAAAACAATATGAGAGAGTTAGAGTTATGTGGTAGATCCTTCACATGGAATAATAATTATGATGATCCTACCTTTTGAAAAACTGGACAGAATTCTAGTTAGTCCTGATTGGGAGGACAAATATCCTTTGACAAATATCACTGCTTTGGTGAGAACTTTGTCTGATCATGCGTCTTTGTTGGTTGATACCGATGAACTAGTTAATAAGATGGCAATTCAAAATGAGAATATTGAGGAAGAAATTGGAAGGGTGGAACATAAATATGGAAGGATGGTTTAAAAAGCTTAAAGCTGAGTTATTAGAACGAATTGATTGTTTGGATAAGAGTTGTAAACAATATAGTTTGTATGCTGAGGATAGAGAGGAAAAGAAAAAATTTGGAGTTTTGACTCTTTCAAAATTTAAGACAAGAGGAATTGAAATGGAGGCAAAGACTAAAGAGAAAGAGTTATTGGATGGGGATAATAACACAAAGTATTACAATGCTAAAGCTAATGGGAGGAGGAGGGGTAGGATCACTTTTTTACACCAGGAAGAGGATGTGATTGAAGGGGAAATGAATCTGTTGAGAAATATAACATTTTTTTATAAGAACCTTTTTGAACATCCAGAGGTCACTGATATTGTATTGAATTTAGATAGCATTAAGAAAATAAACGAGCAAGATGCAAGAGACTTAAAAAAAGAATTCACAATGGAAGAACTTAAGAAAGCTGTGTTTGAGATGGAACATAATAAAGCACCCGGGCCTGATGGATTTCCCGTGGAGTTTTACCAAAATTGTTGTGAGCTTATTAAGTTTGATATCAAGAATCTCTTGGATGATTTTCATAAAGGGCAGTTGGACATTACAAAGCTTAATTATGGGGTTATCACCTTGTTGCCTAAGTGTAAGGATTCTAAAAAGATTCATAAATTTAGGCCAATTTGTCTCTTAAATGTTAGTTTCGAGATTTTGACAAAAGTGCTTATGAATAGAATGATTTGTGTGGCTGATCAAATAATTTCTTTGACTCAGACCGCACTCTTAAAAAATAGATATATCATGGAAGGAGTGCTCATGCTTCATGAAGTTTTGAACACTTTGTATAAAAAGAAACAATCCGGTATACTCTTTAAAGTTGATTTTGAAAAAGGTTATGATAAGATTAAATGACATTTCTTATATCAGGTGATGAAAACAAAAGGCTTTTGTAACACTTGTTGTGTTGAATAATGAAAGTAGTAAGAGGAGGTAAGGTGAGTGTGAAAGTAAATGATGAGATAGGTCCTTTTTTTAACACACACAAAGGTCTTAGATAGGGAGATCCATTCTCACCTATCATTTTTAATCGATCATCGTTGATACTCGATCGCTTATGACTATCTGTTGCGCTTTGACGTCTCTGCTGCCTTCAAAGCCCAGACATCTTCGACTGCATTTGATACACGGTTGCTTACGATCACCCACCGTACTCAGGCATTGCCTACCATAGTTAAAACTCGGTCACCTCCGATCACATGCTGTACTCAGATGTTGTTGACCGCCGTTGATATTTGGTTACCCACGACTACTTGCCGTACTTGAGCATCATCGACTACCTTTGATAGTCGGACGCCTCTGACCAGTTGTCCAAGATGGACACCTCTACCTGCTTGTCGTACTCGAACATCCCTAACTGACATTGATACTCAGTCGCTCATGATAGTTCACCAAACTTTAGCATCGTTGAATGCCTTCGATACTTGTATGCCTCCGACCACTTGTAAAAGACAGGTGCTTTCGACTGACTGTGACACTTGGGAGCTTTTGACCGCCTGTGACACTTGGGTGCTTTCGACTGCCTCTGATACTCAGGCGTTTTTGACCACCTATGATACTTGGACGTTATCGACCACCTTTGATACTCGAGCGCTTTCGATCGCCTTTGATATTCGGTCACTCATGACCGTCCACTCTGCTTGGACATCACCGACCGCTTATGATATTCGATCACTTACCACTGCCAACTGTACCTACATGTCCTTGACTGCTTGCCGTGCCAGGGAGTTTGCGACCGCTCGCTGTGTTGGACGTCATCGACCATGGACAACTTCGATGGATTTCGAACATGATGGGTTTCAACCACGGACAACTTCCGATGGATTTTGACCATGATGGGCTTTGACTACGAACAACTTCCGATGGATTTTGACCATGATGGGCTTCGACCATAACAACGACG
Organism: Dendrocalamus sinicus; assembly: GCA_036346575.1. Taxonomy (NCBI): domain Eukaryota; kingdom Viridiplantae; phylum Streptophyta; class Magnoliopsida; order Poales; family Poaceae; genus Dendrocalamus; species Dendrocalamus sinicus. The sequence continues at coordinate 11,901,912 of CM070650.1, forward strand.
GATTTCGATCATGATGGACTTCGACCATGGATAACTTCCAATGGGGTTTGATCACAACGGATTTCGACCACAGACAACTTCCGATGCATTTCGACCATGGACTTCAACCACGGACAACTTCTGATGGATTGCAACCATGATGGATTTCGATCATAGACAACTTCCGATGGATTTCGACCACAGATAGCTTCTGATATATTTCGACCACACTTCGACCACGAAGGCTTCTGACTACCGGCTGCTTCGATGCCTAATGGTTTCTGACTATTGGTTATTTCTGATGTCTGGAGGCCTCCGACTACCATCTACTTTGATACCCGAAGGCTTTTCGACTACCGGCTGCTTCCGATGTCCATTGGCTTCTGACTTTGGATTATCAATCACTCCTTGATGCTGATGGCCTCCGGCTTTTAAGGAGTCTTTCCCATCGATCATGTTTTGACCATGTCAACACTAGACCCTGGTATCTTGGTCTGTTAAAAGTAAGGATGGTTTGCCCTTATGACACCTGAGTTCGGCTAAGTGTGTTTGCACAACAGAGGGTCCTTCCTGTTTTGTCACTTTCGACCACTTTGACATCTGACTTAGGCGTTCTGCTCTGCCGGCCTCACCATCTGAATTAAGTATGTCTACTTCATCGATTTTGCTACCATATCATCAGATTAGTCATGCTTGACGTGAATCGCGCGCACTTTTAACCACCTTGATTTTATGTGTCGTTTGATACTAACAAGGTCAAACTACATGGGCGGGCGCAACCAATGCAAAGGTTACGCTATCAATGGCCCTATAGACCGACAAGGCTATGGATCATTTCAACGCCCACATCTACATCAACCATTCATCACATGCATGGAGAACGTGAAGCGAGGACAGAAGACGACGACCAATGCACTACTTAATCGGAGGTATTCTGTGGGTTTACCCCACGGATGTAATTAACCGAGAGCCTTCCGAGGACCCCGAGAACCAGGAGATCACAATGCCTATGTCAGATATGCTATGCAGAGCAAGCTATAGAGCGCACTCATATAAAGGGAATCTGTAATTTTGTTATTCTTCAATGAATGAATAAAATATATATTTTTCTATCTTTCTTGTGTTTATCTATTTTTGTATACTTTAGTACACTGGCACACCTGCACCTTATACCCCGAGGCAAGAAATCCAAGAGCGATTTCTCACGTCAAACACCATGGGTCCATGGTCTAATGCATTAGCCCATATAAATAGGCTAATTAGCCCAATGGGCTTGTCTTTAAACCAACATTTGCTTCTGTCTAGGTGTGGCAATTTTCCCCGTAGGGGTAGGGCCCTGTGGGGAATTTTCCTATTAGGGGTGGGGTCGGCGCCGGGGGCAGAGGTCGCCCCTCCCCCGCGGGGACCCAATAAAAATAAAAATATAGTATAGGTTATAGTTTTTTAATATGAGCAATTGTATTCTTTTCTTGTATATTTAGATTAAAATTTGAATTTATATATTAGAATATATATTTTGAAAAATATACCTAAATAATTATAAAAGTAGTAAATAAAATCATATTATTATTTTTAAAAATAATTTAGTCTTTTTTAATCCCCTACAAGGATCCCCGTGGTGGTCAGGTCCCGCGGGGACTGGGGACGGGTGGCTGATCTCCACTATTTTTCCTAACGGGGTTGGGGCGAGCTAGTGGGGATTGGGGCGGGCCTCGGGGGATGGGATCGGGGCGGGGGCTGATCTCCCTCTACAGGGGAATGGGGATGAGGCCCGCTACGCCGACGGGGATCGCCCTCTCCCGGGGGACCCAACAAAAATAAATAATATCTTTAATTATCGATTATAGTTATTTAATATGGAAGATTGTATTCTTTTCTTATATGGTTAGACTAAAACTTAAATCTATATTTTAGAAGATATACATTTAAAAACATGCCTAAATAATTATAAAGTAATAAATAAAGTCATATTATTATTTTAAAAATAATTTAGTCTTTTTTAAAGTCCCGTGGGGATCGAGTCCCCACAGGGACCAGGAACGAGGGGCTGATCTCCCCTGTTTTGCCTAATGGGTCCGAGGACGGGGCGGGGGTTGCCGGGGGGGGGCTCCCTTAGGACCCCTCCGGGCCTGTTGTCACCCCTATTTCTCTCTTTACTCTTTTAACCAACTAGATTGTGCGCCTGTGGTCTTGTTCGTTATTGACTTATGTTTTTGTTTATATTTAAAGAAGCTAAAAACCAATATGAATACCCGGCTTCTCGAAGCGGCTTCTCCACTCTTCTCGTCCTCATCTTACTTTAGAGATAAAGCAGGGGGTCGCGGGAGCATCACACACCACACTCCTCTCGCTCCCCCTTGCGCATGTATTTTTCCTGCACTTTCTCTGCTGCTCACACCCTTCTTGTAAAAGCCATTTCTTTTAGTCATTTTTATTTATTTTCAGCCAAAATACATTAGTCTCAGTCAATACAAATACCCCCTGTCTACATTTGCATGAAATCAGTTCTATTTTTAGAGAACAATTTTAAACCAATAATAAACAGCTAAGACAATGAAATAGAGGGAATTGAGCGCAGCTCAGTTTGGTGGCGCTGCCGACGTGCAAGCCACTCTCTTGAGTTTGAACCCATAATGAATAGTACCTCTTTTGAGTACACATGTCTGTAGATGTATTTAGTGGTTAAAGCGTGTCCTTATATTTTGTGAGATGTTAGTTTTTCGCTTTGCAATATCATGTACATTAGATACATCACATGTGGATGTGTGGTATCAGGTATGTATGCGCGCACTCTAAAAAAGACAATGAAAGAGGAGTGATATGCTCTCGACCTCAAATTCTTTCTGCTAGTTGATCATCACTCCGAAAGATAAATCAACTCTCGGATCATTGTTTTTTTTGGCTGAATCACCCATCATTCGTCCACAAAACCTTAACGACTGCCACTTGGGGGTGCCCGCAGGACAGTCGCGCTTTTTTTTTTTTGGAGGAAACGTCCACCTTGCGAGAATTTTTACGCCTCGTAGGAAATTTCTCTGTTAGAGGACGTATACGGGGAAGATTTTGTCTTCTCTAGGTTACATGGTAATAAATATCTGAATGCCTCTTCTATCCTCGATCTACGCTATCTACCCTACTCTATAATACACCAAAATTTTCTTTACTAAATCCACCCCCTCAACCACCCCCACAGTCATGTCTAATCTAAGTCCACACAGATTTGTGTACCAAGTAATCCAACTTCATACAAATGAATGATCTGGATCTCTCCTCAAACCTTCTTCTCTTACTCATTGAAAATCCTAAGGCCAAAATCATTTGGATCATGCATCATTGAACCCACCCCGCGCTACGTGTGAGCCTCCTCCTCCCACCTTCCACCCCATCTCCCACGATCTCCGCTCCTCCCCCGTTCTCTACGCCGCCTCCTCTCCTCCCTCCTCCATCCGCGCCTCCGCTCCTCCCCCCGTTCTCCGCGCCGCCTCCTCCCCTCACCTCACCGCCCCCCCTCCCCGGCCCCGCGCCGAGCCCCCGACCGGCGACCGCCTCCCCCTCCCTGGCTCCCCCTCCGCCGCGCCGGGCTGCCGGCTCCGCGACTCGTGACGCCGTCGCCGTGACCCGCCCTGCGCTCCGCCGCCGCCGCCTCCTCCCCCTGCCCCGCACCACCGCCGCCTCCTCCTCCCCACCCCGCGCCGCCGCCTCCTCCCCCGCTCCTTCCTACCCCGCGCTGCCGCCCGCTTGACGTGCTCCTACGGGAGAGCGTTGCGCTGCTTGGATCAGATCGGCGGCGGCGAGTGATCAAGGGATGGAGGCGGCGGCGGATCTGAGCGCCGCGGCGTTGGCGCTGCAGGTGGACCTCCTGCAGCTGCCGCCGGAGATCCCCGCGCCGGGGGCGCCCGCGCTTCGCAGCGTCCTCGACCGCCTCTTCGCGCACTGGCTCTCCCTCCCCGACACCGTCGCTCTGGTCAGCTGCCTCGTGAATTAGAAATTCTTTAACTTTTCCAATTCCCGTTTTCCGTGGCGGCCTCTCCCTCCGACGCACACCTCTGGTCCTAAACCCCTCCCCCGACCGTTCAATCCCCGGAAGCCTCCTCCCTCCGCCGCCGGGCAGCGGCAGCGGCCACGCCGAACGGTGCGATCTTCATCGACTGGGAGCGAGCGATGCCCCCCGACCCTCCGCCGGCGGAGGTGGAGCTCGTCGGCTCCTCCTTTTCCCCCATGACGCCGCAGCCCCCGACGGCGAGGCAGGCCGACGCCGATGACGATTCCGGCGGCAGTGAGGGGGACCCGGCGGAGTTCAAGGGATTCACCGATCAACAATTGCAGGAGAAGATCAACTGCTGGCGCGACAGACATCGTATGCTACCCGACGGCGGCGAGAAGATGCGGATACGCCTCCGCCTGATGGAGAAGGAGCTTGCCCGTCGCCACGCCGCCGGGCCGAGGAAGGTGAGCAAAATGTGGGTTTTCCTTAATCATTTCGGGGGCCCTAACCGAGGTTATCGGTGCTGTGTACGTCACTGCGTGTTTTTTCTCAGGTTTCGTGAATGTGAGTATTTTGGACAGTTGGACTGAGAGATTCGAGGAATGTAGGATGTAAAATGGGGATTTATTAGGGTTTTCAGGATTTACTTTCTGGGTTTAGAGTGAGGTTGTGTGTAAAAAAATTGGTCTTTTCGTTGCTTTCAGCTATTAAAATTACAACTGAATAGTGAATAAAAATGTCATCTTTGTTTGGGAGCGTATGACTACATTGTTAAAACAATGACTACCATGTTAAAACATATAATTGGAAATCCCAGTCATATAGCTGAAATGCTTGCTAAACACTGTCCCACAGCATCTTCATAGATGGTTACAGCCGGCTGCTACAGAAGATAAACTAATTTGTTGAAAAGGATAAAACTGCTGGTGACCAAACGAGAGTATTTCATCAGCTGACCCACATTTTATCGGTTTCTTTTACAGGTAGTTATTTTGTTTTCAGTTATGAATTCTAACTACTGGCGAGTAGTGTATAACCTTATAGTATGATGCAGCTGTAGAATGTTGGGTAGTGATTGGAGTGCTTATTTGTCAGTTAAGTGATTTCATGTTAAAGATACCTATTTATCTCTAATTGTGCTGATGAATGACATGAGGATTGGTGCAAGTTGTCAAATAGATTCTTGGTTGATGACTTGAAGTGCCATCGTCAATAGCCTTATTATCTTGATTAATTGCAGATTTATGCTCTTTCTTGTTGTATTCAGTTAAGGAAAGTATAATTTTTTTGGCTCATGACATGAGAGACTGGAAGCTCCAAGCGATGATTACAAAGTAGCAATCAAACAATTAAGTGGATATATAAGCAGCTTTTGTCAAACATCTTCCTTTCCATGATTTTTGATTTGTATCATGCTACACAAGTTTTGAAGGATCACCACCCAATTGCGTTAGTAGAAAGCTTCATGTTGAAGCACTACCTTATCTTCTTCACAGGTCACAAATCAGTCTTAAAAAAAAACAGAGAGAGTCACAAATCATGTATCCTCTCTTTGGTCACATTTGTTTGCTCTTTGCTCCCCGCTATCCTCTGCTCTCCACTCATATCTTCTACTACCATGTAGCCTGCTCAGTGCTGGTTTTATTTATTGTTTATTACTGAAATGAGGCAAATCTTATAATATCATTCGATTAGTAAAATGTTCCTTCTCTGTTTGCAAGATTTCCAAGGGTGCTACCATTCTAAGGTTTATTCTAGATTCATAGTGTTTGGTTGTTAAAACGTCAATTTAATATGCTTATAGAACTTATGGAAATTTATAATGCAGCACTGGCTCAGCTTATATGTGGTGGCTGCCGGACTTTGCTGATGTATACTCGCAACACGGACACCGTGAGATGTTCATGTTGCAGCACAGTCAATCTTGTCAGACCAGGTATTACTAATTCAGTTTTCTATCCTTTTTTTTCCTCTTTGAGCATTCTAATTTACTACTTTTGACTCGTAGGCATGCTATCTTGTATGAGTAATGTGAAATTTTGTCGTTGTTAGTAAATAATTGGATCATGCATGAAACTTTAGATGTGAATCAATTGTCATTCTCCTAAATGAAAATTGATTAGGTAGCAGCACCAAACCTGATAGTGGCATATAATATGGTATTGCACTATGTAGGACGATAACATCCTCACATGGCAATGAATGGAATATGGGGTGTGTGCTCTTGCACGCGTGTTGCTGATAACTTGTTTGTTTTGAGTTTGATCTAACAAACTATGTGTAATTGCTGCTCAATTTTATTGGTCATGGAGCTTAGCGTTGCACCAAAATAGTCTGAAGTGATTGTGACCTATGCTATGTGTTTGACATATGCGTAGATTTGAAAGCCACATTCTATCAGAGCCCTCAGGTTTTCAATTGAAGACCACCTATATGAGTAAAAAAATAAGTGTTGTAATTGGATGCCCATGTTGAGTCCACATTGTTGATCTAGAGCCTACACAGCGGGGGAAGTGTTATAGTATAGACTCCTTTTCCTAGAACTAGAAGCTTGAGTTTTTTGGTGAGTCGCTCGGTGCATGAAACTTAACGATATGTAACCAAACATATTCAACAACATCTAACCAAACATTTCCGTTGGGGAAATTTATTTATCTGAAATTATAGCTCAATATTGCAGTATACTTTGTGAATTGATATTCTTCCTGGAGTGAAATATGCTTTGTTCTTTCCTTATCAGGCAATAGTTAGTTACTGCCTTTGTGTTACATGTTACTACTCTGTAATGGGAAGCCAATTGCTCCCCTTCTTCCTCCAGAGACTCTGGTGTTTCTGGATCTCCCTTCTTACTCGTGAGTTTTTGCTTCTGTTCTTTATGCAGTGAATAATATAGCTCATGTAAACTGTGGCCAGTGCCGGACAACTTTGATGTATCCATATGGAGCACCTTCTGTCAAATGTGCCGTATGCAATTATATCACAAATATTGGAGTATGTTAAGCCCCATTCTGCACCAACATCTGATCCAAGCACACTTCATGTTTACAGCAAAAGTTACTGATTTTTTAACCATCTTTGTTCTGAATCTCAGGTAAATACCGTGGCACCCACGCCATCTCCAAGGCCTACGTCAAATGGATCATCATATAATGTCCCATCAACTTCTGCTGTATGTCCACATCCATGTATTTTGTTGTCTAACAAATTGTTCTTGAGGACTAGATTTATCTCAGTTTGATTTCATCTTCTACAGCCCACATCTCAACCCCAGAATGTAACCGTTGTTGTCGAGAACCCTATGACAGTTGACGAAAAGGGTAAACTGGTAAGCTCCCCCCCCCCCTCAATCTACTCAACTGTGCCTTTTCCAATGCAGATGATTGATCTTTGGAGTGCTTAACTATGTGACAGGTTAGCAATGTTGTAGTTGGAGTTACAACTGGGAAAAAGTGACGTGTTGACTGTCACTTGGTACATCCTTGTTTTGTGTTCTACCCTACTCTATAATACACCAAAATTTTCTTTACTCTTTTTGTGTTTTTAGCATTTCCACTTTAGTGATTATAACAATTAACTTAATGTGTAGGATTCATCCGGTATATTCTGGGATAACGACAGTTTGGCCAGACTGTTGGCAGAGGAGCTGAATGCTGATCTTCTTATCCTGCTCAGTGATGTGGAGGGACTCTATAGCGGTCCACCGAGTGATCCTCACTCCAAGATTTTCCACACGTACATTAATGAAAAACACGGGAAGCTAATTAATTTCGGGGAGAAGTCTCGTGTAGCAAGAGGTGGAATGCAAGCTAAAGTGGCGGCTGCTGTTACTGCTGCATCAAAGGGTATACCTGTTGTAATTGCAAGGTGAGTAAGATTTTTTTGCTGCTATTATAGCATGAAATGTAGCCATATGCATAGATACTAGATATTCCTATAAGATAACATACTGCAACACCACCTTCTATATTTTTTCCATTGTAAGAATGCTATCTTCTACTTATTAATTATGGTTAGCCACAGTGCCGGCTGTTACCTTTGTACAGTCAGTTCTTGCACATTGACTAATCATTGTTATAATTTGGTATTTCAAAAGTATTAAAGTGAAGAAATTTGGTAATTTATTATGGAGGCTGGAGAGTTGGTGCATGAAAATTTTGCACTAGATAATCCAATAGGGAATTACTGTGGCCAGCTTGTGTTGAATTTAAATATTTAATCTGAATAGCGTTCGAAAGTACTATCAAATTTCGCATCTTGAAAATTCTGCTCGCCACAGGTAGTGTTTGATTGCTTGATTGAAGCTGTTATAATTTAGGGAGGCTTGACTTTTCATTTTGATAAGTAGGGAAGCATGTTGTGCATTTTGGCTCCTATCAATGCTTCAACTGCCAACAACAGCCTTGTGCTTGCCACTGTGATCAAATTTAGTTTTAAGTCTACTTGTAAGGTACTTCAGTTCCACTTTAACTTTTGTTACTATCCATGAAGTGGATTTGCAACAGATAGCATTATTAAGATTCTCCGAGGAGAGAAAATCGCACGCTTTTTCATAATGAAGCAAACTTATGGGATTGTTCAAAGGAAGTGACAGCCCGTGAGATGGCAGTTGCTGCAAGAGATTGCTCAAGACATCTACAGGTATTATTTCTTTCTTTTCTCTGGAAACAAGCAAGCATTGACATTTCCAAACTATGATGTACTTAGTTTCTGTTTGTCATGTACATGTTGGAGGGATACAAAAATATATCGTCTTTTCTTTTGGAATAATACATATCAAAGGAAAGTTTATATTATCTCAATAGTTTGGTTTTCTTGCTGCCCTTGCTAATTTATTGTGTTTGTATGTGGCCACCTATACAGAATTTGTCATCGGAGGAACGTAAATATTGCTAGACATTGCAAATGCTCTAGAAGCAAATGAGGATTTAATTATATCTGAGAACGAAGCTGATCTGGCTGTGGCACAAGATGCAGGTTATGAGAAATCATTGATTGCTAGGATGACCATAAAGCCAGGAAAGGTAGGTCAAATATATATCTTTGGCAGTATCTCCTTCACGTTCATTATTTATCTTTTTAATCTTTTTGGTCATTTAAAATGTTCTCATTATATTATCTATGTGTAGATAACAAGCCTTGCGAGATCCATTTGTGAAATTGCTGACATGGAGGACCCTATTGCCCATACATTGAAAAGAACAGAGGTTAAAGCGATGAACCACATTTTGAAATCTGAAATGAAAAAAATAAGACATGTGATATATGTTGCACTACATGTGATATATGTTGCACTAAGATTTGATGATAACTACCTGTAATTCAGGTTTATAACCAATCAAGGACTTCTGGAACGGGGGCTGTTTTAGCATTATGTTGCATAAACTAATATATCAGTCGTTATGTGACATTCATTATGTGATAAAAATATTTGGTTATACAATATATGAGACGTGAATCTTAATGAATCTGATTGTTCGTTTTATTTTTTACAAATTTTATCTTGTTTTGTATTTTGCCGTAGCGTTAGCACGGGCACACTACTAGTTTTTCTATATATATTTATGTATACATAGATTGATATTTCTGTATATAATATAGGTAGTGGCGGACCTAAGAAAAAATAATAGCTAGGGCGGAGTCGAACACGAGTGAATCCACAACTACAATTCGTATGCAAACAACTACAATTCGCATGAAAAAATAGAAGCAACAACTAAAATTCGCATGCAAGCATATGTAGATAACAGAAGGATATTAAAAAATATTTTACTAACGAAGTTAATGTAGTTCTAATTAGGCGATATCCTGTAAAAAGTAATGCGAAGAAGTCAAACACGTACTTAATGAATTTCACTTGATGGGAGAATGAGAGATACTCATATTGAGCTCACCAAAGAACAAAATCATATTTTTTGCAGTATATTAAAGTGATAATAAAAAAATTGAACAAAATCATCATTTGCTAACATTGTAACATTATTAGCAGATGCAAAAAAAAAAATTGTTGTATTGATACAGAACTCAAGTTTAAAATGTACATCTCATGCTGCATCTAAAAGTACAAGTAAAAAACCTTAAAGCACCATAAGAAACAGCCATCATAGTATCGTTGCAAAGATTACCAACCTAGAACCAGGAGATTGCTGAACATAACCACCAGCTGTACTTATCTCCTGTTAAAAAAAGGTTAAAAGCATTACTTAATAAAATGACAAAAAATCCATCATCAGAAATAAGGATGCAAGTTTGTCGAAACCCCCCCCCCCCCCAAAAGGTCATTGATGTATTATGGCATTGATGAACATAGCTTAATAAGAGGTAATCCATAAATGGCTAACTAGTAACTCCTACCCTATTTTCTACCATCATACGTGCATGTGCATTTTGCAACAAGTATTGAACGTTAACTCTCCAACTAATCACTATCAGGGATCATCAACACACATATAGCTAATATTTGAAATTGATGCCTCAAAACATTTCAATTCTAACAGATTACACAAAAATTCCCAACCATGAAAACTGAAACATGCATTTTTGCTCTTAATTAGGATCTGAAGCATAAAACTCATACCGCCATTAAGGCCACACGGTCTTGCTGCTTTCTCTGGATGCACTCACTCATCTTGCTGAAAGTGTGGGTAAATTTTTTGGTAGAAATCTTGCATCTCACTGCGTATGGATTCGGGCCCCTCCTTGTGCCCCTGTGACATGCATCTCCGCCGGCGATGGAGCTCGGGCGGCCGCCCGACCATGCCCGAAGGGCGGGTCCGCCCCTGAATATAGGTATTTTGTTTCAAGCCTAATATATTTTGGTATAATATATTATACCTAACTCATTTAGTATTATTATGTTGTTTCATGTATTAATAAATTTACTTATTTTTATATAATCATATGATAAATATATAAATTTTTTTTAATGTTATCAAGATTTAGATTTTTGATGAGGCTCCGTTCCCTGCAAAAATCCGGATGAGGAAAAATAGCCATCCGGCTCCACCTTCCGCTCCGCTCTTCTTATCCTCACGTGCACACCACCTACTCTAGGCAATTCCCCATACGCCGACCAACCTCCAACTACCCGATGGCAACCACCTCCGCCGTGGCGCGCCACTCCACCTCCTCCTCGCTCCTCCTCCGCCGCTTCCTCCCTCCCACACCTGCGGCCGCTCTCTGCCTCCCGCCCACGCGGTGCCGCGCGCGCGTCCGCACCGTGCGCCAGGTTGCCGTCAGCAGCGACGTGTTCCCGTCCTCTGACGTGGCCGTCGAGGAGGCCGCGGCGGCGCCCAAGCTCGGCAAGCGCGTGCAGGTCACGGCGCCGGTCCGCGTCCACCACGTCTCCAAGGCGCCGGACCTGGACCTCCGCGGCATGGAGGGCGTGGTCAAGCAGTACGTCGGTGTCTGGAAGGGCAAGCGCGTCACCGCCAATCTTCCCTTCAAGGTGGAGTTCGAGCTCAAGCTGGACGGACAGGACAAGCCGGTCCGGTTCTTCGCCCACCTCCGGGAGGAGGAGTTCGAGTTCGTCAGAGACGAATAGGACTCTCTGCTGCAGAATAACGCGCTCTTGGCTGCGGATGCAGCATCTGTACATTAGGGGAGAAGGGTGAAGAGGGTGCGAGGAGATAGCAAGTAAGTTGATGTCTGTTCACTTGTTGTGTGCTCTTCCTCACTCTTCTGTTCAACATCAAAATTTTCAGATGTGAGAATTGGTTGGATGATGCGATTATGAACGAAAGTAATTATACTGATGATTCTGTTGTTGGCTGTGCTCAGTACTTTATTCTGTTGATTGTTTCAAGAGAAATTGTTACAAGGTATATGCGGTAGTGGTAATGATGTAATCAGCTTTATCTTGTATAGCCTTAAAATGCTTACTAGGGGACAGGCATGCAAGATCTTTTTTATATATTGGTCTCTTGAATTCAATGTGTACCTCACCTTAAATTATTATGCGAGGGACCTTGGTGTGTAATGTGGATTGTGGAACATTGAAAAGCATTATGAGCAATTGAGCATCATGACAAAATAGTGTAAATGGGCGGTACACTGCCAAGATGAATATGCTAATGTTACTAAACAAGACACTAGCATTTCCTTTTTAGGTTCAAGAGCCCTTGCTGTAATGATATCTTCTGAGGAAGGTTGGGGTTTGGGTTTCCCTATTCATAGAGAGGTAGATTTTTTCTTTTTTTTCTTTCTGATTTCATTGAAAAAGATGTCGAGAATTTTCCACACGCTGAACAAAATTAAATGCTTGTTGTACTGCATTTGTAGTGGTTTTTATGTTGTAAACATTGAAAAAATTAATACATGGTGTGCCAACACGTACAAACAACACCCCTCCACCCTGATTTTAACCTTGTCAAATTCATATTTCAAAAGAGTGTTTGCAGTGGCCTTATGCTATTTACTCAATTTGAGTTTGTATGAATTGGTGGTACTTTTGTTTGTTTAAGGTTTGGTCCTTCCATCTAGAGGAAATATATAGTGCATAGTACCCCCCCCCCCCCAACAGCACAACACACACATGTATTTTATCTTGGGCACTTTTTATCCTCCAATTAACTTTACGGTCTTCAATGCTTAATTTCACCCTCACTAAAAAAAATATTCCTGTTTCTGTTACTTTCCCTGCAACACTGGGGGCTGGTTCAAGTGACTGTTCTACATGTTAATTCATACTACATTCGACATATTGGTAGCATAAGAGGGCTTTTTCCGATGGCTGCTATAAGTTTGGCCCTAATATCTCTTTCACAGCCACGCAGTGTGTTAGTATTGGCCAAGCTCATGGTTTGCGTTCTGCCAGAGAAACCAGAGTTAAAAATAAAACAGCAAATGAGAATTTGGACTTCGGAGCAATCAAAGCATATGGATAGTTCATAGTCGCTCTGCCTTCTCATTTCACGAATAAGCAGTTTGAAGTGAATAAGAGAGTAGCAAGTCTTTTTGTAATTTTGTCCAATAAATATGCCCAAAGAATCCATACAGTGAAGTTGCCCTGCTTTGTTTGATCAGTGCCAGCTCTCCTCCTTCAGCCTAGAACCTGAGAGCTCAGCCAAATACTATGCATTTTTTTTAAAAAAAAATGAAAATACAGAAGACATCTAAAACATGCTTATATCCAAATTGTGTAATTATCAGTTTGTCACCTTGCAAAATAATCAATGTAACTATATTCTATTCCAAACTTTGCATCATGGCACCTCCGTCCTGCAGTGCTCTTTGGGCATCTCCTATTTTCCATCACTAAATATTATGGGAAGACATATTGCTACTGAAATGCTGGTGATTCTTTTAAGATATAGACCAACAGCAAGTCAGCATTTAGGGAACTCCCCCTATATGGTTATTGTTGATATGGGTGATTTGCATATTTGCTGCTGGCCTTTTCTAGTAAGATATGGGTAATTTCAATTAATTAAATACAATGCATAGCTGTTCATTCATCATTAGGTGAAGTTGTCATATAATGCCTTTGTTACATAGAAATTGTTGCATTCAGTGTCAAGTGATGTTGCTGTACGTAATGGAATTTCTAAGAGATCAATCAAACCTTGTTTTAATCTTAAACAAAATAGACCTTGAATCTTCCCTTGGGTTTGCTTGTGCTGTTGTGCACTTGTGCTTCAACGTATATCCTTGCTCGTGCTATACTAAATAGGACAGGACACTAGGCAAATTAGATTGGTGATGTGGCTCTTTACTGCTAACATTGTTGTATATTCAGTATTAAAGAGTTAAAGGCTATATGTTGTAAACTAGCACAATAAAAAAGTAATTATCCGTCGGTAGAAGGTCGGACGGCGATGACTTAAAATAGAACGGTGCTAGGTAAAGGGGCACTGATTGAGGGAGGAATAGATCTAGAATAACCGGTAGGGAACGACTACAACTGAACTTTAGAAACTAGGAACTTGTTTATTCATCTTTGTTTGATTCAAAAAAGTACAATGTCATCCCTTTTACAGGGATAACTTGATTTGACTCCTAAGAAACAATATCTAATTTAAAGAAATAAGTTTCCAAACTAATCAAATCAATCTAATCTTTTATAAAAAAACTAATCGTACATGAATAGTACTACATGCGACAGTAACCGTGCATGGATGAACAATACCGTGGTATCTAAGGGAGAGTTTTTAACGAAGCATAAGAATGGCGTCAGTATCTAAGGGAAAGTGTTATAATATCGGCCCATTAAACCCGACCATATGGACATATTACCTAAACCAAGCCCAATAGAGATTAAGGCCCGACAAGGTCCATGATGCATAGCAATTTAATTTAGTCTCATATTGCTTATTCAATCATGAGAGTAGACCCCTCCGTCTATATAGGGGTAGAGGACTCACACATCACATCTATGAGATATCAATAAAGAGAGAAAGGTTGTGGGGATCACATCTTGTGCTTTCTTCTATTTGTATATTCTTGTTTGGTTGCAACATGGCTACAATTACAACAAAGTTAAATTTATTGTATGAGTTATCTTTAGTACTACCTATTATTAATATGGTGAGGTATTATATTATTGTACATGCCCAGCAAGAAGATTTTTTTGCTACTACCGTTCTTTTATGAAATATGGTGATGATCATTTGGGCTTTTTTTGGTGGCTTATGGTGAAAAATCAGAGTCAATAAAAACATCAGAATGTACAGAGGCTTATTTAGCATAATTAAATTTAAAAAAAATATGTTAGCCAATTATGTATAATACAAACAAATACGGGAAAAAAAGAACCGGCAAAAAAACTCAACAAAAAGCTAAAAGTTCAAAAAAACAAAAATTATAAATAGTGAAAAATAAACCGAAAGCTAAAAACTGAAGCCAAAATGATCATACACAGTTTCTCTTAACGAAGTTACCGTTGAGTATGGATGCAAATGGTCATGCTTGTAGCTTACGGTTACTAATGTTTGCTCCTTGAGAACGCGCACTGCTGCATAAGGGGTGCGAACAACTGAAGCGGGCGGCAACTGGCAACGGAAGCACAGCAGAGCTCAAGGTTGGGCGCCGGCAACGCGCAGGTTGACGGGTTGGTCACCAAGACGAAAGAATTCGGGTCGTGTGTCTGTAGTTTTTTGTTCTTTCTGTTCAAAATTTCGGCTCGATGTCAGTACTCGGTGGGTTGTCCTGTGGGTCGTTTTTGGTCAGAAAGTTGCAGACTCGGTGCGGAGCTTGTTTTAACGCACTTTTATTTTCTGCTTCGCAGTATAATCAAAACTATGCAATAGTTCTATGGTTTCTTTAAAATGAAATCGGTGAGGGGGGAATCCCCTTCTGTTTTTCTCTTTTTTACCGCTAAATATAATGAATTTGAATTTGAAATTTTATGCATAATTAAAATAAGTTTAGAAGTATATGTAGAGATTTTCTCAGAATTTTTCGTAACTTTTTAGTTAGGGTACACTATGAGTGTATTATAAGTTTGAGTGCATAGGGGGTTTGCTCCAAAGAACTTAAGCTTATGATTTTTGACTTTGAATGTTGGTTTTTTTTTCTGAAATTGCACTGCAGCGGCTGTTATCTGTTTTTCATGTCATTCAATTAAAAGAAAATTATAAAATCATTATATCTCACGAGCAATGCAAAAGAAATAATAGAAAAAACTAAAAAACCAAAATTAAAATTCGTTGGGCTCTCAATGATTTCTGATTAAAGGAACGAAATAACCAGATACGTTGCCTGTAAAAACATAGCCGAAAGAACACCGCCCAAGCGTGAAGGCCCACGCGTGCCGAAGAAGGAACCGAGCCACCGCAGCCTCCTTACGCGCGAAGCTTCCCCAAAGGCGCGCCAAACCCAAAAGAGTTCGGCGCAGACGAAGCCGGAAGAAACCGCCGCCATCGCGGAGCGCAAGCCATGAAATTCAAGGCCTTCTTCACCGAAGACGGCATCTCCCTGCTCGACAAGCGTAATCCCCCGCGCGATACACGCCTTTCCCTCCCTCTCCCTCTCCCGCAATTCGTCGAGCACCTCACGCGCGATTCAATGCCGCAGGGTTCCTGCCGGCCATGGACAAGGTGGGCCGCGTCTGCCACGTCTACCTCACGCCCACGCACGCCATGCTCCTCCACAACCTCCTCGGCCCCACGGGCCCCGACGGCGGCGGGCCGCAGTGCGTCGCGCAGTTCGCCAAGGACCTCCTCTTCCGTGAGTACAGCATCTCCTCGCGGAACGGCAACCGCGTCGCCTTCGCCGTCGACGTCGCGCTGCTCCACCGCGCCCTCCGCAGCGCGCTCGCCGTTCACGCCCAATCCCCGGCTGCCGGGGACGCCCCCGCCGCGATTCAGGTGAAGCTTGTCAACAAGCTGCCCGCCGGGTCCCGGTCCGCCGCGCCGTTCCTCACGTTCGAGACCAAGGGCGCCCGCGCGGCCGTCGTGCAGGATGTGCCTATCTCGCGGCCTCTGTCACGCTCCGATGTTGAGCGGTTGCAGGTTGCCCTTGACGCCGCCCAAGAGCTCCCTGAGGTGTTGAACTTTCACATGGCATTTCACGGTTTCTTACCATTAACTAAACCAAAAATGGTCCTATTGTTTAGTTTGATTAACTTTCTTCAGAGTCTAATCTAGCCGTCTAAATGTGAAACGAATTAGTCCAATTGAAATAGGTTCTGGCCATTCCATTTTTGGTGGCGTTATTGTCGTGTTAGATGGAGGAATTAAAATTATGCACCTCTGCATACGGAAGTTTTTAGTCGAATTTGTGAATGACATATTCACATAATTTTATAGTAGTGAAGATAGTTTCGTTATTATAGAATGAACTATGATCCCATTATGTGAAGCACTGGTCCAGTCCATCTAAATTTTATTTTGTTGTACCTTGAGAAAAAAAATATTAAAATATCCATTGCCAGCAAGATACAGGACATGAGGCAATCCATAGTAACAAACTAACAATAGTCCATAAGTGATTACAAAAGTAAAATGTAGAAATAGCAAAGATGCCTTTTGAATAGTTCTTATTTGGAACTACGAACTACAGTTCAGGTGTTCTTTCTGTTGCTGAAATCTTTGTCTTGCTTCTCGTGTACCATGTTAGAATGACTAAGAGCCTGTTTGGGAGAGCTCCACCAGCTTCAGATCCACGAAAAACAGCTCCACTCCACGAAATTTTACCCAAACGCTCCAGCTCCACGAAATCTGGATCCACCAAAATCCTGGATCTGAGGGCCAAATCCATGGATTTCATGGAGCTCCTCAAGGGGTGCTTCACCGTGGAGTTGGGTGGTAATTACCCACCAATGCCACTGGTTACACACCCTATCCCACCAAAAGTGGCCATTCCCACCAAAACCTCAATTTCGTGGATCTGGAGCTGCTGTACAAGCCAAACACTCCATGGTGGGATCCCAGATCCACGGTGGAGCTGCTCCATGGTGGAGCTGCTGCTCCAGATCCACGTTTTCAGTGGTGGAGCTCTCCCAAACAGGCCCTAACTTAGACACGCCTTCTAAGCTTTCTCTGGGGAATTGTGTATTCACTCAGAGAGGGTCTATATTGTTTCTGAACTTAATAACATGTGCCTAAACTTATCTTCTACTTGGATGATTCTCCTTGCTAGAAGGAATTTATCCTATTTTTGTTTAGCTATTAGTAGTCCTTATGGGTGTCGATACTTGGTGGGTGTTCTTTCTGCAGACCCTAGTCCAAGTTCCAGATCTGCCACAGTTACAAAGCTTGGTGGATCGTCTCAAAAATGTCGGCGATCTGCTGACTGTAGCTGTTACCCAATACGGTGATCTCCATCTACAAGTTTCCACTTCTCTTGTTACTGTAGGTTCAGAATTCAGGAAGCTTCGGATTCTGGGCATTCGGGGTAAGCTATGGCTGCTGGGAGTTGTAATCAGCAATTCAGCATTAGCTGCCTTACATTCTAAACCAGGTGTTGTTATTGTTCAAATTTTGTCCACATTTTTATACAAATGTTTTATGTTTCAGCGAATGCACCTGTTGGTGATCAAAATTTGAGTGCTTCCACTCGTATGGATATGGCAGTAGAGAGAGGGGAAGCTCTCTCAGTGGTATTTCTCCTAAGCTCCATTTATTTTATTTGTTGTTTTCTTCTTTTGCATGTCAGCTGTTCACAAGTTTCTGTCTTTCTATGTTTTTACAGCAAGTGAATATGAAGCACCTAGTTAAGAGTCTACAATGTCATTTGGCCAAGCCAGATTGTACCTTCTATGGTATGCTTTTTTGGCTATTTCTTTTAATCTCGGTGACAAATGTTCTAAATTTTGTGTTGAACTATCACTTTTTCCCTAAACATTGCCCTGTTTTGTTCGAATAGGTATTGCTCCTCGTGGTGCTTGCTTGACAGTGATATTCCAGTATTTCATTCCAGGAACTAGATTGACAGACAAATCCATTAGCTTCTACTGCAGGCTTCCAGTCCTCGACCCTGGCACCAGTTAAATATATGACAGCATGGTACTTACTGGCTTGCTTCAGATATCAGCAAAACATTATCAGCTTAGCTGCTGTATCTTCTGTTCTCCTATCTTATGACTTGTTTACGGTTTCAATATTTATTAGCCCTGTTCTTTGTGCTTTTGGTTTCTATCTTTTGACTTCTTCGAAAATTGAAACAAACGAGGTGATTTCTTGAAGTGGATTCTTCAAACAGACTCTTGAGTCCAAAACCATGTGCGCCGTTTGTGTCGGCGTCTTCGTCGTCCGCTGTTGTCTGGAAAAACGCAAACAAAAGCTATTAACCGCAGCCCAAAAGAACACGCTTGCAATGATCTGCTAATTTATGTGAAAAAATGGCGAAATCAAATTGTGAATGGTTGTCCTGGTGGATGTGTTAGTTTCTTTTTCCAGAATACCACTTTCCAGCACCCTTTTTCCATTTCGACACTTGTTAATTTTGATTGCTTGTCCAAATCGGCATTTCACAATTCTGTTCCGTTCTGACCTGTTGGATGATCCCTATCAAGGCAACTGCTAAGAAAGGTAACTGTTGCAATAAGCGTGCACATGGCTGGGAAAGAGTAACTAAATTTAGCTAGTACTTCACACAAATTTAGAACATCAGACTGAATTGGAACTGCACAAAGCCCAACAAAATCCAGCTGGCCCTGCAATTAGGCAATGCTTGATATAGTGATTAAAACTTTTGGGATAGCTCTTATGCAAGATCTGCAAATCCAGTCTTTTTAATATCATGGGATCTATTTCATGACTAACTATTCCTTCAGACCTCTAAAATCCAGATCTCACACCTTTGGTTCCATCCGGCGGTGGTGGGATCATCCTGAAGCCAGGTGTGCCATGGAAAGCTCTAGCCACATTGATGATGCTTGTCACTTGGTAAATCTAGAAAGAATGGAGTTCCTGTATTTTTCGTTTAGTGTTGTCCTCTTCCACGTCCCTGATCGTCAAGATTAAGGATAAGACTCTTAACCTAGATTCTAGCGGGGGTTAAGAGTCTAGCGGAGCTAGTACCTGTAACACCTTAATTCCTGACCTGAGGGTGCGGCTGGTTTTGGCCAGGCGCTCCCATCCACTTTTTTACTGTATATAATTTTTCCTCTCTCCTATTAATACAAGGCAGTTCAAAAAAAATTCCAGATCTCTCTAAAATGATACGAAGCATTTGCAGACCTTGTATTTGGTGGCATCCTGCACCGACGTGTAGTAAGATTTAAAGCCTGTTGGTTCTTACGGATAGGAGTAACTTTGCGCATGGCCTACCATTACTGTTATGAGACCTTATATGCAAGATTTGCAAGTTCAAACTTCAAACAATTCAATGCTATATCCCTAAAAAAAATATGTTCAATGTTATTGGAATCTGTTTCATGACAGTTTTGTCAGATCCCGAGTAGGAATCTGACCGAAATGGACCAATTTGGACAAGTTTATTCCTGCTTCAAAGCCCTACACGCCACTATTGGCTTCTGGTGCTCCTCATGCGACCCTCCGGCGTGCTGAAGAGTATTAGCATAAACAAGTGTTAGGACACAATATGATAATGATACACGCATGTATTTATCAGAAATTCAGAATGCTAATTGCATGCATTAGCTCTGGCCGTTGAGGATCAACTACAGCTCATTTCGGCTGAATTTTTGACTTTTGGTTTATTTTTCACTATTTCTAAATTTTGTCTTTTTCTTGTTTTTTTTAGCTTTTTTAAAGATTTTTTACCTATTCTTTTTTTCGTATTCATTTGCATTATCTATAATGGGTTAATGTATTTTTTCTATTTTTAAATTTGTTTAAATTTAGTTATGTCAAATAAGTCATCATCAGTTACAGTATAATTTTAGTCAGTTACAGTATAATTTCGGCCATCAGCCAGTTTATTTCAACTTAATCGAGCGGCACCTAATGCTAAGAAAGATGCACATACCTGCACATGCTCAAACGTTTGAATCAAGTCTAAGTAGGTTTAAATTATCCTTCAAAAAGGAGTAAATGCACCTGGCACGTCTAGAACTACTGAGGAAATGTGAGCTCTCACAAGTTGAGTTTCATGCACCAAAAAGCTTAGGCATTTCTATTCTTGGTACTTACAGACTTAAATTCTATGGGATATTTCTGCAAGACCCGCTCAATATTTTTAGCTTGGAAGGAGATCAATTTACATTTTAGCTGAAAACAGTGAGAAGAAACTAAAAGTTTAAACTTTTTTTTTTGAAGAACCTTATCAGAAAATGAATCTGGATATATGTCCATATCCTCCTGGATAGATTTTTTTATGAGCACATGCCTGAAACCTGCTCTCGACTCTCGCCAACCTACTGCATTTGCTCTGACAAACGTCTCCCTGCATGACACATGACATCACGTACAAATTCTCTGTTGCTATTTACTGTTCCCTTCTTGCTTCTTTACAACCGTGACATTTAAGAAGGCTCTCAATTAAGTTAAAAATCATTTGGAACACATTAATTTCTAATTTCGATTTATTTAGTGTTTAGTTTTTTTATCTTTATTATTTTGCTTTGACCGTGATGATACGATGGTTTTTTTTCTTATTTTTTAATTTTTTTAATTGAATGGCTCAGAAAAACTAATAACAGTTACAGTGTAATTTTAACTAAAAGTCAACAGTCAAAGCCATAAGATAGAAATCTTAAACTCTTTGAAGCGGGTCCTAAATGACTATCATACCTATGGTTTATGACTTCTCACATAAATAGGTGGGATAATTTCTTTATTGCCGTTTTGAAGTGGTTTATTGACTTATTGATATTTGGTTTATTTACACAAGCGTTCGTACTAGACTTAAAAGTCATCAACTATAGCCGAAAAAAATGTCTATCTGACCGACACCACTATGGAGTATTTTTTTCTCATCTATGGCAAAAGCTTGGTTAAGTGTTTCCCCATTTTGACTGTCAGAAAATGCAAAAACACAATACTTTCATCTGCGATGACCTTCTGCTGTTATCTGCATTCCAGAAAGGAAGTAGGTGGTCTGGGACAAATTTAGAGGAAAGCAGCAGAGTGGCAATTATTAGCAATGATAGATTATTAGCATGGATATATACAGGCTTTGAACCCGTGCACCATGAGTCTTCCTGTACACGCGTGCTGTACTAACGTCCTGCTCCATGATAGTTCGCGGTGCTACTCTCTGCGCTGGGTTGGTAGTCTAGAGGTATTTAAGTGTTTTTTTTATGATTTAAAGTACTTATATTTTTTAGAGTATATATGGAAGAAAAATCTGAGTGCTCTGAGTAAAAAATATTTGATTTTTTAGAAGGTGTCTAGGGGAATTCAAGTATTTTTTTGTTCAAAGTACTTACATTTTTTTTAGAGAAGTTGCATATATGAGAGAAAAATCTGAGTGTTCTAAGTCAAAAAACACTCAAGTGTTGTTTAACAATTTTCATTTTCTTTTTGGTCTATGACTTATGATTTATCTTGAATAAATAAATAAGATTATTTTTGCTAATTTTTTTAAAGTAATTTATTGGGACAGTCTGTTTGAAGTGGTTTATCGGATTCGGTTTGTTTGTACAAGCGCTCATATTAGGATAAAAAAATCATTAACTATAATTATAAGCCATCAATTGTGATCCAAAAAAAATATGACCATTAAGTTTGGCCAGTAACTATTACTCTAGTATGTTTTTTTTTAAAAAAACGAAGGGCCGATTGCTACAAACACAACTTTTAGGGTTCCATGTGGAATGCTTGAAAAAGTTTTTACCGTCTTTAGAAGGCACCGATATTTTACTATAAAATTACATATAAATTATTAGTATCAAGAGGGTCGGTATCTTCTAGTAATTTCTGGTAACTTTTTAAGGAGGGTAAAAACTCATGTATGAAACCTGTCAATCTATCTAATCACAGTTATTGTATTGATCTTGTTGTTCACTGCGAGTGGGGCCTTCATTATTCCTTCAATACTTGCTTCAGTAATCTGCAGGCGAGCAGAATCAGATATGCAGTGACAGAACCTGTGGTTCCTTCAATGTGATGATACAGTGCAGTGCAGTCATCTGAGTAGTGCTTTTCGGCCTTCAGTGCTCCAACTATTTCTTTGTCTATTACTACTGCCTTTCAAGAGAACAATAAATTCCGGACCACCAGTTCTGTGTCACTGCATCTCTGATGCCATTGTGCACACATTACATGTATGTATATACCTGTACTCAAATCAGTTTCAGCTTCAAAACGTATAAATACCAGTTTCTCTGATCTTAGATGCATATTACACCAAGAACCTGCAAGAAATGGCCTATTTCTGCTGCCCAACAACCAGCTTAATTATCTTGTAGCTTTAGTTAGGACCAAGCTCCGGATCCACAACATAGCCTCTCAGAGAAGGCGTCTTGCCGATGGCAGGTTCCTTCTTCTGAAGCCTTTTCCTCGCAATGTACCCCCGAATCCATGGCAACACGTCCTCGTTTACCTTGATCATGAGGAAGAACAAGATGCGGTAGATGAAGATCATGCTGAAAATGACTGACAGATCGATCCACTGTGACCGGTTCACGTTGATCTGAAAGATGTACTTCATTATGAATTCCCCAGGGATTTTCGGTTGGTCTGGGTACTGGTTGTCGAATACGAGACCTTTGAAGTCATTCTGGCATTGGCCCTGTTAGATGAATACGGTTAGATGTCAAGTTTCAGACTGAAATTTAGTGTGTTGCTATAGTCGAGAGTGGAACCAAATTTACCTGCAGTGCCCAGTAATGGAAACTGATGTACTGCATGGGGTATCTCCAAACAGGCTTCGGGATGTCGTACGGAAGTCTGAAGAATCCAGAGACGAGCATAAATACTCCCTGTCAAGGAAAATTGTGAGACAATTTCTTCTTGCTGAGCTCAGAAGCCGGAAAGAAAAATCATGGGAAGTGCATCTACACTACACTTCTTTTGTGGGGCATTAATATAACATAGTAACTAAAAAATGGGATCAGTAATAACCAATATTCTGCAGTACCTACTAAAACAAACAAGTTTTTTAATTATCTCATGCTGTCTTAAAACTATGCTGAAATTATACCGCAATGCTGGTCAGTATATAGTAAAGCTGCAATGCAGTTCAGTACGTATTTATTTGTCGAACTTGATGATTTATTGGATCAGTACATTTTACCTAAGTCTTTTGATGTATTAAGAGTCCCAGAAAACCTTTCCAAGTTTCGGAAGTTCTCGCATTGATGAAACCAGGACCATTTTGTGCCGTATAAAATGCAGGCCTAACAATTGTACCAAACAGAAAAAACAGGCTTCCTTTTTTTCCTTTGATTAAGAAAGGTGCTTTAATCCTGTCTGAAGAGAACTGTACTAGATTTAAAGCAATTAAGTTGTAATTAACATGTGGATATAGCCATCCGTAACCACCATTTTTTTAAGATGAAGACATAAAATGCTATAATATTTGAACACATACAACTATAGATGAGATACTAGGTGTACAGGAAACCAAATGAAAAAATGGGTAAAAACGTACCTGAATTCCAGCTCCTATGATGATACCCATGAGGAAATTGGGAATGACACTTGCAATGGCCATCATCAAGCTCTCGACCACGGTGACGCTGGCGTAGAGGTTCAGGACGAAGAAGATGTAGTGCGAGAAACCGGGGTGAAGGCGTACCATGAAGTAGCATATGGTTCCGGACAAGAAGCATATCAGAATCAGGAATGGTAGCGCCGAGATGGTGTTGCTGATGACAAACGCGGCGACACCGTAGTGCCCGTTCAGCCGCTCCCGCTGGAAAACCTGTGTGAACGAATCAATGGACAGGTGAGCAAATTTTAAGTAGCATTTCCAACTTCCAGATGAAATGATATGTTCTGAAATTTCACCTTCATTTCTTCCACGAACGAAGGGAATCCTCCTATGGACATGAACGTTACGAATCCAAAGACGAATGCGGAACAGGAAACTCTGGCCTGTAGAGAACATGGAGTAAATGCATTAAAACTAGTCATTGGTTCAATGCCACTGCTCATGTGACTATATGTTATTACACATTGATAACATCCTGGTCCTAAGAAACGCTAGCTGATC
The DNA here is from genome assembly GCA_036346575.1 of Dendrocalamus sinicus. Taxonomy (NCBI): domain Eukaryota; kingdom Viridiplantae; phylum Streptophyta; class Magnoliopsida; order Poales; family Poaceae; genus Dendrocalamus; species Dendrocalamus sinicus. The sequence goes on from CM070650.1 coordinate 11,926,375, forward strand.
AATTCCTTCATGCTTACCAGGATGGATTGGTATTTGGTGCCGACGTCCAGGTAGATTGTGCCAATGCAGACGGTCACGAGGAGATAAATCACGAGCCTGAGCCAGTAATACCCGAAGTCCCGTGACATGTTGATGAATGAGCGCTTGGTCAGGGTACCAGCCTGCATCAAGAAGCTGGCCTGGCTGCCACCTGAACCCAGCAGTGTTCCTTTCTGCAGCAAATATCATAGGTATTTCTTCTGGTCATTTCCTTTCCCGGATGCAGTCTTAATTATGTGGACACAAACAATAGAGAGAGATCAATATATGTTTCGTTTTGGGACTCTGAGAGAACGTACGATTCGTGAGATGTCATTAACTTTCTCCCTAGCAGCGTGGTAGTACTGAGACCTGCTGTAGGATGCAACCAACTTCCTGATGGCTTCTGATGTGGTCATCCTATCCAGGGGATCGTCAGACCTGTCGGCCTTTATGAATGTGTCAAAATTAGATCATTTGCAGAACAAGTTGGCAAAGTTTATGAATTGTCAGGCCATCGATCGATCCGGTTCTTTCTTACCCTTGCTTTCAGTGATCCTTTCAGGGTGGCCTTCACCTTGTCGAAGTCGGAATTCACGCACCTCAGGAAATGATCCGACGGATTCCTCAGAGGCGGGCATGGGAAACCAACTTGGGCAAAGAACTGCAAGTACAAGTAGGCATCGTTAAGCCAATCGTGGTGCTCGTTTGTATTGTAGAAGCGTGCATGATTAACTAATCCATCCATCTCGCTTTCTGCAGATAACTCTGCAAGGGATTTAATTACCTCACATGCTTGCGACGCTTGGCCGAAGTAGATGGTTTTGCCCCCGGACAGCAGGAAGAGCATGTCGAACAGCTCGAAGACCTCGCTGCTGGGCTGGTGGATGGAGGCAATCACTGTCCTCCCGTCCCTGGCCAGGCCCCGCAGCGTCTGCGTCACGAAGAACGCCGACGAACTGCCCAACCACACACACACGGCAACTCGCCATCAATTAACTCCCCAACCGCGCAGCTAGCGTCTCGCCGGACGGGCGACGCGAAAGACGTCGACTTGTATCTATGGTACTAGTGATGTGCGGTAATTGTTGTCTGAGACGCGCGCGTGCGTACCTGTCGAGGCCGCTGGTGGGCTCGTCGAGGAAGAGGAGGCGGGGGCGCATGAGGAGCTCGAGGGCGATGCTGACGCGGCGCTTCTCGCCGCCGCTGACGCCGCGGAGGTGCCAGTTGCCGATGACCGTGTCGGCGCAGTCCTGGAGGCCCATCTCCACGATGGTGCCCTCCACCAGCGCGCGCTTGTCCTCGCGCGGCATCTTGTCCGGCAGCCGCAGCAGCGCCGAGTACTCGATCGTCTCGCGCACCGTCAGCGTCCCGATCAGGTTGTCGTCCTGCGTCACGTACGCCTGCATGCGCCAAAACACACGCACACACCGTATAACACTTTCTGCTTCAACTACTGCTGCTAGTATTATCTTCAGAACGTCACTACAGTCTGTATGCAAAGTGTACCACGCAAGTATAACATGCTGTCTTGCATGCTTCGATCGTTCAGGGAAAAAAACAAGCATGGGATCTGTAATCTGTTCATGTTGGGACGATCCAAAAAGTAGTATTTTGGTGGTATCGTTGCAGCTAAAGTAGTGGTACGGGAAGTCGGCTGTAAGGCATATATATATATATATATATATATATATATATATATATATATATATATATATATATATATATATATATATATATATATATATATATATATATATATATATATATATATATATATATATATATATATATATATATATATATATATATATATATAGGAAAATTACATAAGGCACCATGGTGCCTAGGCACCAACATCGATACACGTGTATGATTGATAATTTTTTGAGTTTGGGTATGAAAATGTTTTATACCCTTGATATATTTATGGTAAGTAAGTTTTGAACTCGGTTCAAATTAGTTTGAACTACTTTTGAGTTCAATGCAACTACAGATGAGTATATACCATAAAAATAGTTCAAACTAATTAAACTGAAGTTGAATTTAAATTTTTGAGTTTGACATCTCAAATATACTTTTTATGGGTATATGAAGATACCACATCAAACGTTACGAATCTAAAGCAAATCAACGGGTATTGATATTGGTGCCTAGGCACCATGGTGCATGAAACACTCGTCCTATATATATATATATATATATATATATATATATATATATATATATATATATATATATGATGAGTGTTTCATGCACCATGGTGCCTAGGCACCAATATCAATACCCGTTGATTTGCTTCGAGATTCGCAACGTTTGATGTGAGTATCTTTATATACCAATAAAAAAGTATATTTGAGATGTCAAACTCCGAAAAAATTTAAATTCAACTTCAGTTTAATTAGTTTGAACTATTTTTATGGTATATACTCACTGTAGTTGCATTGAACTCAAAAGTAGTTCAAACTAATTTGAACTGAGTTCAAAACTTACTTACCATAAATATATCAAGGGTATAAAACATTTTCATACCTAAACTCAAAAAAATTATCAATCATACACGTGTATCGAATGTTGGTGCATAGGCACCATGGTGCCTTATGTAATTTTCCTATATATATATATATATATATATATAGGAAAAATAATTTTTACTCCCGGGTGTAATTACACCCACCTCTAATATACCACCTAAACAAACTTGAAATACTCCTTTCTCACTTTAGATATACTCATATACTAATTATAAGATATTCTAATGTGAACTACATGAAAAAATGGCAAGGGAGTCCATAGTTTTTAGCGTATTTTGTAAATACCTTTATATACGTACATAAAAAGGAGTATGTTGAAAAAAATGTACATACCACCTCTGAAAAATTGTTCATACCACCTATATAGTCTTAAATACTCATATACTACATGTACATACTCCTCGTTACGCGAGATACTCCCTACATTATGAGATACGGTATAGGGTGTAATTACACCCGGGTGTAGAAAAGACGCTTCACATATATATATATATATATATATATATATATATAGGACGAGTGTTTCATGCACCATGGTGCCTAGGCACCAATATCAATACCCGTTGATTTGCTTCGAGATTCGCAACGTTTGATGTGGGTATCTTCATATACCCATAAAAAAGTATATTTGAGATGTCAAACTCCGAAAAAATTTAAATTCAACTTCAGTTTAATTAGTTTGAACTATTTTTATGGTATATACTCACTGTAGTTGCATTGAACTCAAAAGTAGTTCAAACTAATTTGAACTGAGTTCAAAACTTACTTACCATAAATATATCAAGGGTATAAAACATTTTCATACCCAAACTCAAAAAATTATCAATCATACACGTGTATCGGATGTTGGTGCCTAGGCACCATGGTGCCTTATGTAATTTTTTATATATATATATATATATATATATATATATATATATATATATATATATATATATATATATATATATATATATATATATATATATATATATATATATATATATATATTTCAGATTTTCAGACGAGAAACAGACTTCTTTTCATGATGAGAGAACCTGGCACTCAGTTACTGACTGCAAGAATCTACCGTAAAACGACCAAATATTACCCAAATTTATCAAGTATAAACTAGGTGGTTTGCAAATACGGGAAGGGGTCCCGTCCCGTATAATTGGTGGTATAGGACAGACGCAGACGCTACAGCTGAACTGTGCATATCATCATCATGGCTTTTTTTTTGGCCGGGTTTACCCGTGACCTCCGGTAGAAATTCAAACCGGCTCCGAAAAATTCATTTTGCATGAATTTTATCAAATTTAGAAGGAATTTTTTAACAAAATTTGTTTAAAAATTTTTGAACGATATTTTTCAACCGATTTTTGGTTAGTTATCGCCGATAACCGACCAGTATGAATTAAAATTTTAAATTTCATTTGAATTTTTGTACCGAATTTATCAAAAAAACCGATAACGGGTAAACTGGACTTACCGGTCCCCTCTGGTTAAAAATAAAAACCGGTAAAAAAAACCATGATCATCGTAAATTCGCAAATCGCAACAGGATCGCGATAACAAATCCAACTGTCTGTGGCCTTCTATTTTTCTTCTGAAATCAGAATGATAATTTTGCCCTTCAAAAAGAGAAGAACAACGTTGCGTACGAAATATATACGAGTGAATTGAAAGGAGTACGTATGATCGACAAACCAGAGCGATCGAATTAATTGTTGTACCCAACTACTACACATTATGTTCTTGTAGGGATAGATAGCCATATACTGATATACATGTATGTACAGCTTTCACCATCTGGAACAGATGCGAAATAAACTAGCCGTATCAAGAAGTGAACGCGCGCGTACGCCGTGGAGTTGATGGTGTCAATAATTACAGCGTGCAACGGTGTAAACCCGTCGATCGAACAGTAGACGTCTACTCGAAACGAAATTTAAGCCACTTGATGTAGTAGTGTTATGCACACCATCGAACAAATTAAACTTCACTATGTTCTGAAATGGCATGAATACTTATGGATGACTGAACTAATGAACTTGCCTAAGAAACCGTGGTACGTATATATATATGGATGTGAAAGCAACAGTTTAATGCCAAAAAATGGTGACTTTGTTTGCATAAAACAAGGGAAGCAAGCAAGGAAGAAGACAGGTAGGAAGATGTATGTGTGTACCGCGGCACCGAAGGAGAGCTTGGCCTTGCGGCCGTTGAGGAGGACGTTGCCCGATAGGAAGGCGTTGGCGGCGAGGCGGCCGGCGAGGGAGTCGAGGAGGGTGGACTTGCCGGAACCGGATGGCCCCATGAGCGCGGTGAGCGTGCCTGGCTCGGCGTAGCCGGTGAGCTCGTCGAGCACGGTCTGCGTCTTGCCGGGGCCGAGCGCCACGGTGACCGAGAGGTCCTTCCACGTCAGCCTCACCGACACGTCACCGATGAGCGCGGCCGCTCCGGGCAGCGCCTTGCTGTCCCGCCACAGCGTCTCGCTGAGCGGGCTCAGCCCCACCACCATGGCGCCGTCGGCCGACGACGCCGTGGCGGCGTTGGCCTGCAGCTCCACCATGACCTGCCCGGCCGCCGTCCTCCTCGTCTCCTCTCCTCCTCTCATGGAGCTCTCCTGGGACGGAGAGGGAGAGATCGGTCGGTGCGATGCGAGGGCAAGCTAGAGAGATGGGAGTTGTTTAGCTAGGGAGGAGGGGCAGCGAGGCAGGAGTCTTAAAGGCGGAAAGCATGCATGCATAATAAAGGAGGGGAGTTAATGGATGGATGGAGCAATCAGAGAGCAGCGATGGGAGGCCAGGCTTTGGCTGGCCGCTCAGGCCCTACTCGGTCACTACTGTTCAACAGAGTACTACTCATCCACTGGAGCTCGAGGAGTAGTACTGCTCTGCTCTGTATAGTAAAGCATCTTTCTCAAATACTACAGTGTTGTATATCCCACATGTCTTTGTTCGGGATTACTGGTTTTTCAGTGTCTTGTGTTAGAATTGGTAATGCTACCGGTACTTGTAACATGGCATAGAATATATATATATATATATATATATATATATATATATATATATATATATATATATATATATATATATATATATATATATATATATATATATATATTGGCCACTTTTTCTTTCTTTATCAACTTAAGCTTTTAGATAAATTGACTTAATAGTTACAATTAGTGTATTTTACTGTGCTCCACGGTTTTGTATATTAGTATGTGTTTATGAATCTAATGTACTTTATATAAGATCCTTGTTGGGGGACTCAAAAATTTATATCATAAGACGGTCTAAAAAAGAACATTCTCATGATGATCCCTTGTGTGCATGTGCTTCAAAATGGTTTCCTTCGGAAGACATGGTATAGTTAAGATATGGATATAGGCATGCATAAAACTGACTACTCCCTCAATCCCGCAATATAAGTTTTTATTTTTGAAAAGTGTCGTCTCACAATATAAATCTATTGCAAAGATGAAAGATGTAGTTATTATAATATTTTCATCATATATCTCTACTTTAATGCTGAAAAAACTAAGCGAGCAGTTGTAGTATATCATTTAATAGGAGTGTGCATAATCTAATGGTACTATTTTTTAAAAAAATTTAATATCTCTTTGATATGTACGTATACTAAAAACTAAGCTTTTAGATAAATTGATTGTTGCATGCAACGTAATAGTTACAATTAGTGTATTTTACTGTGCTCCACGGTTTTGTATATTAGTATATGTTTATGAATCTAATGTACTTTATATAAGATCCTTGTTGGGGGACTCAAAAATTTATATCATAAGACGGTCTAAAAAGAACATTCTCATGATGATCCCTTGTGTGCATGTGCTTCAAAATGGTTTCCTTCGGAAGACATGGTATAGTTAAGATATGGATATAGGCATGCATAAAACTGACTACTCCCTCAATCCTGCAATATAAGTTTTTATTTTTGAAAAGCATCGTTTCACAATATAAATCTATTGCAAAGATGAAAGATGTAGTTATTATAATATTTTCACCATATATCTTTACTTTAATACTGAAAAAAATAAACGAATAGTTGTAGTATATCATTTAATAAAAAAAATTAATATCTCTTTGATATGTACGTATGATGGACTTTGGACTTGTATTACTGGACAGAGGGAGTACTTGGTTTTTTTTCCCTATCCCATTGCAAGTGTGCTGACATGGAACAACACTGGGAGGGAGTACTTAGTATTTTTTTCCCCTATACCATTGCAAGTGTGTGCTGACATGGAACAACACTGGGAGTCTGGGAGGGAGTACTTAGTATTTTTTTCCCTATACCATTGCAAGTGTGCTGACATGGAACAACACTGGTATATATTCTGTGGTCACCGTGGACGCAATGCCAAATCACAAGTCGTGCGTGGATTTGCACAGAACCGTACATGGTTAATGGTTATCTCATGACGTCCCGGGGCATGAGTGTACATGGAGGTTACACTTAAAAGCGGGTACGTGTTGACGAAGTAGAACGGGGGCAAGGGAAGTCAAGGACTCAATGGTCTGGCCAAGCAAAAACACGTTACGGCGTGATACAGTCCACAAACCACGTGAAGAGAGGAGATGAGATCCAGTTGCATTAATAGGGTGCTGGTTAGTGGTAATCGTTGGTGTTGTACTTAATTTTATTACCTGCCTGGCGGCCTGCCTCGATCCCTTCATTCCCATAATTCTTGGTTTCCTTCAAGATTCATTCATTCAATCGTCCCGTCTTTACATCCCGCACATTTCGACTTCAGATTCTGACTTATTTTTAACTATTTATAAATTTTGTCTTTTTTTAAACTTTTAGTTTTTTAAGCTTTTTACCGGTTCTTTTTCCCTATATTTGTTTGCGTTATCCGTATTGAGCTAGTATATTTTTTAATTTTTTAAATTTAATTACGCGAAATAAGCATCTTCAGCTACAGTAAAATTTCAACCGCTACAATACAATTTTAGTCATAAGGCACAGTTTTTTTAACCCAACCAAACGGGACGTAGACTTGCTTTCTGGACCAGCGGATGCAGACGAGCGAACCATAGTATAGAACTGATGCAGACAAGCGAACCATAGTATAGTATTGCTTGGATCGAGTAGTATTTGGTGTGATGTACTCTGATAAACCTGATCGAGCATATGCCAAATAGGAGTATATACGCAGGATTAATAGTCCATGATTGTATCTACTATCTAGGAGTGTTTATTTTTACGGTTTGTTGCAATATTTCAGTACTTGTAATGCTTGGATGGTATATCCTGATAAATGATGAAAAAGCCACGTTTAACTGTATCCAACTAAAGATACGTGGCACGTACGTCCCAATAATTTTACTCGATCGACGTTCCCTGAATGATGAAAGGAGTCGAAGGACACGGCCGCTAGCTGAAACAGTGCAACGTCAAATTAGCCGATTAAACTTGAGGGCCGCGTGAAAGCTCCAGGAATACCTACGATAAACCATTATCAATATATGTTAAATTAAAATTTGAATTTATGAAATATTTAGATTTCTAGTCTGCTGGTTTCAACCTCAAACGATCAAGACTGGCTTTGTTGAGCGGTCTGATCAGCGCAACCGGTCTAACCAGTTAGTAGGTGGCAGTCAGACCGGCCATATGTAGTGGTTGAACTGGAGCGCGTGGCAGTCAGACTGGCTAGTCTGAATTTTGCTGGGAGTTCTAAATTTTGGAATTTGATCGTGGATCGAGTTGAATTGCCCTAGATCAGTGCATTTATGTTGCCCTAGCTAACGTGGGTGAAATTATGATGAACTTGTGCTCTGTAACGATTTCTTGATCTTAGAATATGCAGGGAAGTTTGGAGTCAACTATGGTCACGGTGAGGATCATGACTACGCTCATGAAGAAGCCAAGGTCCAGAATGGCACAAGAAAGGTAAGAAATATTGAAGGGAAGATTCGAGCAATAGGTTGTACCAAGTGACTTGGTTAGTTTAATTGAGGTGTGGTCCGGTGAAAACAAAACGAGAGCGATTTACCGATGTATGGTAAGACATTAGCGCACCCATATGTGGCAAGCATAATGATTTATTACAACAAAAGAAGAAGAAGACCGAGTCAACATGAGGGTATTTGGGTAGTTGACCAAATACCAAAAATTTGTTGGATCAAAACCAATGCGCTTGGAAAAGCGATTTAAGTTAAGAAGATGCTGAGAATATCAACTGGATCAAAAGCTAATGACTTAGCGAATTCGAGGTTATGTGTGTTTGAAAACCGTGCATGAGTTAAGTGTGAGCGTAAAACTCATGTTGTATGGGGTTAATGGGTTTTCCTCAATTGTGTTAGTGGATAGTATCCATTAGGATAGGCTAGTTGCTCATTTATTTAATGATATTAGGAATGAAAGCTTCCAAGTCAACCATTCCAACTATTTCATTTTTGAGTTCTAGGGTTAAGATTTGAGAGAGAAGAGTGGGGGTCGTGGTGTGCTCTCTTGTCCGTCTTATAAAGTGACTATGAAAATTTCATCTTCAAGTAGTAATAAATCAACTTTGTTAATCTCTTATGAAGTGTTCTTGTTTTGATTGATTTTCTCCCGTTCTTGATGGTTCTTTGCTTCTTCCCTCTCCTTTACCTTTATACGTGTCAAGGACGTATAAGTGATGGAGATAACTCAGATCAAATCCTATCCATCTAGTCACTGTGATTTGTAAGATTTCAAAGTTACCTAAGTCTTGCTTAATTTGAAGCCTTTCTTGAGGTATCTTGATATGAAGTATTTAGCTTCAATTCTTTGGATAGTCGTACTTACTGGATATGTGAGAACTTATCTGGAGCCATCTTGACCGTCCTTAAACCACGAGTAAATTGGTTCTCAAATTTTTAATATTTGTCCAATTTTGATGCAATCTTACATGTTTGAGAAAATGTTAGAATTTTGGTCAAGATCCATGTGATTCATAAAGGAAATATTTTCCTGGAATCCTCAGGAAGGTGTGCACATAGTTTCTAATCTTTTGGACATAGATTTTGAAGTTTGTATCAAATTTGATTTTGCCTTAGGCTGATTTTTTGTTATAGGAATAGGAAAGCAGTCATACTGCTTCTAGGCCCAGTCAGACCAACGATTTGGCTGGTCAGACCACACCTTCAGTGACAGTTAGACTAGTTATGTGGTGAATTTGTGAGTCCTCACGGTTTTGGATTATTGTTTGGATTTAGTATGTCAAATATGATCTCGCTGTTTTAGATTATTGTTTGGATTTAGTATGTCAAATATGATCTCCGTTGCTCTTTAGCTACTGGAGTGAGAGATTTCTAAATACTTAGAATTTTTTTTGGGAAGAAATAATTCACTTTTCTTCCGTTGGCATTGCCGGTTCTACAAAACTCTCGAGCGGTCGGTGTGCTATCTGCCACCAACACCAGAGATCATCGATCTTGGATGGCAAGTTAACAATAGAAGAGAGGATTTGCCTCCAACTTCTGCCATGCATTGCTGGCCCAACCGGCGGCTAGCCAGCTACTAGCAGCTGCGTTGGTTCTCTTCCTAGTCAAATTCGTTTCGCCTTTGGCCGCAGCAACGTTCAGGCGGCAAGCGTCACCGCCGGCTGCTGCATCCTAAACGCCGTTCAAATTAGTCGGCGTCTCACTGTTAGTTTGCAACAATGAAGCGCGTGGCGAGTCGGCAGTACCATGCCGTCACAGCATCAAGCCCATTTGGTAATAAAGCTTCCAAAACAATCTCTCATCTCTGAGCATATTCTTTTCAGTTTCTAAAAACTACTTTTTAATTTTTTTTTACAGTAACTAGCTTTTAAACGGAATATCTTTTTAAGATAGGATCTATTAGCTAATTATAGTACATACTATACCGACTTCATTTATATCGGTAAAAACTGTACGCGAGTTTCTGTTATTCTGTAATCCCTCGTACGAACAACCAAAAAACCACAAACCGCAACTAAAAACAATAAATTTCATCTAAAAAGAACATGCCCTGAGAGTTAAGACCTCACCTACCAGCCTCCCAACAAGACGACGGTCAACGTTGGACCGCCTTCTGTCCGAGTACTCAACAGTACTCCGCATCAAACAGAGTTAATGACGTCGGGATCGAGCCGAGCCGCCGAGGTGGAAACCTCGGCGCATGGCCACTGCATCTGCACGCGCGCAGGTAGCGTTGTTAGTTGAGGCACTCCTCTCCGCTCGAAATCGTTGGACGTCAATTTTGGCCGAGCAAACCTCGGTGCAGGTCCAACCGCGCGCTATATCCCCCAACCCCACGCCCAGCTGCACCCATCCTCTCAAGAGATGCGGAACCGCGCGCGACGGCGATGCGTACGTCCGCCGCGGGGCCGAATGGCCGGTCGAGCAATGGCCGAGTGGACACTAGAGCCGCATGGGTCGCTGAATAATTGCATGATATATAGGGTCTGTTTGGTTCGACTGCGACTTTTGGTTTTTAGATGAAATTTTTGAATTTTAGCTGTTTACGACAGAGATTACGAAGAGATAGATATTCGCTTGTGATTTTGGTTAATATAGATGTTAGATTTTTAATGTGTACTACAATTAGTTTCGGTCGAAAAGTTATATACTATTCAAAAATCGTTAGTTTCGGTCGAAAAGAACAGATTCATAGCGAGACAAACGTGCGAGCCATTTCTAGTGTCCATGTTTCAGCGGGCACTAATTAAGCTAAAGCGGTGTATGTTCAGCGTGGAGACGGTGAGCAATGTGATTATGGATGAAATCAGGATTCCACATGAAAGAGGCACATTTTATGGTACGGATATCTGCATACCACTCGGAAAAAGAATGACATTCAAAGCCCGAATCCTCAACTGTGAACCATATACATTTTAGTTAATGTGGTACAATGACAGTAATAGCGAGGACCCTTTCTTGTAGCAATTTATGAGTAGATTGTACACAAGCTTAGACGGTAGACAAGCTAACTAACGAGAAAAATGGTGCCAAAATCAAGCTGAGTGCTGAGCGAGATCTATCATGCCTGGTAAAATAACACCGTTCATCACACCGACGACCCTTTAATTTGGACTAGCAGTTCATCCGTTCGAAGGGGTCTCCCGTCAACCTCAGGGTCTATTCTTTTCGGTTATAGCTTATGACTTTTGGTTGAAAATTTTGAATTTTGGCTATTTACAGTACAGATTATGGAGAGGCAGATACTCACTTGTGATTTTAGCTGGTACAGATGTTGGGCTTTTAACGTATAGATCGTTTAACTTGTAGACCCGTTTTAAAAAAATACTCCGTTTAAAAATTAGATACTGTAGCAAAAACTAAAAGCCGTTAACTTTTGACTTAAATCACATACCCTTAGAAAAGGCGAAAGTGCCATCCCCTACAACTGCATATATAACTTTTTCGTCCCCAAATAAAAAAAAATGCATTACTTTTGCAGTTGATGGTTTCTCTAAATCAATGGCCATTGCCACGTGGAAGAAAGAAACATACTATATAAGTATTAAGAGGGGAAAATCACATCCAAACTTGAGATCGACAAGACAAGAGTATTACATTTTAGAATTCACTACCTAGCTACTGCATGCATGATGCATGCATGTTTATTCAACTGAACCTACTAGAAGTAAAGGAAGTAAACATCACGACGACACCACACGGCACGGAACCGAGGAACAGGAAGAGAAGAACTGGAGCCCGATCGAGGACTCGAATCCACCACGAGAAGAGGAGGAAATCTAGCAGGTTGGCACGCACTTCTTGCACTTGACGACGCACTGGTTGGATGGGACGTGGCTGAGGCTGGATCGCGACCTGTAGCACCTCTTGCCGCAGCGCACCTTCTTCTTCCGGCACATGTCGGCGGGGATGCAGTTCACGGCGGCCTTCCTCAGCCGCTTCCGCCCCGCCGTGCTCCTCAGGGGCCTCACCTTGGCGTCGACGTTCGTGGCCGCCGCGGCGTGCCAGTCGTCCGCCCCCTCCCTGCCCGCCGAGCTGAGGAAGTTGCCGGCCTTGGCGATGAGCTCCCGAAGCTCGCTGCCTAGGCCGGCCGGAATGCTGCTGTTCTCGCGGGCGGCGAGCGACAGCCCACTTCCCGTGGCAATGGCGACCAGGAGCACTACCAGGAAACAAGACACCTTCATGGCTGTCCTGTCAGCTTGTGCGACAATTACTTGGTGATCGATGTTACACCAGTTACCAGTGCAGATGAGTCCATGTTAACACTGTTCTCTTAAATAGGCAAATCATAGGTAAGGACGCCATGGAAACATCTGCATGAGTTACCTAATTGCAGTGAACATCAAATGCGCGGTGGTGAACAATCGGGGTGTGAAGTGTGAGCCATGGACCATGGCATGGAATAAACTGTAAACAGCAAAGGGAGTACACTGGTAAGACAAACCAGAAGATGGATCAACCTGCTTTTCTCTTGCAAAATTTCTGGGATGCTTCAGTTGAGCTCGAGAATGGTGCATTGCACCCTTAGGTCAAGTCACTTGCAAGATTGTACTGACATGTCAAGAAGACATGTGTATCCTGACGGGCATCTCAGGGCACCTCTTCCATTGTCTACATAGTTTAACTGCAAAAAAAGAAGAGTAAAGTACCCTGTGGGTTCTTAAACTTGTCACAGGGGTTCATATAGATCCCTAATCAATTAAACTATCCAATCCAGTATCTAAACCTATTTAAATGGGTCATTAGAGGTCTAAAAGAGCCTGGGCTGGTGTTGACCGCTGACGTGGACTCTCCAGCGTGGCCTGCAGCTCATGTGAGGCACTTGTGACTAGCAAAGTTGCGGTGAGAGTTTTGCACAAAACCACTTTGGGTTGTAGCAAAGTTCGCAATCTATCCCCAACTGCGGTGAGAGTTTTTGCACAAAACTGGGCTCTGAGGCGTTCATGCGGAGGCGATGGTGATGGAGTCCTTGGGTTGCCGGCTTCGTCAATTGAAGAGGGGTCCTTGGGTTGCTGGAGACAAGCATGGTGGCCACGCTACGGGTAGAAGGCGAACCGCCTCCTGCGTATAGTACATGCTTCATGCTTCAGTGTTCGGCTTGGTCTTGATTTAGGTTTTGATTTTCGTTATGATTTTGCTCTGCGAAGCGGCCGACATTTGTGCATTGCTGTTTTTAGTAATCTAGGGTTTCAGACTGTGGCGATGTGTTGATGTGTTGAGCACGAATTCACAAAATCTTGTTTTTTGGTCGCTAGTTTTCTTGAAATTGCGTCACTCTGTTAACAATGTACAACCTGATGATGACAAATTCACAGTGGACGTTCACCATGGTGGGTTTTTTTTGCGAACAAGGTTGCAACCGGAGCTATGTGTGTGGGAAACGGGACTGGCTGGATTGTTGTGAGATAGATACATGGTCTCCTCTCTGGATAGATGATTTTGTGGAACAGCTCGGCTATGAGGAGAGTGAAAGGTTGAAGTTTTAATAGTGTTTGCTAGGGAAACATGTTGGCGAATGTTTGAGAATCATCAAGAAGGATGCTGACACTAACAGCATGGTTGCAGTGACGCTGTCACAAGAACTTAGTTATATATGTTGACCATGATAACAGTATAGGAAGCGTCAATTGGGATGACATCATAGCACAATCAGTTGCCTATTTGTCGAAGGTGATGAGCCCCAGGAAGATAGCTATCACTGAGAGAATTTTTGATGAGAAGTTATCGAGATTTTATGATGTTATCATCACCCAATGCAAGAATTGCAAGGATTGAGAGGAGGCAGGACCATCAAAGCCACATGAAGGAGATAGTGGTAGTGAAAGACATAGGGACAATGAAGAGGATGATTCTGATTTTGTAGATAGTGACTATGAGATAGAAGATGGAGATGACGACCTTGATAACAATGATAACAAGCTTAATCCTGATCAATCCAAAGACAATTTGTCATCAGAGGAGGAAGAGTTGTTGTAGTTTCTAGATTATTCAGATGATGATGACATAGCCAAGTTCAATTTCAAGAAATTTAGGCCAAATGTTGACATGTCAGATCTGGTTTGCAAAGTGGGAATGGTGTTCCCATCAGTTGAGGTGCCGAGGAAAGCAATTTCTGAGTATAGTTGCATGCACAGAGTTGATACCAGGATGCCTAAAAATGACTAGACAAGAATCTAAGTCCACTGTGCGAAGGGTTGCCCATGGCAGTGCATCAAAAGATAGCTGTGCCAAATGCTTTATGGTGAAGAGATATGTCGGTGATCATACTTGTAGAAAGGAGTGGGTATTGAAGAAATTCGCTGCAAAGTTTATAGCTGAGAAGTACATTGAAACCTTTAGGGCAGATGACCTTAGGAATTTTGCAAGGATTGTGTGACACCCCGGCCCATGACGGCCCATATGTGTGTGTGTGCACATAAGGGTGTGGGTTAGTCTCATCTTGCTAGCTTAGCTTGAGAAGCACTTACATATAAGCCCAGGAGTTCCAATAGTAGCACCCCCGGTTAATCGTTTTGCGCGAAGCGAGGACGAAAGTGCAAGCGGGTTGCTATGTGTGCGTGGCCTATCCAGAATGGGGTTAGGCCTAAGCCGGTTTGGACCCTAGGGCGTTACAAATGGTATCAGAGCCGACTCTCACGATTACATGGGCGCGTGTAGGTCAGGGGCACGGGAATATGGCGCGTGTGGGCCCGGAGTGGACACATGGCATGGCATATGTGCTAGTACTGAACACACGGACATGTGCCAAGAGGGGCGATTCTTATCATTTGCCCCAGTGTGGGTATGTTGGTCCAAGGAGAACGTTGGGTCCTTTGAGAGGGGTGTATGTGACACCCCAGCCCATGATGGCTCATATGTGAGTATGCACATGAGGGTGTGAGTTAGTCCCATCTTACTAGCTTAGTTTGAGAAGCACTTACATATAAACCTTAAAACCTACGAGTTCCAATAATAGCACCCCCGGTTAACCGTTTTGCGCGAAGTGAGGACAAAAGTGCAAGCGGGTTGCTACGTATGCCTAGCCTATCCAGAATGGGGTTAGGCCTAAGCTGGTTTGGACCCTAGAGCGTTACAAATGGTATCAGAGCCGACTCTCGCGGTTACACGGGCACGTGCGGGTCAGGGGCGCGAGCATACGGCGAATGGCGCGTGTGGCCCCGGAGTGGACACACAGTATGGCATATGTGCTAGCACTGAACGCACGGACATGTGCCAAGAGGGGAGATCCTTATCATTTGCCCCAGTGTGGGTATGTTAGTCCGACGAAAATGTCGGGTCCTTTAAGGGGGGTGTATGTGACACCCCATGACGGCCTATATGTATGTGTGCGCACATAAGGGTGTGGGTTAGTCCCACCTTACTAGCTTAACCTGAGAACCACTTACATATAGGTATAGGAGTTCCAATGGTAGCAACTCCGGTTAACCATTTTGCGCGAAGTGAGGACGACAAGTGCAAGCAGGTTGCTACGTGTGCGTGGCCTATCCAGAATGGGGTTAGACCTAAGCCAGTTTGGACCCTAGAACGTTACAGATTGTTCAAAAAAAAATGAAACATAATCCCTTCTAGGAGCAAACTAGGAAGGGCAAGGAGAATGGCACTGAAGGCCATACATGGGGATGAGGTTGCGCAAAACAATTAGCTGTGGGATTATGCACAAGAGATGAGGAGGTTTAACCCTAGAAGCACATTTTTCCAAGGTGTTAACAATAGCTGCTTCAAAATCATGTACTTCTCACTTGATGCTTGCAAGAGAGGTTTCCTTGAAGGTTGCAGACCATTGATAGAAATGTTGAGATGGTTAACATATGTAATGTTTTGCCAGCTGGTATGGCCATTTTTCAGGCATAGGAAAGGGAATCACAGTACGACCTAAATGCTCCATGTATGTTGGTGCTAAATGGAGTTCATACGCAAATTCTCCTTCTTTTTTTTTGTTCAGGAAATGGTTCTGGATGTGAATTCACAGCATTTCTTAGGGCGATCCTTTTCCAACAAGAAGCACAAAAAAATATCGGAGAAAAATAAAGTCATCATCAAGTAGTTAGCAGCTGCATTGATTCATCACCAGTGTTCACGTCAGTGTCTTCAGACTCCAGTCAACAATAACAACTTCTGGTTCTGGAGTGCCAGCCATTCCATACCATAACAGCAGCTCGCAAGTAGGAGCCGGAGACTTGCAGGCGAAGGATATTCTGCGAGGCCAATCCTTCTAGATCCTTGTCCATCATCAGATGAAATTAGTTGGAAAGCACCGCCCAACAACCTGCTTACCCCTGCACGGACGGTTGAGAGGAAGGAAAGAAGAAGAGGCTAAATGGGAATGGTCAGCCAGAAGGAAAGGGAACTCTACCAGCTAATTAATCAAAGATTTTTATCAGAGAGCTGCATGTGGGGGCATCTATACATTGAAAGCAATATGCCCAACCCTCATGTTAACTGTCACTAGGCATGGCGTATTTAATTTAGTAACCACAAATCTCCCAACAGACACTGAACAAACTCCACTGTACCAAGCTGACTATAGTCTTAGTTGCACAATGGTGTAGATACGTAAGTTTCCCTGTACACGTGACAAAGCCATTGACGAGAAAGTCCAAGCAGCATGTTATAGAGGGAAATATGATCACCAAATTCCCAGTTCAGGCATACACATAAGAAAAAGGAGATAAACCCAATACCCGAAATATGGAAGGCAGAAGCTCATATGGGACCGTTTTGGACAGATGTTAAAAAGGATAAACTTCTCATTTAAGGCCCAAGAAGTGGAAAGGCCGGCTCGCAAACCGAAAAATCCCTAATTTTTTGCTGCATTAACAGTAAATATTAGGGAATAGTATGGTTCTACAGTTATAGAACCACCCCTTGAGCACAGCGCCAGAGTACTGGACAAACTTAGTAACTGAACCAACAGAGGAAATTGGAATCAAGCTCCAAAACCTTGTGCAGTGCTGAAGCAACCAATAAAATGAGAGCTGTTGATCATTGGAGGTGTCAATGTTGAAACATAAAAGTTGTTTGTACACATAGCATCATCCTTAATTAAGCCAAGAGTATCACCGCATGGGAACTTATCTATAGCCTTGAGATGGAGGCCGAGCCCTCATAAGCGATTCAACGTCGTCCAGATCGATCGGATCAGCAGTATCTTACCATGCACGCACATCCTAGACGTGATCTTAACTATACACAGATCAATCCACCATTCCATTAATAAAGCACGTACTCGATCTTTCACGGTCACAACCGAAGAAATCAGAAAACGACCATCTCAAATGACACACTGACATTACTGCAAAATGCAAACGAAATGAAAAGTATATGGCATTCAACATTTCAGCCACCTGTAGAAAACTGCCAGTCTTGGGGCTAAGCATACACAGGACCATGGCTCCCAAGTTCCAAAGAACCTGCATACAAAGAGATGAAATATGAAAGGGGATGAACTGACCTGCGGAAAAGAACCCACAAGCAAAGCAACTGATAGGATTTTAACCGAAAGCAACTGATAGGATTTTAACCGACATATGTTCTTGTCATACACATAAGCAGGAAAGAACACAAGCTAAGCAACTTGTTCCGAACATACTGATGTTCCAGACATCATAACAGTACAGCAAAGCTCACGAAACACAACGAACTTCCCAATCTCGATGGCTTATGACATTATATAACATCGGCTAACAGAAAGTTTTAAGAATAATACTGGCCATCGTGCCTAATATTACATAACGAGACAATAGTAATACCAGGATTGCCTTTTTCCCCTTCAAAATATAGGATTGTGATAGGTTAAACATATTCTCAGTTGCAACAAACTAAACATACTGCAGAGAAAGATATTCTATCCTTATGATCAGTCTTAAATCCAAGGGAACTCTTCGGCAAACTTGGACCAAAATACCCTGAAAAATAAAACAATTCCAAAATGGTTAGTACATCAGATTATGGCAGCAATTTAGCATTACAGTAAACCAGGAAAAAATATTTCTTAAACATCACACCCCTTTCAGAAGGAACAAGCCTGCAAATACAAAAAAAAATGCAATTTCAATAAAAACATACACCACAAGTAACACCAAAAATATTAAATGTGAGCTCTAATTCAAATATCACCCCAGTTCAAGCTTCACATGCATATGGATGACGATAAATGGACATGTACATCCTGCCTGCCAATGCATTTGCATATCAGATCCTTTCATTGTAAAGAGCAAAAATGAAAGAACACACATCAAAATGAAGAAAGAATCATGACAACACAGATTACCCACCACTTTCACTGCTCAAATGCTAACATGACCTAAGGCCGGAATCACTGACAAGGGGCAAGGATGGCCAAATCTGCTAGTGGTGCAAATATTTATCAATCCCTAAACCCTGAACCCAGTCCATTTTACTCTAGATAGCCTTTAAGGAAGGTTCATTGAAACCAATGATATCATATAATCTTAACAGAACAATGAAGAAGGTTTTAAGAACAGCTGCAAGTCCAAAATTTGTCATTTGTATTTGAGTAAACATCACTCCAACAGGTCAATAACTGCCCTAAGGTCTAATGACATAGCCAGGATGAGAATGTACAATTGTTGAGGAACAGTAAAAACTGAGGAAACACTTTTAGCATAGCAGTGAACTAAAAGGAAGTACATAAGAGGAATTCAGGAGTTGCTTATTAGATTTAAAAAAAGCACCTAAACAGGTAAATACTAACTGCATGATCCAAGATTACAAACTTATTTAACTAACAGCAGAGTTTTCAATAATCAATGTACACCTTAAGTTGAGAAGTAAGAAATAAGCAAGACTCACTTTGATCACACAAACATAGCCAGCTCTGGACGGCTGTAGATATTGTCCCCATCATCGTCCAGTGCAGGATAAGCAGCAACAAGCGCATCTTGTGCACCAATATATAGTGAGTTGTAGATCTTCCAATATACTTCACGTACTTTCCTGGCTGGATGGAAAAGGCCTTGGAGGCAATAATTCAAAATCACAGCAGCACCTAGAGCAACTCTCATCCCCTCAATTGCCTCCATGACAGCATTTATAACATGGGGAGATGTCTCAAATATGTTGGGCCAGACATAGTTAAGCAAATGGACAAGAGCATCCTCACAACCCAAGCCAGCAACGCCTAGAGCCATGTGCTTGACAGCTGATGCAGCAGTCTGCCGGTGAACTAGATCTCTGTCCATTAGAGCATCTTCAAGCAAGGGAGCGACTGCGTATATGTAATCTTTTCCCATCTCACCAATATACTCAAAGAGGAAAGAGAGAGACTTCAGAACACCATTCTGGACATTGAGCTCTGGGACCCGGTACTCATTCATGAGGGCAGGCAAAACTGTGAAAGGCGAGCAAGTTTCAGCAACAATGGCAATTGCCACAGTAGTGCAAACACGGTTCTGCCGCTCCTGCACCTTCAAATTATTCAACAGTGTGGCCAACACATCCTGAGGCCCAATGGCCTTTGCAATATAACCAAATGTGTTTACAGTGGCTCTCCTAATACCCTTCTTGTGAGCCTTCAACATTTCAAGCAGCTCGAAACAAATCCTCATCCACTCTCTGGCTGGCACAAATTCTGCTCCACGATCAGCAATCCTACCAACTAGATCAATGCAGTTCTCTTGGACCTTCTCATGCCTATTCTTCAAGATGGGGGTCAGCCGAGGAAGAAGATCCTTGATCGGTGGTGTCATCTTAGTCATACCAATGACATTCACGATAGCCTTCAAAGCTCCAAGAATTGAACCCAGTACTTCAGGATACTCCTCTCCCAAATACTCATACAGCACAACACCCAAGTGACCCATAAGCTGCTCCTCCTGGCACTGCTTCATTACAATGGCAATCCTTGAGATCAGATCAGCAGCTTGCTGCCTAACTTTTGCACTCTTGTTGTTCAACCGCCACTTGATGGTACCACAAATCTGAGGAAGGTAAGGCTTGACCCTTTGGCCTAGTGCATTGACAACAGCTCCAAAACCGTTAAGCATGACATTTGAATCATCACTTGTCTGCTCTTGGAAAGCATACAGGATGCCATCAATAAGCAGCTCCTCCAGACGAGCATCAATATCTGAGGCACCCAAGTTAGCCACCACCTTCTCAATTGTCTCCATAACCATTCTCCGGTAAGGCTCACTTTCATCTTTCAGATCCTCAACGATTCTCCCAACGATATCAGCCACTCCAACCTTGTTTGCCATCTCAACAGTTGTTTCCACAAGCTGCTTGTAGTTCCTACGATCCAGAGCCATTCTCCTAACCCAGAAGTGACGGAAGAACTCTGGAAGGATGTCATTCCGGATATAATCAGCCTCTACACCCTCTGTACTGACACACTGTTTAACAACCTTCAAGACAATCTTCTTCATCTCTTCATCTGGTGACTGGAACTCCCTAATCAGGACTTGCATCACCTCCTTTGTGTAGTAACTGGCGTACAGAGCATCCATAAGAGGGATGATAAAACCAATGGCCTTCAAGAATGCAGCAAGGACCTTTCCACGGTGAGATCTGATACCCTTCCACAGAGGCTTCAACACAGTATCAAAACTTTCTATACCATAAGGTGCAGCAGCCTCAGCAAGTGCGGCAAGAGAAAGTGCAGTGATTGTCCGCACTTTCTGGTTCTCATCACTCAGACCATGCTCAATGATCTCAACTAGGGACTTCAGGTGTGGCAGAACAGCACAGCCCATGAGAATAGCAATTTGCTGAACAATCTTGATACCAGTGTGCCGAGCCTGCCAGGACTTCTTACTCTGACAGACAGCCTTCAAGAATGGCAGAAGGGCAGGGATACCCAAAGCAGAAGCCACCACACTGAATGCCCGAGCAGTGGTATTCCTCACATACTCATCAATGTTATCAATGTCTGGTCTCATGGCGGCAATCATAGTAGCAAGCCCAGCTGCTTTGCTAAGATTTGATATGATCTCCCGGCCCTCAACACGAGCGTAGTAATCCTCATCAATCAGAAGTGGCTCGATAACCACAAGGATCTTATGCACGAATGGTCGAACCAGCTCATCCAGCTTATACAGTACCCTATCGATGACCTTCACCAGAAGATGCCGCTCCTGGTCCTCGAGTGTTGGCTGCATGAGCAAGGGCAGGATCTTGTTGAACAGTGGGCCAGCACCAAATTCCCGTGCTTTGTCCGTGAGCTGCCGAAGCGCTGTCTTTCGCTGTGGGGGTGTGCCATTCTTTACCTTGAGCAAAAGTTTCATGATCTTCCTCTCCTTCTGCTCCTCTGGCGATAGCTGCTCCTCCTCTTCCTCATTCAGCAATGTTCCAAAGTACTGGTAATCCTCCGGCTTCATGAGCGGCAACCCACCAGGCAACTCCTTAGGCACATCAAACTGCTGCCCACGATTCTCCTCAGGAATAGCATACAGTGGTGTGCCCAGTGGTGTTGGAGTAGCAAGAAGTTTCCTTGCTGGGGTTCGTATGGGCTGGTATGAAGCCGGAGGTTCAAGAATCTTGTACCCCTCCTGCGGGAACATGGCGTCAAGCTCTTCATCAGTGAGAGGCCTGTTCCGCTCCTCAACGTCCCGCTCCCACCGCAAAAGCTGGTACTGCTCCGGAGTCATTGGGCCACGAGCAATCTGGCTAGGTGTTGGCGTCGCAAGGTTCTCCGCTCCAAATGGCGTTGGTCCAGGAGTATAACCTGCAGGCGTCGCAGCCCCAGCACCACCAGGTGTTGCACTCCCCATACTTGCAGGTGTCTCATCCCACCTTGATCTCTGCTTCTTGGGCGTTGGTGTGACAAGCCCACCAGGCAGCTTAGGTGTAGCGTCCCACGCCCCGGAAGGTGTGGCTCCGGGAGTAGCACCACCAGCTGCAGGGGTTGCATCCGCATCAGCCATCCTCCCTGGAGTTGGCGTCTCATCCCACCTATTCCTCCTCACCGACGGTGTTGCATCTCCAACACGACCAGGGGTGGCATCCCAGCGCCCGATACCAGGAGTTGCATCAGGGGCATCCCAATCTGAGGAAGTCTTTGCCTTCTTGGCCCCAGCAGCAGCATCGCCGTCTTGCGACTGGTCCCACCTGTTGCGCCGCTTCGTCGCGGCTGCTGGCTGCTCAGGAGCAGCCTTCTTCTCCTTCGCTTTCTCCTCCTCCTCCTTTTTCTTCTGAGCGATCTCCCGCAGCACTCGATCCTTCTCCCGCTGCAGCGCGCTCTCGCGCATGGCATCAGCATAGGTCCGCACGGAGGGGTCCGGGGTGAGCTCCCCGGCAGCAAAGGGGTCGTGGCGCTCCGGCGAGATGATGCGATCGAGGCGTTTGCGGCGGTATTCGTCCTCGCGGTCGATGATGCGTTGGGACTTCTTGGCGGGGAGCCCGTCGTCGTCCGCGCGGGGGAGGTCGGCGGCGGCGACGGCGTGGCCGGTGTAGGACGCGAGGCGGCGGGCGGCGGGGTTGGCGGGCTCGGCGTCGTCTTCTGGCGCGTCGTCCTCGGAGGCCGGGATGGACGTGTCGTAGCCGGCGAAGCGGTTGGGGTCGGAGCCGCCGCCGCCGTAGAGGTCGGTGTCGAAGGTGACGGAGGAGACGGCCATGGGCGCGCCTGCCGCGATGGCCTCCTCCATCTTGCGGCGCTCCTCCTGCGCGCGCGCGAGCTCCGCGTCGATCGCGTCCATGGCGGCGGCGCGGGGAGATCGGGTAGGGTTTGAGAGAGATGGTAGAGCGAGATTGGGGAAGGAAGGTTGGGTTGGGTGCTTCGCTTGTGTGGGCGTAGAAAAAAGGGGCTTTAACGCTTTGGGGCGTGAGCTGGGCCGTTGGTTGGGCTCCAGGGTGATTTGGACCGTTGATTTGGGAACCAGGAACCGACTTCTTTCTTTCAGATGGAAGGTTGTTACCGTAGGTCCGTTCTTTTCATAGGTCAGTCCTTTTCAGCTGCAACTGGTATATTTTGATTGTAATATAAAATTTTATGTAAATAAATTAAATACCGATAAATTATTTTTAAAAAATTAATACCGATAAATTACTTTTAAAAAATTATCTTAATAAGCTACTTTGAAATAGCGGCAAAGAAATCATTTCATTTGTTTGTTTAGAGAAAACCATAAACTAAAAAGAACAGAGAAGTCATAAGCTGAAATAAACGAGACCATGGCTAAGCCCTTTAGCAGCTACTGGTGCACATTTTACTCATCTGGACAACTTTTTTTTACATTTGATATGACAATTCTAAACGACATCAATTCATATTGTTTTCTTGGCTATAGGTAGCCTGCTTATTCCGGCTTCTAGCTTATAGAAGCTAAAATGAACATGTTAGTTTTATTTGCTTGTTTTTCTTTTTCTTTTTCTCTTTGCATTGTTCGTGGAGATATAACAATATTTTTTTATTTTTTTTCTCATTTTTCTTCTTTTTTAAATTGAATGACAAAAAAATTAACAGTCGCTACAGTATAATTTTAGTTAAAAGTCAATAATTAGAAGCCAAAAATCACTAAAAAATCAAAATGAATGGACTGATAAATGTTACTCCAAGAGCTATTGCTATACACTGTCAAAAAATGCTCAGTATCAATAAAAACAAAAGTTACCCCTCGGTGGCTTCAAAGTGTGTTACGGTCTTCACTTTCATCTTCTATTCAAGTGAATCATTCATCATTCATTGGTGAACAATTGTGCAGGCTGAGTACCGCGTCGTTGGAGCCCCTTGTGGGGTAATGGACCAAATGACATCTGCCAATATTAAGAGCCCTTTTTACGGCACATTTGATATGGTAATTTCAGGCTTCAGCAACATGTGTAGACGTAGAGTGCGTCTCTTCAATCTGTAAATGCCACTCAATTGCAATTGTGACAAATCATCAAAGCTTGAACACCACCCAAGTGCTGCTTTCATCCAAATGAGTACCCGGCAACTTATGAATTTCAGCATCGTCCGTCCAGCTAACCATTGAATTTCGCAATATTACTTTGCATTTACATGATAGTTCTAAAGCAGGTCAGAGCTGAGATGCTAGATTAAAGCAATCATCTCGAACACAAGTTCTATATATTTGACTCATGTTAGTAAAAATAATGCATCATGTAACATACACAACCAACCAACGGTTCCTATGCCACACACACAATCAAACAACTTAAGACCACCTCTCACTATTATATGTCTGCAGCCACCGGTTTGATTGCCCTCCCCATGGAGATCGGGCCGCCCACTGGTCAGATTGCCAACTATTGATCAGTCTGACTAGCCCAAACCGATTTAACATCTTTCCTGGTAACAGGACACCGATGTGACCATATCTCCAATGTCGGTCACACTACCCAACTCAACTCCTGTCAGATCACCAACCAATAGCCGGTCTAACCTCATACGCACAGCGGTTTGACTGATCCGCATATTGATCAGACTGGTTACACTGACAGCAACGCTAAATTTTGTCAACCTTCACAAAATCAAAATTCAACTCCACAAATGTGTCAATTGTTCAACACTAATTATCCATGAATCTTCTCACATGGTCTTACACATGTTTTTATTGATTTTGTGTGTACAGTTTAAGAGGTTTTTTTGTATTTCAAGGAATATTTATGACCGTAGTTGTTTCGATTTATATTCGCTTTGCATATGTATTCGATATTATTCATATTTGTATCCGTAGTTAGAAAAAAATATAGAAACAAACATAGCTAATATGACTAGAGATATTATCTGTTCGTATTCGATATGTTTGCAGTGTTGACGCTATTTGGCCGGATTCGTCAAATCAAAATACAGAAAACACCAAGGTTGCTCCCGTGACGATTTATCTCTACTCCTTAAAAGGAGGAGTTCAAGGTGATGGTGCATCCTACACTCCTTCCCTTTTCACTGACATGTGGGGCCACTTTTTTGGCTGTGTTCGTGCGAGCTTCACTTCAAAAATTCCTCACCTACTACCCCCCTCTCTCTCCCACCCACCTGCTTTTTTCTAAAAAGAAAGAAAAGAAACACCCTCTCTCTCTCCCTCTCACCGGTAGAGGAAGGGGGCGGAGGAAGGAGGAGGCGCGTCTGCGGTGGGGAGAGGAAGGAGCGGCAGCAGGCGCCGGTTGGCGTGTGAGGAAATATAGTGAACTGCTTGAAGAATGTAATTTGCGATGCGCCTTCCTTTGTGCAGATGACCTCGGTGATTTTCTTCGAATTGAAGTGTCATTTTCCAGTGGGATCAGTCATCGATATCGGCATCTATTGTCATGCGAGTTTGATATTCTTATCCTTTGCCTGTCATGTGATTTTGTTATCCAATGGCAATATTTGAATGTTGTTGATTTAGGTCTTTTATTCTTTATATCCCCATTTGTATGATCTTGATTCCCATGCATTTCCTCTACAAATAGTTATTTTGTTGTTCAATGATCATAGCTTCTTAAGTATACATGTTCTGCCTAAGTGCACATTCCGTTTTAGCATAAACCAAAAAAATGGGAGGAAGGTTATTATTCATAGCTTTCATACTTTAAAAACTGATAAATTTATGGTTGAGAATCGTCTACATGTAAATTTATGAGTAAATTGTAGCATAAATCCTTAAACCTTCGGTTGCTCTATTGTTTCTATGAGCTTGAGAAGTCAACATTTGGGTCCCTAAACTTGCAGACGTGTTTCACTTAGCCTAACAATGCAAATTTAAGGACCTCATATAAAATAGACTGGAACTACTTATGTAAGTTTGGGAACCAAAATATTGAGTTCTCAATTTCATGGATTTATTGGATACATGTGCAAGTTTAAGCACCTTTGGTGCAATTTACTCTAAAATCTTCATAGAAGAAAATTTCAATAAGCTTTGTGCCAAAGGCGAGCAGCTCAAGCGGTGCAAGATCCAATTGACCCTTCATACCAGAACAAGTTACTAATCAGGCCATAATCAACCTAGGACACTCTTCTTACATCTTGGAACCATCATTTAGGTTTGTACTTATAAGGAGAAGTCATTCATTTCGTTAGATCAAGCGTCGGTTGTAGCCTTGCTTATTTTGCCTATTGGGGCGATGCTAATTTACACATTTACATCGGTACTAGCTGAAAGTGGAAAAGGTCTGTAGGAGAGTTTTTATTTGTAGATTTTTCTATAATGGAGAAACGAACTTTGTGTAATTATTTCAAGCAATTCAAGTGATCGCTTCTCTAATTTTGATGTTGATAAACTTGTTTGACTTCTTGAGATTTATCTTGATGATTTCACGGATGCTAATCGGTTCTTATTAAGAAATCAGCTTCAAACTTTTATTCTCAACATTAGAAGAAGTGAAGAATTCAATGGATGTCGTGATATATCAAAACTTGCTCAATTGATGGTTCAAACAAGAAAAGATAGAACTTTTCCATTGGTATATCGCCTCATTGAGTTGACATTGATACTTCCGATGGAAACGGCATCTGTTGAGAGAATATTTTTAGCAATGAATATTATCAAAACAAATTTGCGTAATAAGGTAGCGGATGAGTGGCTCAATGACTTGATAGTGTGCTACACTGAGCGATAGATCTTTAAAAAGTATTGATGATGATAAAATCATAAACCGCTTCCAAGGCATGAAGTCGCGTATAATGCATTTTCCCTGTGATTCAAATTTATCTTATGATTCAAATTAGTTTATTTGTGATATGTTTTATATGATCTAAATTTTTATTGTCTTTCACAAGTTTCTATTATATCACTAATTTTCATATGTTTCATACACATGTGACTTATCGCTGATCTGCACTCATGGTAGAATAATTATATATTCTTGAGTATGCGTTTTGTATTATCGACTTTCGAGGTACCTACTTTATATTTCTTGATTTTGCATTATTTGTCTCTAATTGTGTGTTTCTATATGAATTTGAAATTTTGTAAAAAAGTAAAACACTATATTTATGTCAATTTAGTTTAATCCGACAAAAGATTCAGCCTAGCCTCAATTTTATTCCTAGCTTCGTCATTGATCTATAGTGTTCTTGTTTGATAGACTAATTTTAGAGTATTTCTTTTGCTCCCTATCATTTTGCAATTAGACTTTTTAAATATTACGATTATGTTTTAATCCGTAGCAACGTACGGACATCCAACTAAACTAGTTTAGAAACAAGAAAATCTGCGAGTGATTTCTTTTCTAGCCAAAATTCCCTGGGTAATTTGGCTGCTCGTACACTCGAAGCAGACGCCGAAAGCTAGGCACTAGTTAGTAGTTACAGCAGATGTGTACTACAAACGATGCAGCTCAGTAATCCTCAGCGGCCACGGGCAGCCGTGTAGCTGCAGCTTCCGGTGCCTCAGGCAGCTCAGCGATGACAAACTCATACAACGCGCCGGCCAACCCGGCACCGATCAGCGGCCCGACCCAGTAAACCCAGTGGTGGCGCGGTGGCGCCAATCCCAGCCGATAAGCGCGGGGCCGAACGCCCGCGCCGGGTTCATCGCCGCGCCGTCGAAAACGGGCCACCGGCGAGGATGTTCGCGCCCGCCACGAAGCCGATGGCGAGGGGCGCTATGGCGCAGATGCCGCCTAGGTTCCGGTCGACCGCGGTGGCGTACACCGTGTACACGAGCCCGAACGTGAAGCCCATGGAGCGCTGCACGACAAGACATTTGGCATGTAAATGGGTCGATCTTGAGTTCCATTCTAAGGATCAATGGGCGTTCAACTTCGAGGAGTGGAATATCGTAAAGTCATCGGAAATTTAGGAGGAGGAGCACCGCAAGAACGAACAAACCTTACGTATACAACGCGAGACGAAATCTCATCTCGAGGCGTGCGCGCGTAGGGAGGGGGAGACTCGCGAGAGGGAGCGGAAGAGAAAGAGGGAAATAACGATCAATGCAAAAGAGCCGCCAAGGAGTTCAACGCCGAGCTAGCAAGGAAGGAAAAATAGCCCCGATCGACACAGTAGGTCGTATACTTGTACCAGCAGTTGGGTGGATTAGTCGCACGTGATGCTATATGTTATATATGTAATCAAAAAGTACGCGACATATTACTTCCAACTGTATTATGAAATCTATTTAAATTCAGACAACCTTATTATCTCGTCTTTTCACATTCAATGATTCACATAGCAACTCATCTAACAATATTAACATACCGGTTTTCTCCGTACACGAATTTCCAGTAACATCAAAATATCACTTATCATCGTATGTACCGATCGTTTTAAGGTCAATCGTTCCTAAAAAAATTTCTCAAAATTTGATACGCACCTACAATATACAATGAACATAAACTTTTATTACAACTCCAACAGATTATTTTTCAGTTAAAAAATACAAAATTTACAAAATTCACGGGGGACTAAGTGTAGCCGCCTAATAGGTGGGCGACTGCGCATCAAGTCGCCCAATGAAGGGCGACTGGTTACAGTCGCTCAAAGGTCAGGCGACTGGCGACTAAAGCCTATTTATGTAAAAAACATATTATTATGAGTATATTCCTGTAATTTCGAATAAAAAATTCCCATCGCAAGACATATCTTAGTTGCGTTGCCACGTGCACAAACGCTAGATTTGCGATCCTTACACCACAAGTAGAGAATTATATGAACTTGGTTCATTCTTTCGATGAGAGATAAAAACCACAAAGTTCAAACGGTGCAGATTTAATTAACAATTCTCGCTTTGTATAAACTCATTGCTACCATTCTCTTACCAATTTTCTTGTTTACTCAAGTAATGGTCAGGTATGAGACACTGCCACAAGTTTTAATCCTAATTGTAGGATGATTTACAAAACTTCCAGTGGACTATCCTGGGCATCTCTCTCTTCCTCAGTGGCTGAAAAAAACTCATACCAAGCTTAAGTGAACTCTATCAAAGAAGATGCTCAGTATTTTTTCCCCATCACCGTTCTTCAAGATGATGATGAGGGACCATGTTTCAAGTCAGAATCATCGATCATCTTCTGTATTGACTCCATATCACCAGTTTCAGAAAGGGTGTGAATTCGAAGGCTATCCGCATCCTCACTGCTCACATGAAAACAGGGGAAGAAACAGTGGTTATGACGGCAGCATTAACAGCAAATGCAGTACAAAAAATGTAAGGATCCTCCATAAAGATGATTTAGTCGTACTCTGTAACTCCAAAGATTTCTTTGACAACAAGTGAGCTGTCCTGTGAACAGAACTCTGGGAGCTGGATGGAGAATCACAAATGTTCAGTTATAGCAGTCATAAAGATTTGGCATATCATCAATAGACCTGGAATTAAAAGTCAATAAAAACAGAGTATCAGCAGCTTACCCCTGACAAGTAAAGGATTTTTCCAAACAATGTTTGCACAGCAAGCTTCCGCTTAAAACCTTGTTCTGTAAACCCAGATAAGTCCATAACTACTGGTCCTGCAAGATCATAAAATACAAAATCTCCTGAGTACTGCTATCAAAGTGGAAGCATAATCTTACACATCAGGTTAATTTGTAAGTAAAAAATATTATGATTACCAAATACTGACACGAACGAAAACAATAAATCACACCAAGGATACTCTCCTTTTCTATAATATTTTGAACACTACCCCATGGCTATTGATTCTTTTCTGTGAAGACAGTGATTTTGGCTTTGCTAAGTCCCCTATTTGCTCTGCAAGTCACAGGCACATAGCGACCCTAAAGTAAGCTAGATCAGTTTGAAGTTCATCAACAAAGATTAAATGAGTCAAATTTAGAACTTCACTAAACAAAGCATAAAAATGCACATT
Source organism: Dendrocalamus sinicus (assembly GCA_036346575.1). Classification (NCBI taxonomy): domain Eukaryota; kingdom Viridiplantae; phylum Streptophyta; class Magnoliopsida; order Poales; family Poaceae; genus Dendrocalamus; species Dendrocalamus sinicus. The sequence goes on from CM070650.1 coordinate 11,956,534, forward strand.
GACATGGCTTGTAAACATAAAGCATTGCTTTGATTTTCACAACATCTTCTGATTTTAATACTTCTCATTACTTAATGTACACCTGATATAAACAAAAATGGCAAGGTGTTGCCAAAATTTTCTTAGTACTGGATGAATATTGCTGCATCACACACATGTACATTAAAATGATTCTTTGAAAAAGCGTGAAAAATGTCAAGTTAGATATTTACAACTGTATAGATATGCTTTTCAGGGCATTGAAGTTTGAATAATGCATGCAACAATGACAGAACAGCAAGTCTCCACAAAATCAATTCACTGTCGTGCATAAATGTGAAGGCTAACAGAATAAGTGTATTTAAGAACGATGGAAGAGACAGCCAAATGTCAAGCATATATATTCACTAAGCATTGGAAAGTAACCTTCTAAAAGTCTGAGTCAAATACAAAAATTAGTAGATTATGGGGCACACAATCATTACCACAAAATATTCAACATACCACAAATTGCATACGGAGGCAAGAAAAGGCAAACACCTTCTAGTTATAGAAGTGAGCAGCAAGAGTCTTGAATTTAGGAGATGCTCTGTGTTCTCTAAGAGTAGAAGAATCAGGGGAAAAACAAGCATTACCTTTTTCCCGAACAATTCGTCTTGAAATCTCATTCAAAATTTCAGCAACTTCAGCATCTTCTAACATTGATGCTTTCCTAAGATGTATGAGATCCACAACCACATTGGGATTGAATGGTTTTTCATTCAGTGTATATCGGATGTACTTTCTTACTACATCATCCATGTCGAATCCTGTCTGAACACATGCAAAAAAAAATTTACAATTATGTGCATGTAATGTTCACTACGGGCAGATAGCTTTGCCAACAACAACATAATAAGTAAATCATTCCTCAAACAGCAGTAGATATCAACAATGGAATGAATGGATGCATTGGTACAAAGAACTAACAGTTTGCTAAGTCAAGATCATTATTCTGATCTGTGCAATTTCTGATTTAGATTTTTACCGCAAGATAGCATTTAGTTTAAAGATTTTTACCACAAGTTACCAGTAACATTGGTTCACTACCATCATCAGTGTACCACAAGTTACCAGTAACATTGGTTCACTACCATCATCAGTGTACTGTGAGAATAAGATAGCCAGTTAAGTAACACTGATCGAAGTAGATTCATCAGTAGAGAAAATAAAAGCAGGTGCATCATAGCAAATAGCAATAGTCCAATATAAGTTCAGTTTCTCAAGAATATTGGCTGAATCAAGGGCATACCTTTTCCATTAGTCCTTGAAGAGCTGGAAAATCCACTGCCTCCCTGCCCTTCTGAAACAGCTCATCTAGTGACTTCAACAAGAATATATTCTTACTCACCTGCAAAGAAACAGTGCTTTACCATTAAGTACCAACAACATATTGTGCCAGGTGTTCTAGATTACGAGAGCTATAGTATTTATAAGTATATGAAAAAAAGACAAAATAAAGCCTAAAGTCAAGCTTGCGATCAACAAAGGAAGCAAACACAAAATGCTGTGCTTTAGCATCTGCACAAAGCTATCTGTTTCACACAAAGGAGCAAACCTATGAATGGTTGTAAAATTGACATTGCAAGTTCATGTCACTTTGAATATGCTAAGCTTAAACCAAATGTTCAAAAGTACAGAAACCTCATTATTACACAATGAAACAAACTCCTCTTAATTCTTTGTTAACTCGCTCAATAGTAACATCTAAGAAATACTGTAAGCTTAACTAAATAAATCAAACTAAATTATTTAGTATGGTTCCCAGATATTTTATGAATAGAGATAAACATGCAAATACAGAACTCCCCGCTGAAAAAAAAACACATCTCCCATTACCTTGAGTCCTTGACTGAAGTTAACCCCGCAATGAACAAATATTAGAGGTTAGATTGATCAAACAAACTAATATTCCACACAATGTACCTATCAAACAAACTACTGTTCCACACAATGTACCTAGATTTTCTCAAGGCTCAAACTTGACAGTAAGAGAAGTACGCCATCACTGTTTTTTTTGAAAGGCAAGAAGTGCGTCATCACTGTGTTACATACAAAATATTACCACCACCTAGAAAACTAAGCAAAAGCAAAAATTTCAATCTAGGAATTACCATATAACTGTAATTAAACTCCTAATCGCATCACTTCCCCAACCTCCCACTAAGCATCAAACTAGCCATGATTATCGACTCGGAACACTTACCCTGCGCTTCTTCTTAGTGCGCGGGGATGTGAACCTGCGGACGGTGCGGACGACGGCGAGCACGAAGGAGACGCCGACGTAGGCTAGCGGCACGGCAAGGAGCCATGGCACGGGGCTGGAGCCGACGCGGGGCCCCGGTATGGCCTGCGTGACGGTGCCCGTGAACTCCACGAGGTCCAGCGCCTTGTCCTGGATCCACGTCAGCTCCTCCTCCACCTCCACCTCCTCCTCCGCCTCCCGCTTCGGGGCAGCATTGGGGCTCGCGGTCTGCCGCGAGGCGGCGGGGGCCCGACTGCCGGCGCGCTTGGCGCGGGCGAGGAGGAGGGGGGCCGTCCGCCGAGGTGCCGTGCGGGTGGGGGCGGGCAGGGTGAGGGGGAAGCGTCCGAGGCGGGCGCCGCCCAAGCCGGCGACGGGGGCGGTGAGCGGCCGGAAAAAGGAGGTGGTCCCCATGGATGTGGAGGTGGAGGTGGCGATTAGGGCTTTATCGCGGCGGAGGTGGAAGCAGTAGTCGGGACTCCGGAGTGCGGAGACTAGGGGTGGATACCGAGCTTACGTACTCGTCTAATCGAGCTTATATTTAATTAACATAATCTAATTTAACATTATTTTTTATTAATAATTTTAAATGATTTTTAAAATCAAACTACCAAGCAAGCCGAGCAAAAACAAAATTTTATTTTATTTAAAATCAACTTATTTAATATTTAACTAATTCACAAATATGATTAAAATAGTTTTAAACCGAGCTAACAAGCTCTCACCGAGGAGAGTCCAAGTGAGCAAGCAGCTGAACTACAAAACACTGACAGGTTGGGGAAAGAGGGAAAGTAGGAGACGTGGGACGTAGGCCCAGTAAGGAACATGAATTTTGTAGTAATTATTAATAATTAATAATCAAGGAACATGTATTTTGGTTTTTTTTTATCATAGTGGGCTCACTAGTGAGACCTCCAATTTACACGGCCCAATTTCGCCCGTTCTTCAGAAATCAGAGCAAGCAATAAATGGTAACCTGAACATAACTAGTTTTAGCTTATCACTTTTTACTACACTAACTAGTTTTTAAATGGTATATCTTTTTAAGATAAAATCTACATATATATATTGTAGTAAATATTATACCAAATTCAGTTATATCGGTTAAAATCATATATGATTGTTTCCTTCTACGTACTTTTTTCGTGAATAACCAGAATTCAAAAATCATAAATCAAAAACCAAAGCCACAGTCCAAAAAAAAAACCACCCATTGTTTTTCCTCTCATAGACACGTCATGTACATTCTGTTTTTTTTAGGTGATGTACAATCTGAATTTGTACCACGAAATTGTACGTGCAAGTTCCCGGAAAGATAACCCAACAGCCAAACACGCAGGCAGTGTAACAGAAGCAGTATCATCAGTACAGTTCAGAGTTCAGACAGCAACTAGTATCATTGACAGCAAGATCTTCAAAACTGTCACCAAGCCACGGTAATGCATTAGGGCTATCACGAGCTGACGATCATGATGGAAAATAATTCGTTTTGATATTTACCAGCTCGTATAATCCATCTAGAAATTTAAGTCCTTAGAATACAAGTTTTCACTGGTATCAATAACGTGTCTGTTCTCTAAAAAAATTGTGGAATATTTGTACCGCACAAACTGTGCTTATTTCTGCTGAAGAATATTGGATGCTTCTTTGCTCAATGAAATCAAGCCTATAACGGAAGAATTTATAGGAGAAACGAGGTGAAGTGTGCCAGCTGGAGGAACCTCTGTATCAGGCTGTCAGCTAATACCACGCAATCTCAAAGCTTTGGCTTGGGTTCTCTAGACCACGCTGGAGCTCTAACTTTCAGGTTGGACTGCTCGGCCTCCTCGTCATTCTCCTCTTCTTCCAAAATCTCTTTAGAAAATGCCTCTGGATTTGCTTTGATGCAATCCTGCAATGCGATAAAGGGCTTCACACAATCTGACCCCTGAAAAGGCAGAGAAAGCAAAGTTTACTTATTAGTTGATATTCACGAGGAAATAGACATGAACCAAACAGTTGTTAGCATTTATCAGCAGATTTGGACGTGCAAATAAGTGGATCTTAAGACAAAAGGATTGAAACTTCGTGAAAAATTACAACAAGCAGAACATAAAGAACCATACATGTAATAAAAGAACCAAAATAAATTGTGTCCAATCAAGTAGAGCCTGTGCATTTTTAAACTCTTTCAACTGTGACAACAGCCAAATTCTTGAGATTGCCCTGCTCAAAAGAACTTTTTTTAGTAGCTTATGGCTGAAAAGCACTGTAACTGGCTGAAAAAACACTGTAACTGACAGAGGCTTATTTAGCATAATTAAATTTAAAAAAAAATTAAATAGAAAAACATGTTAGCCCATCACGTATAATACAAACAAATACGAGAAAAAAAGAACCGGCAAAAAAGCTCAAAAAAAACAAAAGCATAGAAAAAGACGAAATTTATAAATAGTGTAAAATAAGCCAAAAGTCAGAAGCTCAAGTCGAAACGAGCGGAGCCATATATTTGTATAAAAGTAACAGGTAACCTGAATGAGTGCCTTTGATTAAATCAAATTACCTTATACTAACATTGTTGTTAAACCAATTGACAACGACCGCTGTACTTTTATTATCAATTAGGTTATAAGAAGACTTGGCCATAGGACAATGGATTTTTCTTGTGTTCCATCAGATCAACTAACAACTTGGGGGTATTTTTTTAGTTTATATACAAAACATTTCCTACTGCGCACTGTAGCACACAGATCATTGGGCTGAATCAGTTGGAAACAAAACCAAATATCCATAAAACATTGGAAAATAAGAAACAAAATGTCTGGCAACAAATTAATAAAAAAAATCATACTACTCATTATCAGGGCTGTACCTGACGTGAGAAATGGCATCAATTAACCAAACATACTAGTTTCGAATTACTAGAGTATTTGTCAATGTTTTGTCATATTGAGCTAAGTTTACAATGAAGCGCAGTATGCTATGGTTATCATGAGTCATGACATATATGTAGGTAGTGTAATGTGCGGCAAACAACTTGAGTTGAAAGAAACTTAGTAACTTGAAGAAATAAATACAACCTTCTCTACTTCTGTGCTTCTCAGAAAGCAGGAAAATGCATCAACAAATTGGCTTCCACAAGGACCATTTTTCAAATCAGCTACGCATGGACAGTCCAGAGCTTTCTGTACCTTCACATCAATTGACTGCACAAGAAAAATACTATTCACTAACCTCTCAGAGAGCCAAGGAATACTGAAGCAAATAGGATATTGATATGTAAGCATCTATCTAGAAGCAAAATAAAGGGTCATACCTCATTGTCATCCTCATCAAATGACATAGCCTCTGTGCATTTAAAAAATCCAACATCAGAACACTAATGACAGGCTAGATTAAGGAGCCTCGAAAAGGAGTAACATGTGCCATGTAAATTTAAAAAAGCGCACAAACAGTCCGGACATTGCAGTAAATTTTGAGAGAGCTAGGAATAGAGTCTAGTCATTTGGGCTGACATTGGCAAGTTAAAAAGCTTGGAAAATCTAACATCGGAACACCAATGGCAGGCTATATTAAGGAGCCTTCAAAAGAAGCAACCTCACATATACCATGAAAAATTTAAAAGAGCGCACACACTGTCCGGACATTGCAGTAATGTTTGACAGAGCTTGGAACTCGGTCCATTTGTTTAATTTGGGCCGGCATTGGTGGGCTAAAGCTTGGTGGCTCCTCAAGCCCGGGGTATTATTAACTTACTACATCACTTGCATGACACTGATATTTCAGACACATCAAATCCAACATGAATGCATATATATTCTAGGATTGGTAAAATATCACCAATTCACTGAAACACCGCAAAATTTGAAAAGTTTTTAAACTTTTCTTGGATTTGCTTTGAAATTGAAAGCTTTCCCAATTTGGCAACTTTTCGCCAGTTTACGCTTTCCTCATTCGACCTTCCGCCTCGCCTAGCTGGTGGCGCCAACCAAGAGTACGTCACCGCCCCATTCTTCCCTTCCACTTGGCCCATTCCTGCTCGCCACCACCACAACATAGCATCCATGACCGTTGTTCACACCACCGGCCAAGCAAGTCAAGCCGCCGTACCTTGTGCTGCCGCGCCTCTGCCAATGCCATATGACTACTCAAACTCGCCTCAACGTCGCTGCAAGGCAATGCCTTCTCAGCTTGACGTGTGCGCCCGCCATCGACCTTGCCACTACATACTCGCCAGCCCCAAGAGAATTGCCAAACTCGAGGCGCTAACACCACGGTTGGCCATGCCACAACGACCCCGAAGCCTCCCATCTGTCACCAACGCATTATACGTGCCATCTTCACAACTCGGCCACTATTGCTTCCACCGCCTTTTGCCATGCTATAAAGCAAGAAGAGCTTCGCCCTTAGCTCCTCTAGCAACCCCACTACCTGCCATCACCTCCCCTTCCACCTCTAGTCGGAATTTCGCCATTGCTGCCGTAAGCCCAAAAGGTGAGCCGTGACATCAATCCCGTGAAAACCCCCACCAAAAACCCAATTAAGCCCGGCCATAGCTTCGCCAAGGTCTCGCGAACCCAACCAAAGCTTTACCTTAGCAGCTCTCACCCTGTAGATTGCCAGTGACAAGCTCCACAGTTAGCCCACACACCACTGTACTGACCTTCCCCGTGATCCGTAGATGCTCCAGCGCTCTTTGCCTTAGCCAATTAAGCCCTAGAGCGCCACTGTGCCATGAGAAACCATTGGCGAGCTTCTCTCATTGCCGGCCAACTCCGGCCAACCTTGCACCCCGCCAACCACAAAACTAGAACCAGGAGACTTCCCTGAACCTAGCAGTACATTCACTTGCCGTCGGGAGACCTCACCGGAGCACACACCAATGCAACGCCACTGTGCTCTACTCAGGCGCACTGTGCACGCTCGAGGAAGAAGAAGACCGAGCCGGCTGGGGCCAGGCTGCACAGCCCAGGAGCCAAAACTAGTTGAGCTAACCCAGCACTGTAGCAATTTACTGTACATAACCTAAACCAACACTGTTTTAGTCCAAACCCGATTACTGTTTGGGACCCATTACTATTCTGGATCGACCTGCAGTGAATAGTGTAGAATTTGGTACTGTCCACCAAAACCTAATTAACATACATATATCCATTTTGTCCTCCTGAAGACCATACTTAGCTCCGTTTAGCCAAAATAAACTCCAATAAAACCCTAGCCAAGCCCAAAGACTATTTCAAATCCAAGCCCAGTACTGTTCAAGCATGTCACTATTCATAGAAATCCGTTTAACACAAATATAACCATTTCAACTATCTCGAGCTCCTCTAACCCATTTTCGACTCCATTCAGCCAACCTAAGCACTGCTTAAACCCCAACCACCTAAACCTATTTTCTTTATGTCTTTTTGGTTACTTTATTGCATTTTGTTCCTAACTTGCATTCTGCAAATCAGGAACTTATTTGTATTCGTTTTTCTACGCAAGTATCTGGATTCAACAAGCTAGTTAACATAAGAGCTACAGGAGCAATTACAGTATTAGTGGCGTTAGACCTGAAGCCTATAGAGAAGTGATCTGGAGAAGGAGCTAAGTCCTTATAATTGATCGTATTGATCTTAGTTTTCAAATGCAATATTTTGATTTCAAATACAAGTACATACTTGCCATTATTGTTTATGTAGATTGCCTAGCTACACCATACAGTGATGTCTTTTATTTTCTTTTTTGATAATACATTCTCTTGTCACCATAGGATGCTCATAATGGTAATTGTGTCATATTATGGTTGTGTTTAGATATGCTCTAGTAGTAAGATTAAATACACCACAAATATTGCCAATTGAAATATAAAATATAACAAAGATAGTGGCAACGTGGGTTACCACTGGAAACAGGGAATGTTTTATAAAACGTTGGAGACTCGGGCGAGTGGTGGATATGAGACCGGTGCAGAGAAGGCACCGGGTTTGGGTTAGTTGGTCTTGCCTGAGTCGATCAAGGACCGAATATGTATGCGTTCATTTTTACACCCAATTGTGCAACCACAAGTCTAGCATGGGATGGATCTGGCTAACTAGTTTGCTTGGTTTCGGTGTGAACTCCTGCGGAATCATAGTTAGTTTGGGGATGGCCAGCGGGGTCATTGCCTGGTTGAAAAGTTTTGGGGGTAAACCTATAGGGGTCACTGCCCGGGAGGGATCCCAAAGGTCCCTACCCTTACATAGAGTGCGCACTTGCAAGAAGGGAAAGATTATCCCTAACAACAGAGGTACTTTAGCGCTGAAGGGTTCATACCTCTGGAGTGGGAAAAGCATCGAAACTAAGAATTGTAAAGGATTTGTTATGGTTTCTCAGTCACACACTTACGGAAGCGTGTAATGGTGGATATTATAAGATAATCATATTTTGTGAGTAAGGTTTTACACCTTTCAGAGTGTTATAATCTATTCGAATAGTTGTGCCCCCGGTCTTGGGCAATGTGCGGAAATATCACAGTGTGTAGTTTTCATAAAATGGTTACTGGTTTATGGTGCTGATGGATATGGTATGGTGGTGTATGGAAATGGATATGGAATGGTATTGATGCATTGCCGCTCGAAATCAAGATATAGGAATTGGCATTTTGGTGTTATTATATTAACATAAGCATTGAACACTGACGGCTAGTCCATACATGCAAACACAACAAATCAAACCAAACAAAGATACTTAGCACAGGAGTAGATCTCCAATAACGGGACATGATAAGTATTGTGAGGAGAGTTGCTCCCACAAGGTTAACTGGAATTGCTTTAATAAGTTGTAGGTTTAAAAACTAGCTATAATATGATATCTGACAAATTGGCTTTACGCTAAAGAAAAATAACGCTCCCCTTTGGTTAAGCCTTGCATATATATAATAACCCTATAAATATATTTTACTATAGGGACTTATTGAGTACCTAGTGTACTCAATCTTATTTATTTTCATCAAAACAGATGCTAGAAGAACAAAAAATGCTTCAAACTTACATGTTAGAGTTACAACTACACTCAAGCGTTTCGTGGGGAATTTCTTTGGATCTTCTGAATGTAAGTTAAAGTTTTGGGTTTGGACGCCCGTTAAATCTCTAAAGTTGACTGTTATGTCATATTTTAATCAAGTTAACCTTTTTTAAATCTTTATGAGTAGGCCTGATTCTCCTTCTGTTCGCAATTAAACTCATGATCTGTTGTGGGACGTACGACGGACTTGTTCCTAAAAATAGGGTCGTTACATTCACCATCCAGTACAAGGTCTGCACTGCACAATCACATACTGGATCACAGAAATACTCTCGCCCTCCCACTATCGTACTAGGAGTCTAGGACCAATGGATCATACATTACTGGCTACCCAAAACTACTTTGTAAAGCTAGCGGCCCTAGAGTTCCGCTTCTAACAATGCTTCCCAAATCCGAGCAACGACCTAGCGGCTAGCGCAACTTAACGAGAACTACCCCATGAGAGGAGTGTAGGTTTACTGGTAAAAAACGGGGATACGAGGAAACCGCCACCGACTTATATGATTCAGAGTTTGGCATGTACCTGCGGCGAGCGCCTGGAGGGAGGAGGACGCCGGGGCAGGAGACTGCGACGGCGACGGCTCGGCGGCAGGCGGAGAAGGCTCGTCTACCGCCGGGGCTGGCTGGCTCTGACCTTGGCCCATGTAGAGGTGGAGCAGCAGCAGGAGCAGGAGCAGGCGGCGGCTACTCTCGTCTTCTTTGGCGGCGAGCCGGAGAGAGCGAGCAACCGGGCTTGGAATTGGAACGTGGTCAAGTCGGACGGGCGGAACAGACCGCGTCTAAGTAGGCAGCACCACAACGTCGAAAGCAAATTTGGACCCGAGTCTGACTCCCGTCAGTGTTTCCCTGCCGTCCGATCGCGCAAAGATTCGCGCGCCGGAAGGGCCAGGTTTACTGGCACGTCTCGGCATTTCGTGCAGTGCGATTTTTGGGCTGGTCCGTCGCGCGCGAGATGGGCCAGGCCCCTACCTGCGTTTCCCTCCCGACTTCTCCCCGAAGGCCTAAACCTCTGCTTCGCCATTCGGGTTGGTTGCTCTTCCGGTCCGCCGCGATGGTTGGAGGCGGCAGGCCGCTGGGCGACGGCGTGTTCGCGGGCCACGCGGCCGCCGGCTCCGCGGCGATCAGCGCCTCCGCGGTCGCCGTCCACCCCCTCGACACCGTCAAGACCCTCCTCCAGGCGAGCGTCCAGTCCCCTCTCAAGATTCTCCCGTTGCTGCAATGGTCTATTCTCAGGGTTTGATTTGGTTTTCCGCGGTGTTCTTTCTTTCTTTCTTTTTACCTGTGCAGTTGAGCGCGACTGGCCCGAAGCAGAAGATGGGGCTCCGCCAGGTGGTGGACCGGCTCATGTCCGTCTCCGGCCCTGCAGGTTTGGTTGATTGCCTAGTTTTGTTGCTAGACGAGGAGAGATCTTTCTTGCTCGGTGGTGGTATTGTGAAATGCGATTAGGGTGGCTGCAACTTGATCTGCATTGATACCGAGACCTACGAACTCTTGGACCTCTTGGTGACAAGAGGACTGTGATGTTGAGTTGCCACTTGCCAGGCTAGTACTAGTGTTTATCGAGCTTCATAGTAGGTTTCGGTCTCAGGTTGCCATCCAACGATCCATGGTAGCTTCTGGATATTGCTGAAATGCTGAGTGTGTGTATGCGCGTGTGCATCTGTCTCTACTGGAAAATTGATATTATCCGCAGTGCCTCATGATACCCCATAATTTCGGAGCCTGACAAAGTTACCAAATGTAAAAAAGAGTGAAAGAAGTTATTACATATGTGGTCATATTGGGTTATGTACACTGCCTATATTAAGACTGTATTCACTTGGAGTCCATGCTTTTTGTGCAGAGAACTCATCCAAGTTCCTATTATGTTTGGTTAAGAGTTTTGGTTGTGAGGAATGATGCCGTGTAGTCTCCACCTCCCTGTGTGTTTTGCCCGTGCTTTTGAATTGCTGAGTGTTGAACATGGTTTATACAATGGAGCCTGGGCTTTTGCCCTGTGTTTCTTAAAAAAAAACTCTTCCAAGCATTACAAGGTCCAGAACCTTGTTGTTTATTGGTTGAATGCTGGTGTTGTGCTAAAGTGTCAGGGCATACCAAAAGATTTCCCCCCAATTCGTATAGGTGCCCGTTCCATGTAACCTTTCTTGACTGAGAAATAGAGGGAGAAACTATGTGAATCCTGATATTTACCTTTCTATTTCCTTTATGATGGCTTCTTATGACCTATATGTTACAACTTCGGATATGAAATTATTATCCTTTAAAATTGTTATATGATTTTTTAGGTCTTTACAGTGGCCTCGGATGGTCAATATTGGGTAGACTGCCCGGGTTGGGAGCACGTTTCGGGACCTATGAGATTTTAACAGCCTTCTATAAAGGTAGAAACGTTTTTCCGCGGTAATTCATTGCTTAATGTGATCTGCTTTATATCAATTTTGTTGGCACCTTTAATTTGCATCCATGAGCAAACCATACATGTATTTAATGTAAGTTTGTTTGACTTCTCTGCCATATTCTCTCACATGCTTTCCTATTACCATTCTCCCCTAGTTCATTGTGTTAAAAAACAATTTGCAAAAACTGTTTAATTATTGGAACCTCAGAAGTATTGCTGCGGTTGGAATTTTGGCTGCTATGTAATACAACAATCGGCAGATCACTTTGAACTGTATTCCTTTTCCGATAGTTCAAAGTACTTTCTGATGATCTAATCTACCTATGGTGACATAAGTTGTTTGATGTATGGAACATCATATCTAATACAGGATTACTGGTTACCCTTAACCAATTTAATTTCCCATTACTCCACGTGGTGGTGAAATATGACAAATGACCATTGTTTTGTATATCTATTGGCAGATGGAAGGGAGGACAACTATGTTTATTATTCTGATGCTATGTTGGCTGGCATAACTGCTGGTGCTGTAGAGGCTGTTATGTGTACACCATTTGAACTTCTGAAACTTCGGAACCAAGTTGGTTCTGTGATAACTTTGAAAGCTATAGGCCCTGCTAATATTACACAAGAGTCATTTCCACTGCTTTTCAAACTATTACCTGGTTATGTCCCTGACATTAGAGTATGGAACAACACTGTCAACCTTTTGTCCAATCTTTCCCCAAAGCATCAAGACATGATAGGTGCCCTGAAACAGCACCCGTGGATGCTGACTGGCTCTGGGAAGCCCCCGTTACCCTCTGATGTTCAGGTGCCTTCTAGAGTGATATCACTCGAAGGATGGGGTGCTCTATGGAGAGGACTTAGACCAGGGATAGCCCGAGACTGTGTCTTTGGTGGAATGTTCTTTTCGACTTGGCAATTTATACACACAGCGATGCTTACTTGGAGGGCTGTTAATATGAACCCTGAACCCAGGTAATGGAACCATGCTAGATTGCTAGTATATTTGATTTGGAAAGCAAAGATAGGGATAATGTTATAACTGATTTTCTTGGTGCCTTGACTGCCTTCACATTTGCTCTCAGAAAACTAGAAGAAGCAGGCCCCGTATCCCCTTTTGCCTCTAGTCTTGCTGCGGGCTTCTCAGGAGTTGTAGCAGCTGCTGCTTCACATACGTTTGATACTGCCAAAAGTCGTTCACAATGCAGTGTTATACCTAAGGTATGGGTTTGTCCCTACTTTAAATGGTCTATCCTTTTAGTTTACTCATGTAATTTTGTAGTTCACTGCCTTTGAACTTGAATTCACATTCTTCCCTATTTGCATATACACCTTATTTCTTCTCACTTTTTTTTACAGTATATTGAAATGGAGAGGAAGTTTCTTAAATGGAAAGCACCGGGAATGTGGATAGAGAGGAAGACAGGAATATCGCCTGCTGATAGGAATGTTCTGTTCCGTGGCATTGGGCTACGAATGGCCCGTAGTGGAATTGCATCTTTTGTACTTGTTGGGTCCTACTATTTAGCTGTAGATTACATTGTGTAGATCACATGCAGGGACACCATTTAATGAAATTCAAACGTCATGATTGTATATGCATCCGCTGAACGATCAGGGAAGAGGTAACTATTTGGACATCCCTGACTATTTCTCTACCTTGTTCATCTCATATAAACTTGCTTGATTGGAATTGTATGTTCGAAGATAGAATTTTGTCTGTTAATGCAAATGTTTATACACACAGAACTGAAGGCTGCCACTTTTGGTCTGAGGCAAATGTTGAAGTGGTAACAAGTACGGAAATCTGTACGATTGCTAGGGCAACTGATGAATAGCAACCACTGAAGCTGATCCCGAGCTCTGATAGGGATTTTGTTTTTTTTTTAAAAAGCTTCTATTGTTGTCGAAGATTATATTTGGGAGAGGCTTGATTTTTGTTGCTTCAATTCTTCTCTCTTTTTCCCCCATGTTGTCATCAGTGGTCAAATTGAAAGGCCTTATCATATATATGGCCGGCCCATACTTCACTAATAAGTGATTACCCAGCCTGTTGTTTGTGTGTACTCTCTTCAACCATCCTAAAATAAGCCTGTTGTTTAGTGGTATCCGTTTGGATGAATGGAAGATTGGTTGTGATGCTTCTATGTGTATTTGGATGAATGGAAGATTGGTTGTGATGCTTCTATGTATCCATTTGGATGAATGGAAGATTGGTTTGTTAGATGATTTTATATGTTCGTTGTGCCCAGTTCATATAAGTTGTAAACTCCAGTTATGAAATTGATCACATAAATACCAATGAAATTTGCCAAGCAGCTATTGTACGGGACTAATTTGGTAACTGATAACAACAAAGGCGGTGTTTGCTTGGGAGCTTGCCACATTTGTCCACAACAGTAGGCAAACCATTTGCGTAATGCTATGCTTTCTATCTCGAACGTTGAACGTCAGTTAAGAACTGTGTATCGAGTGTTGCAAAATTTGCCTTGACCGCGCCCATCTCAAACATCTAAAACACTAAATGACAGTTCTTGAAGCAGAATCAAATTTCGCAAAGTTATCGCAGGAGTGCTCAGAGTTGACCCCCAAAACTAAGCCATTGTCGCTTGTCAGGAAATCCTAAGCAAAAGGATTCATCACGAAACCTCTTTTTTTTTTAACGTTAATCATTGGAAACCTTTTGACAACAGCATTTCCATTATCAGAAGATGATTCGCCCGTAAAATGCTCTTCAGATTATCTGAGACCTTGCTAAATATTTGTAATACTAGAAAAAAAAAGGAAAGAGGCAGCTGGGCTAGAATAACCTCGAGCCAGCTCTACTCCGCGCGCTTGCCCCAAGCCGGCGCCACTAGCTGCTCCGCCCACGCCACGTTGTGCTCGTGCTCTACGTCGCCACGACGCGCTGCGCTGTTCCTGGCTACACCAACACTGCTCCCCTATGCCGCGCACCTACACTGGCCGCCAGTCATGCGCTACTCGCCGTCGCCTACCAGCCAAGCCGTCATCCTCGCCTCCCTATGCGTCGCCACTACCAAGCTATAGCCCTAGGCTCGTCGTCCCGGCGCGTCACCACCGCCGCCTTGGCTTTGATCGCACCCTCTTCTTTCCCCTGCTAAGGACATCTATAGTGTATGAAAATAGAGGGTCTTAAGCCACCTTAAAGTCAAACTTATACATTATAGGGGTGATCTTAAGCAAGTTATAAGCAAATAAAACTTAAGGCTGGTTCTCAAGCTAAAGATCTGGCCACAAGTATTAAAATACAATTTTTCTTTATCTGCCGAGTGGGACCGTCTTAAGGTCTCTTGGGCTATATACACTATGGAGTCGGCCGTAAGGTTTAGATGGGACCCACCTTAAGACCCCTTGGGTTATATACACTATGGATGCCCTAACAACCGTTGTCCCCACGGCCCGGGGGGTGGGCAAGACCCAGCTGAGAAGAAGGAAGGAGTGAGAGAGGAAGGCAGACATGGAGCCCGGCCGAGGAAAAGGAGGAGGCGAGGGAGAAGGAAGAAAGGAAGAAAGAAGAGGAAAGAAGATAGGAGCTTGAACCGACGTCAGATCCGGCCAAGGAGAGGAAAAAAGTGATCCTTCCTCAAATTTTTTTGCCATGCTAGTTTATCAATTGTGTAAAGGATAGAGTAGGGATTATCAAGGTAGGTGCGTATAGTGCCTTCTATTAAGGTTTTCGACAGGTTAAGGGGTTAATTTGAGAACTTGATCTACTAGAAACTTGTAGCTAATTTTATTAGCTTTATATAGAGTGACAGAATGTTGAATTTGGTAGAACGGTTTGAAAGATATTTTTCCAAGAAGGCTGCCATCCGGTACAAGGCAGCATAGCCTTCGGGGCTAAAATCGAGGGGTTTAGGTGACGTAATTGTTAACTTTATTCCAGGAGAAAACGCATACATCGCAAATAAATTGAGAGAACACATGATAATTTCTGAATTTCTCTGTTCTCTTACTTGCTCCCTCTCTTATTTAGCTGGTTACAACTTACAAATCTTCTTAATATATAGGCTAACACTTTCCTACTAGCATACGTATTTACACTTCAAGTTGGACACAACTTCAATTTAAGTTACACATGGAGACGGACTCTACTATATTTTGGACTCGAAGTCAAGATTATTTCTAACAATCTCCCCCTAATCTTGACTTGACATACTCTAGTTTTAGTCTTAATGCATTATGAACTACCAGTCATGCCTCTACATGAAGCGTTCTACATGTAAGCTACATGTAGGAACTCAACTCAACCGGTACAAGTCATTCAGATACAAAGATTCTAAAACATTAAGGCAGTCGGTCTCAACTACGACTTACTAAACTCATACTTGACATAGAACGGTGACACATCTCCTCAACGTTCCAATCTCAACTCACTTACTTGAGTTTGGATGATGACACATCTTTTCAACGTCCCAGACTCATATCAGCTTATTTGAGTTTGGACGGTGAACACATCTTCTCAACGTCCAACACTCCTTGGGCCCTCATGTACACCTTCATCTTGATTGGCCAGGCTGCATAATTACTCGTCGTGAGCATTGGATAATGCAGTGAGACAGCGAAACTCATCTTCGCCATCACGCTGGATGATGCCTTGTCGCCGGTGATACCACTTCCTAGAGAACGCGACATGATCTTGGACACAGATCAAGACCTCATGCTTGCAAAACTCCTGTTACAGACCAAATGACGGAACCTTATCTTTGGTTTAAGGTAGATAGCTACTAAGCACTGGGCTTTGCTTTTCCACTTAAACTGAGAGACTGAAGCAAAACACTGCTTTTCACTGTCGACCATTGGACGGTTCGATTTGTGCCTTTAACTGAAGGCTCAGATCAAAGAAAACTGATGCTACTCATCGGCTTTTTCTTCACAAACTGGCAAAAGAATCTGAAGCCGCTTTGCCTCGCGCGCTCTGTTGCCGTGATTGCCGCTTCGTCACATTTATAACAGCAATATGACTCCACCTCGGGAGACAAAACCGAAAGACTTTGTCTTGAATTCGGTGGACAAAAGTTGACTCGGCTTCTATCTTACGTGTCGCGCTGAACAAGGACCACGCCCGCTGCTTTTTTCCTTGTCACTACTTCGATATGCTGTCGTTTGACCAAACAGAAGGGCAGAAAAGTTCTTCTTGAAGAACCGAAGGACCAATCAATATCTCTAGCTTGCTTCTTACTCTCCTGACACAAGAAAAGAATTCCTTCTGTCTCTTGTCACAAGGCATAGGTATGAGTCGTTTCTTCTTGTGCTGGCGCAAGAAAAAGCTTCCCTTCTAGTGCAGGTCTTCCTATGCTGGTGCAAGAAAAAGCTTCCCTTCTAGTGCAGGCACTGCTGGCTGTTCTCTCTCTCATGTGCAATAAAAAACCTCTGTGAAACTTGTTGTCTTGCACGAGGACGGAGATGAGGTGCGCACGATGGACGGAAGGCAACGCTTGCCTCAGAGCACTGAGCGAGACCAATGCGAAACGGAAATTGTCGACACGATTTTTTCAGCAACTCGGTTCTTGCCTTACTCAGTAATGGCTAGGCTCTGATACCATTTGTTAACTTTATTCCAGGAGAAAACACATACATCGCAAATAAACTAAGAGAACACAGAAGAATTTCTAAATTTCTCTATTCTCTTACTTGCTTCCCCTCTTATTTAATTGGTTACAAGTCTTCTCAATATATAGGCTAATACTCTCCTACTAGCATACGTATTCGGACTTCAAGTTGGACACAACTTCAACTTGAGTTACACATGAAGACGGACTCTACTATGTCTTGGACTTGAAGTCAAGATTATTTCTAACAGTAGTCTATAAATTATAATAGCTAGGATTATCAATTATGTGAGTGAGTTTCTATAGATTCCTTAACTCGTATTGCTTCCTATGTTGAGTTTCGAGATTGAAAGTTATGGACGTTTAATCACGAGACAACGGGAAGGTGTCTGATGAAAGGGGGTTGTATGTGCCAGATTTGTGTGTAGGAACAATATTGTTTCGTATGTGTGCATGTATTGCTATGGTATATCAAGACTGAGTGATACTTGTTTAGGTAGAGGTTTGGGTTTGGTGCATCCATGAATCGTCCTTAAGGTTAAACAAGCAAGTGCATGGTAAACAGTAGAAGATGGTTGTTCTTAACGCTTATACTTATGTGAAATTTTCCTTTTTTGTTTATGATATGTATGATGACACAATGATGATGACTAAGTGACAGTCTCATTTAAATGAAATTGGTACAATATGGTAAGCAATAATACTTTACATGATGATTGTGGGTAATGATGATGACATATGATATGGTTTAATAGATGGATAATCGTTAATGCCTGATGACACATGGTAATTGCATAAGAGAAATTGTTACATTACGATGCATATCATGGAAATAGATAGCCTAAGTAGCATTTATGGTCTACTTGTCGTGAACCCCCCACGGGAATAGGAATAGTAAGATCTATTTTGGTAGTGTAGCGCCCTGATTTTTTTTCATAAGGGGCCACTTAAGCAAACCTTATGAGCCCTAATCTGGGTTAAGGGCACATTAAAAGGGGTAAACTCTTTCCCCCAAACGAGCAGTAACCGCCATCATTTTGTCTCGGGTCTCTCTCCCATCTCTCTTTTTCTCGCACGGGAGGCGGCTGGAGCGCGGGGAGGCCAGAGACCGGCGTGGTGACCTGAGCTCAGTGCGCGGTCGGGTGGGATTAGAGATGGCAACGGGTAAATACCTATCGGGTATTGTCATTCCATACCCCGTACCCACTAGGTGTAAATTTACCCGTCGGGTTACCCGTATCCGCACGCGGGTAGGAAAATTTACCCATACCTGTACCCGCGCGGGTATTACTACCCGACGGGTAACCCGTGCCCGCAAGCATACCCGGTTCAACACATAACAATATCATCAATTTAGACATTCATTAATCATACATGCCAAGCACAAAAACGTCTAATGATCAAAATTAGTACATCACATAAACATACTTGACATGACCATATCAACATATGACAAACAAATAAACAATCAACAACAAGTAGATAATAAAATTAACATTTGAGTGGGATGTCTAGTTGTCTAATGCGGGTATTCATTACCCGCGGGTAGGCGGTATGGGTAGTATATACCACACCGCACTCGCCTACCCGGCGGGTAGAGGATTTCGCCCAATAACGTACCCATGGGTACATAAAATTTTCCATACCCGTCTCTTTATCGGGTAAAACCCGTCGGGTATTCGGGTATCGAATACCCATTGCCATCTCTAGGTGGGATGCAGGCAGAGTGGCGCATGGGCGATGCGGCTAACACAGGTCAGAGGTTGGCGTGGCGGTCTAGGCGCAGCGCACAGTCGAGCGCGACGTGGGCTAGCGGTGTAGCAAGGCTGGAGGTCGGGCGGCAGCATGGCGAGTGCAGGTCGGAGGCGGCCTCAACCGCGACGCGCACCATTCCAGCGACGGACGTAG
The DNA here is from genome assembly GCA_036346575.1 of Dendrocalamus sinicus. Taxonomy (NCBI): domain Eukaryota; kingdom Viridiplantae; phylum Streptophyta; class Magnoliopsida; order Poales; family Poaceae; genus Dendrocalamus; species Dendrocalamus sinicus. The sequence continues at coordinate 11,975,705 of CM070650.1, forward strand.
ATGAGCTAGGGTTTGCGAGCTTTTCCTCTCTCATCTCGGCTAGTTGTTTTTGGGGAAGGGATGGAGATGATGGAGACACCGGCCAATCTGCGGTAGCTTGTGCGTTTGCCGGACGTTCTGATGGTATGCTCTTTTGCTGGATGGACAAATCAAAAGCACATGCTCTATCTTAGCTTATTGGAAGAATCTTTTATAAGCCAATTACATGATGGTGAAATCAGCTTCAAGGGACTCTTCAGTTGCTCTCCAAGAGTTTATGGAACTAAACAATCATCCAAGGGAAGTGTTAAAAGCACAGAAGCCGATCAGGGGTGTCCGAGGGTAGTTGAGGTTGACAAAGCAAAGTCGTGGATAAAGGTTGAGCAGATTGAATCAACTTCTTGTGAAAATCAGGAAGATGGAAAGGTCCATTCTATGGATGATAATGCATCAACCACTGAGATAGTACAAGAGGCCAGCTCCCATGCAAGGGCAACGAGCTCTGGACAATCTTCCACATGCCATTTTGGCAAGCGCAGACATTCCTCTTCTAGGAATGCAGGTTCAAACGCAGCCTTTAAGGGAACACTTGGGCAGTTGCACACCTCGGATCCCTCGTGCAGCGAGTCTACTAAATGTGCTCAAGGCAAGTACCTCGCGGCCGTGACCTTTTCGTTTCGCATATCACGTATTTCCAGTTTACTTGTTACTTTGTCATTGAGTATAATTATCATATCACTCATACTCACTTGGCTAATATCATATCATTAAAGTTACCTATCTAATATCATATCACTAAAGTTACCTGGCTATTATCATAATACTAAAGCTTATCTGGTCCTTATCGTATGACTAATGTTTGTCTAGGTATTATCATATCGCTCATGTTTCCCAGTTATAGACTTTTAATACTATATTCATGCTATGATGTTCTAGGTTATCTTGTTTCACATGCTTTTATGTTTATTAGGATGCTCAGTTAAAATATTCTAGAATTCATGCTTTCAATTAGTGTTTTAGAATTCATGCTTAAATCGTTAATGGGGGTAGCATATGAACATGTTTTAACTTAGGTTTAAATTATTATCACTCTTTTGACATTAGGGCCATTATGTTTTAGTTTCCTAATACCATGATCCATTAATTGTATGATATTGTTTTTGAGCCATGAAGGATGTATGTATTAAACCTATTAATCTGACTAATAATCACTTATCACATGATAAAACTTGAATGGTTGATAACCTTATGTGGGCTATAGTATAATACCTTTTTAGGATCACTCCCATATCACTATCACCACATCATCATTCCACATCGCCCTCATATCAGGAATTCTCTCCATTTCCCACCCTAGCATATCCTTCACTTCTCATAATTTTATCTTAGCCTTTCCTAGTTCCCTTAAATTCATACTGTATAACATGTTAACAATATAACGGTTACTTGGCCTAGGGTTATCCACATATGGGGGAGATTTTCACCCACCTAGTAACGTACGGGAGGCCGTACACTCTCGTTACTCAGGATATTACACTTCGTCTGCGGTTATACAGTCAAGGACAAGGATGTGCCTGACTATTCTCGTGTAACCGGGTATGTGGGAGTAATCGCTAGTACCATTGCCATAACTTGCTAAATAACTATTATCCCTAATTGCATTGTTCCTATTACCTCTATCTCAGGCTGTAATCAACGTTTTCGATTAACTCACTAATAAAGGAAATAACAGTTAATTGGCCTGGGGTTACCCATATATAGGGGAGATTTCCACCCACCTGGTAACGTACGGGGGCCGTACACTCTCATTACATAGGATATTACACACCGTCTGCGGTTATACAGTCGAGGACAAGGATGTGCCTGACTATTCTTGTATAACCAGGTATGTGGGAGGCAATCGCCAGCGCCTGTGCCATAATTTGCTAAATAACAATTACCTTGGTTCCACATTTCCATTATCTCCATCCTTGATAGGTATCAGTGTCTCTGGTAACATAGTTTCATTGTATTTAACCTGTGTCAATTATTTACTTGCATTGTGTGTTCTTTACACATCTTACTTACATTGCTTGTCCTTTATGTATGTTGCCTGCATTACCTATCCTTTATTCACCGTGTTGTGACCGTTGTTAGGTACTTACTGAGATTTTCAAATCTTTGCTGAGATTTTCAAATCTCACGCTTACTCTTTCCATTCTCAGGTAAAAAGCCAGTGGAGTGATAGCAACATGCATGGGTGGGAGCACTCGAGCTTTCAGCACCGTGGCTTACCACTATTTTTGTCATTTTATTTATTTTTCATTTGGTTAGAAGTGGACTGGTCCCATATTTCAAACATTTATTTCAGCTTTCGTTTGTTCTCTATTAAAATTTTAATTTCTTTGAGATTTCCAATGTTATTCTTATTTATTTCTTACTTTGGCGATGATGTTCCGTAGTAGTATCTCATATTGGTATGTGGGGTGCTATAGGTAGGTACTCCATGGGAGTGGAGGATGTGGGCCCTGTATGAAAAAGGATGAGCTATTATGGTTCCCGTACGAAAGAGAATGGGCTATTGAGGCTCCCGCCTGAAAGAGGGTAGTCATGGGTGAGCATCGACAGATGCTCGCTCCGCTATACCGGTATAAGTTAAAGAAAGAGGAAAAGAGACAAGTGCATAAGCATTACATTACACCAATGAAATGAAAGAGTTGTTTATAAATACCTATTGTTATGTCATGTGGGTAATGTGAATGATATAGATGTGTGCATTGTGTTAATGGAGAAAGTAATGATGATAATATATGTGAAAATGACATGGTTATGTTTATACTTATGATGGTGTTAATGCTTATTGTTCTGTTGTGTACATACTGAGTCTTGGACTCACACGTGCTTTGTTGATGTTTTTAGCTAACTAATGAGGTGTCATGTATCAGGAATAGGAGTAGCACCTCTACACCACATTCAATAATAATGATCTAGAATGTCATCTTTGTTTTTCTTAATATTACCTTAGTAAAGTAGTTTGTTAATTTGGAACTTAACTGATAAAGCCCTCGTAAATTGAGGATGGAATTTAGAGCGCTTTTATGGTAGTGTATATTTTCTCAATAATATTCTATTTATAAGTTTAAGTATGCTTTCAGACGCATGGTTCTAGATGTTCTTGGATACATAGTCCCGAGCGTTCTCAGCCGCGTGGTCTTTTTTTCTCGAAAACACATGAGAACTGCGTTTCATTCATTAAGGAGAAGAAAAGAGCGGTACAAAGGGTGGCCTAAAAGCCTAAAAAAGAGGTCGAGAAAAAAATACAACGAAGAAGGATGACTAACAAACTGTGAACGACCTGACCTAGGTTACGAACGAACCTAGCCTATTGCTAAGGAGTCGCAAATTGGGAGTTGTTCATTGAGGACCAAGCTAAAAACTCCTGCTTGACCCGTAGTATACAATCAGCCGTATGATCTTGAGTGTACGTGAGCGCGTGGTCTTGAACGTTCTTGGGCACAAGTGACCTAATTTTTATTTTGTAAATTACTTATTCTTACTCTGGTAATCTAGTCATGTTTATTATAAATTAGTTTTTTGTGGAGGATATTGTCAAAAAAATTTGTTAGATGATTTAAATTTAGAGTGTTATGTAGTAGTGGTAGCATTTCGGGCTCAGGGTTGGAACAGGTGTTACAATTTTGCTTCAATTTTGTTGACATCAAATTTTGTTGGAACATATTTTGTACACTTCATTTGTACCATGTTCGGCTTCCACATGGCAGAATTCTGGTTGGTGCTTTCTCACCAGAGCCAGAGCCTTTCGTCAGAAGAAAGCACACTTTTGTAACTCTTACTGATGGCCGTCTTCTTTGTTCCAAAGTGGATCTAGTGGAGGAAGATCATAGTCGTCGGGTTTTAGGGCCAATGCAAAATCCGGCAACGGAGGTGGTGTTTCGATGACCCTGCAGATTCCCCAAACCAAATAACACATCAGTTCTTGGGTTTCACAATTCCCTGGAGTATCACTAAACGCAGTTCTTTTTTAAATAAATTTTGCCATGAGTATGTTTTGCTGGTAATTCTTACCTTTCTTGAGTATACAGATCCTGGTTGATCCGGACCTTGCTTGAAGCATCTTTCGGGATCTTGTCGGACATATATTTAGCTGTTCCGAATGGAGTGGGGCTCCTACAAAGTTACAGGTACTGACTTCAGTTTCCATGCTTAAGAATAAATTATTATTACACTGCACAGCAATACCTGTTCCTTAAATAGGTTGCTGATTTTTTTTTGTACTAGCTAAAATAAGTGTAAAATGGAAAGAGCAAACGCTTAATATGTGATGAGCAGTATACTATGGGGGAAATGTCTTGCCTTGATGTTGGAGGAGTTGCATGGAAGGCTTCAGAAGCCCTTCTGCTTTCTTTCAGAAATGCCTCTGAAGATTGCAAGGCGGCTATTGCCATTCCGTGAGATTTCTCAGTGTTTCCCTCATCAAGAATCAAACCATGGAAATAGTATGCGGCAGCCTGATAAAAGCATGTATAGAAACATCGGTTTAGATGGTTACAAGGCTAGTACATTGCAGACGAAATATCTATAATCTGAAGAACAGTCAGTCCTTTTGGATTCGAGAAATGCGTTTGCTATTTGAAAATAAGGTAGTTAACATCAGGAAAATAATGGTTAAACTAGCTCAGACACCTAAGATAGTTAACATCAGGATAATAATGGCTAAAGTAGCGTATCAGGAAAATAATGGTTAAACTTTGCTTACACACCTTTGCTTCAACATACTTCCATTTGACAAATAGTAGATGCTTTCTCCCCCATCCATCGGACAAAAGAAGCTCTGGAATACTCTCCTGAACCTGGTGCCAATATTTCACCATCTCACAAGCTAAACGCCGTTTTACTGCTAGAGTGGCCTTTGGGCTATCAATTGCCAGCCCAAGCTGCATGTCAACCCCCTGTAGGACGAAGATCGCCAATGTCCGTGACCAATTGACCATAAAGCAAAATCAAATGAGATAACCAGCAAAAGTATATGTAGGAATAGGTCTAGTGTACCAAAAATTTAACAATGTTCAAGCCAAGAATCATGAAATTATGATAAACAGAATACTGCTAGGTTTCCTTCTGCTGTACAAAGAAATAATTGCAAATAAAGTACCCAATGCTATTCAAAATCACAGCCTATACATGTCGCCTCAGGGGTAATATAGCTCGCATATTTCTCAGAATTATAATAGCTTTAGATTTCATCTTAGTACTTCATCAAATGAAATGTCCATTATATTCAAGACCGCATGAGAGTTTAAGAGACAATCATTTAAGAGTGCATTCTCTGCATCTACTTTTACCAGTGTCACCAGTCTAATACTCCAAATGGTCCACCATTTGAAACACCATTGGATTATAAAAGAGTGGTCTTCTGTGCACTACCTCATTTAAATTATTGTTGGATATTTGGGGAGTTAGCCACCAAAATTAGAATCAAATGTGTAGAGTTGAGGACACAGTACCTGACCCAGAGCTTGCAGGCTAAGAGCTTTGAGATTTCCTTCAGCCAGGTCTACTGGAAGTTGTCTCCTGAAATTCATATATTGAAGAGGAATTTTTCAATAGAAGTTTCCAGATTTGAAGTCCTAACATTATTTAGTAAGCTGCTCAAGAGTACAGAACCTTAGTTCTGATGGTATCTGTGGAAGTACTTGTCGAATTGCACAGTCTAAGTAGCCAGCTGCCTTCAAGAAAACGTCTACAGTAGCCCGCCTGCTCTCTGTACATTGGCAACACATGTCACCTTGTTAGCACAAAACACTGTGGACATCAATACTTCAATGCATACAGGTCATGAGCATTTTCCAATGATATAATATAAATGCATAAACTTGATGGAAGCATAGTTTCTAAGACCATGATGCATCAGATGTGAAGTTAACAGTAGCACTACCTTCAGAAACCCTTGGCGCATAACCGTCGCCATATGACCGGGGAAGAAGCAGGGAATTGGCCTGCAACAAGCAGACCATGGCCATCAAATGCAGCACGGACAGCACCTCATACAAGGCATCTGCCATGGCCGTTTCCTGCAATTGAAAATTTCGTGTTTGATCTTACTAAGGACTAACAACTAATTGTATCATACAGAACCCGACAAATATCATATAGTTAGGTCTGACATACCTCAGCATTATCCTCTTGGTTAGCCCAGACAAACTGCACTTTGTGCCTCAACTCACTGCCTGCACATTTTGCAGGCTTAATAATGAAACAAGAAAACAGAATTACGAACCAGCATAACAAAAAAAAATCATCATGTTTCAGCAATCGCTCACCTTCCTTCACCAACCCTAGCAGAACTGGCAAGTAGTCTTCCAGAGCCTGCAGGAGATTAGCAGTACTAGAACCTGCAGAAAGCAGCAAAAGCCCAATCCATCCAATGTCAGTTCCAACGTCCACATCTTCCAGACAAAACCAGCCAAACAATTCAGATGCTCTACCACCCCCCTCACACACCATGCCGTGCCGCCGTCTTTCGCCTCGGCTTCAGGGCCACCTCCGATTCTTGCATTGCCATGTCAACGATCCGCGCTCTCAGAGCCGACAGCCTCTCCACTATGCGCTTGTCCAAGCGCCCGGCAAGCGATTGGGAGAAGTCTACACTCCTCGGCACCCGGAGTCCCGGGACGAACACGACGACGTCGGGGACGCTCCCCGGCCTTCTCCGTGGACCGCCGGCATCCTTCTGCCTCGACACACCGCAACCCATGGATGCGCAACAGCCCGCTTACCTGCAAGAATCATGACACAGGACACCCCGGCAATTGAGCAACATCAGAAACTCGACGAGACGATCGAAAAGGCAGAAATGAAAGAAATTTATTGTCGAATTGTTTTGGTAGGAGGGAGGAAAAGGAAAAATTGTAACTTGTAAGCAAGCATAGCAATTGGAGAGAATTCAGAATTCCATCTAACAAGAACCAACAAAAAGAAAGTGATAAAAAGCTCTTACCTTTATTCTTCCTTTTTTTTTCCCTTGCCCTTCTCGGGTTTCTTCAAACCACAAGCACCGTCCAAATTGAAGCCTCCAGCACCACCACTATGACTATCTCTGTTTCTTCTCTCTGCAGACGCGCGCACACCACACCGAACTCAAGTAAGCAAATGGTGGAGGGACGAAAGGAAACAACTCTTATCCCTCAAAGGTTCGTAGGGGACCAATCAACATCAGAACAAGGGTGCAACTTGGCGTAATGTACGGCCAAATTGGCATACTTTTGCCTTGAAAAAGGTATTATTCCGTGCAGGTTTAGAACAACGGCAACTGGTCGTCAAAAAACTAAAAAAGGCCGGTGCATGTACTACCAGTAGGCGAGCAATGCATCATCTGATATTTAGCCCTTGATACCGCTAATGCGATTTTAAAACGATAAAGTACATTGAAAGCTTCTCAAGGATCATGGAAATGAGCTGAAAAATCCAGAGAAAAAACAAGGAGCCACCAAATCTTGAAGGTGAAACTTCACAAGCGTTGCTTCTTGTTGCAAACTACAGGCATGATTTAGAACGAAAAAACAACGAGGATAAGAAGGAGAACTCAACTGTTCAAGTGCAGGGTGCAAGCAGAGGGAAGAAGGCTATGGAGCTTGTTGCAGGTGAGCTGGAGGAGCAAGTCAGAGGGGGATGTTTACAGGGGCATATGACTCGTCTATTTAAAGGGGAGCGTTTTGCGCTGATGCAGCTGCATTCTACCCTTTAATAATTAAGTCCGCATAGTTGAGTTCTTTTAAACCTATTGTTATGACCTTTTGTCTTTCTTACGGTAATTAATTTTTAAACAATACATCATTTTAAGATAATATCTATAAATTAATTATAATAGACACTGTATTGACTTCAGTTATATTGTCTAAAATCATATGTAACTGTCTCTCGTCATACCCTCTCACGAATAGCTAGAATTCAAAAGTTATAAACCAAACACCATAAGACAGGGCCTGTTACTTTTGCTTCGGTTTACAGTTACGGTTAATGGCTTTTAGTCTATTCGTAAGAGAACGGAGTAACAGAAACTCACGTGTAATTTTGACCGATATAAATGAAATTGATACAGTATGTATTATAATTAACTTGTAAATTCTACTTTTAAAAGGTATTTTATTTAAAAACTAGTTAGTATAGAAAAGCTAAAAAGTAATTTTTAGATACTAAAGAAGTGGCACGACCCATTCGCTAGCGACACGGAATCCTGGTAATCTAATTAGACACCTGTGTGGCTGCGCCCAGTCTTCGGGGTATAATAATGTCGGTCATCTATATGTTGAAACTTGAAACTCTCCTGTAAAACAAGATGCATGTAGACGGGAGCGAGAACTTAACCAAAGTGTTACGATACATGTTCGCTTGTCGTACATTTTATAATAAAGGCTTTGCTTCAGTACATCTCTTCTATGTTCCATAAACTCGTAAATTCTTTAATAGGTGTCCAGGCCTAGCCAACGTCACAACATAACCAACTCCGGCGTTCGATCACGGCATGACATAAACACCAGTTGTTTAATCCGCCGGATCAGATTAAATAATCTTGGCTGCCACCGCTAATCACAGTATAGCTGGGGCTCAGATCGCTACGTACCCGTTTAGAGTATTTATAGGTGGTCTTACTAAATAAAAAAAATAAAGGGTTTTGTTAAACATCATTTAGATATTTTCTTTCTAACTATCATCTAAGTTTAGAACCGTTCAATTAGAAATCCAATGGTCATGAATTCTCCCCCTTCACCTTAAATTCTGCCCCTCCCACTTGAAAAAAAAATCTCTCCCTTTAAAAGTAATGGGCTCTTTGATATCTAATTCAAAGGTCACAAATTTGAATAATAGTTAGGAAAAAACATCCAGGTGATGCCTAGACACTCAAAAAAAATGCCTAAAGGCTCCTGATGGAGCTACTTAACCATAATTAATCACGGGTTAATCCTAATGGCAAGTGGATTGGATCCTCTTTGCACTTGAGGCAATGCTTCTGTACTAGCACCACCAATACCTATCTGCAAGGCTGTGTGATAATAATGCAGCGACCAATATATCCCCCACTCAATCTGTAGATTCTTCGGACCAAATCATTTCGGCAAATCTGCACGCATGCATGCGCTGCTGATTTACATTTGTTCTCTACTAATCCAAGCGTATCTGCTGCAGATGCTGTTCTCTCATGGATAGGTGTCCACCATGTGAAGTGCTTCTTGTTGTAATGTGGAAGAGAACAGTAGGAATCCAACATGAGGCACCTACCTCTTATAATTGTGGTTGGCATCAGCGTGTGTGTCATTTTCGTGCCGAAACGCACGCTGCCGCTTGAGTGTTGTAACAGCCTTGTTCCTTTTTGCGGATTAGTAGATCTGCATTCTTAGCTTCCAAACAAAGTTTAGGCCTAAATATATAGAGATTAGAGATGCATGCATGAGCAAGGCTACGCATATACACTAGGTATTCGACACGTGATTTAACTATCAGTATAACACTAGTGTAGCCTGCCTTGTAGGTGATCATCGTTTGGCAGGAGGAAACGTATTGTCTGCTAATCTCATGCAGTGAGTAAAGCTGCACTTTTAAAGCTGGTGTGTTCCACACAGCCATGGTTCTTGTGCTTACGAAAACTGCATTTTTGAGCTTGTGCCACTCAATGATATATAGCTTTCTAGCTAATCATACAAAAATTGGTTAAGAGCTCGTAAAAGCATGATACGTTTTGTGGATTGTGGAGGCAGTTTCCTGTATTTGACAAACTAAACAATGAACACTGCTAGCAACTTACGCAAGAATCTGTACAACAGCTAGGACCGGACCAATGGAGCTTGAGTGAGATACATATCTGATATCTCACGCTGCTTACCTAATCCTGGCTAAAAGGGCGAAAAGGCACAAATCCGCGCATGTTACTAGAGCTTTTCATGACCTTTTTCCCAACAGATGATAAGGCCATCTTCTCGATATAAAAGCGATCTGGGCCCTTTAGATTGTGGATGATGTCGCCTCCTTTCTTCTTGCAGGAAGTGGTTTCAGTTCAACTTTCTCTGTTTGCTTGTTCGATGATCAAAACCACTTCCCAAAAGCAACAGTATGGCAGAGAATTTCCGCTTGCCAATAATTGCAAACAAACAGGGTAAATGAACAGTGCACGATTGCATCGAAGAGACTGACATGAACTGTAGCCGACAGATGGCACGATCCGACTGAATTAGCCCTCTTATGTGTTCTTTCATGTGCATAAACAATGCAGAACGAGTGGTTTTGTCCGGACAAGTGGCAAATGTTCCGAATGGCAGGGCCCGTATGTTGACTTGCAAGCTAAAGATGTGATCCCAAGTGGCGAATTTTGATATGGCAACCGCAAGTGGGAAAATATCTAGGGCAAGGTGTGGACGCAAGGACAGCCACATCACTAGTCAAAAATGCGATTTTTGGTCATTAGGTGGGCCAGCTTGGAGTCTGGCTTAAGTTTGATCAGATATCACTTTCAGTAGAAACGAAGTTTGTGAGCTCCTAGATGAAGATCGAGCGGCCAGGTCTTCACGAGAGCAGTTTAGGCTCCTCTCGAGAAAGGAACATTCAGGTGGTCAGTATTCGAACCGTTCCGACAAATGAAGGTCTTCACGAGGGCAGCTCAGGCTCCTCTTGAGAAAAGGAACATTCAGGTGGTCAGTTCAAACAAATGGCATGAAGCTATTTTTAAAAAAAATTGATATATAGACATTTGGTTTTATAAATTTAGTTTCCTCTTTAAACTCAACAGGACGCTAGTCGGCCACAAAATTAATTAGTTATAATCATATTTAATTAGTGTTAATCATATCCCTAATTACCTACTGAGCGCCTAGGCTCGACAGCGTCCTACTACCGAGCAATTGTGGCTTGGCAGGTGCCAAGCTATTGTAGTACAGTAGATGACACATGTCACCTACCGTAGTTGTCGAGCTGAGGAGCGAACTATATTTACAAAAACGAATGTTTAGAGACAAACTTTTTTAAAAAAAATAGATATAATGTTATTTATGTGAACAGTTGTGAGTATTCACAGTCAAAAGAGCTGATCCAGAAGTGGATCGAGGCATTGACATTTTGGACAAACAAAACAGACATTCTTCTTAGGATTCAATGGGTTTGATGCAGAATTGGAGCGTCCATCTACTTGTTGCTTGAAACCATCGTAGTAGCATCTCATCTTCAGCAAAAGACGAGGCATCACAGGGCATATCAGAACAATCGACTCAAAACAATGTGAAACACACAGTGTCGTGTGACGCATGTTACCGGACGAAGTTACTAGAAACAAGACGAAGGAGGAGGAGCAGGAGAATGCGAGGTCAAATTAGCAGTCAAAGGATCGAACCAGGAGCCGCCGCCGAAGCAACCACAGCGCGCCATGTTGCACCCTACAGTACTGCACGTACAGTCAAACATCCCAAACCTGTGGCTTTCCACTGGACCAGACCCGTCGGAATCGCCGGAAATATCCGAAAAAGCCATGGCTTGGCCGCTAGCTTCGGGCCCGGCGCAGCAACACGTGAGCGCGGTGCGGTGCGCTGGCTGTCCTCCTTCCCTCGGCGGCAGGGCAGCGCGGTGGCTGGCCCGCGGGTCGTTACCACCCCAAACAGGCGGTGGACCTAACCGGGGATCAGCCGAGGCTGGCGCCTACCTGCCACCGGCCGGCCGGTGGGCACCTCCAAGCTCCCTGCCTGGAGGACGCGGCTATCGCTAGCAACGCACGAATAGAAACGGCGGTGCTGCTCCTTTTTTTGGACGCATGACGAGGCTATGATAAGTTGATAACACTAAAAACGCCAACGAGGAAAAGTCGGAGTTCGATACGGCTTCTACGTAGTAGTCTATAATAAGGAGCTATATACATACGGGTTTTGTTAAATATTATTCAGATATTTTCTTTCTAATTATCATTCAGATTTAGAACTGTTAGATTAAAAATTCAATGGTCATAAATTCTCCCTCTTGAATTCTACCCTCTTCTCCCCCTTTAAAAACAAGGAGCTCCTTGATCTTTAATCCAAATGTCACAAATTTAAATGATAGGTAGAAAAAAACATCTAGATGACGCCTAGATACTCCCTATACATATATAGAGGTATCTAGAAAACACTTAAATATTTTTTAAGACTGAGGTCACTCAGATTTTTTAGACGTTGGTAACGTCTTAGGGTGTGTTTGGTTGGCTGAATCTCCTTCGTCCTGGCTGAGTGGATCTGTATAATCTGAGAAAGAGCATGTTTGGTTGCCTGTATAAGTGGATGCAGTCTGCATGAGCGGATGCAAAAATACGCTCTCATCCTGGATGGGTGGATACGCTCAAAATGAGCTTCACTGGCCATCCTGGATGGGTTGATGCAGTGTATCTTATGCGGTCCCACGTGTCAACCTCTCGAGTTTGGTAGATCGCATCCGCTCATACAGCAACCAAACAAAGATCTCGCTTTTTGCATCCGCTCATGCAACCTCACCAAACATCTTCTTTTTCTGAAATACAATTCCACTCAGACTGCATCCACTCAGTCAGGATATACGATACAACCTCCATCCACGAACCAAACACACCCTTAGATTCAGAGCACTTATATTTTGTTTTAAGATGGTGAGGTATGAGGATCTATTAGATAGAAATCCAAGTCTCTAGATTTGTTAAGATGGTGAGGTATGAGAATCTATTAGATAGAAATCCAAGTCTCTAGATTTGTTTTTTTAGAGAAGTGATATGAAGGATCCGTTGCATAAAGATCTAACACTCTAAAATCTAAGTACTTCTAACCCAAAAAATATTCAAGTGCTTCTTAACACTTCTCTCTCTCTCTCTATATATATATATATACTTCTTTTTCTCTCTCTCCTCCTTTACTTGGTTGCCGCCGTGGCTTAGCCTGCCGCTGCAAGCCGCCATCGCATGCACTGTTCCGGCGTCCATTAGTTCCCGCGCCATGCTCCAGCGTATCGCCTCCCTCCCAGCTAGGACTGTGCGTTCGGTTAGTTCGGTAAAATCGGTTCGGTATATACGGTAAATACGGTATCGTTAGTTCGGTAGTATACGGTATTTTTGAAAATACGGTTCAGTATCGGTAAATCCCAATTTATTTCGGTACGGTATCGATAAATACCATATTTACCAAAGTTGACGCAAATTGCAAACGATATAGTGACTAGCGAGACAGTAGGCGACAGTATATATACTACGAGCCATTCTAAAAAGATATTTGCAACCATAGTTCTAAAAAAATGCAAGGAACTCTCAGGGAGCCGGTGACGTGAAAAATAAACCATGTTTTCTATAAAAAAAATAAACGAGGTCTCTCAATATTTGCCGACTGCTGTATATACTATATACCGTGACCTCAGTATTTGGCTATTTGCCGTATAAACCAGGTCTCTCAGTGAGTCAGTGACGAGGTCTATCAAAAAAAAAAAGAAACCATTCATGTTTCAATCACGTCTCTCAGTGACCTCGTCCCGAAACAAAGAACTGGGTGACTAGTTCATTTTTCACGTCTCTCAGACTCAGTGATCAGTTCGGTTTATTCGGTTTTTAGTCGGTTTTTCCCGAAAAAACCGAACACCAAAAATACCTAAAAAATAAAAATCGAACCGAATACTAAAAACCGGTCAACCGAGTTGACCGATTCGATTTGATTTTTTTGATCCGATTTTTTCGGTTCAGTTAAAATTTGCACAGCCCTACTCCCAGCTTCCCATTCCGCTCACCCACTCGGCCTCTACGTTGCTGTGGCGCTGACAACGAGCTAGCCCGAGACGGCTGCGCTGGGCGCTGCACTGTGCTGTCCACGGTAGCACCACTTAATTAGCGCTAATTAAATCGGTGTTAAGTTAATTAACCATGGCTAATTCTAATGAATGACACGTGAGGCCACGTAGTTAAGTTAATTAAATTTCTAAATAAAACTGTATTAAGTAACTGAGTCCCTGACAGCTGCCCTCACACCATTAGAACTGGGTCCTACTCGATTGGATTGAAAAATTGTGCCTTATGGCTGAAAATGCACTGTAGTTGGCTAAAATTTTACTGTAACTGAAGATGACTTATTTAGCATAATTAAATTTTAAAAAATTTAAAATAGAAAAAATATGTTAGCTCATCTCAAACAACGCAAACAAATATAGGAAAAAAGAACCAGCAAAAAAGCTAAAAAAGTGAAAAAAAAAAGAGAAAAGGATGAAATTTATGAATAATAAAAAAAAAATCAGAAATCAGAAACTGAAACTGAAACAAGCGGGGTCTTGGACTAGCGCTGATGACACCATTAGAATTAGGTTATGCGGCCGCGACACGCGAGTAGGCTGGGTGGCGCGCGCGTGCCAAACGGATGGCATGTTGGCATTGCCGCGACCTGGCGCGCGGTACAGTGGTACGATTCCGCGGTGCCGCGGCTGCGGTTTTTGAGAAGGACAGGCGGAAATGGAACCGGGACGGCGAACGCGATAGGATGGATGGGGGCGCAGCCGGCCGGTGCGCATCAAACCAGTAGTAGGCTGGCCGGATGCGAGGCTTTGACAACGAGGTGACGCGGCCCGAACGCCTCAAGGATGGCAGCGCACGTGGGTCTCGTCCAGGGGTACCACGGAACTCGAAAGTTACAGCCATGGCTGCATTGCTGGAAACCTGCCGCTGATCCACGCCATTACAAGTTTACAGCTGGATATTTCATGGCGTCGCTCTGTCAGCTCATGGAAGGAAGACGAAGTGAGGTATAATTGATGTCATGCAAAAAAATCGGTGCTACTTGTTAATGGAGATTTAGTTGAGGCAGAGTTACGTATGGTCAATAACTCAACTGTACAACGACACGAGGGGAATCAAGATATATGGCCTCCAGGCGAAGGACCCAATCACAAATCACAATGGGGATGAATAAACTGTCCATATTATGCCGTTTAGATGGCGTCGCATCCATAGTTCCGTACTCCATACAGAAACTGTCACAAGGTCCAAATTTTCAGTAATGATATTATTTCATCTTGCTGTATTAGTTGAGCGTTCTGGAGTTTTTCTTAGACATCATCACGTACATGTGCAGGGTGATGAATTTTTTATACAAAAAAACTAGCAAATGGTATAGCATCAAATCCACTTCCAACGACATAGGCCACAGCCGTCCGATCCCATCTGACTATCGCTAGATCTGACCTCCTTTTTCTCTTGACCATATGTGATTCCTCTCTTTGCACGTTCTCTCCTTCCTCAAATCTCTCTCTCTCAGTTCAAAAATCTCTCTCTCTCTCTCTCTCTCTCTCTCTCTCTCTCTCTCTCTCTCTCCCTCCCCTCTATTAGAGGCTAGGAGGCTACGGCGAGCAGGTGCAAACAGCTTGCACGGGTGAACGGCGACGAGCAAGTGCAACAGCTTGCATGGACAGGTGGCTGTGTGCAGGCCTAGCATGCTAGCAATGGTGAGCAAGCGGCACGGTTGTGATCGGAGGAGGAGGCACGGTTGCGGTTGGAGGAGGAGGCGGCGCAGCTTTGCGGTGAGGTGATGGGGCAGCTCATCGCCAGAGGCAGAAATGACACGGCCGGAGGAGGAGCCAGCATGGCTCATCGTCGAAGTCAGAGGCAACACAGCCAAAGGAGCAGCCGAGCAGGTGCAGTTGGTGGTGCGGCAGCTAGCCTGGGTAGTCACGTCAATGGAGATATTTGAATTTTGTTCGATTTTAAAACCTTTTTGTGAGACTTTGCTGAAACCTTTCTAAAATTTGGTGAAACTTTTCTAAAAATTCTTGAAATGCTTTAAACATGCATTGAACTTTTCACAAACACGCTAAAACATCTTTGGAACTTTTTTTCACAAAAAGTGAAACCTAAAACCTGGGACCTAATGAAACTTGAAACCTCATAAAACCTGCAACCTGAGATCTCATGAAATTTGAAACCTCATGAAACCTGAAACTTGAAAGCTCATGATGTTAGGTTTAGGTTTAGGTCTTTAGGATCTCCTAGGTTAGATCTAGCGGGGTTCTTCTCTTAGGGGTCGTGTTCTTGAGGTTAAACCGAGAGGGAGAGAGGGGTACCGACCTTCGGATGTAGAGGAGGAGGAGTTGGCCATCGCGGGTTCGCTCGGTGGAGTCTGCGCACGGGCAGCGATGGTCGGGGAAGAGGTGCGGGGGCTCCCCTGCGGTGTGTCCCGGGCGGCAGCGTCTCCCTGGCGGCGGTGAACGGCGGCGATGGTGCTTACCGTCGCTAGAGCGCCCCCTCTTAGATCGGTCTAGGGTTTTGTCGGTGGGGTGGCGGCGGCACGGTCAACCTCGTGATGCGAGCCACCCGGCCCCCACCTCTGTTTATATGGCGCTGGCGACAGGGGCCCACCACCTATTGCCGGGCGCCCGATCGTATGCTGTCAAGGGGTTGGCATTTGGCCGTTGGGCCAAATGCCTGAGATCATCCTAACATTCTCCCCCCTTGATCTCAATCTATACTTTATCTTTAATTACTTTTGTCTTTACACATTCCATCACAGATTAGTGCATAGAACATGTCTCATCGTCATGGTCAATCGCCGATAGATTCAACGGTTACAATACACCTCTCTGTTCTGAAATAGTTACTTTAATCTTTTGGGCCATCTTTTAGTCCAGGAATCATAGGCTTTCCCTTAAACCCATGCCGGCTACATGTTCTCTGAACACGTTGGGTGGTAAGCCTTTAGTAAGGGGATCCGCTAACATCTTTGCGGTACTTATGTGCTCTAGACTTATAATTTGATCCCGAACTTTATCTTTCACAACATAGTACTTTATGTCAATGTGTTTGGCAGCACCACTTGACTTATTGTTGTGGGCATACGTTCATCGGGTTCATTATCGCAGTACAACTTAAGTGGTCTATTGATGTCGTCAACCACTTTTAAACCGGTATGAACTTCTTTAGCGCTTCACACCGCCCGTAGCCTCATAACATGCTACAAACTCGGCATACATTGTGGACGATGTAGTGATGGTTTGCTTTGAGCTTTTCCACGATATAGCTCCTCCAGCGAGAGTGAATACATATCCGGATGTAGACTTTCTATCATCTCCCACAAAATCAGAATCTGTATACCCCACTATATGGAGTAAATCTGATCTTCTGTATGTCATCATGAGGCCTTTGAAGGACTACGGGTTGGCTACGCTAGCGCAAATTAATAAAAATTCTACCCGTAAACCAAGATCACTGCAGTTATAGATCACGGAATTACCACTAGACGCGCAGTGCGGAATTGATGCAAGACGTCGGGCGAGTAGTCGTACTACGCCGATGCAAAGACGTCGGGCGAGTAGTCGTACTACTTCCTCGCCCTCGTCGCGGCGCCCAACGTACAACTTCTCTCTTGCGGTTCGTCCAAACGCTACGGATGCAGCGCCGCCAAAAGGTATCCACACGCACGGGGAAGCGAAGCACGCCGGATTACTAGATCGCGCGCGGCGCCAGGCGTGGGAGGGTGGCGGCGTGGTTTGAGGAGGTCACGAAATTCTCTTTTTCAACCACGTGCGCCCTTGCCCTCCTTTTATAGACGTCCTTATAATGGGCTTCGAATGGAGGCCCATTAGGACTCAATACCCAGCCCAACCCGTATCCAATCCGAATTAGGCTTCCGCCCTTAAGTGTGTGACCCTATAGGTTCACGTATGTTTAGACATGACGCGAGTACACATACTTGGTCAATAGTTGGCAGTGGCCTCTAGCAAGACGTGCCAACTCCTAAACATACACAAAGATCATATCGGACGAACCATCACAACTTTATGTACATGCCAATCCCTTTGCCTCACGATATTTGGTCGAGCTCCAAGCGACCACTCTTTCTCGATCCGTGATCCGAATCCCTTACTAGGTTAACTCTTAACCTTAAGTAGCATGGCCATGCATTTCGGATCCGATCACTCGAGGCCCAGAGATATCTCTCGGATAGAGAGGGCAAATCCCATCTCGACCGACCATGCCTCGTAGCATGCTTCATGACAAACCCGAAAACTACCTTTATAACTACCCGCCACGGAGTAGCGTTTGATAGCCCCTAAGTAGGTCGATTCACATCTCAAGTACATGCGACAATCTCAGGTCTAAGGACAAGGCGTACACATTGTGTAGAGAAAGAACCATAAGTATAATTGTTATGTCTCATGTTGGGTCGGTCCAACCCCATGTTCTAAACATGTGTCCACATTATTGGTTTGACATCTCCATGTCTATGACCTGTGAAACATGGTCATCAACCGATACATATGCTAATCCATTATTCACGTGTGTCCTCACATGAACTCCGACTAGGGACAACTTTAGAATAACCATATAAGTAAAGAGTTTCACAAACAAGTCACATACTTGTTAATCAACACAAAGGCAATATTCAAGGAACATTTATTAAATCATGGATACAACGAAATATCATCATCTCTATGATTGCCTCTAGGGCATATTTCCAACAGCCTTTTGTTCCTTGCAAATAACGCAAGACTTTCTTTATCAATTTCCAATGTTCTATTCCAGGATTGCTCTGGAATCTGCCAAGTAACCCGGTAACAAATGCTAAGTCAGGGCGTGTGCATACTTGAGCATACTGTAAGCTTCCGACAGCTGAAGCATATGGAACCGCTTTCATTTGATCGATCTCATACTGGTTTCTGGGGTATTAAAAATCCCCATATCTGTCGCCCTTGACTATAGGTGCAGGTGAAGGACTACTTTTATGCATACCAAATTTCTTTAAGACTTTCTCTATGTATGCCTTTTGTGACAGTCCCAATACCCCTTTGTTTCTATCCCGGTGAATTTCGATCCCTAGAACGAACGAAGCTTCACCAAGATCCTTCATATCAAAGTTTGAGGACAAAAACTTCTTTGTATCCAGTAGCAGACTAACATCACTACTAGCTAGCAGGATATCATCCACATACAGGATTAGGAAGATAAACTTCCCATCTTTAAACTTTGCATAAATACAGTTGTCCTCTACATTCTCTTTAAACCCAAATTTTCTTATTGTATTGTCAAACTTCAAGTACCACTGTCTTGAAGCTTGCTTTAACCCATAAATCGATTTCTTTAGGCGGTATCCCATTCTTTCATTTCCTTCCATGACAAAACCTTTCGGTTGTGCCATGTAAACATTTTCCTCCAAATCCCCATTAAGAAATGCCGTCTTTACATCCATATGATGTAACTCTAAATCATAATGTGCTACTAATGCCATTATGATTCTGAAGGAGTCTTTACATGAGACTGGAGAAAAGGTCTCGTTGTAATCAATCCCTTCTCTTTGCGTAAATCATTTTGCCACAAGTCGTGCTTTGTATCTTTCTACATTCCCTTGTGAGTCATGCTTTGTCTTGCAGACCCATTTACAACCTACTGTTTTGGCTCCTTTAGGAATAATTTCCAAGTCCCAGACTTTATTAGTCTTCATGGACCTCATTTCCTCTTCCATGGCCTCAAGCCATTTTGAGGAATTTTCGCTTCTCATGGCTTCTTCAAATGAGGTGGGATCATCCTCCATTTGAAATTCCTCTGTATGATAAATCTGATAATCATCAGAGAATAGGTGATCTTCTTACTCTTTGAGACCTCCTCGGGGCCTCCTCATTTGGTACATCTTCTGTTTGAGGCTGTTGTTGCTCCCCCTCATCTGTGGCAATGGGTTCTATAGGATCCTGAAGAACAGGTTCCTCATTATCATTCATTGTTACCACAGGAGGAACAATAACAGGTGCTGGCACCACAGTGTCTTGCACCGTCGGCAATGGCAGCAGTAGTGTGAAGAATGGCTCTTGAATCATCGGAGTGGGCGCATACACCCGCTTCTCTTCAAGGTCAATCTCACGAGCTACCATACTTCCTCTCATCATTTCATCCTCTAAGAAGACAGCGTGTCTCGTTTCTACAAACTTTGTATATCTATCTGGACAGTAGAAACGAAACCCTTTTGACTTTTCAGGGTAGCCAATGAAATGGCAACTTACTGTTTTGGGATCAAGCTTCCCAAGGTTTGGGTTAAATACTTTAGCCTCAGCAGGACTCCCCCACACACGTAAGTGGTTTAGTGAGAGAACTCTTCCTGTCCACATCTCATACGGTGTTTTGGGCACCGACTTACTAGGCACTCTGTTGAGAATATGAATGGCGGTTTTCAACGCCTCCATCCATAAACTCAATGGTAGTGTGGAGTAGCTCATCATGCTTCGCACCATATCCATCAGTGCAGATTCGTCTTTCACTACTCCATTTTGCCGAGGTTCGCCGGTGTAGAATATGGGCCACTATGCCATTTTCCTGTAAAAACCTCGCAAAGGTCCAGAACTTGTCCATATGGGGTATGTCGATCGTAGTACTCCCCACGATCGATCGGACTATCTTAATCTTTAAATCGTGTTGGTTTTCAACTTCAGCCTTAAATATCTTGAATTTATCCAAGGCTTCATTTCTTTCTTTGATTGGATAAATATATCCATAACGGGAGTAATCATCCGTGAATGTTATGAACGAGTCATAACCATCCACACTTTTCACAGGAAAAGGACCACTGTTGTGGCTACTGACCAAACAGAGAGAGATGGTAGTGGAGAGCGATGAAGATAAGTGTAATGGCATGGGTCCTCCCCATGGCTTGCTCGTATATATATATATACACATGAGGAGTGCTTTTACAGTTATACCCTTACATCAGGTTATCCCCTCTGGGGCAGTTATGTCATTACACATGGCCTATTCTGGGCCTTATAATCTCCTACCAGGCCTGCTGGGTTTAGGTGGGGGCCACCCCTACGACAACCACAAATGTCTGTGTGAACAATTTGTAGAACTCCTGTGCTTCTTTTAGCGTCTTTTTTAATTTTCTTTACATATTTTCCATTAATGCATTCTCTGCATTGTTCTAAGTCTGAGAATCTAATAGAGGAAGAATTTTATTCTTAACAAGTCTTTCTATTCTCCCCCTCGAAATATGGCCTAAACGACAGTGCCATAATTTCGACGATTCATTATGAGTTCTCTTTCGTTTTCTGTTCGCATTCACAGGCGAGGATATACGCTCATTCACATCACATAGGAATTCACATTTTCACGAAGTGACAACAAATAAAGCTCATTCTGTAAGATGGCAAGACCAACACATTCTTTATTAAACATTATTTCACACTTGCCATTTCCAAAATTACAATCATAACCATCTTTGTCCAAATTTGAAACACTAATCAAATTCCTCTGTAAAGAGGAACAAAAGGACATCTCTAAGTAAAAGATTGGAGCCATTAGCTAACTCTAATGAAAGATCGCCAACGGCTTCAACTTCACTTGGACTCCATTTGCAACTTTAATGCATCTTTCATTTCTTTGCGTAGTCCTCGTCGAACGGAATCCTCAGAAAGAATTAGCAACATGAATAGTTGCTCCTGAGTCAATCCACCAAGTGGATTTCGAATATTGCACATACAGGGATTCATTTATAAAGGTAATAATGTTCTCACCTTTCTTTGCCATTATCATCTTTAAATAATCAGGACAGTTCTTCTTGTAGTGTCCCGTCTTCTTGCAATGAAGACACTGATCTTTGTCTACAGCAAATTTATTCTGTTGAGGCTGATGGACAGAGGCTTTTCCCTTGTTCTTTGAGAAGGAGGTACTGTTGAAGTTCTTTTTCTTGTTATCCTTCACATAGTTGATAGAACCACCATGTGAGGATTTGATTCTTTCCTCCTCTTGCACACACATGGCTATGCACTTTTCCATGTCCCATTTCTCGGGCTGCATATTGTAGTTGACAACAAAAGTGTCAAACTCTTTGGGCAAGGAAGCAAAAACCAAGTGAATAAGGAACTCATCCTTGAGAGCCAAATCCATTGGTTTAAGTTTAGATGCCAAGTTGCTCATCCTAAGAATGTGCTCTCTTATGCCATTGCCACTGCCAGAATACCTTTCTGTTACCAGCTGCTTAATCAGCTGTGTAGCATAAGTCTTTGAAGAGCCAGTGAACTGACTCTTTATTTTATCAAGGTATTCGTGATGATGTCACACTGCAATTGAGCCCACAATCGCAGGCTCAATTGTGTTCTTTATCACACCATATATTTCTTGTTGGTTGTGGTCCATTTCTTATGATCAAGGTCATAAGACATCTGTAGGAGCATGATCCTCTGTCTTTTTCGCCATGCGAGATCATCCCCATTTTGTTCCTCACCGTGCCAAAGGCTCGGTGGGACGTCTTGTAGTGAGGACCAGTCCACCTCACCAAGATAAACGCTAAGTCTATCTTTTCTTCCACTCTCCATAATTATCACCTTTGAGTGGAGATCTCTCTTATACAACTCATCAAGTTGTATCCACTTTGAAAAATATTTCAAATAAAGTGAGAACGTAATAAAGAAAATTATATGTCTTATTTCCAACGTTGGTCAAAAATACGACGTATAATTTAAATCAATTATATCTATACATTAAATCTACATCCCGCTGGGCGTAAATAGAAATAATGCATAAAATCATCAATTAAAAATTATAACATTGTTATTATCAACGTTGGCGAGAAAATAACAATATCATAATTATCTCGATTTATATCTATTTTTCCAAAATTAAATTCTCCCGTTGGTTCGAATTTAATAATGAAAAATCAACCAATATTATCTTTTGCAGAGGAAACTGTAATTATTCTAAAAATAATTCAATATTCAGAAGCATTATACATTACACATTTAATCTCTGAAAAATATACACGTTGGTGCAAAAATTTACGAGATTTGGATCAAATTTCAATCAAATTCACTCAAAAATGCTTCGAAAAACAATAAAATCAATTTTCTTGATTTATCAGGCAAATCGGCCATTTGCCCGACTGCAGCCGCTGCCCTGGCAAGACGGCTGCTCGCGCAAGCGGCGAGCTGCGCGGCCTCCTCGCCACGAGCAGCCCACTCGCCGCGCCACATGCGCGCGCGCGCGTGGCCTCATGGCGGCCGCCGGCCGGCCTCTCGCGCGCCACGCGCTTCACGCGCGCGGACGTCGCGCGCGCGCCGCGCCGCCACAACTCGGGCTCGGGCCGGAATCTTCGCTCGCGCTGGGCAAAAGAGGCCGCGTGGCTCGGTGCGATCTCGGCCGTCGGCGCCATCCGATGGTGGCGTCGTTTCGCCCGATCAAAACCCGCGGCGGGACGCCCCAAACCCTAACTCATTTCTCTCTCTCTCTCTCGCCGCGCCTCGAGCGAACGCATGGTGGCGGCGGCGCGCTTCGCCCACGCCGCGGAGAAGGAGAAGAAGACCGGCGCCGCCATGGGCCTCTCGCGGCGGCGCGCGCTCCCCGAGAGGGAGCGCGCGCCGCCGAGTGGCTCCGTGTCGGCGCTTCTCCGAGCGCGCGCCGGATCTATCCCGAGCGTCGGCGGTGGCGCGACGTGGAGCGCCGGCGAGCCCACGGCTCGGCCGATCTCCCGCACGCCGGACGGCGACGGCGGTGGCCCGGTAAGTCCGGTCTTTTCAGATCTAGGTTAGGGTTTGACCCGTTGCCTCTCTTTTTTTCTTTTTCGTTTTCTAGGGTTAGGGGTTCGTCCTCTGTTCTTCCTTTCCTCCGTCTAGATCTACACCTAACTCGGCTCGATACCATTGTTAGGTTTAGGTTTAGGTCTTTAGGATCTCCTAGGTTAGATCTAGCGGGTTCTTCTCTTAGGGTCGTGTTCTTGAGGTTAAACCGAGAGGAGAGAGGGTACCGACCTTCGGATGTAGAGGAGGAGGAGTTGGCCATCGCGGGTTCGCTCGGTGGAGTCTCGCGCGAGCGGCGATGGTCGGGAAGAGGTGCGGGCTCCTCTGCGGCGTGTCCGGCGGCGGCGTCTCCTGGCGGCGGTGAACGGCGGCGGTGGTGCTTCCGTCGCTAGAGCGCCTCTTAGATCGGTCTAGGTTTTGTCGGTGGGGTGGCGGCACGGTCAACCTCGTGATGCGAGCCGCCCGCCCCACCTCTTTATATGGCGGCGGCGACAGGCCCACCACCTATTGGTGGGCGCCCGATCGTATGCGATCAGGGTTGGCATTTGGCCGTTGGGCCAAATGCCTGAGATCATCCTAACACATGAAACCTAAAATATCACGAAACATGAAAGCTCATGAAATCCCATAAAATTGTTGTACCTTCCAATGGTATAGCGTGAACTAGTAGCACTCATTAAATAAAGCTACTCTCTCTGATCACAAATAGATATCGGTAGTTAAAGTTTTAAAAGTTTGATTATAGATATCCTAAAATGATATGTATTTATGACCAGAGAGATTACACATCACTACCCAATTAAATACAGGAACTCCACGATGATATCATTGCATTGAACATCCTACTTACAACATTGCAAAAGCCATATAGATGTGAATTAAGCAAGGAAATAAATAATAGAAAACTAGCGAACGGTATACTGTTCGTTAGCAATCCAACGGGACAACCCCCAGCCATCAAATTTGGCCACCGAGAACATATCGCATCCACTCATTCAAGACAGGTCTTATCCACTCAGCCTATCACGTTCCATTTCCTAGGCACCCTAACAAGCCAAGCCTTATCCCCCCCCCCCCTCTCTCTCTCTCCAAAGAAGGAAGCAACAAATTCCCTCCCTTTGTCTCTTTTCCAAATCCTCGCCGGTGTAGGCAGCAGACGAGGACAGCAACAGTAGGTGGTGGCCGTAGACATGCTCGCCCAAGCATGGTGGCTGTCCATAGAGACAGGTGGTAAGAGACATGGACTCGCGACATTAGCGAGCACCGCTGTGGGCTTGTGGCAACGACAAGCGGGGTCATAGGCGAGCCCAGCAACGCAAGGGAAGGCAAGAAGCTATAAAAAGAAACTCTTGAAAATACATATAATAAAGGCTTGTGAAACATAATTCCTTCATGCACCATATCACAAAAGTTACGCTAAATTTGATTTTTTTTTCATTGCAAATTTGGTAGGAATATTGAAACATCATATTCTAATAGCATCATATAAATAAACTTTAAACATAAGTTGAATCCAACAGCCTAACTGACTTGGCAATTCATCGAATATCTTACATACAATAATTCTTGTAGAGGCCATATGGTGCGTGCAGAATAGGACGGCGTGGTTTCACGGAAGCGCGGAGGCCAGTGAAGGTCATGCGTGCGTGCGGCATGCACGTGCGGCGGAGGACGGCGTGGTTTCATGCACACACGGTGTATGTTGACAAGGGTTGCGCGGCACATGCATAAAAGAACGGAGAGTATTGTTTAGTAGTAATTAAAATTTCTGACCATCTACGTCATAAGCAGAGAGAGCCGATGAAGTTTCAAGCCGTCAATTCCAGAGTGCATTATCAAGGCTTGATCCATGACTGCCAGGTATCCCGTCGGAACGGGAATATGAGGGGGATACCGTGCTGTAGCCACATCTATTTTTATAGCAAGTGTAAATGGATGTCCTTGTTATAAACATCGATCCGATCTTCAAACATGGCGCACATAAAAAGTTGCTGCTTAGCCTCTTCTTCACGTACGTCGTATCAGTCTATCGGTACCCGTCGAAACATGACTCACTGTTTTTCATTAGCTCCTCTATCGTTATGGCTCGCGATGTTGCCGTGTTTGTTCCTGTGGAGGAGCAATTCAGTCCGAAAAGGACCGAAGAACTGGAGGGTGGAGTCGGTTCGGAAGGACGCTCATTTCGGTTTCAGGAATCTGTTCTGTAACCCCACACGGATCGAACTGATTAGACACGGTGAAGACGATGACCCGCTTGGGCCGTGCTTGCGCGAGGCGGCTGGGCCGTCCAAACTCCAAACCAAGCCCTCCTCGCGCTGCTATCCTCGAATTTGTTTTGTACGGCCCAAGCTCACACACTACCGTAGTAAGGCCGCTAGCAACGCGAGAATACGATCGTTCCGATAGGGCCAGGCCAAACTCGAGGATTTGTCTCGTCCCAAAGAAGAAGAAGAAAAAAAACTGAAGCATCTGTCGTGTTTCACGAAAGAAAAGCAAAACGTATGTCGCTTTTGCTGCAAGGATGCATGCATGATGCATCTGACCAGAACCAGATAGATTCCATTATAAAGTAGTATAACATCACGGATTCAGGCTTTCGCCGCAGCCTTCGTGTTCGGTCCATCCTTTCACCGCGTCCGGCTATAAAGGCAAAAGCGACCGGCCCACAAAACACAGATGCGGACCATACGGTATCGATCCGTGTACGAGCTGTACTGTATACTGCCGGAAAAGGCACAGGTACGCAGATACTGCATCTGATCCGTGTACGAGCCATACAGTATACAGCGTCTGCAGCAGTAGCAGAGGATTACATTTGCAAACACCATGAAATATGGGTAGTTCGGTTTGTCATGCAGCGATGCAGTAAAAAAATTAAACTAAGGGCAAGAACTATGCCATATTTTTTATTCAAAGGAGAGAATACAAACTACGAACGAGATACACCACAAATAGAAGACACAAACACCAGCTATACTAGAACAAACATATCTAGAAACCCAGAACCCTCCCAAAAAAGAGACTACCACGAAGGAAAATTGATGTGGCTACTGACCAAACTACATATAAGTGGACTAACTAGAAAAGGTCAATGACAAAAGAGAGTGCTCATATATGAAATGAGTGGATCTGACCCCTCATACCCCTCTTGGGGGCTTATATACATGAGTGGGACTGGATGTAAAATTCCTATTCTACCCCCTTAATAATTAGAGGTAAGGGTATATTAGTATATTCTTTTATACGCATGTCCCTATACTATTGAGCCTATTATATATTGGGCTAGTTGTAAGGCCCCGCCATGGGGGGTTGGACCACCTCTACAAAGTACTCTCTCGATAGTAAGCACGGAGGTCCCGATGGGCGAGCTAGCGTGAACATTTGGCCCAGGCTGACCCTGTCCCCCGTCCCTCGGCATTAAGCACGCAAGTGCCGATGGGCGAGTTGATGCAGCTGGTAGCTCCCAATCTTCGAGTGTGTGGACGACATAAACCTCCCGGAGCAGGATTGTTTGATCGATCTTGACACGGTTTGTGGCACCTCCCAGTAGAGGCCGAGCCAACGCGTGTAGGTCATGCCCCACTCTTGAGCAGCTCGTAGACGTGGGTGGCAAAATCCCACGCCGAAAGCCTGGGTGCCCCGAGGCTTGACGACTATATCGCTTATGACATGGTCACCGAAGGTGCGACCACGTAGTGGTAGTAGGTATAGACGAAGTAGTAGCCACGCAGCGGTTGAACGAAGTGTCGATGAATTCCCAAGCACGAGTAGTCAGATGAAGTCCTGATGACTACGTCTACGACCACGAGGTGGTCACGTGGAGCCTACGACCGTGAGGTGATCGGACAGAGCTTGTGACTGCGAGGTGGTCGAACGGAGTCTAGCGATCGAAGAGTTGATTTGGTCTTTGGTGTACGACGAGAAGATCTCGGACCGTGACATGGTCCGTCTACCCTCAGCTGGTGAGACAAAGCCCCACCCGACGGAGTCGGAGACATCGTGTTCACCGCCTACTTCGACGCTGGTCTTCGATTTCCAGCAACAATGTTCATCAACGAGGTACTCCGGGTGTATGGGTTGGAGCTGGCGCAGCTAACCCCCAACGCCATCGTCCGGTTGGTGGTGTACTGCTGGGCTTCACGGGCGGAGACGGTGTGGCCGAGCTCGGTGCTATTCGCCTTTCTGCACGATGCTCGGTGCCAATTGAAAATCTCACGAAGGGTGAATATTCTAACCTGGGAAGCATAAACTTCGCACTTCGATCTGCGTGTAGAGGGATGTTGAAGAAATGAGAGATTGATTAGCTCGTGAAGAAACGAGAAGTCTGAACGTTGTAGGAAGAAATGAGAAGTCTAAGCTTGTGAATTGATATGCATCAGGAAGGTGTTGTTGCTCTCGAGTCCTGAACGTTGCAACTTCCAAATGTTGATTCTCCCGAACGTTTCTTTTGAAGTTTGAACATTGTGTCAGCTGTTGTCACTCTCAATCAACTCTCAGCTCAGGGAATCAGACACTCAACTCTCTGCTCTCCTACTAGTCTACTACTACCACTAGAGCCAAAGGAGTGAGGGACTACCAGCCCACTACTCCCTCACCTCTCGGCCGCCTCCCTCCTCCCCGGTTGCTTCATCCTCCCCTGGCCCCTCCTTCCTGCCCCGTGCCCTGGTCGCCTCTCTCCTCCCCCCACATCCCTGGATGCTTCCTCCTCCCCTACCCCCTGGCCCCCTCCCTCCTCCCCCATCCTCGGTCACCTCCCTCCTTCCTCCATCTCCCTCGGCTACCTCCTCCTTCCCCGACCCCTCGGTGATCCCTCGCCCCCGCCCCTGGCGCCTCCTCCCCCCTCCCCCTGGAGACCCCTTACCTCCATTCTCTCCTGACCCCCTGGCAACACCTCCTCCCCCAACCCCCTGGCCGCCTCCCTCCTCCCCGGCCCCCAGCGACACCTCCTCTCCTGACCCCCTAGCTACCTCCCTCCTCCCCACCCCCTGGCGACCCCTCACCTCCCTCCACCCCGACCCCCCTGACGACACCACCTCCCTCGACCCCATCGCTAGCCTCAGCACACCGCCACCCTCCAGCTTCTTTCGCGTCGGTTGCTTTGGCTTTTAGGGCTTTCATGATGTCGTCGCCGGGGGTGACCAGTATCAGCTTCGGCAGCGCAGGTGTTTGCTTCAGCGACACCGGGGCAAGGACGTTGGGGCCGGCGGGGTGCCCGGGCTTTCCTGGCCTAAGCTTACGCGGCACGCAAACTGCGACAGTTGACGGTGCCGCCACTAAGGCGAGGATAAGGTGGAGGCATGAAAGAAGTGGTGGCCTGACGATGGCGCCACTGACCAGGCCTGGCCCAGCCCACCATTTGTACCGTACCGGCACGGCCTACCACGTGGCATGCCCGTGCTGGGCCAGCCGGGCCTCGAGTTGGCACGGATAAGCCCGACCCAACTCCCAGCTTTGGCATCAAGCAGAGCATTGGGATAGAGGCTATGGATTTTCAAGGTATGGAAATCTGGTATGTATTGAATGATATGATCATATCAGATGATCAAACGAACCATTGGAACAGAGAGCATGTTTTTGCATGGGATGAAATCTTTGTATGCGATAGATGATCCGTTTGGAAAGGATGATTCGAATGGATTGAGTAATCCGATTGGGACGGATGATCTGATTGGTGTGCAGCGGCTAATTCTCAAATTGTTGGAATTGTACATAATGAATGATCTAGGGGCACAACGGATGATCTGATTAGTGCTAATTCTTCAAAGAAAAGGATGCAACGGCTAGTTTCTTCGAAGAGGCTATAAATACTTGGCATTGACATCTTTACTAGCTCTCTTGGCCACTCTACAGGTTTATCTTACCCCTATGGAAGATCAAGAGCACTCAGGAGCATATTTTGAGAAATTTCAGAGGTAACATAGGACTTAGTGTGCATCACTCTAATTGCTTGACTTTCTAGGTTCAAGTGATGATCTAAGCTTGTTACCCTTGAAGATAACCGTTTCTTAGTGGCTTGAAGACGTGTTTCTTGATGATCTCCTATTGGAGACGCTTGCGGAAGGCATGGAAAGTTTGTTAAGGTTCAAAGTTCATCTATCCAAAGCGGAGAAAGGCTACTACGAGTGGAGTGTCTGAGTTCTTGCGTGGATTTAAGTGGAAGCTATACTCTTGTGAGAGTGTTTCAACGAGGAGTAAGGGAGCAATACTCTATCTCTTTACTTTTCCGCATTTATTTTCTTAAGTTTACTTTCATAGAACATTAGATTTGTGTAGGATTAGACTTAAAGATAACTTATGTCAAGAGCTACTTAAACACACTAGAAAGCCATAGTCCCTTAGCCCCTTAGAGCAACTCCAAGAGATTAGCCAAAAGAAGTATCTAAATTTAGTGATTTAGCTATTCTCAAAAATGAATCTCACCCAAAAAAACAAGACTACTCCAGCAGGCTATCTAAACTAGAGGGCGCGCGGTGGGTCGTGTCTGCTGTGGAATGGGGTGCAAAGATGCGGGAAGAAGCGTGACCGCGTCAAGAGGTTGGATGGTGAGCGAGATAGGCTATCCAAAAATAGAGAGCGAAGGAGGAGGGATGGAGAGCTACTAAATTTGGAGAGTCATTTACAGAGTCTATTGGAGACGTTTTTTCTCCAATAATAGCCAAATTTACCTTTAGAAAATGATTTAGCTCTTCTCTTGGAGTTGCTCTTAGGTGGGATAAAGATTAGGTTTTTATTTAATTAATTACAAAAACTAATTTGAACTGAAATTCTAAAAATATTATTAATTCACCCATCAACTCTGGGCATCCTATCAAACATCAAGCTCGCGGGTCGACCGTCGACCCTTCGCGTGTTGGTTTGCACGCTGAGAACCTTCGTCCCTGCAATAATGGCGTATTCCTCTCTCTCCTTGTCCTCTTTCCTCGGGATTTTAGATGATGTGGTAAGTTAAGGGCTATTGGAGATGCCTGACATGGATGTGAGCATGTCTAGCCATCGTAAGTCGTAAGCATTCAGGGGTGCGCTCGTTGCGAAGAACCGTTGAATCCTCCGGTGAAAAGACTCGACGGAGTGATCAAACAGACTCGCCATCACAGTTCATCGACTGCCATGGAGTTGGACAAGGCCGATGCGAACCGTGCATCCATCCAAATAGTTATCAAATTAATTAGTCGGTCTCAATGGGACATCGGAGCATGAGTCAACAGTTGCACCGACCCAGTTGACTGCAATTCGAGGGTCGACGCCTCGTGCTTACTGTTCAGCAATGCTGCAGCAATAATAAATACGCGCAGAAGCCTGTGACGCTAGGCCAAGCTCGAAGGCAGACCATGCGATGTCACTTCAACAGTTTCAAAGGCCCATGTGTCTTCCCAGAGCTGGTATCAAAGCAAGCACATAAATTCACGCAAGTGCATCCAAAAGGTACACCACGGATTGACATATGCCTTAGGAGGGTACCCCTACAGCAAAAAAAGTACTATGACGTATATATGTCTCACATTTCTCTCTATCTCGTTGGTTGCAAAATGAGGCTCATTGCTGAAAGGTGCCTTTCCATGGCCTCGTTTCGTTCCCCAGAGGCACAGCCCGCCGCACGCAGGCAGTCCACTGTTGATACGACACGAGTCCATACCGCCTTTGTGAACGGCATGGAGATCACGCACGCTAACCCAACAATCTGAAATCAACAGGGCGTGGCAGATTTAGAATTAAGGTACGACTCGGTTGAGCGATAATAAGTTGATTTATAGTTAAAATTATACTGTAACTGATAATGGTTTATTTGGTGTAATTAAATTTAAAAAATTTAAAAATAAAAAACATGTTAACCTATCACGAATAATACAAACGAATACGGAAAAAAGAACCGATAAAAAGCTCAAAAAAAATCAAAAACCAGAAAAAAGATGAAATTTAGGAATAATAAAAAATAAGTCAGAAGCTAGAAACTCAAGCTGAAATGAGTGGGAACGAATAAGATGTGCACAAAACTCTAGTTTTCTTTGACCTCTAAATCTCACTTCTTTTCTAGTGACCGATGGATACCGATGTTGAGGAAGATATCAGAATCCAGTCAGTGGTAGACTGATAGGGAAGAAAATCCAATAGAGAAAGGTCTCACATGAGACCTCTCATCCACCGTTGATCTGCTGTAAGACTCATCATATTAACGATGAGACCTCTATCTATCATTGATCTGCTATAAGATCTATTGGATCAATAAAAGATAAGAATAGTGTTCACTGAAGGCGCTCCTACTGGTAGGGGTTGCTGCCACCCAGCCGCCCCCTCCCTGCCAGGGAGAGCAGAAACGAAAACCCGCGACATTCTCAGCGGACGCATATGACCATGTACTATCTGCCTGCCTGCCAAGCCATGTGACCCGACGCACGCAGTCCACCTCCCCTGTTCCGGCCTCCGATTCGACCGTCTCCACCGGCATCATGCCTCTCTCCCTCCGGTCCCACTGCAACATCAGGCGTCCAGTAGTTCGGTCCACGCAAACGAATCCATCGCGGTAGAATACAAAACGCACGTGCTATGCTTATACTCGTACCCGAACTTGAACTTGAATTTGATATCTGAACCTTGGAACTAAAAGGAAGGATAACCGAGGGTTGGTATGAACTCTTGAATCGTATGATCACTAGTTGAATCTAAGTGGTGATCGGTTTGGCTGAAAAGCTCATGGCTTATAATGAAAACATCAGAATGATTGAAAAGATCAGAATGATGAGAGACTTATTTAGTATAATTAAATTTTAAAAAATTTAAAAATATAAAAAAATATGTTAGCCTATTACGTATAATACAAACAAATACGGAAAAAAAGAACCGGCAAAAAAAGCTCAACAAAAAGCCAAAAGTTCAGAAAAAGACGAAACTTATGAATAGTGAAAAATAAGCCAGAAGTCAGAAGCCGAAGCCGAGTTGATCAGGGCCTAAAGTCAATGCCAGCGAAGTATCTAAAGGGCTCTTTTACGGTACCCAAAAGTCTAGTCTTTTTCATCCAATAGACTAAATTAATTAGAATTTAATTATACTATCACTAATAGTACTAACAGTATGATCCTAAAGGATATATAATTATAAAGAAAATGTATGATGTAAAAGTAATTCCTACGATCGCCGCGACAATGCATATCAGAGAGACAGTAAGGACTAAGGACGGTACAATAACGGTGTTTCGCCGGCCCCGGTCAGTTCTCCACCGTCATGTCCCGCATGATGAACCCCGCTCCCGCCACCGCTGTATGCAGCTAACAAGAAGCATATGGATTGTATGTACGTGCATAGGTACATGTGCAAACAATGATACGTGGCCGCTGCGACACCCGACGACGACGGTCTTGCCGACGACGGATTCGTGTGTTTCTTGGGAAATAGAAGGCTTATCCGTCAAGGACAACATATGTACACGGAATCTGAAGAAAAACACATCATACATACCAAGAAGATGAGAAACAATTTAAGGAGACAAAATTAGAAGCGACGTGACAATTAACGTATATGTGTCAAAAGGAAATCAAAACGAAGAAAGACAAAATAAAAACGACGAACACAATGTGGACACAACTGTGTCAAGGACTCAAGATCGTTCAGAAAAAAGTTAGATTTGTAAAGAAAAATTTATTATGCTCTCACAAATCAATAATTAGATTTAATTTCTACTATAATTTTTTACTATTAGTAGAATGTACTGTAAAAATTTTCTATTATAAGGTTATCTTGTATCTGACCCGGCTTTGCTACCGTGGTATCAATTCCCTTCTAACTTACCCACTTTGAAATTAACCGGGTGATAAAGAGTTATTCACACGGTTTTAGCTCCTTCAAACAAGGCCTTGGTCTAGTCTACGTCACTTCGCATGCATCTGAGCTATTATGATCTAACCCTGTTGTAAGCCAGGCTTTAATGCAAGACTACGATTGGTACGTTGATCAATATAGCTATATCCCGGGACAAGATCATGGTATAATTCGGGAATAGTACAAATGTGTTTGATAGCTCTGATGCGAGTAAAGTTCAAATATGTCTATCAAATGTATGCATATACTAATGTGAATGCCAAATTATCTGCATAATTTTGACTAGTTACCATATTCCTGCTAAGCCACACAGCCGGACGCCGGAGTCTGGCAGAGGGAGAAAGGAGAGGAAAAAAATTCTATCGGACGAAGAGTTTGTATATATGTTCCACCACCCTCACGACGCTTTGCCTCCCACTCAAACCCACAACCCAGCGCTGCGGCAGCAACGCAGGCAAAAGTGAGCTGAGCTAGCCCCAACTGCGCGCATCGACCTGGCTCTCCCATCTTTTGCTCAAGAATGGCTGCCGTGGTGGCTGACGTGGAGGCCGCCGGTGTTGCCGCGGTGGCGAGCGGCAGGAGCAGGTACTTTGTGAGGAGCCTGTACTGGAGGCTGCGGGTTGGCATCCGCAGGCTGCACTCGGACCGCGGCAGGTGGCGCAGGCAGAGGTTCAGCTTCCACTACGACGCCTTCAGCTACGCGCTCAACTTCGACGACGGCCGCGGCTCCGCCGAGTTCGTACGGTGACCGGCTAGCGATCACTGCCAGTTGCGTGTGGTGCCGCCGTGTTGTTTTTCAATAGCTGTTTTAGTGTATGAGGAATTGAGGATCGTGTGGTGGGGGGAATGGAGGCGTGCCGCCATGTCTAGCTAGGAGCCATTATCTTCTGTTTCGAATCGACGAATGTAAAATGATGCATTTGTTGGGTTGTTCTGTTTATCTGCTTTGTGTTATTACTCCTCATGATCTTTTCATTGTTTCATGACAAGACGAATGTGAAATTGGAGAGTACATGCTGAGCTAGATAGTTGCTCTGGGCGACGATGACAACGTGTATCTGAATTCTGAAAAATCAAAGTAACAAGACACTGGTCTCGAATAGTAGTTCTTCATTTCAACTGTGAGTTGAAGAAACCTTACCATATGAAGCAAGAAGCCAGAGTAAGAACTTACGGATATATGGAATGGATTTGTGATTTGTCAGTGTCAATCGTAAGCAGCAGCAGCAGCAGCAATAGACTAGTAGCATTGAAGAAAACAAGGGAACTTGGAAGCATACAAACTACTGCTATATCGTTTGCCTTGTAGTTCTAGACTTCTAGCAGGGTCTCTATGATTTTAAAAGTTATTTCAGTAAACAGTGCCGAACTGCCCTTTTTATCTCCTGGGAAATGACAACGCAGATTGCAGATCAGAAAGGTGGAGCAAGTTCGTCCTGCTTCGGATGAGCTCAATCGTTCACATCGGAGTCAAAGGGTGACGGTTGACGACGGAAGAATCATGATCTCTGCGGTGTGCGGGCAAAGCTTGGTGGCTTATTTTTGCACTATTCATAAATTTCATTTTTTTCTGAACTTTTGATTTTTTTTGAGTTTTTTTACCGGTTCTTTTTTTCCTCGTATTTGTTTACATTATACGTGATGGGCTAATATGTTTTTTCTATTTTTAAATTTTTTTATATTTAATTATGGTAAATAAGTCTCTATCAGCTACAGTGCTTTTTTCAGCCAGCTACAGTGTTTTCAGCCATAAGCCATGAGGCTTTCAGCTGAACCGATCACCACCTAAATCTAGAGAAAGTGAAAGGCGATTCTGACCTTTACCTTGTGCGCTATAAGACTACACGCTTTGCTGAAAGGAAAAGAGAGATGTAAAAGAGAAACGGAGAGTAAAGAAATCAAGGCATCCTCCTGTTTGGACTCAAATATTACTGCACAAGATGAGCTCAAAATGAAAAGCTCTGTTGTGCTCCGAAAAAAAGGAAAAGAAAAACTATGTTATTCTTTTTTATTTCGTCTTCCTGCCTGAAATTCCCCAGCATTGACGTTTGTAAAAGCATCCTGACAAGATCGCAGGACATGTTCTCGTACCGCTCACAACTAGGGTTCAAAAAATGGGACGGCTAAAGTTTACCGGAGGTTAGCCATAGGGCTGAGAACTACTGATTATCGGTTCTTTTGGTTTTTCGGCCTAAAATTTTGAATTAGAATTTGGATTATGAAATTTGTATCTGATGAAATCAACTGAATAATGGCCATTTTTTGAAATTTTGCCGATTATCAGTTCTTCTGTTTTTTGACACTTTTTTTTGAAAATTTGGCAGAAATTAAACAGGTTTGTTTTTTTTTTGACCAATACGTTTTTACCGATGCTCGTCAATAACACTGATTTTAGTCGGGACAGTCCCTGCTCACAACACATTGAACCGTTCCGTCCAATCAAGCTTGTCGCGGCTTGCTCGCTGCTGAAAGCCTGAAACTGGTGCAACCGATCTTGGTCGGTCCTATTATTGGATTTGCTCATCGCATGCATGCAGCAACTACAGGAAAACATACTGTGTATGTTCAGCCATCACAAACTGAAAATCTAGACATCCTGGAAAATGTATTTGGCTGACCATACGCTGAAGGACTCTGGGCATTATTTGGCTGTGTTTTTCTTATGTTTCACGCTCTTGGCTTATGGAAAACAATGTTTAGCACGAGGTGAACACATTGAAAGCCCGGTATTGTGAAATGTGAATGACCAATACGGCAACACGTGCTTGCATGCAACCAACCTTGCAATACATGTTCATATCCGAAAGTTACCCAAAAAAAATAAATGGAGATGCGGGGGATCGAACCCCGTGCCTCTCGCATGCAAAGCGAGCGCTCTACCATTTGAGCTACATCCCCATCGATGCGTTCCTTATTTGCATCCCCGATTTATGGCGAGTGTCTCCAAATGCCTTGATAAAGCAATCTAGCATGTCGGACAAATGTTGGACTTGTGAACTCAAGTTCGGACTGATTCTGAGCCCGAATGAGTTTGGGATGCTGAATGATAGACTTGTCCTTCGGTGGCACGGCGTTGCAAATTGATCCGATCAGCTCCACTCTTGCCTGGTTCCCTGGTATATACGACAGTTGTCCGGGACTCCGAGTTGTGATTCTTCGGCCAGTTTCCGGCCGATCTGATATCCAATTTGTTTGACTTGCTGCCATGGCAATAAACGATTTTGTCAAGGGCCAGAACCGCTACTGTAGTGGTGAGCCGGAAAGCCTAAGTAATTGCACGTAAACTTGAACATATAGGGTCTTTTCAGTTTTTAAAAACTACTTTTCGATTTTTTTTACAGTAAATGGCTTTTAAATGAAGTATCTTTTTAAGATTAGATCTACAAGTTGATTGTACTACATATTGTAACGACTTCATTTATATCGGCCAAAACCGCACGTGAGTTTCTATTACTCTGTACTCTCTCCTACGAATAACCCAAAAGCCATATGTTGCAGCCAAAATCTATAAACTAAAGCAAAAAGGATCATACCCTATGTCAGAACCAAAAAAGGTACTTCCATAGAATCACGGAACGAAAGCAACGCCATAGAGATGGAGACATCACTCGGATACGTGCCGAATAAGCACAAGTGATATGGGTCGTAGGCATTGTTTTAAATAATGTGTAGTGGGAACATAGTGGGTAGTTGTTTTTATAGCGGATAGCAAATATTAGTAATATAGTGGGTGTAACATGCTTAGCTATATTTATAGAAATACAAAGTTAAATAAATTAGTTTTAAAGTAAAATGACTTATCTTGTATTTTGATTATTTGTTTTTGCATATCTCAAGTTTTGGAGTAATGATTTAAAATGGCAAATAGTAAGAGTATGCAATAAACGAAGAGAAATGCTACAAAACGGTGTAGCGTCATATTATTTTCTAACGGCATAGGCCTAAGCCATCGGATAGAAACCATCCTATGATCATAATTCATCCATTGTTCTTAACTGACGTGAGCCTTATCTCGATGTCCACCACTCGTTTGTTTTCTTCCAGTCTTTCCCCATCGCATCTCCCTCTCTGCACGTGTTGTCTCTCTCTTCATTGTGAGCTCCAAGCCACCACCAGGGACCAGATCTGCCGCTCTCCTCCTCCCCAATCTCACGCCATGCGGTGGACTAGCGCTAAGGCATGGAGAGTGGACACATGTGCTTGAGAAGGTGGGGCCGTGGTCTGGGGCACGCGATGACGTGAGGAGCTGGCAGATTGCGAACGGCGTATCTACGGTTACGGTCATGCGTGGAGGTTTGGCGGTCGCACACGTGCAGAGGCGAGCTTACTACAGTGACGCGCGGGACCAGTGGTGATGCGCGTGACAGGGGTACATTAACATTGGTGCTTGAGCAAGCATTTTGCCACTATGAGCCAAGTGCAGCAGCGAGCCTTAGCAGGTGTGGCAACAATGGTGTTGGAGCACGCATGGCGGCGACATGCTATCAGAGTATGGCAACGAGCCTGAGTAGGGGCATCAGTGGAATGGGCTGGGGCACATGGATCCGACAATGATGCGGTCGTAGTTGTGGCGACAGTGGAGGACAAGCCAGTGTGGGGTCTCTGGTATGGCGAGCAGCGTGGTCGATTCATGAAGTTTCATAAAGTTTCATGTATTTCATTAAGTTTCATACAATTTCAAAAGGTTTGATGTCTAACTAACTAAGTTTTATAAGATTTTATGTCTAAATTTTATGGTGTTTTATAAAGTTTCAGGAGGTTTCATACCTAAGTTGACTAATTTTTATAAAGCATATTCGAAACTCTATGAAACCTTGTGAAACCCGATGAAATTTGCCTATACCGTGAGAAGCCTTTCTAACAATATACCGTGCGGTAGCTCTCCCCGGCTAAGAAAACTTGCCTATACCATCATGCATGAAACTTGCCTAAGGAAACTCGAAATGTGCTCAAAACTTGAAACTAGGAACATGGAATTGAATGAAACTATGATGACACCTTCTTTTTGCATTGGTTGATAAAACTTGTACGAAAAATGATTTAAAACTCAAAGGGTGCTCAAACCTTGAAAATTTCCAAACACCAAACTAGACCAAGTTACCTTGAAACCTCCATTCGCATCGATCATCGAAACTTGCTCAAAACTTAAAACACACAACTTCAACAAAATTAGCCTGAAATTTCCATCTTCATGAGCTAATTTGAAACTTGAATTCTCGAAACTTGAAGAAAGATGGCATATAGAGGAGAGGAGGAAGGTGAGGCTATGTGCATGTGCTCTAGTAGCGTAGAGTAACAGGAGGTGAGCTTGACGAGGATGCATAAAAGAAGGTAATCATTAGGAGACTGGCTCGTCCGATCATATACGATCTAAGGGTTTAGACCTATACCGTCGGATGTTGGCGGGACGGTATACCCTCCTCTAGCTACATCCACGAATGAATCATAAGAAAAACTGAAATATATTTTTACTGAATCACCGCTACACATCATACACTATAACGGCTAAAGTGAGTTATAGCAGATCATAGCGGGCCAATACAGCGTTGTAACTGTACAAAATATTCCAGACAGCTGTTACAAAGAGGGCTGTATCGGGTTACTAATAACAACTCGTAACGGACCTGCCAATCCTGTCGCTTTAATGGGTCTTCAACGGGCCCATAGGACGTAGCAGTTCATTGGGCCGTGATACTCCCTCTCAGTTTGCTTTTCCTTTGTATTGGCCCATCCTTGTCACTGTAAACCTTATTATAGGCCAAGGCCCCTCTGTCCACTGACCGTGGGCCATATCACCTGCTTCAACTTAAACGATGGCTCGATGATTCGCCAATAAGAACCAAATCGAAGTGACGAAGCATCCAAGCTCCAACCAAATTCATGTGCTCTACTACTTGATTTTCAGTGTATTTTTTTTATATTATGGCTGATGGTTTATAATTATATATGATGGATTCTGATTTTAGCGTGAGTGATTATGCTAATGAATTGAATACCGATAAATCGTTTTGAACAAGCTATCTCAATAGGCTATGTTGAAATGACGATAGAGGATCTATTTTGTTTGTTTATTTAGATGTTTGTTTATTTAGGAGAAGCTATAGGTGCTTAACAACGGAAGTTGGAACGAGATGAGCAGATGCCTGCTAATGGAGCGAAGATTCCGAATCGCGGAAGATCCAGCTTTCTTCTCCCTACCTACTCCATCTCCGAGCAGCAAAGCCGGAGAGCATCACAAGTGTCGCAGCGCCAGCGCACCGCAAGGCCCATTGCCGCCGGCCGAAACCAAGGGGAACACGCGTGGCTTGGCTGGAAGCTTTTCTCATCACCATGACTCCGAGACCTTACTTCCCGCGCAATCGTCGGTCGGCCAGTCGGTGCGAGCATGGATTGATTAAATTGGCTTTGTGGAGTTAGAATATCGCCGGACAGCTCGATCGGCGAACTGATTGATTGGGGTTGTTTCTTTTTTTAATGTAGTTTGGCCCTTGTTTTTTTGTACTCCAAAGTATGAGGAAGGATCCTTTTTAGTTGGAATTTTGCTGTCATGCTGTTCTTCATCAGTACCCTTCCCCATCCCTTCCAAGAAAAAAAAATGAAGAAAGGGTAGGAGAAAATCTGCGCCTTGCATTG
This sequence comes from Dendrocalamus sinicus, assembly GCA_036346575.1. NCBI lineage: Eukaryota > Viridiplantae > Streptophyta > Magnoliopsida > Poales > Poaceae > Dendrocalamus > Dendrocalamus sinicus. The sequence continues at coordinate 12,015,617 of CM070650.1, forward strand.
CAGGTTGAATGTTGTATCACTGTCCTAAACTCCTACACAACTGATCACAGTGGAGAGAACTCAAATCAAGCTAGCTAGAACATATGTATGTGGGCCAACTGTGGTAAGATGCCAACCGTCAGATGCAACATAAGGTTCTAGCTGAAGGTTAGAGTAGCATTTCCATCAACTACATCCCAATTCCCAAGTGATTTATTTGTGGATTTATTTATTTATTTTGGATTGCAACTTATGCCTTGTTGCACTGTGGAAGTCTTTAGATGCTGTGTCAACCAATTAGTTCCCACAAGCTCTAAAAAATTGTGATTCGCCACTTATCCTAATTGTGTCTAACTCTCACTTTTGTTTTTTCTTTGTAATATATATACCTCTCCTTTTCTTTTACTACTCTATGCTCTCTAGTACATACAGCTTTTGCTTTTCGACTGGGGTCGAGTTACATGTTGCAGCGAAGAACTCCTAGCCGTCCTAATCACGGGAAAGACGAACGAGATTACGTGCTGCAGAGAAGAACTAGCCACCCTAGTCCCGGGAAAAACGTCTGCTTGGCCACGGCAAAAGTTAAACCGCAGCCCCCACAACCGTAAGAGCGTGCGCTGCATGTGGACAAGCCAAGAACAAATCAAAGTTGGCATGTTTGGCAACGGCTGTGGTTTATGATTTTTAACTGAAATTTTTGAATTTTAACTGTTTATGGTATAGATTACGGAGAGACAGATACTCGCCTGCGACTTTGGCTGATACAGATATTGAATTTTCAACGTGTAAATCGTTTAATTTGTAGACATCGTCTTAGAAAATACTCTGTTTGAAATTTAGATACTGTAACAAAAATTAAAAGCCACAGAAAAAGAACTGGCCCTTGCTGGCTGATTCACCAGTGACACAAACTGCAACACCAAATGAGAGGCGGGACCGAAACCACTAGCCACCAGGCCCTGTCGGCTACGCGAAACCTTTTTGCTTTGATCTGACTTGTTTTTAGGCAATCAAGCAGCGAGCTGCGAGCTTTTGATTGGAGCACACATAACTTAGCAAAAAGCTTCGGACTTGAAACGCATCAAAACCTTTACATCGATATAAGTCGCCCATGCATCCTTATCCGCCACATGGTGGAGGCCCATCCTTGATTTCATGTAATCTATTACAGTACGTACTATCCTCCGCTCCGTTGCTTTCTGCTGTATAATCTGACGAGCAATTTGCCCCCTTTATAACGCCCTCTGATCTTTTTACCATGCGCGCCGGTGGAGCAAGTGGAATGGAACTCGATACGAAAGTTGATTGGTACTACTTGAACATTTGGACAGTGAAGTAAGCAGACAGACAGGGGCTTGTACTATTGCTCCAGATCGCCTGTTTGCACCCACTGACTAAGGAAAGAACAGTAAAAGAGCCCGTCAATGTTTGGGTTACTAATGGATCATACATATTCAGCTGGTATGGCTATGTATATCCCAAATAGATATAGAGACCGAATATTATATCCTTTATCTAAAAATCCAGCTGGTATGATCCTAGTGCCCCAACTCGTAGTGGGATACTAGTGGATCGTATACTACGTTTAATACATGGAGCACTTATGACTACGTATCTAAATGCATGTGGTGTGTGCAGCCATATTGGTCATTGGATAACAAGGAGGCTTCTCCTTTCCTTGATCTTAATTTAGCACCTTATGTACCAATATGAGATATTACTATAGAATATGAGAACCAGCGGAAGCTAAAACCAATGTTTGAAATATGGAAACGGTCCACTTCTTACCAAATAAAAAGTAAATAAGATAACATAAATAGTGGTAAGTCACGGTGCTAAAAACTCAAGTGTTCCTACTCATGCATGCTGCTATCACTCCACTAATATTTTACCTAAGAATGGAAAGAGCAAGTGTGAGATTTGAAAATCTCAACAAGTACTCAACAATAGTCGCAAACAATGTGTAAAAAGACAAGTAATTCAAGCAAGTAATTGACATAGGTTAAGTGCAATGAAACTAGGTTGGCTGGAACACTGATAAAAGTCAGAAATAGAGGTAACAGGAATAATGAACTTAAGGATAATCGTTATTTAGCAAGTTATAGCAATGGCATCGACGATTACTTTCCACATACCCGATTATACGAGAGTAGCCAGACACAACACTGTTTTTGACTGTATAACTACAGATGGGATGTAATATCCTAAGTAACGAAAGTTCACGAACTTTGTACATTACCAGGTGGGTGCAAATCTTCCCTATATGTGGGTAACCTTAGACCAGATAACTGTTATATTGTTAATAGATTATATGGTGTGAATTTAAGGGAACTAAGGAAAGACTAGGATAGGATTATGATGAGGAAAAGGATTAGCTAAGGTTGAAAATGGAGAAACATAATTCCCAATATGATGGCGATGTGGAATGATAATATGGTGATAGTGATGTAAGAATTACTCTAAAAGAGATTATAATATAGCTCACACAAAGGTTGGTAACCATCCAAGTTTTATTACGTGACGAGTGATTATTACTCAGATTAACATATATTATATATATATATATATATATATATATATATATATATATATATATATATATATATATATATATATATATATATATATATATATATATATATATATATATATATATATATATATATATATATATATATATATATATATATATATGTTTGGACTCACATACTAAATCATACAAGTAATGTATCATGATATTAGAAAAATAAACATAGCAGCCATAATGTTAAAAGATTGCTAGTGGTTCAACCCTAAAATTGAAACATATTCATATGCTACCCCCATTAATGATTTAAGTATAAATTCTAGAACATTATTAACTGAGTATTCTAATAAATTCAAAAGCATGTAAAACAAGATAATCTAAAACATCATGTTATAAACATAATATTAAAAGTCTGTAACTAGATAAGCATTAGTAATATAATAATAACCAGGTAAGCATTAGTGATATGATAATAATTAGGTAACCTTTAGTGTTATGATAATAATCAGGCAGGCATGAGTGATATAATAATAACCAGATAAAATTTAGTGATATGATAATAACCAGACAAACATTAGTAATATGATAATTGTACTTAGTGACAGCGATGATACAATCATGACAGATGTGATATATGGAACAGAAAGGTTACGACGCGCGATGCACTTGCCTTGAACAAGTTCGGTGGACTCGCTGCACAAAAAATCTAGAATGTGCAACTACCCAAACGCTCCCTCAATAGTCACGTGTGAATCTACACGATGGAACGAAAGTGAATTAGGTACGGCCCAGCTGGAATTGACGAGAGACCACATGAGATTAGCTTGATCGGAAAGAAATGAGTTCGCTAGCCCCTTCTGCCGTGCAAATCGATGTTCGACCGAGTGAATCATTCAATTATCTAGCCGAACCACGTTCCCGTAGCACGCGCTAACAAGGGTGTGGAGAAAATTGATATTATGCCACTCCTTTCGAGTGGCTTCGATAAAATGCCACTCTCTAGATGGTAATTGTTAAAATGCCATCCAATACATGATTAGCTCTATGATTTGCCATTTTAGAGGTTTTAGCCATTTCTTTTTCATTTTTTTTATCTTTTCCCCCTAAAATTGCATAGGAAATGTCCATAATACCCTCCTTTACGTACTGTCCTTCCTGCTGCTTCTCTCCATCCCGGTAGTCTTCCTCCTCGCGCCGCGGCTCCTCCCGGCCATCCCGGACGCCGACGAGACCGAGGACCTCGCGCTCTTCCGCCGCGCCGTCCTCCTCTCCTTCGCGCCCTCCACCACCGCCGCCTCCACCACCTCCTTTTCGCCACCGCCGAGGAAACCGCCGCCGCCGCCGCGAGCACGGGCCGCCAGCAAGCCCGCCGCCATGGGGTGCCGCCCGCCACGGAACGCAGGATCGGGAGAGCAGCCAAGAACCGTTGGCTGGGTCGCCGAGAGCGCGTGGCGAGGAGCGCGCGCAGCGGAGATGAGCGTGGCAGACGCGCGTTGGGTGGCCTTGCCGTGGATGATGCGGCCGCGGAAGGAGGGGGTCGCGGGGAGGGTGAGGACTGCGGAGTGGTTGGCGTGGACGTAGAGGTTGAGGAGGTGGTCGTGGCCGGCGAAAAACTTCTCCCAGAGCGGGGAGAAGACGAGGTCAGAGTTGGTGAGGAAGAGGAAGGCCACCTTGGACGGCGGCCGGCGGCCGAAAAGGGAGGTGGTGGAGGCGGCGGTGGTGGATAGCGCGGAGGAGAGGAGGACGGTGCGGCGGAAGAGCGCGAGGTCCTCGGTCTCGTCGACGTCTGGGATGGCCGGGAGCGTCTTGGGCGGGAGGAGCCGCGGCGCGAGGAGGAAGACTACCGGGATGAAGAGAAGCAGTAGGAAGGACAGCACGTAAAGGAGGGTATTATGGATATTTCCTATGCAATTTTAGGGGAAAAAAGATAAAAAATGAAAAAGAAATGGCTAATACCTCTAAAATGGCAAATCATAGAGCTAATCATGTATTAGATGATATTTTAACAATTGCCATCTAGAGAGTGGCATTTTATCGAAGCCATTCGAAAGGAGTCACATAATATCAATTTTCTCAAGGGAGTGCGTGAAAAGTGATTCGGCCATGCCCCTGTACGGCCGAACCGTGACGGCAGGTGCGCCGCCCGCCCGTCGCTACCGGCCAACGCCGCTGCTGGCCATCATCGCTGCCGCCGGCCACCGCCGCTGCCGTTGACCAGTGCATCGCCACCAGCCTTGCGTCGCTTGACCAGTGCCGTCACCGGCCATGCGCCACCTGGCCAGCGCCGCCATCGGCTATCGCGCGCCGTCGATCGCCACCCAGCGCCGCCATCGCCACCGCCGCCCGACCTGCGCCGCCCCCGGCCAACTGTGCCACCTAGCCTGTGCACCGCCATCTAGCTGTGCCACCACCGTGTAGATGCGCAGCGCGATTCACAAGGGAGAGAGTGTTGTAAATAATCTTGTTTAGAAGTCGTACACAAGTTTTGGAAGTAATCGAATCCAAAACGAGTAAGAAATCAGAAGTCTAAAACCGAGTCCTAGATGAAGTCGTAACCGAGTCGAAGTCGTATAAGACTCGGAGTCGGAGTAGGTGTTGAGAACCCGTGTTAAAGTAGGACAACCGGGTATAAAAAGAGGCTTAGAGCCATGTATTCGTGGTACCAAGCAATTGAGAAAAGACCAAAAAGAGGGAGAAACACAGAGCATTGTTTTGTCGTGTGTTTGCGTAAGACGTGGTCGAAAGGACTCACGATCACCGCAAGCGTGATCGGAGGAGTTACGACCACGGCAAAGGAACGATGATTTTACGACTACGGCTATGAGTCGAAGGTGGTCGTAACGAGCTACGACTACACCGAAGACGAACGTGGTCGGGCGACTCGACCACGTTGAAGGAAGTGAACGTGGTCGATGCGGGTGTTCGACCACGGTGAGCGATGATCGCCAAGCATCACTGCGTGATCGTAGAAGGCTTCGATCACGGTATCTTGAGCGGTGAAGGAAGGCAGCGGCGGCGATATCGCGGAGCGGTCGTAAATTGCTACGAGAAATTTACGACCACGCGAAAAAGCGATCGGAGGAGATTGAAGCGTTCGGAATTGGTCGTAAGTACTCTGAACCGATCGTATTTGATTCTCACCGGTCGTAAACGACTCTAATCGGTCGTAAAAGGTCCTGGCAGGTCGTAAGACCTTTACAACAGTTGGTTTTCTCTCCCTAATCTTGTTTCTCGACTTCAATCATGCCGATCTTTCTCCTCATCTCCGAGAACTTTATCCGCCCCAGCGACTTTGTCAATATGTCTGCTTTCTGTTCTTCGGTTCTGATATAGTTGATAGCGATCTTCCCCTCTTCGACACAATCTCTGATATAATGATATCTTGTGTCTATGTGTTTGCTTCTATCATGTAGAACTGGATTCTTGCTCGATGAAATAGCCGATTTGTTATCAACCCCGGCGTTACCTTTCGAATTTCTTCATCGACAATTCACTCAACGATCGAGCGAGCGGACTCCTTGGCAAGATCTTTGCGCTTGCTGCGATGTACTCGGCTTCACACGAAGATAATGCAACTACCTTTTGCTTCGAGATTGCCACTGATCGGACTCTCCCCAAGCACAAACATTATGCCTGTCGTGCTCTTTCGATCGTCGACATCTCCCGCCATGTCGCTATCATCAGAGCCCGTCACCGCAACGACTTTCCACCTCCTTTCTTGTATGAATCCCAAGATTCAAAGTACCTTTGATGTATCTCGAGGATGTGCTTCACGGCATTCATATGCTCTGAGTCGGTTTCTCCATGAAACGACTTACGATCCGACCGCAAACGAGATATCCGGTCGGTGTGCACCGATACCGTAGACTTCCGACAATGCTCCTATAAGTCGTGGCATCAACCGTGATCCCGGGCCTGTCTTGCTCAACTTCGATGATTCTCTATTGGGGTTTGACATGGATTGCACTCTTCCATACCCGACTTCTCCGAATCTTTCGAGCATATCCCGATCGACAAAGTGTTATGCCGTTGTCGGTTTGATTTACTTCAATGCCGAGTTAGTAGCACGAAGTCCCAAATCGATCATTTTGAACAACCTCTTCATCTCTTCTTTAAACCTCATAATCTTCTTGAACTCGATCCAAGAATGATCAAGTCGCCCACGAAACGCCACGATTAGTCCATTCTTCGCATCTCCCTTGAGTATACCGCATGTTCGAGTTGCTTCTTCGAACCCGAGTGTTGTTAGACTTTTGTCAAGCTTCAAATTCCATGCTCGTGGTGCTTGCTTAAGTCCGTAGAGAGCTTTGTTCAGCTTCAAGACTTTCTCGGCTTGCTTCTTGGATTGAAAACCCGCGGTTGAGAAACATAAACTTCCTCCTCAATGTCTCCGCTCAAGAACGCCGTTTCACATCCATGTGGTGAATCTCCCATCCACCGCTTGTCGCCAATGCAAGAAGTAGTCGATAGTCTCCATACGAGCCATCGGGCAAAAACTTCTTCGTAGTCGATGCCTTGTTTTTGAACATACCCTTTCGCCACAAGTCGTGCTTTGTGTTTTACGACTTCTCCTTGGAATCCTTCTTTACCTTGAAGACCCACTTTAACCCGATCGCTCGATGACCTTTTGGCAAATCGGTGAGTTCCCAAGTGTTGTTGTCTTCAATAGATTTTAGCTCTTCTGCATAGCGATTCTCCACTGCTCATCTCCGTCGCTTCTTCATAGCTTTCGAGTTCTTCATTTGTTGTGTACGAGAATGACTCATTCATCTGTATTGGCTCGGTTTGAGCATAGATCTCATCGATGCTCCTCATCTTGACACCTGCCGTCTTCTTCATCTTCGATATCGGTGAGGCTTCCGATCATTTGCATCAATCGTGTCCGAGCTTTGAGGTGTGATCGTAGCTCCTTCCTCCATTGTCGTATTGTCGGTTTCGACCTCTTCGACATCGAAAGTTATCCACTTTGACTTATCTTTCTCAATGTCTTGATGTTCTTCCCACTCCCAATGTTTGTCTTCTTGGAAGACCACATCTCGCTCACATGTAGCTTGTTTTCGATTGGATTATAGCACCTATATGCCTTGGTACCGATTCCGAGCCGAGGTAGATCATCCTTTGCTCCGATCGTCTAGCTTCCTCGATAAGTCGATGATCTCATATGTGCCAAACAGCCGAAGACTTTTAAGTGATCGACGTTCGGTTTTCTCCCCGACCACAACTCGTATGGAGTAACTCCATTTAACGACCGTGTGGTTGCACGATTTAGCAAATAGACCGCATGTCTTACGGCTTCCGCCCAAAACCTCCGGCGGTATCGACTCTTGAAGACTTAGTGCGGTTTCAACCACGGTTCGGTTTCTTCTTTCTACGACTCCATTTTGTTGAGGCGAGCACGAGCCGTGAAGAATCTTGCAATGCCCTTCTCTTCACAAATTGAGTCAAACTCTTTGCAGAAATTCTCCTCCTCGATCGACTGATCGCTTTTACCCTCTTGTCGACTTCGCTTCCGGCAAGAGCAATAAACTTCAAAGTTCGACTTTGTCTCATCTTTGCTTTTCTCGCATGTACACCCACATGGCTCTAGAGTAGTCATCCACGATCAACATGAAGTATTGATTCCGGCATGCATACGAGGGTGATTGGTCCGCATGCATCCACATGCACCGTTCGAGTGGTTGCGAAGCTCAAACTCGTCTGCTTGTGGAAAACCGCTACGAGTTTGTTTCGCCACTGCATACCTTCGCAGACTTGCTCAGGTGGTCGATTTTCGTAATCCGACCACCATCTCTTTCTCGCCATTGCTCGAGACTTTGGAAATTTATATGACCAAATCTCTCATGCCACACCAAAGGGATCTTCAATTGTGGTCTTCAAACACTTCTGCTTGCATGTTTCGATCTTGATCTTGTACAAACGGTTCACAGTTCGTTGTACCTTCATCAGCAGACGTTCGCTGTGGTCAAACACCTTCAAATAGTTGCCTTTGAGCTCAATTCGATAATCTTCTTCAGTCAATTGTCCAAGGCTTATGATGTTGCTTCGTAGATTCGGTATGTAATATACATCCGATAATCTTCTCTGGCTACCATCCTTGCACTGCATCAGGATCGTGCCTCTCCCTTTTATCTGAACGGTCGAGCCATCTCCGAATTGTACTTTTCCGAGCACACTTTCGTTTAAGTCGTGAAACATCGAGTGTATGCCCGTCATGTGGTTACTGGCTCCGTTGTTGAGATACCACTCTCCCGTCTGCTCCATCAGACTTGGAAATACCTTTTCCTCGTTTAACAGAACCATTGACGGTTCGTCTACAGTGCAGAGTGACAACAGCAGTGTTGGTTCTTTGTGCTCAGACGTTTGAGCCAAATTGACCTCCTCTCCCTTCTTTTTGCTCCGCATTCGCAGCATAGTGACCATATTTCTTGCGTTATGGCATGGATGTGGCTCCGACATTCGGCTGCGTAGTGCCCAAACTTCTCGCACGTAGCATCGACATCGACTTGTCGGTCGGCGGTCGCCGCTTCCACGACCACCTCCTCGACCACTTCGCCCACGACCTGCGTGGTCGTAGCCTCGACCTCGCCCATGAGATGCACCGCGGCGGCCGATGTGCCACGACCACGACCACGACCGCCTCGATGACGAGTCTCCTCGGTCTTCGCATCTTCTCTTACGAGCGCACTTGCGACCGTTGTCTTCTTGATAACTCTTTAGAGCCGCTCGTGTGCTTTGAGCGCTCCGGTTACCTCCTCAATCTTCATCTTGAGAGGTCTTGCGAGTACATAAGCGTGGTTACGACCGGAAGGAACTTCTCTGTAGCACTCTCAAATACTTCTTCATCGCCACCTCATCTTTTAAGTCGTCGCGAGAGATTTGATCTCGTTCACGACTTCGTTGAATCGACTGAGAACTCTTCCACGGCCCGACTCTTCCCCATCTTCATGGCTTCAAACTCACTTCTTAAGGTTTGAAGTCGAACTTCCTTCACTCGATCTACTCCTTCATGCATAGTTCGCGAGTAGTCCGGACTTCCTTCGCCGTCTCCTTGCCGACTAGCCGCGCATCATTGAGTCGCACGCGGCTTGATAGATCGCTGCCATTGCCATCTTGTCGAGGCGATCATCGAGGACCTTGTCCTTCTCCTTTGGTTCGACCGCACCCCAGACGCCTTGCGCGATCATGTTGACCTTCATCTTCATCGCCCAGACCGGATAGTTGTCCGAACTGAGGATCGGGTACTGCATCGACACGCTCTTCTTCGCCGTGTCAGCCATGTTTAACCACGGCTCTGATACCAACTGTTGTAAAGGTCTTACGACCTCCCAGGACCTTTTACGACCGATTAGAGTCGTTTACGACCGGTGAGAATCAAATACGATCGGTTTAGAGTACTTACGACCAATTCCGAACGCTTCAATCTCCTCCGATCGCTTTTTCAACGTGGTCGTAAATTTACTGTAGCAATTTACGATCGCTCCGCGATATCGCTGCCGCTGCCTTCCTTCACCGCTCAAGATACCGTGATTGAAGCCTTCACGATCACGCAGTTGATGTCGGCGATCATCGCTCACCGTGGTCGAACACCGCACAACCACGTTCACTTCCTTCAACGTGGTCGAGTCGCCCGACCACGTTCGTCTTCCGGTGTAGTCGTAGCTCGTTACGACCACCTTCGACTCCTTAGCCGTAGTCGTAAAATCATCGTTTTTTGCCGTGGTCGTAACTCCTCCCGATCACGCTTGCGGTGATCGTGAGTCCTTTCGACCACGTCTTACGCAAACACACGACAAAACAATGCTCTGTGTTTCTCCCTCTTTTTGGTCTTTTCTCAATTGCTTGGTACCACGAATACATGGCTCTAAGCCTCTTTTTATACCGGTTGTCCTACTTTAACACGGGTTCTCAACACTACTCGACTCAGAGTCTTATACGACTTGACTGGTTACGACTTCATCTAGGACTCGGTTTTAGACTTCTGATTTCTTACTCGTTTTGGATTCGATTACTTCCAAAACTTGTGTACGACTTCTAAACAAGATTATTTACAACAGAGAGAGAGGAAACCAAGCTCTGTAGATGGGAAAAGAGGCTTGCGCGAGAAGTTTGCCCTCTTTTTATCCCCCCTTGAGTTCGGATAAGGAAGGCAATCAATCTGATTAATTAGTTGTGATACTTTCTTATTTTTGGGTGTTACACTTAATTTCTCAAGGAGCTTTTGGTACGGATAATCTATTTTTTATTTGAAATTACAGAAATATACCCGCGGAAATTTTTTTTACAAAAATAGGCTCAAGTCGCCCAATGGGAGGCGATCGAGCCTATCGCCAACCGAAGCCGATTCTGTTCTCGCCGCTCAATCATTGGCGATCGCATCGATCGCTCTCCCATTGGGCGACTTTAATCTGATCGCCAATGGTTGAGCTATAGGTATCAAACCTTCGCCAAAAATAGTGAAAATTGGTGGAGCTATTCTTCATACATCCAAAAGCCTTCAGAAAAAAATTTGAGCAATTTCGGTTACGGGATCAAAAGTAATACCCTCGGAAACGGACTCAAATTCGTTTCGGCCTCGATTGAAACTGCTATAGCTTTTGATCCTGTAGCCGAAATTGCTCAAATTTTTTTTCTGAAGGCTTTTGGATGTATGAAGAATAGCCCCACCAATTTTCACTATTTTTGACGAAGGTTTGATACCTATAGCTCAACCATTGGGCGACTGCATTAAAGTCGCCCAATGGGAGGGCGACTGGATGCAGTCGCCCAATGGTTGAGCGACAGGAACAGAATCGGCTTCTGGTTGGGCGATAGGCTCCAGTCGCCCTCCCATTGGGCGACTTGAGCCTATTTTTGTAAAAATTTTCTCACGGGTATATTTCTGTAATTTCGAATAAAAAATGGATTATCCGTACAAAAAATTCATTTCTCAAGTATATCTAGTTTAATGGCATGCAAATGCAATCATTTGGGTGCTATGTAGACCAATTAATTTCACACCTAATACACGCTGCTTTCAGCTCCGACACTAGTAATCTAACATTATGAGCAAACTTGTTTTTCTTTATCCGAACCCTCATCTATTGAACGGAGCAGAGATAAATTTCTCCACAAGCATTCAGGTCTAGGCACATTCCTCAGTTTCTCCACCTTTTCCTTAGCCTTTTGCCGCAGCAATACTTCAGTTATGGTCAAGTCGAAGATATCCATTTTGATCTCTTAATTGAAAACCCCAACAGCCAAGAATTCCGATCGGTCTCTATCTCCATCCCACGCAACACGATCAGAATTCAGAAAGCAGAGCATAAACAATCCAGATTAGATGATCTAGCATACCGGATCACATCATCACTGACAGGGAAGAAGCCTTACCACATACAGATACGCACGCATGTTCAATCGGCATATGCACCCGCGGACTGTCGACTTTGAGGTCACCGTCTTGCGATAGAAAATGACACCCGAGCTGACGATCGAGGCATCAGCTAGGCTGGCTGGCTCGTCACCAACCCACGATCGATCGCTGCACGCTGTCAATCGGAACGCTTCGCTCGCTGACTCGGTGCGTAGTAGGACGCGACGCTGACTCAGGCCACCGTGGGCATGTGGAAAAAGCAGGCTAAAGTGTAGTAGAGAGCCGGCGATAGAGTAAAAGAGAGCCTTTCTTTACCTGGATTTTTTCCCCATTTGCTACCATGCCATAGATTTTCCAGATCCCAAACTGCATGCGTGAATGTAACAGCCGGTTGGATTCATGGTACATGCATGGAGGACTGCAGGTCACTCATGAGTCATGACACGCACAAAGTTTGCAGTGGACCCTTGCACATGCAGCACAGCACTTAGGTAGGGTCCAACTCCACATAGGAAAAAAAAAACTTCTTTTATCCCGAATCCTGAGAGGAGACGATGACTGTTCCATTCAAAAGTAAATCGGATGTGCACCCGACTTTTGATCCTTGCGAAGAGAGAGAGATTACAGGTTCCAAAGCTTATAAAAGACGCCCTCTTCTTCCCATTCGGAGCACGGAGCTCTAGCAACAACCCACACACATCGAGAAGTTACCACTCACCAACGAGTCAACGACAACCTCAGACAGAGGCCGGAAACTAAGTCGGAGAGGAAGCAAGAGAAGTCTTCAGTTCCTCATTCCAACCGCAAATGGAGAAGGCAGGCCAGGGGCATGTGATCGGGATCCCTGTGAGCAACAGGGCTTACGGCATAGAGGAGCCGGATTTCCCAAGCGATGGAACTACCTATGATGGTGTTGCGAAAAATTTGACAATCGCACGTAACGGCAATTTGGGCAGGAAGGGAGACAGGCTTGCTCAAGGCATCAAAGAGCACGGTAAGTTCGATCTTCTCCAATCCGTCTTGGACAACACTTGGTATAATCTTTGCTCATATTTCGTGTTCATAGCTTCAGTTCCGAATTGGAGACTGAACATATCCTTTGCTCGATGATTTGCAGTCACTCTCGGCCCAAAACTGTACGAGACCGTGAAAGGCAAGCTGACGCTGGGCGCGAGAATCCTTCAGGCAGGCGGCCTGGAGAAGGTCTTTCGCCTGTGGTTCTCCGTCGAGAAGGGCGAGAAGCTCCTGAAGGCCTCCCAATGCTACCTGTCCACCACGGCCGGCCCGATCGCCGGCATGCTCTTCATATCGACGGAGAAGATCGCCTTCCGCAGCGACCGGTCGCTGGTGCTGACCTCCCCGAGGGGCAACAAGGTGCGGGTGCCGTACAAGGTGGCCATCCCACTGAGGAGGGTGAACACGGCGAAGCCGAGCGAGCACAAGCACCGGCCGGAGCAGAAGTACATCCAGGTGGTGACGGACGACGGCTTCGAGTTCTGGTTCATGGGCTTCGTCAGGTACCAGGTTTCCCTGAAGCACCTGGAGCAGGCCATCGGGCAGTCGCAGTGATCTGATGAAAACGTTGGGTCAGTTTGGTTGTGCGTTGCGTTTGTGGTCTGGTTAATCTGTTGTGCATATGTATTAGGTTTCTTGGTAGATTGCTTGGCTTTTTTGCAATTGGAGCAAGTCCGGTTTACATGATAGGAGCAAATTTAGGGCAAGAAATTCTTGATGTTGAAGAAATATATGGTACAGTGCCACGGCAAAAATGCCATCATGTACATGTGGTATGTACAATTTCAATGAGAAAATCCCGAAATGTTTCTTCAACTGCTTACAAGTGCAGCTCATCTTTCTCAGCTTTTCTTTGCGAAACTGCTCCCAGACGACCCCTAAAAAAAGGTCCCTGAGGCCTCTAAAGCTAAAGGCCGAGCGAATAAGATAGGGGAAAAAATGAATTTGTGTTCTTTGAAGAAAATCGAACATGATTTGTCAAGTGGCTAAACTGATTTAAGTAAACACCTTTGTGGTCATAGCGGCTGTGGTCATAGTGACCGTGGTTGAACTCGTAGCGGTCGTGGTCGAAGTTTCTAACACTTTCGCGGACTCATCGCCGACATCACGTTCCACGTGCCTACCGTTCTGGCGATGGCTGCGACCTCGCGCACGACACCATCCTCATGCGAGCCTTTTTGGGTACCTCTACATGAGTGAGGTCAACGAAGGTGTTTTTATCGACTTCATTGGAGAACTGCTCCAGCATCGGGCGACGACAGAGACAGACTGGGTCAGCCATGGCTGGAGCAAGAAAAAAGATGAGGGGGGAGGAGAAAGATAAGGGCAAAATTATCAAAAGGGATAAATGATCAATGGGTCAATAAAATATAAGGCAAATTATCAATTAAAACCAACTATAAAGCAAATGAGCTGTTAGTAAATAAAGAAAGAGTAAACCATAAATTTCTCAAAAAATATTGGGTGGGACAATCTAATCATATCAGAATCGCACAAAAGTTTTTGAATGGCATTATTTTACTTCCAAACAAATTGATTATACTACATTATGAATTCGCCAGCTATATCTGACAACACTTTTGGGCATTTTAATTCCTTGAACCATACTTTAAGAAAGTAACACTAAAATACTACACATGATCATATGAAATTATGAACAGAACCTGATCCCAAGAGTCTTTAGCCACCTCTGGGCAACGTATGTCCACTGCAATTGTCGAGACTTAACAGCGAAGCGCCCAATAGCAATGCTTTGGATTGGGGAGAGAAAAGGATGTGGATGACACTTTTGCAGCTACTTTTACTTGGTTATTTTTCGTTTTTTTTTTGCCTATTACTAGTCTATCCATTTGCATTTTCCCCTTTCTGGTCTGGACCGTCGATTGGTGAACTGGTGATAATGTTTAACTTTTGGAATATTGAAATAGTCGCAGTATCACTTATCAACCACATTTTGTTTTGCTCTAAGGGCTTGTTTGATTGGTGCTTAAGCTTGTCATATCTAAGCTTAGGCAATATGTGGCTGCCACAGAAAGTGTGGCTAACAAAATCGAAGCCACACTTGTGGCAAAGTTTGGCAAGAAACTGAGTCTATGACGTGTGGGGTCGGGTGCTAAGAAAGTGTGGCATGCTACAGATTCGTCGATGAACCAAACATTACCTAAAAGCGTAGACGCCTAACTTGTAGCTAGGCAACTTCTGATCATGAACCAAACAGGCCCTAAGTCTTGCCAAAGTTGCAGTTTGCCTTGCCATTGAAGTCATCGCCTCCAGCATGCTCACTTCTTTACAAGACGAAGCAATTGGTGCAAGACTGCAATCGTAACTGTAAAATCGAGTTCAGAAAGACAGACTGCCGCCATGACATACTCACAGATAAGTACCATGGAGTAATACTGAAGATATATCATGTAGTAGACAGTATGATACAGAACAAAAGAACATCACGCTTATTTCGCCCTGCCATTTCCCCTCTTCTTGAAAAGACAGCACGGTCGCCCTGAAAACGATTTCGTTTCAGCACTTCCCTTTCTCCAGTGGCGACATCTCCGTCTCCGCATCGACACGTACTCCGCAGCGCAGATACGCCGATCTCGGCACCGAGACGAGGCGAGCCCACCCAAATCAGTTTCCGAGTAGGTAGCTGCGGGCTTTCCATGTGACAACGCAGCAGCAGCGACGCAGTGCACGCACAACCAACCTTTGCAAATTCAGAAACAGTAGAGCCGGCCGGCCTCGCAATGTCTTTGTGGTTGCCGGTTTAAATGTGGAAGACAAGGACGGCATGGCGCCCATGCCACAGTGCCAATGCACCAGAACCGAATTGACACGCACGCTGACGGTTACATGTAGCGTTAGGTCAGGTCGCCAGCATGCTGACTCGGTGCTGCGTGGGATGGGATGCGAACAGGCCGTTTGGACTTGGGAGGGAAAGCTTGGAGCAGAGGCAGCTCCACCCAACCGCTCGTGGATTGCTTTTCTCTGAAAAAATTTGCCGGTTTGCCTCCTTCCACATCGATCACCTGTGGGGGCATGGTCGGGGATCTCCTGCGGCTGCGATCTCGGGAACAATTCTGTGGTTTCTTTTCTGTGCTTGGGGTTTCTGGATCTGAAAGAGAGAGAGGAGAGGGAGTGGGTACTAACCGTCCGACGGTGTGGAGGAGGAGGTGGCCATCTCGCGTTCGCTCGGTGAAGTCTGCGCACGGGCAGGGACGGTCGGGGAAGAAGGAAGACGACGGTGGCGGCGGCGGAGATCCGATGAAGGAGACCGGTGGTGCTTCCCGTCGCTTCAGCGCCCCCTCTTACAGATCGGGTCTAGCGTTTGTCGGTGGGGTGACGGCGGCGCGGTCAACCTCGTGATGCGAGCCGCCCGGCCCCCACCTCTGTTTATATGGCGGCGGCGACAGGCCCACCACCAACGGCCGGGCGCCCGATCGTAGCGCGGTCAAGGGTGGGCTTTGGCCGTTGGGCCAAAGCCACGAGATCACTCTAACATTCTCCCTTGATCTCAAACTATACTTTATCTTTTAATTACTTTTGACTTTACACATTCCATCACGATTAGTGCATAGAACATGTCTCATCGTCACGGTCAATCGCCGATAGATTCAATGACTACAATACACCTCTCTGCTCAAATAGTTACTTTAATCTTTTGGGCCATCTTTTAGTCCAGAATCATAGGCTTTCCTTAAACCCATGCCGCTACATGTTCTCTCGAACACGTTGGGTGGTAAGCCTTTAGTGCGGATCCGCTAACATCTTTGCGGTACTTATATGCTCTAGACTTATAATTTGATCCCGAACTTTATCTTTCACAACATAGTACTTTATGTCAATGTGTTTGGCAGCACCACTTGACTTATTGTTGTGGGCATACGTTCATGCGGGTTCATTATCG
The DNA here is from genome assembly GCA_036346575.1 of Dendrocalamus sinicus. NCBI lineage: Eukaryota > Viridiplantae > Streptophyta > Magnoliopsida > Poales > Poaceae > Dendrocalamus > Dendrocalamus sinicus. Next base: position 12,032,390 of record CM070650.1, read on the forward strand.
CAGTACAACTTAAGTGGTCTATTGATGTCGTCAACCACTTTTAAACCGGTAGGAACTTCTTTAGCCGATTCACCGCCCGTAGCCTCATAACATGCTACAAACTCGGCATACATTGTGGGCGATGTAGTGACGGTTTGCTTTGAGCTTTTCCACGATATAGCTCCTCCAAGAGAGTGAATACATATCCGGATGTAGACTTTCTATCATCTCCGCAAAATCGAATCAGTATACCCCACTATATGGAGTAAATCTGATCTTCTGTATGTCATCATGAGGCCTTTTGTTCCTTGCAAATAACGCAAGACTTTCTTTATCAATTTCCAATGTTCTATTCTAGGATTGCTCTGGAATCTGCCAAGTAACCCGGTAACAAATGCTAAGTCAGGGTGTGTGCACACTTGAGCATACTGTAAGCTTCCGACAGCTGAAGCATATGGAACCGCTTTCATTTGATCGATCTCATATTGGTTCCTGGGGCATTGAAAATCCCCATATCTGTCGCCCTTGACTATAGGTGCAGGTGATGGACTACATTTATGCATACCAAGCTTCTTTAAGACTTTCTCTATGTATGCCTTTTGTGTGATCCCAATATCCCTTGTTTCTATCTCGGTGAATTTCGATCCCTAGAACGAACGAAGCTTCACCAAGATCTTTCATATCAAAGTTTGAGGACAAAACTTCTTTGTCTCCGATGAGCGACTAACATCACTACTAGCTAGCAAGATATCATCCACATACGTAATTAGGAAGATAAACTTCCCATCTTTAAACTTTGCATAAACACAGTTGTCCTCTACATTCTCTTTAAACCCAAATTTTCTTATTAGATCAAACTTCAAGTACCATTGTCTTGAAGCTTGCTTTAACCCATAAATCGATTTCTTTAGGCGGCATCCCATTCTTTCATTTCCTTCCACGACGAAACCTTTCGGTTGTGCCATGTAAACATTTTCCTCCAAATCCCCATTAAGAAATGTCGTTTTTACATCCATCTGATGTAACTCTAAATCATAATGTGCTACTAATGCCATTATGATTCTGAAGGAGTCTTTACATGAGACTGGAGAAAAGGTCTCGTTGTAATCAATCCCTTCTCTTTGCGTAAAGCCTTTTGCCACAAGTCGCGCTTTGTATGTTTTTATATTCCCTTGGGAGTCATGCTTTGTCTTGTAGACCCATTTACAACCTACTGTTTTGGCTTCTTTAGGAATAATTTCCAAGTCCCAGACTTTATTAGCCTTCATGGACCTCATTTCCTCTTCCATGGCCTCAAGCCATTTTGAAGAATTTTCGCTTCTCATGGCTTCTTCAAATGAGGTGGGATCATCCTCCATTTGAAATTCCTCTGTATGATAAATCTGATAATCATCAGAAATAGCTGATCTTCTTACTCTTTGAGACCTCCTCGGGGCCTCCTCAATTGATACATTTTCTGTTTGAGGTTCGTTGTTGCCCCTCATCCGTGGCAATAGGTTCTATAGGATCTGAAGAACAGTTCCTCATTCTCATTCATTGTTGCCACGGGAGGAACAATAACAGTCCGGCACCACAAGTATCTTGCACCGTCGGTGCAGCGACAACGAGTAGTGTGAAGAATGGCTCTTGAATCATCTGAGTGGGCGCATACACCCGCTTCTCTTCAAGGTCAATCTCTCGAGCTACCATGCTCCCCTCATCATCTCATCCTCTAAGAAGACAGCGTGTCTCGTTTCTACAAACTTTGTATATCATGTCGGACAAGAGAAACGAAAACCTTTTGACTTTTCAGGTAGCCAATGAAATGGCAACTTACTGCTTTGGGATCAAGCTTCCCAAGGTTTGGGTTAAATACTTTAGCCTCAGCAGACTCCCCACACACGTAAGTGGTTTAGTGAGGAACTCTTCCTCGTCCACAACTCGTGCGGTGTTTTGGGCACCGACTTACTAGGCACTCTGTTGAGAATATGAATGGCGGTTTTCAACGCCTCCATCCATAAACTCAATGGCGGTGTGGAATAGCTCATCATGCTTCGCACCATATCCATCGAGTGCGGTTGCGTCTTTCACTACTCCATTTTTTTGAGGTTCGCCGGCATAGAATATGGGCCACTATGCCATTTTCTGTAAAAACCTTGCAAAAGGTCCAGAACTTGTCCATATGGGGTATGTCGACCGTAGTACTCCCCACGATCGATCGGACTATCTTAATCTTTAAATCGTGTTGGTTTTCAATTTCAGCCTTAAATATCCCGAATTTATCCAAGGCTTCATTTCTTTCTTTGATTGGATAAATATATCCATAACGGAGTAATCATCCGTGAATGTTATGAACGAGTCATATCCATCCACACTTTTCACAGAAAAGGACCACAAATATCTGTGTGAATAATTTGTAGAACTCCTGTGCTTCTTTTAGCGTCTTTTTAATTTTCTTTACATATTTTCCTTTGATGCATTCTCTGCATTGTTCTAAGTCCGAGAACTCTAATGGAGGAAGAATATCATTCTTTACTAGTCTTTCTATTCTCCCCTCGAAATATGGCCTAAACGCGGTGCCATAATTTCGACGACTCATCTAGAGTTCTCTTTCGTTTTCTGTTTACATTCGTAGACGAGATTCAATCACTTTCTCGCACGCAAGCGTTCTCATTATCGCATACGACATTCACATCATCACACAATGATAACAAATAAAGCTCATTTCGTAATATGGCAAGACCAACACATTCTTTATTAAACATTATTTCGCACTTGCCATTTCCAAAATTGCAATCATAACCATCTTTGTCCAAATTTGACACACTAATCAAATTCCTCTGTAAAGAGGGTACAAAAGGACATCTCTAAGTAAAAGAGTGGAGCCATTAGCTAATTCTAATGAAAGATCGCCAACGGCTTCAACTTCAGCTTCGACTCCATTTGCAACTTTAATGCATCTTTCTTTTCTTTGCGTAGTCCTCGTCGAACGGAATCCTCAGAATGAATTAGCAACATGAGCAGTTGCTCTGAGTCAATCCACCAAGTGGATTTGAATATTTCACATACAGCATTCATTAATAAAGGTAATAATGTTCTCACCTTTCTTTGCCATTATCATCTTTAAATAATCGTGACAGTTCTTCTTGTAGTGTCTGTCTTCTTCTGATGAAGACACCGGTCTTTGTCTCTGACAAATTTATTCTGTTGAGGTGATGTACTGAGGCTTTGCCCTTGTTCTTTGAGAAGGGGTTCTTGTTGTAATTCTTTTTCTTATTATCCTTCACATAGTTGATAGAACCACCATGTGAGGATTTGATTCTTTCCTCCTCTTGCACGCACATAGCTATGCACTTTTCCATGTCCCATTTCTCAGTGCATATTATAGTTGACAACAAAAGTGTCAAACTCTTTTGGCAAAGAAGCAAAACCAAATGAATAAGGAACTCATCCTTGAGAGCCAAATCCATCGGTTTAAGTTTAGATGCCAAGTTGCTCATTCTAAGAATGTGCTCTCTTATGCCATTGTCAACGCTGAATACCTTTACATTGCATGCTTAATCAGTGTGTAGCATAAGTCTTTGAAGAGCCATGAACCGACTCTTTATTTTATCAAGGTATTCAAATGATGGTGTCACACTCGCAATTGAGCCTAATCGCAGGCTCAATTGTGTTCTTTATCACAGCCATACATTTCTTGTTGGTTGTGGTCCATTTCTTATGATGAAGGTCATAAGACATCCGTAAGGAGCATGATCCTCTGTCTTTTCTCGCCATGCGTGTCATCCTCATTTTGTTCCTCACCGCGCCAAAGGCTCGGTGGGACGTCTTGAGTGAGGACCAGTCCACCTCACCAAGATAAACGCTAAGTCTATCTTTTCTTCCACTCTCCATAATTATCACCTTTGAGAGTGGGGATTTCTCTAATACAACTCATCAAGTTGTATCCTCCTGAAAAATATTTCAAATACAGTGAGAACGTAACATCAAAATCATATGCCTTATTTCCAACGTTGGTCAAAAAATACGACATACAATTTAAATCAATTTTATCTATACATTAAATCTACATCACCATTGGGCAGAAATAGAAATAATGCATAAAATCATCAATTAAAAATTTATAATATTGTTATTAACAACGTTGGTCAGAAAATAACAATATCATAAATCTCTGGAATTTATCTCTATTTTTCCAAAATTAAATTCTCCCGTTGGTTCGAATTTAATAATGAAAATCAATCAACATTAACTTTTGCAGCGGAAACTGTAATTATTCAAAAATAAATTCATTATTCAGAAGCATTATACTGTACACTTTTAATCTCTGAAAAATTAACACGTTGGTGCAAAATTTTCCAGAAATTTAATTCAAATTTCAATCAAATTCAATCATTAATGCTTCTGAAAATAACAATAAAATTTATTTAGCAAAATTTCTGTGCAAAAGGCCATTTTTGGCCCAACCCGCGCGGCCACGGCCCATGACATGCCGGCCCAAAAGGGCTCACTGACGCTGCGCGCTAGCTAGCCGGCGCGCCCATGGCACCATCGCCTCTTTTCCTCTTGGCCGTTGATCTCCATCGGACGGCCAGGAGCTGATTTCGCCGAACAAAATCGCCGCCCCAAACAACCCTAACCTAGACCAATCACCGGTCGATCCGGAAAAATGGATCGAGGGGAGGAGGAGCGGCGCGGCCGCTCACGCGCGACGGCGGGAGGCGCGGCTCTCAGCGGAGGGCGGCCCAGCGCGCGGCGGCTGGCGGAGCGGAGCGGGCAGCGCCGGCGGCCTCGGCCCCGAAGATCTCGGCGGCGGCGGCGCACACGCGGGCGGCAGCGGCGCGGCCGCGCGATGCGACGGCGAGCGGCGGCGCCATGGCTCGATACCATTGTGCGGCGGCAGCCGCGCGGCGCGGCTGCGCGCGATGGCGCGCGGTGGCCGGCCCGGCCCAGCCGGGCGGTGCGGAGGCGGCGCGACGCGGAGGCGGCGGCAAGACCCCACACGCCGGCGAGGCGCCCCGAGCGGCGGCGGCGGCGCGGCGCAACGGAAGAGGCGGCAACGGCGGCACCGTAAGATCCCCTACACCCGTGGCTCGATACCATTGTGGTTTCTTTTACGTGCTTGGGGTTTCGGATGCGAGAGAGAGAGGAGAGGAGTGGGTACTAACCGTCCGACGGCATGGAGGAGGAGGTGGCCATCTCGCGTTCGCTCGGTGAAGTTCGCGCGACGGCGGCGACGGTCGGGAAGAAGGAAGACGACGGTGGCGGCATCGGAGATCCGATGAAGGAGACGGTGGTGCTTCCGTCGCTTCGCGCCTCTCTACAGATCGGGTCTAGGGTTTGTCGGTGGGGTGACGGCGGCGCGGTCAACCTCGTGATGCGAGCCGCCGGCCCCACCTCTGTTTATATGGCACTGGCGACAGGGGCCCACCAGCCAAACGGGCTTGGCGCCCCGATCAGGGCGCGGTCAAGGGGTGGGCTTTGGCCGTTGGGCCAAAGCCCTGAGATCACTCTAACAAATTCATGTTAGAATGTGATACCTCCTGTTATGAAATAGATAAGACAGATTACTAAACAATCTATGAAAAACCATTTCGGATGAAAAATCACTGACACACAATCAACGAAATCACTATATGAGGAGAAGTTACAAGCACGAAAAATTTCGCTATGTTTCAGCGTATTTTAACTGTGCCACTATAAGTGTATATTTATATGCTAGGGATCAGAATACCTAACAAAGAAAGTAACATAGTCTTAATCGGTAATAAAACAGAGACTTATTGGAATAGCATCCCGCTCGGTGAGTTTTATAAGATAACAATGAAGAATTATAGTCAGAAGCGTTTCGAGTAGCCACGTCTAACTCCAGTCGATGCACGTACCTTAGAGCACCATGTTAGATGCAGATCGGTGCAGAGTCCATTACGAACTCGAAGATGATCTCAATCAAAACTTTCGATTAGTTTGCATTTCTTTCTAGATCGAACTTTTCAAGCAGTCGGAAAGACCAACAGTGGTCAGATTCGACCAGATTCCAATCACAAAATACAACAATCTCCATACTGAGTCAAATTTCTCCTATAGTGAAAAAGAAGAATCGAAGAATTTCTCGATGAAATTGTAAAATGTCTCTTGTGTGTCAAATGTCTGAAAGGACTAACGAGTAATACCGACTAAGTCTGAGCAGAGCTCACACTTAGCAATAGGAACTGGCTTTGACAACATATCAGCTGAATTCTCATGAGTACTATTCTTGCAAACTTCAATATCACCATGTGTAATAACTTCCCGGATAAAGTGAATGTACTTTGTTCTCTCATGTAACATTTGGTCTTTTGTAATAGTACTCTGACTGTCATAGAAAATATTAGTGCCAGATGTACTTGCACAAAGCTCAGTGTAAAGACTCCTTAGCCAAACAACTTCTTTACATGATTCGAAAATAGCCATGTACTCAACTTTAGTGGTCGAGAGAGCAACAGTAGCTTGTAAACTGGTTTTCCAACTCACATCACAGCTTTCGACCATGAAAACATAACCAATAAGAGATCTTCATTTATCTAAATCTCCTACGAAGTCTGAATCAACATATTCGACCAGCCCATCACCGATCTGTCCAAAATGCAAACAAGCATCAGAAATGCCCCTTAAAACCAGAATATCCACTGAACAACTCTTCCGTGGTCTTTGCGAGGATTAGCAATATATCTGCTGACAATACTCAAAGCATGACATATGTCAGAGTAAGTGCAAACATGGTGTATATAGGTGATCTGATTGCATTTGCATACGGAACACTAGACATGTATTCAACTTCTTCAATTGTTTGCGGGCTTGATGCTAAAGAGGGCTCAAAATGTGCCACCAACAGAGTACTTGTCAGTTTGGCCTTGTCTATGTTGAAGTGATGAATAACTTGACTTAGGTATAGTTTTCTAAATCGCCGGTCTCTAATGAATTTCATGCTAAGAATGTTTTTTTATGTACCAATATCTTTCATCTCAAATTTATTACTCAATTGTATCTTCAGCTTTAAAATTTTAGACTTGTCTTTTGTCGCGACCAGCATATCATCCACATATAGGAGTAAATAGATAGTTGAACCGTCGACGGTCTTCAAATAAACACAGCTATCATAGTCAGATCTCTTAAACCCTTGACAGATCATAAGGGAGACAAATCTCCCATACCATTGTCTTGGTGATTGCATCAACTCATAAAAGAGACTTCTTTAACTTTCATACAAAAATCTTCTTTCCCGAAAAGAAAAAAACCTTTCGACTACTCCATAAGGATATCGGGTGGGTTCTTTGGACTAATGGCTTATGGCTCAAAATTTTGAATTCTGGCTGTTCACGAGAGACAATAGGCAGAGGGAAATAGTCGCATACGATTTTAGCCAGTATAGCTGAACTCAATACACTTTTTTACTACAATTTTTCTATTGACCCTGCCTTAAAAACGCACAATTTAAAAGCTAGCTACTGTAGACAGTACAAGCATAAGCCAAATTTAAGCCCAAAAGAACCTGCCATCTTCTTCTAATTCCCCATATAAGAATATGATCTTACCATCTTGTTGATCAAGCTCAAGATTATGCATAGTCATAATGCTGAGTAGAATATGAATGGAGCTATGCTTTACTATAGGGAAAAGTATCTGTGAAATCACCCCTTTGCAACGAGTCTCATCTTATACCTGACCTGGTCGGTCAGTAATGTGCCTTCTTTCTTCTTGTAAATCCACTTACAGCGTATGATTTTCTTTTCAATTAGGAGCTCGACTAACTCCCAAGTGAAATTCATCTCAAGAGATCCCATCTCCTCGTGCACGACAGCTATCCACCTTTTTGACTCATTAGAACAGATGACTTCTAAACAAGTTGAAGGCTCAGTTGTCCCTTCAATATCTTCTGCCACGTTTAAATAATAAGCCATAATATTGGCTTCTTCAATCAACCCCCTCGGAGGATGAATAATTCTCTTACCCGATCAGCTGCATTGGATTATTGGTTTCGAGAGGTTCATGTTGGACGACTACTAGTCGAAACTTGAACAGGAACTTCCTGTGAATTTTCTTTGTCGGCCTTTGGTGAGAATCCTAAATCAATAACATGCTTCACCTGGACGCTGGTCTTCTGCTGCTTCTCGGGAGCAGAACTGGTCATATTGTCTTTCATCAGAGCAAACTCATCAAATGTAACACTTGTACTCACGACTACCTTTCTAATTTTAGGATTCTACAATCTGTAACCTTTCACACCAGATTTATAGCATAGGAAGATGCACTTAATTGTTCTTGGCTCTAATTTATTATTATTGACATGGGCATAAACATGATAGCAAATGATCCTCAGATTTGAGTAGTCGATAGGAGAACCATACCACTTCTCAATTGAAGTTTTTGTCTACGGTGGTGTTCGGTTGATCAAATGACATGCAGTGGAAGTGGCTTCATACCAAAAACCCCTTGACAGACCTGATGTCGATAGCATACAAAATATCTTTTCCATGATAGTTTTATTCATACACTCAGTCACACCATTCTGTTGTGGTGTACCCAGAACAGTATAATGCCTCACGATGCCTTCCAATCGTCATGATGTTTCAAATTCACCTGAGCAAAACTCCAAGCCATTATTTGTTTGGAGTTTCTTAATATGCTTGTCGGTCTATTTTTCTATTATAATCTTCCACTCTTTGAACGTCTTGAACACATATGACTTGTGCTTGATGAAGTATATCCAAACTCTTTTCAATTAGTCATCAATAATGGTCATCATGTAGTTGGCACCTCCAAAGAATGGAACGTGTGATTCTTTCCACAAACCAGAGTGAATATAATTCAATATACATTTTAAAGAATAAGTAGCAGTGTTAAAACCTATACTCTCTTCTGCTTGCCATAGACAGCATGTTCAGAGAACTATAATGTCTCACAGTGCAGTGCATGGAGGCCATCCATACAGATAGTCTTAAGATGTTTAGGCCTTACTCAAGAGAGTTTTTTTGAGTGGCTTATGGCTGAAAAGCACTATAGCTGGATGAAAAAACACTGTAGCGGACGGATGCTTATTTAGCATAATTAAATTTTAAAAAATTTAAAAATAAAAAATGTTAGCCCATCACGTATAATACAAACAAATACGAGAAAAAAGAACCGGCAAAAGCTAGTAAAAGCCAAAAGTATATAAAAAATTAAATTTACGAATAATACAAAATAAATAAAAAAAAATCAGAAGCTCAAATTAAAACGAGCGGGCCTTAAGCGTAGCCTTGGGTCACCGGGCCCCTTGCTGCTCCCGACACCACGCCCCCGTTTTCCTGTAATCCGGTGTGCAGGCACATGGGGCGCTTCTGGTCATTCAAGATCCCACAGAGAAATCCTAGAATCGCGCTTCCGAGCAATGAATATACCGCACCTGGCTCTCACATGGAAGGGGCTCTATTTCTATCCAGGCCGAACGGATGACGCGGCCACACACGAATCGAGCAGCTGCAGCAGCCAGTGGGGCAGAAGGCGGCCGGGGGTCTACGCCTGCTTTAGGCGAACGTGGACTGCGCCTTTCTGATCCGCCGGTGACTCGGCCGGCCCGGGTGCTGACTCCGCAAATCCAACGCCTTTGCGAAAAGGATCCACCACCGCGGCGCCTATAAAGGGCGCCCTCGGTCGCTGCATTCCGGTACCAATCCCCATTCCTTACACGCTAAGGCAGATCGAAGCAACGTACGCAGCCAGCCTAGCACTCTTCGTTGAGCCTTGCAGTTAGCTTGGTAGCAGCCATGAGGAAGTCGAGCAGCGGTCATGTCATCGGAGTCCCGGTGACCTCCAAGGCGTATGGGATAGAGGAGGTGTCGACCAGGGATCAGTCGTTCAGGAAGGTCGACGGCGATCGCCTTGCTGTCTCGTTGACGCACCCCAGCCCTTATGCGTCTTTCGGCTATAAGCGCAGTAAGTCTTGATCATGCATGGTCGTCATATATACCATCAGATTTCTGATGCACGCAAGACCTAGCTAGCGGTATGCATGTAAGACACTTGATACTAATGTTTATGATTAATTGCGTATTCTGCAGGCAGCAAGGGTCAGGTGATCCACTGGGTGAGCAAGCTGAGCAGAAGAGCCCAAGGCTTCCGGGAGCATGGTGAGCTAGCATTCATGCATGGATTTCTTGGACTTCCAAAGACTTGTTGAGACGTGAACGTTGTCCTAATTATATACATGCATGTGTGATCACTGTGCAGTGACCTTGGGGCCAAAGCTATCGGAGACCGTGAAGGGGAAGCTGAGCTTGGGCGCGAGGATCCTGCAGGCCGGCGGGATCGAACGCGTATTCAGGCAGGCGTTCTCGGCCGAGAAAGGCGAGCGGCTGGTGAAGGCGCTGCAGTGCTACCTCTACACCACCGGCGGCCCCATCGCCGGGATGCTCTTCGTCTCCACCAAGAAGGTCGCCTTCCGCAGCGACCGGCCCGTCACGGTCACCTCGCCCAAGGGCGACGTGGCGCGGGTGCCCTACAAGGTGGTGATCCCGATCAAGAGGATCGACAAGGTCCGGCCGAGCGAGAACGTCGACAGGCCGGAGGAGAAGTACATACACGTCGTCACGGTGGACGGGTTCGAGTTCTGGTTCCTGGGGTTCGTGAGCTACCAGAGATCGTGCAAGTACATGCAGAAAGCCATCTCGGAGCTGCAATGACTAGAGATAGCATGCAGGCTGTCAGGTCCATTATTTACTCCGTCGGCACGATGAGAAGAGAGGTTGTGGGCTAATGCGCCATCTTTCGTTGCGAAGTAGCCCTGGCCAAGGTTGCTCGATCTAATTTCGGATCAGAGCAACTGAGTTCCTTCCGCGTACGATTTGAATTAACGTATGTTTTTCCAAGTGAATGATTTGTAGGATTGGACCGCAAAATTAATCATGATGCATGTTAATGAACGGAAAGGCAGTTGTTCAAAATTATTCTTCTTAGTAGATCTTTGCAAAATTCACGATTTGGGATGGTTGTCGGCCCAATATGAGACAAGGCCATCTAAACCGATGTCACACGGTCCAAGCTGGGTGCCGCTGGCCCATCTATTTGGTCTGGGCTGCAGTTCAAAATCTTTAACTGACTTTTCTTTTAGACCATTAATTAAGCCAACTAGTCTATTTGCCCGCACAGTTTGGTATAGTATAATATAATTTTATGTGATTTCTAAATTTCCAAATTTTGCAATCTAAATTTGAATTTATGATATTTGATTTTTGTTATGGCTACTAACTAAACAGTAAAGAGGGGGACTAGAGCTCTCATCCTCTTCTACTAGCCCCCCTCTTTACTGTTTGGTCAGTAGTCACAACAATTTCTTTTTTAATTAGCAAATTTTATTTTGAGATCTTTCCTTATATGTGAAAGAAAGGATTGAGAGATGGGTCTACCAAGCAAATTTATACCATCAACCTTCGAATTAATCATAGTGCTGCCCTGTTTATAAAAAATTTAATTTATCTCTAAATGAACTATTGAATCAAATCTTTAAAGTTAGGGTCCACCAAATTAATGGTTTAATACTTTCATGTATTTTTAAAATCAATGGTGATGCAGTTTCAAACTGCTTATACCAATATGTGTGTGTCATGGCTGATGAGTGTGGCACACTTTGGTATGTGACAAATGTTGTAGGCATGCGGTAGCTTTAGGCGACTAACTCCTTGTCGTGTGCACAATGTAACACTCCAGCTTAACAAAAGCCCAAGACATCATCAACAACTACTATCGCTACTAATTTTAACCAATAAACAAGCATTACCAACCACTAGAATTCAAAAATGAACATTCAACATAATAACAAACATAAATTTCAGCAACATTATAAACCATAAGTTGAACTAAGATGAACCAAGTAATTTACCAGATAAACCATGTATAAATCTAAACCAAGAAACATATGTAAAGAATCATTAGGAACCATAAAGAACTATGAGGAAACCTTTGATCATCTAATTATTACATAGATTGTTTAAACTGAATATAATCACAAATTATTGAAATCTATGTGAATAAAAAACTATAAGTGTGCAATATCTCATGTGCTACTTTCACCCATGTATGTTAACTTCAGCGTACCTAAAAATAACAAATAAATAAGGGTGAGTCCACAACTCAGCAAGTACAAAATAGAACAATAAATGAATCCACATCATTTTAACAATTTATATCTATTTATCGTTAACTCAATTTTCACATTTCATTCTCATCAATTCTTATCCATATGTCTCAATATCTCATCTCTTTTCATGAATACAATACAATGCATATGTCTCCTTTTGTAGCTCATACCGGTATAGCGGAGGGTACACTCGTCGATTTCACCCTCTACCTTCATCTTGTGGAGGTGCCTACCTCTGTAACTCTTACTCAAGAGCACATCGGAATAGCCAAGTAGCTTTACTCATAGCTATTGACTTTCTCACCGCCCTAACTCGTAATGTACATGTCATGTCATGAATGCTATTTTTCTATCATTTTACCATATATCATAATTATCATCAAATTAATATCATATTGAACAAAAGATAATAAAAGATTATTACATGACATGAATAATTCAATAATGGTGAGCCATTATCAATTATCATCTATCATTTTACTAAGCACTTACCTCTCTAGTTGCGACGACTAGTTTGATTAGGAGATGACAACACAATCAACGCTACTCCTCCTATAGCAATTACTCATTCTCAATATAACCCAAAGCATTATAAGACAAAAAATAAATGGCAATGCACCTACACGCTCTTCAAACCCACAACTTTTCCCCTTTACTGGACAATCAACCCATTGTCCAGGTACTAAAAATGTCAGAACTTTCAATTTTTATATCAAAATATAGTAAACCATACTAATTCTAGAATCTATAAAAAAATTTACAACTTCTTAGTTGATCAAATGTCCAAATTAAACCATCTAACCCCCTCCCCTGTTTTTGACCTAGAAGACAGATATGTCATCTTTTGGATAGCAGACTTATTATTTAATATCCTTTAATCTACACATGCACTATGACATTTTTCAGAAACTAAAGGAAATTTCCTAGCACTTTTTAGTTATTCCTAAATTTTAATTCTACTATTAAATTAGTCAAATTAATATTTTTCACAACCGCGTCCAGCAACAACCTGGTACTGGACAACAGCCTCTCAAAATTCATAACTTATATTCTACTTATCTAAAAATTGTATTCTTAGACTTCCTGGAAACCTGAAGAAATTACCTACAACTTTCATGTAGACCAAATTCCCAAATTATTCTATCTTTTATTTTTAATCTATAGATTAATATGTGCTGCCAAAATATGACAAATTTAACAGATAACAGACTTACAAAATTCATCTCTTAATCTAGCTCATCAATCAACATGATTAAATATTCTATGAAAAGATAACAAAATTACCTACAACTATCGAGTAGATGACATTATTAAATTTAGCCCGTACAATACCCAAAACCATAATTAAACAATACGGCCAACAAACCAATCTACTAAATGAATCTCCAACGCGAAGCAGGATAATCCCCTCTCTAATCTCGACTAAATCTGTACTAAAATTAGCAAACTAGAGAAAATATCTAGATCATTACCCCAATGATGAACGTCCTAAATCGTGATCTCTCCCTCACCTTTTCTTCCATGTTATTCCTTTTGATCACTTGCCAAACTGCTGCTCTTAATTCCCCTTGGTTGGCACTGTGCCATCCTTGCATCAAACTGTCGGTAGCCACGAGGCTATGCAAGCATGCGAGTGCATCGGTCAGCCATGCGCAAGTGCATAGTGATGTTGGCGCGTGGTGTAGGCTAGCACCGGGAGACGTTGGGTGCAATGAGCTAGGACGATGGGCACGTGGTGCAAGCTAGCACCGGTAGTCACACGTGGCGCGTGTACACTGAGCAAATGCATGAGACATGCGCATGTAGGCGGGAATGGTAAATATAATCTCTAGCGCGCGACAACAGCGAAGGAGCGCTGGGTGCAACGCGTTGGGATGATGGGCACGTGGTGGCTGCTGGCGAACGACAGATCAGATGGATGGCGGTGCTAGGAGAAGAAATAGGAAAGAGTCATCTAGGGTTTTCAAGGTTTAGGTCATCCCTTCCCCACGTCCCCTTTATAACATGACATGAGATTGATTTGCTCTCCAACTTCTCCTATATGACTTGTTCCAGGAAACCGACTCCTTCCTAAAATTCTAGAGCATCCCATTTTCCCGTATCCTCTTTTCTCTAATTATGCACATGTCCTCAAGAGGGATATTTTTGGGAGATTCCACACAACTACATGCCGGCGGTTGGCGTATTTTTTAATGCACAAATAGATACCCTCCCGTGGGCTATAAAGATAGTGGCCATTACCAATATAACATGAATGTCATTCTACATATCTTCTGGATATTGATAATCGTCATGCTATATATTTATTAATCTCCCAAATAGTATACATTAATTATTGCTCCTAGCTATGGCCTAGGATATGCCACTATGCCTGCCCAAATGATCATTTTCTTTTGCATTTTTCTTATGCCCTTTCATATCAAATTTACCTCTCATACCCAAATTCCTTCTCCTTTTTATGCCAACCATAAAAGTTTTGATTGATAGTATGTGCTTCAGGCATTTGCTTTGTATCAACTTAGGTGCTGTTGGCAATATAGTGCAATTATACTCCTACTAGAGTACAATTTTTATTTAGCGTAAAACCAACATATAAAATGTAACTTTTAGCTTACAGAGTTGCTAACTTAGCAAAAAATGTGGTTATGAGTGGAATCATATAGACTTCAAGTCTTAGGGTGCAAGTTATTCTATACTTGTGCATGGATTATACAATTTTCATTAGCCAAAATGATTCTTTAGGGATCAACATAAGGCCAATAAATTTCATTTGTGTATGTGCTTGCAATCAAATTTTATTTCTTGCTACCTAATGGGCATCAATGCATATAAAGCACTAGTTAATAAATAACCTTTATAGTTAATCGAGGCTTAGTAATATCAAGAGCACATTTTCAAAAACTATTTATAATAGGCAAGGCTCTTTATTTACAATGTTGGCATAACAATGTTAGGCTTTTTTTACTTATAGCCTGCTCATGTGCTCAAACGAGCACAGCCTAACTATGGCATCCACCGTGCCATCCTCTTCCTCCTCCACGTCGAACAGGTGCTTGATGAACTCCCAAAGCCTCAACATGTGTGCGGCCTCATCTCTTTGTACTTGAAGAAGAGCACCTGCTTGGGGTGCACCGAGTACGTGTGCCAGTTCCCGAGGACGTGGTCCTAGTATGGTCCAAATGGACACGCCGTCATAGAAAATATCGGCAACAGTTTGAACCCAAGACACATACATGATCTTGCAGACTAACATCGCGACTAAGAGCGGAACTAGAACGAAAATGACTGGGGTTCACCATTTCACCATATATATATATTCCAAGCAATATTGTGCTACACAGTAATATGCCCAGCAATTTTCAATATCAATACCTCAATATAACTGATAGCAGTATATGATGATAAAGAACTAATGATCGAAATGCTTACCAAAATGAAGAAGCCCAATAATAATATTGGTTAGTTGTAGAAACTGAAGTAACTAAGGGCGAAATCACAAACAAAAGTTGGTTAGCATTGGTAAATATATCATGCGACCTCAATGGCATATAAAAGAGAACAAAATTACTTAAAGTTTTCAAGTAAAAATAATAGAGTGATCAAATATAATTAAATACATTACCTTTTAGTATTTATGTTCTTTTAAGTTCATAAAGTGATGAACCACAACATCATTGGCAATTTTCTTCAATTTTTGTTTCTCCACATAGCAAATAAATCTATCATTCATGAGATCATCATCAATTAATTGAAAAGGTCAATTAGATATTTGTATGTTCAATAGTTTAAGAACAATATAATAGAAAATATGTCCAATAGCTGACTTACTTGACATTATAATGAAATACTATAATTTTGTCTCTAATTTTCAATGGGTTAGGCCAGTATTCCAAAAATCTAAATTGAAACCCTAAATATTAACCCTATAATTCGATAAAAATCAATCAACAATCATCGAAACACTAACTCACAAATTTAGCCTTTGTTTTTGAAAGAAATTAGAAGAATTGAGGAAAATATAAAGCAAAGTACTGATCGGTGGGTCTAAGCTTCCTTCGACTGGTAAGGGCATGAGACAACAGTGACCAGGCAACACTGCGGTGAGATGTCTGGTGTGGGTAGCCAGTGGTATCGATATCTCTTGTTCTACCTAGCTAGGTGTGGCTATGAGGCGAGCGTGGTGTGTGTCTCCTGGCTGACCATGTGAGATGAATGGGCGTCGAGGGCTGTTGCGAAGTGACACACTTAGGGATCAATCAAATGGACATCGTGGCTTGTTGCAGTTCTCCCTCTTGGGATATCTTAGCTTGCTGCAGTTGCCTCATATGCTGAGGGATAGCGGAGGCTCCTCATGGACAGCTACTAGCTACTGAAAATTTGGGTCGTTAGTGCTTCCTTCGTTGTGATTTATGGAATGGACTGGGTGCACCAAGTTTGGGCTGGGGAGTTCACACATAGGATGGAGGTGTTAATCTTTGCTGAAAAAATTTCGGACCCGATGTCCTGTGACACTGGTTGAGCCAACTTAGCTCCGCCTGTGATAGCAGAGTAACCATGCATATCACTAGGAAAGGTGAATGACCAATTTCAACTGTCAACTTCATTTTGGATGTACATAATTTCCATATGAGTTTAAGTTGGTTGGCGAAGAAAGTTGCTAGTATCCACATCATGTCCTATTCTCCGGCAAGTGGCCATATGATAAACAAGGTGTAACACTAGAAAAAAAAGAGGATTAGGGGCAGTGGGCCCAAGCCCAAAGCCAAGCTGGCCTAGCCCATGCCGACCTCCTCATAAGGGATGCCAAGGAAGGGGCAAGAACCCTATCCATTCCCTTCCCTGTATGCTCGCCCCCACTTGAGCTACCGGCACCCTTCCTCATCAATGACGCCTTTCGTGCATCGACGCCTACCGACGTCGCCTCCTCCTCCCGTTCCCGATGCCACCTCTCTCAGATCTAGCCAAGGAGAGGAAAAAGGTACCCTGATCTAGCTATTCATCATTATGGTAACACCTCAAATCCATTTTTCCATGTTGGTTTGTCATTTTGCGTAGAGGTTAGACTGGGGGTTTAGCAAGGTAGGTGCGTTTGGAGTGACTACAAGTCTAGAACACGGTTAGGAGGAGGATTCCATGTGCAGTGCCTTCTACTAGATTTTAGGCATGTTGAGGGGATAACCTGATAATTTGATCTACTAAAAACTTGTAGATAATTTCGTGGCCTTTTTGTACAGTACTTAAACCCCTGATTTGGTGGAGTAGATGGTAAGTTATGAACATTTTATCGTCGAGACAACGGGAAGGCGTCCGGTAAAAGGGGTTGTGTCAGATTTGCACATACTGGTGATGTTGTTCATTTGTGTGTGTATGCATTGCGTTAGTGATGTATTGAGATGGGTGATGATTGTTTAGGTGGAGTTTTTGGATCAGTGCCGTTGATGCATCATCCACAAAGTTAATCAAACAAGTGCATGGTAAAACAGTAAATTGGGTTATGGTTGTTACTAGTTAAGCCTGATGCAATTTCTACCTTCTGTTATGCGATGATTATTATTGTTCATGGTAGTATTACAATGGCTCTTAGTTGATGGCATGATGATGAATAATGGTACATGTTACATGCTACATGCTAGATGCTAAAGATACTTGTGGCATTACATGCATGCATATCATGAAAGTATATGGCCTGAGTGGCTTCTATAGTCTACTTGATGTGGACCTCCCACGAGAGTAAAAACAGTAAGACCTACTTCGATAGGCACTCCACGGGAGTAGAGCATGAAGATGTCTCGTGAGAAGGTCTTAGTAACGAGAAAGAAAAGTTAATGAAGAATGGAGTGTTGCTGTATATAAAAGAGCTAATGGATAATGAATAGTAGATGAAATGTGCTGTAAGATGGTATCATGTGTATATTAATGTTTACCGTTCTGCTATGTACTTACCGAGTCTTCGATTCATGTTTGCTTTGTTTCTGTTTTTAGGTTACCAATGAGGCATCATGCATTAGGAATGGTAATAGCACCTCTGTATCACATCCAATAATAATGATCTAGAACAACACATCTGTTTTTCTTAATATTGCCTTAGTAAAATAGCTTACCAATATAAAACCTGGTCAATAGAACTCTCGTAACAGATGATGAACGTTACGAAGCTTTTATAGTAATGTATATTTCCTCAGTTTTGTTTTATTTGCAAGCTTAAATATACTTCTAAACACATGGTTTTGGGCGTTCTCGAGCGTGAGGTCCCATGTTTCAATTGTAACGTGTCTACTCTTGTTTATCACGTACTTATTTTAATGTTTTTTTGTTAAATGTATGTTGTTTATTGTTTTGTTGAGATATAACTAGAGGAGATACTGCTAAATCTAGTAACGATAGATGTAAATTAGAGTGTTTTGTAGTAGTGGTAGTATTTTGGACGTAGAGATTGGGCCAGGTGTTACACAAGGTGTGCACATGCACACACAGAGGTACAACTTGTGCGCGCAATATAATATTCTAATGATTACAAAATATGGTTAGTACGGCATATCATGTGTCCCACTTAGTCAGGAGCAAACTCAACGGTGGGTCAACTAGGGCTAGAGCCTAACTTACTGTTGGCCGGAACATGAATACCCTTGTACAACACCGGCATCCATTTATAAAATAAAAGTGAGTCACTTGACCTAGAGGTAGAAAAAAAAACCTTCTCACGAGCCCCTCCTCTATTTAAGTTTTGGGTCCGTCACTGCACTTAGTATAACTAGTATACTTGTGGCAAGGAATACATACTGACTGAATTTTTTTAGCAAATATCAATTCTCAAGATGAGATGACCCATGCGCTACTTACGATCCGTAGCATTGATTAATGACATTTAGTAGTATAGTTCCTAAAATTAAGGTTGATGAGAAGTGTTAGGTAAGACATGTTTCATGGCCTGACAACCTAGACACAGAAGAGTAATGTATTCTGCTATCATATCAGATATTCACATGTGAACCAGTCATACTACCTTATTCTACGGGTAATGGACTAGCCATACACAATCGTGCATACCTCACCCAAGCATTGAAGCGCTGTATGTCATCTACTTATCTGGCTCTGGGCCATGTGGTTGGATCTAGCATTTTTCAGACGTATTTCTGGATAACAAGCTCAGAATCTGACAAGGAAAAAATGTTGGGGGACCAACCCCTCCTAATGAAGCCCATAAATTCGGGAAAAAAAGATCAATCAATTTTGGGTAAGATACACAATTTTGTCCAAGGTGTTAATCCCAGATCAGTAGAGTTTAGAAGCCAGCAATCCCATTAACTACCCTTGTCTTGTTTCGAAAGATATGCATGCTGATCTTTCAAGTCAAGTTAGACAAAGTGCACGCAGCTTATTCTCCAAATGTACATCACCTTTTAGCACCTGGTATTACAACTACTTGCAACGCTATGCTCATCACACATATCTGAAATTGGCCAGGCAGAATTCAACGGATATCCAATCTTGCGTTAACCATCTGCGTGAACTTATGATGAAACTGTGAACCACGAGAGGTCAGGGCAGAAACAGAGCATTATCATGCGCCACCAATCGAGGGAGTGTCATTGCCCCTAGTTTGCAGGTACATCTGAATTTCCCATTTCCTGCAAACTAAAGCCTCATATCTGCAGGTCCCGGACCCAGGATGCCTTTCTCATGATCCATGGGAATCGTGTCCGCCTGTGAGCGCCTCCCATCATCCACTGATGTCTGCTGCCGCCAGGGCCATTCCTGCTGTTTCAATCAAGTGTTAATCAACATTTACCAGTGAAGCAGAAAACTAAAATCTGCAGCTGCTTAGTGTGGAAGGGCAGACCTCTTCATGAGCATTGTCAGGATCATGCACGTCGGGTGTTACAATAGGTGGTATTGCATCTGGATCAGGCTTCTGGAATACAAAAGTTGAATACAAGCCTGCAGAAATCAGATTAAGCACTGAGTAAATTGGGACGTTATACTGGATTCAATTCAGAAAAAAGGATGCCACCTAAAATATCGTAAGAACGAGCAACCAGCTTTCCACGAGGATCCACCAAAGTGGCACCATAACTACCAAGCATTGGAGCAAATTGTGTTCTGGATACAATCAGAACCAAAAAATAATTATCAGATTTGAACATCCACCATTAATTAGTATAGTGATCACATTATTTTTCTTTGGACCAAAGGTGATAAATGAAGTAACTTAAAAGCAATGCAAATAGACAACAAAATTACTATGAAGCATCATTTACTAAATGATTTCAAGGAAACAAGCACCTGTTGTCATCATAAAACTCAGTTAAATTCTGGATCTCTACATATTCAAGTCCAGCCTCCCTTGCTAATCTGTTTCAACATAATCTAACATTGTGAAAATCTTATGACACAAGTTGCTGGAGTTTAAAGGGCATATAGGTTAGAAAGTAAGACTATACAACAAAATGCTGAAAATAAATAAGTAAAGGATAAGCGTGTGTGTATCCTCCTTTGTACTCTAAAAAAAAAAGAGGATAACCTCATAAGGCTGGGAAAGTGGACCAGGCAGTGATTCTCAAACATCACTTCATTTGCAAATTTGAGTTGGTAATTCTTTCCGAAGAAAGGAAACCTGCAACATTTTGCATATGATTCCTCAAGATAACAAATCTTTCCAGATCTATTTAAATACACATGTTCAGCTCATACTTTTCTTCCTCAACTTCGAAAGTAATGATATAGTTCTCTGAGCGAATGCTATTTGGAACAGTCTTCAGACCCTTATTATGTGAAGCCTCAACATTCTTTTGATATTTTGTCCTACAAAAATTAAAATATCATGCAACTCAGAACAGAGTAATTCAAGCACATTGCATGCTAAAGTTTAATCAGAGAAAGTGTATTAAAGGTTCACTTGGTGATGTCGGATGACCACAGATAAACTTTCTTTTAAATAATAGCACAAAGAAAGACAATTTAAGACATCAGAACAAACTCATGAGGTGATCGTACCATATTGTAGATGAATCAGGAGTTATGCCAAGAAAATAGCCTCCAGGTTTGAGCAATGATGATATGTTATTCAGAAGCTTCTTAGCTCGTTCCTCACTCTCGAAGCATAACTATCGTTCAACATGGATAAACTGTGAAGATTAGTCAAGCTCAAAAGTATATCATGTTCTAGAGGTAGAGAACAACCGACTTGCCTGTAAATGCCGCATACAGCTAACTATATCTGCTTGGATGCCCTTTTCTTGCAATTGAGCTTCAAAGTCATCCTGTTATACAAACCACCATAACTGTCAGCTCTGAGCACTTTATGCCAGTGTGTTGGTATGTTTGTGCATGAGTAGGAAGGTATGGAGGGAGGGAGGGTATACAGTGGAAGGATCCAACTCGATGAACTCAGCAGTGAAAGGTTTCCTTTTGTTCTCCCATATCTCACGAGCATCACTGACACCTGATGCTGATGCATCTATTACAGAAAGCAGCGGGTTGATTAAATTAACATGCTGACAGTCTAAAAAATAGTGGCCAGGAAGAGGTTCAGGTTAGAGTTGGTGAGCCTACCGATTCCTATGTAGTGACCAATTTGGGCATCACCCCACTTGTCTGTATCCACTCCACCATCGCAATAAATGTCACAGACCTTCCAACATTTTACAACAAGCAAATGCTAGTATCAGGTTTGTGCTGCTGATTTGCTCACTGATTCGAATGAATTGAAGATCAGGAAAGAGAGGAGGATATAACAGACCGTGGCATAAGGAAAGGCAAAAATTTTGACAAGAGCAGTCTTTGCAAATTCATATAGCCGATGATGTGGTGTCACCGCCATGCACTGCTCTGCAATTACAGATAGGCAATTGAGAGCCACTGATGATTTTTTTATGAACACAAATAATGGCTGTTAGCATGATACTAACAGAGCTATTGCAAGATCAAACAACTTAACCCTACTCAGGTAATAGCAGAAACTACCAACGACTTCCTGCTTCACTGATGGTAGAGCAGAACTGATAAATGATAGAAGTAAAAAGACTTCTCAAGGGGAAACAAAGTGCGACTTGGATAATGGTGATTCTCTTTCTGCGAAACAAAACCCCCTCTGAAACAAATCCAACGTATTGGAAATTAAAAGTTCCCTATTTTTATCTTGCTTCTGACAAGCGTTCTCTCGTACTGGAACACATAAGTTTGTACAGTTCCCGAGCTAGAAGTTGCAATGGAAACTGCCAGTTCCTGCAAACTTCCAACAGAATTCCGATCGGTAGTGTCCCCTGAATTCACTAAATAAGTCACAACACTGAGAATCTAGTCGTAAATTCGAATATTGCAAAACTACCAAGCTCTGTGGTTTATCGCGTATGGAGTAAACAACGGAAGGGTACCTGGAGACAGCACCGGCAGCAGCCGCTGCAGGCGAGGGCCGAGTGGGCGAGCGCGGCGTGCCGCCGAAGACGGCGCGGCTTGCAGCTACAGCGCGACTCGAAGGTGGTGGGCGTGGAGAGGCCGCGGGAGGGGCGCCGAACGTTGCGATTGGGGGCGGAGTAGCCGCAACGGTGGCGGCGCGGCGTAGGGCAAGCAGGAGCAGGGCTGAGGGGCGGGGGCACCGCGCGCGGCCTGGGGACGCGGCTGTGGCGCCGGGTCGGGAACCGGAGGGCGGCGGCGCGGTCTTTGGAGGGCGGCGGCGCGAGCCGTGACTCGTGAGTGGAGCGGAAGGCCAGGGAACCGGACGCAGATTACAGAGGCTGTCTTCGGCTGCGCCTGCGCGCGTGGCGTGGTCGTCGGATGGGGAGACTGACGGTTCAGATCTGGATGGGAGATTTGTCTCCGGTGCCGTTTCGGCTAGGTACGTTTTGGCCAAGCTCTGCGTTGTGTCAACCAGCCGAGCCTGAACGATGGATTTGTGCTGAAAAACACACGGATTCGCTAGTTTTCAGAAGCCCGGTGCCCAATTGTCGCAGCCTTCTTTAGCTCTCGTTGATGTGGGGTGCTGCAAAAGATGGACCTATGTTTTTTAGCTGAAGTTTATGACTTTGGCTGCGGCTTATAATTTTTAGATTGTTCGTGCGAGGGATTACAGAGTAACAGAAACTCACGTGCAGTTTTTGCTGATATAAATGAAGTCGGTAAAGTATATACTACAATTAACTAGTAGATCCTATCTTAAAAAGATATTTCATTTAAAATCTAGTTACTATAGAAAAGCTGAAAAACAGCTTTTACAAGCTAGAAAAAACAGCCCGATGACTGGTGCAACGCCCCAGGTGCTCTGAAACAGACAAGTGCTGCTCTGGATTGGAAGCTTTGAGGATCGAAGACTGCGCCAGGGTCACGGTTACAGGAATCAACATTGTGATTGATGTCTGCTCATGCCCTCAATTTACATGGGCACGGTTGTGAGCAGGCTGGTACTTTGCAGTTAGTTTCTGATGATAGTTGCAGTCTTTGAGAATCGCGTATTCGCGTGAAAATCGGTCTTTGTTACTATATTTTTCTTGAGTATTATCTGAAGTATAATGAGTAGCTTGCTGTTAGTAGTAAGTTTTGCATCACTAGTTTATTGTATTTGTCTCCTCATAAAATTTGGAATTAAAATATTGCCCACATTTGTAACACGTGCATCGTTGGTAACCCGCGCTACACGCGCGTCTGTTGAGATTATATCGCTAACATGCCCCCACAGTCAGAGCGAGAGCAGAGCGGACGTTCAGACTGGACCGAAACTCCGTAAATAGCGAAGACGGCAAGCCTTTAGTGAAGATATCCGTGTATTGGGACGAGGTAGGCACGCGAAGAACTCGAACGGCCCCTGTAGCCACACGGTCACGGACGAAATGCAGGTCGATCTCAATATGCTTGGTGCGCTGGTGCTGTACCGGGTTGGTGGAGAGATACGCTGCACTGACGTTGTCGCAATAGACAATAGTAGAATGCTGAGGCAGGCAGTAGAGCTCAGTGAGCAGTTGTTGCAACCAGCAAGTCTCAGCCATTGCGTTGGCGACAACCCGATACTCAGCTTCAGCACTGGAGCGAGAGACAGTGTGCTGTCTTTTAGAGGACTAGGAGACGAGGTTGTCCCCAAGAAAGACAGCATACCCCGAGGTGGAGCAGCGTGTATCCGGACAACCTGCCCAGTCAGCATCAGAGTATGCGACAAGGACAGAGGCAGGGGTCCGATGAAGCTGAAGACTAAACTCGAGAGTGCCCTTGAGGTACCGAAGAATACGCTTCACCAGGGCATAATGGGGCTCCTGCGGATCATGCATGTGGAGACAGACTTGCTGAACAACATAAGCAATATCATGCCTGGTAAATGTGAGATACTGTAAGGCACCAGCTATACCTCTGTAGTGTGTAGGATCAGCCACGGGAGGACTAGCAGTCGAAGACAGCTTGGCATTAGTATCAACCGGTGTGGTGCACAGCTTGCAGTCTTCCATGTTAGCACGATCAAGAGTGTCGAGAATGTACTGGCGCTGACTAAGAAACAGGCCACCATCGCGACAACTAACGGACATACCAAGAAAGTGATGCAGAGGTCCAAGATCCTTCATGGCGAACTCATATTGCAGAGCGCCAATAATGTGACGAAGGAGAGACTCTGAAGATGCAGCCAGAATAATGTCATCCACATAAAGGAGTAAGTATGATGTATCACTGCCACGGTGAAGTGTCGGACTTAGCACCAGTGAAGCCAATGGAGAGTATAAATGAGGCAAAACGATTGTACCAGGCACGCGGTGCCTGCTTCAGACCGTACATGGACTTGTTGAGACGACAAACATGATCTGGCTTGGAGGGATCAACAAAGCCAGATGGTTGCGTGCAATAAACAGTCTTTGTAAAGTGTGCCATGCAAGAATGCATTCTTCACATCAAGTTGGTGAATAGGCCAATCATAAGAAAGAGCAACTGTGGGCACCATCCGGATGGTGGCAGGCTTGACAACTGGACTGGATGTCTCATCATAATCAATGCTAGGACGCTGAGTGAAGCCACGAACGACCCAGCGAGCCTTGTAGCGCTCAAGCTCACCAGTGGGTGACAGTTTGTGACAGAAGACCCATTTGCCTTGTAGCGCTCAAGTTTTGAGGACTGACGTACAAATACCCAAGACACCTATTGAAGTCACCATGTATTGTGGATAAATCTTCTTTCAAGTGGCTTGAACGATGTAGAATACCTTAATTTTATGGGGCTGCCACTTGAGCTACCATGTATGTATTGTATATGCCCTAAGCCTTACACTTTGGGTGATTTAAAAAGAGGCAATATGTGTTAGAGTAGCTTTTACAAGTGCAGAGGCAATCAGGCAATGGCATCAAATTATTACGCAGACCTGCTCTTGGTTTATCTAGCAACAAAAGGCTGTCCGTTCTCTCAAAGTCAGGCAGCCTTGCCAAAGCCTGGGTGGCTGCGAGTGGCCCCAGATAGCCCCCCCCCCCCCCCCCTCTCCCCTCTGGTGAAGCTTCACAATTCGAGTATAACACTTGCCGTCGGCAGGGAAAATGCTACTGGTGAAATTTCGGCGATTACCAGCAAAAACCGATCATACCGGTGAGGGCCGGTAAGGACAATGTTTGAGAGGTTTTCGGTTGTGGGACTCACATTTCAAATAAAATTCATTTAAATACAAAAAAATGCATTAGATTTCAACTTCATTTTCATCTCTATTCCATGTATATATAAATATCTAATTTATCTCCACAAGTATCCATAGTTTTTATAAAAGAAATTCACAAAATTCATATTTGAATTTCAAAATTTTCTGAAATTTTTGGTAATCGCCGGTAGCCAGCCATACCAGCGAGGGGTAGTAAAATTTAAAAACCTATAGCGTTTTCCCTGGCTCTCAGGAATGGACTGAGAGTTCAAGCTATGCAGCACACGATAAGATTGGTGATGGAGCAAATGATCACTACCGGTCTGGAAGTGGTGATGAAGCACATCATAGAAAGCCGGTAGAGATCCATGAACTGAAGAGCTATCTGCCTTGAAGGTTACACTGTACTAAAGTATATCTTCGAGAATCGAAACGAACAAATACATGACCATCGGCAGATGTTCACAAGGTCTGAAGAAGGAAGTTCGCAAAGCAAGCATTGAGAAAACGCGGCGAGCGTGGATCGAACACACGCGACCTTCAGATCTTCAGCCTGACGCTCTCCCAACTGGGCTGTACCCGCAGCTCAGTAGGCCATAGGATTTACATGGATATTCATAACAAATAGCTGATCCCCTGCTTCAAAAGAAACACAATGCTCTCCCAGCCATGACGCTCATGTTTCACTTGCAAAAGAGTGCGCGTTACCTGTACTCTCGAGCCCTGTTTCCTTCACCACTCACACGCTGCTTGTGTAGGACAGCGACTCGACGGAAGTAGGAAGCCCCTCTCCGCTGGCAATTCCACCCCCATCGACACGTACTGCAGCAAGCCCAGGCGCCCAGCACAGTGCGCGAAAGCAACAGGTCTTTTTCCAGACCCAACCCAATGCGATGCTCCCGGTTACGCATGGCTGATGGGCCTCTTTTTTTCAGCTTCTGCAAGCTATTTTTTTATTTCTTTTACAGTAAATAAATTTTAAATTAAGTATTTTTGTAAGTTTCTTTTGGTTTTTCTATAATAACTAGTTTTTAAACTGAGCATCTTTTCAATGTGAGGTCTACAAGTTACTTGTAATACACATTGTAGCAACTTCATTTATATCAGCTAAAATTGTACGCGAGTTTTTATTATTCTGTACTCTATCTTACGAATATCCAAAAACTATTAGCCGCGGACAAAAGCTATAGGTCAATGGCAAAAGAACCTAAGTCGTCTAGTACCAAGAACTACCAAGTCTCCAACAGCCATTGCTAAATCCGCTTATCCAGTCCAGAGACCTCAGACCAGAGCATGCAGCTGGCTGCCACCAACCAGCCGGAATGCCGGATGCCGGTGGAGGCCAGCCAGGCAGCCAGCCAGTCTGAGGTCGGTGCCAACAGCGGCTTCTTTCTCCCTCTCTCTTCAGTCGCTAAACAAATGTTGTGCCAAACTGCCAATATCGCATTGCTGTTCTCTACCAATATGTAATGTGCTGGTAGTACTAACAGATCAAGAAATCTGCGATGATCGAAACTGCAAAGTAAACCATTCATGTGCAGAAATCTGTAAGCATGGTCGTAAGGTAGGCCACCTTTCCAGTCCAAATGCCCTACAGCTTGACACGAATCATGCCCAGAGAAACAGCCTGAACCTTTTTCTGGGGCAAAGCGGCAGAGGCCGTAGCAGAGCAGGGCTGCAGCCGCAGCTTTTGCCCCGGTGCAGAAATAAAGCATATCATGTTTAAAGTAAATCTACTGAACACTAGCATGTGGATGTCTTGTTCGTTCGCTTCGACTGAATAGCATGTGGATAGAGAAGTAAAGAAAAGTGACCCCGACGTTATCATTGGTTTGCAGGAAAGTGCAATCTGCCATGAAATGGTGCGCAATGGGATGTTTCATCCTTGTCTGACAGTTGCCACAGAAGCCGCCAATCTCACCTGCCTTTCTTTACAATTGCAATGCATCAAGAAAACAAATTGTGCTCAAGTCCATGACCAGCAATGTGATCTTGTAGATAAATTTCTAATGAAAAAACAAGCGAGCCATACAGGAACGACACTGACACACCAGCATCGTGTTCGATCAGTTGCCGTAGTGCCAACTGCCAATGACAATACCAAAACCAAGCACCGTTGTCACATCACAGAACCATGGCAGTGGCACACAACAATGTGACAATGACAAACACAAGCCCGACGAATGGAGTAAACTCCAAGGACATTATCTACAATTGCTACCTCTGATGGCATTCTTGGTTCTTCTCCAAGCGAAAATCACGCAAAGCAAACACACAATGCACGCAAAGAAGCACGGATTAATGGAAACGAGAAAGTACGGCAAGCCACACAACAGTAAGAACACCCAGCTCCAACAATTAACCACGCGCACCACACCCAAGCGTCAGCGCATGCAATCACGTAGCAAAGCTGCGGCAGTCACCGGGACTCCTCCTCTGGTCGCCTCGCGGCTCCGGAGAGCGCGGAGAGCAGGTTGAGCTGGTGGCCCTGCGCCACCGACCCGTACGCCTGCGCCTCTTGCGACGGCGAGAGGCCCCACGCCACGGGCCGTGCCGGCTGCAGCGCCTCCCAGAACGACGGCGCCCCGTGGTCCTGGCGCGGACGCTTGCCGAGGAGGGAGGCGGCCGATGTGGTGGTGGACGGGGCGGAGGAGCAGGAGAAGACGGCGGGGGTGGTGCCGGACCCCGTGGCGGCGAGGATGGAGGGCTCGGCCTGGTGGAGCAGCCACTCAATGGTTTGGCCGTCGGACTTGAGCCCCAGCTCGCGGGTGAGCTGGAACACGCGCGCTGCGCACACGATCGGCATGCGCACGCGCCGCCCGCGCCCGTTCACCTTGCTATGCCGGTCCTTGCTGCCCGCCTTACTCGGCGCTGGCACCACGGAGTCCGCGGGTGCGACCTTGAACGGCATTGTCGTTGACTGGGGCAATGGCGTCGGCGTCGGCGTTGCCATAGGCCGGTATAGCTGGAAGGTGGCGGCGTCGCGAGAAGCCATGGATGATGGCTTTCGTGCGGGTGGTGCACAGATATGTGGGGAGTGGGGTGGTGGTGAGTGGTGACCGGTGGGGATGGATAGGCCCTTGTCCTCTTGGCCCCTCGGGGTGGAAAGTGTTGAGGAACCGACGTTAGAGACCAGTCCGAGCGATTCCTCTGCTTAGAACAAGAACGAATCAATCACAGAATCACAGAATAATAGATTGAACACAGAGAGGTAGAGAGAACTCCTGGTCTTTCTTTATTGCTTTAGATTGCCTCGGGTACATAATGAGGGGTCTAGGTCCCTATTTATAGTCTACGGTGGGGTGCCCAATTAGATCGGGACTGGATAGAGTTCGTGTTTCCTAACACTCCCTTGGGCACTCACCCAACATGCTCATGCCTCGTCAAAACTCCATAAAAACCCAGTGGGAAAAATTGGAGAAAGAGTACATGATACATGTGATCTTTGCGATGCACGAATTGCCTCATTAAAAACCTTGGTCAAGAAACTTCATGGAAAACTCGTCAAGGGAAAAGAGTACAATTCACCCAAATTCATTTGGTCTGCAGGACTTTATTTTTGGGTACTTAATCTTCATGATCAAGATTTTATTAGCGGGCTTGTGAGAATTCTCCCCGATTCTGTACTTCTCTAAGTCTCATCATTCCAATTCCACGCACGCACCTTTCAAAGCTAGATGCGGGAGTGACTTAGTGAATAAATCTGCGAGATTTTCACATGACTTAGTATGCGACTTTAATCTCGTCCATCGTTTGCAATTCATGTGCATAGAAGAACTTGGAGTTGATATGCTTTGTGAGATGACTCTTCACATAGCCCGCTTGCACTTGTGCAACGCAAGCGGCATTATCTTCATAGATAATTGTGGGGTTTGCACAATGTTCATCCCACATGATTGCTGGATGTGGTGAACCATTCGGCGGAGCCAAGCGCACTCGTGCGGCTTCATCTGATGCTATAATTTCGAGTGGTTCGTCAAGTAGCTACGGGCTTTGCTTAGACGATTTCCATAAAATTGCAGTTCCACCACACAGAATACATAGCCTGCTTGTGACTTAGCGGTATGCGGTCCAGCAGATACCCAAAGATCTGCATAGCCAATCAAGTTCAGATCTTGATTCTTTCGTAAAACAATCCGAGGTCTTTGCTACCTTGGAGGTATCGGAAAATGTCCTTTATGCCCCGCCAATGCCTTTTGGTGGGCTCTGCACTATACCTTGCTAAGAGGTTCACGGCAAATGCAATGTCCGGTCTAGTGCGGTTTGCTAAATACATGAGTGCTCCCACTGCACTCAAGTATGGGAATTCGGTCCCAGACTTCTCCCCTCTTCCCTTGGTCGGAAAGGATCTTTTCTTCTTTGTAAAGACCTACCGATCATTGGTACTTTCGAGGGAAATACCTTCTCAAAGCCAAACCTTTCAAGCACCTTCTGGGTTTAGGTCGACTGATGTACCAAGACTCCTTCAGGGACATGCTCAAGCTGCAGCCTAAGCAAAACTTGGTCTTGCCCAAATCTTTCATTTCAAATTCGACTCAAGTAGGAGCTTGCTTCTTTTATGTCTTCGGTTGTCCCGATGATATTCAGATCATCTACATACACAGAGATTATACAGAATCCATTCTGGGATCGCCGTATAAATACATAAAGACAGTCTTCATTATTCGTGTAGCCTTTCTTGCAGAGAAAGTCGCTCAAGCGATTATACCATATTCTTCCAGATTGTTTGATCCATACGGTGACTTTCGAGTTTCACACTGCATGATTTCTATTTGCTCTGTCTTGGTTGGAGAGGATTCCTTGAGGACTCTCATGTAAATCTCGAATCCAAGTTACAGTAAAGGTATGCAATCACAACATCCATCAATTTCATTTCCAAATTCAAGTTCACGCCATTGAGATCAAGTATCTAAAGGTAATTCCACTCATGACTGGGGAGTATGTTTCTTCATAATCAACTCCAGGACGTTGAGTGAAACCTTGGGCTACCAACCTTGCTTTGTATCTCACTACTTCATTTCTTTCATTTCTCTTTCGAACAAATACCCACTTGTGCCCAACGGGGTGTATGTGGGGAGGTGTGCGATATCTGAGCCCAAACACCTCTCTTTTATTCAGAGATAGCAATTCGGTTGCTATTGCCTTCTTCCAATCTTCCCAATCTGATCTTTTCTTACATTCGTGAGCGATGCAGCTCGGGATCAAGATCGATGATGGTGGTAATTTTCTTTGCGAAGTAGATATCGATATTAGCTGTTGTCCTATTCGGGGACTCTCCTGTGTGCACATAATTTATAGCTATTTCTTCATGAGTTGCTTCTTCCGAGCGATTGCTTCGCTAGAGCTTTACCTTGCACATCGCTTCTTTCAATTGCGGTGGCAAGTCCTTTAGTTTTTCGGCTCGATGTGTGCGCACACATCCATGCCGATGGGGATATTCAGATCCGGTATGCCCTTTTCGAAGGTGTCATACTTGTGCCAGTCTCAACCGGCTCCCCTTCTCATTCGGGGACTTCAATGATCGGTGTGATAAATCTCTCTTATCCTTTTTCACCAAAGCGCCCCGGTTACTAAGGATTCGAGGAACCGGAGTTCTCATCCTCATTTTTTTCCGAGGCCTCGGACGAGATTAGGATACCTTCGCTTTCTTTGGTATTTCAACCTCTCGGTGCAAAGTGCGTGCGAGCACATGCGACTTAGTCACGCTCTTCAAATCACTAAAGTGATCAGCGGTTGATTTGCTAGTTCTTGCAAATCGATTGTCTTCTAGACTTCTCTTGTCTTCTCGGACTTCTCTATTTGCTTCACTAATGCGCGGGTCATCCGCATGGATTCCCGTAGCTTGCCACATAATTTTCCGACATTCGCATCAAGGGTTGATTTCCTCCCTAATGTTGGGAAATTTCGTGGTGACACTTGCGCTAATTGCATAGGTGAATGGATGTTGTAGGCCAAAGGTCTAAAGTTGATGAGATTATTGCATGGAGGATGCGTGTCCCCAACATGTAGCCGGGAAATTACAATTATGCAAGAGGGTCGGGCAATAAATTTAATTCTTTTAATTGAAGCCTCGCCAAACCATTCGGATATGGACATGCGGTACCGAGTGCTCAACCGCAATTCCCATCGCCATGCAATAATCATCAAATGCCTTGAAGTAAATTCTCGGCGTTGTCCATTCGGATGGACTTGATATGATGATCTGAAACACATTTTCGATGCGAATGATCTGCGAGATCAATTTTGCACAGCGTGGTTTCTTGTGGACAACAAACCCACATATGACCACTTCAAGAAGCGCCAATGAGCACCATGAAATACTTAAACGACCACGAGACGGGCTGAATGGGACCGCAAATGTCTCCTGGATGCGTTCCAGAATGCGAGGACTTCATCCTTCACTCTCGAGTGGGGTCTAGTTATTAGTTTCGGTGGCACATGCAGGGCACACAAAATCTTCATGATTCGGAAATTCTTCACATTAATATTATGCCCATGCGAGTTATTTATTATATTTCTCATCATCCAAGACTTGGGTGGCCTAATCTGTCATGCGAGAGAGAAGAATTGAGCTTCTAAACACCTGTCTTGATGCGATTATGCGCTGCAGCGCTTTAATGTTGGTATAATATAGCCCGATTTCAAGTGAAGAAAGTTTTCTAATATAATTTTCTGTTCTCTCTGCTTCCGTAATGAGCAGGTATTCCTTACCGTACTCTTTTCAGTCTCAACGTGGAAACCATTTGCGCGGATATTCTTAAAACTTAGGAGAGTTCTAGTCGATTTTGGGTACAATAAGGCTTCTTCAATGACCAAAATTGTGCCCATGTGGCTCTTCCGGAACCAGTTATACATGCATCGCTTCCGGCGATTGTCGTAAGGCTGCCAGTGCTTTTACGAATCGACTGAAAATACTTAGTCTCTCTTAAGATGGTATGCGTTGTGTCGCTGCTAGCTAAGCACATTTCCTTCATAGGGCGCTACACGCGTTCTAATATAGGGTATTTTATTAATATGTATGAGAAGGCAATCAACACATAGATAAAATACTCCAATATCAGAACATATCATGCCATCATAAACTGAATAAATGAATGAATTCTTCAAATATCATCCAACCATCACGAGAAAATAACAATTCTTAAGTACCATCCATGCAAATTCTAACATATTCTTCCACACAAAATAAATGACAATTAAAGTCAAAATGCATTCAGTGCACTAGACTTCTTCTGCTATTTTCTCAGGGGTGACATTCTCTTCAAGAGGAATCATGGTGTTGGCTGCTGCTAGGTCGAGAGGGATTACTGCTGTCGTGATGGTTTCAACTTCCATCGGTGCAGGCAGCTACTCAGAATTCTCCCCCTCAGCCGATGCAGAGTGGGCTTCATACTGCCCTTGACCATCCCGCTTTGGCTTGCTGGCCTTATTCTCTCGTGGAGCATCTGATTCGCCTTTCTGGGCTGCGGCCTTACCCTTCCTTCCCCTTCTCTCGTTAAGAGCTTTTCGCACCTTGTAGCTCCCGGCGTTGGCTTCACGACCAGCGGAGCTCCCAGGTGGCTGAGTGACGTAGTTCTTACGGAGAACTTTGTCCTGAGCCTCCGCAACTTGCATCATATCCGTCAATTCGGCGTATTCCTCATAGCCATCTTGACGATAGTTGCGTGCGGATTGTGCTATATTGGGGTGGAGGGTTTTTCTCAATTTTCTGTATTGGGGTACAAATCCTGCAATGCAGAATTGTATTCCCTGACCGTCTTAAAGTCGGCAAAACCTCGATCGATCCACTCGCTCGCTAAGGAAGAATGGTGTACTTTAGCCTCTCAAACCACTTCTGGAGTGCGGTCCAGAGTGTCAGCGTGCTCTTCTCCGTCATATACTCATTCTTGAGAGTGAGGCAGAGGTGGTGCCTGAGAAAATGAAGTGCCTGATCATTCTCCTCAGGTTTGGGTTGAGCGTTATTCAGTCCGCCAATCCCAATAGCAGCGCGGAGCTTCCTGGCTCCAAGCACAATCTCGACATCGGATGCCTACGTCAGATAGTTTTGGCCATGCTGGGCCAGCTCCTCGAACTTCCAGTTCGTTATGCTAGTCATCTAAATGTGTATAAGTCTACTGCTGGTAGACATGCACGGAATAATTCACTGCAGGTAAATAAATGGTACAAAAGGTTCTCGCAATGTTTCATAATTTTCTGTGCATTTTCTATAATTTCTTGCTAATTTGGTGATTAAAAGCAATTTTCAGCAATTACAATTAACCAAAACAGTAATAAATACAGAAAATACAGGGAATAATAATGGCATAAATAAATAAGTTTCAAATGCAAAAATCGGATTCCCGAGGCCCTTTTATGCTAAAATATGAAATTTCAGCAAATTCTGCACTTTCTGGGGGTTTATGCGCAAAATTTCAGTTCAGAGAAAAAATCGCGCAATTTTCTGATTTACAGAGGGGTTTTCTGCAAAATGCTGGACCCGTTCGTAAATTTGAGGGCTTATACATAATTTTCAGAATCGAAGCCTCTATGCAAAGTTTCAGGACTTGAAAGTAAAACCCGAGGGCTTATTGGTAATTCTAACATTTGCAGGCCTTTTTATGCAAAATACCCGGCACCGGCCCATCCCCTTTTTTTTTCTTTCTGGCTCACTATTTGGCCTGCTCGGCCCACCCTCAGCCGGCCCATCCCGCTACCTTAACTCCCCCTAGGGTTTCCCTCTTGCCCGATTTTTATGCGGCGGCGGCGCAAGAATACCTGCTGCTTCGGCGGCAGCAGCTAGCTAGCGGCGGCGACGCGGCGGTGGCTCAGCCGGCGGCTACGCGGTGCAAAGCGCGCATAGGCGGCAGTCGCTGGCCCTGGAGCGGCGGCGCGCGATGCGGGCGGCGGTGGGCTTGTCCGCGCGGCCGGCGGGCGAGCTCGCTTCACGGCCACAGGTGGAGCACGGGGCGCGCTACGGAGACGCGCGGCGGGTGGAAGACGGTGCAACGGGCGCGCGGCGCCGTTCGGGCGCGCGGGCGGCGGGAGGCGGCGACGGCTCCACCAAGCGATCGGTCGAGCGGCGCCGTCCTGCGGGACTTGTTGGGGTGGCGCGGGAGGCTTGGCGCGCTCCTCGGTCGACGGTGTGAGCATACGGGCGCGATGCGGTGAGCGCGCGCGGCGCAAGCAGCCGGAAGCCAGAGCCGGACGGCGGCGGCAGCAGCGCGCAAGCGGCGCGCCCGCAACCAAGCGGCGGGTCGAGTAGGCGGTGGGGCGGCGGGCGCGGGCGCGACGCCGAGTCCGGTGGCTGCGGGCCAAAGCGGAGGAGATTTGGGGCTGCGGGCGGCGGCGATCGGCGGTCCGGCAGCGGCGATGAAGGCCAAGGCGCATGCGGCCGGCGGCGCGGTCGGGAGCGAGGTGACGAGGTGGCGCGATACGGCGTCTACAGGCCTCGAGTAGCGGCGGTGGCCGGCGGAGCCAGGTGAGGTGGCGCACGGTCGCCGGTGATCCTTGCGGGCGCGCTCGGGTGAAGATGCCGAGGCCGGTGGCAACGCCATACGGGGCGGTGCGGCGATAGCCGAGGCGGTGTCGCGCCCATGCGGGGCGGCGCCACGCGGCGGTCGGCCGGGAGGTGCGCTGCTTGTGCGTGCGCGCGTGCTGGCGCGGTGTGGCCGAGCGGCGTGGCTGGCGGCGGCTTTAGGCCGGTCTTCGAGGCGATGTCCGTGTGGCCGGTGGTCCGACGACCCATGGTCGGCTTCTGGCCGGCGCCTGTTTTTTTTTCTTGTGTGATGCTTTGCATGAACAGAACAGATGCATATTTCGGTACAATGATCATGCAGATACTAGCTTGAAATCAAACAGAGAATATAATCCCAGATTCTATTTCTCGTGTAATGATTATTCAAAATCAAGCAAATTCATGCAGAATTTCCGTTTTCAATCTATGATGCAATCAACATCTACCCCGTTTCGTAATCCACCGATCGACATTGTGCCGGCGATTTCAGATCTGCTCGCGGTAGATTTAGGGCGGATTTGCATCTAATCTACAGTGCAATCAACATCTACCCCGTTTCACAATTTACCGATCGACATTGTGCCGGCGACTTCAAGTCTGCTCGCGGTAGATTAGGGCGGATTTGCACCGTAGAATTTCAATCTAGAACGCGAAAAGAAAATACAGATTCAAAAGTGATCTAGAAAATTCAATCTATGCTTCGATGATTACCTCGTTCACCAGAGCGAAGTCGTGCTGATAACGTGTTGAGGAACCGACGTTGGAGACCAGTCCGAGCGATTCCTCTGCTTAGAACAAGAACGAATCAATAACAGAATCACAGAATAATAGATTGAACACAGAGAGGTAGAGAGAACTCCTGGTCTTTCTTTATTGCTTTAGATTGCCTCGGGTACATAATGAGGGGGGTCTAGGTCCCTATTTATAGTCTATGGTGGGGTGCCCAATTAGATCAGGACTCTGGATAGAGTCCAGGTTTCCTAACAGAAAGATTTATAAAGGGGTTGAGTTTTATGGGCAATTTTTTGTGTTTTATTTTTGCCCTGCTAATACGTTACGTGTGTATTCAAATGTAATAATTGGTACAGTTTTGCTGATTATCAGGTGTCTTGCTAGAAATCGACTTTGCAAGGAATCATTTTGTGTTCGGACGGAAATATTTTTTTAGGGGCAATTATGACGAAAATATTGACTTAGATACATCTTAATTTTTTGTTGGTGCGATTTTCTTTTTATTAAGAGGAAAACAAACACGTACACACGCGAATATGTTCTAAGCACATGTCTAGAAATATAGAAGTTAGGAATAAATCTACAACCTCACAAAGTTCCTATCGAAACACACTAACTTATGTATAAATGTGATCACCAGGATTTGAACTACGGTGGATAGAGTCGTACATATATAACTTCACCACCCACCAAGAGGTGGTTTGCTGGTTCACGTGGTTTTAGTCGCACAAGCTCAGTAATTTTTACAGAACAGTTTTTACTTTTCAGGAGCGCACAAGCATCTTTATCTCCTAGTTTGTTTGTTTGTTTTAAGAAAGTCTTCCGAATTTATCTTGAAGAATAAAGCTATGGTTTTTTTCCTATTAAAAGCGATGAAATTTGAACGCCCTTTAGTTATTTTGGCTGATATGCTATCCAGTGTTCTAAAAATATGTATGTTTGGTCGTATATAAGTAACAAGTGCTCTTATTTGTTAGCTAGTTATCTATATAATCAAGTTGATTATATCATATAATAGACTAATTATATTGTATAATTACTACTAGATTTGGTGACCGGTTATGTAGTAGACAGATGTGGTACGTAGTAGATAGATGTGGTCGTGGACATCATGTACACGGCTGTACATACATGTCGCTTGTAGGCTTTGTAGCTGTTCTTCCTGTGTGTGTGGAGCCGGGGGTGGGCAACTGGATCATCGGGAGGATCGACGGCTCGCCTGACGCGACTCGTTTCAGTTGCGCCCGGCCTGGACCACCTGGTGGTGGCTCTGCGACATGTCCTTGCAAAGCAAAACCAGTGTGTAGCGGGGTACGCGCCATTCTAGTCGGCAAACTGACACTGGTTTTTATTCCAGCGACCTACCAAATGTACGAGCCGTATGGAAAATAATTGGGACCGTGGCTTGAGTGTCGAATTGTACGCATTAGTTAAT
Organism: Dendrocalamus sinicus; assembly: GCA_036346575.1. Lineage (NCBI taxonomy): Eukaryota > Viridiplantae > Streptophyta > Magnoliopsida > Poales > Poaceae > Dendrocalamus > Dendrocalamus sinicus. The sequence continues at coordinate 12,069,753 of CM070650.1, forward strand.
TTGGCGTTTTCGCGGACCGTGGCTTGCGCGGTTGGTGGTGGCCGTCAGTGAACGCTTGCCCGTCCGGTTTTGAGCCGTGACGCTGTGTTTTCGAGGTCCCTTAAGTATTATTTATGTAAATAGTGCTCCATAAGTATATACGTATATATAAATATATTCAGTGGTTACAGTATGTATTTATGCTTCTGGAGATCTTAGTTTTCGTCTCTAGTCTCAAGCGTATGTATTAAATGTACCCACGTAGGTAGGGGTGTAAACGGATCGGATTCGGTCGGATATTGCTTAAACTGTATCCTAATCCATATTTTTTTTCGGATTCGGAGTCGAATACGGTAAGACCGGATACGAATACGAATTCGGAATATTCGAGTTTGAATACGGTACCATCGGACGGATATATAACGAATTCGGCTCGTAAAGCGAGATAATATAGGCGGATAATACGATGATTACAGTTCCAAAAGGTACAGTTTCACTAGTAAAAGTGCAGATCAACACTCAATACTAAATCAAAGGTGGATTCTTACCAACGATCCGATGAATGAAACATGAGGATCCAGAGATATATATCATATATTCATATGGTGAACCTTTTTAGCATATCTTCTTTTTCTTGATGGAAATAGTTGCTTTAGCACATAATCCAGTAGCAGAGTGACAGGATCGAATTCGGTCGGATATTACTCATTCCATATCATATCCCATATTTTATTGGATTTGTTGAAATTTATTTGGATTTTTTAGATTTTATTTTTAAGCTAAGAGCAAAAAAACTTATTTTAACTATTTTCTAAAAGCTAAAAATAGTTTATGTTATTTCCCTAAGTTCTCCTAGATTTATAGTATTTTTTGTGTATTTTCTGGAATTTTTTTGGTGTTATTTGCATTTATTGGATTTGTTGGAATTTATTTGGATTTGCTAATGGGTGATGGGTGAAAATGATGATTTGGTGATGGGCGGATATCCAAAACTATATCCGGTATTATCCGATAAAATTCCGGATAGTATCCGTATCCGTCGGATAGTCCGCTCCCGAATCCGAATCCGTATCCGAAAACAACTATCCGAATCCGACTCCGAATCCGATAATTATCCGATATGACTATCCGAATTCGATCCGACTCGGATTCGGCGGTCGGTCGGTCGGGAAATATCCGATCCGTTTTCACCCCCTACATGTAGGTGTGTGTAGTGTTGAGTGCGCGTGTGTGTGATTGCAAACTTGTTGTACTTATGAGCTCAAAAAAAGTTAACTTGTGTTTTCTCAAAAAAAGTGTCCGAGCGAAGTCTAACCAAGATCATGCGAGGTTCGATGAAGATAACATCCGCGCGAAGTCCAATGAAAATTGACCGTTGCGTGGTTGTAGATGTCAACAAAGTCACGACCACGAAGTGGTTGGACGAGCGTCGACAAAGTCACGACGACAAGGTGGTCATACATCAAAGTGTTGTCGAAGCCTCGCCCACAAGGGGATCAAGCGTCGATGAAGTCTAGTCTTGACTCCAAAACGGTCGGACGTGTCAACGAAGTCTGGTCTCGACCTCGAGGTGGTCGTGGGCGTCGACGAAATCTGTGGTAGGTCAAGGACTTGAAGCACGTGCGATCTGTCTCCCACCCTTCGGACAAGCGTCAACGAAGTCTACGATGGAATGAAACTTGATGCGCGCGGTCTGTCCCCTATTTTATGCCACTCATGTATATAAACCCCTAGGAGGGGTATGAGGGGCAAGATCCACTCATTTTACACACATTCTCTCTCTCTCGTGTCGTTAACTCTCTTTAGCTCTACGTCTTCCCATGAAAAAAAGGTACCCTGTTCATGCTAGAACAATAGCCTAACATATATGATCCTAGATCTTAACACTAGTACAAAGTAGCCTCTCAAATAATTTTGTTTATTTAGGGGCCGCTCCAACTAGTTGTCCGACTGTCGGCTAAAATTGCATTGTAGTGACTGTTAGCTTTTTTAAAGACATTTAATTAAAAATAAGGAAAAATGAAAACACCATTATATCTCTACGGACAATGCAAAAAAAAAGAGAAAAAAAGCAAAGCCAAGAAAAACTAAAAAAAGCCAAAATTAAAAATCGATGCATTTTAAGTGGTTACTGACTTGAAAAAGCCAAAAGCCAAAACCGTTTAGAGCCGGACTTAAAATCTACGCGCATTTCTTCTAGTGGAGAGTAGAAAATATGCATTATCCTAAACTTTCTACTCTTACAAAAAAAACACAGGGAAAAACTATTAAATCTCCCAACACCAGATTTGTAGTTTTCAAACAATTATTTACATAACAAAAAGAGCACATCTAAACCGTGCTTTGTAAGATTCTAATCAACCAAGTTGCATGGTAGTACACATCAAATGTGTTACATTGATAAAAGGGAATTCTGATACTCTGTTGCCTGTATCTGTAGTCTGTACAGAGAAGTCAAGAAGATCACGAAGTAAAGGATCCTTTTTCTATATGTACAGGTACAGCCAATGCACATGCAAATTCACATTTCACATGGTGTTGGCACGAGAGGAATAATCCGGCTAAGATTAACCTCCAAGAGAGAGAGAGAGAGAGAGAGAAGATGGTATTTGATGAATTGCACAGATTATTCAGATGTCCGTGCCTCATCGTTTTCATCAAGCAATGGCCTGAGGTTTGATCTCTGGACGGCAGGAAGACCATGCTCGCTCTGTTCGTTGAAACGATCAATGCTCCGGACAAATATGCCTGCAAAGAAAGAATACATCTCAACTTCAGTTTAAGTATTACAAATCCACACCACAATGCAGTACTAATTAATTAGTTCTGGACGTCCAACGGCGGAATCGTTGTCAGCTGATAGAGAATTCTTGCAACTCTTCTGTTCATTTAGTTGTAGCAAACAAATAACGGACAAATTATTTATAGGTAATCCGCGGAAAAAGACATCTAGATACCATCAGTCTTTCTCCATCCTCAAATTTCCCGATTTCACCATTCCTTGCCCATAATGTGTGACTGAATTGCACTGGACACATTATAACTTTCTATCGGCTGTAACAAGACTAATAGATTTGCTACAGAAGGGCCTGTAAAATGCTTTAGAACCTTGAGGTAGCTAATTTTGCTAGGTTGCGTATCAATGTACACATGTTTTAAGGCATAGTAGTGGCTCAGGCAAGGAATGGTTTAGTTTCAAAGTAAGCATGCATCTGACTTTTTGGCAGGATCGACTCAAGTGGTTGAAAGTTGAAACAACACCATGCTCCTAGAGTGGCATGATTCATGTAGGCTTTTAATCAGTATGTGAAAACAGAACACAGAGCCTAGCCTTTATGCAATCAACTATTATACTAAGAGAACGTACCAACAAACCAAAATACAGCTGCAATAAAGAGGATGGATGTCAATGTAAGCGCTGTTGCTCTCCAGTTATTGAGTTTGTCCTGCATCAGAATTCAAACAGTAAAACAATGATCTAAGAAACTGTAATGCAGCAATACTCAAAGTATCACCATCCAGGTGGTGTTGGATGCAATTCAAATTCTATAATGTATCCAATATGACAACAGTTTATGTAACAGAATATTTGCACAAAGGCCAATCTCATTTAAAATGAAAAAATGGATTTATTCTTCGTTATGTAGTGGGCAAATGGGCAATTAAGTTGCTGAGCAAGTCATTTTTTTACTATGAAACAATATGAACAAACAAACACAAAGAACAAGTACCTGAAGAAGCCCAACAAGAGGTGAAGAAGGCACATCACCAAATATATGGATTGAAACAGTGGACATAGCCATTGACAACGGCCGCAAACTTGGTTTTACACAATGAAGGCATACGTAGTTTACTGGTGCCTGCAAGTTAAAAGAATTACGTATATGTGCAGAGGTAACTAGGCACATGTGTGCATTTACCATATATTGAAATGCTTATCGGCATGAGAAGTACATAAAGATAGGAACAAGGTTGCATTAAAAAAAAAGCTGTTCTTGTTACATCCAAGTTCCAACACCTACAGAAGCCAGTTTCGATACAAAGATCTTGGGAAGTGGTAACCAAGATGAACATGAACCACTAATTTTGGATAACATTCATTTGTGTTCCTAAATCAGCAATAATAATTGCAGAACTCAGCTAGGTAATAAAAGCCACGATTTAAAGTGATATGAAAATATAGAACCGAACAAAGTAATTTACCTGAGTTGCAAAAACCAAAAGCTCCCCAACCGAAAAGAAGGGTATGAATCCATAAAGGCTCTTGAAACAAAAGGCGCTGAAACAAAATATTGCCCCTAGAAAAGTCGCACCAGAAAGAAGCTGCACGAAAAAGAATTCTTGTGAACAAAAGTAAGCAAAACATCACTGCAGTTGTTACGACAGTAAGCAGCATATGAACCAACTTCCTTCAGCTTCATTGCTCCAAACTTATATGAATCAAACATACTATTCAGTAGATACTAGTACACCTATGTTCAATATCCTGCTGGCTGGTTTGGAAACAGGAAAATTTACCATGCAAACTAAATGGTACTAGCATCACTATGCCAAAGAAAAAAAGAAGACAAAGCAAGCAATCAAAAGCACTAATCCTAGGCATATGTCAAAGGGAACAACACATGAACTAATAATTACATGTTATCAACCAAAGAAAAAACACAAATATCTGGGGGTTAGCAGCCTGACCTACTAGTGAAAAAGCAATGCCAAAGCATAAACCCAGGGGATGGTGAATATTTGTGCTGACAGAACAGTCTGTAACAAACAATCCCACACCAATCAAGCTATTCGACAAACCTCCCTTTCAGTTGGACAAAAGCTGGTTCTTTTGCAACATACAATGTCAAAGGGCAGACAATCAAATGAACATATTGCTTTGCATAGTTGCCTCTTACCTTGAAAGCATTAGAGATTGTAGACTCTATCTTGTCAAGGATGAAACCCCCAGCTAGAGTTCCAACTATTCCACACACTATTGTTATTCCGCCAAACATTAGGTCTGCACTGGCCTGGTACAACAAAGTTCAATGAGAAAAGTTACCTAGTGAAAGTGGAATAAAATGCATTAAAGTGTGATAATATAAAATATTGCTATTGCTACACTACACTTGAACTTCACACAGACGCCAAACAGAATGGGCTTTTTTAAATATAAAATACATAACTACAACGGTCACACACTCACACATATACAGAAAAGATGTGACCAAACGAAAATTAATAATCAAATAACTATATGCCACGATATATTGCCCTATGCATCAGTAAAAGACTACAAGGAAATACCATATTGTAGATATCCTGACCAGCCTTAGGACCCCAGTAGGAATAGGCACCAATGACAAAGTTGTAGGCAATGTAACCTGGAATACCACAGGCCAATGAACTCCAATCCCAAACAGAATATATTTCATAAGAAAACTTGAAGGTGAAATTTATTCCAGAAGTCTCGTTCCAAACATCAAATTTTGATGTGAAAGACATCTTTTAGGTTCATTTCCAAAGCAATGTACCACCTGAGAACCTTATTGCCCTTTATTTTGACAAATGAAGAGCCTACAGCCACAGCATCCTTGCCTTAACTTGCTAGGAATTGTTTAGCAAAGAATTTTTTTGTCAAAAAAGTTGCTGGCTTGGTTCTTTGCTCTTAAACAAAATGGAGTCAAGCACCAGAGGAGTCCAGGCACTTGAATGCTTCTTGCAAGATAGTTATATTGCAAACTTAGGATATTGGATAATTAGTGCATATTACAATAATTCTGGGTTGCAAACTGAGGGTGTGGCTAATACGATAGGCTACTTACCCTATGGATTAAGAGTAACATTGATTAAGAGTAACATTGTTATCCCAAATCTGACGAGAAAAAAGAGTTGAACTGATTGAACTTAACTGAAGTGAAAAAAATGGAACAAATAATAAGTTGTTCTAACTATATTTACATGTATTCTATAGATGGAAAATCTTCTTGTCCAATATTCAGGGATGATGTATATAATCCACCAAGACAAAGTTGAGTTTCTACACGACAATAGCAGGGTTAAATTCAGAGAATTTAAAGGCCTAAAGTTGATTTCAATTTCCCTAAAAGGCATAAAAACAGACCAACTCAATATACATAACTGAGTTTCAGAAATTGTAGAACATATGAAAGGAGATCTACATAACTGAGTTTCAGAAATTGTAGAACATATGAAAGGAGATCTGACCTAAGACATTGATGACATAGACTTTCTCTTGTAGCAATTCTTTCATATCTTTCCCAAAGTGACCAATCTCGGTCATAACTTTCTTCCCAAAACTGGAGCTGCAGGATTAAAATGAGAAATGTTCAAAAGAAGTTTAAAAAATAACAGTAAGCTTAGCTATTTGCTACAGAAGGAACCCAGCAGGTCAATACATCAATTAAGTAACTACAGAATTTAATTTTACCCACGTGAACAACAGAGAAAAACAATGTATAAAGTATAGATATAGTGAAATACATTAAATAAAGTGAATGCATATCTGAAATAAGACAATGATCTAACAAGCAAAGAAAACAATATTTCAGGAAGGAGGTGCTTACAACGAAAACTTTTGGGGAAGCTTTTCTGCCAGATCCTCAGTTCCAGGAGGCACACCCTGCTTTGTCACACCATTATCTGGCATATATGGAAAGAAATAAATGAGCAATCAAATAAGGGTGCATTTACCGGGCTTGAGCTTCCGCAAAAGTTACACAACGCAGAAGCCAAGAGGGGGCAACTCAGTTACTATTTTGTTCCCAAAAAAATCTTAGTTGCTATTTTGTCAAGAAAAGGATACATAATTGTAACTCAGTTACTATTTTGTTCCCTAAAAAAAACTTGGTTGCTATTTTGCATTTCAAATTTAAGGAAAAGCCAAACTAAGTCACATGCTGAGCTAAACTCAGTTTTTAACCTTATGTTAATTTTCCTATGAAAATGTTTAAGATCCTTATAAATGTCAAGCCAGATTATCATGGTTCAACTCAACTCATTGCAGAAGTTGCTCTGTAATTCAATTTTTTTAAAAGTTTAACAAACACGCAGAGAAATACAAGCAGTCATGAATGCAGAGATGTTATAAATGATTTCGGCTCCTGTTAGTGAATCAGTATACAGAAACAATCAGTTTCTTAAAATCGGAACAGAATGGAAAATGAGTAGTGCTTCTGTGGTCTCCATAAACTAAATTGCACAAATTTTTAAGCACCAGGGTTAGTGTAGTGTGTGGTTGTAAACCAGGCTCTCATTTTTCTTAAAAATTGTACTTTTCATTCTTGGGAGAGCATTGAAGCACATCTGAAGACAGACACGTTGTAAAATTTTTTCCTTGGACAAAACTAATTTAAGGGAAAAGGGATTAGCACATCAAATAAAAACTGATAAAAAGGACTTACTTGTCTCATCTTGAAGCTCCGGATGAAGCATTGGGCCATACTCTTTTGTCATTGTGTTGTGAGTAAATCCTGGTAAACAAAGCCACCGCCCAAAAAGAGGAGGAAAGAAAAGCAGGATCGGGGTACCAAATTACTGTTAATACTATATAAATAGCAGTGTTGTCAACTCAGGTAACCAAAATCATACATAAAACAAAGTCACACCTTTGAGATTTAGTGGCTTTATTACAAAGCCCAGAATAACAAAAGGAAGCATCAAAATCGACTCTCCCCAGAAAGCAGCACGCCAGTGCAGACTATTCCCAACCTGATGAGATGCAACAATTTTGAACAGGAAAGAACATGTGACAAGGATGTCAAGTTATACTGAAGATGCACTTGTTACTCAAACTGTACAACTTGACACAAAACTAAAAAGTAAGAAAAACAGAGTGTAGTATAAGGCTTACCAGCCCGCCATAAACATAGCCCAATGCTATCCCAGTGGGTATACACATGTAGAACATAGCAAGCCATGCTGTTTTCTGGTAACATAATTGGTAGCAAGGTAAGTTGTTGACTGACATAAGACAAGAGAAATTATAAACAACAGTACTATTAAAAACAAAACATCCCATGGAAACATAGTGCAGCATAGCTCGATAAATGTATTCAAAGAGCAATTCAACGCCTAAATCAACATCTAGAAGCAACTAGTAAAGAATTCTTTAAAATGAACTAGTCAGATAAATACAGTGACTCATTTTAGTTCTTGATCGGATGATCTTTATATGCCATATTGGTCTATAAAAAAGCATATTTTGAATGACCCCTTTTGAATTATGCATGCGTTACATGGATTTGATAATTGATTCCTTCTATTTCGCTAGATAATGAACCCCAGTAAAATCACGTATATTCTTTACATAATAAAATATATGACGTAAGCTAACACAAAAATGTCTGAAGAGCGAGGAATACTTATATGCAAAAACATGCAGATTATTTCCCAGACATACACGCAACTCAGCGTAATGCAATCTAAAGGTATTATAAGGAAAAAAACAGAACCTGTGCTGCTGGTGCATTGTCATCAATGAATGGTGCTGCAAGACTTATAAATGAAGCCTCACCAACGCCGACTAGCCTAAGTAACAATATGTTGGAGAATTGATCATGTGATTAGAATAATGACATTTTTTAGAACAAAAAATAGCACAGATCTAAAACAACAGATCACTAGAGATGACAAAACACTTACATGCGACATATAGTAATTGACCAGAAATCAAACGAGCACCCACAACCAGCTGTTGCAATAGTCCAAACTAACAATCCAACACCAATAAGCCTGAAAGGATTGTGTCTGCAAAGAGAGACAAGCTGTCACGTGCCAAAAAAATAACACTCTGATAGGCTGGACAGTATTGAAACCTGCATTTAGCCTCCATCACACCATAAAAAATTTAGATTGTTAATCTGTGGTATGTATTGTTCTTTGAAGAGCATTTGTCCACTTGTAGTATTTTTTTCTACTGGACCGAGCAATATTGGAATAATAATAAAATAAATAAACCCACAGGAAACTAACACTTTTGCCAATGATGCAAACATTGGCGAAGCCACTAACAGCCCAACCATAAATGCTGAGGACAATACACCATCTTCAAAATTGTTTAGATTGAAGTCACCCCTGTAGAGAACATGGAGTAAGGCCAATCAGGAGTAAACACAAGATATCATGACCAACTTATGGCTACTTAGGATGATAGAGTAGTGGTGATTTATGATAAATTATTAAAATGACATTATATTAAGACAAGTGGCGCCAACAGGAAGAGGATCTTGCAAAAGAAATTGCACAGAAATTTACTGTTATATAATAGCTTACAAATTGGCAAAGAATAAGAGCCTTTCCCCTCATCAGGTCTCTCATTTTATGAGATAAAATAGCCAAGACATGCAGCAAGTATATTAAGATTAAAAATATCACATTTTATAGAAAAGTTTATGGTGGAACTTACTGAATTCCAGAACCTGAGGTGCATGTGCCACCAGAACAACTTTTGCGGCTACCATTGACACCATTACTTGCTATTGCTCCCCGGTCAACATAGTTTAGCATGTTGATTATGCAGAACATCACAAGTAATCTGAAGCCATAAAAAACAATTAACTCAAGCAGGAAAAACATAGATGGACTCCTCAAATACAGTGAGAAAACATAACTTGAAAATATGCCACACTAACGCAATCTGCATAAATTACAATCTGAACCCAAGAGCACACAACATGAAATTCTTGGCTAAATTCAGATAATGAGTAAATTTAAGAGGCATACTGAGCGCACGATGTACTAAACTACTAATGAGATCAGCATAAAGAACAATTTTTGAACTCAAGACTACACAACTTGGAATTATTGGCAGTGGCGCAGTGCATCGCCATCCCTCCGACTCCATCCCCTCTAAATTCACATTGAAGAGGCTTTAAACTTCAGTGAAATCAGAGGAATAGTGAGGACAAGATCAACTGTGACTGTAAAGCAGAATCTCAGTTTCACATTAGAAGATCATACAACAGAAGAACAACCAAATCACCAACTCTCCACCATCCATCTCGCCAACATTGAGGTCCACATCACGCGCAGCACCAAACAAAATACAAAATACAGGGACAACAGAGGCGACAAATGATCAAACCTATGAGAAGCTAGAGATATCTCCCATCCAATATGAATGCACAGCAAACTAGTTCGACCTATCTTGCAAGAAAAAGGGTTTGACAGCTGGTATCAAATAACACACAAAAGATCTTCTATACCACCTCAAATTGCATCAAGCCAACAGCAAACTTGTACATAACGCAGATCCATACCGCAAAAGCAAACCAACGAGGAGAAACATAAAAGTTCTAAAACTCCAAGTCACGAATGGAACAACAAGAGACTGACGAGAAAATTTTCGAGTGAAGTAATGGAACCTCATAACACATATGTCCAATGATTTGTTATTATCAAACAACTAAAGCTGGCATCGCCAAAAGCGCAAAGTACAAACACAATTCGGACCAATGCGTGCCAGCAACTCGATAGCTCGCAATCATCACAAGCTATCGCCCAGCGCGTCCAATTGGAGCTCGCGAGAAGTCAGATTCTTCAAACCAAACAACCAAATCGCCCCATTTTGGGATCAACACCGCCCCCGAGCTCCGCAAAAACCCCGTGCAACGAAACATCTCAAACCTACCACACCTAGGATGCCGATCGATCGCGCTCTGCTCCAGGTTAGTAGTACCTCTTAGGGGTGAACCACGAAGGCTTCTCCGCGGCGCCGCTGGTGCTCGCATCCGGGCCCGTCTCGACGTCTCGCACCACGGTGACCGCCATGGCCTGCGCCGCCGCCTCCTGCTTAGCCTCCACCGCTGCCCCCGAGGGCTCCCGCTTGGCCTCCGCCGCCTCGGCCGGAGTCGCGGCCGGAGGAGGGAGGGGATCGGAGGCAGAGTCGTCGACGGGGGATCCCACAACCACCACCACCACCGCCACGTCGGTTGCGGCTTGGGTCGAGTCGGATCCGCCCATAAAAATATGCGCGAATTTTGACTTCTTATCGGCTAGTACAACAAGAGAAAAACGCCGCTCTCTGGGATCCGAAATATTGGCTCATGGGGTTACTCGTGTCAGGAAACGGGAATAGGAAACGGATGATACGGGCCGGGGTGTTGGCTTTATTCGGTAGAGGCGAGGAGGAGGAGGCAGGCGACGACGCAACGTCGTTTTGGCTGGTAGGAGAAGGCGACGGCGAGGCGAGGAAGTTTACCGGAGCACGAATGCTTTGGCTTTGGCCGCTGCCTTCCCCCGATCTCGTCGTGCTCTCGGCTCCGATCCGAGCATTGCACGGGGGAGAGAGAGAGAGAGAGAGAGGGACAGGCGCTAGTGGAGGGGTGGGGACGTGCGGGCGAGTCGGGCCGTGCCCGTGGACCAGGTTCATGTGGCTGGGTTTTTTTCTACGGCTTATTGATATTGACTTTTGATTTTTGCTAGTTAACTAATTTTTAAACTGCACGTCTTTTTAAGACATAATCTATAAATTAAATATAGTAGATATTATACTAATTTCAGCTACATCAATCAAAATTGTATATGACTATCTTTCTTCATATATTCTCTCACACAAACAGACAAAATTCAAAAACCACAACAAAAAAATCATAAATCACAGCTCAAAAGAATCCAATAAAAAACTATTGATCCCTCCAATTCCATGCTTTTGTGGAGTATATCGCTTCGTGATTGACACCTTGAAACGTAATTGTGGTGGCGTTCACTACATCTTATTTGTCTAGTAAATAGTAATATCTGAAAGAAGTCAAAGTTAAAAACCAATGGGAAAGCTAAGAGGCTGTTCAATCCGGCTTATATTTGCGGCTTCTGGCTTTCATCTATTAGTTATTGACTGAAATTACGCTATAACAATTGTTAGATTTTTCTGAGCCATTCAATTAAAGAAAAAGGAAGCAAAATGGGGAGGAAAAAAAGACTCCATTATATCTCTACAGATAATGTAAAATAAAAAAAGGAGAAAAAGATTAAAAAAAGAGCAAAACACCAAAATTAAGGAATCAATGCATCCATTCTAGCTTTTGCCGAAACCAAAGTCAGAATGAACAATGAACGGGGCGTGAAAAGAATGGACCAGCATTTATAAAGTCAGTATTTATAGTTGTTGCTGGTTCTGCAGTTACCAGTATTTATAATGGTCAGTAATACTGGTAGCTGGCAGCTTCGGTTTACAGCGATCAATCCTTACGCAAATGTGTTCAAACCTAATAATGCCTTAACAGTGATCGATAGTTTGGTTCGTGTTCAATTTGAAGGAATCAGGTCCTCCTGCAGTGTTGTGCTCTCGGTTGGTTTGGTATCAAGGTTGTTACGTTACTTCAACAGCCTACAAGTTTAATTCACATTTAATTTGATCCTCTCTAATTTCCCGTTAAGCGCCAGCTTTAGGCACTGTTCTTTTTTTTTTTTTGCTTTTCATTTATTTTTAGCTTCTCTTAGTAATCACTATTTATTAAATTAATAAGTCAGAGCTAAAAGCCGCAGCCCAAAAAATGTGCCCTTAAACTCATATGATGCCTTAGTGGGGCACGTTTGGGACAACCTCCTCTCTCTCTCTTATACTACTGCCTTTTTTGGGTATTTTTATGTGTAATCTTGGACCAATGATAATCGAAGATTATCTATTGTTGCTACTACTGCGTCCCCACCACTCCAATACATCACCCTCTTGTGTGCCTTTTCCGTTCCTTTGCGTTTGCACATGACAGCCACTACATCGATTGGATATTTGCCTATGGGAATTGATATGATGTAGACGTCCGATGCATCAGATGTCTCGTCCATTCACAGAGCGACTCTATAATCCAATTGAAGCCATATTTCTCTAGTGTACTACCTCCTTAACTTCACTGTTCCCTCCATCTTCTAATATATCTACTCCCCTCCCTCATTCCCTCAAGCCTGCACAAGATCATAACTCATCCTCCTCATTTCTTCCTCTTGCCCAAGTATCTCTTACTCCCATTCCACAATGATGGTGGTGCCGTTGATCCTTTCTCGCTCACACCAACCTCTACCCCGTTGCTGCTGATGCAAACCTCCTCATACAACGCCACGCGTGGCTGAGGATGTGGTGACAATGGTGACTGAGGACCCTCAACCTCATGACCTCCCTAAAACGCGATAGGCTACCGTTGCCTAATCTGGTAGGGGCGGAAGCAATTTGTTGCCATATCTGGTGGGGATAAGGCTGAATCTAATAGGAAAGAAGCCAAATAGCACTACGCAATTCCATCTGATCTAGTTTGTCAGATGTGTTTGCTCAATTTGTTGCAGCGTATTTTCTCATTTGTTCCAAAGTGTTTTGGTTTGTTGTAGTGTGTGCTTTCAAAATGTTGTGGTTAGATTTTTTTCATTATTTTTTATTAGTTATTGTAGATATTTTTGCAAATTGTTGCACACGTTTTTCTTGATTGTTACAAGAAGTATGTTGTTTTGTTGCAAACTGCCTTGTCCAAATTATTTTATCGCAAGTGTTCTTTCTAATTGTTGCATGAGCATTTTCAAAGTATTGCAATAGTTGTAATATGATAGATATGTTTTGCTTCCAACTTTTTTTTTTGCTATTTTTTAAGGGCATCTTCATATCGGGATATAAGTGTTTCCGTCTGGATGCTGGTAAACGCTCGCATCCACCCTTCATTCATCATCAACCTAACACATTTTTCCTTATCCATCCAAGATGAATATGCATTTCTCTTTTACATATTTCTCACCCACACATGGCCAACTGCATATTGCTCTTTTTTTCTCTCACCCATACTTGCATCTCTGATTTCTCTACCTCTTTTTCTATCTACTACTACGACTCTAGCATATCTCATCTATCTCCATGCTGTTACGGCTCATGCTAGTGATCCACTCTATGCAGCATGGCGCGGTGATGGTGAGGGTTACCAAGTACTACGGTACGAAAGCAGGAAGTATGAGCCTCTCCATCACCTTCTCCAAGTTTGCAGTAGGTGCCGCCGCTTCCTCCTCTGAGTTTCAAGGTGGCAACAGCTGCTACACTAGACAACGATGCCTAGTGTCTGCCCGAGTGTGCTACTGTCACCATACGAGGCTAAAGCTTGTTAGTCTCATATGTTTGTTGTAGCAATCTGGTTTTTTTTTAATTGCAATAGGTGATTTCAAATATTAGTACTGTGTGTTCTCAATGTTGCAGCAATGAATTGAGTTGTTGAACATAGTTAATTCAAGTAGTTACAGATGCTTTTCTTGAATGTTTTATACTTGTGTACCTCAACTAAAAAAGTTGTTACAACCATAGCTTCTTAATTTTTTGTTGCAACAAATATTTTTCATGGTATCAATTATATCAATTTGTTGCACCAAATATACATGCGTTGGACAGTCCCAGACGGTGAAACGATCAGGCTCCCTGCACGGCAAAGGACGGTACGTTTCCGGAGAGGACTCCTGGTCGAAACATATATAGATGAAGTAGCCAGGTTTGCTGCAAAAGCTCGCACAGTAGGTTGCACCCAAATCTGTGCATGTGGGTTAGCTTGGATCCAATGGCGAACGATTGCTCACAGGACCAATGTTTGGAGCGTAAGGCAGGCACCCAGAGGAAAAGAATCGTATCGCCTTGGGTTTGGCACGCAACGAAAGCGAGCCGGGCATACGTGCCGATCGTCGCAGAGGTGTCGCCACGACGACGGTGGTTCTTACGGTGGCAGCTAGCAGCAGCCGGCGTTCGTGTCCACATCGGCGATCACCACGTTCGAGCTCAGCCGCGCCATCTGCGAACTTACCCTACCTGCGAGAGAACAGTAGCTTGTAGCTCGCCTAGTGATCATTGGTTTGACTGGACGGACCAGACACGCCTGCTGCTATCCATACAACTAGAGGTGGGAATTGGGCCGTGTCGTGCCGTGCCGCCCACCGTGCCGGATTTTGAAGCCCAGCCCGGCCCACCGTTCGTGCCGTGCCGGCACGGCCCGCCACGTGTCGGGCCGGGCCGTGCTTGGGCCGGGCCGTGCCGGCCGTGCTTCGGACTGGCCCAAAGAAGCCCGGCCCAAGTCCCACCTCTACATACAACAAGACATCAACGAGAAAGAGAACTAGACGAAAAGAACTCATCTGGCTAGGCTAAGCTACTTGATTTTCAGCTCTGAGTTGTTGCCATCTCTCTTTCTCCGGCCTGAGTAGAAAGATATAAACTTCCTCGCAAAAAGAAAAATATGTAGAGAGATATACTAAGCAACATATGATGGAGATAGCCTTGAGTTCGCCTGCATGGCCGCCTCTTCTGTCCACTCTCTGCTTTGCCTACGTAGGGAGGTGTTCCCGCTCCACGACGGTTTAGCGCGTGTCTGTGCGCAGGGGAGAAGCAGAAAGAAGCACACGCGAGTACGCGACTCACCATCAATGATAGCCACTAGCATAGGCACGTGAGCACGTACATAAACGCTAGAGAGAAAGAGCGTGAGACGTTGGCGCAACAAGCATGCCGCTGCTCCGTGCCTCCGTCAATTGGATCTTGGGTCGTACGTGTTGCTGATCGCTATTAGTTAGTATAGAGGAACAGCATTCGAATCATGCACATATCATATCCATTTCCTTGATATATCTTTTATTTTTTAGAAACGATTCACCTTTTCCATTAAAAAGTCGATTGCTTCATTCACCAAATCTCTTGATGTAGGTAGCGAAGAGAAGTTAGTTGACTGTAGATAGATTGACAAGTTACAACTAATTCCTGTCCAAAGGCACACTTTTTCTAATTAACTTTGCTGTTACAACTACACTTTCCTGTCCAAAAGCATGCTTTTTCTAATTAACTTTGCACTACCTTAAAAATGCAACTTTGCTCATTAATATATTTACCTCAGTACGTCAACAGAAATGCAAAATTATAGTGCATGTGAAAGTACTTTGTGCAATAAATCACGCTTACATAATTTTGTCATACGTTATCAAAACTAGTAGTGTGCCCGTGCTAACGCTACGGTAAAATACAAAATAAGATAAAATTTGTAAAAAATAAAACGAACAATCAGATTCATTAAGATTCACGTCTCATATATTGTATAACCAAATATTTTTGTCATATAATGAATGTCACATAACGACTGATCCTTTGAGGAGGCGACAATATCATTGGACTCACCCACCGACGACTTTCTCCATCCCCACATTGTTTAAACTTGAGGCTACAAAGAAAACAAACATTTTTGTCACATAAAGAAATATGAAACACAATAAGGAAATAGGTGTTTGTGGACTATTTACTTACCACATCACCATGCTAGGACGTCTTTATACACAATATTTTTGGTGCTCTTCCCTGAGGCATCTACTTCATTCTTTGGTTTGAGCAAGTTGATCGTGGTTGTGGAGGTATTCGACCACGTTGAAGGAATTTTGAACGTGCTGGAAGAGGTGTTCGACCACATTGAAGAAGCACTGAACGTGGTCGTAAGGGCTATCGCCTATCGAGCACGTTGTCAAGACATCGACCACATCGTGTGTAGTCGGAAGGAGCTTCGACCACACAGAAGCTTTGAACGTGATCTTGTTTAGAAGTTGTATGCGAGGATTGGAATGTTGGAAGTCTTACGACTTCGCCCAGAACCTTTACGACCTCTTATGATCGCCTACGACCGGTTTCGACTGCTACCAACCGCTTCTGATCGCCTACTGCTACCAATCGACCACTTAGGCAGCCGTTCGATCGCTCTTCTCCGTCGCCACGCTATCCTTTCTACGACCGCGAACGATTTACCGTGATTGCACGCAGTGATGCTGGCGATAACTGTTCCCCATAGTCGAAACACTCTTTCGACCACGTTCACTTCCTTACAACGTGGTTGGAATCGCTTCCGACCACGTTCAAGTCTTCTCGGCTCGATCGCAGCTCCTTCCGACCACTTACGCTGTGGTCGTAGCCTTCACAATGTGATTGAACGCTTTACAACATGGTCGATAGCCCTTACGACCACGTTCAACGCTCAATCAACGTGGTCAAACACCTCTGCGACCACGTTCAACATCCTTGAGTGTGGTCGAACGCCCCTTCGACCACGTTCAACTTGCTTTGGTGCAGTCGTACGTCCTTCGATCACCTTCAAATGTTATGCGCTGTGGTCGTACGTCTTCTTCAGGATTGCCGTTGTTGAACAAATTTCGACCACATTTGCTAACGCTTTGCTGTGGTCGTAAGTCCTTCCGACCATGGTTGCCGTGGTCGTAAGTCCTTCCGTTAACATATGAATGCCAAATACTAACATTTTTCACAGATGGCATCATGGTAGCGTCTAAGGCCCATTCATTTCGGTTTAAACTTCTATCTTCTAACTTATTTTTTACTATTTATAAATTTTGTTTTTTCTAGTTTTTTTGCCGGTTCTTTTTTCCGTATTAATTTGAGTTGTCCATGATGGATTAACCTTTTTTTATTTTTAAAATTTTTTAAAATTTAGTTACACCAAATAAGGTATTATCAGTTACAGTGTAATTCCAACCAACTACAGTACAATTTCAACCATAAATCAACTTATTTTAGCCCAAACGAGCAACACCTAAAATATTACTACAGATCCAAACAACTTGAGTGTACGAGTGCAAAGTCTGCATTAGATGACAAACGCAAGTTACGCAACGTGCACTTTGATACGTAAGAAGCATATTAGTTTGACTTTCCAATCCAGACAGCTCTCTTGGCAGTTGAAGAGATATTTGTTTCTAATCTCCGAGCACAACGGAGCACCTAACACCATGGCAACATGGCGCCAAGGAACAGATGACAGCATGAAGATGAACGATTCAAGAGACATTCCTCATGTGCAAATAAACATGTCATCATGTACATACGAATGTTGCCTGATAACAATTTTCATGGGTTGTATTATGTCAGCATCATAAAACAAATCAAAAGGACGGGAAACAGAGGTGTCCTTTCTGCATCCAGAAGGAACTTCTATGATGCTAGAGCACTTTCAGTCTCAGTGATCCATTCTTGCGATGAGAGTTCAGATTAATTTAGTTGGCTGCTGACGATACTTCCAAGGAGATCTCTGAAGGTTTCTTCGTGAAGTTAAGCTGAGCTTGCTTCCTGGGCTTCGTAGGGCCTGCGACGAAAGAGAGCAATATAAGCTCATCGACCATGTGGATAAAAAAGTCACTAATTAGACAGGGGTGTAGAGCAGCCCAAAGTCAAAACATGGTTTTATTTGCTTGTTGGAGGAGAGAACTGATGATCTCCACTGATCGTACGCTTGTTTTTCCATCTTCTTGTGCCTTTTGTAAGTTGGTAGCTGCCATTAGAAGAATCAGGCAGCAGTCACAATAATGATCCAAAAGAATGCACATACTCATCAGGAACGTGTTAATGGAGCTGAATGTCCGACAAATTAGAAGCTATAACAAGGACTAATTGCATGATTTTAGGTAGCTTCAAAAATTTAGCCAACAATCATGATTTTCTTCCAACTAAAGAAAAGTACTCTACACTACACGTCAATACTGATGAAATCACTGCTCATATTAACATGATGTATTTGTCTTGATTCTTTTAAGGTATTCAGTATGTATGTGCGACTTTATTTGATGATACTTCCATAATTCCATTAAGTTAAACGGCCATTCTTGTACAGTTGTAGCTGGATTCTTATATAAAAATATTGCAACCTGCATTATGTGAAGATCAAGACATATTTACGGAACCACTAAAATGCATCTGCTGGCCATGTTTGCTTGTTCAGCTTGCAACAATTTTTTCCTGTGAGAAATGCAACAAGTAAAATGGTTTGAATCGACAAAAACATTGCCTATTGGCTTAATGTTAGACGAAAAAGTCCTAACAAAAGGGCCTCATCGAAACCATTTTTTCATGAAGCAAGGCACATCTTGCTACTGTTTTTCCCTTGTGGCAATAAATAAGCACCATCTTGTTTCATTAGTGTCTTCTAGTTTATTCAAGTACCAAGCAGCATAGTCATAGCCTTTTTTAATTACCAGAGGCCAGCAAATAAAAGACACCTTAGCTTAACTTCTTTTCTATAGCTTTATGTCATGCATTTCAAAAGGAAAGACATGATCAATACTCTGCATGTAATGAACGCTAAGCGGGTACATACATCTAGCTCATCTTGGTCATCCCCTGAGGATTCACCAGATAAATCACTATCATCCTCATGTCTCCTTTTGCTAGGTAAAACATCCAGCAGTTCTGTAACAACAATTTCAGATTATATGAGTGTACTATAAAAAAATTCTGGCAAACTACAAACTTTAACAATATCAATTGTCACATGTATATGAATGAGTAATTCATGAATATGAACAATGGATGCATCAGAGATAGAGCATGATAATGCAGATACCTCTATTCCCTTTTACAGATTTTGGATCCTTCTTCTCCTTGGCTATCCCAAAAACATCAAAGCAAAGGTCACCCATGGATGTTGAAACCTGCAATCAACACAATACATAGTCAAAATGGGATGATCCAGAGCACCAATCCAAACATATGCATCTCTCTCTCTCTCAACACTCATGCAAAGATGAGATGCAGGCACCAACAATGCACATGCAAAGATGTGATGATTCAAGTCTATTACCGTTGTAAATTCAGAGCTAGATGTACCACATAGGTCTATCAGCTTCAGTTTGTCAACTTTGAGCTACAGGAAAAATGGGGAAAGCTTCAGTACTACAAATCATTTATACAACTGCAAAGATGCAAATAAAGCATTACTATTAATTCTGCTAGCACCTTGTGCCTCTTTGCACATAAATAGAATGCTGCTGCAGTAAACACTGGTCGACCGAAGTCAGTGCTTGCCCGGCGAGAAGGTGGCAATGCAGCCAAGAAACGCTCCTTGTAGCTAAAACAGAAAAATCCTACTGTCGATACAATTTTGAAGCATCAAATAGTTCGCATCTCACACTCTATTGCAAACTTGGCCATTCGGTACTCTACTGGTCTGAATGATCTCAATTTAGTAACTGGTGTGGCAATATCACTTCTCCACCGGCAGACTAATGGACACAAATCTAGGATTCCAGTACAACCAAACAATCAAGAGAAAGCAGACTTACAGTGACAATCCCTTCTGCACGAAAGGTATCAGCTTGACACAGCCAAACTGGATGCCCAATTCACGCACATCCAATGTTGTCCTACAAGAAGAAATTTCAGTCTATTCGTCAAGAGTCGTTCGCATCAATTGGCGGAACAAAAGTGCAAAGAAGCGTACTTGACACCAAGACCATTCTGCAACGCATTGAACGATCTAATGTACACCTTCTCCGACATTCCACTCATACGCACCACCTCTACCCGATCAAATATCACTTGAAACCTGCACAATCCACAGATAAAACAAGACGGGTCACACCTCTGAATTACCTCTCTTGCTCTTCCTACAGTAGTTTGGCTTCTTAACATCTCTGAATTACGTAATGAGCCGTGAAAGACCAAAAATAGATAAAGAACATAGCTAGGTGGATACAGAATACGGATTACAAAACTGGCAGCTACATGTAACAACTGGATGTAAATCAATTCTTGGAACATTAATCAATCAAGAAAATTTTGAAACGCTAAAACAATGCTTAGAAATAGAGGCATTTGTTCCTAGGAAGCATGCAAGAAACTGAACATCTCCGTCCAAGAAACCACCTCTGCTCTAAGAACTTAGACAATAATCGACGGAATCATTACAATTCAAGAACCAAAGCTACAAATCAAGATCAAAGCGTGCAAAATCAAGATCCAAGAAACATCGGATCGCCTCCTGTCTAGCAAGAACCTGTCCGAGACAGCGCAAAGGAGCACGAGAGCTCGAAGCCCGACTGTCGTGGCGTGACGAACGAGGAGACGTCATCACCGCCGTTTACGCTCACGGGGCTGCGGATGGGGACGACGATGCGGGCGGTGGTCGATGGCGATCGGCGCTCCACGCAGCGCAGCCGCCGTGAGACGACGCCGGCGGCGGCGTAGAGGCCACCGCGCCGCCATCGCGCCATCGCGGCAACATCTGCGTGCTCCTCCCGCGGATGCCTCGCTCGGGCTCTGCGTCGCGGCGCCCTCGGCGTCGGAGCGGGCGGCGAGACCCGGCGAGACACGGAGGCGGCGGTGGGCTCGCCGACGCGAGGAGGGAGCGGGAGGAGGCGGTCGACGCGGCGCACGTTGGTCTTTGCCGCAGAGGATCTGTGATCGGGACGGCGGCCATCTTCTTGGCCGCTTGGTCCGCTCCTCTTCTCGCCTCCTTTCGTTTCGCAAAGATGTTAGTCGTCGTGGAACAAACGCCGAGGGTTTTGTGGGGAAGCGGCGAGAGAGGCGCGACGCACCTCGCGGCCGGCGGCGTGCCGATGAGCCGCTGGCGTAGCCGATGACGTCTGGCGCCGCTGCGCCGCCTCCTCGGTGGGGCACGCGCGCACCACCTCGCGCGCGCCTCCCGCCGACCGCATCGCCTCGGGCTGGATCAACGCCGCCGAGGCGCCGCCGCTATCACCGCCGCCATCGTCTCGCCCGGGCCCCGTCCCACGCCGGCGCCACCGCCTCTCCCCCCGGGAACCTCCCGCCGCCGCCGCCGCCTCACGCGGGGAATCTGCAGGGAATGGAAAGCGCTGCGGAGACGGACGTGGGCAGCGTCGGGGGCGTGTGGGGGTGGGTTTCTGGAATCAATGATGCATGATCCGGATGATTTTGGCCTTAGGATCTTCAATGAGTAAGAGAAAAAGGTTTGAGAAGAGATCCAGACCATTCATTTGTATGAAGTTGGATTACTTTGGTACACAAAGCTGGGTGGACTTAGATTAGGCATGACTGTGTGGGTGGTTGAGGGGGTAGATTTAGTAAAGAAAATTTTGATGTATTATAGAGTAGGGTAGATTTGAAAACTTGACCGACGCAGATACAAGTCACAGGTTTTTTTTAGACAGAAGAAGGTATATATGGACCGGTTTCTTGAATAAATTCCAGCAGTGCAGAAAACAATCCATGCGTTGCTCGGTTCTTTTGCAAAGAAAAGAGGTCACATTTTGCCAACTTATTCACAAGCTCACACGGGAGGAAATATACACCACTACAATTTAGGTTAGTAACGACCAAACTTAACAATGGTCAAACAAAATTTCGTCATTAATAATACTTGGAGTGGCCCTAGAGGAAAAAACAATGCTTGGCAGAATGCTTAACTACCGCATGAGCACCCGTTGTTACATAGTGTAGGTATGTGGTCGCTATTACACTATTGACCCTGAAATCTATTTTTGGCGTACAACAAAAGGCTACCAATCTTTTCCCCCACTAGAATCTCTACCCCTCTATAATACACCAAAATTTTCTTTACTAAATTCACCCCCTCAACCACCCCCACAGTCATGCCTAATCTAAGTCCACCCAGATTTGTGTACCAAAGTAATCCAATTTCATACAAATGAATGACCTGGATCTCTCCTCAAGCCTTCTTCTCTTACTCATTGAAGATCATAAGGCCAAAATCATTCGGATCATGCACATCATCCATCATATCTCACCACACAACTGCACCGAGTAAAAAGCCCGAGGCCTCGCCGCTACGGCGACACACGCGAGCCAAAAACCCTAGCACGAGCGAGGGTGAGAGGCCTCACATACGGACGGCAGAGCTAGTGTTTGGCGCGGCACGGCATGGAGAACCTGGTCCTCACCTCCTGCTCCGCCTCTCCCCGCCTCCTTCCCTCCCCACCCCGCCTCGCCTTCTCCCTATCCCGCACGGCCTCCTCTTCCGCCCCCACGCGCCGGCGCCTCCTCCTTCCCTCCCCACCCGCCGCCGCCACCTTCTTCCCTCCCCACCCCGCATCTCCTTCTCCCCATCCCGCACCGCCTCCTCTTCCGCCCCCCCCCACGCGCCGCCGCCTCGCCCTCCCCCATGCGGCCGTCGCCTCCTCAGATGTCGGATCTAGGCCTTCCTCACCTCCAGTCGATGAGGACAGATGTCGGATCTGGCGGCCTTCGCCTCCTCCTTCTTGTCGCCTCCCCAGCCGACTCCTCCACGCCGCACTCCAACAGTGGCGCCACATTGTCCTGGACGTCTGGATCTGGCGGCCTTCGCCACCTCCTCCTTGTCGCCTCCTTGGCCGACTCCTCCACGCCGCACTCCAACGGCGAGGACATCGCCGCCGACGGCAACGATGCTCCTAAGTGCTACGCTAGGGTTTAAGGTTTGGGAAGGTGCGACCACGACCGGCGATGAGAAGCTGGGATGGCAGAGGCGGCAGTGAGGTGCCTCCAGGACAGACGCCTCGATGGCGACCACGCGCCGGCGCCGGCACAACCCATTTACTATCTTTTATAACCCAAGGTAAGTTCTGTGTTTTGACTTAATGTCCAATATAAACTATTGATGAGCTCAATTTTGGTGAATTGTATTGGCTGTTGAAACCATCTTCATATTTTCATAGCTAGCCCTACTGAATTTGTTATCCCATTTGCTAAGTATCAGAAGGCATTCTATGGTAATCAAACTAAACAGTATGTGCCTGAATTTGGCTTATTCGAGACCATATAATGGATACTGAGCTTTGTTGCTTTCCTTGTTGTAGATATGCCGATTGAGTTGGCAAGAAGGGAAAAGGCTGAGAACATCAAGCCAGATCATGATATTGATGTCTATATGAAGGTGAGGTCGCTATCACATAAGAGCACTCTATGTTGCTTAGACATATTTATCTAACTAGCATAGCACTGAACAGAAACATTTCAAGGGACTTCTCGGATGTCTGTATTTTTATTGGAAAAATAACAGATAGTTAATTCTTTATTTTACTCTTGTAGGTCTCAGCTATGGCAGGACAAGAATCCAGTGTTGTTATGGAGTACATATTGAAGGTACAGTAATAGGAACGAGCCATGATATTGTTCAAACATCAATCAACTTCAAAAGAAACATGCTGTTGCCGGCTATTTGGCATTAGACAGCTATTTGGTATTGTCGAATGAATTGCTTGCTATGAGCTAGCTATAATTCGGAGTTCTCTATGCTCCCCCGGATGATCATCATGTTTGAAAATGGTACTCACTTGTATGCAAGAGAGTGCAACATTTTCGTGCAAACTTTGATAAGTATACAAGAATTGTGTTAGACATTTTCAGTTGGATTTTTCAGTGTGATACTGTGATAGAGGTAATTTACTCTTCGCTCAATGATAGATAGTACATGAATGATTGCTACAATATGTGCTTCTTTTGTTTGATATGGGAGCAAATGGAACTAAAATGTTTTTTTGCAATTCATTACACGGGCACCCTTCTTGATGGAACCAAGTTCGATTCGAGCCATGACCGCGGAACTCCTTTCAAGTTCAAGCTTGGGCAAGGTACGTAAGAGGAATTTCGAGAAGTAATCATCTTTGCTCCATCAATTTGAGTGTTAAAGAGTGTCATCACGTATGTTACATACTATCTACAGGTCAAGTGATAAAGGGATGGGATGAGGGCATCAAGACCATGAAGAAGGGTGAAAATGCCATCTTCACCATCCCACCAGAGCTTGCCTATGGCGAGATGGGCTCCTCGCCAACGATCCCTCCAAATGCCACACTTCAATTCGATGTCGAGCTTCTGTCATGGGCCAGCGTCAAGGACATTTGCAAAGATGGTGGCATCTTCAAGAAGATACTTGTCGAAGGCCAGAAATGGGAAAACCCCAAAGATCTCGATGAAGTTTTCGGTATGTGTTGGTGTTACACAACGCTGTTGAAGCTGATATTTTACCTGCATCTGTGTTAACGAGTTTGCTAAATTGCTTCATTACAGTCAAGTACGAGGCAAGACTTGAGGATGGGATTGTTGTGTCGAAATCTGATGGCGTCGAATTTGCCGTCAAAGATGGTTTGTATCTTGTACTTTTGAGCCTTTCAAATGCAGGGTTTTACCTCTGAAATGTTAGTCCTCTGATGCGCAAAGTTTGTGTTCTCGGGCCATCGCCCAAGCACTTTCCAAAGCTGTGAAGACCATGAAGAAGGGCGAAAAGGTCCTCCTCACTGTCAAGCCACAATGTGAGTTTTCCGAAATTTGTAATTAGGCCAAGTTTTTGGTACATTGCGAAACTTTGGAATTGGTATCAGTGGTATGCATATGATGTGATGAGCAGATGGCTTTGGCGAGCGAGGAAGACCAGCTTCTGGAGCTGAAGGCGCTGTGCCCCCAAATGCTACGATGCAGATAGATCTTGAGCTGGTCTCTTGGAAAACGGTGACACTGATTGGTGATGATAAGAGGATCTTGAAGAAGGTCCTCAAGGAAGGCGAAGGCTATGAGCGGCCTAACGATGGGGCAGTTGTGAGAGGTGTGTGGTATATGCTAAGTCATGCACTCTTTCTTATGCTACTTCCTAAATAGTTGCAATGTTACAGAAGTACACCAAATGTTGGTACATTTTTGCAGTGAGGCTTGTCGGCAAGTTGGAGGACGACACTGTGTTTGTCAAGAAAGGGCATGATGGTGATGAGCCATTTGAGTTCAAGATGGATGAGGAGCAAGTCATCGAAGGACTCGATACAACGGTGGTTACTATGAAGAAAGGAGAGGTTGCATTGGTTAGAATACCACCTCAACATGCGTTCAGATCCACTGAAACAAAGCTAGATCTTGTCGTGGTTCCTCCTAACTCCACTGTCTTCTATGAAGTGGAGCTTGTTTCTTTCGAGAAGGTAACTGTGACTACCTTCTTTCTTGTTTACCTGCCTATCTTCGTGTTCAGTTGTTGATCAGACAGTGTTTAAAATTTATACTTATTTTAGGAGAAAGAATCTTGGGATTTGAAGAGCAATACAGAGAAGATTGAAGCAGCTGCCAAGAAGAAAGATGAAGGGAATGTGTGGTTCAAGATGGGCAAGTATGCCAAGGCCTCCAAGAGATATGAAAAGGTAAATGTCAATAGGATCTTACTAAAAGAACTCTCTGTTTACTTAATCTAGCTACCTCTACGTTTATTGAGCACCTCTATTTTGCTTTTAATTAGGCTGCAAAGTATGTCGAGTATGACAGCTCCTTCGGTGAGGATGAGAAGAAGCAATCCAAAGCACTGAAGATCAGCAGCAAGCTCAAAAATGCAGCGTGCAAGCTGAAACTGAAAGAATAGCGTGCAAGATGAAACTGAAAGAATACAAAGAAGCAGAGAGACTCTGCACAAAGGTGTTGTACAAACTTGTCATGTCTTACCTTGTCAATTGCGAGCTTTTTGATGAGTTGAATTGCACAAACTGACCATGAACAATGGCATTCAGGTTTTAGAACTCGAGAGCACGAATGTTAAGGCCCTGTACAGAAGGGCGCAAGCATACATCGAACTTGTTGATCTGGAACTGGCAGGGTTGGATATCAAGAAAGCACTGGAAATTGATCCAGACAACAGGTAAAGATCCGTCACAAAATTTCATAAGTCAAATCTTACCATCAACAGTATGCTCCTCAGAATCTCCTTCTCCCCATCCCGCACCGCCTCCTCAGAAGCATTTGATGATGTGGATAGTTCTTGATGCTCTATTTGTGTAATTATCCTTAGCTTTACTAGAGTAAGTCATATATCGACTATTTTTTGTCATCTATGTATAAATTACAGCTTTTCCTAATGAAGAGAGGAGGAGAAGATATATACATTGGTCCGCTGGGCCATAATTCCTCAAAACTAATTGAGTACTTTGAGGTAAGAAAAAAAAGTAAAATAAACTGTTAGTACTGCAGTTGTAACACTTATAACCACTAAATCACATCAAAAGGAAATCCGTTTGTTAATTTGTTCAGGAATTGAAGGCATTAGTAAGATAAAAGATGGATATAACCCAACAACATGGATGTTGGAAGTGACCTCATCGCCTGGGAGGATTTGCTTGGCATTGATTTGATGAAATATACTGAGCGATCGAACTATATCGCTTAGCCACCTTACATGCTATTCGATGCACAGCAGTTGAATTGCTAACTAAATTGCTGTTAATTTTACTAAATCATCACAGTTCTCTAATTTTACTAAATTGCGAGAAATTGGTTCTCTAATCTGTAGCACCTTCTCGCGTCGTTTTCCCTTTCGATCTTGATATAAAGATTTGGTGTTGTTCAAACAGTTGGTGGGATGAGTCTCAGCGGTGAAAGGCGAATAGGGTTTCAATTTGGGAGATTGAACCGTCGCTGCCCCATTTTTCATTTGCCCTCCACCGTTTTTGGTGCAAAGCATCCGACAATTAGGTACACTTGATGGTTACATCAACCTCATCTCTTCTGTCAGATATGTTAATTCGGTTCGTATTAAACTATTGATGTGAAAACTTAAGACTGCGTGTGATACGATTGGTGATGCTCTAATGTATATATGGTATTTCTTGCTATATCCGAAATATTTTGCTACTCTATGTGATTCGTATGGCGCACATGGATGTGTAGTGGAACCGATGTGTTATATCCGAATAAACCTTTTAATGTGATATGTAATCTTGGGTCACTAACAAATATCTGTCGAAATATTGCAAGAATTGGCTATTAAGATTATCTTTGCGAATTCTGCTGCAAAACATTCGTGTACGAGCAGGTGTTTTTAGTCATAGTATAGAACAAAGTTAAATGCTTTGTTGGATTTGCCTTTTTCGGTTATACTGTTGTAGTATAAAAAAAGGTTATACCATTGTAGTATAATTAAATGTTTTGCGTATGTCTTGTCCAGGTATTAACTTTGCCATGACGGTTATATTTCCCATCCAAATGCTTCATAGAATTTGAATCCTGACAACAATGATGTTCTGTTAAAATTACTCTTCCGTTTTGTTTTTCTTTCCATCTCGGGCGTTACGGAACAATCTCGAAGGCCGGGAGCACCAAAAATATTGTGTATAAAGACGTACTAGCATGGTGATGTGGTAAGTAAATAGTTCACAAACACCTATTTTCTTACTGTGTTTCATATTTCTTTATGCGACAAAAATGTTTGTTTTCTTTGTAGCCTTAAGTTTAAACAATGTGGGGATGGTGAAAGTCGTCGGTGGGTGAGTCCAATGATGTTGTCGCCTCCTCAAAGGATCAGTCGTTATGTGACATTCATTATGTGACAAAAATATTTGGTTATACAATATATGAGACGTGAATCTTAATGAATCTGATTGTTCGTTTTATTTTTTACAAATTTTATTTTATTTTGTATTTTACCGTAACATTAGCACGGAGAGGCTCATCGTCGCCGGCCTCGTTCTCCTCAGTCGAGCTAGGTCCTGACGAAATCGACTCGTCACTGAGGTCGATTCGTGCCGGATCAGCTCATCCCCATTACCGCTAGCCTATGATCTCACCGAATTGAGCACTCTCTATCATCATTGGTCTCGATTCGTGTCGGATTCATCCTTCGCTGTCGTCGCCAAGATGGGAAAATTGCTCTAATGCCACAAAGTTATATGTCATCCTCCCTTTTGCCACATACTTCAGTGGGTTTGTTATAATGCCACATACTTTGTGTTTATGGCTTTCTTTGCCACTTCCTCCACTAAAATGACCGGTTTGCCCATCTTCTCCTTCCTCCTCTTCCTTCTCAAGCCGCGCGCCGCGTGCGCGGAGCTCGCCGTTCCGCGCGCCGACCCCGCTTCGCCTTCCTCGCCGCCACCCGCCCGCTCATCGTCTCGCCGCCGCCACCCGCCATCGCCCGCCGCCTCCCTCGGCCCACCACCTCCGACGCGCTCCGCTCCACCTCCGTCTCGCTCCACTCACCCCGACGGCCGCGCGACGCTCTCCCGGGCCGACGCACTGCAAGCTCCGGGAGAGGCGGCGCGCGCCGTCGGGGTGAGGTGGAGCGAGACGAGGTGGAGCGAGCGCGCGAGGAGGTGGTGGGCGAGGGAGGCGGGCGATGGCGGGTGGCGGCGGCGGAGACGATGAGCGGCGGCGGCGGCGGCGGAGGAAGGCGAGCGGGTCGGCGCGTGGAATGGCGGAGCTCCGCTGACGGAGGCGCGCGGCTTGAGAAGGAAGAGGGAGGAAGGAGAAGAAGATGGGCAAACCGGTCATTTTAGTGGAGGAAGTGGCAAAAGAAAGCCATAAACACAAAGTATGTGGCATTATAACAAACCCACTGAAGTATGTGGGAAAAGAGAGGATGACATATAACTTTGTGGCATTAGAGCAATTTTCCCCGCCAAGATTCATCGTCGTTGTCGAGCTCTCTCCGTCGCCAGGGATTTCATCCCATCGCTGCTGGCTTATCAACGCCGTCATCGGGCATCTCTATCAACACCAGGCCAGATTCATCGATCCCCATCACCCCAGCCTCGATCTCCCTTATCGCCAGCTTCATCCCAAGCTCTCTCTGCTGTATCCATCACCAGGCATCGCCATCTGCTCAACGTCCGATTATCGCGCAGCCTCGTCTTCACTGGCTCGATCCCTAGCATCTCGCTCCACTCTGCAATGTCGCGAGCTAAGTATAGAATACACGACATGCCCGAAGAGGGAGAGTAAACAAAGGAAGGTGACATGGAGGAGGAGATCCACGGCATCGTCATCATCGGCGACGGGATCTGCGGCCTCGCAACTGCCCTCGCGCTCCACCGGTGACCACACTTGTTCATTTGTTTTTGTCAATTTCAGTTTTTGAAGCTACTGTTAATAACAAAACAATCTGCTGATGACTTGCAAACAAGAAAGGGGTGAGTAGCCTTGTGTTGGAGAAGTCTGAGACATTACGAGCAAATGGTGCTGCCATTGGTGTTCATGCCAATGGATGGCGAGCTCTGGACCAGCTCAGCATTGCAGCAGAGCTGAGAGAGACAGCCACACTTACTACTGCATAAATTTTGCCAGCCTTATTTTTTTCTTCAATGGAGTGCATCCTTTCGTTTTAGTGTACTTAACTAGTACACTATAAATGAAATTTTTTTCTCTGAACCATCATGTAAATCCTAACCACTTTAGATGTTTGGGATCAATAACATAGGAAATTTATGATTGTGTGGTAGTAGCAGAACACAATCAACTTGGTGCCTATCAGGTTAGTTTTTTACATTCCTAGCATGCTAAGTACTACTAACATGCTCCCAATTTATGTAACTGGAGTCATGGTCATCTTGTGATGAAAGCACTGAATAGGGCATCCATCTTGTCTCCATCATTTGTCAGGAAGGAGCTCCGATGCTTGAAAAGAAAGGATCTGGTTGAGACATTGGCCAAAAACTTGCCTGCAAGGACAATCCGCTTCGGCTGTCACATTGTAGGAATTGATGCAGATTCTGGCAACCATGGTGTTGTTCTTACCACAATTGATGGTAGTACCATCAAGGCCAAGGCAATATGACCAGCATCATCTCACCAAATCAAGATTGCAGTGTTTTTGGTCATGCATTGAGTACTAGTTTTTTTTTTGTCTAAAACTTTGCATCAATCATCTCGATAGGTCCTAATCGGTTGTGATGGGTCAAACTCAATGTTAGCTAAGTAAGGACTACATGAATCTAAACGTGCTCTTCACTCAAAATGATTTGACATATGTTCTTATAGTTACCTATATCTATGCCAATTCTTTTATTCTATTAACTGGTATAAACCTTATTCTTTTTGCAGGGCTCCCAACGAGATAGAAAGGGTATGTGCATGACGAGCCAAAAGTACTTTGATAAAGAGATATTTTGCATTTGTTCACCAAGAATAATGTTATAGTCGGCCTCTTAGTTAAAGATTAGAAAATTTATCATATTCTATTTGTAGTTTTGGTGTTCAATTAGGCCAGCCACCATAATATTAGCATCGAATGATTTTTTTTCATGAATGTTCCTGGATTTGTATTACATTTGTAATATTGGATTCAAAGAATGAGTTCAAGTTACTTGCTTTTAATGAATAAAAGGTGGTTCCTACTGATATGCTATTGATTGTTTATATTTTAAATTACATATTGTAATACTTTCCAAGGTAAAAAAGGTGGTTGTCAATACAAAACATGTGGTATATACAGTTTGTAAAGCTGAGATAGGTGGTTGTTAATAGTGTAAAGTGGTCGTTAATGCTCCAACAGTAGTCACTGCAATGTTAGCAATGACTAAAAATTGGTTGTTAATACATGACATGTGGTCGTTGATACTACATAACTAACGATGACACATTGTCCCGTTGTTAAAGAATTAACGATCGGCAGTTGTACGTGGTCATCAATACTATTAATGGCGGAGCCTTTAACGATAACTAACAACTACTATTTTGTGGTTGTTAATGACTTTTAACGATTACATCTGGACTTTTAATGACCATATGTCATGTTGTTAATAATTGTTTTCCTAGTAGTGATGAAGCGGGATTTTGATGGCCATAAGTGATTCAGGACTTCGAAATGCTTTAATCCTTTACACAGCTGGAGCCTGAAGCCCAAAAGCAGAAGTAAAGCACACAGGGAGCTGGGGCTGGTCCTTTATGACCAAGGTTAGCACCTAAGGTCTCAAGGAATGTCCCACCACGTCGAAGTCAAACTTGGCTCGAACAATCTCTCCAAGGTTGCATGTCAAAGTAGTAAGCTCATGAGGAAAACTTTCAAAACGAACTGTTAGTGATATGCACTAAAGGTAATTATGAAGATAATTATATCATTTTTATATTTATGATATTTTGAATAATATATTATTTTATCTCTAAAATAAATATCTTTTATATTAATCAACAAGTATGTGACTTGTTTATGTAACTTTTTATTCATGTTTTGATATTATTCTAAATCATTTCTGATCTTTATGTCATTATGTGGGATAATTATGATTTTACAGATTAGCACATATATCGATTGATGATCATATTTTATAGATTGTGGATATTGAGATATCAAATCAATAATGGGGACACATTTTAGAAAACATGGTGTTGGATTGACCCACCATGAGATACTACTGAAATTGTTATATTATTAAGTATCATTAATTGGTTTCATATATAGTGTATGTAAGATTCTTAAATCTAAGATCATCATAGTTTCCTACGTGTGTAATAGTTTACTTCGGAGTTGCCAAACACTACTCCGTAATTAGATGGTTATAAAGATAGCTTTCGGGTTTACTAAATATGTGGAGGAATATGAGCGGTCAAAATGAAATTTACCCTTCCAATATAATGGAAGAGATATCTCTGAGCTCCTTGATGTGGTTGGATTAAGAAAGTGCATGACCATACGGAATGTAATTGAGGAGTCAATCACAACTGAGTAACCCACCACAGGTTCGAATGAAGGATTAAGCTGTCATAGGATGGCACGTTTCTCACCTTGAATTTGATCTGGTATCATGAGACAAAAAGATCGGTACATAAACACTATATAGATTCGTTTGATATGATCATTATATATATTTAGAAGTCGTTATGTCCTGTTAGGGACCGCTATCGACTTATAGACTGAAAAAGAGTTTTTGGTCCATGGCCAAAGATACGTGAACCTACAGGATCACACACTTAACGAGTTATGACGATATTATCTCTACTCATATTAGATTCGATTGGAAGTTCTCTGAGTGGAATACGATCTCTACTCGTATTGGATAAAGATCTAACCTAAGGCTTTCCAAGTTGAATACGATATCTGACCGCATCAGATAAGGATCCAGTTGAAGGCTACATAATGGGAGATGCAGAGGTTGAGGGGGGTATCCCAAGACACACCCATCGAAAATCTAGCCGTCACCTCTCATAGCACCTACCGTGTGTGCTGGTGCTAACACACCGACACATAGCGTTTCATCCCTAGACGTGTGGACCTTGATAGAGGTGTTGTTGCGACCGTGGCTCTGATCGGGACGATCGCGAGGAGAAGACGGTTGGCCAGAGGACGATTGACTACTTTTACTACACGGACACGCGCTTCATTGAACCGACCGTTTTAACTCTACTTCTGTTACATTGCGCATTTAGCGGTAACGATCTATGATCTCTTACTCACATATCTTTCTGGTTTACATGGTAAAAATTTTTAATCTACACTAGTGTAGTCTAACTGTATCCCAATATAAACTATGATACAACTCAGTGCCAAGACGTGCAGAGACGATTAATGCAGGATGCAGCAGCATTACTTAGATCAGCCGTGATGAGGCCCTCGCCGTCGTAGTTTGGGCCAGCCAGGACATTGCCGGACGGCGAGACGATCACACTCCCTCCACGGCAAACGACGGTGACGGTCTCCAGGGAAGGCTCTGCATTGAAACCAGCGAATGTATATTCAGATGGGGGGAGGGTAGTCCTTCCTGAGGCAGAACTGGTTCACCGGCAGCACAAAGCATCCTCCTTCATGGGCAATGTGCCTCATGGAGGCCTGCCAAAGCTCCGAGTCAACGGCAGTGGGGGCGCAGTATATCTGAAGATATGCACAACACTGTCGATCTACCATGTACTTACTTCCGAGAAACTGAAGTCAAATTAGTACCTTTGCCATACAGACCATTCCTGACAAGGGGCATCTTGTTCTCCCAGCAAACGAGGGCGCCCATCTTCCCAATCGGGGTATCGCAAAACGAGAGTGTGGATCCGTCTCCGCACCCCCAAATCGCGCGCTCCCGCACCGTCGGCACGAGCTTGCGGTGCTTCCCCAGGTACTCCTCGAGAGGGCTGAAGAAGAGCACGGTGTTGTACAGTGTGTAACCGTCCCTCTCAACCACCCCAATCACCAGATACACATACACCTCTGGAATATATTTATAATGAATAGTATTTTATTATCCGAATATGGTCGAGTTCGATCACGGACTTTTTAATCATTTGAAGAGTTCGATTAGAAAGTAATATGAACTTATGGGATATTATAATTAGAATCATCTTCGAGTCCATAATGGACTCTGCGCCGACTTACGTTAGACATGGTGCTCTAAGATGTTTGTGCCAACTAGAGTCAAACGTATCTACTTGAGGTGTTTTCTGGCTACAATTCTTCACTGTTATCTTCTGATACTCTTTGAGCGGAGTGTTGTTCCCATATCTGAAAAGGTTACTATTTTAATTTCCGATAGTTCTCTATTTCGTTGCCAATTAGGACTCTGTTTCTTTCTTTGTTAGGGACTCTTGTTTTCTAATCTATATATGTACCCCTATAACTGCACCATTAAGATATGTTGAAGTTTTTCATGTTTGTAATTTCTTTTCATATAGTGATTTCGCTAATTGTGCATGTGTGGTTCTCACTCGAAAGAGTTTTTCACATTAAATCTCTATCTTGTGCTCTTGATTGTTCTGCATTGTTTCGTGCTTTGTCTTTCTGATTTCATAACAAGTGATATCTGATCCTAACAAGTAGCATCAGAACCATGTTCTTTGTCTAGATTAATCTAGGACACTCTCAATATGACAACAATAAAGTATAATCTTTTGCTACTTGATCAAGACACAAGATTTATCTATGGCAGGTCAAGATGTAGGATATTCTACCACAACTAGATTTGGACGATGTATTATTGGGAATTGACAAAATGCCCGCTACATGGTCAATCAAGGAGAAGCAAAGAAGAGATTGTAAGGTTCTCTCTCTCTCATATTTATCTTAATCTATCTAACAATATTCTCCAAGAGATCACAAATGAGACTACTATTGCTACGGTATGGCTAAATTTGGAATAGATCTTTAGGATTTAGGTCAAATATGAAGATGAAGATTTATATCTTATTCTACTTTGCAATAGAGGTCATAAGCACCTTGCTGGTCTTATTTAACTGAAGCAATAGAGGTCAAATATGAAGATAAGATTTAGATCTTATTTTACTCTACTCACTGCCTGGTTCATTCTCTATGTTTGGAGATACAATTCTTTATAGTCGAGACAATCTCATCCTCAAGGAGGTTTATGATGCTCTGCATACAAAGGAAAAGTTCAAAATCATTATGTCGAGCAAAAACTTGAGTTTGCGTACAAAATGTTTGCCTGTTCATGGAAGACAAACTGAAAGGTCTCTGACTAGAGATTTCAGGAGTATGAGTAAAATTTAATGCCCTTCTATGTCAAAGAATAAAAAGTTGTGTCATTATTGCAAGAAAAGTGGCCA
The DNA here is from genome assembly GCA_036346575.1 of Dendrocalamus sinicus. Lineage (NCBI taxonomy): Eukaryota > Viridiplantae > Streptophyta > Magnoliopsida > Poales > Poaceae > Dendrocalamus > Dendrocalamus sinicus. The sequence continues at coordinate 12,104,701 of CM070650.1, forward strand.
CGACATATCCAAGTGTTGAAAACTCTAAAACAAAGAGAAAAGGAACAACAGTTACAAGAAAGATCAATAAGATGAAGAAGCTAAAGCTACCATTGTTACTAAAGAATGTTTCAAAGGAGATGTCCTTGTTGCCTTTGCCAGTGATTTCAAAACCCACGATAAGTGAATTATTGATTCAGCCTGCATTTTCCACATGATTCCGAACCGAGATTTGTTCGTTAACTATGAAGCGACCTTAAGTGTATCAGTGCTAATGGAAGATAATGTTCCATATAAGATTGCAGACATTGGTTTTGTCCAAATCAAGATGTTTAATGACATATTAGAATCTTGTCAGAAGTCTAACATTCTAAGTTTGAAAAGGAGCCTAAAGACGATCTATATTAAAGCATGATACGAATTCATATATGCGACCCATCATTTTGCCGTGCGTTTTATAACCATCCATCTTCTCCGGATCCTTGGCCTTTCGCTCGCTCTAGGGGAGGAAGGGATTGCGTGATGTCATGAGGAAAACTACTCGCGATCCTCATGAGTCACGACACAGTGATGATTCCTACGATGCGCATGGATGACAGGCATGTATGCTTTGGGCTGCATACGGGTTGGTCGTGAGTTCCGTGCTTTGGGCCATGCAGGGACATGGGCCGGGCATCGCAACCATATGGCTTCACCCTAGTTTTTTTCCCTTTCCATGATCTCCAGTGGTCGCGCGCGTCAGTAGGGGTAAAAATAGATCGAATATGGATCAGATAGTGCTCAAACCATATTTGCATCCATATTTTTTTCTCAGATTCGAATACGAATCAAACAAACGTTGAATAAGAATACGAACCGGACAAATGTTGGATATGAATTCGAATCGAATATCTACTCAATTCGGTCAGATCCAGATATCCTTATAATTTATGTAGTATGAAGACATTAATGGTATTTTATCTTCGTACAATCACGTTTAATTATTCTAATTCATTTACTTCACCTAAAGAAACATGAATTCACATTCAATTAAAAAAATTTGTCTAACTAATTAGTCGTACTGTAATAAAATAAGTATATTACTTCGTCGAATACGAATACGGATAGCCTGGATAAAATAATATTTCGGATGGTAAAAGTCAATATCATATTTGCATCTATATTTTTTAGGCAAATTCGAATACAAATACGAATAGAATAGAAGATGTTAATTGGATAAAAAAATATATACCATATTCACATTCTATCAAATACGGTAACCGAATAATACGGATAATTCGCATCTACTTTTCACCCCTCGACATCCCACTGCCCAGCATGCTGGCATGCCGCCTCCTACTCGAATACGCAAACAGGTACGAGTAGGGTGCCTTCTGCTGCCTGCTTGCTAGGTTAGAAAATTAATGGGTGGACCGAGAGGTGTGTCCATCGGTGGATGATGGACTATGCCGACTGAGTTGTTTACCGAATATCTAATCAAATATTATCAAGATTACCGTTTATTAATGCTATTTGATTGGATAGGATCTCTCCTAACTTTACTATTGAATTCGATGCTAACTATTCGGCATCAATACTGAATCTGACCAGATACTCAACTCTCTTTCCGCATTCGATACCGGATCTATTAAAAAATTATATGACCCATTTGCCCCCCTGGTACGAGACGCTCTCCCGCCTCGTGAACCCCGTTGCCCCTGAAAAAAAAAGGGAGAATACGTCAGATCCGATCTCGATTGTGCCTTCCTCTAATGGAATGGTCTGCCGTCAGCGAGCTGGCCAAACGTACGTGTTTTTTGACATCTTGCGCGTCTGGAAGCCTCGCACACACTCGTTCCATCCCAATCCCCTCCTTGCTCCCGGCGCAGCGCAACCTTCCCAAATTTCTCGTGGTCTCGGTGCTCACGCGCGGCAATCTCACCGCCCAGTACGTCCGCCATGCCGCCTCCCGCCTCCTACTCCACGTACAACAGGTACGAGACGCGCCGCCGCGACCCCAACCCGCGCGTCGCGGCGCTCCTCGTCATCGACGTGCAGGGCCACTTCGCGTCGCTCGCCGCGCCGGCCATGCCGGCCATCGAGGCGACCGTCGCGCTCTGCCGCGCGGCCGGCGCGCGGGTCGTCTACACCCGCCACGTCGACCCCGTTCCCCGCAGCCGCCCGCTCGCCGAGTGGTGGCCCGGAGACCACATCACTGCCGGCACGCCGGCCGCCGAGCTGCTCCCCGCGGCCGGCCGCGTCGCGGGGGACCTCGTCGTGGAGAAGAACACGTACAGCGCCTTCGCCGGCACGGGGCTCGAGGAGGCCCTGCGGGGGATGGGCGTCGAGGAGGTGATCGTGACGGGCGTGATGACCAACCTGTGCTGCGAGACCACCGCGCGGGACGCGTTCGTGAGGGGGTTCCGGGTGTTCTTCTCGGCCGACGCCACGGCCACGGCGAGCCGGGACCTGCACGAGGCGACGCTCATGAACATGGCGTACGGGTTCGCGTACATCGTCGACTGCAAGCGGCTCGAGGCGGCGTTTGGGAAGGCCAAGTGAAGTGCGAACAGAGCGTTGGTTTCCCAGCTATGCTTCATGCAAGTTACTGAGCTAAGCTCACTCTGCACCTTTGCCCACGTTCTGTGAACTGTACTTGTTCAAATGCAGTGGTTCTTAAAAACTAGTAATGCCTATGCAGCTATGCTTCATGCACGTTAGTGATCACAGATTGTATTGCTTGTACGCTTGCGTCCGTGAACATAAGGCTTCGAAGTTTGGCCGGTTTGGATCAATTGTAGTATGTAAGTTTCCAAAAGAATAAAGTAGTGACTGTTGCCTTCGCCATGAAACGATTTTAGGATCACCGTTGCGCTGGATGGGGAGAAGCAAGTCCATAGGTTCTAGATCTATTGACTAAAAAATTTGACTATTTTTGCGAGAGAGAACCAAGCACATGTATATGACAGACGAAAATACTTTCTGGCCAGAACGGCATCGACCAAACAGTGGTCAAAACCTTGAGTTGCGAGAAATGGAGTTAGAACCAGGGACGCAGGCAGTTAGCTACCTCATACGAAGTTGGCACGGTTTTGCTATTTGTAGGTTTCCTGATTTTTGAAGTCTTTTTTCTGACAATTGGATCTCATATAGGGATGGGATGTGCTGTACGATTAAACATTGTTCTGATAGATAAAAGGAGCGATTTATAGCAAATTGAAATTATCTGCACTTTAATTTGGATGGAATGCCAGGATTTAGTTTCATCTCCAGGACTGAATACGCCAACACACTAATTGCCCGTGCGGCTCGCCGGCAAGTCCCGAGCTGTATCATCCATTCATGGCACCTGACCCAAGGCTCGGCTTGGCGACCCGTCGCCCGCTGCGCCCCTCACCGTCGATCTACCTCCTGGCAGTAGTTGGCACACGAAGTAGCGCCGGGAGCCTCGCTGACCTCACCCTCGCCTCGACAACGACATTGGCTCACGTCTCCCTGACGACGACCGTAAGCCTTCCCCATCTCCCTCGACATCACCTGTGCGGCGTCGCCGCCATTGCTTGTGTCGTCTCATCGTGTCAGCCGTGTATATGAGAGGAGTGGTGGGGTGGGGGGGGGGGGGGATTGCAGCATCGCTGCTGACATTGCCAAGGCCCAAGCATGTACGTACACGGCCCCTCATACGTACTCTCTCTGAACGCATCGAAACAACACGCTGATACCCTGATTCTTTTCTTGCCGTGGTGATACGTAGGAGGCATGGCGCAGGATGAGGCGTGTGCCGGCGGGATACGACCCGTGCACGGAGGAGTACGTGAAGAAGTATTTCAACCGCCAGGACGCGCTGCACGCAAACTGTAGCATCCTGAGTTTTGGGAAGGGCCACAAAATGGCAAAATCCTAATAGCCTTTAAAATCTAATCAGAGTTTAAGGGCCAAATAACGGGCTTGTTATTCCTATGTAATCAGGCTCCCACCCCCTCCAAACAGGTCTATCTCTTTCCATCTATCTCCCTCACATCTATTCCATCTCTCTCTCTCCCGCGTTGAGGCAGGTCATGGCAGGCGGCAGCCTTGCAGATGTCGTCCTTGCCACGGCAGGCAGCAGCGGCGGTCTACGCCACCACAGTGAGTCAGCCTTGCCACGGCAGATGGCGACGGCGGTCTACGCCGCCACCGTCACGGCAAGCATCGGCGGTGGTCTACGCAACCACGGCAGGCGGCGGCGGCAGTCTACGCCGCCAAGACAGGCATCGGCCTTGCCACGGCAGGCAGCGGCGGCTGTCTACGCCGACGGGTTGTGTCGCCATGTCAGGCGGCTGTTGCACGGGCCAACACGGCTCGACTGGCCGGGGCACGATCGAACTGGGGTTCGCACGGGGGTTTGGCTAGCCTTGCAGCGGGACGTCATTCGCGTGGCCAGATGAGTGTTTAGTTAGCCGAGCGTGCTTAAGGCAAGTACCTCGCGGCCGTGACCTTTCTATTTCACATATCATGTATTTGCATATTACTTGTCACCTTGCCATTGAGTACAATTATCATAATACTAATGCTTGCCTGGTTATTATCATATCACTAAAATTACTTGGCTAATATCATATCACTAAAGATTACCTGACTATTATCCTATCACTAAAGATTACATTACTACTATCATATCTCCAAATATTACCTGGCTAATATCATATCACTAAAGATTACCTGGCTATTATTCTATCACTAAAGATTACATGGTTACTATCATATCACCTAAGTTATCTGGCTGATATCATATCACTAAAGTCACCTGGCTAACATCATATCACTAAGACTTACCTGGTTGTTATCGTAATACTAATGTTTGCCTGGTTATAGACATCCAATACTGTATTAATGTCATGATGTTCTATGTTATCTTAAGTCACATGCCTTTAGGTTTATTAGAATACTCGGTTAATAATGTTCTATAATTCATATTTTAATTAGTCTTAGACTTCATACTTAAATTATTAATGGGGGTAACATATGAACATATTTCAAACGTAGGTTTAAACCACTAGCAATCTCTTTAACATTATAGCTGATATGTTTATTTTTCTAATATCATGATCCTTTATTTGTATGATTTCATATATGTCATGATGACATTTAATAAAACTTAGATGGTTGTCAACCCTTGTGTGAGCTATGTTATAATACTTTCTTAGAATAATTCTTATATTACTATCATCATATTATCATTCCACACCGCCCTCATATCAGAAATTTATATATCTCCATTTCCAACCTTAGCACATCCTTTCACTTCTCATAATTTTATCTTAACATTTTCTTAGTTCCCTTAAATTCATAACATGTAACATGTAAATAATGTAATGGTTACTTGGCTTGAAGTTATCCACGTATAGGTGAGATTTCCACCCACCTGGTAACGTACCTGGGGGGGGGCGTACACTCTCGTTACTCAGAATATTACACCCGGTCTATGGTTATACAATCGAGGACAACTTGTGCCTGACTATTTTCGTATAACCAAGTATGTGAGAGTAATCGCCAGTGCCATTGCAATAACTTGTTAAATAAAAATTATCTTGATTCCACTGTTCCTGTTATCTCGTTTCTTAGGATAACATGTTAACAATATAATGGGTACATGGCCTGGGGTCACTCACATATAGGGGAGATTACTACCCATATGGTAACGTACGGGGGCTGTACACTTTTGTTACTCAGGATATTACACCCGTCTATGGTTATACAGTCGAGGACAGCGTTGTGCCTAACTATTCTCATATAACTGGGTATGTGAGAGTAATCGCCAGTGCCATTGTCATGACTTGCTAAATAATGATTATCCTTAATTTTACGGTTCCTATTATCTCAATCTCTGATCAGTATCAGTGTTTCCCATAACCTAGTTTCATTGCAGTTAATCTATATCAATTACTTGCTTGCATTACTTATCATTTAATCACCGTGTTGCGACAGTTGTTGGATACTTGCTGAGATTTCCAAATCTCATGCTTGCTCTTTTCATTCTCAGGTAAAATAACAGTGGAGTGATAGCATCATATATGGGTGGGAATACTCGAGTTTTCAGTATCGTAGCTTACTACTATTTATAACATTTTATTTATTCCTCTTTTGGTTAAAAATGAACTGATCCTATGTTTCAAATATTTATTTTAGATTCTGTTGGTTCTTTATTAAAATTTTAATTTCTTTGTGATTTTCAATGTTATTCTTATTTATTTCTTATTTTAACAATAAGGTTCTATAATAGCATTTAATATTAATATGTGAGGTGCTACACGAACCAGACAGGCCTGCCCTACCCGTACTCGCCTTGCTGGTCTGCACGCTCTGCTCTCCTGATTCCGCAATCAATTCTGCATAGTCTACGGTCCTAGCCGGTGGACGGCTTGCTCCTATTGATTGCCTATCATCACGCACTTACTCGGTTGGTCCATGCTGCCGTGAATATACATGTTTGCGCCGGTAGATGGGAGCCGTTCCCCAGATCTGATGTTGCAACTTGCCTGTGCATTGACTCCTCTGTGTTTGTACATACTTTGACCATGTGTTTTAGTACTCTACTGCAAAGTTGCATTGTTAGTTTCAGCATCATACAGTACGTCTAGGGGAGAGAGAGAGAGAGAGAGAGAGAGAGAGAGAGAGAGAGAGATGTGGATTGCATACGCTCCTATGATAGAATGTGATCACGGTGGACGATTGTATGTTTGTGCTGCAGTGAGGCCATAAGTAAATGGAACGACTCGCCGGCGACCGTACTCCCCATCCTGAAGAAGCTCATGGGCGCCGGATTGCGCATCTGGGCTTACAGGCACTCACTCCGCCAAGTCAAGCGGAACAACCGTGTATCATAAATTCTGGTGATCTTGTTCTTGCCGAACCACGTTGTGAAACCAGCCGTGCAATGTATGGCACAGCGGCGACACGGACGGGAGGGTGCCGGTGACGTCGACGCGGTGCAGCATCAACGCGATGAGGCTGCGGCCGCGGGAGAGGAGGAGGAGGGCCGCCGCGACGGCGGAGGCGGAGTGGGGCGGGTGGCGCGCGTGGTACTACAGGCAGCAGGTGGGCGGTGGAGTACGAGGAGGGGCTGACGCTGGCGACGGTGCGCGGCGCGGGGCACCAGGCGCCGCGCGCTCTTCGCGCCCGACCGGTCGCTCGCCGTTCTCTACCACTTTCTCCGGGGCCAGCCCCTGCCGGCCTCGCGCTCCGGCTAGCCATACGCTATGGCTGCACGCTTCTGCTGCCACTAGCGTGGTGGTGGTGTGTTGATTGTTTTGCTTAGCTCTAAGCTGGAAAGCTTCATTGGGTAGCATTGTTGTATGGATTAGAACTTGTAACAGTATGGGATCTAATGGGAAGATAAGGTGTAACGTTCCATGGAGTGATGGAGATATGGAGTACGTTAATGTTGGTCCCTCGCGGTACAACAAGCACCACGTAGCTCTTCACTAACCGGCAAGATGCATAAACTAAAATTTGTCGCCAAAAGAAACCGGGAAAGAAAATGCAACGCGTGGGTGTGTCTAGCTATGGTTTACACCAGCAGCAGCCGCACCCTGGTGGGTGTTACCCAGAACTGATGCATGAACCGGTCGAAGGAGCGACCGAAGTCAGCTCCTTCCTGCGCACCCGTTTTCAGTACCAAACTGGTTTGCCATACAAAATTCAGATTTTGATGTGAAAAAAATGATGAGAGTTTTGCTTCAGATTCGTTCCTAGGATCAAGTAGTGTCCGCATCCATCCTTTTCTTGATTTTTATTGGTAATTGGTATACTCTTATTTTTCTCTAAGTAACGTTGATTGAATGCTTTGGGGTAAACGCGCAGGACCACAGTAAATAAGGCTGGTAAGGTTAAAGCTAATGTCCCTGGATCTATTGTCCGTGTTTTCTTCAACATGAAACACATGGCAACAGGCCTACAAACATTGCTTCACTTTAATATAAAAACCTATTGGCAACCTTATCAACAGATCAAGCGATGCAAGATGCTGGCTGATCTCGCTTAACAGAGTTCCGATGAAATCGTTAACATATTTGGCTTCGAGACATGTATAGCCGATTTCCTAGTGAACAGCAGAGGTTCTAAATTGAGTTTTTCTACACAAAAACTAGTGAGAGCAATCACAGTAAGTACCACACCCTCAACGAGTGACAAACTACCAGTAGAAACAACACACCTACGGCCTAGAGTCAGTAGAGAAAAATACAGTGTGTGACGACTGACGACAGATAAACATTTTTTGCATCGTGATAAACGAAATTTTTTAAACCACAGAATACACTTGTCCAATATATTATTAACATCAACAGAGAACAGATTGTGCAACACTGCTGATCTGAAATAATACAATGAAACAATGTACTCAAGTCCTTGGCTGTGACCCAAATTACACATCAAACAAACAACCAGATTCCAAAAATCAGCCATATGAGGTTAAAGGATATGAGAGATCAATTAAATAGAACGCTCCCAACTGTTATAAGAACAAATGAAGCAGTAATCAGTAATCTACCTCCGGGGGCACCAACGAGAACAGATTGCAGAACAGACATGATGGATGGAAAACGTTGTTCTGTGGGGCACAGTGGATGAGGGCATGCTACCATGGAAATACTTCTTTGACTGAACCTATCAATGCTCATTTTTTCTGTTATATTGACAGAAGAGAACTGTTGATAACATACAATCTCCAGTTCACCACAATACCAAAATCAGGCTCACATCATTTGGAACTCTATGTGCTCAAATATTCCCGCAGTAACATCATGGAGGTGACTTAACACATTTTTTTTTACTATTCTATCTGTCAAAAAGCATGTAGTCTATTCCTTGCACAACTTAGGGTGTGTTTAGTTTAGAGACAAGGTGGGATGGGATGGTCCTGTCCCTGGTTTTGGGATGGGATGATCCCATTTTTTGTTTGGTTAGGGGATAAAGTCATCCCTGTTTTTTGTTTGGTTGGAAGGATAAAGTGGGATGGAATGATCCCATCCTTTGTTTGGATAGAAGGATGAAGGTGGGACATGTGTGGCCTTTGAGTTTTTTTTAAAAAAATTGAAGGCTATTGTTGATATGTTTGTACACATAAGCCTTTGAGTTTTTTTTAAACAAAATTAAACAAAATAGTACTTAAAAAAACAAAGAGGTGGGATGACTCTGTCCCATGAAAAAAAGAGGATTGCCTGATCCCGGATCTACAAGGAATATTCCTAGTGGGATGTCCTTGACTCTGCTTGTCCCGGAAGCAAACACTACCCCGAGGTGGGATATCCTACCTGGGACGTCCCCGTCCCTCGAACCAAACACTGCCTTAAAGCAACATGAAGGGGAAAGTTCATGAGGTACAGTGGTACATTATTTGTTGTGGTCGGTGGTTGGGTACGAGTCCAAAAACCGGGCATAGGGCACTCGCCCTTATCTAACCACCAGCAAGACTCTTCCTTGATGCGATAGAGAGGCTCTGAGGCTTATTTGGAGAATCTTTGTTTATTCATGCTTGATTATGAATGGTGCGGCTAAGGTTGTCACGACACTCCGACAAGTCGCAACAAGATCGCCTGGACGCCTAGCCGACTAAGCGTCCGCCAGAGCGATAGTTAGACGATAATAATAAATACAAATAATATCTTATATGACCGAAAATTAAACAAGCATACAACATAATAGCACAAATTATCTAAATAACAAGGTCTATATCAGCAAATAGCATTAACATAATAAGATTCATAACATAAGTAGACATCCAACAAAGTCTCAACTTTATCTATATTAGCCAAAATCATACACGAGTATCTCACTCTCCGTACCTCTCTCGTGAACAGTCAGAATTCAAAATTTTAAGCTATAAACCACAAACTAAAAGAAACCACTCCCTGTCCCACCTATCTAATAATAACATTATAAACCAACAAAGTAGTGGAGGAAACGTGTGCCTTTTGACGTTATCTTCTTGTATGCCAAGGAAGCATTTTCTAGCACTTGGCTCTATATAAACCCAGGCATTAACCCCACCTCAATAACCAAACGGCAGAAGCCACCACCTTCTTCAACCTGTCGGTCTATCTCCACCTCTGCTCCCTCACTTGCCTACCCACTCTCACTCCCCTGCCCTCTTGTCTCTTCACCTCCCCTCCAGCCAAGGCACCAAATGGTGGCGGCGTCCACCACCACCGGGGTGAAGAGGCCCGAGTCGCCAGATCCGGTGGTGAAGAGACTGACGGCGAAGAGGATCCGACCTAGGGCAGCAGCCGCCAACCAGATCCGAAGACGACTGATGCGGCTGGAGAGGCGGTGCGGCTCGGGAAGATGATGGAGGAGGCTGCGACTGTGGAGAGCACAGGATGAGGCAATGACAACACGGGAAGAGGCGACCGACTTCAGATCCGACCGATGCGGCTCGGGAAGAGGTGGCGGCGGCTTCGGATGGAGGAGCAACGGGGCGCAGGCCTGCGAGCGTGGTGGCTGCAGCGGTGTGAGACCTCAGCCGAGCTCCTAACTCAAAAAAGCTGGGCGGTAGACCAAGGCTGCGTCAAGCTCTAGGCGACCGGACGCCAAGTCATTGACACGGCGACGACTAGGCGACGCTGTAACAACTTGGGGTGCGGCTCCTCTCTTTATATATATAAAGTTAGCCCATAACAATATGGAAACTAATACAATCTAATGTAACCAATCAACTAAAGATAATATCATATCTATACTATCTAAATATAAAAATATGCATCTATTTATTCCTAATATAAAGATATGCATCTAACTATTCCTAATATGAAGATATGCATCTAACCATTCCTAATCCGACCGAATGCAATTTCAGATCTAACAGAACTGTCGTGTCAATGTGCCATCCAGCTACATGCACACAAATTAATTGACAACCTAAAGATAGTAGCAGTACGAACAGCTTGGCCCGAGAAACTGGTTTCGATATTCTACTCTTTTGGAGTTCAAGGAAAGATAGAATTTCTGTGGCACCCTTTGAGGTAATCAAAACTTTGGGCTGCTTAAAATTTAGGTTTGCAAGTTCAAAATCTGAAGCATATTAAAGGGTACTCTCTAAGCATTAAATATCAGTTCCATGTATTATTAAACCATAAATGAGCCAAACATTGCTACCGGGTCTGCAAGCATCTCAATGGATGTTTGCTAAATCCTGTAAGTCACTCGAGATCTGCTATAGGTCCTATAATAATCATATGTATCAACAAACTGGAACTTATCTGAATTAAGCTCTAAATGAACCCAAATATTGTGCCAGCATCTCAGATATGTTCGGTTATATGCATTATGACATATCAGCATTAGGTCCTAATGAACCCAAAACTGTCAAACCTGATTTGCAAACTATTTAGGCTTCAACAGAGAACGTAGACTCAGAGCTCAAACAGATGGGGCTTAGCTGCAATTTCATTTTATTCCTATACGTTTCAACAACATGGTCCATATGGCATAACTATAAGTATATATTAGGTCCTTGAATTTTATTTTCAGTTTCATCAATCATGTGTTGCACAGGTAGCATCAGGACAACACTAGAAAGCTCTATATAAGAGAGATGATCAAAAGATAACTATTGAGTAATAGTATAGATACTTTTAACCAGTCTACCTTTTAAGAAAAAGTATTCTGTAAGGGTACCTTCCCCTTTCTAATATAGAAGAAAACATATTCCAGAATGTGACATTAACAGGGAAGACAAAAACTCACCCAGTTATCAATGACATCTGTCTTTGCATTTCACAGGTTTAACCCATGTGAAATGAACCCACAAGTTACATAATTCTATAAAACAAACAAATAAAACAATATTCTTTTTATGAAACAACACAAGCAGCACAACATTGGTGGTATACTATTCTGTATACATGACTAGCTCGACACAATAAAATGGCATAAATCAAAGAGGCACAACTAAAAACGATCAAATAGAATATGCAATGATAATCAGCAATTCAGCACACATGCTTCAGTACTCCCAACTAGTCCCGATAAAAACCAGCATAATGTTGCAAATATGCACTTTTTTATCCTTTAACATGGGATTCATTGGCTTCAGACAAACATGTTTAACACTGCATCAATCAACATCAATGGGGCTACGCATGCAAGGATTGCATCCATTATCTACAACAGATAATGGATAAGCCCCTGCTGCCAGAAATAACCTTATGTAAGAATAGAACCTTAAATTCAACAACACAGCTACAGGAACGCAAAAAAGACTGCACCTTATGACCATCCATCACGCCGGAGATGGCTCCTCCGTTCCCTTGTCTACTCCATCTCCGCCTCCACCAAGGTTCGGCAGATCGCTGCCAACGGCATCAGACACAAGTGAAACGGGTCGGTGCTCGATGACCTCGTCGATGAGGCCCCAATCATGCGCCTCCTCCGGGTCCATGAACATGTCCCTCTCCATGCACTGCTCGATGCGGTCGATGGCCTGGCCCGTGTGCTTAGCGTAGATCTTGTTGAGGCGGTCGCGCACCTTGAGGATCTCCTTGGCGTGGATGGCGATGTCGGAGGCCTGCCCCGACGCGCCGCCCGACGGCTGGTGGATCATGACCCGCGCGTTCGGCAGAGCGCGGCGCTCGCCGCGCGCGCCCGCGGCGAGCAGGAGCGAGGCCATGGACGCGGCCTGGCCGATGCAGAGCGTGGTGACCGGTGAGCGGATGTACTGCATCGTGTCGTAGATCGCGAGGCCCGCGGTGACCACCCCGCCGGGGGAGTTGATGTAGAGGTGGACCATCTTGGCGGGGTTCTCGGACTCGAGGAAGAGCAGCTGCGCCACGACGAGCGACGCCGTGTCGTCGGTGATGGGCCCGTGGATGCAGACGATGCGCTCCTTGAGCAGGCGCGAGAAGATGTCGTACGCGCGTTCCCCGCGCGACGTGTGCTCGATCACCATGGGCACCAGCCCGTACTGGCGGCGCAGGGAGCAAGCCGCCGCCGGGGAGGACGAGAAGAAGGCCCGCAGGGCGGCGGCGGATGCGAGGCGGCGCAACATGGCCGCCAGGGGATGCGAGGCGGATCCAGGATAAAATCTGAGAGGGGGCACAACAATACACATAGTATGCTGAATTGTTCTCATTCATAATTTTAGCATGAGTGAGGCGCGCTTTTAGTTAGAGTGTGTGAAGCGACTAAAGATTAAATCTTGCCTATATACCGGGCCGCTGCGGGTGAGTGACGGCCTGGGCCCTCACTCCCTCTACATTGGATCCGCCCCTGATGGCCGCGCGGGGTTTAGGAGGAGACTGGGTCCGGGCCTGGGTCCCGGCGCGGCGAGGCGAGACTGAGACGGGAAGTGGGAAGACGGGAGGAGGCGGTTAGAGTCAGACGAGTGGCGGCGGGGGGACGCATGCTGGGGTCGGGAGGTGGCGAGGTCGGGAGGGAGCCATTGGTGGGGGTGCCTTGTATCTAGGTGAGAGGTTGTGGTTGCGATCTGTGGGGGATGGGTGTGGCTGTCATCGGTTCGGAGTGGGCCGGGCTTTCCGCCATAGGATTTGGGCTCATTAGAGATATTTGGGCCCACTCGAGGAAGAGGGAAGGAACGTTTTTTTTTTTGCCATAAGTCATCTAGGCCTAGGAATGGTTTGAAGATTCCTCCTCTTGCTAGTTCCTTGTCAGCTCGTATATAATTCACGAGCTCAAGAATGTTCATACGCTATTGTTTGCTAAAAAGGTACCCAAATGGTCAATTTGGGTGCTTTAAGCGTTTTGTTTTGATAGCATAATAGCAAGCAATCATTCATATATCGCGTACGTACGTCGTGATCTGACGAAAATCAATGGGACAGGTGCCTTTTCGCCGATTGACATTTTGTGGAAGTTACACTTTTGCAATAGTCTAAACGATGTGTTTAGAAAACACATATTTTCAGTTTAGCGATCGCAATGCTTGTCCAATCAATTTATCAACAGAGCCCAGTAGCTAGCTAACAATATGATGTTCTATGTGCCTCTTGCCGGTTCCGCAACGTCAACCTCTAATTACTGAAGAGATGCTGCACTAGCTTTGCGTCAACATGTACAGTCAAGGCTCTGAACAAATGTGATAGCATGGTCCTTCTGCATGCAAATTAGTTGTTAATATAATCTATACTAGTTAAAAGAGAGAGTTAATAATGATGGTTAATCTACCTCTCCTAGCTTCCCTTTGCATCTCCCTAAAAACAATCAATCTATTAAAAAAATCCACCACCCTAAAAATTTCTCTAACAAAAGAGTTCTACTGGGTATACGGCAGAGCCAAGGGCACGAAGACACAACGTAGCTAAGCTCGTGGGTAGAGATGGCAATGGGTACCCGAAACCCGATGGGTTTTTACTCTATTAGGGCATGAGTCTGAGTCAATTTCCTAACCCATGGGTCTCTTAATGGGCAAAAAGCCCAACCCATCGGGTCTGCCGGGTTCGGGTACGTTCCTATAGTACCCAAACCCGTAAACCCATGGGTAATATAAACCCGATCCATAGGAGTTATAAACCCAAGCTCGCAGCCTCCCAGGCAAACCAGTCCAGCCCATTAGCCATTTAGCCCCAAGCCCCTAAACACAATGCGGCAATGCCCCATTACCCATACGGCTAACCCTAGCTAGCACTCGGTCACGGTCACTACTCACTCATCCCCAGTCCCCACCCCGATTCAACAGCAGCCATAGCGGCGGCGCATCTGGTGCTCCGCGCTCGGTCTCCTGCAGTCTACACGCTCGCCCTCCCGTCCCGCAGCTCCCGCTCCTACTCCCGCCACTCTTGCCGCACGCTCGTCCTCCCGCACGCCCGCTGCCGCCGCCTTCGATTCGCCCCCGCCTCACGCCGCAGCCAACGCGCATCGCAGCAGTAGGCCCGCTGCCCTCCGGCTCCAACGAAGATGGCCGGTGAACTTCTTCCTCCTCTCCATTAACCATTGTTGCAACTTCGACATCGACCCGACAGGCGACCCATGGGTACTCGTTAACCCGGTGGGCATGGGTGCAGGCAAAAATTTGCACCGCCACGGGCATGGGTTTTTTAGCGGGCACGTCCAACTTTCATGGGCACGGGTTTGGGATAGCAAAACCCAACGGGTTTGTGCCCGTTGCCATCTCTACTCATGGGCCGAACAGACTGATCCCGATAATATCGACTCAACATACTAGAATAATATGATTATATATATAGCAGAGTACGAACATACGACTAGTATATATAGATAATTCTAAGTTCACTCAAAAACTAGGAGTCAATTGTTGTTTTACAGGGGTATTTCGGTAATTTTTCAATTGAAAAAGGAAAGAGAGGGGGTGGGGCCCACTTGTCAGTGGGCCGGACGAGGAGATAAGGGGAGCAGACTACGTCTCCTCCCGTGCCCGTTTCCCGTGCGTGTTCGCATCCGTTTGACTTCTCGCGTGCGGCGGAACGACTTCAACCGCGTCGCCCTGGGCGGCCGAGTCAAGCGGCGACAATGGAGGCGTCACCGGCTCGGGTGCTTTGGCGCCAGCCGTGGCTGCAGCCCGCCGGCCTCCGCCTCGCTCACCTATATATTGTCTTTTCTCTTGTTGGTGACCAAATGCAGGAGTGAGTTCTCCCCTCTCTGATTTCAAATCTCTCTCAGTGGTTCTTCGATTTTGAGTCTTGAGAGCCGTTGGCCGGGTTTTCTCCTGTCGTCGTCGGCTGAGGAGCACAAATCATCGATCTAGGGTTTTCCCCTTGCGGTTTCCTTGAGCCTTTTCTTGGAATTGGCCGAGAGGAAAGGTGTGGGATTTTCCTCTAGAGGTTGATTTGGCTCGGATTTGTGCTGTGTTGTGGGAGATTTGTGACCTGTTCTTGGTGTTCACAAGCGTTCTTGGTCGGAGCACTCGTTGGTCTTGTGCGGCATCACCCTGACCTTCGTCTCTGACGTCGGCTACTCGAGGTTAGAGTGGGCATTGTATCTCCGTCTACCACACTCTTCTTCTGCAGCAGCACAGAGGGGTGCTAGGTTTTCTAGGACAGCGATGCAAGCGCTTTTTGCCTCTTCTGATTTCTTCATGGTGATTTTGAGTATCACCTCTGCTGTAAGTATACTAGTTGTTGTTTCTTTGCAATTTCATGATATACTTTACATATCAGTGAGTCTCATTAGCGAGAAATTTGCAGAGAAAGTTTTGTGGGCTGATTGCTCTGTGATGAAATGACATAATACTGAAATTATATCTGGATGTGATGGTAAATTAATCTTGAGCTTATAGTTAAATCTACTATTTTTCTTGTCACTGACCTTGCTGTCCATTTCTTGTTGATCATATGCTAAATCTGGTCATATATACTAAAATTCTGTTAAGATTAGCATTTCTATGCACTTGTGTACATGAGGTTATGCTAGTCTTAATATCTTATATGGCATTTATATTGGACATATGTTACTTTTGCAATAACTTACAAGATTCATATAACTATACGTTGATTAAGTCACTTCTATACTGTTTGTGTCATGCTTGTATATTTATCTATTATGCTGGAATTAAAAATAAATGTTTGCTAATTCCGCACAATTTACAACATCAGCTTGTTCACACGTGAAATCTGACATCTTCTGCCTCGAACGGATCCACCAATACCTCGCTCAACCATTCTCTTCAAAAACAATTGTGTGTTGCTTGATTAATCAGGTTGACATCTTCAATTGTTTTAATACCAGTTTAATGCTCATGCGCTGCTACAATAAAAGATTGTATTACCCAGCACGGAAGCTGTTGTTGCTGGGCTTAGCGTGCCTCCACTGTCAGACTTGACTTACACCATGCCCTCGACTCCGCACACCTAGGGAGGGAGGGGGAGGTTGTTTGGATAAGTATTATTTTTTAGTTAATTTGTTTGTTTTTTGTTAAGAGATTTTTAGGGGTGGAAGAGGGATTTGAGAAGAGGTGGAAAGGGTGTAGAATATATCACCGTTCACCAACTTATTCTTTTAAATAGTAAAGATTACTAAAGATATCCAGCAGTAGTTAACCATCCTTTTTATGTTACTTTTTCATGCATTACAACATGTTTTAAAATGCGTACATAAGATGTTTTGTAGCAACAAATGGACACTTAACATAGATAACTCGTATTAGCCATAAATTCGAAGGTCTATGAAATTATAAACTAAGCAAAGACTAAATAAAATGAAGGTGTCTTTGGAAAGGAACACATGAAAACAACTTGTTCATGCTAAATTTCCAATTGTCAAGGTGAAAGAGAAGGAAAAAAATGAAAAAACTTGCAATTCAATTGGTAAAAATAAATTGCAAACGAGAATAATCTTGCACTTCACGCAACAGATTAATACATAAAACATGTTAGTAATTTCGTGAAACAAAAAATTATGTGGCATCTTTGTTCAGGCAAGAATTGTCAATTGCAGATTGATTTCGAGTATCCAAACAGCAGAAAAAGCAACTTCAGCAAATAATGGGATGTTGCTTTTGGTTCTTCAATGTTCTCAGAATGAGATGATGTGCTTCAGTGACTCTATAGCAAGAATATTGAAGTTTCTTATCATACTGGTATATATGGAAAGGAAAAAGAAAGTTCAGTTTGAGATTTTATAGTAACTGGATGTGAATCCTGAAACAAGGTTCGCATAGTTTATCCAAAGGAATTACACCGTTTCTGCAAAAATTCATGTGTTCTGAAGATGCTTAGTCTACAATAATAATTTGAGAGATAAACGGCAGTAATAATTCTATTGCAAATATAAGCATAAGATGTCCCGGAGAGTGGAGACCATTTCTCCCTTTGCCTTTGTCTGCCCCACCTCTTGCAAATATACACAGTAGAATTATCAGCACATTTGAATCAGCAATCAGCACACATAGAAGGCAAGTTAGAATGCATGAATTGTTGATCACCACAGCTAAGGCTTTCAAACACATTCATCATACACAGAAAAATAGTGCTCTCACCTTTGTTCTGAAGGAGCACTGTTGTAAATGGAAGACTGGTTTGAGGAAAAGGGGAGCTTCTGCAAAGAGAAGATAAGAAACATATGAGTGCATGAGAAAAAAAAACATCATCCACATGAGAAAACGAACAAAGCTTACCTTTTTCAAGCTGCGCTCCAACAAAGACAGAGCAGTTAACATTGATGAGTTAAGAGGTCCATAGGGTTTCAACGATGCTATTGAATAATTTTTGCAGCCTTAAACCTCTGCAAAAATAACGGATGAAAAGGTCTAAAAAAAGCAAATAGATGAAACAATAAATCTTAAACGAGGAATCAAAACTACTATATGGAGAAGAAGAATAACAATGACTCTAAATAGAAGACCGAAACATACAAAATGAAGCAAATGTATAGCATTCTCACCTGACAAAGCAATGGTGAAAATGGCAAGCCCATTGTTCTCTCTCATACTTATATAGCATGCCATTTTTCGCGTGAAAAAATAAACATTAAGTTACAATTCGTTGTAAAACAAATATTTTTAGTTGAGCTATCTTAAACGACAACAGTAAAGAAGCTTATCTTTCTGTTTTGCAGCTGGGCCCATGTGCTAGTCCACGAATGACGGGATGAGCACCAAAGCATGTCAGCACGTTGTGTGCCTTGCTATGCCACTGAATATTTCGAGGACGCGTCGTGGTGGCAGGCACCTGCAGTCCTGCACTGTGCTTTGTGTGTGACATGCACTTAGGCATTTCATCAAACATGTGCAAGGCATCCAATGCCTAAAAGAATTAGGATGGATCAAATCAAGCTGAACCTTCCTATCCTGCATCCATCAGTCCACAATGCCGGTCAACAAAAAAAGCTACCAACAATTGAATAGAACACTTGTATGGCCCATAACACAAGAATTTGTTTTACCTTCTCAGAATATTTCTTCCCTCAGGCCAAATACTTGGCCGCGTCTTCCTTCTTGCTCCTCTTCCCTTTTGGCCTTCGCCCCCGTTGATGATGGACCATCATGGTTGATGGGTGTACGCGTAGATGGCGCGCTGAGGTCATGTGGGGCCGGTCGAGGACAGCGGTGTGAGGGGCACACAGGCTCAGGTGCGCTTGGACCGCGTGGTGGTGTGAATTGGGAGCAAGTGTGGTGATGGAGGGGTGTGAGGGTGAGCCCACGAGGGAAAGCGAGCGTGGACGCGCGCCCATGTGGCTGGCTATGAGTCGGGCGAGGGCGGCAAGCATGGGGGGCGGGGCGCATGGCGGCGTGTTGGGGAACCGGGAGTATGGGAGTTGCGATTGCGAGCCGGGCAAGGACGCCCAGCACCGGGGCGGGGGAGGTTGCACGGGCGCGGTGCTGCGATAGCTCAGAAGACACCAGGAGGGGAGGAGGTGTTGCCACGCGTCGGCGCGCTGGGGGAATGGGTCACATGGTTGGGGCAGATGGACCAACGTAGTTGATGGGCGTCCTCGTAGATGGCGCGCTCTGGTACAGTGAGCGCGCGGGCTCGGATGGGCTTGGGCACCATGGTGGTGCGAGTTGAGGGCAAGTGCGGTGACGGAGGGGTGTGAGAGCGAAGCCGACGAGGGAATGTGATATGGCTGCGGTTTGGGGGTTTTGGGGTGTTCTTTTTTGCTGTGGTTTATGAATTTTGGTTGAAATTTTTGAATTTTGGCTGTTTACGGTACAGGTTACGGAGAGATCGATACTCACTTGCGATTTTGGCTGGTACAGATGTTGAGCTTTTAACGTGTACTATGTTTAACTTGTAGACCATGTTTTGAGAAAATACTCCGTTTAAAAGTTAGTTACTGTAGCGGCTGCGAAAAGCCGGCCGGCTTATGGCCTGCCAAACAGGCTCTTTAGTTGAAAATTTTAAATTTTAGCTATTTGTCATAGATATTACAGATAGAAAGATACTCACTTACTATTTTAGTTGATACATATGTTGGGTTTTTAACGTGTACAGCAATTAACTCGTGGACCCCGTCTTGAGAAAATACTCCGTTTGAAAGTTAGGTACTATAATAAAAATTAAAAACTATTTTTAAAAGCTGTAAAGAACAGGGTCATAAGCTACAGAGCGTACACCAAAGTGCCTACATGTACGTACAAGAAAATTCTTGCAGCTGATGTTGCACTCGCGACCAACGGAGGTCGGCACGCAATGGTGTCTGACGAAGTGAGCATATGCACACTCCTACAAAGCAAAAGGCTCATTTGGCAAGAAGGCAATTCGATCGATCGGGCCTGTGCCCAGTGGTCATCGCAATGGCGCGCGTGCATAGTGGCTTTGGTATTTTAAGTTGACACGGCGAGCTGGTCCTAAGCAACGTCGATCTCGTGGCAAATGTGCTACATAAATACAGAACAGCAACATGATTGATCGGTCGTAGTATGAATAGGAACGGTGGGTGAATTGAAGTGGAATATTAGGTGAATTCTTTTGAACTGTAACTTATGATTTCAGTTTTTAAATTTTGATTGTTCATAAGAGACAGTATAAAAAGAAAAATAACCGCATGCAAGTTTGACCATTATAGCTAAACTCGTTACAATGTATACTACAATCAATCTGTAGAACCCGCCTTAAAAAATGTACGGTTTGAAAGCGAGTTACAGTAATAAAAAGTGAAAAAGCTAAAGTCGGAAGCTGTGCCAAACCCACCTATTGGGAGGGCAACTTGAGTCTGTGATAACTACTAGTTGAGTATCCGTGCGTTGCTACAGAACAAAAACATTCAACAGACATGAATATGTAGGAGAAACACATGTCTGACAATTCATGAAATATTAACAAAGGAAAATATTTGATGATAGACCGATTTTTAAGAAACGATAAAAAAAATGTTGTAGCCTCTCAATTTTTTTATTAAAAGAAGATAGAGTAAGTCATCACTTCATTATGTTCATCCCGACTCTTTTAACATGTATGCCTTGCTCTGAAAATGCCAGTTCACAGCATACTCCAAAGAAAACAAAATAAATATACATAGCAACAACAGCAGCAGCAAAAGAGTGAATGGACTGGAGGTGCTTAGCATATTATGATACAAATAAACATCATATTATTATCATACGTAGTAATATTTGCTTAATAGGAAGCTGTCATTGCCAATAGTGAGATTCTGAGTACTTGAGTGTTTGTTTATATGCATGCATGTGTGAGAGCAGTATATTGCCTCCCACATAAACCAATGGAGAGAGAGAGAGGCAGTCCTTGTAAAAGTACTCAGATTTGATAGAATCATCACAGCAGCCTCCAGTTCTTGTGTGTGTGCACATATGAACGTATGAATAGACGTACTGCTTCCTAGCAGACCGGTGGGAATCGTATCAAGAAACAAAAAAACATTGTTGTAGCCTAGGCTACGACCACAAACTACGACCGCAGTGTTCGACCACTGGCTACAACCATCATCTAGGCTACGATCACTGGCTACGACCACAGGCTATGATCACTGTTTTCGACTACTGGCACGACAACTATCTTCGACCAACGACCACAGTCTTCGACCACTGGCTACGACAACTGTCTTCAACTAACGACCACAGTCTTCGACCACTGGCTACGACAACTGTCTTCAACTAACGACCACAGTCTTCGACCATTGGCTACGACCACAGCACCTCAACTGCATCTCCGACCACATAGGTCTTCTAGCATCGAGGTCAATTGTAGCTATGACAATCGACCATCAACCACTGTAGCTACGACCATAGCGTACGACCACGGGCTACGACCACTGGCACAACCACAACGTACGACCATTGGCTACAACCACGGGTTACAACCACCGTATTCGACCACAGGCTACGACCACAACGTTCGACCACAGGTTACGACCACCGTCTTCGACCACAGGACATCTGTGACCACAGGCTATGACCACTGGCAACGACCATAGTCTTCGACCACTCGCTACGACCACAGTCTTCGACCACTCGCTACGACCATAGTCTTCGACCACTCACTACGGCCACAGCACCTCGACTGCATCTTCGACCACACAGGTCTTCTAGCACTGAGGTCAACTATAGTTACGACAATCGACCGTCGACACTGTAGCTATGACCACTGGTTTCTACCACAGGCTACGACCACAGTATTCGATCACTGGCTAAGACTACAGGCTACAATCATAGGCTACGATCACCGTCTGTGACCACTGGCTACGATCACAGGCTACCACCATGAGCTATGACCACTGGTTATGACCACCATCTATGACGACTGTCTTCGAACACTAACTACAACCACAGTCTTCAATTACTGGCTACGATAACCATCTTCGACCACTGGCTATGACCATGGGTTACTACTGTAGGCTACGATCATGGGCTACAACCACAGACTACGACTACTGGCTTTGACCATAGACTACAACCACGGGCTACGGCCACTGGCTACGATCACAGTGTTCGACTACTGGCTACGACTACGAGCTACGGCCACGGGCTATGACCACAGTGTTCAACCACTGGCTACAACCACATGCTACAACCACTAGCTACGACCACCGTCTTTGACCACAGGCTACGACCACGGTGTTCGACGACAGGCTACGACCACAGGCTATGACTACGGGCTATGACCATGGGTTACGACCACTAGCTACAACCACAGGCTACGACCATCCTAAATTGAATGGTCCAGCTATAGATTCACCTGTGGGCATCACATATCTATGCTTACGACCGTCCTAATTAATCTAATCATCATACAGGGTTTCAAATTGGTACCTAAACAAAGAAGCACAGGAATCAAGCCCACCTAGTGGTTGCTACACTGGTTGCAGGTGGCGTAGGGCACATAGGTGAGGGTGCTCTTAGAGTCCACGATCAGTGCGAACTCCTGCGATGGCGTCCTGATGTACAACCTCATCATGTAATACCTAACCAACACGACAACAAGTACAAACTTCCCCGCCTCAGATCCAATAAAGCAACAAAACAACGAGAGGGGGTGTTGAGCTGTATGGTGTACCGACCCGTTGGTGAGGAGATTATCATGGAGGCGCATGCGGGCGTTAGGGCGGGCGCCGTCGCTGATCCCACGCCGGGGCGAGGCAAGCCGGTTGGCATTGGAGTAGGAGAGCGTGAGTGGGAGCACCAGTGGCTGCCGCTGCGGCGGTAGCGAGGAGGAAGACGACAGTAGCGAGGGTCAGGAGTGAGCCGAGCCCATGACTCCCGCGGCGACTCACTATGGTCGCGCCGCGCGAGGAATGGAAGGGTGGAGCCATGGAGGCCGTCGTGCCGACGAGAGGGCTCCAGCGGTGACGCGGCACCATCGTGGAAACATCACTCGGCGGGGAATGGTTGCGTCAGAGAGAGAGAGGGTGATTGGGATTTTGGGGGAAAGAGGAGAGCGTCTAAGAGGGAGGGGAGTTGAGACGGGAGAGGTTCTCTGGTCGTGGGGAGCAGTTGAGGAGTTGCGTACGTGTGGAAAGGGAGATCATGAGATCCAACGGCTATGAAGGGTCGAGGAAGAACGGACGGCTATTAAGAGTTAAGGGAGAATGGACCTACTACTACCAACTCAAACTTTTAAGGAGTAGAGATATTGGACGGTACTCCATTCGTTCTTTTTTACTTGACTTTTTATGATTTTCACGATATAATTTTGACCCGTTACTTTTTATAAATTTACACTAAGATATACTAATAAAATTATAATATTATCAAAGTTTTTTAAAAGACAAATCTAATGATATAATTTTTATAAATCTAGATAGTTTTAAATTTATTAAAGATTAAAATTTAAAAAATTTGATGATATCATTAATATTATAAAAAGAACGAGTTGGTGGTCGTACGTCCATTCTCCTCTAACCGCTCTATTTCTTCAACTTCTCATATCAGAGCAACCCCTTTCCATAGCATGATTTTCTATAAATCTAATAAATTACATTGCAACACACGGACATATAACTAGTAGATTCTAAAAAGGAAGTAAAAAACGGACGGGTATACGACGCACTCATTGCCTGTCCAAAATAATAAAAAAAAATCTTCGTTCCCCCAAGAGGCCAAGTGAAGCTTAAACTCCCACAGGAAAAGGGGAAGTAGAGCCTAAACAAATGGAGTGCAGTGGCGCAGCAAAGGCCACCGCGGCTGTATAAAACCCCACACATGGTGCATTCGTTTCGTTGGCTCGCTACATTACCACGGCGAAGCCTTTATTCGGCAGCCTCCAAGTCGATCGATAACACGAAGAAGCTGCCCATCGAGACATACGTTAGCATGGGAGCCGAGGCTCTCCAGCCCGCCGTGGTCCTCGTGCCGTTCCCTGCGCAGGGCCACGTCACGCCCATGCTGCACCTGGCGCGTGCCCTCGCCGCGCACGGCCTCGCGCCAACCGTCGCCGTGCCGGACTTCATCCACCGCCGCATCGTGGGGCCGGACGCGGACGGTGGCGGTGGCGTGGCGCTCGCGTCCATCCCCAGCGGCATACCGGACGGCGGCCGCGGCGACCCCCCGGGGTTCGCCGCCATCGCGCACGCCATGGAGCACCACATGCCCGCGCACCTGGAGCGCATACTGGCGCGTGCGCGCGCCGCGACGGGCTGCCAGGTCTCGTGCCTCGTCGTCGACGTGCTGGCCTCGTGGGCCGTCCCCGTGGCCGCGCGGTGCGGCGTGCCGGCCGCCGGGTTCTGGCCGGCGATGCTCGCAAGCTACCGCATCGTGGCCGCCATCCCGGAGCTCCTCGACAAGGGGCTCATCTCAGAATCTGGTATGGCACGCTCTCGCGTTACAGTTTCCTTTGCTCCGAAGTCCGAACCGCACCGGACATGTAACGTGTCAGAGTTGACCCGGCGATGGGGAAAACAAAATTTTAAGCTCAGTTGTCTTGCGTATGCTTCCCATGACGGCCGTAGGGTTACATGCTGCCGCTCTCCTCACATGCCGCCTAAGCCTGCAACAGCTGCAAACAACTGTTTTTTTAGCTGAATAAATCATTCCATTAAACCGCTGCAAACAACTGTTTTTTAGCTGAATAAATCATTCCATTAAACCGCTGCAAACAACAAATCATTCCATTAAACCGCTGCAAACAACTGTTTTTTAGGCTGAATAAATCATTCCATTAAACCGCTGCAAACAACTGTTAGTACGATGTATGAGAATCTCTTGGATCGTACGGGGTGGCATGATCCTAAATCATAGGCTCCAAGTACTACGAATCTGCGTCCCTAAGAGGTTTCGCTCGTTTCAGCTTGAGCTTTTTGGCTTCTGACTTATTTTTCACTATTTATAAATTTCGTCTTTTTCTGAACTTTTGGTTTTTTAAGCTTTTTTGTAGGTTCTTTTTTCTGCATTCGTTTACGTTGTCCGTGATGAGCTAACATATTTTTTCTATTTTTAAATGTTTTTAAATTTAATTACGCCAAAAAACCACCTTCAGTTACAGTGTAATTTCAGTCATAAGCCATAACTTTTCAGCCCAACTGAGCACAACCAAGGTAGTTAATACAATCAAAATTAAAGTTGCCATTGTTTACGAAAGCCCTCTCTGCGTATCATCTAAGCTTAGCTTGTATGTTTCCACCGATAAAAAAAAGGAACAGCTAATTCAAAAGTACTCTTTCCCCTTGTATATCCACCCACTGTCATTATCCAACATCTCAAACTAAATAATTAAAGGAGTGCTTTTAATTAAGTATGTAGTTTATAAAGACTATTCACCTTGAGAAAAAGGGAAAACCTCTGTGATACACTAATGGAAAACATGAAAAAAAATACACAATCTATTCTTGCTCTACGCATGTACTATTATTACACACCGAACATGCCAGGGCTACGATGCCCTTGTGTGGTATATATGTTCATGAACATGCATTATGCCATCATAAAATCACATAATGGCTTCTTTATGCCTTGACACGCATGAGTGGCATGTTCAATAGGAACGTACAAGTTGCTCGTTACAATGTTTCATCTGTCAGTTACATGACCAACTCGCTGATGACTGATGAGTATATAGCTTGTTGGCAAACGAATGGCCACGCTAAGAAGACCCGAGCAGGTTTGCGGCTGTCATATGGTACGCTTTCGATTAGCAATGCCCAAACATGATTGGATTTGCCTTGTGTGTCACCTTCAATGGGACGTTGGAACAGCCGGGGACCCGCCCTTCGTTTTCTTCCTCCTTTTGGTCCCTCTCCAGCCGAGTGCTCTGGATGAAAAGGATGTGGATCTGATCCATCTGGATCGCCCCAGCTCCACATTCCTTTTCACTATTTTTGTAAGTGTACTTTTGGTGTGATTCTAGCTCAGTTTGCGCCCAGCAGGATCTCACAAAAGTTGACTTCTCTCCCTCGGCAATCGACACGTGATCGGTTCCTTCCTTCAAGCACCATGGCAAGATATGCAGTACGTTTGTTTGCACATCCAGAGGAGGTAATAGCGAATAAGGCCTTGCTTATTTGAGTATGATTTTCTGACTTTCAGTTTATTTTTTACTATTTCTAAATTTCGTTTTTTCTAACTTTTCAACTTATTTTGAGCTTTTTTGTCGGTTCTTTTTTTCCGTATTCGTTTGTATTATACGTGATGGGCTAACCCGTTTTTTCTTTTTTCTTTTTTTAAATTTAATTATGCTAAATAAGCCACCATCAGTTACAGTAAAAAAATCAGTCATAAACCACTAAAATTCAACCGTAGCAGGATAGGCTTACCGGCCGGTCTCTCCAATAAACCCTCGTCGCTGCAGTAAAATTTTATGCCACGTGGAAACACCGATTTCCAAACACCATCCCAATTAGAAGAGGAAAGTCTTTGTTCGTTCTCCCATCTGCCACCTCCAATCTTGGTGAGCGTGGTGAAGAGCGCGTTGGAGGCACAGTCGGCGGGCAGCGCGGTGCGCCACACCGGGTCGGGCTAGCTCGCGATCGTCGAGCACGGAGTGCGCCGTGAGGACCTGGCCCCGCTAGCATAGGCGGCAGGGAGTGCCGGCGTGGGCAGCAGCGCTCAGGGGTCCGACGCCGTAGGAAGACGACTCCCTAGCCCACGCCACCGCCGTGCCACCTGCTTGCCTCGCTGGGAGGGGATCACGATGGATCAAAGTTTAGACTGTTTTGATATTTGTGTTTCCACGTGGCACGCATCCAGTGACGGAATCAGACCTCATGCTACTTGGGCTGTAGCCCGAGGACTGGCAATCAAAGCCCTATGCAAAATTCATGAAAAATCACAAAAAACAGAGTTAGCCCAAGAGTCGGCCCAAGAGCAGCTAGCCCAACTCGAGACTTGGGCTTAGATTCGTTCCGCCCCTGCACACATCTACAACAGGGCCTGAGGGCTGGGAATAGGCCCCATCCCATAGATTTTTTCCCCCAAAACACAAGCCTATCGAACACGTTGGGTGAGAAGATGACTAAGCAACGGATGCTCTCGGAGAAGAAGGCGATCCATCGGTCTTTGATCCGTAGTCATGTGGATCGGACGGCACGCGGAAACGTCCGCTAGATCGGCATCTAACGACCATCGTTCTAGCACTTTTAAAAAATCTTTACGCCTCACTGGAGCATTTTTTTGGGTGTGGTGGCCATGAGCTTTTTGGAAAGAAACACCAAAGTGGACCTCGTGCAATGCAACTTCTTCTATACGAGTTGAATGATCATACTTTGCTACAGATAAAGAAAATTATATTATCTCAGTATATCGAGTTGATAATGTGCCTGTTTGGCTTATGCCGTCGGCTCCACCTCCGCGCTCAGCCGCGTTGTCGTGTCCTTAGTTTTACCATGCACCTAGTAAATCTTTGTTGTTATTTTGTAGATAAGTTTTAGCATGGTAAATATTGTTTTTGGGCAGATTGTCTTTTCTGTTTTTTTTAGAAATTTTGCAGTCAGGTGCAAATTGAGAGTTAGAAAGGACAGTGGTGGACAATCTTCCGATAATCGTATTAGTATAGCTAGCTAGTGCTGTGCAGTGCAGGACAAGCGCTTGGCATGTAGAAGAGTCCAAGATTACTTGGCCTCACCAGTCGATCGATCGATTGGTCCAGAAGTAAGCACGTACAGTGAGGTGACGGCGATTGGCCACTCGGTCGATCGGACCTAGCTGGCGTGCATGGTTAAACATCACCAATCACCACGTCGGATGGTGGGCTCAAACCCAAAAGTTGTACTAGCATTTTGTGGTTTTGTATGCGTCAGTGTCCACGTTCGAGAGTCTGGTCTAGTGCATGCCATGTCGTCACGTGTGCACTGCATGCGTGCATGTACTTTATTTATTACTAGATAGAACCTAGGAATTTTTGTACTGTACTGCACTTGCCGCTGTTTCCCTGACCCATCTCTTGATATGTCCTGACGTGAAGGTGCCCCTATATCGTCAAATCAATCCGACAATGAGGTCGGTCAGGATCAGATGATTCGAGGCCTACAGATCCTGCCGGCACAGGTGGAGCTGAGCACCAAAGAACTGCCATGGCTTGTAGGCGACTCGGTCACCCGGAAATCGAGGTTCGCCTTCTGGCTCCAGACCTTGCACCGTGCAAGGTGCTTCCGCTCGGTCCTCGTCAACTCCTTCCCCGGGGAAGCCGGCAGCGTCGCCGCCGAGGATGGGCACCCGGCGCGGCAGGCCCCGCGGATCCTCCCGGTAGGACCGTTGCTAGCCGGCGGCGGCAACGTCGAGCGCACGAAAGGCCGCGACGGCGCCGTGGCACCAAACCTGCAGCAGTCACCGTGCAAGAACCCCAGCATGTGGCAGGCAGACTCGACGTGCATCGGCTGGCTGGACAGGCAACGTGCGGCGTCGGTGGTGTACGTCTCCTTCGGCAGCTGGGTCGGGCCGATTGGGCCCGAGAAGATCCGCGAGCTCGCGCTGGGGCTGGAGGCCACCGGTCGGCCGTTCCTGTGGGCGCTCAAGAAGGACCCGTCGTGGCGCGCCGGCCTCCCCGACCGCTACGCCGAGAGGGTCGCCGGCCGCGGCAAGGTGGTCGACTGGGCGCCGCAGGAGGACGTGCTCGGGCACAAATCCGTCGGGTGCTACCTCACACACTGTGGCTGGAACTCCACCGTGGAGGCCATTCAACACGGGGTGCGGCTGCTGTGCTACCCTGTCTCTGGGGACCAGTTCATCAACTGCGCGTACATCACCATGCTGTGGGAGGTCGGGCTCAAGCTCGGCAGCATGAGCAAAAACGACGTGAAGGACTGCATCGAGAGGATCATGGAAGGCGAAGAGGGGAGGCATTTGCAGGAGAAGATGAGCGGGCTGAGGAAGAGAGTCGTGACGGCTGACGCGAGGTGCTTAGCGCAGTTGAACGTCAAGTCTTTCGTGAACGAAATTAAGAGGGACCACCCGCTGTTGATGCAGATATACAACATATTGTAGCGATCAATGGACATTATCTTTTTCCTTCACCGTTAATTTGGAGTGGTTAAAATGCATATCTACGAAAACGATCTGCGGTCAAATTTCGTACTAGCAAACTAGCGAAGAAATGGCTTTACAATGGGTTTTCCAATGCCACGTTTTGGAGCACCCAATGTCATAGTAAATATGAATTCGCAGCTTCCCCAAAACACGTCTCCTAGCCATGGCCTCTCGTTCTACGTCGACCAAACTTTCCCCACCAAAAAGCACTTCAGTTTACTCCAAATCAAGTGGCGTTGGAGATGAAGTATCAATATTTTGTGACCTCAATCGGATAAAACGGATGCCCTAGTCATCAACAGTGCCTTGTTGGCTCCTCTTTGTCGAGCAACGCCACCAGCTATCTCAAAACGGCGGTCGATTGGTGGTTCCCAAGCTACGCCGCCCGTCGTTGGAGGATGGTGTTGGCTAGGCGGCTCGTCATTTTGTCAAGATAAGTAACGCCTAGCCTAGGTATAGTTTAGGTAAGTTTAATTTAGTTTAGATAATATTTTTATAGTCCAACCTAAATAATTAAAATTATTCAGCCACTGAATTGAGGTGTAACTAAATCTTGACTCCGTCACTGCTTGGAAGTTGGTGATGGCGAGGCGGCTCAGGCAGAAGAGCAACGCCACCTGCTGAAGCCTAAGATTCAGATTCCGCCGCCCGTAACACATCACTCCGACGGCCCTGCTATCTCCACCGCGGGCCGAAGCCACGGAGAACGCCGCGCCGAGCGGGGCATGTGTCTGTACTGCCTGTTGGAAAGCAGATGTCCTCAATGGCAATATTGTATTTTTAATTTTGTTTGAGCTCATTTATGTACTAAGGGGTGCTCGTACCATTGTATTAACGCATATATATTGCAGAGGCAGTCGACTGTTCTCCGTAAAAAAAAAAAGGAAATTCGGTTCACGCCACCAGTAGGTTTGCAGTTTTGGATTTTTCATACTTTTTTCGCTTCTATGTCACTAGAATCATAAACTTCTTTGGTAAATTCAATTATGACAAGATCAATACCTGTTACCTAAATGAAAAAGACTGTTTTGCTCTTCAAAATATGTCGAAATTTCCATCTGAAGCCATCACAAATACGGAGAGAGATAATTTTGGGGAAAAAGAGAGGGGATAAGGGAGGGTAAGAAGAGTTACGTAATTTTGAAAAAAGTGAGCTGATAATAGCAAATTCCAAATTCCAGTCGCATGGAACCATTAGCTTAGAAAGCAGTGGCGAAATCTAAACCAAAAATATCACATTAGATATAGGGTGAGTTCTTTTGGGATGATGGTTTATAATTTATAGTTTAAATATTTAAATTCTGACTGTTCGTGAGAAATAATATGTATAGAAAGATAGTCGTATGTGATTTTAATCGATATAACTAAACTCAGTATGTTTTTTACTACAATCTTTCTATTAATCTCGTTTTAAAAAAATACACCATTTAAAAACTAATTATTATAAATAATATAACTATAAGTCAACTAAAAGCTAAAAAGAACTCAGCTATACTCGTTACAAAAAAAGATGACGGCTCTCTTGCGTAATTCGATTAGAGTACAGAATGTACTGTACGCACTACGAGGCAAAGGACATACACCATATAAAGTGCCACGTTTGGTCCTTCATTCGCATGCAAGAAAACAAAACACGACAAAAGGTGACGAGTCCTCGAACACGAACCAAACTCTCTGTTTGCTTCCTTCAATTCTATTTTAGGGTATACTAGCTGTGAAAGCGCCGTGTGGACTGAAGCAAAAGAGATCATAATTTATAAGGAGTTTCTTAAAAAAATCGAGGACGTATACGTAATTTCGGAAAAATCAAAGGTCTTTTTCACAAAAAATTGAGGACCTGTAAGGACCTATACGTAACTAAAAAGGACCTATATGTAATTTTAGAAAACCGCGGGGCACTATCCAACAAAGGATACACAATTTCGGTGAAGTGGAAGGTTCTTTCCGAAAAAACCTGACAGGGACCTTTTTGCGAGAACGAAGGACCTTTACGTAATTTTGAAAACACAGGGACTTTTTCGTAAAAAAGCTGACGTGGACACGGTGAGAGTCGGGGAATCCCCCCGGTTGTAATATAGGTATTATTCATACTGATTTTTAGTTTTTAGCTTTTAAATAGTAACAATTTGTTAAGAAACATACGGAGACAGAAACTTTTATATAATTTTGATCAATATAAATAAAATTAATATAATGTTTACTACAATCAACTAGTAAATCTATTTTTTAAAAATACTTTGTTTAAAAATTAAGTATTTTAAAAAATTATTTACTATAGAAAAACAGTGTATAGAAATTAATATGAACGGACCTTAACCTATCTGGGTATTGGGATGTGTATCATGTAAATTCAGTTGGAAGGTAGAATAAGCCGTGGAAAGGGCTTTTTTGGGTTGCTCGAATGGCCTGATGCTTGTTTAGTTGTTTGCAAAAAAAAAAAAAAAAAAAGCGGACGATAGACGTTGCTGGAATTACGGAGGCCTATTCTTTTGGTTTTTTCTATTTAGCTTTGATTTCTCGGAATTAAAATAAATAGTACAACTTGTCTCAACGGTTTTTTAAAGCTATTTTTTCAAACAACTTTTTTAATTTAAAACTATATACACTGTCTCTATCGTCTTAAAAATACAAATAAAAGTTATTAGTTATAGTAAAAAGAACGTCAGATATAGCCGAAGGATAAGGCCAGAGCTAGTTGCACGCTTTTTACTGTATATATATTTTGGGTGCGCAGTCAGTCAGCTCCCGATTCCTGAGTGAAGAGTGACGAGATCTGCGCCAACAAACTTTTTACGGGATTATTCCCACATGGAAATGCCCTCCATAGCGTATGGATCGTGATCCTTCTGGAGTGATAAAACGCCTATGGACTACGGGCATTCCCGCGTAAAGGCAGTCCCTATAAAAATCTCCTCCAGATTGCACGGTGTGAAAGTGATTTTGCCACTGTTTTTTAAAATATTTTTTTCTTGACCTAACGTATGAGGTCCCGCTCCATACGGCTTGTTTTCGGCATCTAATATTTTTGGCTTTCGATTTATTTAAATCAGAAATTATTAAAAATATATGGGTTTCTAATTTTGTTTTTTGTTTTTATTTTTTTTCTTTAATTGAATGATTTAGAAAAATCTAATAATTATTACAGTATAACTTCAACCAAAAGTTAATGTCAAAGTCGAAAACCATAAGGGTAAGCCCTTTAGAGCGGCGCAAAGTCTAGGCAGTATGCGATCTTTTGAGTGAACATTGGACATTGGTCGACACGTCCAAATGATAAGAAAAGAAATGTCGGAGTGGGCTATTTCTGAAGGCCGAAAAGTAGAAAGGAGAGAATCTGATCGAGGAGCACCAAAGTACCAAAAGCAGGCAGAGTTGGCTGGTAGTGCGGAGCAGGTGATGGGCGAAGATGATACGCCCCTGGACTGACACGACGGTCGAATCTTGTGCATTTTGCGGCCGCGATGCAAGTCGCCCAGCAGGATCCCGGCCGTATATTCTGCCTCCACGATTGGATGGCGTTTTGTTCATGAACAGTCAGAAATCGGAATTGAGACGGGTCCCGACCATACGTTCTGCCCTCCCATCTCAATGACATGCCTTCGTGGATGCTCGGATCAGGGGTAGATATCGGGTCAAGTTATCATTTTATCGAGTTTTGTTTCAAAATTAATATATTTTGATTTAATATTATTTTACGTATAATTAAGAAATACTTTTTGAAAGGAGCTAATGAGTATAATTAAAGTAATTTTGAACCGAACCAACGAGCCCTACTAACGACCTTTTTTGCCACCCCTACCCGGGATCATGGTGGCATTGAAATATTCTCGAAACTACATGGAGGTGAAGTTGGGGTGTTGGAAATTAGACGGTTTTAACAAATTAATTTCATCAGAATTTAGCGTATTTTCAGCAGTACATAAATAATAAAATTGACATATAAATATATAAATTTTCTGTGTCATTTAAGCAGGACAATATACTCAAAAATAAAATAGGAGTGCAATAAAAACCAGCATATTGCCCATGTTTTGATTTGTTTGCTTGTGTGCTCTCCGAGGCATGTTGCTCAAGACTTTGATCTTGGCTCTCACGATACTTGTGCCAATTTTATTTATAATTGAATATGACAATTATATAAGATAAATTAGGTCTTGAGCCAAACTAAAACTTTGCTTGAAAACAATTCATTCAAATTGGTAAGCAATTTTCTACTGATGTCTGCACATGTATAATAATCAGACTGAAAAAACCAGTGAACAAATCAACACAGTGCGCAGTGTAGTAACTAGATGAATCACAGTTGTGCCTATTGACAACAAGTAGCAGCATTAACACAGTGAAAGAAATGCAAAGACCACTAACAAACTGAATAGATCATGTATACAGAGCATTCATGATTGTGTATCTAGAGATAAAAACAGTAAGTACTCATTTAGCTCAAGACTAGGTTATACCCAATTGTCATATTCAACTCAAGATAGACACCAAATCATCATTGAGCAAGAAATCGAGCCCATAACAGATTGATTCAAGTCTCCTAGTACTAGTCAGTGAAATAAGACAACTAGGACAGCACACTTGAATGAATATTTCCCACAATCGAAAAATACTCATGATGCGGATGGCACTCAAAGCCACTAAGAAGTGGACCAGGCAAGACACGCACACGATGCTATCCCAGAAAACCAATCGTCCCACGATGCCGCGTAGAACGGACGAGATCATCAGAGATACAATGCCCAAATTTGCAGATGGGACACACAAAACTGCAAAACTAAGGTATAGGGGATGCCGCATAAGACCGCCGGAGTACAGTAGCCGAGTGCACTCAAGAACAACAAGAAGGAACCAAAACCTTCTTCCTTCTTTAGATCAGTTCATCAACACCGGATTTCCCATCGAGACACCCACAGATGACAGCATAATGGGAGCCAGCGAGGTGTACACTAAGAGGAGATGACGCAAGAGCTCCAAATCTCTCCAACCCGAAGCCAAAACTTACCATGAAGAGGAGATTCAAAGAAGAACAATTAGTGGATCTGGAGAGAGTTACACATAGGAAGGCCTCGATTTAATAATTGTTTTAAAGATATATTAAATTAAAAGAAAATTGTGAGACCATGTGTACTCCATGTTGTGTGATGAGTATTCGACTTTGTTTGTACTTTATTGTCGAAGTTTAAGTTTGACTTTGTGTTTTTTACTCTCTGATTTTTGTTGTTAGGTAGGCAGCGGTCTGACCGACCCTGCAAAGGCAGTCTAACTACTGTGTTGGAGCAGTTTGACCGGTGTTCGGTGTAACCGGTCATGAGAGCAGCTCGACCGAAAACACAGTGTGACCAATTTCTAGTTGGTGGTAGCTTTATTTCAGAGGTGCTTGTTGCATTACATGAAACTTTTGAGAGCAGTGTGACCGGTCATATAACAGTAGTCCGACCGGAGGTCATCAGGTGGTCTGATCGGCATGGTTGCCGTAGTTAGACCAGTCCCATGTTATAGGGATGTTTTAAGTCAGTTCATGGTGGTCTGACCGATCGTTTGTTAGCAATCAAACCGGCCTCGGGAAAATTGAGTGAGTTGAGTTGATTTTAGTCGTGTTAGTCATGGTGGGAGTCCATTAAATGTTAGTCATGATGGTGTCAATGCATTATAGGAATCTCGACGTGGGTGTCAGGTGGTTTATGTTTGCATCGATTGTGTTGATGAGAGTCAAATGCATGCATTTATGTTCAGGACGATTGTTTGTTTTTTGATGTACAGGACGCTTGGTGATTGTTGCGGTCAAAGATAAGATCAAGGCTAGGGTAGATGCTCCAAGGTCATAGATTGTCGTGTAAGTCCGGTCAGAGTATCATCTCAAGTGAGGAAGCACAAGAGAAAAACAAAGATTTGGATGAGGTAAGTGTATGCATGTGGTGTGCCTTGAAATTAGGCATTTCAAATGGTGATGGTCCTCGGAGCAAGTGTATGATCTTGGCAATAAGACATTGGGTATCACGGACTTCGTTGTGGTGGTTGCTTTGAGGAGACGTATCATGAAGACTGGTGGATAGCAATTGAGAAAATTATCCGATACCGGGTGGATATATGGTTTGCAAAACCGCGGCGGTGGCCTAAATGGTTTAGGTCATATCTTAGAGGATGGAACATCTTAGACCCTGTTCGTATTGGCTTCTAAAAGATACTTTTTTTTATAGTAAATAGTTTTTCTACAGTACCTAACTTTTAAATGGATTATCTTTTGAATGCATGGTATACTAAACGATTATAGTAGACGCTATAGTGACTTCATGTATATCAGCCAAAACTGCACGTGAGTGTATCTCTCTTTACAAGTTGTTACTATTTATCAGTAAAAACAAAAAACCATCAGCACAACCAATATGAACAATACGAACGCCCTCTTATTGGGCTATTGAAGCCATGTGGGAGTTGCAATTTGAAAAGCGTGCAAGTATGTGTGAGTGTAAAACTCGTTTGTGTGTGGGTTATCCGGTTTTTTTATTTTTAGGTGGCTGTATCTAGGGATGAAAACGGTCGGAAAACTCCTCAACCATTTTCTACTTCTACATTTGAATACGAAAACAAAAGCAAAAGCGGTAAAGCCGGACACGAAAACGAACGCGAACTTACGGAATATCGAGAATTTCGAAAACGAACCAATTCGAGCGGAATTATGTCGAACACGGTCGGTATACGAAAATTCAATACGGAATACCGACCTATAGGACCAAGTGCATAACAATTAACAAGTGACCAAGTACATAACAATTACCAAGTGCATGATCAAGTTCAAGTGCATATAATTGATCATGCAAAAATAGCACACCCACAAGTGCACGGGTTGCCACTAATGTAAAAGTAAATTACTTTTATGCAAACTTTAGTTCATTGGTCAATTACTAGCAATTTAGCATAAACCTTCTCTTATCACCAAATAAACAAAAAAAATATACATGCAATATACACAGCGACACTGATACCTATGCACACAATGCGAACAAACAATCAATACCAGCATTGTTTTTAGAGGAAGAGCAATGGGAAATAAAAAAAATTGCTAACTATCCTAATATGAAAGAACTAAAACAATAATTCAGCTAAGCATCAAAAGAAGATGCAATAAGCAGCATAACTAGTATCTTCATAGTTCATAACATTTCACAAATCCAACTGACTTAATGATAACATTTCCTCAATACAGTTCAATCCATCCATAATTTCAGAAAACAATTAAAAGAAGAATTAAGTCTCGTACAGCAATGCCTCTAAGCAATACAGAGAGCAACTTCACTCATACACCATTGCACAGACTTGCACTGTTGCACAGCGTTTTCCTCGCATATATTGCTATCTACTCCAAGCCAGGCTTACAAATTTCATCCGAAATTTCACAAAAATTGCTGAAATTTCGTCCCTTTCGGTAGCCAGCGAAACAGGTTTTATTCGGCTAAAGTTTAGCCGAATTTGGCCCTGTTTGAAATTTGTTTAAATTTTATTCAAATTTTGGTTAAATTCCATCAAAAAATTTGATTTTTTTTCGTCTGAATTTTCGAACGGAATGTTCCTTTCGCCGGCAGCCGAAAATTTTTTGCATCCAAAAGATTTAACACTGCTCCAAGCTCCAACAATTTCTGTCAGAAAGAAGAACAATCACATCCAAACATACAGAAAGAACATTCTTTTTCTTGACAAGAATGACTTCGTTGTACATATCAACATTATCTTAAAAAAAACTTTACATGGTCCTTCATTACCATTTATTCCTCCAACAATCCAAGATTTGCACAACAGAAACAACTCAAGAAAAAGAACAGCAAGAACCTGCGAGGCAAGAAGAGGGACTAACTACCGGGACCGGGTGAGGCGCGGCACTGGTCGAAGCGGCGGAGCACCTCGGAGTCGTGCATGGAGAGTACGAAGCGCGAGAGCGCTTCGAGGAAGAGCGCCGCCTGGTACCCCCGGCGGCGGCGACGAGTTCGGAAAGGATGCCTCGACGGAGCCGGTTGGCCTCAAGGGCCACGCCCTTGACATCCTCCAAGAAGGCCTCCACGTCGGCCGCGCCGGCAACCTCGGCGGAGATGAAGGCCTCCTGGGCGCGGCGGAGGCGGTCGGAGACGGCGGCGCGGATTCGGCGGTCGACACAGTCGGCGGCGGCGAGGAGCCTCGGCGAGGGCGATAGCGATCGGAGGAGGGTGGTGAGGAGGGAGGGGTGGAGGTCGCTGAGCCAGAGGAAGGGGAGCTCGAGGGGCGAATAAAATGTGGGAGGGTGGTGAGGAGTGACGTTGGGATGTAAGTGGGCCAAATTCGGTTTAAACCGTATTTACAATACGGTATATTCCGAATAAAATGTGGAAAAGTAGAAAACGGTCGGAAAACACCTAAACCGTTTTCGCTCCGTTTTCGAATTTAGTATTCCGTATTTCGAACCGAATTTGAATTTGTCCGAAAATACGAATTCGATCGGGTCAAATGTAGAAAACGATGCGGTTCGGTACGGGATATTTCCGTTCCGTTTTCATCCCTAGTTGTATCCACTAAGTGTGGGCTGGTTGTTAGGGTTTGGTAGGAGGTAAGGAGTCTCCACTATATAAGCCCTTGTGTGTGTTGAGAGATGAGAGCTCTCTTGTGTGGTTGGAGAGAGGTTAGTATTTCCATGTGTTAGAAATTTTGTGTGTGTGCTCTATATTTTGAGCCCTATCCTCCATGAGGGAGTAACTGTAAAACATTCGTCCCAAAATAAAATGAACATCTAAATTTCGTCTAAGTGAGTTGTGCCATAGAGTTTTTCTTGTGCTTTTGATTTGCATGGATTTATTATTTGGATTTCATCTCCTCCTAATATCTCTTGGTGCCAAGGACGTGTAAGATATGGAGATATCTCCTAGAGATCAGATCCTATCTATGTAGGCATTTTCTATAGAATTTGTACTATGATCTAGCTTGCTATGTCATGTGATAATCCATCTAAGCTCATGTAGATCATTAATGACCCACAAGCAAGAGTAGATCGTGGTTTCTCTCTTTTGCTCGTTTTGATGTAATCTTCCTTGATTGGATAAAGGTCTAGATTTTGTCATTGATCTTCATGATCTATGATTGGAATAGGTTTGTGACATCTTAGAGAGGATTTGTACCAAGTTTCATAATGTTTGGATCAGTGGTTTAAGAGTTAGGCATTTTCTTAGTCGTGTGCCATATTGTTTTTTGCTTTTGAACGGCGAACAATCAGACTGCCCAAGGCCCTGTCAAATTGGTGGCACTTGCGGTTAGACCAGCTGAGCGGTCCAACTGCCCTCTGTCCATGATTGGATATAGGTCGGCACTTTGTCATTAATCTTCACAATTCATGATTGGAATAAGTTTCTGACATGCTAGGGAGGATTTGTACCAAGTTTCATCCTATTTGGATTATTAGTTTAAGAGTTAGCTATTTCATTGATCATGTCCCATACTGATTTTGCCTCTATTTGGTTAGCGATCAGACCTCCCAAGGCCCCGTCAATTCGGTGGCACTTGCGGTTAGACCGGTGACATTGTTTGTCTCGCATGCCTTTTTGTTTTTTTGGTTTTTGGCTTGAGTGTAGCTTGTAAGTTTGTGTTTTTTACTGCATTGTATTACTAATACCAGGGAAAGATTTTAAGAAGTCAATCATCCTTCTGACTCACCATAATTGATCCTATAAAAAATAAAAAATCTAACCCTTAATTTGGTAGGCTCTAGTTTTAAAAGCTTAGATTCAATAGTTGGTTTAGAGATATATATTAATTTTGAAAAAAGAGAATTTTCAAAATAAAATTTGCTAATTAAATATTAAATATCCCAAATTTAAATTTAGATTGCAAAATATAAATTTTGATATTTGTAATTGCATAAAGTTATGCTATATTACACCAAATCGTGCACTTGCGTGGGCTAATCTACTAGTTATTTTGTAATTTTAAATTAAAGATGTTTTATAATGATTGCTTCTTTTGTAAATCCACAGATGTTGATAACCAGAAGAAGCGTTACAGCCAAAGATGGTCAAAACTTCTTGATCTGAAGAAAACTCTGGATAAAGCGCCTAACTGAATTACGGCACATCTCTGAAGTTCCAGTGGAGCCTCTTATAATGCTTCATACGATGGATACTACTGCTAAACGATGCAGGAATGCAAGCAGCAACCACTTACTCAACCAGGAAAATGGGTCATTGGCATGTTAAGATACTAGCTCCCTTGCAAGTTGCAATCCACTGGCTCTTCGATCTGAGTGCTATATGTATGCGAGCTAAAAATCTCGTGTATACGTATAGAAAATAAAGATCAATGGTCCAATGGGTATGATTATCCAGTGACTGGCCGTGTCTATAACCCAGATGCATTTAACATACTCCTAGACAATAAATCCGTGAAACTAGTGTTTCTTCAAGATCAACCCCTGTTGACAAAAACTAATCATGCATGCTTTCCACTACCAGTACTGGTTCATCATGATCACTCCCTCACTCACTAATTTATTCTGATGATCACGTGGTTAATCTAATCCACAAGCATGCTGAAAATCACATACAAAGGCCAAAG
This sequence comes from Dendrocalamus sinicus, assembly GCA_036346575.1. Classification (NCBI taxonomy): domain Eukaryota; kingdom Viridiplantae; phylum Streptophyta; class Magnoliopsida; order Poales; family Poaceae; genus Dendrocalamus; species Dendrocalamus sinicus. The sequence continues at coordinate 12,144,524 of CM070650.1, forward strand.
CAGTTCAGACGGAACTGCAGAGTGATACATGAAGAACAGAGTTCTTGTTTGTTCTTTCCCGGGATCCCTACGACAAATTTTCGATGAAGCGATCCACTTTGTAGTTGACACCCCTTGACAGAAACTTCATGCAGATCGGCGGTTTCACATTGGAAAGAGACAGCACCGCCTGAGGCAAGGTCCATATCCCATCGCCACAGATCAAACCGGAAGCAACCGCGTAGCCATAGGCGTCGGCCTGCGCCTTGTCCACCCTCTCCCACGCGAACAGTATCACGCTTCCCAGGAACATGTCGATGGCGAAAAACGAGCCTATGTAGAACGGTATCGCCATCGCCATGGGCAGCGGTATGAACCTGGCCACCTTCCTCGGCGCCAGGTCTCTCGCCACGTTGACGACGATCGCGCCGACGAAGAAGGCGCAGCAGAGCGCGAGGCAGTACCTCGGAAGCTTGGAGAAGCCGTCGACGCCGAGGATGGCCATGTTGCGGTAGATGAGGGCGTAGGGCGCCGGGTACGCGGTGTCCTGGGTACCGACGTTGTGGAACGCGTGGTAGAAGAGCCAGAAGACGCAGGGGCCGACGACGCAGCCCATGGCGGTGCCGATCGCCTGGCTGACGAACATGGATCGCGGCGAGGCCAGCGTCATGTACCCGGTCTTGAAGTCTTGCATCAGGTCGGCAGCGGTGGACACGATGTTCATCATGATGCCGCACGTGGCGAGGCCGACGAGCACGCCACCGTGGGACTTTCCCGCCCACGCGCCGAAGGTGAAGATGGCGAGCTTGCCGTAGGTGGACGCGAGGGACCAGTCGGTGAGGCCCACCCCGTAGGCGTTGCAGAAGGCTAGCACGGGCGCCATGGCGTAGGCCACCAAGATGTGGTACCATTTCAGCTGCGGGAAGATGAGCTTCGGCACGGTGGTGATGGAGATGGCGGCGATGGCGACGTAGCCGCCGATCGCGGCCGACTTTGGGATCTGCTCCTTGAGGAAGAACTCGGTCCTGCGAGCGTCATCGAATGAGAGCGGCGTCGAGTCTCCGGTGGAGGAGATAGTCCCACCGTCTCTGGTTACCGGAATTGTGCCGAAGAATTCCTTCTTCTTGGCTGACGACGTGAACGCCGAAACCGTGCGGAACAGCACCTTGGCGAAGTTGTAGAGGCCGTCTCCAAGAATAATGGCAATGGCGATGAACACCTATAGTAGTCCAGAGATCTTGGCTTAGTTTACTCCTCTGGTTCAGCTTTAATTAACATCTTCCAGATAGGTTCAACATAATGAATTGCCAAGGCATGCAAGAAGTCACAGGTACCCTGTAGCCTTGCATTCCTTCAAGCGAGTTGTCTTTAAGTTCAGCACCAAACCAACGACCTCTTTTCTCGGCTATCAGAGGCCACATTACTCCCCACGAGAGGATGCCTCCTAGCAGAACAGACACGTTCACAATGTGCGGGCAGATCATTCCCGCTCCGATATAGATAGTAGAGAAATCGAAATAAAACCTACCAAAAGGGGAAAAAAGATCAGGGATTAGTTTCAGAATACCACTGAACTAGGGATATAAACATGGAGGTGTCTCGTTAAAAGTTGGAGATACTTGTTTTTGTAAGCTGTCAGGCCGAGCGCGGGGAACTGCGAGAATCCGCAGTCTTTGTCAGCGGTGTAGAACCATTGGAAGAAGCCCCAGAGGAAGCTAACCACGGAGCACTTCATCAGTGTTCTCACTTGGCTCCTGCAATAGATTGTGATCACCGATCGATGCTGATAATGGCATTTATTGAAACCACTACTCCCTCTAGTCACAAAATTCGATCATTTTCAATATTGATACGATCATTAAAATACAACTTAACCACTGATTTTTTTTATAAGATGCTAATAAATTGTAATATCATAAAAGTACTTTTTAAGATAAATCTACATACACTATTTTTATGCGTCTATTCTAAATACTCATAAATATACTAATATAGTAAAAATTTAGAATATTTGATTGTACCATATCCTAAAATGACTTCCTTCTTTGACTGAAGGGAGTTTATAGGAGTGAGCAATGCACAGATTCACAACTAAGGGTTTTGTTAAACGTCATTCTGATGTTTTCTTCTTAACTATCATCCAGATTTAGGACCATTAGATTAGAGATCCAATGGCCATGAATTCTCTCCCCTCCTATTGAATTATACCCTCTCCCCCTTGAAAAAATCTCTCCCCTTTAAAAACAAGGGGCCCTTTGATCTCTAATCCAAAGGTCATAAATTTAGATGATAATTAGAAAAAAAAAATATCCGAGTGATGTCTATACACTCCTAAAGCATATGTTGCCGACAACCTACTTGGCGCGTTCAGAGCCATCCGGGGTGTGGAAACTGTTGATCAGGTGAGCAGTCGCCGTTCCGCTTGGATACGTCAGCTTGTAGTCGACGATCATCACCTTAACCAAAAGCAAGGTTTCTTTCAGTCAGTGACGTGGGGAAGATGATAGTACGAACAAAGAAGCCTTTCAAGGATACGGGGCATTCCAGGCACCTTTCTCAGGGGAACAAGAGCGAAGAGACCGACGAAGCTGACGAGGAAGAGAAAGCCGATCATCCACCCCAGCTTGGGGTTCTTCACATCATTCGGGTCGTTTGCTTCTGCTGCCTGGCCGGCGATCGTCTCGCTCATCCCGAACAAGTAACTCCCAAAGCCACCTGGTTCCCAGCAATGGACAAGTCAATGGCTCAGAGCTATCGATCTGCTTTGAGGAGTGGAGTGGAGCAGGACAGCGTGTGTGTGTACCGCTGAACGCAATGCCGTAGGCGGCGACAACGCAGGTCTGGATGACGGTGTTCTCCTGGCGGGTGAAGGGCCGCTTGGCGTTCTTGACGGGCGCCGTCCAGACGCGGAGGAAGAAGAAGCCGAGCAGGCCGGCGGAGACGTTGAGAGAGGGGATGATGCCGGTGGTGAGGCTGAGCTTCATGACGATGACGCTGAACAGGACAGCCAGGAAGAAGCTGACGACGAGCGCCCTGAACGTCACCTGCTCCCGCCACGGCGGCACGGGCTCCGACTCGAACACCCGCTCGATCGAGTCTGTGATCTCACAGTCCGCGTTCCCCTGATCGTCAGCCTCCATGTCCAGCTTCTTGGGTTTGCTCCTTTGCCTTACCTCGCTCAGGTCCACGTTCTCGTCGACTTTGCCGCCGGCATTGGCGGCGTCCCTTCGCACCGGCTCGTCGGCGGATGCCATGACCGTGTTCGACTATTACTTTCTACAATCGAAACCGAGGAAGTCTTCAGTAAATTCAGTTCGTACTTGGTACATAGCCTTCCTGCAACACACTAGCTACAGCAGTCGGCAACCAACACGACTATACGAGCGACGAATTTACGCAGTGTTCGTGCAAATAAATCTGGAGCCTGGTCGTAACCATCAACGCACATTCTTGTCTTTTCATGGCGGCTGATGCCACCAACGTTAGTACGTGCTGATGGCAACAATGGAATACGACAGATGAAGCTTTGATAATTGTTAACCGGCCACATGCATCCAGGAATTGTCTTAGCTATGGCGAGCTATCTTCAGACGCGCACCATGGATGAAGACAAGAGTTGGAGACCTTGATCTTGCGAAAGCAACAAGAGCCTCTGAGAAACCAAGACACCAGGGCGAGGATTACAGTGAGCGCGGTAACTTCGACCTCTGCTTCTTAAGCTTTTCAGCGTAATTTTTCAATCCATGAGCAGTTTATTTATATAATCCTAAAATTGTTTTTTTAGAAATGCAAAAACCATTTTCTAGATGAAAACAGAAGGCAGCTAGCAAATTGCACAAGCATGATTAGCCAGGTACGCCTACCGTTCAGCCCAATCAATCGACCAGTGCTATAGTGCAGCCCAAAACAAAAACCACCAGGCTGGTACAAGACCTTAACGTACAGAGCCCAAGTCGCTTGCTTCTGTTCGGCCCAATCAAAGCGGCCCATATATGCAGCTACCACCAAAGCGAGGCGGCCGCCGGTGCCTGACGACTGACGACCGACCAACCGTTCCCCGCTCCCCTCGTCCTCTCACTACTCCGGTTCTCGCATCCAAGCTGGCCGCACGCACGCAGATTTGGTGCCTGCAATGGCGGCTTCGAAGGATGGGCGGAAGCAGTGGCAGTGGCGGTGGGAGAAAGGGCAGATGAATGGGTGCGTAGCACCCTACATAACTATATAGGATACCACTATGAAACATCATCACCAAAGTGAAGAATAAATAAGAACAATAAAAGAAATTACAAAGAGTGTAAAACTTTATTAACACTTTAATAGAGAACCAACGAAGCTGGAATAAATATTTAAAACATGGGACCGGTCCACTTCTAATCAAATAATGAACGAATGAAACAATAAAACAGTGGCAAACCACAGTACTGAAAACTCGAGTGCTCCCATCCATGCATGATGCTATCACTCCACTAGCCTTTTATCTGAGACTGAAAAGAGCAAGCGTGAGATTTGAAAATCTCAGCAAGTACCCAACAACGATCGCAACACAAGAGTAAAGACAAGTAATGCAACCACGTGAAATAAAGGACAAGCATGACAAGTAAACAACGGGTACAAGATGAAAGCAACGAACAATTGATATCGGAGATACTGTCATAAATGAGAGATGGATATCATGGAGACTGTGTATTAAAGATAGTTGTAATGTGACAAGTTATAGCAAGAGTGCCGGTGACCTCATCCCACATACTCAGTTATACGAGAATAGCCAGGCACAACCTTGTCCTCGACTGTATAACCGTGCAAAACGACGTTCGGCTGCATGAAACGACGTCGACCGTGCGAACTGTCGTTCGGCCACAAAAAACAACGTTTAGTCATGCCTTTGCCGCTGGCCGCCGGCGCTACACTGGCCGTGCAAGGGCGCCTCCACACTGGACTTTGGCAGTTAACCCAACTAATCATTAATCAATTATATCAAATATTCAATACATAAACTATATCATGCATGTATATGTACTAACATACATGTGCTAGAGGCTCCAAATTTTCGTAGACCCTAGATGGTCGCCCCTGCTGCCCAGGCCTAGGGCCGGCCCTGCCTGCAGCCGCTGGCCAAATCATGTGCACATTCATGAGCTCGGTGCTGCCCAAGCCACACATGTGCTCACGCACCGCCCAGGGACAACAGACGCAGCGGCATGAGGCCACGGCGCTGACAGCCCACCTCGCCTGGGTGTGTGGCGACGCACGGCTACAGCGGCGCCAGGACGTGCAGGCGGGAATATGGCAGCGCAAGGACGCACCTGACGTGCGGCGGCGGCGCCTGAAGACCCAAGATGGGTTTTTTTGGTGATAGAGAGAAAGATAGCCATAATACCTTTCGGAAGGGTTTAGTGGTAACCGTGATTGGATGACAGGATTAGTGGATAAGAATAGACAAGGGATAGATCCTATTTTTCTGAAAGTTTTATTGGTATTTCTTTGAATTTTCAGAATTGAAGGTGTTACAGAGGATGTGTAACTAAACCGGTCATTAAGGTTAATTGGAGGGCTAATTACCTGCCGCCCAGTTACCGGACCGTAGGCGACCTATCGCACGGTGACCGGGCAGCAGGCGGCCTATCACCCGGTGTAGTGGACGCGGTTCGTTTGCTATATATAACAACTCCTACAAATATCAAAATTGTATAGATATTTAAGCAACATTCACAGCGGATAAAATTATCAAAAAATTACAAAGTCAAGTATGTTATATCAAGAGGATGTATATAAAATTTTGTAATTTTTTGAGACCATTTGCTATATTGAAAAATTCAAATAAATAATATAAAAAAAATTAGAGCAGGTGATTACCTTCTGGCCATAGGATGGCAGTCTAGTGACAGGCTGCCTGCCATCTGCTGGCAGGATGGCAGGCTGAGCTGCAGGCCCACACGTCAGTTTTGCGGCGTTGCCGCCCGACCACCAGACGACAAAAATGTTATTTTTGCCAATACAGTTTGTATACTGCTATTTTTATAAATACAGATACAAACAGTGCTATATATACCAAAAACTCTTCTTTTTTACAATTTAAAGGATACATACATATACAACTACAGCGACCAACTCAGTGACGCTTCTTTACCCCAAGTACAACACAGTTTTGGCGTTCTTACCAACATACAACTAATCAGAAATTAACAAGATTTGGAACTTCCCTCAACAAAAAGAAAGATTTGGAACGCTAGTTACAGACTTGGACGATGCGTGATACAATGTATACGGTCCTGATTATAGGATGATACAGATTACACTACGTTTTCAGACTAGCGAGGAACTCAACTTTTCCTTCCCTAGCCGAATTCCCTGACTGATCACAGCTAATTTTTCAGGAAGTCATCCACTTTGGCGTTCACCGATCTCGACAGAAACTTCATGCAAATCGGCGGCTTCACCTTGGCAAGGGCAAGAATAGACTGCGGCAAGGTCCAAATGCCATCACCGCAGATCAATCCTGAAGCAACCGCAGGCCCAAACGCATCTGCCTTGGCCTTGTTCACCATCCCCCACACGAAGAGGATCACACTGCCGATAAACATGTCGATTGCGAAGTACGACCCGATGTAGAACGGTATCGCCATCGCCATCGGGAGCGGGATGAACCTCGCGACCTTGTTTGGCGCCAAGTCCCTGATCAGATTGATGGCGATTGCCGCGGCGAAGAATACGTAGCAGAGGGTGAGGCAGTTCTTTGGAAGCGAGGAGAAGCCATCGACACCGAGTATGGCCATGTTCCGGTACACGATGGCGTAAGGTGCCGGGTATTCAGTGCCACTTATGCCGATGTCCGCGAAAGCCTTGTAGAACAGCCAGAAGACGCAGGGCGCGATGACGCAGCCCATCGCTGTGCCTATCACCTGGCTGATGAACATTGACCTTGGCGATGCCAACGTCAGATAGCCAGTCTTGAAATCTTGCATCAGGTCGGAGGCCGTCGACACGATGCTCATCATCACACCGCAGGCAGCAAGTCCGACCAGCACACCACCGTGTGAAGCGCCAGCCCATGCACCGAAGATAAAGATGGCAAGCTTGCCATACGTAGAAGCAAGAGACCAATCGGTGAGCCCAGTTCCATAGGCGTTGCAGAAGGCCAGCACGGGCGCAAAGATGTATGCAACCAGAATGTAGTACCACTTGAGCTGTGGGAAGATCTGGGGAAGGGTACCGATCGATATAGCAGCAATAGCAACATATCCTGCATATGCAACTGATTTGGGAATTTGATCCTTCAGGAAGAGCTCAGTGCGACGTTCGTCGTCGTAGGAGACAGCTTCGGTGGTGATCATGGGGCTGCCATTGTTCGAAACTGGAAGGGTGCTGTTTTTGTTCATCATTGATACAAAGCCAGCAGTTGTGCGAATCAACACCTTCACGAAGTTGTACAGGCCATCCCCAAGAATCAAGGCTATGGATATGAACACCTACAATAGTTGGGAACACCAGATTAACTGTTTAATAGCAAGTAGTGGCACCAATTAGCAACAAACAAAGATGGCGACTGTGTCAATATTTGGTTATTTACCCTGTAACCTTGCAATCCATGGAGACTGCTTTCTGAGATAGTTGCAGGGTACCAACTCCCTTTCTTGTTACGTATCAGGGGCCACATTACCCCCCATGAGAGGATGCCTCCCAATAGAACAGATACGTTCACAATGTGCGGGCAGATCATCCCAACTCCAACATAGGTAGGAGAGAAATCGAAGTAAAACCTGAAAAATAAAATATGAAGCTCAATATGGAGAAGCATTACAATGCTGTGACCAAATAGATTCAGAATGGTAGCTTAAGGCTTTTTTCAGATATTGGACATGTAATACCCAATGTTACAATTATTCAGACAAAGATGAAGGCATGATCTAACCTGTTGTTAAAAGCTTGAAGGCCTAATGTAGGGAAGTTCTGGAACCCACAATTTTCTCCAGCAGTGTAGAACCACTGAAAAAAGCCCCAAAGGAAGCTAAACAAAAAGAACTTGCCCAGTGTCTTTACTTGCTTCCTAAAATATATTACTATGCTGTCAGTAACGTTGCTCCGCATGTACCATGCTAATAACTGGTACTAACTAGAATACTAGCAAACACAACAGTCAGGTCATTTACTTTGCAAGCTTTGCACCCTCTGGCGTGTGGAAACCATTAATAAGATAAGCAGTCGCCGTGCCACTCGGATAGGTCAGCTTGTAGTCGACAATCATAATCTGAACCGGCAATTCAGTTGGTGATTAATTGGTATACAGTGATGCTGTAAGAATCTGAAGTGCAGAAACATGTTAAAGATTTACTTTTCTCAGAGGCACAAGAGCAAATAGCCCAATAAAACTGACAAGGAAGAGAAACCCTATCATCCACCCAATGTGAGGATTCTTGATACTCTGAGCATCATTAGCCTCTGTTGCTTGCTTAGCAATCGTTTCACTCATGCCAAGCAAATAAGTGCCAAGCCCACCTAACCAATTGGAATTAAATAGTACAATAATTAGTGCATTTGTTGTTTCACTCATAGACAAGGATAGGAGGTAGTGAAAGATGATAAGAAAAATGAAGACACAGTTCAGGTTAAGACAAGCATATGCATGGCATCCCTGTCCAACTTGTAACAGGCAAGATTACAGTTGTTATTTGAAATTCACTAGGATATTATGGAAGCTAATATATCCAAAACCAGCTAAGCAGAACGCAACGGATGGTTACAATTTGCATCCATATAGCAATAACTAATAAGGGCGATTGTTTATGTTAAGTCAACAGCGTCATAATCCATGCATCTCTTCGAAAAATAAAGTATGCGTGATGCGTTTGTATTCATAGGTATATGGGAGCCCAACTATTATAGATGGGTCCTCTATTTCAGCTTGAGGCGACCCTGAATTCAAACGTCCTGCAACTTGGTTGTCCCATGCTGGGACGCTGACCACCACATGCTTAGAAAAATCTAAACGCAGCGGTATATCATTATACTCCAAAGATTCTTTTTTTTTTTGGTGAGCCACTTCGAGAAATTGTTAAGCGTGTCGTGCTTTTCCACGATACAATCCCACTGCTAACCTTTGTAAAATTCCTCATGCAGAATTGAAAAGCGGCGTACCAAACCATTATCTACTTAGTACTAGTAGGCCAGTACACTTAAATCCATGGAAAAGAAGGTTCCAATATCCTATTATTGCTTTTTGCTCAGCATTTCGAAAGCTACTTCTGAATCTACTTAGGCTACTCAAGCTCGAGAATCCTAAAGAACAAAGGCAAAAACTTGCGTACTATGATGCAGGTACAGAGTTGAGGCAGGAAGAAACTTTGAGCTAGCGCTGCGCCCTTGCTCGACAGCACAAGAATAATAGATAGGACGGATATGACCCGAGAAATTAACTCAAGTACCGCTGAAGGCGATGCCGTAGGCGGAGACGACGCAGGTCTGTATGACGGTGTTCTCCTGCCTCGTGAACGGCTGCCGGAGGAGGCCCATCTTCTCGATGGCGGCCGTCCAGAGGCGGACGAAGAAGAAGCCGAGGAGGCCGGCGGAGACGTTGAGCGAGGGGATGATGCCGGTGGTGAGGTTGAGCTTCATGACGATGATGCTGAACATGATGGAGAGGAAGAAGCCCACCACGAAGGCGCGCACCGTCATTTGCTCCCGCCACGTCGGCACGGCCCTGTCCGCGAACGCCCGCTCCAGCGACGCCTCCTCCTCCTGGGCCAGCTGGGTGGTCCTGTCCCCACTGGCCTCATCGCCTACGCCGTTCATGGCGGCGTTGTGGCGGTGGCGGAGCGTGCTCGCCTCCACCATCTCCTCGTCGCCGGAGGCGTTGGCTGCGGTGGTGTGCGGCGCCATTGCCTTGGACGCACCAAGAAGCGTTTGTTTTGGTTGTGTGGAGCAAGGCCGTGAGGGCGGTGTATGTACTTATCGTGAGATAGAGTAGCACGTGGCTACCGTCCTGTGCCAATCGGACGGTGGATATTTGATCGGGCATGGGGGCTGTGCGGAGCTAACGTAGGTTCATGGTTCCGTTGACCATTCTGATCAGATGGTACAATCTTGACTTTGTGACCCCTTAGATAAATCCTAGTGTACGTTTGGAGTTTTGTTAGACGACGTTTTCGATGGTTACTTCGGAGTTGGATACTTGGATGGTAATGCGAACCTTCAATTTCGCGCTAGTTGCACGATGGAGTGTCCAAGTGGCCATTGTTTAGCCGTAGCTCGTGAGTCTTACCTATACATCATTAAAAACGATAGAAAAAAGTCACCATAGTCATTTTTAAGAGCTAGAAATTCTCGTTAATCAGTAAAAAAAGAGAGATCTATACTATCAATTGTAGTGGATCTCGATTAAAAGAAAGAGTTCGTATCAAGTACAATATAGAAATAACTGTAATTAAAAATAAAAAATAAAAGAGACCAGCGCATAGTATACCGTTGAAAGGTTTATAACGGTATAGGCAAGTTTTATCGGGTTTTATCTAAGTTTTATAAGGTTTCATAGAGTTTCGAACATGCTTTATGAAAATTAGTCAACTTAGGTATGAAAATTCCTGAAATTTTATAAAACACTATAAAACTTAGTCAATTTAGACATGAAACCTTCTTAAACTTTATAAAACTTAATAAAACACTATAAAATTTAGTCATGAAATTTACTTATGAAACTTATAGTTCAACTTCATGAATCCACTAAAAAAACATGCCTGCCACCGAGGAAGGGCATGATCTCAGCCGCGATGGTAGCCTCCGCAACAACAAAGAAAGCAGCGTAGAGGCCTATGAGGGGGCCACCAATGAACCCGTGATCATCCCCACATTCGACATCTCCCTCATGAGCGCGGCGTCAAATCGCTTGGCTCACGTTGCTCATGCTCACCGCTCCTGATTGCGTTGCTCCGATCGGGCTTGCTCGCCGTCGCACCCTTTGCCGCTCACCACGCGCCTTTGCACCCCATCACACCGGACCGTGGTCTCCCGCGTGCTTGCAGGTGCTCGCGGCACGGAGAACCTGTTAGAATGATCTCAGCAGGGCATTTGGCCCAACGGCCAAAGACCCTCCCCTTGCTCGCGCTTCGATCGGGCGCGCACCCAATAGGTCAGTGGCCCCTGTCGCCAGCGCCATATAAAAGAGAGGTGGGGGCCGGGGCGGCACGCACGACGAGGTTCACCGTGCCGCCGCCAGACCCACCGACAAACCCTAGACCGATCTGAGGAGGCGCTCCAGCGACGGGAAACATCCACCGCCATCAGACCACGCCGCCGAGAACACGCCGCCACCAAGGAGGCCCCGCTCCTTCTCCACCGAACGTCGCTGCCTAGCGCAGACTACCCCAACTAAAGGAGCGGGATGGCCGGGACATCGACGACTCCGGCGGCCGGCTTTGACGGTACCAATCACACCTCTCTTCCTCTCCCCTCCTCTCTCGGATCTAAACCCCAAGCACAGAAAAGCACACAAACAATGGTATCAGAGCCTTACCGGTTGCGCCGCCCGGCCGCCGCGCCGACCTCGCGCGCCCGGTTGCCCCCACCGCCGCCGCCGCCGCGCGCGCGCCGCGCCCGGCCGCCGCCTGCGCCCCCCATCGCCCACCGGCCCACCGCCCATCAAAATTCCCGCCGCCCATCAAGATCGCGACCGTCCGATCGATCGAACGGCCGCACGCGCGCGCGGCGAGGATAACCCCAAACCCTAGCTCAAACCCCATTTGGGGCCGCCCACGCGAAAAACGGATCCGAGCGAGGCGAGGGCGGCGGCGCGCGTGGCGCCAAGGCGGCGCGAGCGGCGGCCCGAGGGCGGCACGACGGCGGCAATGGCGGTTTTGCGCGCGAGCAGCAGCGCGCCCGACGCTTCAAGCGGCGGCGCGCGGCTGCGCCCGAGCGAGGCAGAGGGCGGCGGCGCGCGGCGCGCGCAGGGCGAGCGCGGCGCCATCGACGGGCCCGAGGCCGGAACGGACGGCGCGCGCGCCCATGGAGCGCGCGACGCGCCAGCGCGCCGAGAGAACCTACCGGGCCGCGCCAAAGGTTTTGGGCCAAAAGGCCGTTTTAAACAGTAACTCCATGAATTGAGTTTTATTGTTATTTTCAGAAGCATTAATGATTGAAATTTGAATTAAATTTCTGGAAAATTTTGCACCAACGTGTTAATTTTTCAGAGATTAAAAGAGTACAGTTATAATGCTTCTGTATAATGAATTATTTTTGAATAATTACAGTTTCCGCTGCAAAAGATATTATTGATTGATTTTTCATTATTAAATTCGAACCAACGGGAGAATTTAATTTTGGAAAAATAGAGATAAATCCCAGATAATTATGATATTGTTATTTTCTGACCAACGTTGAGAATAACAATATTATAATTTTTAATTGATGAATTTTATGCATTATTTCTATTTCTGCCCAACGGTGATGTAGATTTAATGTATAGTAAAATAGATTTAAATTGTATGTCGTATTTTGACAAATGTTGGAAATAAGGCATATAATTTTGCTGTTAACAGTATTATAGTTTCAATTGATGTTTTTATGCATTATTTCTATTTCTGCCCAACGGTGATGTAGATTTAATGTGTAAACAACTGTATGTTTTAATTTTAACCAACGTTGAAACCAATGCATGCAGTTGTTGTTATTATGTTTAATTGTTCTCATTGTATATGAATTGTGTCACCACACCGTGTCCCACAGAGACTGTGGCACCGGTGAGGGATGAAAATGAGGTCGATCTTTGTTTTGGCGCACTGACAGGAGGACAATGCTCCCATAAAAATGTCATATGATCTTGATCATAAAGTGGGTCACCGCCAACAAGAAATGTTTGGTGTGATAAAGAACACGATTGAGCCTGCAATTGTGGGCTCAATCACGAGTGTGACATCACACGCAGTACTTTGAAAAATAAAGAGTTAGTTTATTGGCTCTTCAAAGACTTATACTACACAGCTGATTAAGCAGCTTGTGAAAGAAAGGTACTCTGGTGGTGGCAGTGGCATAAGAGAGCACATTCTTAGAATGAGCAACTTGGCATCTAAACTTAAACCGATGGATTTGGCTCTCAAGGATGAGTTCCTTATTCATTTGGTTTTTGCTTCTTTGCCAAAAGAGTTTGACACTTTTGTTGTCAACTATAATATGCAGCCCGAGAAATGGGACATGGAAAAGTGCATAGCTATGTGCGTGCAAGAGGAGGAAAGAATCAAATCCTCATATGGTGGTTCTATCAACTTTGTGAGGGATAACAAGAAAAGGAATTACAACAGTAACCCCTTCTCAAAGACAAGGGCAAAGCCTCTGTACATCAGCCTCAACAGAATAAGTTTGCAGTAGACAAAGATCAGTGTCTTCACTGTTAAAAGACGGGACACTACAAGAAGAACTGTCCTGATTACTTAAAGATGATAATGGCAAAGAAAAGTGAGAACAATGGTGTGAATGTCGTATGCGATAATGAGAACGTTGCGTGCGAGAAAGTGATTGAATCCTCGTCTACGAATGTAAACAGAAAACGAAAGAGAACTCTAGATGAGTCGTCGAAATTATGGCACTATCGTTTAGGCCATATTTCGAGGGGGAGAATAGAAAGACTAGTAAAGAATGATATTCTTCCTCTATTAGAGTTCTCAGACTTAGAACAATGCAGAGAATGCATTAAAGGAAAATATGTAAAGAAAATAAAAAAAGACGCTAAAAGAATCACAGGAGTTCTACAAATTATTCACACAGATATTTGTGGTCCTTTTCCTGTGAAAAGTGTGGATGGATATGACTCGTTCGTAACATTCACAGATGATTACTCCCGTTATGGATATATTTATCCAATCAAAGAAAGAAATGAAGCCTTGGATAAATTCAAGATATTTAAGGCTGAAATTGAAAACCAACACGATTTAAAGATTAAGATAGTCCGATCCGATCGTGGGGAGTACTACGATCGACATACCCCATATGGACAAGTTCTGGACCTTTTGAGGTTTTTACAGGAAAATGGAATAGTAGCCCAAGATTCTATGCCGGCGAACCTCAAAAAATGGAGTAGTGAAAGACGCAACTGCACTCGATGGATATGGTGCGAAGTATGATGAGCTACTCCACACTCCCATTGAGTTTATGGATGGAGGCATTGAAAACCGCCATTCATATTCTCAACAGAGTGCCTAGTAAATCGGTGTCCAAAACACCATACGAGTTGTGGACAGAAGAGTTCCTCACTAAACCACTTACGTGTGTGGGGAGTCTCACGAGGCTAAAGTATTTAACCCAAACATTGGGAAACTTGATCCCAAAGCGATGAAGTTGCCATTTCATTGGCTACCCTGAAAAGTCAAAAGGTTATCGTTTCTCCGTCCGCATGGATACACAAAGTTTGTAGAAACGAGACATGCTGTCTTCTTAGAGGATGAAATGATGAGGGGGAGCATGGTAGCTCGAGAGATTGACCTTGAAGAGAAGCGGGTGTATGCGCCCACTCCGATGATTCAAGAGCCATTCTTCACACTACCTGCTGTCGCTGCACCGACGGTGCAAGACACTGTGGTGCCAGCACCTGTTATTGTTCCTCCTGTGGCAACAATGAATGATAATGAGGAACCTGTTTTTCAGGATCCTATAGAACCTATTGCCACAGATGAGGGGGAGCAACAGCAGCCTCAAACAGTAGACGTACCAAATGAGGAGGCCCCGAGGAGGTCTCAAAGAGTAAGAAGATCAGCTATTTCTGATGATTATCAGATTTATCATACAGAGGAATTTCAAATGGAGGATGATCCCACCTCATTTGAAGAAGCCATGAGAAGCGAAAATTCTTCAAAATGGCTTGAGGCCATGGAAGAGGAAATGAGGTCCATGAAGACTAATAAAGTCTGGGACTTGGAAATTATTCCTAAAGGAGCCAAAACAAGAGGGTAAATGGGTCTACAAGACAAAGCTTGACTCCCAAGGAATATAGAAAGATACAAAGCGCGACTTGTGGCAAAAGGCTTTACGCAAAGAGAAGGGATTGATTACAATGAGACCTTTTCTCCGTCTCATGTAAAGATTCTTCGAATCATAATGGCATTAGTAGCACATTATGATTTAGAGTTACATCAGATGGATGTAAAGACGGCATTTCTTAATGGGGATTTGGAGGAAAATGTTTACATGACACAACCGAAAGGTTTTGTTGTGGAAGGAAATGAAAGAATGGGATGCCGCCTAATGAAATCGATTTATGGGTTAAAGCAAGCTTCAAGACAGTGGTACTTGAAGTTTGACAGTACAATAAGAAAATTTGGGTTTAAAGAGAATGTTGAGGACAACTGTGTTTATGCAAAGTTTAAAGATGGGAAGTTTATCTTCCTAATCCTGTATGTGGATGATATCCTACTAGCTAGTAGTGATGTTAATCTGTTACTGGAAACAAAGAAGTTTTTGTCCTCAAACTTCGATATGAAAGATCTTGGTGAAGCTTCATTCGTTCTATTGATCGAAATTCACCGAGATAGAAACAAAGGGGTATTGGGACTGTCACAAAAGGCATACATAGAGAAAGTCTTAAAGAAATTTGGTATGCATAAATGTAGTCCATCACCTGCACCTATAGTCAAGGGCGACAGATATGGGGATTTTTAATGCCCCAGGAACCAGTATGAGCTCGATCAAATGAAAGCGGTTCCATATGCTTCAGCTGTCGGAAGCTTACAGTATGCTCAAGTGTGCACACGCCCTGACTTAACATTAGTTACCGGGTTACTTGGCAGATTCCAGAGCAATCCTGGAATAGAACATTGGAAATTGATAAAGAAAGTCTTGCGTTGTTTGCAAGAAACAAAAGGCCTCATGATGACATACAGAAGATCAGATTCACTCCATATAGTGGGGTATACAGATTCTGATTTTGCGGGAGATGATAGAAAGTTTACATCCGGATATGTGTTCACTCTCGCTAAAGGAGCTATATCGTGGAAAAGCTCAAAACAAACCGTCACTACATCGTCCACAATGTATGCCGAGTTTGTAGCATGTTATGAGGCTACGGGGCAGGTGAACTGGCTAAAGAAGTTCATCGCTAAAGAACTGGCTACGACATCAATAGACCACTTAAGTTGTACTGCGATAATGAACCCGCAGTAACGTATGCCCACAACAATAAGTCAAGTGGTGCTGCCAAACACATTGACATAAAGTACTATGTTGTGAAAGATAAAGTTCGGGATCAAATTATAAGTCTTGAGCACATAAGTACCGCAAAGATGTTAGCGGATCCGCTTACCAAAGGCTTACCACCCAACATGTTCAGAGAACATGTAGCCGGCATGGGTTTAAGGGAAAGCCTATGATTCCTGGACTAAAAGATGGCCCAACGATTAAAGTAACTATTTCGAAGCAGAGGTGTATTGTAATCGTTAAATCTATCGCGATTGACCGTGACGATGAGACATGTTCTATGCATTAATCTGTGATGGAATGTGTAAAGTCAAAAGTAATTAAAGATAAAGTATAGATTGAGATCAAGGGGGAGAATGTTAGAATGATCTCAGCAGGGCATTTGGCCCAACGGCCAAAGACCCTCCCTGCTCGCATTCGATCGGGCGCATGCACCCAATAGGTGGTGGGCCCTCGCCGGCGCCATATAAAGAGAGGTGGGGCGGGCGCACGCACGACGAGGTTCACCGTGCCGCCGCCAGACCCACCGACAAACCCTAGACCGATCTGAGGAGGCGCTCCAGCGACGGGAAACATCCACCGCCATCAGACCACGCCGCCGAGAACACGCCGCCACCAAGGAGGCCCCGCTCCTTCTCCACCGAACGTCGCTGCCTAGCGCAGACTACCCCAACTAAAGGAGCGGGATGGCCGGGACATCGACGACTCCGGCGGCCGGCTTTGACGGTACCAATCACACCTCTCTTCCTCTCCCCTCCTCTCTCGGATCTAAACCCCAAGCACAGAAAAGCACACAAACAGAACCAGCTCAACGCCGCTTGTCGCGGGTCGCTCGAGGGCCAGAACAACGCCGAGGCCGATGGCGGCTTGTCACCGTGGCTATTCTCCTTCTCGCGCTCACTCGAGCGCCGACTCGACTACTCACTTAGGCCAATCGTCGGCAATAGGGTTGATAGAGAGAGAGAGAGAGGCAGTAGCATACGAATGATGTCAAGCCAGTGGATTAAGAGCAGCCATAGTAGATGGATATGGAGTCAAATCGAACGGACCACATGTGTTGTTCTTATGCGGTTGGATCCGATCCTGTTAGATTACACTTGAATGCTATAGTATCCGTTAGATTTTGTCAAAAATAAAATAAGCAATTTGGTTTCCATACGAATTTCTAATAAAATATCTAAATAAATATAATTCAGAATAAAAATTAAAAAAAAGATTTGTATACAAATTCCAACAATAAATAACTTAAATTTAGAATAAAAAATAAAATAAAGTAGCAATTGATTTCAACACAAATTTCAAAGTAAAATCTTTAAATAAATTTAATTAAAAATAAAAATTAAAGAACAAATATCAATTGGATTTGTATATCAATTGGATTTGTATACAAATTCTAACAAAAAATGATAGAAATTTGAAATAAAAATAAAACACAATTTGCAATTTGATTTTTATACAATTTCAAACTAAAATCCCTAAATTACTAAAATTTAGAATAAATTAAATGGTTTAATTTTAAATAAAATAAAATTATAAAAAGGATAACACAAACGGTGTTGAAGGAGAACACGAAAGAATGCAATGTCGTCAATTAGTCCTACAAGAAGACAATGACCCACGGGGAAGCGAAGAGTCAAGGTGGCGGCAGTAGAGATGAGGACAATGTCGTATTGCTCACCTTAGCTGTTCAATGAGGACAATGTTGTGCTGCTCGCTGGAGCCAGTGAAGAGAAAGATTAGAGTCGAAGGAGCCAATGGCTGCGATGACAAGTAGTGAGCATCGGTTTTATTGAAGAAGTTAGTGGCCAAACAAGTTCGATGATGGAGAAGTCTTGGTAAAAAAGGAGATGAAGCATTGCATTTAAGATGAGTTATGGACGATACGAGACCATTGGGTAGCTAGGAGCATGCTATTGCTGGTGAGGGAAACAACGTCACCTGCAATGGCGAGAAATTTTTTGTGTATCATTAGACAATGACTAAAGCAGACAAGCCGGCATCAGTGAAGATGGAAAGTTGCCATGGTTAGTGAGGAAGCCACAGTGTTGAGTTGGTCAATGTCAAAGAAGAGAAACGACCGACACAGGAAAAGATGACATCGAGCATGTGTATACACTTACATGCATTCATATGAATAGAAGCACAGATGTACAAAAGTGGAGGAGTAAAGAGCTCGGAGTAGAGATGCCGCAATCATAGTGAATCCCTTCTTAGGATGTTATGAATCTATTTCAATTATTAATTGTAAAGATCATAGTCAAAGTTCTAACTTTTACCAAAATGAGGAAGATTATATCAAAATCGAGCAAAAGAGGAGAACTTCGATCCACACTTGCTAATGAATTCTTGATGATCTACATGACTTTGGATAAATTCTCACATATCATAGTACGTTAGATCACATAATAAAATAGGGAAGAATAGAGAGGAATCAAAAACTCCTCAAGGCACCTCAAGAAAGGAAATCAAATAAGAACTCAAGGGGAACAAAATAAATAAGTTTGATACTTCATTACCACGAAGGGATAAAGTATTAAAGCCACTCCATACCTTGGAGGATAGAGCTCTCACAAGAGCACACACAAAGCTTTTAACACAAGAAAATATAATCCTAACTCCCTCTCATCTAGCACAAAAGATATTTTCTCTTAACACACAAGGGCTTATGTAGTGGAGCCTCCTCATCTCACACCAAACTCTAACAACCCGTCCACACTTAGTGGATACAATCACTTACAAATGAGGAAACTTGGTAATCTACACACAAACGAATTTTACATTTACACGCTTGCACGCTTTTCAAAGCGTAACTTACTCATGGCTTCAATAGCCCAACAAGACGCTCAATCCTCCTTGACATGACTTAATCCACCTTAGGCCGTCGCTATAGTTTTGCAAACCACATCTCCGCCTGGTATTGGACAATTTAAGCGGTTGCTACCCACCGGCCTCCGCGATGCTTCTCCTTGAAGCAAACACCAATACAAAGTCTATAATGCCCAACGACTTGCCGCCAAGCCTATACGCCTTCGGTCTTCTCCCGTATTGTTTCCACTTGAAACGACCCAAGTCCGATAGCACATTATATTCATGCACTTACCTCATCATGATCTTTATCTTTCTCCCGTACTTTTCCGCTTGAGATTTAGCCTCACTCGGACTTACGTGGCCTTTTATGGTATCGGGCTCCTCCCCTAACCTCGGTCTTGTCGTTGACCACCAACATTCATCAAACATTCTGCACATCAAGGAACAAGTAATCGTTATGAACTCAAGTGGCATGCACTTGACTATCGGTAGCAAGCACCACATGGCACTCCCTGCCATAATTAACACAACGTATAGACTTCTGTTATGACTAATACTTGTATAGACTCTTATTATGACTAACACTTGTATGGGCTCCCAAAAAACTCCTAGAGCAATAACACAACTGAGACAAAACTCAACTCAGCACTAGGCGGTCTGACGGCCCACTAACGACCGATCAGACCACCCTAGTCAACCCTGATCAAACCCTAGTAACAGGAAACAAGTCTGACCGCAGCAATTATACCGGTCAAACCACTCAACACAACTCTGGTCGGACCGCCATCATTCGGCCGCTCGCACCGCTTTCAAATCCTTCGCGTAACAAAACGAAGACTTCTTTGGAAAAAAAATGTACTACCAACTACAGGTTTGAACAACCGCTCCCCAGTCAGACCACCATCCACAGTCAGTCAGACTGCTGATCATCTAACAGCTAAACTAGATAAAATAAATGATATAAAAATAAATTTAAATTTCGACAATAAAGCACGAATAAAACCAAATCTCCTCCTAACACAACATAGGATCACCTCCGCAACATGGTCTCACGTGTTCCGACTTTTGATTATCGATGCCAGGCTCGCCCTGAATCAGCAGAAAATTTGGCTTCATTTTCCCCGGTTTCAAGCAAAGTCAAACTGCACTTCCATCAATTATCCTATCGCAGTCGTATAACATGGTAATCCGAGTTACGGCACAGCTGGTGTACATACCTCTTGTAGGTGTAGATAATCCAACAGCGAGCGTAAGCCGTTTTCGCCGATCCAAATCATGCACAGGGGAAGAACAATGCAGAATTTCCAGAAAGTATCACACACCATCATTGACTTCGTGACATATCTAGAACGCCATCAAACGCTCAGAATCTACGTAACGGTCCAGAAACAGTTAGTTTAGTAGTCTGGTTCTCTCGTGTGAGTGTCTCTCTCGTGTGTGAAGGCACGTAAACAGCCAAGCATGCAGCCAGCGTGTGAAAGCGGCGCTAATTGAAAATTTGGCACGTAAGCTACACGGCTACTGATAGCGAAGTGATCGCTTGACTAGTGCGTATTATGCACGCACTTATCCGTGCTAAGATTCCTCTGGTTCTAGTGCGAAGACTTTGACTAGGTTGTACAACTGGTATGATTGGGATCTTAACGGATTAGCCTTACGGAATCTCGAAGTCAGGGAGGGGGGATGGTTCCAAATTATCTGTTTCAGCAAGCGGGAAAAGAAGGCGCGGCATCTGCACGATCGAGCCGTTCGCAGACGCGGTCCAGCCTAGTTTTCCTCGTGCATGTTGCCGGGGACGGTACTAGGGGTGAGCCGGATTCGGTTGCATCATCAAGCTACCGAATCTGAACTTATCGAATCCAGATAGAAAATACATCTAAATTTGAATGTTAAACTGGTGAAGTCCTGGATATCAAATGCGAATCCAGTATGACCTAATGTGGATTCGGAGTCAAATATCCAGATAATATCCGAATTCGGTAGATATAATAGCAGTAGCTAGCTAATACGTATCTTTTACATTTGACCTCCAAATTGAGTATATTATATATGCATTTCAATCACCTCGATGAGTCCATCGTCATGGTGGACTCTAATGTGGCATTTCATGTTTTTCATTAGGCACATCCCCCAATAAAGCTTTTTGTATGCTTTTTAGCCAAATTTGATATTTTATAACTGATTTATTTGTAATATATCTATAATTAGTTAGGATTAGTGGCAAAATTATACTATAAAACCAACACCAATTTACTAAACTTCATTGTATCATAGAATATGAAGCTATCCTTAGAAGCTGCATTGTATAAATACGTGAGATGAATAATTCATTTATTGTTGTCAACATTTAATGCACAGTTTCATGTTAGAATCAACTATTTATCAATTTAAAATGTTAAAACAATTTGGTGCCATGTTTTAAATAGGAGAGGCCACGATTAATTATTGGAAATAAAAAATAGTTGAATTCGATCTAAATTCGTATTCGACATTTGTCCAGTCTGTATTCGTATGCGACGTTTTTCTGATGCGTAATCGAATCCGAGAAAAAAAAGGATGAGAATATGATTTAAGCACTATCCGATCTGTATCCAATCTGTTTTCACCCCTAAACGGGACGGCTCACAACCGGCTATGATGTAAAAGTTGGGTCTTGTTCTTCCGATAGGATGATACATTAATTTGTGGAGGTACGACTTTCACGATGTAGGCTACCAACCTATCACAATTAGATCGCCAAGCAATCGCTAAACCACACTCTGAGTCGTTATCAACCATGCCAAGAACCTAGCTACCTGAATACAAGATTCAGCTCCTATGAGCAATTGAAAGACAGGCAAGAACAAGACACACAAGCAATATGAAATTGTAAATAGGAAATATGAATTCATGCGAGTTGAGGCCTGCAAATTGCAGTTGTTGGTATAATCGGCACAAGAACACACAACAAAGTTTTCACAGTGGAAAAAAACTAATCTAAAACAAGCCTAAGGAAGAGGGAGGCGCCTGGGGCTATTTAAGAGAGAAAGAGGGGCAGGGGGTGGCGGCTAGGTAGGTGGGCGTACGCCCCCAGGAGGTACAAGGCCCGTGAGCCCAAGTGGAGGTGGTGCAACATATTTTGACTTGGACTCAGAATCAACACCGGATTGTTTTGGCGATTATAATGTGCACATAAGGAATTTGGCAGTGAGGACGGATCCATTGGAAAGCTGACAAGATAAGCTTTCTATCAAGTACTTAAACATCCCAAATGTTCTATGTGTGTTTGAAGTAGGACCTATTAGGCTAAATCCTAATTGATCTGGAGGCTGAATTGGATTCTAAAATATGTCCAACTTGACGTGGTGACATTAAGGAAGAGTTGGAAAAGGCATCGACTTGTTCTTGATGTGCTAGTCGGCTTACACTTGGTGTTGGTCTTCCCTCCTCACCATGGTTCCTGAGCACAATAACATCGCAAGTATTAGGTAGTAGCAAATGTTCAATCAAAAAATTATTCCTTCCTAAGAACAAGCTCACCTGATAATTTAACTGTCGTACTTATGCCCTTGTAATTAGCCCTTGTATAACTTAAAATTGAGAAGTAGTGTTCATATCCATAGAGGTGATGTCCTCATCATTCTTCACCTCTTGAATTGAAGTCGTCCTTAACTTAAGTTCATCTTCTCCTCCTAGATATGGTGTCAATTCTGCAATATTAAATGTGGGACTAACCCTGAACTCTGTAGGCAGCTCAAGGTTATATACATTATCATTAATCTTTTTAAGTACTTTAAAAGGACCATCTACTGTAGGCATAAGTTTTGATTTACGCAATTTAGGAAATCTATATGTTCTCAAATATAACCAAACAAAATCATCAAGTTCAAAAGTAATCTGTTTTCTACCTTGACTTCCTGAAACTCTATACTTCTCATTCATTCACTCTATATTTTGTTTTGTTGTGTCATGTAGTTTAAGAATGAATTCAACACATTTTCTAACGTCTAAATTTACCTTTTTCGAAGATGGTAGAGGTAGTATATCAATTGGAGCACGGGGGTGAAATCCATGCACTACTTGAAAAGGACCCATCTTTGTGGTTGAATGTAGTAACCGATTGTAAGCAAACTCCACATGAGGTAGATATTCTTTGCACATCTTTAAGTTTTCCCTCTAAACTGCCCTCAACATAGTTGGCAACGTATAGTTGACGACTTCAATTTACTTATCTGTTTGGGGATGATATGTAGTAGAAAATAGCAGCTTCGTCCCAAGCTTTTCCCAAAGTATCCACTAAAAGTGTCTCAAGAACTTTGCATCATGATCTGAAACAATGGTGGTTGTCACTCCATTAGTTGAGCGATATCTCTGGAAAAAAATCAGCAACATGAATAGCATCATCGCTCTTATGACAAGAAATAAAATGTATCACTTTTGAAAACATATCCACTACAACAAAAATACTATCCCTCCCCCTCTTTGTCTAGGCAGTCCAAACACAAAGTCCATAGAAATATCCTCCCAGGAACACTAGGAATAGAAAGAGGCATATATAATCCATGTGGATTCAGTCGTGACTTGCTTTTTTGGCATGTAGTATAGCGTGCAACATAGCGCTCAATGTCGCGCCTCATCTCTCATTTTTGGCCAAAAGAAATGTTCAACCAACATGTCCTCTGTCTTCTTGACACCAAAATATCCCATCAATCCTTCTCCATGCGTCTCCTGTAACAACAAAAGACGAATAGAGCTAACTGGAACGCATATCTTATTAGCTCTAAAAAAGAAACCATCACTGAACATAAATTTATTCCAGGTTTTACCTTCTTTACAATGGAACATGGCATCTTTAAAATCATCATCATTAATATAGAGTTCTTTAACTGTTTTTAAACCAAAAATTCTACAATCAAGTTGAGACAACATCGTATATCGTCTAGACAAGGCATCAGTAATTACATTCTGTTTTCCTTTCTTATGTTTGATGATGTAAGAAAAAGACTCAATAAATTCCACCCATTTGGCATGACTTCTAATATGCTTAAGAGATTCATAATCATAATGAATTACAAATTCTCTAGACTATAAATAATGTTGCCAAGTTTCAAGAACTCGAACTAAAGCATATAATTCTTTGTCATAAGTGGAGTAATTTAGACTTAGTCCACTTAATTTTTTTATTAAAATAAGTAACATGTTACCTTCTTGAATTAACACACCACCAATTCCAATTTCACTAGCATTATATTCAAATTCAAAAGAATTACCAAAATCTGGAAGTTGGAGTAATGGTGCATTTATGAACATTCCTTTGAGAAGGTTAAATGCATCCTCTTGTGCTTGTCCCCACTTGAAGGAAACTCCTTTCTTTGTCAACTCATTCAATGGTGTGGCAATGATATTGAAATCCTTCAAAAAGCAAGTCCATGGAAGCTTCGCACTTGTGTGACTATTTGTGGTGTCGATTAGCTCTTGATGGCTTCAATCTTGGCGTCATCAACTTTAATTCCCTGCGGTGTCACAACATAGCCAAGAAAACCATCTCGATTTGTGCAAAATGTGCACTTTTTGAGGTTACCGAACAAACGTGCATCTCTTAAAGCAATAAAAATAGCACGTAAATGATCAAGGTATTCAGTGAGTGACTTGCTATAAATCAAAATATCATCAAAATATATCACCACAAATTTTTCAATGAAAGCACAGAAAACTTTATTTATTAATTGCATAAATATACTAGGTGCATCGGTTAACCTAAAAGGCATCACCACTATTCGTACAATCCAAATTTAGTCTTAAATGCTATTTTTCATTCATCTCCAAAATTCATTCTAATTTGGTAGGAATCACTATGTGTCAGACCCAGATTTTACCATCCGGAGTCCTCTGTGATTCCACCGCACTATTCCTTGGATCAGTAGATAGTGCTCACAGATACAGTTCTGAATATCAAAATTCATATCATGCGGAAGCGTAAATATAATAGTAAACTTACTCATGGGCCGATTAGGCCGAAATCAATAAATTGCAGCAGCGAAAGAACGAAGCACGCAAATGGGACCTTCAGGACATGCCCACAGGCAGCCAACTAGAGGTTCGCGACCTAGCCCTTGTTGTCTTCATCCTCTTCTCCATCATAACCAAAAGTATTGCTGAAGCGTAGTGATCTGATTCCGGCTTCTGGATTTGTTATGAGAGCGAGTGTGAGCACACTAACCACCGTGCTCCGCGAGCCAATATACGGGATGCAAATAAATAGTATGCATGGCTTATCAAAGGAGAGGCTCAGGTTATTTTATTTGCCAAAAATCGTTTTTGGTAGCATTATTATTATTATTATTATTATTATTATTAAATCATAGTGTTATTAATTCTACCTAAACTCCACACGGCAATTACCATAACTGACTTAATCCACCAAGACACACTTTACTTACTGATTGCTGTCTAAGACTCCAAACAGCGAGTGACATCATTTAATTAATCCACCGATCATACACTTTCTATATTGATTGTTGTCTAAAACTCCAAACAGCGAGTGACATCATTTAATTAATCCACCCATATCTTTTGTATTCCAAATTCCATTCCTTTTGTTTTTGATCCACAATCATAATTTGCTCTTCCAATAATCAATCTTATTTTCCATTATCTATCTCTAACTAGTTCACTAGTATACCTACACCAAGAATATCAATGATCAAGATTATACTCCAACAATTATTATTATTCCTCCAAATTCCCAAAAAATCAATTGACTCATCTAATAACCGATCAGTTCTAATAATCCCAACATTGCTAACATATCCCAATACTTTATATTATTTATCCATGTTGTAATCCAACAATTACTTTCACACTCTCTAAATTCTCCAAAAATCTTTTAAATCACCTATCTAACCTATATACTCATTTGGACTCCACCAATTTATTTCTCTAAGAATCCACACTATCATTTCCTTTTTATGATCGACATGAGTCCATCAATATCTTTATGTTTTAACCACAAATATCCATCTCCTTTACTCGCGACTTTATATATTCCTCCCTATATTTTATGTTGTAAGAAGGGAAAACATTTTATTTTTGAAATATGATACATAAAAATTTCCTGAGACCTAGCAGTTTTGAACAAAAACATAATGTGTAGAGAATGCAATAATAATAGCGATTCAGATTCCATCCATCATTACATGGCATCTGCACCATATAGCATCTTTCAGTGTTATAGCCGCTTAACTTACCACTGGGACGACACCCAGGACAATTCAAACCAGGGCTTTCCACTGCCCTTCACTTTTCCATTCCCACCCACAAAGTTTTTGAAATAAAATTATATCTGGTTAAGTTCCCATGTCCGCCCTTGACCGTGGGCACGGCTATTCGAATAGTTTTGACTCTACAGAGTTTGTACACTTTCACCACAAGAGACAATCAACTCGTTGCCCCACATGATTCCTTAGTCATGTGGTTGAGCAGACCATCACAGTGACTTTTCAAAGTATCTAGTCCCTTTTGTCATCTCACCTTATGGGAAACTGCCCACTTGCGGTGGATCCCATCTATGCACGGGATGTTCCCCACAGTTACTAACGCAGCTGGGCTCCACTTCCCGCAACGTTAGAACAGCTGAAAAACTTCACCCTCCACTGGTGTCCCTTAGGGCCTCCCTTGCCCTTGCGTATCCACTTCTATCCACTACCAGTGAGATGAGTCCGGGGTTTCGATAAGTTTACTTAGCCAAGTTGTATTTTACAGACTTGTGGTTGTACTGTTTTACACAGGAGGTCATGACAAGATTCAGTCCTTAGTGGTATCTGGACGGTTCTACCACTTACCCACTTTGTGCTTACACTGCACCACACACACACCCTCGAACCATCCGCCCAGATATTTAAGCAAGTGGGGTTTTTGGGGACATAAAATAATCATACCAACATATACCAGTCATTACCACCATGACTTTCCAAACCAGTTTCTCATGATTGAAAATGATAATGATGCTTGGGGCATTTCAGCGCCCCCGAGTTTCTATGCAGAACTAAGCATAGCGTATAATTACGGACTTATTTTTGAAAGGTTACTGATATAATTTTGCTAGGGTGACAAGGTTCACATATTCAAACATTCCAAAGGAGGTGTAATATTAATCAAGTTAATAGTGGACATATAACTGAAATCTTAAATTAAACATGTATTTGCATATAAAATAACAGCATGCAATTTGATAATTTAAACAAAAGTAATTTGCAGGAAATGTAGGTTCAACATGATCAAAGTATTGACTCGCCTGGCGCGGTTTACCACGGTCTTGAGCTCACACAATGCTTTCTCTTGAGCTTTTGGGTCTCTATCTTCACTTCAGGCTTGATCTCGCTTAATCTTTTGAATCTTTACGACTCCTAATTTATAATTACGCGACAAACGACTGAATCCAAATAAAAGCAAATAACTCAAAAGATCTAAATAAATCCGAATAAACTCAATTTAGTTTTATTATGAGTTAATGGGTGATTCAGGTGACTTGAGGCAAGGCCCGTGGTAGAATACGATGACCTGATCTTTTTATTAATAATCTCTTTTATTACTTTTATATTTATCAAGGAAGTTTCATGAGTTAGGTTAGACCTATGAGTTGGTGTGTGAGTTTACTGAGCATTATTATTATTATTTTGAGTGCGATCGTTCCGGGCCTATATGTTTACATTATAGGTGAAGGTATTATTTTATTGCATGTGGATATTTAACCAGAGTCACTATATTTTATTCATGCCTTCATTTGATAATTTGACCTCATTTAACTATTTAGTCTATATTAATTATTCACATAACAAGTAATCAAATATTAAATATTAAGTAACCTTATTTTACTTCCAAATTAAATTTACTACATTCCCTATCTTATTCCCAAATTGTCCATAATTTTCACCAAAAATTCATATGAGCTAAAATTTCTTGTTTCAGTTCCATTGGATAGATCTTGAATTTAGATAAATTTAGAAATTTGTCTCATCAAATTTTGAGTTAAAATGAATAAGTTATGCCTATTCAAAGTTCTCAGTTTGATTAATCTAGAAATTCCCAAAAATCTGACAGGTGGGTCAACTGCACATTTTTTTATTCTTTTATTTATATTTTTATACTCAGTGCCTATGACAGGTGGGGGCCCGGCTGTCAGTGGACCCCTCATGCGTTAAGCCGCTGATAGGTGGGGCCCACTCGGGTTAACGAAAAATAAAGAAAACTCAACCTCGGTGTGCTGCGGAGCCGGGGGCTCGAACGCACACGGCCGAGGGAGTTGGGGAGGGGAAAGAATTAGCGTTGCTAGCCAGGGGAGCTCTCGGTGTTTCTTGATTATAAAGGGTGCGTGAATTAGTTAAGCTAACTCGACCGCACCTTGAACAGAGGAGTTTGGGGCGGCAGTCGGGCGGCGGGTTCGTCGGCGAGGGGCGGCTGGAGAGGTGCCGATGAGGGGCAAAACGGAACCCCGGCATCACGTGTGAGGTGATGACGATGTCGTCGGAGACCGAGGGTGGCCGGAGAGGGGTCGGTAGCGTGCGGCGGCGGCGGGCTCGGGGAGTGCTCGACGCCGGCGAGCTGCAGGCCCGGAGGAGCTCGGCTGGGCACACGGTTGGCTTGACGGCGGTGCTAGGAAGGTGTGGGCGCTAGGAATTGCACTGCGGCTGCTCGGTCCGAGGAATTTGCTCGGCGGCCGGCCGTAGAGGAGAAACGGGGCGTCGGCGAGGTGGGGGCACAGGGCTAATTAGAAGTTAGGGGAGGGAGAAGGGGCTTGGGTGGTGAGGATGGCAGTCGCGGGCGGCTTTTATAGGCGGTGAGGCAGCGTGGGCAACGGGCGGCTGTCCGTGGGGTCATGTCGGACAGCGGCGGCAGCAGGCGGCGGGAGTTGCAGCGGGATTCCCGCGCGTGACTTCTCCATGTTACTGGCGCGCGCTGGCCACAGGATCGTGTCACGCGGCTTTTGACCGAGCGGGGAGGAGGAGGGGGTCCGGGCGTTTGGGGAGAAGGAAGGGGGTCTGGGCGGAGGTGGCGCGGCGACGTGGGCGCGAGCGACGAGACGCCGAGGGCGCGACGTGGGTGACGTGAACACAGTGGCGTGAGGTATGGCGGGCGGCGCTGCGCAGAGAAACAGGAGGGAGTCGACGTGGAGAGCGCTCGTCCACGGGAGAAGGAAGGAGGAGGAATTGGAGAAAGGAAAGAAGGAGCAGGCGCTCGGGGGGAGAAAGAAAGGAAAGGGAGGGGAGGCGCGGGGCTGTGGGGCCCAGTGGGCAGAGGGAGGAAAGAGATGTGCGGGCAAGGGCGCGGGGTGGAGCTGGGCCGGGCCGCTTCCGCCAGCCTGGCTTCATCCCCCCTTTTTATTTTTATTTTCATTATTATTATTTTTATTTGATATGCAAGGTTGCATTTATATATTTTTATTGGTTGCTTATTTTGCTTGCTCTCTGAATTTTTAATATTTCTATTCCATATATTACCAGTCCCCTTTTCCAGCATATGCATATTTTGCATACATGTATATATATTTAATTCTTTTTATGTATGTTTGTGGGTGGTTTTATTCATTTTTGCTAGCTCAAATAATTTCCATATTCATACCTCCTTATTACCGAATTTAACCCTTGTAGGTGCACAATTTTGCAGAATTATTTTTATGTATATCTAAATACATCCATATACATATTCATTAGGATACATTACTAATTATGCTATTATTTCCAAAGTAAGACTTTGTATTTTAATTCAGGTTTCTCCCTCCTTATACTGGATCATCTTTTCAGATTCGAATTTTAATTTTTAATTCTCTATTATTTGCACATTTCCTTTTTATGGCATCACTAGTGTTTGTTTCCTTCTTGATTTTTTTAAATTTTTGGAACCTCAACCAAATTCAGGAAAACACCATAAAATCCAAATTCCAATGGAATACATTGCAAAAATAACTCGAGAAATTCATATTTTCAAATTTGAAATTTCAGGATGTTACACTATGCAAGTCCACTTTAGAGAATACAATAGAGACACTTAATTCATCAAACATATCATCTAACATAGAAATAGAATGATGATATCTAACGGTTATATTATTGATAGCTCTACAATCAATACATATACGCCATGAATCATCCTTCTTAGGAACTAAAGTCACAGGAACAACACATTGACTAAGACTTTTGCAAACATACCCTTTGTCAAGCAAGTCCTGCACTTGACGCTGAATTTTCTTAGTCTCCTCCAAATTAGTCCTATATGACGTACGGTTTGGCAATGAAGCTCTCAGAATTAAATCAATTTGATATTCAATTCCCCTAATAGATGGCAGTCCTAGGGTTACCTCAATGGGAAACACATCCGCAAACTCCTACAAAAGGTTAGTAACATCAGGAGGAAAAGAAGCAGGCAAATTCTCAAGTGAAAACATAGCATTTTTACATATCAAAGCATATCACTCAGAATTATTCACTTCCAATTCATTAAAATCAGATTTTTGTAGCTATCAAAATAGTGCCTTTCAACTTAAGTGCATTCTTCCTAGCACTCAATTCTTCTGTTTCTTTCTTTTTTTTGATGAAAAACATTCTTTAGCTATAATTTGATTTTTTTTTTCACTTTTAGTTTTCTCCATATTCTCTCATCAGCTCTTTCTAGATCATCAATAACAATTGCCTCACGAGTTATTGGGAGTAAAACAATTTTCTTATCATTATGCATGAGAGTATATTGATAAGCTCTACCATGATGAACAATATATCAATCATATTGCTAAGGTCTACCTAACAACAAAAAATATGCTTGCATTGGTACGACATCATAGTCAACATAACCATGATATGAACCAAGAGAAAATTACACTCTCACAACTTTAGTTAGCTTTAGCTTACCACATGAATTGAACAATTGAATGTAGTAAGGGTGAGGGTGCTGATTTGTGGTCAAACCAAGCTTCTCGACTATATCCATGCTAACGAGGTTGTTGCAACTCCCACCATCGATGATGACTCTACATGATTGCTCCTTGATGATGAACTTTGTTTAGAAGAAGTTGTGATGTTGGTGCTATTCGGTACGCTCCATTTGGGCACTTAGCACATGCTTGATGATGAGATTCGTATACTTTTCAGAAATTTCATCACCTAAAAGCTCCTCTCTTTCATCATTGGTTTCAGAATTATTACCTACAGGGTGATTTGCTACCAAAGTATATTATCTTCAAGTTCACTAGCAGAGGTGTACTCACCATTATCTTTCACAATGAGAGCTCGCTAACTAGGACAATCACGTATGAAGTGTCCAAATCCTTTGCATTTATGACATTGTACATCTCTTGTTTGCCCTGTAGAAACAACTAAAGAAGCACTTTTTTGTAGGGCCTTGATTCTTGGTTGTCTTGCTTGCTTCAGGAGCATGTGAAGGAGTGGAAGTAGAGGTGGAACACGCTCGGTTAGGTGTGAAAATAGACGTCGCCTTTGTTGAATCTGGGCTCGGCTTGGAGGTAGAAGCAACTCCAAAAGTTCCTCTTGACCTTAATTGTCTTCCTTGTACTTCCCTTTTAACTTAAAATGAAGTAATCGAGTGACAGAATTGTACTCTTTATAATCAAGAATGTCTTGGATGGTTAAGTCCTCCTAGAATTCCCATTTTAGCTTCTTCTGTTTCTTCTAAACCACAACGCAATAAATGAATTTACAATTCCTGATAATACTCTTCTACAGTTCTATTGCCTTGTAATTTATTTAGCATATCACATAAATAATATGAAGAAATAAATCTAGCTCTCATGACTCGTTTCATAGCATCCCAAATTCTAGGTATATTTCCTTATCTACAAAATTTTCTCCACCAAATTGATGCAAAATCAGTGAATTCACTAGTAGCATCCCTAATTCGTTTATCTTCAAAAAAATTATAGCATGCAAATTTTTGATCTACTACTAACTCCCAATAAGATATGCATCAAGATTATATTTACCAGCAAACAGAGGGATTGTAAACTTGATTTTAGTCAATGCATCATCATGTACCTCTCGTACTGGTTGCTGATTTCTACCCAAACCTTGTCGATTGTGACGAAGTCGACGGTGGTCATAATCATTGTTGGCATTGAATCCATCCACTCCATATCAGCAACGTAGTTGTTCTCTCCTTCTTCCACATCGCTTGCCCAAGAATGAGTGTGAGGTGGGGCACGATGAATAGGAGGGTCATTTACCCTCAGCCCATCAGTGGCCTCAGCTATAGCAAGTGGTGCTCATTGCTCGAGGTGCTCAACGTGTGTGCAGAGCACCACAAGGCTATTGTTGATTTGATCCAAAGCATCATGATGGCTCTCAGTTTGCTGATTGAACAAGCACTCGAAGTATTGCATGATGCCTCTTGTGCGGGGTGTGAGAGGTGCATCACGCTCCGAGTTTTGTTCCCCCTTAATCCCGTGCGATTCTGCCATGGTTAGTAGCAAACAAGGAAAACACATAAATATATGTAATTCCCTATCAACTACTAGGTGCTGGAGTTTAACAAGTTCTTACTAATGCAAACAGGTGGTGCAACCAGTGGCTACTTCGTAACAACCTGAACTCAAGTAATGAGCAAAGCAATTGTAAGGGTTAGCACCTATCGGTTAGTAGAGAGTGGAGCTTGGAAGGCTAATGATATGTAGCAAGCAGTGGCGAAGCTAGGATTAAAATTGAGGGGGGGCTGAAGTATTTGTCGGATTAAACTAAGTTGACACAAATATAGTCTTATACTCTTATAGAATTTCAAATTCATACAGAAATTATACAGTTGGAGTTTTGAAGACAAACAACGAAAAACAGAGAAATACAAAGTACGTACCTCGATAATAGAAAGCGCATACCCAATAATATATAATTATTCTGCTATGAGTACGGAGTAGAAATAAATCACCTGTGTATAAAACATATAAAAATTAGTTATATAATAGAAAATTGTTAGTCTAAAATCTAAACTCTAAAATACTAAATTAATAAAAAAAGTACAGAAAATTACCTTAAAGCAGTGAGTCGGCCGGCCCTATCCTCAAATACCCAATGTCTCAATTCTCTGTTCACACAAATGCACAATTGAGTACTGGACAGTGCTGCTGCGTGGACACTCGTCGGCAATCAATTCGTCCGCCCGACGCCCCGACCGGCCGCACTTGCCCGAGGCCCGACTCCCTTATTAACCGGTTCGCGCGCGCGGGCTCAGTGCAGCTCCTTTATTCCCCATTTCCCCCGCAGCTCGGCTCGGCTCTCTTCGCCACTGCTTCTCAGATGTCGCTCGCCGGCCGCCGCCTTGCCTCACTGGCTCGCTCCTCCACGGCTCCGCCTCCTCGCCTCGCTTGGAGTCCGCCTCTCCTCGGCTCCTCCGCCGCCTCGCCTTGCTCGGAGTCCGCCTCGCCTCGCTCCTCTCCTCGGTTCCTCCGCTCCTCGCCTTACTCGCCGGCGGCGCCTCGACCCTCGATGCCCCAGTCCGGCTCCCCCTGCCCCGGCTCGGCCCCCTCGTCGCCCCGCTCCGACTCCTCCCGCCGGGTGGCCGCGGCGCCGCCAGATCTGGATTTGTGACTGTGTCTTGTGAATTTGTGTGTCTCGTCTGGGCTCTGGGTCTGCCGCCGCCTGGGAAATGTTTGTGAAGTGGATGTTTTGGTGCCTTGGTGGGCCAATAAGATAGTTTCTTTGGGCCTCTTACGGGTGCCACTTGAAGTTTACATTTTTTTGTTGCTTGTTGGGCTTAAAGCGTCGCCGGGCTTGTGGGAAGGAAGGAAGTTTGTCGCCGTGGCTCGCCGCCGGGGTGTCCGCCGCCGGGGGGGGGGGGTGTCCGCCGCCGGGGGGAGGTGAGGCTCGAGCCTTACTAAGCCTCCCCCTTGGCTTCGCCCCTGGTAGCAAGGAGTAGCAAAATTCAAATTTAGAAATTGCATAGTTGAAAAATAGTCTAAAACACTCATCAAAGTTGCGGGCCCTAGACTAGAACTTAGACCTAGCTCAAGAAAGCAAAACTATACAGCACAAAGGACTAAAGAACAAAGGATGCAATTCTAGTTTTGTCTCTTTTTTAGCAATGCGACTTTTTCTCTTTTTTATCAAACAAATGGTGATTGCGATAGGACGTAGAAAATGGGTCAGGAAACTTCAGAGTCCGTTTTGAGACCCTAAATGATGTTTTTTTGGGTATTACACATTTTTTGAAGCCTAGCGAGGTCAATCCGATGAGCCAAACTAGAACAAAACCAAGTCAAGAACAAGGGGCCATCACTCGACAAGACGATGGACACAAATTCAAAGATGCAAACTGAATAGAACAATGCAATGACCCAAACTGGTTTGGACGAGTAGATGCAATGTGCAACATTCTTTTTTTTGGACTCTAGGAACCGAAAATCAATCTACTAAACTGGGGAATAGGGATACAAGAAATTTCTACCAGCCAACTGAGGCTCTGATACCATTTGATGTAAAAGTTGGATCCCTATCTTTCGATAGGATGATACATCGATTTGTTGAGGTACGACTTTCATGATGTAGGCTACCAACCGATCACGAACAGATCACCAAGCAATTGCTAAACCACACTCTGAGTCGTTATCAATCGTTCTAAGAACGCGATTGACCTGAACTCGAGGTTCAATTCCTGTGAGCAATCGAAGGACAAGCAAGAACAAGATACACAAGCAATCTGAAATTGTAAATATGAAATATAAATTCACACAAGTTGATGCTTGCAAATCACAATTGTTGGTCTAGTCGATACAACACATGACGAAGTTTTCACAATGGAAAAACTAATCTAAAACAAGCCAAAGGAAGAGGGAGGCACTTAGGGCTATTTAAGAGAGAAAGAGGGGCTGGGGTGGTAGCCAGGAAGGTGGGTGCGCGCCCCTAGGAGGTACAAGGCCCGTGGGCTCAAGTGGAGCTGGCACAACACATTTTAACTCAGACTCAAAATCAGCGCTGGATTATTTTGGCAATTGCAACGCACACAAAAGGAATTTGGCAGTGAGGATGGATCCGTTGGAAAGCTAACGAGATAAGTTTTTTTATCAAGTACTCAAACATCCCAAATAGACTCTGGATGTGGATTCTATGTGTGTTTGAAGTCGGACATATTAGGCTGAGTCCGAATTGATCTGGAAGCCGAATTGGATTTCAAAATATGTCCAACTTGATGTGGTGACCTTGAGGAAGAGTTGAAAAATTCGTCGACTTAGTCTTGATGTGATGTCGGCTTGCACATGGTGTTAAGCTGCCCTCCTTGCCACGGTTCGTAAACACAATAACATCACAAGTTTTAGATAGCTGCAAATATTCAATAAAACATTATTCATTTTTAAGAACGAGCTCACCTAATAATTTAATTATCATGTTTGTGCCTTTGTAATTGGCCCTTGTATAGCTTGAGATTGAGGAGTGGTGTTTGTATCCATAGAGGTGATGTTTTTATTAGGCCGGACCTATGCAGTAGAGGGTATGTTTGGTTGGAGGCGCACTTGCCGTGCTTGAGGAAAATTGATGTCTGAATGCAGCATGAAATCCTGGTGTTTTTTTTCCTTGACCAGGCAAGTATAAGATTTCGGATTGTTTGGTCGGTAATAGAAGCTAGAGAAAACGTAAAATAGGACACTATTTGATAACTACTATGATTTATGGTTTAATCCTTTCCATAAATGACACATAGATCCATCACCCATACATGTATCGATCCTCGTTCACAACATAGTTCCCTCCGGAGCAGAGAAAAAAAAATGATCCTCGTTCACAAACATAGATCCATCCGAAGCAGACAAAAAAACAGGAAGACTACACCGGCAACATCCCGGGGAGGTTCGCCGTGCCCGCTCCGTGTGAACTGTCATGCTTAACGGAGTGGCTCGGGCCGTCCGCTACTAGTCAAACCACGAGCCGGCGAGCCTACGGCTACGCCATTGATCTTGACCGCCCGTCGTTACTGCCGAAGTGACAAAACCCCTGCGTATAATATCCAACGCCTCACGTGTGGTGTGCTGTGCACCCGGCCACCTAGAGCTAAATAGGCAGCGTCCGTGCTCTTGCTCCGCTCCGGCCCAATGGCGACGACTATGCAGCAGCACGAGACTCCCGACTCGAACGCGGCTGCGGCCGCCGCCGACGTGGAGATGGTGGAGGCAAGCGAGCTCCGACGGCGGGGCAAGCCGAACGACCGTGCGGTGGCGTCGCCGCCCCTCGACGGGGAGGGGAGAGGGGGCGCCGCCGCCGCCGCGGAGGACGACGGGCTTGCGTCCGTGGAGCGGGCGTTCGCGGACCAGCGCGTGCCGTCGTGGCGGGAGCAGCTCACGGTGCGCGCCTTCGTGGTGAGCTTCTTCCTGGCCGTCATGTTCAGCGTCATCGTCATGAAGCTCAACCTCACCATCGGCATCATCCCCTCGCTCAACGTCTCCGCCGGCCTTCTCGGCTTCTTCTTCGTCCGCCTCTGGACGGCCACCATCGAGAGGATCGGCCTTCTAAAGCAGCCCTTCACACGTCAGGAGAACACCGTCATCCAGACCTGCGTCGTGGCCGCCTATGACATCTCCTTCAGTGGTAAGCCCTACGAGTCGTACCGTTTATTGGATCATCTCTGTCAAAAAAGTAATTCTCGCGCCATCCTATCGATCAATTCCACAGTTCTCAAAGTTTCTTGCCATGTGCGCTTTTGTTCTGATGGTGATTCAGCTTACAAGTTATGAAGTAACTAAGTTATCACCTTTACTTGCTTTTGGTATTATGTGAATCAGTGAATGTATGATACCAAAGTTAATTTATTCGCAGTATGAACCCTCTAATGCTGATGTTGCTTCTGGTTTCATATTGTTGGCCCTTGAGCACAGTCCTTTTGTTTCGTGCTTCTAAGTTTAAACATTCCCTAAGAAAATTCCTTCAGGAATTGTAGCAATCTGTTAATAAAATGGAGCCAACGAAGAAAACAACGTGAAAGTCATAGTCCATGATGAAGAGGGACATGCTTGGAAGTAATAGAATTCAGAAGTACCAGTAATTGTCGATAGCTATATTTTCTACTTTCAGTATTCAACCTACTGGTTAAGCTTTGATAATTCAATAGATACTTGTGAATGGTCAATTGCTTTCTGTAAGCTGTGATGACAGTGGTAGTCAGCTTCTAGACAATTCAGGCTCCCATCAGCGGTCACAATTTGAAAACCGCATTAACCTAAGTCTATTTGCCTGTCAAGGCCTGCTACTGTATTGAAACAAAACGCTAGGTCGACGTCAACACAGCGTATCCACTATCCAGTAAGGCTGAAGATTAGATTCTTTTCGCTATTGCCCTGTTGAGTACAAAACTTAAAAACATCCTGATGAATTTGTTACGGACCAAGATTAGTAGGCGCATAGCACGCGAATAGCACTAGCTTGATAAACAGTATCATGAACAGTACACCAGGCAAACAGTACAACCGCGTGCGTGAATAGTAACGTACAGTATTGTAGTAGCTCTATCTAATAGTACCGTAAGAATTTCAGCTGTGTATGTCGTCAAACGATGTAGAAGCTGGAACCCCGTTCCATTATCTAAAAAAATAGTACCATAAGAATATAATAATTAGTTTTCTTATTATTTAGATTTATTTTCTATTATATTAGTTTCATATATTAGAAATAAGTTTTCTATTATTAGGGATTAGTTTTCTTAATGTAAGGATATATTTCTTAGAAGTCAAGTTTAATTATGCCTATGAAAGGGACATCACTGTACTTATTACCATTAAGAAAAAATAAACAAAGTTATCTAGTCTTCCTCTCTTCTTCAATAGGCCTTAGAGCCTTGGCGGTGGCATGGCCGGCCGATCAAGAGCGAGTGCTCTACCATCAGTCTTCGGATTCGTACCCAACCAACACCGACCATATCATTTGGTATCAGAGCCACTCACCATGGTTTTCGATGCTGAATTATCTCCCTTGAACATGTTGATAGCTAGCAGCAAGAAAATAGTCTTTACTCGGTAATATGATGGCCACCTTGAAGAAGACTATGGAGCTGGTGGATAAGCTAAAGGAGCAAAAAGAGGCGGCGCGTGCCATTGCAATGGCTGCCACCACCTTCCTCGGTATTGGCGTTGACACTAGCTATGTCACCAATGATGACTCCTCTTCAGACTTCACCTTTGGTGCCTTTGCCAAGGAGGAAGATTGTCGCTGTCCAGCGGCAGTCATCTCCATGCGATTGGTCGACATCGTGCCTCCGCAAGTGTTGGGCACAATGGTTGCCATGTGGGCGTCAACGACGCGTCACATCTCTCCCACAACCGTTGCATCTCAGGGCAAGAAGGATGCCGCTGCTGCCCCTGTGTCGGTTGACTTTGCTGCCAATGACTTCTGCGACATCAGCCAACGCTAGAGTGTTGTTCTCGCTGTTGTGTATCAGGGCTTCGCTCATCATCTTCCGCGCTGCGCGACGTCGTCATTGTGCCCTTTCATCAACATGAGGATGCGAAGGTCTTAGTCCATGGCCGCCACCTAACAGCTCGAGGATGAGCTGTCTCGCTGCGAAGGGTGTGATGTTATGGATCAAGATTAGTAGGAGCAGCACGCGAACAGCACCAGCGCGGTAAACAGTACCATGAATAATACGTCAGGTGAATAGTACCGCTGTGTGAACAGTACTTCACGTGCGTGAACAGTACCGTACGATACTATAGCAACTCTATCTAATTGGACGGTTTGGTAGCATTGGCAATATACCTCGGATTAGGAATGTAATAATTAGTTTCCTTATTATTTGGGTTTATTTCCATTTAGATTATTTTCATATATTAGAGATAAATTTTATATTATTAGGGATTAGTTTCCTTAATATAGGTATAGGTTTTTAGGGGTCAACTCTAATCATCATTATAAAAGAGACAAGATTGTATTTATTATCATTAAGCAAAGAAATAAATAAAGTTCTATAGTCTTTTTCTCTTTTTCAATAGACCTTAGAGCCTTAGCGGCCATATGGCCAGCCGATCAAAGGCGAGTGACCTACACTCAGTCATCGGATTTGTACCCAACCAACACCAACCATATCAGAATTATGTTCAAAAAGTTGTAGACCTGACTACAAGAGTCAATTTATGTTGTTTTTCTTAAAATATCTTGTTGAGGAATGCCTAATTTCCCTCCTGTTTCTGATGGGGTCATGTTGTTCATCTATTTCATTAAAATTTATGTCATCATGTGAAACGTTTCCTCATGTAGGTTTTATGACATGTAAATAATCCCCATATGCATGTCTTCTGTTACATAGTAAAATGCACCTTCTTATGTTCTGTATTAAAACATCATGCAACAAAATCAGAAAATTGTAAAAATCATAACAGAGAATTGATTCCAAGCATTTCGTTTTGTCGTTTTTTAAGAACTGACATGCCGGTAACATATACATCGCCCTTACAGAACTAACCGACAACAGACTCTAAATCCCTTGCTTTCGAAAAAATTGCTAAAACTTATCTGGAAATAAATTATTTGTATATGATGTTAGCAAACAGAATATAGCATAGGTTAGTGTCCTTATTTCACATGCTAACTCATCCATTTCTTTCAGGGGGCTTTGGTAACTACCTATTGGCCATGAGTGAAAGAATCGCTGGGCAGGAAACCGAGGCAAATAATTCTCAAAATATCAGAAATCCGCATCTTGGGTGGATAATTGGTTTCCTGTTCCTGGTCAGCTTCATTGGGCTCTTTGGTCTTGTGCCACTGAGAAAGGTTTAATCATTCTACGCCCCCTTGTTTTTTTTTTTTTGAAGCAATCATCATGATATCATTTTAAGTTTTTAACCAAATTACCACTGTCCAGATTATGATCATAGACTACAAGCTGACCTATCCAAGTGGCACTGCAACTGCCTACCTCATAAATGGCTTTCACACGCCCCATGGTGCCAAGCTTGCAGGGTGAATACTACAGCCATGTCCATTTCGGTTCTTGACACACACGATGAGAAGTTTATCACTATTTGCATCATTTTTTACAGGAAGCAAGTAAAGAAACTGGGTATATTCTTTGTTCTCAGCTTCCTCTGGGGCTTCTTTCAGTGGTTCTACAAAGCTACAGATAATTGCGGATTCTGGAAATTCCCATCATTAGGCCTGCAAGCTTACAACAACATGTAAAGATTGCAGCCTCCAAGAATTCTTCTAGTCAAATTTATCTTCCATCTGACTCGTAAATTTGATGTTCCTTTCAGTTGCAGAACTCATTTTTTCAACATTCTTCTGAATTGAACATTGTTTTTTTAAAGGTTTTACTTTGACTTCTCTCCTACCTATGTCGGAGTGGGAATGATTTGCCCACATATTGTTAACATATCAGTTCTCCTGGGAGGCATCCTCTCATGGGGAATAATGTGGCCTCTCATTGCCAAGAAAAGAGGAAGTTGGTTCGCTGCTGATCTCCCTGACAAGAGTCTTCATGGAATGCAAGGTTACCGGGTAAGGATGTGTTCTTTTCTTGAATGCCGAGTCATATTTTCTACTACTAAATTTCATTTGGTAATACAGGTCTTCATAGCCATTGCCTTGATTCTTGGGGATGGCCTTTACAACTTCCTCAAGATGCTCTTTCTCACAATCGCCTCATTAAGATCTCAACTCAAGAAGAGTAATGTTAGTACACTTCCAGTCTCTGATGATGGCATAATTACTAGTGCTGCAGTCATCTCATATGACGATGAGCGGCGCAATGAACTCTTTATCAAAGATCAAATTCCCTGGTACATTGCATATGGAGGCTATGCTGTTGTTGCCGCCATATCTATTGGTAGTGTCCCACAGATATTCCCACAGCTGAAGTGGTACCAAATCTTGGTGGCCTATATCGTTGCACCTATACTTGCCTTCTGCAATGCCTATGGAACTGGCCTCACTGATTGGTCTCTTGTTACAACCTATGGAAAGCTCGCAATCTTTGCTTTTGGTGCATGGTCGGGTGCTTCGCATGGTGGTGTTCTTGCAGGCCTGGCTGCCTGTGGTGTGATGATGAGCATTGTGTCTACTGCTGCTGACCTTATGCAGGACTTCAAAACAGGATACCTGACACTGGCTTCACCAAGGTCAATGTTCATCAGCCAAGTCATAGGCACTGCAATGGGTTGTGTTATTGCTCCTTGTGTGTTCTGGCTTTTTTACAAGGCGTTTGGTAATATTGGCATAAGTGGCAGTGAATACCCTGCACCAAATGCTGCCATCTTCCGTAGCATGGCAATACTAGGTGTCGATGGCTTCTCCTCGCTTCCAAAGAACTGCCTCACTCTTTGTTACGTATTCTTTGCTGCAGCAATTGCCGTCAACTTGATAAGAGATCTGGTTCCCAAGAAGGTATCGAGATTTATACCAATCCCGATGGCTATGGCAATACCCTTCTACCTAGGTTCATATTTTGCCATTGATATGTTCATCGGGACGGCAATACTATTTGTCTGGCAAAAACTGGACAGAGCCAAAGCAGAAACATTTGGACCTGCAG
Source organism: Dendrocalamus sinicus (assembly GCA_036346575.1). NCBI lineage: Eukaryota > Viridiplantae > Streptophyta > Magnoliopsida > Poales > Poaceae > Dendrocalamus > Dendrocalamus sinicus. The sequence goes on from CM070650.1 coordinate 12,185,957, forward strand.
TTGCTTCCGGCATGATATGTGGTGATGGATTGTGGGTTTTACCTCAGTCAGTACTTGCTCTTGCCAAGGTGAAACCTCCAATCTGCATGAAGTTTCTGTCGAGAAGGACCAACGACAAGGTGGATGCTTTCCTTTCAACTTTATCATAGAATGTTTGGGGGGAAGGAGAAGTTACAGTGATGAAGCAAAGATTCAGATTGACATCAGCCGTATCTAAATTGGGCAATCGCTCATTTCTTCAGAAAATCCATGTCATCAAGAAGCCAATGTAGTAGTATATATTAGATAAATAAAATTGTACAAAGGGAAGAATGGGCAAGTGTGCATTATTGTTTACTCTCTGTGATTTGCTTTCCCCTGGGTTGTGTGTAATCTTTAACTTTTTTTGGGGCGGCCTGCTATATGCCATGCGATGGAATTCGGCTGCAAGGCCAACCAGTTTGGGATGTGCGCTCCATGCGGCCGCTCTCGATTGGGGAGCTGGACCGGGAGGACTGCCCATGTTATGACTGGGATCACGTACGGGCGCAGGACACGCACGCAGGGAGGAGCATCAACCAGCAATCACAAGTAGGGCTAGAAAAAAAGCTCGTTAGTGGGGCTCGTTGGCTCGGTTCAAAATTGCTTCAATTATACTTGTTAATTGGTTAAACATTAAAATGAGTTGATTTCAAATGAATTTGAATTTTGCTAAAGCTCGGCTCGGCTCGGCTCGTTAGCTCGTTTCTAAAAATACTTTTAAATTATATGTAAAATGATATTAAATCAAACTATATCATTTTTAGAAAAAGCTCGATAAGATGTGGAGTTGGCTCGATATCCACCCCTAATCACAAGGCTTTGGGCCCATAAGACTTTCCCTCACCAAGTTATTTCCTTCCTTCATTAGGTTTAATACCTTTCTATCCATAAGCACTAGGATTCAGATTGATTAGCAATCCAGATTGATTTGTTAGGATTCAGATTGATTAGCAATCTAGTTTGATTTGTTAGGGAGGATAAATAGCCTCACCTGGGGATTGAATAAAGCAAGCAGAGCAACTTCCGTTGCCAGGCTTCTCCTGCGTCTCTCTCTCTCTGCCCTCACGGCGCCTTCACGCCGCCGCTCGGGGTTCAAGCCCCGGCCGCCGGTCCGCCACCCCTACTCCCTCCGGAGTCTCTGCGAGTCCCTGGGCTCTTCCAATTTGGTATCAGAGATGCCAGGCGAGGAGGGCGGCAAGCAGCCCAAGGGACCGCCGCCACCACCACCACCTCCGGCCGATTCCGTCGCCAAGGCGCTGCACGACCTCAGCCAGCAGATGGCGACCCTCTTCGCGCGCATGGAGGCCCTGGAGTCCCGGCCGGCAGCAGCGCCCACCACCGCCGCCCCCACTCTTTCCGCCGCCTCCACTCTTTCCGCTGCCACCACTTTTCCCGCCGCCACCACGCTGCCGGTTCCCCTCCACCAAATCCAATTCCCACATTCGCCGTCGCCGCTTCCCACGGGATTACAGCTCCCCATGCGGTCAGCCTTGCCGTCGGGACCGGAGGGCTCCGGCGGTGCCAGCACCGGCCTGGGCGCCCCTCGCTTCCATAAGCTGGATTTCCCGATCTACGACGGTGCGGCGGACCCTCTCAATTGGCTCAACCGATGCGAGCAATTCTTCCGAGGCCAACGCACCATGGCTTCAGATCGCGTATGGCTAGCTTCGTACCATCTCACGAGCACCGCTCAAACGTGGTACTACGCCTTGGAGCAAGACGAAGGCGTGCCCTCCTGGGAGCGTTTCAAGGAGCTATGCCACCTCCGCTTCGGGCCGCCTATCCGCGCCAATCGCCTGGCGGAACTCGCACGGCTGCCTTTCCTCTCCACAGTCCAGGACTACCAAGAACGCTTCAACGCCCTTCTCTGTCACACAGCGCAGCATTTGACGCCAATCCAGAAGGTGGAGTTATTCACCGCGCGGTCTGCCAGAGCATATCAAGATCGACGTCGAGCTTCGGGAACCCCGTGATCTGCAGACGGCCATGCACCTCGCGCGGGCGTATGAGCGTCGCGCCGAGGCGACTCCACCAGCTCCACTGCCGCAGCGGCCGTCCCGTTTTCCCCAGCGGCCACCGCTGGCCCTGCCCACGCCGCAGCGGACGGCCGCTCCACCCACGGGCACGCCAGCCCAGGCACCACTCCTGCTGCCGCCAGCACCACCCACGGCAGCAACAGTGCCGGCCCCCTCCCGGCCGTTCCGCCGCCTCTCACCGGCAGAGTTGGCCGACCGTCGCCGGCTGGGGCTTTGCTACAATTGCGACGAGCAGTACGTCCGCGGCCACAAGTGCCAGCGGCTATTCTTCATTGAGGTGACAGACTACCTGGACGACGACACCGCCGAGGCCTCCAGCGATGAGGCAGGGGACACGGCCGCGTCCGACTTACCGGTAGTCTCCCTTCATGCGATCGCCGGCATTCGCACGGGTGACACCATGCACCTCCATGTCCACATCCAGGGCTTCCGGTTTTTGGCGCTCCTCGACTCCGGCTCTACCCATAACTTCATCAATACCGGGGCCCTGCATCGACTCCAGTTGACAACGGCGGACAGCGCCAATATGCGCGTAGCCGTCGCCAATGGCAACCGGGTTCCCTGCAAGGGCGTGGCCCGCAACGTCGCCATGAGCATCGGGCCCGAGGATTTCTCCATCAATTGCTATGGCATTGACCTGGGCGAGTTCGACCTCGTTCTCGGTGTCGAGTTCCTCCGCACCTTGGGACCCATCCTTTGGGATTTCGAGGACCTCTGCATGGCTTTCTGGCGAGGAACCAGGCGGGTTTTCTGGAAAGGCCTGGGCTCCTCCCGCGAGGACGCCATACAACCGACCCTCCGCGTCATCACCGGGGCACCTCAACAGCCTCTCTTGGACCAGCTCCTGCACCAGTACAGCTCGATCTTTACGGAACCACAGGGTCTTCCACCAGCCCGACCCTATGATCACCGCATCCACCTCTTACAGTGCTCGCGCGCGATGGCCGTCGCCCATACCGCTACCCACAGCTGCAGAAGGATGAGCTGGAACGCCAGTGCGCCGCCATGTTGGAGCAGGGCATCATCCGACCAAGCACCTCACCGTTCTCTGCCCCGGTACTCTTGGTCAAGAAGGCAGACGACTCATGGCGGTTCTGCATTGACTACCGTGCACTCAATGACAAGACTTCCAAGGACAAGTTTCCGATACCGGTAGTGGATGAGCTCCTCGACGAGCTCCATGGCGCCCAGTTTTTCACTAAGCTGGACCTCCGCTCCGGTTACCACCAGGTGCGCATGCATCCGGCAGACATCGAGAAGACGGCCTTCCGCACCCACCACGGCCACTTCGAGTTCCTCGTCATGCCCTTCGGCCTGTCCAACGCGCCAGCAACGTTCCAGGCCCTCATGAACGACGTCCTCCGTCCATTCCTCCGCAGGTTCGTGCTTGTGTTCTTCGACGACATACTCATCTACAGCTCGTCGTGGTCCGAACATTTGCAGCATGTCCGCCTCGTCTTCGACGCTCTCCGCGCCCACGCCTTACACCTCAAGCGCTCTAAGTGCTCTTTTGGGGCAGCTTCGGTCGCCTACCTCGGCCACGTCATCTCCGTCAACGGCGTCGCCATGGACAGCGACAAGGTGACCGCCGTCGCCTCGGCGGTGCCCGCTTCGGCCCGAGGATTGCGAGGTTCTTGGGCCTCGCTGGCTACTACCGGAAGTTCATCCGCGATTTCGGCACGATCGCGGCGCCATTGACGAAGCTCCTGCGCAAAGACGCTTTCGCCTGGACGGACGATGCAGCGGCAGCATTCCAAGCGCTAAAGCAGGCTCTGACAACGGGACCGGTCCTGCAAATGCCCGCTTTCGACCAGCTGTTTATCGTGGACTGCGACGCCTCGAGCATTGGCGGCGCGTCCTCCACCGGCGCGCGGGCCCGGCTTTCTTCAAAAGCGTTCGCGCCCGCCATCTCAAGCTGGCGGCCTATGAGCGGGAGCTTATCGGCCTTGTGCAGGCCGTCCGACACTGGCGTCCGTACCTGTGGGGACGCCACTTCCTCATCCGCACCGACCACTTCAGCCTCAAGTTTTTGTTGGACCAGCGACTTTCGACGATTCCGCAGCACCAGTGGATCAGCAAACTGTTCGGCTTTGACTTCACCGTGGAATATCGTCCCGGGCGCCTCAACACAATGGCGGACGCACTTTCGCGCCGAGACTCGGACTCCGCCGCGATCCATGCTCTCTCGGGACCTTCGTTCCATCTCTTTGACGAAATCCGCGCCGCAACAGCCACCGACGAGGAGGCGGGCCGCCTCCGCCAGCAGCTCCAGAACGACACAAGTGAGACACCCTGGCGCATCGCCGACGGCCTCCTGATCCATGGCTCGCGCATATTTGTGCCGGCACAGCAAGACTTGCGTAATCAGGTGCTCTCCCTGGCCCATACGGCAGGTCACGAGGGCATCCAGAAGACACTCCACCGCCTGCGCCAGGACTTCTACATTCCTGGTGACAGGGCGCTTGTGCGGGACTTTGTGCGCGCCTGTCTCACCTGCCAGCGCAACAAGACGGAGACTCTGCAGCCGGCGGGCCTATTACAGCCCCTCGACGTGCCGTTCCAGGTGTGGGCCGACATTTCGATGGACTTCATCGAAGGCCTGCCGAAGGTCCATGGGAAGTCAGTGATCCTCACCGTCGTCGACCGCTTCTCCAAGTACGCACACTTCATCGCGCTAGGCCACCCATATTCCGCCACTTCCGTCGCCCGGGCCTTCTTCGAGGAGATCGTCCGCCTCCACGGGTTCCCCGCCTCCATCGTCAGCGATCGCGACCCGGTCTTCACCGGCCACATGTGGCGAGACCTCTTCAAGCTGGCCGGTGTCAAACTCCGCATGAGCACGGCATTTCATCCCCAGACAGACGGCCAGTCCGAGGTTGTCAACAAGGTCATCGCCATGCACCTACGCTGCATCACGGGTGATCGGCCTCGTGCTTGGGTCGACTGGCTGCCATGGGCGGAGTATTGCTACAACACTTCGTTCCACACCGCGCTGCGCACCACTCCTTTCCAGGTGGTCTACGGCCGGCCTCCTCCGCCACTTGTGCCGTACACAGGGGGTGCTGCCAGGACAGATACAGTGGACGCTCTCCTGCGCAACCGTGATGACTTTCTTGCTATGGTCCGTGATCGTCTCCTCCAGGCACAGCAATACGCCAAGCGCTACTACGATGACCACCACCGCGATTTGGAGTTTGCGGTGGGCGACTGGGTGTGGTTGCGTCTCCTCCACCGACCGGCACAGACATTGGAACCCCGACCCAAAGGGAAGCTCGGTCCACGCTACGCGGGACCATTCCAGGTCCTGGAGCGGATCGGACAGGTGGCCTACCGTCTCCAGCTTCCAGAAGGCTCCCGCCTCCATGATGTTTTCCATGTGGGGCTGCTAAAGCCGTTCCACGGTGACCCTCCGTCGGTGATGCCTCCGATGCCGCCTACGCACGACGGCCGACTGTTACCCGCCCCGGAACGTGTCCTCCGCGCCCAGCTTCGCCGTGGCGTCTGGCATGTCTTGGTGCAGTGGCGCGGGATGTCCAGATCAGCGCCACACGGGAACATTGCCGCACTTCAGAAATCTACCGATGTTCAGCTCGAGGACGAGCTGTTTTCGGAGGCAGGGAGAGATGTTATGACCGGGATCACGTACGGGCGCAGGACACGCACGCAGGAGGAGCATCAACCAGCAATCACAAGGCTTTGGGCCCATAAGACTTTCCCTCACCAAGTTATTTCCTTCCTTCATTAGGTTTAATACCTTTCTATCCATAAGCACTAGGATTGATTGATTAGCAATCCAGTTGATTTGTTAGGATTGATTGATTAGCAATCTAGTTTGATTTGTTAGGGAGGATAAATAGCCTCACCGGGATTGAATAAAGCAAGCGAGCAACTTCGTTGCGAGGCTTCTCTGCGTCTCTCTCTCGCCTCACGGCGCCTTCACGCCGCCGCTCGGGGTTCAAGCCCCGGCCGCCGGTCCGCCACCCCTACTCCCTCCGGAGTCTCTGCGAGTCCCTGGGCTCTTCCAGCCCACAAAATGGGGCGGCTTATCTGCACTTTAGCCTAGCGTACGGACCAAACGGAGGTTCGCCTCCCCGTGACGGCCTGGCCACCACGTGCACGCGCCAAGTGCTCTTCGCGCCGTAAGGTACCATAACGACTGGGAGCGTGTGGACGGCAGTCGGCGGAGATGGATCCAGCATCCTCTGCCATAGCGACCCTAGTGTGGGAAAATTGAATATATAGGATCAAGTTAAGAATGGTTTGATAAAATAGGACTAAATTTGTTGTCCTTGTAAATATAGGACTGAGTTGAGCACCTTCTTGCAAATATGGTATTTTTTCATTTTAATTTCATTTTCATTTTCTAGCCCATTTTTCTCTATGCGAAATGACTCTTTTGCCCCTTACGCCTGCCCTCCCCCTCCTCATCTCATCTCCTCCCCGCGCTTCCTCCGCCGCCACCGAGCGCTCCACCCGGACCCGAGCCCCCTCCTCAGGGCCTTCTCGTCGTCCTCCTCGTCCTGCGTCTCGCGCGGCGGCGTCTTCCACCTGCCGATCCACCCCCCCGGCCGCGCGCCGCCACGCGTCGCGCGGCGCAGACTTCTCCCTTCGCGCGCGGGCTAACGCCCGGATGGCTCGTCGGGACCACGGCGGCGGCGATTCCTCCTCAACGCGCGTCCTCCGGCGGCAGCACGCTCTTCACGGATCTCGCCGTCTGCGACCTGCACCGCCGCTATGTCCTACTCCCGCCCATCCCGAAGAGCTCGGCGACGCCGTCACCAACCCGCTCACGGTTCTTGGCGGCCGGCGCGGTGTGAGCCCTTCCTCGCCCGGCGGCGCGGCGGGCGAGCCCTCGTTCGCCGTGTTCGACGGCGCGGTGCCCAAGGAAGGTCGTGGCGCTCGTCTTCTCGCGCGATGATGGTGGCGCGCGCTCCGTCGCCGGACCGCATCGTCGGAACCGGCGCCACTACGCGCATGGTCGCTATATTGGGTGGATCGCCTCACCAACGATGGCTCGTCCTCGACACGCGCGCCATGGAGCTCTGTTGAGAGATCCCGTCACCGGCCAGCTTCTAGGAGGAGCACGTCGTCGTCGTGGAGGGCGCGGACGGGAAGGTCGGCGTGTTCGCGACGACTTCTACCACGCCGGCGGCAACGCCGGCTTGTACTACTACGATCGAGCGACGCGGCGGCGCGCGCGGTGGGCTGGAGAAGACGGTCCGCTGCCATGGCGGTTGCGCACGGCGGTCGAACTACATCGGGCGCGCCAGCGGATGCTTGATTCTTGAAGTCAACCAAGACCCACGGCCGACGTTCATGGCAAGCTACCGTAGCGAGGACGTCGAGCTGTTCAAAATCGACGTCGCGAGTTTCCGGTGGAGACGGTATGCCGGGCACGCGTCACCGGCGGCGCCGACGACGACTGCTGGCCGTACTTCGGCTTCCCGCCATTGCTGTCCTTGCCAACTGTTTTGAGTGGATGTAATTCCAGATGTTTATCTGTTCTTTAAAACCTTGAAGGTTGTATATATACTTGTTTGGTACACACATGTAAGCAACAGTTTGTGTTGGTCTTGTGACCTAAACATTAACAGATGCAATGCATGCACACATCTTACTACTACAAAACAAAATAAGAGTACATTATGATTGTACCAGGTTCATAATTTCCATTTTTGAGTGCATATAAACCCCCATAAGCAGGGTAAGCAACAACTGAAAATATAAAGATAACAGTCAATGACATGTCGCTTGTAGGGATAGAGATGAGGGGCAAAAGAGTCATTTCGCGTAGAGAAAAATGGGCTGAAAAATGAAAATAAAATTAAAATGGGAAAAATACCATATTTGCAAGAAGATGCTCAACTCAGTCCTATATTTACAAGGACAACAAACTTGATCCTATTTTATCAAACCACTCTCAACTTGATCCTATATATTCAATTTCCCCCCTACTTTTGATAGTTCCAGTTAACAATTGAATTCATTTTTTTCATTATTCAAGTATTCATAAACCTCAGAGGAAGAATAGCCTTGAGTTTCTCGCTCCTTAGGCTAATTCTCTTTCTCAATGGAATGTGAAAGGGATATAACTCAGCAGTGTGTCACCTTGATGTGGTAGAAGCCAATCAATTCAAGCATAATTATTCCTAAACCCAATGTGAGTTTTCTATTCTAACTTACTCTCTCGCTACGATCGAACAGAGATGAATAAGAGGCTTATGGGATTGACGTGATAGGGTAAAGTCGGTTATATCGCTGATAACAAACTCCAGGCTAATAATCTGAAGTACAAGTTATCCTTGAAAGAGAAGATAATTCCCAATTCGTGTTGTATACGAATAAAGAAATTACAAGTAATGCAACTATGAATTTCACGAAAAGTCCCATCCTGGCTGAGGATATGCACTGTCGGTATGTTTAACACATACAAGTCAACGCGAAGTGCAACCATAATGGCAGAGGAGCACAGTGTCCTGCCATTCCTATGACGTGAGCTGTTGGATCTAAATCTAACGTATTAGGTTCACTTCTACAGCACGTCATCTACAGCACACCACGCGCTACAGTGTTCTCTCTACAGGGCTGCTACAGTTAGGGATGAATCTGGTACGTTCGTACTTCATCCAACGGTTCAAATTGCTAAAGGCAACGCGTCTTTACGCTATAAAGGCAGAGGATGTGTCTTCAGTAAAGATACTCCGCTTCGGTAGGAGCGGAGAAATCACGAATTTCCCATCACAGATTTCACAATGCCGGCAGAAGGCACACGCACCGCGAAACGCCCGGTGCATGCGGAGCCCAGCACGAGTACACGACCTTCCGATCGGCGGTACGTGAAGAAGCTTCTCAACAGATACACCAATGTACCACGCAGAGAGACCTACTGGGCAATCTGCCATTGGCAATCTGGTACGGAGAACATAGCAGGAGGAGGAAGCGAGATCAGCGAGAGGACGGCGGTGGCCACGGGAAAGAGGAGGAGCCGAAGCCGGTGAGGCCGACACGGGCAGAGCTGAGGGCTGCGCGGGTGCACATGCTGGCGATGAGTGCTGACGTGGCCCTCTTCATGGAGGAACCGATTAGGGAGATCGAGGAGGACAGGAAGGTCGGGCGCGAGCAGGACCCCGCCGAGATCGACATGGACCTAGCTAAAAAAAATCCCGGCCGGTAACAGGCGGTAACTGGGAATCTCGGCGAGTTTATGAACCAGCCAAAAAAATGGAGCCTAGAAATTTGAATCAAACCCGTTTACAAGAAATTTTTGGCCGGTTACCGAATTTGAATTCGAACTTTTTCCGGACTGTCAGCAACATTACTGCTCCTTAACAAATCCTGAAGCTCTCCGGTTTCGTCATACCAGCCATATCCTATAATGCGATCTTTCCTAGAAAAGACCGTGTTTAGGTAATTAAACCTCTTCCGAAGAGGCAGGTTCTCAAAACGATATAGCAGTACAAGGGCAAAAAGCCAAAAAGCAACACATGACAGCACGAATCATGCCCACAATCTAACGCGGTACACGCGAAGACGACACGAACTCCTGCTCTAGGCTGTACTGGCGTGAGCCGTGGCGACCAGTCGCCGGAATAAGGCCACCACTCCCATTGTCTTTTGCCGCTTCACAGCGAGGCCGAGCCACTTCATCCCTCCTCGCCCTCGGAGCAACGCGACGCCCCCTCAGGAGCTGCAGCCTCATCTCCACATCTTTCATGGTAGGCCTCTCCCCTCGTGTCAGACTCAGGCACTCCTCCGCCAACCGAGCCATGCACACGATCGCTTCCTCGCCTGCTTCCTCCATAATCTGCCCGTCCACTATCTCCTCGAGGGGCATCTCCCTCGTAGCCCACAAGAAGTAGTTCGACAGGTTCTGCTTCTCACCGTACTCGTTCTGAATGATCGGCTTCTTCCTTGTCAGCAGCTCGACGAGTATCACTCCAAAACTGTAGACATCACTCTTGTCGTTGAGTTGGCCGGTGTGGTAGTACTCCGGGTCCAAGTACCCGAACGTGCCCTGCACGGCGGTGACCAGATGCGTCTGGTCAATCGGGATCGACTTCGACGCGCCGAAATCTGAGACCTTGGCTGTGTAGCTGTCGTTCAGAAGTACGTTCATGCACTTGATGTCTCTGTGGAGAATTGACACCGAAGCCGCCGAGTGCAGGTACGTGATCGCGCCGGCGATCTCGGTGGCGATCCTTAGGCGCTCCTCCCAAGACAACGGTAACAAGCTACCATTTTGCTCGCAGTGCAAGAGGTCATACAGCGTGCCGTTGGAAATGAACTCGTAAACAAGCAGAGGGACCTCGGCCTCGAGGCAGCATCCGTGGAGCTTCACCACGTTCCGGTGGTTGATCTGTGAGAGGATGGACACCTCGTTGATGAACTGATCAATCTCGGTGCTTGCCGCAAGCTTTGACCTCTTGATGGCCACCACGCGCTGGTCGGTTAGGATGCCCTTGTAGACCGTGCCATGGCCGCCGCGGCCGACCACACGGGCATGGTCGAAATTGTTGGTTGCCTTCTCCAGCTCCGCCAGGGAGAATATCTTTGTGCCGTCGCTGGCATTTTGGTCTGAAGAGATCAGTTGTTCTAGCAGAATGCCCTTGTTCTTGCGGAAGTACCTCTTCCTAAGGCGTTTCTGAACGCCTCTCTTCCATCTCCGAGTAAGAATAGCAGCAACTGCGGCGAGAAACAGAATGCCTCCGCCACTGCTTAGTCCAATGGTAACACCTGCATTGGTTGCAGCCGTTTAAGTCGATTCATTTATCTCCTGAGATAAAGAGAGCAGTAATGCAAAGGGATAGTTCTTTATTCGAGGCATTGATCACACTATTGCCAGGATCGGCAGTAACAAGCGGTATAAATTGCTTACCTAATATTATAGTAGATGGTCTGCATTTTCTTGTGACGTCACTGAAATCTGTTCCATGAGGACAAGGGGTGCATGCATAGCCCCCAAAAGTATTGTGGCAAATACCATTGCAGATGTATTTGTCTGGCTGCAGGCACTCGTCAGTATCTGTAAATCGCACAATAGAATCAGACTATCAGTGGTGCTCCTTACAAAATACGAATTTTGCATGTAATGTCTCTCCAATGGTGATATGTTCAATTCTTACAAAACTATCCATTAATTTGACCTATGATACTAGAAATTTTCACATGAAAAAAGGGAGAAAAACATCCAGATATCAATTTAATGCTTGATTTTTTGGGTAAACTTAGATGCTTGGATTTGGCCTCTTGCTTACATATATCTTACTTCAAGGTAAGCAAGGAAAATCGTATGCATTTACCCGCGAAGGCGCGAACATTTGCTTTATAAGTAAAACTCAAGAACATATGTATCCCATCAAACATGAATATTATGGCAGATCATACCTGTGCATCCATCTTTCATGTAAGGATTTCCTTCAAAACCAGAAGAGCACTTGCACCGGTAACCGACATGTCTGAGTGTTCTATCGTCAGTGACGTCTACGCAGTCACTGTGGGAGCTGAAGCATCTGTAGTCGCTCTTGTTCAGCCTTGCATGCTCACACGTCTTGTTGTCGATGGCCCACTTCACCAAGCCCCATTCTCCTGATAAGGCGTAGAACGCGGAGCCCGAACCATGCAGGAAATCATCTGGCCCCGATACCTCGTGAACTTGAAGGACACCGTCGTCAATAGATATGTCAGTGACAAGCGTACGATCGGTCAATTCGAGGACGGGAAGAACGGTCCCTGGCATGCATGCGAGGTAGAGATGGGGTTTTGCAAAGCAGCCTATCTCCATTCCGAAGGGGAACGGGATGCTCACGTTGCCGCACGATGTGGGACAATCCGGCTTCGGCTGGATGAAGTCGTAAACTGTTGGAGGGGGAAAGATCAAGCCAAATGTTTTAGCAAATGAACTATCAATATGAAACGATGGTATGTCACATAAATTTTCAGCCTGCACATTTTCACGGACTACATATTTTTATTATTCAGATGACATAAAAATTTTAATTAATCAAATTAGGAATTGAGATTTAAATGATACTATCTCTAACTGGGTTAGGAATCGAGAGTTTTTTTAAGTCATGTCAGCTCTAAGTAAACTGGTAGCAATCTTACGGGTTACGGCCTTACGGGTAAGGAAGCGAAAATTGACCACCGAAAAATGATACATCTAACTAAGAAGTAGGCATCCCAGAGTACCTCGCGAAGGGGTAGGGCCTGCGCAGCCGTTAACGACATACGGATCGCCGTTAAACGGATCGCCGTCTGACAAGCAATAGCAAACATATCCACCAATCAGTGAGTCCTGACACTCGCTGTAATTGCTAACACAGGCATAGCTGGCTCTTTCCTCCATGGCGCGCTTACAGTTGGGTTGGTATGGGATAGCCCAATCCAGTACAGCTTGAACGTCTTCTAATGGTTGCTCAGACTTGAGGTCACTCGGCCTGAACCGATACTCATCTTGACCGGTGATGAAGGCGTGCACTTGGTCTGGGCCTGCAGATTCGTCGGTGCGCGAGATGTTGAGGCTGAACGCCCTTAGGGGCACCTGTATGTCGATGCGACAGCACCCGATGCCGAAGCATAGGCCCTTCGTCATCTTGAGTTGAGCTTCTTCGCGATAGATGTAGCAGTTCCCGACCGGAACACCCGAGTCAGGAATGAACAGCAAGGCCTCCACGCCGGAGCCAAGGACGAACAGAGACATGTTCCGCGAACCGGATAAGAAGAAAGGCCTGGCTGGAGCCTCCCAGGAAACGGAGTAGTCGCGCACACCTCGAGTCATATTCACGACGAATGAAATACTGACGCCAGGTGCAATATAACCTCCGTCGCCGGCAACATCCAGCGTGATGTTTGAGTTGCCTAGCAGGAGTTGTCCGGTGTTGTCTGCGCCGCCGGCTGCACAAGTGAGGCTGAAGCCCGGCAGGGAGCACATGGGGCCAATTCCGAACGGATGGCGGACCTCATACTGACCACAGACGGTAGAGCAGTTTCTTCTGGCCGTCGTCACCGCTGCAGCTGCTGGTAACCGCACCACGAGTACTGCAAGCACGAGCGCTGCCATGACCGTGCTCATCTTGGAGTATGTATGTCTGTATGGATAGAAGATATCAATGCTTCGACTTATTAATGCTGCCGCATCTCAGGCTCTCAGCGATGCCCCTGAGACGCGGCAGCATTACTATACCTTCGTTGACTAGTGACTAGTGAGACGACCACATTTTATAAGCGAATAGATTTCGCGGGCCGTGGAAGAAGGGGCAGTGTAGACACATCACATTCTCCTTTCTCCCCGCCTCCCCGGTCGTCTGATTCGTCTCAAACTTGGAAATCCAGTTTTACACTTTTGATCGACTCCACTGCACACAGGGTAAAACAGAAGCTACAGTGTTGACATGCGTATAGCCAAAACTTTAATGCCAGGCAGCTGGTGGAAAATGTGTTGGACCAGTAACCAGTTGATGCGTGTGGTCACGCGTTTAAAAAATTTGAATCTATTTATTACTAAAATTTGATATTAGATCTTTTAGAGTTGGTAAGAAAAAAGCGAAATATATTAAAAATTCTTACACAAAAGCAAAAAAATCTAGCTCTTAATTTAGTGGACCCAAATTATAACAGCTCAGATTAAAGAAAGAGTAAACGAGAAATATGCTAGAAATTCTCATTTAAAAAATAAAGCATCTATCTTTTAATTTGGTGGACCTAAGTTATAACGACTCAGATTAAAAGAAAATGTCCATATCAAATACAATTCAAACTCAACCGTGACTACCATCGCGCATAATGCCACACAAACCCTAGCTTCTCTTGTCTGATCTCATGCGGCCATGGTGGCCCCGGCATCAACGCACATCGCCATGGCGAGGAGCACAGCGGTCGCAACAAGGCTCAGGCGCCGGCGAGCCCCCAACATGGTGCACTGCACTCTGTTTCCTTCCCTCCCCTGCTTCTTGCTCCCGTTTCCAATAGCCAAGAAAGGGGGGAGAAAGAGCAGAGCCTGCGATGGAGACAGACGACTCGTAGAGTCAGAGATAAGCAAGCAAGCACACGTGACGCACCCTGACAGGTTGTAATTCTCTTAGGAAGTTGGATTTCTCTTGAGTTGGGCGTTTAAGTAGAGCCCTTGCGAGATCCGACACTTGAAAAAAGATTTGTGTTCTAATTAAAAGTATGCATGATTTGTGGGGAACATCCATGGATTGTGCTTGGACTAAAGACTAAACTAGGCGTGAGTTAATTGAGGCCCACCTGCCGCATTCCTTGACCATTCTGTAAAGACCAAACTAGCCGTGAGTTAATTAAGGCCCACTTGCCGCATTCCTCGGCGTGAGTTAATTAAGGCCCACCTGCTGCATTCCTTGACCATTCTCACAAAAAATATGAAAAATTAAAATCCATTATATAATAAAAATTGATGATAGGTAGTTTACAATTGCTAAGAAAAAATTGCTAAAAATTCTCACAAAAACAGAAACATTATGACCATTTATTTGGTCGACCTCCACAAGGTAGAGGAATTGAAAGTAAGATCATTAACAGGTGTTCACTTGGCTATACTGATGTAAGTTATATGTTATGCGTTATAAGTATGTAGTATAGACAAGTATTGCAATAATGAAAAATGATATAAATGGAAAATGTTATGTAATGCTATATTTACTGTTTGCTATACAAGTATTTCTGTCAAAAAGTATATAGAAAAGAAAGTTTTTGTCATATATGATAAGTATTGAATAACAAAGTGAGTATTTTCTCTCTTATAATATATAATATTAAAATATCATAAATAAAATTCTACAACAATTTATTTTTTAAAATGTAAAATTACATATGTATTGCCAAATCATTTAAATGTGTTTTAAAGATGATACCTGCGCAAGTGCGTGAGCCACCTTGCTAGTTATTCTAAAAATGATGTGTTTTATATGTCTCAGTTTTTTAATCTCAGTGTTTTGCCGAAAAATTTATCAAGGGGGAGATTGTTGCCTTTTTCATATGTGATTATGTGATTTGACAAACCATTTTCCACTTTTAACTTATCCTCTTTTGGAGGGGAAGAGAACATTCGAGGAAAAAATGTTCCAACTTCTAAGAATCTATATTAAACGCAGGAATCTAACCGAAAATAATTTATCTTTCGTAGGAATTAGAGAAAAATCACACGTTCTAAACGAAACCCAGATAGGCTAACCATTAACCATTTTTTTTCAAACCTCCCATTCCCCTGTCTCTGAATAGGCAAAAATGGTTCACCATCCAACACTCTGACGCGCAATTTTTTTAAGTGCACGAGCCAGTGCCTAATTCTAATTAGTCAGGTCAGGAGGATGACGATGGACGTGGAGCCCTGGACCATGGATAGGTAAGCCAACTGCTTCAGTTGGCCGCTCCAGTAAACTGAATTTACTGGAGGTGTATAGGAAAAACCATTTCAATCGAGCAATGCCCGTCAGTCACTTCTTAAGGGGCACACTTTCCCCAGTACAAAAATGGCGTGCAAAAGTAATCCAAATACACTCTAACAGAACAATGATGGTTGCAATCTACCGCGGTATGCGCAAGGACGACACGAACTCGCTCTAGGCTGTACTGGCGTGTGCCGTCCTGAGCAGCCACCGGAACAACGCCTCGACGCCCATCATCTCGTTCTGCTTCACGGTGAGGCCGAACTATCTCATCCTTGCTCGGAGTAACCTTACGTGCCCTCAGGAACTGCAGCCTCATCTCCACGTCTTTCACGGTAGGCCTGTCCTCTCGTCTAAGATTCAGGCACTCTTGCGCCAAGCGAGCCATGTGCATGGTCACTTCCTTGTCCGCTTCCTCCAGAACCTGATCATCCACTATCTCAGTATCTCCTCGAGGGGCCTCTCCCTCATACCCCACAAGAAATATTTCGACAGGTTCTGCTTCTCGCCGCACTCTTTCTCGATGATTGGCTTTTTTTTCTCGTCAGAAGCTCAACAAGAATCGCTCCAAAACTGTGAACATTGCTCGTCAGTTAATTGGGCCGTGTGGTAGTACTCCGGATCCAAGCAGCCGAACGTGCCCTGCACGGCAGTGACCAGGTGCGTCTGATCAATAGGAATCGACCTCGACGCGACGAAGTCTGACACCTTCGATGTGTTGCTGTCGTTCAATGCTTGCCGTGCAGAAGGTCATACACTGTGCCATTGGAGTCAAGAGTCGTAGACAAGGAGAGGAAGCTCCGCTTCCAGGCAGCATCCGTGGAGCTTCACCACGTTCCGGTGGTTGATCTGCGATAGGATGGCAACCTCATTGATAAATTGGTCCATCTCGGTGTCCACGTGCTGGTCAGTCAGGATGCTCTTGTAAACTGTACCATGGCCACCGTGGCGGTAACACCCCAAATATGGAATTTGCTGAAAAATTGAAATTTTAAAATTTGCTATTTCTTTTCGGTGTTATTTGAATTTCCCTGGAATTTTGATTTAGATTTTGCCAATCAATTTCAAATAAGTAAATTTAACATTTTTTAAAAAACTTGGATCAAGAGCCAAAATATTTGGAAATTGTTTTGAACAAAATTTGAAGTATAAATTCAAATCGAGAATTTCTATTTGAAATCAAATTAAATAAAAGCAAAAGCAAAGGATTATTAAATTTCGCCTCCAAATCAAAAATTCAAATCCGAAAATGGAATTTCAAATAAAAAATTCCCAAATCCCAAGTGTTGCTAGCCATTTTCTCCTCTTCTTTTCTTCCCTATCCTTCTTTCACCGCCAGTGGACCCCGCCCCCTTTCTTTCTCTTTCTTCCTCTTCTGCCGCTGCTCAGCATGCGTAACCGACCCTGGTCCAATAGCCACCCACGTCGTATGTGTCCACGTGCACCGCCCACACCAAGCCGGCCCGGCCCCATTGCACCTGCCGCGCCTGCACACACCACATGCACATCGTGTCCGCGGTCCGCCATGCCGTCTCCCCCCGATTCTTCGACAGCGACCGCCACACCGCACGACTTTCATTGCCTTCCACCCACCATGCCGCACACGCACATGCACATTGTCCCCGCGTTGCACGCCACGCCGCGCGCGCGACTCACGCCCGTCGAGCCGGCGCCACACACGCCCGTTGCCCCAAGCCCGCGCTACCTTTTTCCTGTGGAGCGGCAGCATAGCGCCCAGTGCCTCACCTGTATAAAGCCTTGCTCGATTGGGCTAAAAAGCTGTGGCTTTTTACTGTAGCGGCTGAAATTTCACTGTAGCTGAAGGTGACTTATTTGGTATAATTAAATTTAAAAAATTTAAAAATAGAAAAAAAATATGCTATCTCATCACGAACAACGTAAACGAATACAGGAAAAATAGAACCGGTAAAAAAGCTAAAAAAAACCAAAAGTTTAGAAAAAAACAAAATTTATTAATAGTGAAAAATAAGCCAGAAACCAAAAGCTGGAATCAAAATGAGCGAGGCCTAAGTAGCCCAAGCTCGCCTTGCCTCCCTTCCCTCTATTCCCTCTTGAGCTCGGCCAAACCTCCACGCCCCCGTGTCCGTGCACCAGCCGCCACCTCCCCTCACGTTCCCACCTCTCCAATGAACATCCCCATAGCCCACTTGCGTCCAAACATGTTCCCGGCCGTCTACTTCATCCCCTCTAGTTTAATTGGAATTTCATGCATAGAGCTCGTCGGAACGTCATGTCTTTAACTTCGGTCAAAATCGTCTCCACCGCCACCAATTCTCCACCAAAGCTCCCCCACCTTCCTCCCTCTTGGAGCTTTCACATCGATGCCCTCTACCTCCCCTAATCGCCGCCTGGGCCTCTCCACCACCCCAAGGCGCGCCGGCAATGGGAAGTCGCCAATGCCACCCCTAGCTCTCGTCGCTGGCTTGGCTCGGCCACCCTCTAGCTCGTGCTCCTCCCCTTTCTCTCCCCCTCCCACCACGGTGCCGCCGCCATGTTTGGCCCTCGCCTTCGGCCACCGAGAGCCACCGCCCGAGCTGCCTTGCCCCGCCTCGGCTCGTGCTGTCACCCCTAGTACCTTTCTTGCCATCCTCGCGCTCTATTTTGCCACTCACCACCCCCTTCGGCTACCCCTCGTTGGCGACGTGGCCGCCCACAGTGCGGCCTGCTTTATTTCATCCCCTCCCCTATTTTCTGTTGTGAGTCTTCCTTCCCTTGCTCTCTGTCTGATGTGTGGGCCTAGCCAACCCAAAAGCCATTCGAAGTGTCTACAAAAGGCAGTATGTGTATGTCTCTTGTATCCAATCATCTTATGATTCATTTTGAATCCAATGTCTAAAGAATATTCAAATAATAAATTGATAAAACATGATTTTTATAAATACAAAATAAGAATAAAGTTGAATCATACAATATGACTAAAGATATCCATGCAAGATAAAAAAAAGAGACTCAATTCATGGTTTAGAAAAATTAATGATCATATAAAATATTTGGTGTGAAATTTAGCCATGTAAAAATATGTAATACCCTTCCCAAGTCTCAAAAAAAAATCACAAGGCCACCTTTTTCAAATAATGCTTAAATAATTAAGGTAAACCATTTAAATTTTAAGTCTCCAACATTTATCTGTAAAATGGTGATATTTAATTAAAGATTACCTTGTACATGATTAAGAAGTTCTCAAACATAATGGGGAAATCATTAATATTTATCTCAACTTCAAATTTCTAATCAAGGACTTTGTGTAGTTGGCAATCAAATTAAAGGAAAGGTAATGAACCATTATGTCTCTTCCACTTAAATTAAAATTTGCAAATTAAATTGGAAGTCTGATCTTGCCTAAAATAATAATTGTCATATCTAAATCACCAATGGTAATTAAAAATAATTAACATACCAATAATTCATGGTGCAACTTTACCAAAAGAACCCTGTTATTTTATAACTCATCTTTCCAATAAATAGCAAGCCATTGGTCATTCATGACAATCTTATTAATCGGCAAAATAACAATTGGATAAATAACAAACCCTCCACCTTGTTTTGCCAAAAATTATGCACTCTAAGATTTCTTGATAAATTAAAGTTATGTACTTCTCATGGTGAACTCACATCCTAATCTCTAAATATTAACTCTCATCAAATAATATCAAATTTCCAGGTGAACTCCCATATCAACCCCACTCATGGAACTTTCTTAATAAATATAAAGTAACAAAAGAAGTCATTAAAGATCAAGTCCTGGTTTTCCCCAATCAACAATATCTTGCCATCTTTAAATCCGGAGTAGAATATTTTTGTAAATGCTTCTTCAAACTCGATCCTCCTTCTAAATCTACCAGGGTAGAGTTTCTTCATCATTTCCTC
The DNA here is from genome assembly GCA_036346575.1 of Dendrocalamus sinicus. NCBI lineage: Eukaryota > Viridiplantae > Streptophyta > Magnoliopsida > Poales > Poaceae > Dendrocalamus > Dendrocalamus sinicus. The sequence continues at coordinate 12,205,305 of CM070650.1, forward strand.
CTTTCACTCAAATTTCATTTGATGTTGTCAAGCATCTCGCAATTCACAAAAATCTTCTCTTATATCCTGAATCATGTCAAAACTCAAGTAAACTCAATTGAATTTAATTGGACTTTTGAATGTTCTTTGGATTTATTTGGATTTTGATCATTTACCATGTAATTAGACGTTGGAGTCTCCAAGAGGTGACAAATCGAATGGGGTCAAGATTCAGATAAAAACGAAGACCAAGAATTCAAGACCACTGACTGAGACGCCTTTGAACAAGATTAAGGCCGTCGTAAATTGAGCGCGAGAAGTTATTACTTTAATCATATTGAACCTACATTTTATGCGAATTTATATTCGTTTAAATTATCAAATTGCATGCTATTATTTGTTATGCAAATGTATGTTAAACTTAAGATTAGGTACATGCCTACTTAACATTGAATATTGTTATACCATCGTTTGAATACTTGAATCACATAATCCTTTCACCCTAGATACTAACTGGTAACTTTACTTGCTATAGGTCATACTTAAGCGTCATGCTAAGTTATGCTTAAGTACCATGGCGTTAACTTGCCCTAGTCATGATCTTTTAAATATGAAACTGATTTTGGACGGTCACTGGATGGAAGTGACTGATACATTGGACTAAGTTATTTTAAGCTTCTCAAAACCCAAAGCTTGCTTTACCCATCTGGACGGATGGTAAGAGGTGTTGGTTCAGATGTAGCATGAGAATATTTGATTTGTGGTAGCACCGCCTATATAACATTAAAAAGTGAATCTTATGATGACCTAATGTAAAACAATATAACTACAAATCTGCAAAGTATAACTAGGTCAAGTAAATTTGCTAGACCCCGGAGTCATCTCGCTAGTGGGGGAGTGGGGTAGTGCATATGCGGACAAAGATCCAACATGAATGGGGCACCATGTAAGATGATGTTTGCCCACTGCACAACTTATGGGACTCACTATGTAAAGGGTATGGGTGAGATGACAAAGAGAGGAGGTATTTATGAAAAGTTGCGGGATGATCTACTCAATCTGCGTGACTAAGGAATCATGTGGAGCATATCGGACTAATTATCTATTGTGGATAAAGTGTACAACCTCTATAAAGTATAAACAGTTCGAATAGCCATACCCATAGTCATGAGTGAGCATAGAAACTTACTCAAGTTAGTGTCTATTTTCAAAACTTTATGAGTGGGATGAAAAACTCGTTAGGTAGATATAACCCTGGATTTGAATTGCCCTAGGTGGATGTAACATAATGATAGTAATAGATAGATGTAACCCTAGTAACCAAACCAGTATTTGGTGGATGGAAGCTGCACTACTATTACTACTGTACACTCTTACAATTCTTAGAAATATGGTTCGGTAAAAATACTAGATCTCAAGAATTTTCTATAATTATATCTCAAAATGATGACGTTTTCGTAAGTAAAAGAACCTCAAGTCTCTCGTGACAACTTTGCATTTATTATTATTGCATTCTATGCGGTGACTTGCTAGGTATTATTGTACTCATTCTTGCTCAATTATCATTATTCAGTCAGTAAAAAGGATAAAATCAAACCATTTATTCAGTCAATAAGAAGGATAAAATTAAACCCTATGGCCATCTAAAGAAGCCGATAATGCTGAAGAACAAGGAGGCCAAGAACTAGATCGCGAACCTCAGTGGACTGCCTGTGGACGTGCCCTGAGGGTCTCACTTGTGTGGAATTCCGTTTCTGCTGCTGCTTTCTAATGAATTCGGCCTGATCTGCCCACATGTATGTTTATTACTATATTAATTACACTTTCGCATGATATAATTTTGATATACGATAATATATCTGCAAACAATATTTACTGATTCAGGGAATAGCACGGTGAAATCATAGAGTATTTCGGGTTGGTACAATCCGGGTTCGACAATGGCCAAACACACAAGCTTGCTTAAAGTTGTTGGCTGCTTTCTCTAGCTCTGTCGGAGAATATCGTCGCTTGCATTTTGGTCAGAGGATATGAGCTGTTGAAGGAGAATGCCTTTGTTCTTGCGGAAGTACCTCCTCCTCAGCTGCTTTTGGACGACTTTCTTCCATCTCCGGATGAGAATGACCACAATTGCGGCAAGAAACAGAAGGCCTCCGCCAGAGCTAAGTCCAGTTGCAACACCTGCATTGGTTCCATCGAGATCCAGTAAGCAATCCTTTGTCTAAAAGAGTGGATTTAGGTGATTTTGAAATGACCTGAACTAGTTGAAAATGGAAGACCTAAGACAATGTTGGGTGCTTTGCACTTTCTTGTAACGGTATCGAAATATGTTCCATGCAGACAATTGGCGCAAGAAAAACTTCCCAGGCTATTCTGGCAGATTCCTTTGCAAGGGCACCTATGTGGCCGCAAACACTCATCGACATCTGCAAATTGCACACTGTACCATGAGAAAGGAAACAGAAAAGACCTTCTTGAATAATTGTTCCACTAGAAAGGCAATCACCCGGCAGGAAGGAAGGCAATGGAGCGCGGCTGGAGCATCTTGTCTCCGTAGTTGGCTTAGTCTTTTAGATCGTTGATCATTGCTGTTGTTTCGGTTGCTGTCAGCGAGTGTATAACCTTGTAATTCCTGTACTAGCGGGGACCTATCTTATGGGCACCGCTTTGTATTTTCTCTCTCCATAATTCAATTATGCGCAAAGCTTTTGCGCATTCTCAAAAAAAAAAAAGGCAATCAAGCATATCAAGAACTTACCGGTGCTCCATCTTCGATGTAGGGATTTCCTTCGAAACTGGAATAGCATTTGCACCTGTAGCCCACATTGCTGCTTGTTCTGTCGTCAGTGACATCTGCACTCGCTGTGAGCGATGAAGCATCTCTAGGCTCTACTCATTCTTGTTCACCTTTGCCTCCTCGCACGTGGAGTTGCCAACAGCCCACTTCACCATGCTGGATTCTTCAGAGGAGTAGTGTGTGGTATCTCGATCCTCCAAGAAATCACCTGGGTCCGACAGCTTCTGAATTCGATAGAGAGGATACTAACCGGAGTCACACATAAGGATTGTAAATCATACAATTTTATTAGGTGATAAATGATTATTAGGCAGGTTAATGTATAGCAAATAAATCATTATTACTCACAATTAGTAATCGACAGTTAAGATTCACAAAATCTAGGCATAACAAAGACCGTCCAGTGTTAAATATTACCAGTGGTTAACCTTAAATTTGAGCATGCTTATTTGCAACCCTAATTACCATTTAAACGTTTATTTACATCCCTAACCGCACATGAACTCCATGGTTAACATTATACTAATTACAAGCATTCAATACTAACAAACTCATCATATTTAGAATTTACTAAAGCTACAACAATCTACAACAGGCAATCAATATAATATAATGATCAAAAATCACATTAAGGTGACAGGTAATCATACAACATTAATGTGCGAGAGAAACAATCTACATTAATGGCCGGTCACCGGGCCGCCGCCGCCGCGCCAAGGCAGCACAGGCGTGCAGGCGCGCACGTGCGTGCGGGTGGTGCGAGCGCCGCGCGGCCGCCGCTCCCCTCACCGCAACCGCCACCGCGCCATGGCGGCACGTACGTGTAGGCGCGCGCGGGCGCGTGCGTGCGGTGCGGCGCCGCCACCACTTCGCCGGACGTCCGCCGGCCGCCGAAGCCTCCCCATGCAGCCGCATGCGCACGCAAGAGAGAGAGAGTAGGAGATTGGAAAATTAGAGAAAAGAGATCAGCTGGGAAAAAAGGACGGCGCATTAGGAAAAGGAGGGGTCCCCCTATTTAAGTATGTGGTTAGATTAGGGTTTTATTTTTATTTATTTTCTTATGTTATTAAAATTATTTATTTATATTTTTATTTTTGGGTGCTACAGTCATGCTCCAGATTGCTCGGCCTGAACGTATACCCATCCCGGCCGGTAACCAAGAAGCTTAGTCTGTTCCAGCTGACACCGTCACCGGTGCGTGAGAAGTTCAGGGTGAACGCAATCAGGTGCACCTGTACGTCGGTGAGGCAGCAGCCCACGCTGCTGCAGAGCCCATCCGACCGCCTCCCCACCATGCTTTCCATTAGCTAATGCCTAATAGAACACACTAACAGAAATAAAATGATTGCTTTATCTAAAGTCAAGTCACATTACTGATGATCAATTAAACGATGCACATTTGATAAATAACTTCAATGTTTGTCTCAACACCAGGATACAGGAGCAATAGAAATGAAACTTTTCTTAGCCTGTGTATGTCAGCCTTATGATGTCATCTGCTCTCTGGGTTCTCCGAGCGAATCAGTTTTCCAACCAACTTCCACAGAGCAGCAGCTGCTGCTACCTCTCAGCAAATGTGAAGAAAAAAAAAACTTCGTCCAGATCTCTCGCTTGAGACAAAATTCAATGATGTTTAAGCAACTGCAAGATTTATTTAATCAAAATGGATCCTAGTCCAGAGTCTTCGAAACGACACAAGAAAATAATAAGACATAACCTGGAAGTATTTGATGTGAACAACTGATAGGTGTACAAAATTGATGTTCCTAAAAATAGGTTGCATGAAGAGGTTCAAATGCCATGCAAATATTTTCAGAGCTCCGGTTTTAGGGTTTTAGCTTTCATTTATAGTTTTGCATATAGTTGCATGGCTACAGCTTATCGGTGATAGTCTCCAATGGTCTGAATCAGCTAGCTATATGTATGTACACATCAGCATATATCCTATGTGAAGGAAAGAGAGTATGCAAAAAAAACCGAGCCAGCTCTTCCTTAGGGCACTCCTAATGCAGAAACTATGAGATAGTTTCTATACTTGTCAATTAATGTAGACACTACCATAGAAACTATACTCCCAATAAATAGTTTTTACAAATAAAATTTTCATCCAATCATCTATCTTCTCTCTCCTATCATCTACCTATCACAGCTCTTTCTATCTTGGTTCCTGTGTAGACATGGTGTCTATATAAGAAACTATTTCCTTATCTCTCCTCCTTAACTCCAATGACACATCAGCATTTTGCTTACTTGGCACCTTATTTAATGCCATAGAAACTATTCATAGTTTCTGCATTGGAAGTGCTCTTAGGGCATCTCCAATGGTCTGAGTCAGGTAGCTATATGCATGTACACATCAGCATATATCCTATGTGGAGGAAAGAGAGTATGCAAAAAAAATCGAGCCAGCTCTTCCTTAAGCACTAGTCTATAACGCCAAACGAGCCAGCCTCCTGTGTGTGCATGTAAGTATCAAATAGCTATCCTTATAGATAGTTCTTTAGAATGCTAGCTTTAGTGTGTACTATATAAATGATGTGGAAGTCTTATAGTTAGTTGCTAGTTATAACCATTGGAGATGCCCTTAAGCACTAGTCTATAACACAAAACGAGGCAGCCTCTATAAATGATAGTCCTTTTCTGTGTGTGCATGTAAGCATCAAATAGCTATCCTTAGGGCAGTCTCAATGGAAGAAACTAACACAATTTCCATAGCACAAGAAATCATCTATAGAAACTATCTTCCACAGTGGAGGTGTCTTCGAGTAATAATTATTTTCTCTTTCTCTCTCCCAACTCTATCTTCTTCCTCCAATGAGAGTGTGACACGAGCCCCCTAGAAACTGGTGGTTTCTTCCCAATGGCGATTTCATAGTTTCTTGGTGCATTGGGTGGAGTGAAGACCTGATTTCTTCATGAGGAAACCGTTTCTAAGATTTGTGCTCTCTTTCATCATTAATTACGTTGCCATGTCAGCATTTTGCCTACGTGGCAAGTCATTTAATGAGGATAGAAACCATCATCAATACACCATAGGGACTGCCCTTATAGATAGTTCTTTAGAATGCTAGCTTTTAGTGTGTACTATATAAATAATGTGGAAGTTTTCTAGTTAGTTGCTAGCTAGAATCATTGGAGATGCGCTAAGTTCATGCAACCACTCTAGAAAGCCATATCATTATCATCTACAATAAATAATTGTACTTTCTAGCTTTTGATTGAACAAAACAAAAACTGACAGTTAATCCGCCCATATAGTGTAGTTCTATCTTGAATCAATAGTGACGTGTTAAGACTTAGATGTAGGTTGTCCAATCCTGCAAATGAAGTACAACTTACACTAATAGGTTTCTGTGCATCTACATTATGTAATTTACATGGCATATACATGTGCAAGATCACTAAAATTACTAGCAAAAACATGTAACTTTTTTTTTTAACAAACTACAACTACAAGTCGCTCCAGCGGCTCCCAGCACCCGATCCGTCGCCGGAGGCGGCGCGGGGAACGTGCGGGGCGGAGCTGGAGAGCGAGTGGGGTTTGGGGAGTGGGGAGAATAGCCTGAGGGAGAGCTTAAGAGGTTTTGGCTCGTGAAAGGGGTTGGAAGGGGAAGAGGAGGAGGGGATCGCGGCGGCCGTGGCGGCGGAGTAGGAAGCGAGGGAGGAGAGGCAGGGGAGGCGGCGAAGGCCATGGTGGCGGAGTGGGCGCAAGGGTTTTGGGTTTTTTGAGTTTTGACTATTCTAGCCTTTATAGGCACTTGCTGACGATTTCTGTTGAGTTATTTTCTTCTCTTTTTTCAGAACTATTTTCTTGAATAATATTCCGAAATAATTTGTTATAAATCTTTCTTGATCTTTGTATGAACAAGATAAAGAGTATGGTCTGTATGAGCACCTTTCTGTTTGTCCGATCGATACTGAGTGACCAACATGGTTGGTACAAGTTTGTTTGAACAGGGTTATCTGACAACATATATCACGTTATCAAATGCCATACTCTTATAGTCGCAAAAAATGCCATACTCTTATGTTCAGCCAAAATTTACCATCAAGGAGGATTTTAAAAAAAGTACCATCACAAGACTGTAATATGCACTTGATAATGAGAAGTTCACAGTGCCTAAACCCTAAAATGAAGAATCAACAATCCAATAGATTGCTGGTGTTTGGTGAAGCTTTGGAGAGGACGGGGAAAAGCAAAAGGAAGTTCAGAACTTCAGATATGGCATCGCACAAGGTGGCTTTGCAAGTTGCAACAAACACCTCACCTACTTGCTGTAACATTGCGAAGGATGCAAATGTTCCATCCAATACACCAAACTCTAAAGCTCAATGTTAAAACTTCGTGAGGTTTTGTGTAAGTTGAGAGTTATCAGTCATCAACAAAACTGAACTGAAGCTAGGCAAACATGCTGAGACAACAGACATCTCTAATATTCAGAACTCAGAAATCAGCACGATACGGCCAAACGATGGGCCACTGAAGCAAAAAACACAGGATTTTGATCCTTCTTCTACATACTTTATGCACATGAGGTGATTTTTACTCAGTTCTTTTCTCATAAATCGAACAGGGTCAATATACAACTTTTGATGAGCTTGGTCACTAATCAATTTGTAAATCAATTGTTTGATTACTAAATCTTCAATGCTGGAAAGAAATTTGAGCACTGAATGCTAGTAGTACATGCTAAGTGGGCGCACATGTATGTACTATGTACTCCGTCAGTAACAAAATGAGCCTCTGTCAGTTTACATAAAAAGTGGAGCATTCATTTTAGTTCGGCTGTCCTTTCTGGCAATTAAACCACTGAAAGCTAGCAGATGAAGGCCATTCAGACATGCACAAAAAGGGCCGATCTTAACATTTATGCTCCTGACTCGAAATGAAAAGATTGCAAAATGAATGAAAAAACATTGCTGCTCTCTAAATCATCATCAACTGATGCCGCAAACGAAATCTGTCATGTTGCACAAGCGATTGGCACTCACATGGAAACCAGCAGTACAATGGTATTTCAGTTCACCAACAATGACTGAAAAGAACTCCTCGCTATGAAATGGAAGAGGGCAAGAAATCTTCAGCAAACAAGTCTGAAACACGATCAACAATTAACTACAGTAGAACGAATTGTGACCGTTTTGAATTTCCTGAAATGTTCTTTTCTGCATCTCTTCAGGGTCCAAAAATTAACTGAACCCACAATCTGCCACCACGGTGACACGCACTAGATAGTAGTACTACTCAGCAGTTAAGGACATGTTTCCACAAATGACATGAAATAACTCAGAATGAAAGTACAAACTTGAAACTAAGGTAGTAATTCAATGTACGATACTACGGATATCTTTTCCCTTCATCAGCAGATCTTGTCGATTATTCAAACAGCGTTTTCGAATAACAGTGTACTCTATATATAAATATGCTCGCACGTCCATCACAGTACGTGTTTGATCGACGACCTCCTGGCTCCTGCGGTCCTGCCATCCATAATCCATCCAAGGGAGGAAAAAATGAGCAACGTTTGTAAATAAGAGAACATTATCTTGCTTCAGAAAAATGAAAAGAACCTCATCACCAACACTTGCTGCAAACTTCTTTTCTACTGAACAGACGCATCAAACTGAGACATACACGCTAAGTACTTAGCACAGATAACATAACTAAGAGGGGAAGACAAAAAAGACGCAAACTACAGAGACCACAACCAACTTAGGTGAACCACATACTGCATGCACACTGGCATTGCTGCTGCTACCCCTCCATGACCCAAAACAGTGAGGCCACAAGCATGTAGGAGCATTCCAGTCGTCCATGGTGCATCCTGCGGCCCTGATGCACGTACGCTGCGTTCATCGGAGGACACGGCTGCACAGCCGCGACACATCGGACGGCTGCACTGGCTTCAGCAAGAAATCCTCTGCTCCTTCCTCCAAGCACCTGACGAACCAAAAACGTGCCAAGAAGAAGAAAATAAGTAAACTAGTAGTAAACAAGCAAGAGAATGGCTTCGGTGCTTAGGCATGGGTACCCATACCACATATACAACTAACCTGTTGATCCTTGTAGGCACGTTCTCCGAGGACATGATCACCACGGGGATCTCCCTCAGCCTGGACGACTCCTGCATGCACGCCGTTTCCATCGCCATATGGAAAAGTTAATGATCTTGTTGCTGTGCATACATGACATACTATGAAAATTGACATGAAGGAAAGGTTGTTGTGCCATATACCTTGACCTTCTTGAGCAGCTCATACCCAGTCATCTCCGGCATCCAGTAGTCAGTGATTATCATGCTCACATTGGGCTCCTGCAACACACGAAAAACGTCATAACTTCACATACGAAACACAAAAGAAATTCAAAAGAAAATGGAGAAATCAGGGTTAATTAGTAAGATGACTTACCGAGCCCAGCAGCTCCAAGGCCCTCTTCCCGCTGTCCACAGCAGTCACTGCACACATGCATGCGCATTCCTTGTTACAAAAACACGACCAAAAGTAGAACAAATGAAGGGAAATAGAGAATCAAGCTCTGATAGAACTTCTGCGTTGGCACGCGACTACTCACCGCGAAACTGAGAGCTCCGGAGGATGCCGGAGATGACGGCGCGGTCCACTGAGCTGTCGTCCACCGCGAGAACGTGCGGCGCGCCTCCCTCGACGGCACGGCCCCTGCAGCTCGCCATCTACCCTCGCTCACAGGTCACCCTTGCCTAGCACTACCACTCTCGTCTCGTAGAGAGATCGAAAGGCAAAGCTTTTGGAATGTGGCGTGAGTGACTGACGTGAGCAGCGCAAGTCACAGCCCCTGGATGGGGGTGTGCTTATATACTGCACGTGGTGAGGTCATGGACTGGATAGGGAGAGAAGACGAGGAGATGGCAAAGCAGCGGCGCGGTTCGCCCACCGAGAGAGATCGCCGACGCCGTGCCATGCCAGGGAGAGGGAGTAAAAGTGAATCCAAGATATCGATACGGCCCGCCGCGGATCGGATACGGCCGAATCCTCGCGTTGCCAAGGCGTGGCGCATGGACGCGGGGGGTTGCAGTGCAATGGATTACGGCCGGCCGGCCGCGCGCGCGGGCAGAGCTGAAAGCTGGCACGAGGCATGCGACGGAGCGAGCAAGAGAGCGTATCTTTTGTTGCTGCAAACAGACCGTGCAGGTATTAACTCCCTTCCTGCCTGGCACGGCTCGGCACTGGCGCCTCCGTATCTTTTCACTTCAAATGACTTTACATCGCAGCATTCCTGCATGATGCTCCATCTCTCTCTCACTCTCTCTCTCTCTCTCTCTATGTGTGTGTGTGTGTATCAACGTTGTTGTACTGGTACTAGGTTTGTTCATTTATTGGATGCATCAGCGTGCATGCACCGTCTGGATCGATCGAGTACTCTACCGAGGAGGCGTCCATTTTTCAGCACATATCTGATGTATGTACATGTCCTAAAGCACAGCCTGGTGGCACGTTACGTACGTAATATCTGAGTAATTATGGTACTGTGCGTACGTGAGTAATTGAGGCATGTGATCGTGCGGTGTATCTCGAGATACGCCGTATCCGATTGCTAGCTAGCGAGAGGCTGACATCTTCCCGCCATAATCATGCAGTATAATGTGAGCGTAAAAGTGCCGATTCCCGCCGCTATTTACTTCCAAACTGAGATGATATAGTGCATCTCCAATACTAGGACCCTACAATAGTATAGCCAACTAGTGGTTATAACATTTGTCTATTTCATTTATAGCCTTCAAAAAATAGTTTATATAGCTATTACAATAACTGTTTGACCCCACGTGTAAGAGAGGGAAATGTATATTTTTTACGTGCTATAGCTAGCTGTAATTTAGTAGCCAGCTTCCTTCTCTCTCTTCTTTTCTCTCTCTGCCACGTAAGATTTGGTTGATATTATATTTGATATAGCCTGCTGACTAAGCCTTATTGTATCTGCTCTCATAGGTGGAATGCGCATCAGCATCAACCTGCTCTTCAATAAACATGGCTGGAAACGGGTGTACTAAGTACACCAAATACACTCCATTTGCATGGATCACAAGGAAACAAGGACATGCCATACATATCTTCAAATCATACATGGCCACAAATGATGCTACTAGTCCAGATCTTGGGCGCTCTCCCTCACACACACACACAGAGAAATGTATTCAACCGGCACAGAGGCCACCATGCTTACTTCCTGTCTTGGCTTTTTCCGGGTGAGATGCATCATCATGCAAGCCAGGGTCGCCAGCCGAGCCCCACTACATTCATCGCTATCCCGTTCTGGAGATTAATTCCGCGACTGAGAGCCATTAAACTTGACATTTCTTGCACCGATTTGGGCAACCCATTTATGGTCTCTGCTGCGTGCCTGTGCGTCGGTCCATCGTGAGCCTACGATCGGCTATTCGCTATGCAACATGCATGCATGGGCCCTGCAGTCTCGTCACGGCCCTGGCGATCTTGCAGCGCGATCTTGGACGAGTTCCGAGGGAAATCTTCCTGCCATCGCTCTCATGACATATGGATATGGTCAGCTACCAAGGAGTAGTGACTCCTTTGCCTCCTCCTGGTGAAAGAATATGGAAATGCTGGACAAGTGAGAATTTTTTTACAATAATTTATATTTTATTCAAAATAACAAACATATATATGTGCAAATATTTTTTTTTACAGAAATGGCTTCCAGTCGCCGAACCGTTGGGCGATTGAAACCTATTGCCCAAAGGCCGCGCAACACGCAAGCTGTCCGTAAACCGTTGGGCGACTGGAGCCTGTCGCCTAATGGCTCGGCGACTACATTAGTAGTCGCTCGGCTATTCAGCGACTGCAAACGGGAGGTAATGTCGGTTGATCCATTTGTGATTTTCGTATATTATGAATGATGGATAATATGCTAGATTCACAATAACAGTTTACGATCATCGTATATTATGAATTTTTTTAAGAATGATTGAAATAACAACGATTTGTAAGTACAAAGGTAAGTGATATTGTGATGTAACCAGGAATTCATTCACGGAGTAAAACTTGTTTGTTAATGTTGTTGCAACTATTGCTACGCGAATAATTGAATGCGAAAAGACATGGAAACATATTTGTCCAAATTAAAATAGACTTCATAGTAAAGTTGGGGAGTAACACGACGCGTAGGATTTGGTTACATGCATAAGAAAGAGTATCATGCACGATGCAACAAACCGAACTACTCCTACAATACATATGCGCCTTTTTAGAATGGAACTAAATTCGACCTTCAGAGGACTAGTAAGTACAGGACGATCCAACCTACTGCGTGGACCAGGACTATTTTCCCTTCCTCATGAGCTCGGCATTGAACTCTTCGGCGGCCTCTTTTGCCTTGGCTACCATTTCCTTCTTTTTCTTGCGCTCCCTCTCACGAGCCTTACGTTGCCTACACGTGTATGCCTGGAGATGAGCTTTCGTCTCCCGATATATGCGCTCGGTTTGCTCATCATTGCGGGACTCCTCCTCCTGAATCTCGTGGGCCCTTTTAACATCCCACTCCTCGAAGTTGAGAGCCCATTGGTCATATATGTGGATCTCTAGGTCAATCCACTTGCAGTAGCCACATAGCGGTTCCGAGAATTGCGATTAGACAGGAAAGGTTGTTAGTGTGCATTTTAAAAGAGAAATAGTAAGTGAACACACTGTAACTGGTCCTTATCGGCTGCCGATAGCTGCTTGTGTCCCGACGACGGTCGAGATAGTCACAGGAGTAGTTTGCGCAACCCCAATAACGCATGCCCAATCTGAGCCATTGCTTAGACTTAAAAAAACTTGCATGGGTCTGTACACCAACAGAGAGGTGTCGTCTTTCCCTCAGGCGGGTGTTGCTGCGAACACTTGGTTGGAACGTTCGAGATGGGGTTATCGCCATAGGGGACGTCATTGCGGGGAGCTAACCTCCTGTCACACTCCACTTGTTCGGCCCAGGCTGCAGCATCCCTTGCTTGTTAATCGCGGGCAGCAGCAGACCTTGCTAGTTCGCGGGTCTCCTCCCATTGCTTCATTATCTTGTCCCATTGTTTCTTCTACCTCTTGTCCATCTTGATGTGGTGAATCAAGTTCTGTTGTAGTGTTGGATTTGGTTGTACAGTGTTCTCTCCCAGATCTCTTCCACCTCCTTTTTATAAACCAAATGGGTGGCATGGTGTAGTTTATTTCATATGAGTAGCCTGCAAGGCAGAGTGTTACCTTGTCTTTCGAAAAAGTTACTACGCAAAGCTAGCCCGTGTGGTTTTATCGCTGCACAAAGCTGTCCCATGTGGTCTTATCACTGCATAAAGCTGCCCCGTCTAATGTAGTCACAACGCAAAGCTGCCCTGTCTAGTGTTGTCACTATACTAAGCTGTCCTGTGTGGTCTTGACACTGCGTAAAGCTACCCGGCATGGTCTTGTCACTGTGCAAAACTGCCCCATATGGTCTTGTCGCTGCACAAAGCCGCTTCGTCTGGTGTAGTCGCTGCGCAAACCTGTTTCATCTAATCTTCTCACTGTATAAAGCGGTCCTGTCTTGTCTTCTCACCGGGTGAAGCTGCCCTGTGTAGTCTTGTCGCTACGCAAAGCTGCCCCGTATGGTTTTATCGCTGCACAAAGCCACCACGTCTGGTGTAGTTACTGCACAAAAGTTGCACATGATGCGGTTTGTCATAAAGCACGCTGCGACACCCCATGGGCTATAAAATGCACGCCCCACCCTTTGCTAAAACGAAAAACTATCTTCTCCATCCTAGAGTAACATATCATGGTAGATGCCGAGGAGCTAGTTATCTTTTTACAGTTCAGCGGGGGGCGGTGAAATCCTAGATCCGCACTAGCCCCATTCATTCCAGCTTTGGCTTCTGGATCCAGAAGCCGAAATGAATGCGTTGGCTTTTTAATGTTGTTTTTGGTTTTTTTGTTTTTATTTTTTATATATAACGGTGTTTTTTAATTGGATGACTTGAAAAAATCTTCATTTAAAAATGAATAGCTGAAAGAAAAGCTGGATTGGATGAGGCTAATGACTTTCGAAGCAGCTATGCAGCATGCAGACCTGTAGGCGTCCAGAAGATTGGGGTCGTTCAGCAGGCCAGCGTTCAGGCTAAAGATTGGAATCATACCAAAAGAAGCACAAACAAACAAAGGAAGTTTACCCTTTGCGGTACATCATTAGCGCAGACAGGTCTAGGCGCAAGTAGGGTGTAGACCCACCTTGAGCATCTTCATGATTGTGCGTCAACCACACTGTCATTTGGATTTTTTTTTTGACTTATGGCTGAAAAACACTGTAACTGACATAGGCTTATTTAGCATAATTAAATTTAAAAAAAACATAAAAAATATGTTAGCCCATTACGTATAATACAAACAAATACGGAAAAAAGAACCGGCAAAAAAGCACAACAAAAAGCCAAAAGTTCAGAAAAAACGAAATTTATGATTAGTGAAAAACAAGCCGAAAGCTAAAAGCTGAATCCAAAACGATCACAGCATCATGAGTTGGCCACTAAATATATGTATAATAGTTATCTTTTAAAATTATCTTGAAGATCTTTACTTTATATAAAAACGATACTAAAAACAATATTTTTAATAGTAAATTATTTTCTAACTATTTATACTATTTTTATTATAACTCGTATCATCTCATTATTTGTATTAGTTTGCGAACCGAAGTCGTCTCTTATAAAGAGACAATATATTATCATCGTCTCTTGTAAAGAGACAGTATATTATCTCTTCATACCTTCTCTTCTCTATATAAAATTTTACTTATTTAATATAGATAAGAAATAATTAAAATAACACTATTAGAGAAGCAATAAAATACCACGCGAGTATGGTGGTGATCATTTGGACTTTTTTTGGTGGCTTATGGCTGAAAAGCACTGTAACTGGCTGAAAAAACACTGTAGCTGACAGAGTCTTATTTAGCATAATTAAATTTTAAAAAAATTAAAAATATGTTAGCCCATTACGTATAATACAAACAAATACGGGAAAAAAAGAACATGCAAAAAAAAAGCTCAATAAAAAGCTAAAAGTTCAAAAAAAAATACGAAATTTATAAATAGTAAAAAATAAGCAAACCAGAAGGTGAAGCCGAAAAAATCACAGCCTATACCTCTGACCTCTAAAGGGGTTAGGCCATAGCCCAACTGTGCTCAGGTCTTGATAGCACTTGATGCAAGTTTGTCTCCATGTTTCACATTCATTTTACCGTCTAGCCTACTATCAATATCATCTAGCCTAAGATCACTGTTGCCTACGGAAAATTGACGACCCAAGATCACTGCTGAGTAACGGCAACTGGCTAACTCAAATTACGGCTGTTAGCACTTCATATCTCTTTCTACTAGTTTCTACTCGCATAATCAGATATGCTCGTCTTGTGGTTAACTACAACAGGGAATTGTACAATTGTCAATACAGGATTACTGCCCTATGCAGTAGAGTGAACTCTGGTAAGCTGAGGGAAAATTGAATATATGGGACCAAGTTGAGAGTGCTTTGGTAAAATAGGATCAAATTATTTGCCCTTGTAAATATAGGACTGAGTTAAGCACCTTCTTACAAATATGATATTTTTCTCATTTTAATTTTATTTTCATTTTCCAGTCCTTTTTCTCTACGTGAAATGACTCTTTTGCCCCTTCCTCCCTCGCTTGGCCCGCTGCAGGCCGCTCTCCGCGCTTGCCCGCGCGCGCGCGCCTCCTCGCCGCCGCGCGCGCCGCGCGCGCCGCTCCTCGCTTTGCCCGCGCCAAGGCCGCGCTGCCTCCTCGCTTGCCCGCGCAGCGCCGCTCCTCGAGGCATGGCGGGCGGCGGGCAAAGCGAGGAGAAAGGGGCAAAAGAGTCATTTTGCGTAGAGAAAAAGGGCTGGAAAATAAAAATAAAATTAAAATGGGAAAATACCATATTTGCAAGAAGATGCTCAACTCAGTCATATATTTACAAGGACAAATAACTTGATCTTATTTTACCAAAGTATTCTCAATTTGGTCCTATATATTCAATTTTCCCGTAAGCTGATCTGCTATAGCAATAGGAAATTATGGCTTTGTAAGCGGCAGGCGCCCTAGACGGGGAGCAAATCTTTTGACGCAGACAGCATGCAGCAACCTGCAGGATCCCTTGATGGACATCTGACTCGACGGTCGACACACTGCTCACGCAACGAATCTCTGGCGTCATACAGTGAATTGGACCCAAACGATGCATCAAGCCTTTTAGAAAATAAAAAATAGTGGGATTATCTCTCTAAATTAGTTATAATATCTTACTTAAATATAAACTTTAATAACAAGCTATAGTATAAAGTGGTTATATCTAAAATCTTGTCTAGCCATTCTCTCTTCTGCAACAACCGAGCCATGCACGGGTGGGAAAAAAACCTTGTTAGTGAGGTTTTCAGTTCAAAATTGTTTCAATTGTATTTATTAATTAATTAACTATTGAATGAGTCAATTTTAGATGAAATTAAATTTTGCTTTGACTTGGCTCGGCTCATTAGCTCGATTCTAATAATAATTCCAAACAATCAATAAAATAATATTAAATTAAACCATGTTAACTTAAAAAAACTTGATAAGACGAGAAGTTGGCTTAATATCCACCCCTGATGCACCAGGCAAACGACATGCCTCCTGCTTCTTTCTCTGAGCGCAGTCTAATGGAGCATGTAGGATCGAATACCGTAATCAAAGAGGGTGAATGATTGTCTCCGCTTTTTGATACCCGAAAACAAATATAAAACCAGAGGAAAAGCAACCTAACTTACGGTTAAGGGTATTAGAGATAGAATAGGAATCGGCATATTCCCCTGTAATATCCCTTTGTACTCCCTATATATATTGCCATTGGGCCTCTTCAATATATACACAATATTCATAACATGGTATTAGAGCTTAGGTTGAAACCCTAACCTCGATCTACTTCCGATCTACTTCCGCTGTTGCCGCTGCCCCCGGGAGGATCGATTTCCTCTCCGGGGACGGCCACCTCTCCCGGCTGCCATGCTCGTGCTGCTCGCCGGTCGTACGACCGATGGCACTCTCGGATTCTCGTCGACGGCTGCCTCGCGCTGGTGATGCCCGCGTTCGCTGGCGCCACCACTGGATCGTCGCCGGGCCGTCGCTGGATCGCCGTCGGATCCTCTGGACCCCGACCGGCACCGCTCCTCTCCCGGCGCTCCGCGCTTCCTCAGCTGCCGTGCAGCCTCCGGTCTCCCGGCACATCGTGCCTCTCCCGGCGCTTCGCTGCCTTCGGCCGCCGCCGTCTCCCGGTCCCATCCGGCCGCCGCTCCTCTTCTCTCCGAGTGAGGGAGAGACACGGGAGGGAGGGAGGGATGAAGTGTGGGAGTGAGAGGATAATGAGTGTGTGACGAGTGAGTCGCGGCCACCGGCCAGTTATCTTTATGAAGTGAGTCGCAGTCAGTTTTTCCTGTGTCAGTCTTTAGTTGTTTTTCATGAGTCTTTTCTTGCGTCTATTCAAGTTCGTAGTCTCTAATTTTTTTAGTTCGTCCAAACCGTGCGAGTCCACAAATTTATTGTCAGTCATATAAGTGTAGAAATTTTTTTTTGCATGGCAGCAGCCGCCGCTCTATTCTCCGAGCCGCGTGCAGATCGTAGAAGTCGTTATGATGCCGCCGCTTCTCTAGCCGTCGCCCCGAGCTTTTAAGGCCGTTGCGCGTCTTCCGCACCTTGTGCATTGCACCGCCGCCGTCTTGGGCTTTGATCTGCGCCGTCATGCTTCTATCTATTCCTCTTCGGCTTGATTTGACAGTTTATTCAAAAACTGCACGCAACGACGACATTATCAAGATTTGGACGTCGGATATTTCTTGTTTTTAGTATTAACCCCTTTTTCAAATGCAATGCTATTGCATACGCCTTGCATTTGAGGGGAGTGTTAAGGGTATTAGAGATAGAATAGAAATCGGCATATTCCCTTGTAATATCCCTTTGTACTCCCTATATATATTGCTCATTGGGCCTCTTCAATATATGCACAATATTCATAACACTTACCATATGTAGATTTCGACCGCAAGACACTCAACCCCTTTTCACGTGCTTGATAAAAGTTTCGACCGCTCGATGCTCAGCTGCTCGATCAATCATTTAGTGTTCAACCACTCGCTCGATCGCTCAGTATTTGACTGCTCGTTCGAATGCTCAGCTTTGATTTTTTGACCGATTTATGCATACTCAAAATCTTCAACACCGGGAACAGAACCTCTCGATCACTTCTGTCTTTGTGAAACCAGCGCCTTCGAGTACTTATATTTCCTCTGTTTTTCGAGAGGTGATTTAACACCTTTGAACGTCGTTGTAAGCTTCAATACAACTGCAATCACGAACACTTTTCGAGCAAATCAAGAACCAAATTGATTCAAGATAGTTTTTATTGCTGGATTTTCATGGATTTACAAAGTACCTTCATAAGCACCCATAAAAATCTAGGTAAAATTAAATCCTCTTCTATCTACTCCACCAAAACTTTGCATTAACTCTTAGTATCTCCCTGCTTTCATAGGCTAATGCCCAAAACCGTATCCTCATCAAATACGGATGCCAAACTCTATTCATTCCGAAAATCAAGGGACCCGAAACCCTTCCAAACACGGGTTTTCCATAATCTCAAAACATTCAAGTTATGGACATCTTCCATAACTCCTAACTCAGCATGTGTTGAAGCCTGTAGAATCACACCTCTCGTAGCTTCTTCATGCATCATCCACCTTTAATCTCTACGTGCTCTAACCTGAACTGGACCATCTCGTGACATACTCGATTGTCTGGATCTTAGATTTCCCCTCCTAGTCTCGGTCCTCCTTATCACCGACCATGATCGTCTCCACGCACCAACCTGCACATGCAAAGACCAAAGACTGCACCTCCTGTAGTTTCTCCATGCATTATCCACTTTTGATCTCCAAGTGTTCAAACGTGAGCCCGATCACCTCATGACATTCTCGGCCATCTGGACCTTAGATTCCCCTCTCCTAAGTCCTCCTCGTCAATGACTATGATCGTATCCACGCTCCCTGTATATGTAAAGACAAAAGAACTTTCTACCCGACACAAGTTCTTTCCAACTTGACGGACATTAGTTTACACACGCAAACCACCCCCTTAACCATCAATAATTAGAAACCACTCGGAAAATCAACTTCAGACCACTCAGAAAAAACTGGTCTGACCATCATGCCCAAGCTAGTTAGACTGCTGGCCCAACACATACGAGTACTCGAGATACTCGAAAATCATAAAAATTGAAACACTCGAAGCTTACAAAGTGACGACCGTGAAGCTTACAACAACCGATCGCAAAGCCTACAACTACCGATCGTGAGGTTTATGACAACCGATCACGAAGCCTATGACTTTGACAACAAATCGTGAAATCTACGACTACCGATCATAAAGTCTACAGCTATCACTCACTGACCAGGCATTATAGCACTGACTACAGATTATCGAATACCAACCATGTATTGTAGCTATCGACTACCGATCACTGAGTATCGACCATGTATTATAGCGATGACTATCAACCAGTTACTATAACAACGACCACCGACCAAGTATTGTAGCTATGACAAATGACAGTTTACTATAGCTCCAGTCGATTCACAATAGATCAAACCGGTTCATTATAAATCTGACCGTCCATGGTCGTTCAGCCGTGGTCGTTCTGCCGTGCTCGACTTGCTATGATCCTTCTACCGTGGTCGACATGTCGTAGTCGTTCTGCCATGGTCGACTTGCTGTGGTCGGTCTGCTGTGGTTGTTCTACCGTGCTCGTAAACTGTTAGACTTCCGACTGTGGTTGAAGTCTGCCGATCGAACCGTCCAATACAAGACCGATTGGACTACCTATTGTGGTCGAAGCCTACCGGCCAGACCCCCAATACAAGGCGGTCAGACCCCTCATCCAAAATATTCTTGCAATTCCAGTTTTTCCAAAAGAGTCAACCGAAACTTTCACAAATGTACATTTCAAAGCAACTCAAATGTTAATTATTCATCATCACTAAATTCACGATCTATCCACATAGTCGAACAGAATAAGAGGATCCTTTCCTTTGCAGCTGGTCAGAGTTCGTGGTTCCACTTGGATCACTGTATAAAATTTGTGAAATCATCCTAAATGTGGTAAAAAACGAACACTTTGGCCACCAAAACGAGTAGGCAACCCAGTTCATACAAACCTGTATCGCTAGTTATTTTAACTAGTAGTGTGCCCATGCTAACGCTACGGTAAAATACAAAACAAGATATAATTTGTAAAAAAATAAAACGAACAATCAGATTCATTAAGATTCACATATCATATGCTGTGGTCGTAGCCTTCACAATGTGATCGAATGCTTTACAACTTTGGCGATTTTGAAAGGATTGCCGTGCCTGGGGAGTCACGTGGCTGTTCCTTGATAGGATTATTCTTCACCAGTTATGACAAAGTTGTAAGGTAATTAGAAGTTCATCCAGGGAACACACTCGTCAAATTAAGGTAACAGCAGATGGAGATGTGCACTTAACAGTACCAGATATGCTATGGAGACTGAAAAACAATGGAATTTCGTGTAACTCCTGCATCAAAAGAATAACAGAAATGAAGTTTAATTTGTCAATTGGATATCATTTCCCAACAATATATGAATGAGTTGCAACAAACAAAAGCTCAGCTAGATAGTCTCAATTTTCAGCAAAATCCTCCCAAACCTCGGTTACAACCATTGGCAATGACAAGCTTCACTTTTATCAAGCAATAGGAAAGTAACCACCATGAAATGTTTTACTACTTGTAGTGGAGTAACCAATTTCTATGGACAACAAAATCCTTGCTTGAATGGTCTACATTCTAGAATCTAGATCATAGTGATCAAAAAGGATTACCAAAAACCTTGTCATTGTTTCTTTTTCTTTAGTCGTAAAGCATGACTATTAGGTCATCCAAGCATCATCTTGCTTCAAAAATCAAATTTCTTCCAAATAAAATATTTTACTTCAATATTCTCAAGTGTGTCATCGATCGATGGTATAATACTAAGAATTGAAAGACCGGTTTGCACAATCACATATGCATCAACCATAATAACTCAAGAAAAGAGAGAAATCAGTTATAGCAATACCTCGACACGATGAGTTAGAACTGAAGTAATTTTGTCGTATGCAGGATATCTATCCTTCATTGACCTAGCATCTGTCGTCAGAGAAAGTACCAGTCTTGATCATGAATAGGAGCAGACCATATTGGCCCGCCACATTAAATTTCTTTCCACAATCGCTGCACTCTTGAGGAACAACAGCCCAATACGGATGCATACTTCACGCTATTATTCTTCATTCATATAGGAAGAGCAAAAGAGAAGGAAAGCTTGATCACAAGATAGAACTGAGAGAATGTTATATTGAGGGTGTGAATGGTATGCAAAAATACCTTTGTAATGGTCCTCCCAAGACACTGAAGATGAAAAGAATCACAACCGGCACATTGATATACATAAGAAAGTTTAAGAGGAGTATTCTTTATTTCACTTGCAGAACTGCAATGAAATCCATATATAATCCCGAATTAGAAACATTACTAAGTACTTCAACCAAATATTGAACAAAAGAACTCAGTATTTGCGCAGAAAGGCAAAAAGAAATGAAGGTAAAAGAAACTCACGTGAATATTCGAACAAAAACACGGACATAGAAGTCCATAAACACAGAGAGAACAAGCACAATATATCGCTTGTACCAATTTGCATGGCTCTGTGTAAAGAGAGAATGGTAAGCACAACAAGAATTAAGATACCC
Organism: Dendrocalamus sinicus; assembly: GCA_036346575.1. Lineage (NCBI taxonomy): Eukaryota > Viridiplantae > Streptophyta > Magnoliopsida > Poales > Poaceae > Dendrocalamus > Dendrocalamus sinicus. The sequence continues at coordinate 12,226,902 of CM070650.1, forward strand.
AAAGGATGAAACATCAGAACTACATGTTAAATTTATGGGTCATTTAGCAAAAGGCTGCAATTGAAACTAAAATTATAGTTCCTCGATAGACATTGAAACTTGCGAATCGTTTGTTGGATATGTTTTATGATAGCTTGTGTACACCAGGTCCACTGATATTGATATATGATTCAAAGTTCAAACTAACAGAAGTTAAGAGTGAAAACCACTCGATATTTGCTTTGGAGAAACTACCACTACACTGCAAATACAGATGGATAACTTTATCGAGGATGCCTCAGAGATTATTGCCTCCAAGAAAATACAACTACACAACAGATAAATCAGGAGCTTCAACCATCAACCACAATATTAAATTCAGAGAAACATAGAGGGTAGAGTCCTGTTTGTCATAAAGTTCGGTACTAATGGGCCAAACACAGTGTAGGAATTTGCAAGAGTACATTTCTTTTCAAGAACTAAGCAACACCTATATTCCAAGAGATGATTTATGGGGGTCAAAAACTATTGCAGTAAGATTATAAAATAAAACAACTGTTAATATCTCCCTTGAGTAAAGAAGATAAATTAATGCATTAGAGAAAAATAACAATATTCATGGCCAAAATTTATCTCACCTGAAAGTAATTTTCTTTCTCCAATAAAAGTTTCAAGTTCCATCTACATGTCTAGGGCATGACGAAGTTCTGTAAGAATAGGAAGGACATCCTGCATTACACAAAAGCTAAACCTTTTTATTTGCAGATCTTCAATTCTACGTACCTAGAGCCCTCTGGAGGTAGAGAAGAATCTGTTAGGCCCTTGACAGAAGATCCTCTCCTTCTCCTTCTTCTTCTTAAGCCAGTGCTTCTACAGCCCTCATCATTTCCATTTGACTCAGACATCCTTGAACCAAGTTCGAACGTATAGCTTCAATCACCAAAACATCATCACACAGTGAGCGCAGCAGAAGACGAGTTTCACCATTTTGGCTACCTATAGTACTGAATTCAACGACTTTAGGTCCGTTAGCTTCATACCATACCTCGATTCAAACCCGAGTAAGTAAGTACTCAAGAAGACAGATCGCCAAGTTGCTAGGTCTAAAAGCTCCCAATTAAGATTCCTATATAGTTAACGATAGATAATTAAAAGACAAGTCTTTCATAACCTAAAACTCCGTAGCTTATCTTAAAACAAGGAGTCAAGGACTTTACCTAATGCGCTTTATTGCCGAAGGGTCTCCTTCGTCGCGAGAACTTCGTGTGGCTCTTGAGCTCGAAGCGAGCGAAATGTACCCAATCAATCAAAGGGTTCACGTTTGTGCGCCGCAATGCAACCACAAATGTCTCCAACGGAAACAGCTCAAAAACGATTGCCTACTAAATGACCTAAGGCGGAGTAGACTTGAAAACATCGAGAACAGGAGACCTTCCAATCCAAACCTGCGATGACGGTGGCAGCTCGGCTTTGGGCGGCCTCTACATCCCTTGCGATCGATCGATACCGACCACTCCCATTTGCACACCAACGTTTCCTCCCGGATCGCTGCGAAATAGCGGCCGTAGCCTCACCTCATCCACCGCGCGCGCAGCCTCCATCTCGCCGCCCGCCGCGCGCCGCTTGTCGCGCGCCCGACGATGAGGCCTAGCGATCGGCTCGGGCTGACCCTCGCTTCTTCTCGCGCCATCACCTCCCTTTAGCTTCAGCCGGATGGTCTCCGTCGGCGTCGTGGCCCAGCGCCGTTCGACAACCCACCTCCGCGGCAGCCTCCACCACCACGCCATCCGCTGCGGGACTCCTCGTCCGCTGCGCCGCCGCTTCTTAGGCCGCCGCCCGAGCCTCCCACGGCTGCCGTGGCAGAGGCGACATAGGGGCCAACAAGGATGGCGGCCATCTCGCCCAGTCAACCTCCTCCGAGTCGCCGTCCTCGTAGAGCACACGGAAGTACCCACCTCGGCGTCGTACAACTCCACGACATCGGCGAACACCCCGAAGCCCGAATGCCTTCTTCATCGCCCTCCTCGGTCCCCACCAACTCCTCCATCCCGCCGCGAATTCCTAGGGTTTGGGGCGGAGGGTCGGGCCGTGGCGATCGGGGATTGAGGGGTTTAGGTGGGATCGGCCGGGGGATTTGGGATTCGGGTGCGGGGTGGGGAGGGGGAGGGGGAGGCGTCGGCAGAGCGGAGGAGCGGGAGGCGGCGGCGGCAGCGCGGGGGCGGAGCGAGGTCGCGGAGGAATCGAGGGCTGCGGAGCGAGGTTTGCGGAATCGAGGCGGAGCGGCCCACATGTCGGCAGTTGCGGGAGATAGACATGTGGAGAACGGCGGGTACACAACAAATAAAGAAGGTGCATGATCCGAATGATTTTGGCTTTAGGATCTTCAATGAGTAAGAGAAGAAGGCTTGAGAAGAGATCCAGGCCATTCATTTGTATGAAGTTGGATTACTTTGGTACACAAATCTGGGTGGACTTAGCTTAGGCATGACTATGGGGGTGGTTGAGGGGGGTGGATTTAGTAAAGAAAATTTTGGTGTATTATAGAGGGGTAGAGATTTTACAGAACCCACTTCACTAGCTTACGTACGTGTTCCCTAAAAGGCTCAGCCCATCTTATGCGCAACTCCGTCCGGTTTTTCTCTACATGATTATACCAAGTGACGGTTACATTAAATAAACCTGGCAAAACTTGGAAGCCACTTTGGACAAAGATATCTAACGAATATCGTGGAGCTAAATAGCAAAATTCCAAATTTCAGATCAAGTTGGACCGGACTGCATGCCTCGGCAGATCTTGCTGCAGTGCTACGCGCCTGCACCGTGCGTGGCGTAGACGTGCTGCGCCGCTTGTCACTTCGATACCGTCGCCCCTGAGCCGTGTCACTTCGATCGTCCCGCGTCGACGTGCCGCGCCGCGCAGCCCCGAGGCCAGCGCCCAGCGGATCGTGTTGTGCCGGTCGCGCCGCGCGGTCGCCCGCGCAACGTCGCGAACCTGCCACCGTTCGCCGGCTGCCGCCTCGCCGTTCGATGCGCCGTTCGCCCGTGCGCATGGTGGGCTTTGGCGGGCCCAAATCTGCGCGTACGAACCGCGGCGCCTGCACGGGCACGGCCGCACCCGACTGCATCCGCGTTAGTCTCTTTCTTTAGACTTTAGGTCTTGGGCATTCTATGCTGGTCTGCCCCTGCGCCTGGACAGTTGGTCAGATTGCTGGATTAGGCCGCGCGTATAGGAAACTGGCTTGGGCTGCCCGTTGGGAACGCTTGCGGGTTGATTTGGAAATTGGGATGACCGTGTCCTAAGTCCAAGAAACGAACCAGGACCGCTCCAAAAGAGTTTAAACTTCTAGCACCTGGTTTTGGCTGTCAACTTTTGATTAAAATTGTACTGTAGTAGCTTTTAGTTTTGGGTTTTGTTAAATATCATCTAGATGTTTTTTTCCTAACTATCATCCAGATTTAGGACCATTAGATTAGAGATCCAATGACCATAAAATCTCCCTCTCCCCCTTTAATTCTATTCTCTCTCCCTTGAAAAAATCTCCCCTCGTAAAAAATAAGGGACCCCTTGATCTCTAATCCAAGAGTCACAAATTTGGATAATAGTTAAGAAGAAAATATCCGAGTGATGCTTAGACACTCCCGTTTTTAGTTTTTTCTGATTAATTCAATTACAAAAATTAAAAAATAAGGAAAAATGAAAAATATTATATTGTCACAGAGAATGAAAAAATAAGGGGAAAAAAAGAAAGACAAGAAACCCAAATAAACTGAAATTAGAATTTAATGTATTTTAAATAGCTTCTTGTTTAAATAAATTGAATAAAAAATAGAAGCTGAAGCGGTCTAGATGGAGACTTTAGGGTGTGTTTGGTTGCTGGGATAGAATGGGATGGGATGGGGATGGGATGAGATGGTTCCACAAAAAAAGTGGAACCACATGGTCCAACATCTAAGAAGGAATATTCTCTAAATTTGCACATGCTCATCCCACTTTGGACCATTCCATCCCACCCCATCTCTCAAACCAAACACATGGATAGGTTTGGTCAAAGAAACCATCTCATTCCATCCCACCCCATCCCAGCAACCAAACACACTCGTCGGATCACTGCTCTGCAGTACAACGTGCGATCGGGCAAAGTAGTACAGACAAATTCATTGTGCAAGTACAGAACTACAGATCAACTGTGAGTTCTGACTCTTCTCGAAGTCATAGTGTAGACCGGTCGGACATGTATCTATGTGTCCACGATGTCCTCACAAAATCATGCATGGTCAAACAACTAACGCGTGTACAATTTGTTCTTGCCACTAGTCCTTTTTCTGTGTGTTGAAATTGGAAGCTGCATATTGCAATATCCGAAAGCTTACTGTACAGCATCCCTTGGATAAGCTTCGGTTTCTGACTGTTCTCCCATGCATCCTCTATTTGCCTCTTGACGACTCCGATTTCATCCCGTAAGTTCACGATAAATTCAATTATTCAACCATAGACCAGGGCCACTACTAACTCCTACACATTCTGATCCTGATATGCGTACATTATGTTGACACTACCTTGCTCATACCTTGCACGCACATGCAGTCCGCAGGCCACGGAACTTGCATATATAATGACAAGAGTCCAGCGGTTTGCCACAAGGAAGCCACAGCCCTGTTGCTAACAGCCCAACTCTTTTGCACCAAACTGCACTAAACAAGATAGGAAATGGATACCACCACCCACGAAGCCTCACTTTGTGCTCGTCCCATGGATAGGAAGCATTAGCCACATCGTCCCCATGACTGACATCGGCTGTCTCCTCGCCTCACATGGAGCGCTGGTCACCATCATCACTACGCCGGCCAATGCTCCACTTGTCCAGAGCCGTGTAGACCGTGCCACGCCGCACGGCGCGGTGATCGCGGTCACCGCGATTCCCTTCCCAACCGCCGATGCCGGCCTTCCAGAGGGCTGCGAGAGGCTCGACCTACTCCCGTCTCCCGCCGTGATGCCTAGCTTCTTCAAAGCCAACAGACAGTTCGGTGAGGCGGTGGCGCAGTACTGCCGTCGGGCTGCCCCCCGCCGACCGAGCTGCATCATCGCTGGGATGTGCCACACGTGGACGCTACGCATGGCGCGTGACCTTGGTGTGCCATGCTATATTTTCCACGGTTTTGGCGCGTTCGCCTTACTGTGCATCGAATACCTCTACAAGCACAAGCGACACGAGGCAATTCCAGCGGCCGACGAGCTCGTCGACATCCCAGTCCTGAGGCCGTTTGAGTGCAAAGTCCTAGGCAGGCAGCTACCGACGGCTTTCTTGCCATCCACTTCCTTGGGGCGCGGGGAGATGCAAGAGGTCCGAGAGTTCGACATGGCCGTGGACGGCGTCGTGGTGGACAGCTTCGACGGGCTGGAGCACGGCTCCACGGCGCTTCTTGCGGCGGCCGCAGGCAAGAAGGTGCTCGCCGCCGTGGGGCCCGTCTCGCTGTGCCGCGCAGCGCGCACCTAGCCTCGACCAAAAGGGCATCTCAGATGACGCGAGGCGGTGCATAGCGTGGTTGGATGCTAAGAAGGTCAAGTCCGTGGTGTACGTGAGCTTCGGCAGTTTCGGGAGCGTGCCGCCAAAGCAGCTCATGCAGCTCGGCATGGCTCTGGTCTCATGCCCGTGGCCTGTCCTCTGGGTTATCAAGGGTGCCGAATCGTTGCCCGACGACGTCAATCAGTGGCTACGTGAGAATACCGACGCCGACGGCGTCGCGTACAGCAAGTGCCTTGTAGTGCATGGGTGGGCGCCGCAGGTTGCCATCCTCGCACACCCTGCGGTCGGCGGATTCGTGACGCACTGTGGGTGGGGCTCGACTCTGGAGAGCGTCGCCGCCGGCATGCCCATGGCCACCTGGCCGCTGTTCGGGGAGCAATTTATCAACGAGAGGCTGATCGTGGATGTGCTTGGTATCGGGGTGTCCGTCGGCGTGACGAAGCCAACGAAGAACTTCCTGACCGCTGGTAAACTCGGTGGCGTCGAGGCAACGGTGGAGGTGGGGGCGGAGCAAGCGAAGAAGGCTCTGGAGAGGCTGATGGATGGAGGGACTGAAGGGGAGGACATGAGGAGGAAGGCTCAGGAGCTGAAGGTCAAAGCAAAGGCCGCTCTGGAGAAGGGGGGGTCGTCGTACATGAATTTGGAGAAATTGATCCAATCTTCCGTCTGAAATTCCATCGATTCGTGTTAGCTACTTAGCTCACTGTTACTGAATAAATTTGTTGGTTGCAAACTGCAGACGCTGTAGTAGCTGAGAATAATTTTTATCTGCATGGGTTTTGCTTGTAGTATATGCCAATGAAAGAGCGCCTGAATTTCCTTTTTTGAACTGTGACCGTCTAGCCACTCTTATCACTTTTTTTTTTGATCTGTGACCGTCTAGCTACTCTATCTACTGTCGCCTCTGACTTTCTGTTAATACTATCACGTTGATTAAAACGTCGCATAAGCCGTTCTCGTACAATTGAACAGTGCCGAGCCAATCTGAAAAACAAAATACAGGGCTCAGCCCAAGTGCTCATTTATCCGTAGCAGGTAAACACCATGGCTTGCTGAATGAAATGATAAACACCATGGCTTGCTGCATGAAATGATAAACACCATGGCTTGCTGAATGAAATGATCAGTCAAGCCGGCGATTCCGGATGGCCCTAATTGTTAGGCCAGCCTCACCTCACATTACATATGCTTGGGCCTCAGGGTGCACCGTCGACGTGCCGGATCAACCCCAACGTTGCTCCCTGAACGTTCCGCGCGCAATCCTCTCTTCTCAACGGCGTTCGAACGCGCGTACGTACGAGTGTTGCCTCCTTGGCCGCGTCGTTGCCTCCTTGGCCACGTCGGGGCACGGAAGTGGATGGCAGCAACCGCACGTCTCGGTCTCGATCAGATCCGTCCGAGCCATGACTTAATCCCACGCCCATTCGTTGATTAATGATATCTCGTGGCGTCACGGCCGGATTACGCACCTATATATCCAAGATACTTACCGCTTTCCTGCAGTACGTGGCGCAATTGCAATTCTTCCTCCTACGTTGCAAGTTAATTGGTTGCGATGTCTAGTTGTCCTTGTGCTCTCGCAGGATAAGAAAACCAGGGTAAAAGGGGGGAATGCCTAGGAAAACAGAAAAGCCTGGACGTAACCACAACCAGCATCCGGCGTACAGCGTCTAGGCCGCATCGTGAACCAATTTAGGTCAATTTAATTTGACTTCTGGCTTTTAGCTTTTGGAAATCATAAGTCATTTTAAATACGCTGGTTTTAATGTGGTATTTTCTTTCTTTTTTCATTTACATTATCTGTAAAGATATATTTTTTAATTAAATGTATCAGTCGATAGCTATAGTCGCTACAGTGTCTATTTTACTCAATAATCATAGCTAAAAGTCATCAACAAATTTGTTTTGGTGGCATCTTAGTAGGAACAGCTGACGTCATGATCGCCACAAGTCACTCGGAATTTCTGGCCCATTACATTCCAAACATATCTGTTGACATGTTGCCAGCTGTGGCTTATATCTTGCACATGTTGCTGCACGAAAAGATCAAAGGAAACGAGCACAGGGGATGGAGAGTAGCAACCCGAGACCTCACTTTGTGCTTATCCCATGGCAAGCAACCAGCCACATGATCGCGATGGTTGACATCGGCTGCCTGCTTGCCGCACACGGCGCAGCGGTCACCGTCATCACCACGCCGGCTTATCATTCACCGCCTTATCTATGTTGCATCAGCCTCACTTTCTGTCTATCCATGCTGTTTGCGTAAATGAACACCACGTCACTAAGTCAGGTTGCCGTTAACGTGTAGGTCCTGCATGTCGCCACAAACGTAGGAGAAACCAAGTTCAAGAACTTGTCCATCCTCGTCTCCGTTCACTTTCCTTCCCGTTTCATCGAAATCTGAGCTCTTCATCATCGCCTCCCTTGCTCATCGGTGGTCAGCCCATGCTCTTGTTGCCAAGAGTTGCCGGAGCCCCACTTTTTATCCGACCTTTAGTCCTACACTGAAGGTGCCCCTTTTATCCCTATGCTCCCTCGTGCTTTCAATTCTCCTCCTTCAATCTCGATCTCAATCTCCTAAATCCATTCCGGTCGTGTTTTATTCTATTTTATTGTTAAGTCTTATTTGCAAGTTTTGTAATTGTTGTAATAGGCTTATTAGATGTTTCGTATGTTGTGCTAGATTACGATCAGACCACCAGAGCTTCAAAAGCCAAAGGAGGAGGTGCTGAGGACTACTCTATTGTGACTAGTGAAAATTGAGTTGCAAGGCAGGTCACAAACCCTTGATCATATTGAGTCCAAGTAGTTGGATATATTATATATAAGATTACTTTCATATCCTTACATGCAAATGCTATTTATTATCAATTACTTTTAATTAATCCTGCTTAGTTATGTTCCTCAATTTAATACATGTTCATATTGCCATCCTTAATACTTTGCTCTATGCTAACTCTTTCTTGCGGCCTTAAGATTTGGATGCCGGCAACTAAATTGGGATAGTGCATACAGAACCAAAATCTATAATTATTGTTGTTGTTGTGGTTACCCACCATCACGAGTTGGTGGGTCAAAGCCTACTCCAAGTGCTCCGATGTTGGAGCGTAGTAAATTAAGTTGCATCACTCACCTAGAGTAATGTTCTAGGTTGTTGTTGGCTCTGGTGTGGTATGTTTGCTCGAATGACCATGGTCCGTGGTGATTCATGTCCCGGGAGTTGGTGGTTACCATTCGATTAGTGGAGAAGGTGAAGTGCAATGCCGAGGAAAGTACACAATTATCTCTCAATCACAAGACCGTTCTGTGGACCTAACTTGACTACTATAGTAGTTTTATTGGGTGCCCACGAGGCGTAGTGGTGAACAGCTTTGAAGAGCTCGAGCACGGCTCCACGGCCCGCGTGGCTGCAGCCATCGGCAAGACTGTGCTCGCTGTCGGCCCGCATCACTATGCCACGAGCCTAGTCTGGACGTCTCAGATGATGCAAGGTGGTGCATGGCATGGCTAGACACCAAGAAGGCTAAGGGTGTGTTTGGTTGAGTCGTGGCTTCGAAAAAAGTCTTTGTGGTGTCAGAGGTCGTGGAAAAGCTGCTATAGGTTGTGGGTCGTGGAAAAGTCAGTAAGTCGTTTGGTTCAAACAAGTATAAAACTTACATCCCATCTCTATTTTCCTTGAAACAACTGTGAAACAGCTCTCTATTTTCACCATTTCAAAAGCAGAAAGCCAAAAGCTAAAAGCAGGTCCAATGTGCTTTCAAATCAGACTACCTAAAAGTAGTCGCTCTGAAAAGAGCTTCGATTTCCACCCCTTTGGTTGACTTTTGGCTTTTTGGAAGCAAAAACAACTCCCAAAAGCTCAACCAAAGGCACCCTAAGTCCGTGTTGTAAATGAGCTTCGGCAGTGCGGGGCACATGCCCCCGGGCCCGGCGCAGCTCATGCAGCTCGGCATGGCGCTCATGTCATGCCCCTGGCCTGTCCTCTGGTGTTGAAAATAATCTTAACCTATAGTTTGTGAAGAGATTTCTAGTTGTGTCCTGCCAGCTAGTATGAACAAAAGTAAGGCGCAAAAGCAAGCAAATGACTCAAGGTTTCAGCACAAAGTGTGAACACAAGTCTTCTAAAAAAAAGTGTGAACACAAGCTAAACAGCCACAGCCATATATGCCAAGCATGTCCTGGATGTCTCAAAAGAAATGCATGCATGTGAAAAGCTTGCAGATGTATAAGCCAAAGACAACAAGACTCTAGATGAATCAAGGGACATGTCGGCCAGAAAGTGTCTGGGAAACTCTAGGTGATAAGCTGTGTTGTTTGCTAGCTTGTGTTAAGTTGGTTCCTAACCTTATATATAGAGCTTGTAATCCTCAATGTATGAGCGTTGTGTGAGCTAATGGAAGGTATGTAACCCGAAAAGCTTGTAAGCTTCATATGGGTGTGCTATGCTTTGGAGCAATATAAGCAAGTAGCTTACTTCTTGAGTTTTCTTCATTGCCACAGCCAGCACCACTTTCTAGTTATTGCTGCTCAACTCCACTGCATTCTTGCTTCCCATTAGTGAGTGTGGTGACTAGTCGTGAGTGCCAACAATATTTGTGAGTGTTCCAATAATTGGTATAAGAGCCAATTGTAGTGTTGCATGCCAAAAGGCATCGGCCAATTGTAGATTCACCAAGCAGTGGCGTCACCGATGATGGGAGTACGCCGAAGGCATCGGCCAGACAGGGGAGCGTGACTTTCCCTAGTTATTGGGGGTAACACCTTTCTTTCTTGGAGTAGCATTTTTTTTTCACGGGCTGCCTTGCAGTTTAACTGGGCCTAGGAGATTGGGCTCGTCAATACCAGCGTTGTTTTTTGAGAGGGCCCATTACCAGAGATGTGCTGCTATCCTTGTGTGTGGGAGTGCTGTGTGCTGACCCACTTCGCGACTTCCCGTTGCCTTCACGAATCACGACTCACGATCACGAGTCCATGCTCGCGGATCGTTCCCCTACTTGCGACTTGCGAGAGCTCTCCTTACAGACACGGCAACCAAATTGCGCGTATTCTTTGAGATTGGCATGCTTTCTGCAGGGAACTTAAGCCAGTGAGATTCAATGGGGGCATGCTAAACCAGACATGTCGCCGATTCTCCATAGGTCTCGATAGAAACGGGCTACGCTACACCGCGGCACTGATAAAGATAAGGCGAAACGAGAGAGTCTCTCTCTCCCTAGAAACCCCAACTAACCAGCTAAACACGATACAAACCGGACAAAAAAGCAATGCACTCTCTCCCTAGAGACCCCAACTAATCAGCCTGAAAAACCCGTTCGAGCTACGACATCTACGAGCCTATGTCCTCAGCAATCTATGTGAGTGGAGCGGAGCACATCGATCGTGCCGGCATTATTACTACATCGAGCTCGCGGCATCCGTCCTCGGGAAAATGCCCTGGCCCGGCCCAAGCACGTGCAGTGGGTCGAAACGGGCCTTACGGGCCAGAAACCGGTCCCAGCTCGAGCCGAAGTGGCCGCGCCAGTGCGCCTGCGACGGTTGCCGGGCTAGGTACTGCTTGGCGCCGACGCCGCCGCCGACACGGCAAGCCTCGTCGGCCACCCGGCGGTGCTGCTCCAGTATCTCCTCCACGCACGCGCGGCCGCACCGCGCCGGGTCGGTCGACCGGAGCACGCCGAAGATGTACATCACCCCGTCCGGCGTCGACGGCACGACCGCCGATGTGTTCCCGTCCCACCTGAAAATACCCAAGATGGTGGTGGTGAGTAGGAGTACAGCAACTTTTTTTTTTCTTTTGAAACGGAAGGAGTACAGCAACTTGGCATGTGATACTAGAATCACAAGATACTGAGTTTTTATGGTGCTAATGATCTTGCGTGGAGTACTGTTCGTTGTGAGTTGTGACACCGCAATGTTCCAAAGAAGCATTGATGCGGTCATTGATGCTGATTTTGTTGGTTTTTAGATGGAAATAGTAGAACGCGGAACGCCTTCCAAAATGGCAAGTAAAATCCCTTGGCATTGGCAGAGTGGAGCCCCCGTCTAGGGAAATGTTAATTTGCTGTCCAGGAAAGGCAAAACATCTTTTCAGCACAGAGGGTTTTTTTGTGTGCACAGGATGGGATGATTTCTTTTTTACTTATGACGTGTGACTTATGCTACGGTAACTAACTTTTAAATAGTGTGTTTTTTCAAAATATGGTCAATAAGAATATTGTAGTAAAAGCGTACTGAATTCAGCTGTATTAGTCAAAATCACATGCGACTATTTTCTACTACGTATGAATACACAAAATTCAAAAATTTAAATCGTAAATCGTAAATCATAGCCTGCAAAAACCGACCAACTTGACCTCAGAACTCTCGAGCAGTAGCTCCTCCCTCCGTTTCAAAATTCATGGCACTATTAGACTTTTTTAAGTCTCCAATGTAAAACTGTAACTATTGATTTTATATTAATATATTTATAAAATATTATGAAAGTATTTTTACTACAAATCTAACAATATCGTTTTAATACAACAAAACTAACATTACATTTTAATACAAACAATTTAAATATTAAAAAACATTATCAGCCAAAAATTACCAGTTTGACCGATCAAAGTTTGTAGTCAAAAAGTACCAGATATTTGAAACGGAGAGAGTGCATTTCGCATGGTAGCATGACAGCGCAAAGAAAATTACTGTAGAGAAAATTAACATCAGTACTTGTGCAAGAACTCTGTTTAGTTGCTGCGCTCCAAAGCAACTACAGCGCCATAGCTGTCCATGGTGGGCGAGCTATGGCTGCCACTACCGGAGAGGAATGTCAAGCAGGGCTTGGACCAGTACCGGAAAATGAGGACAAGCAGCAGACCGTGGGCGCCATAGATAGAGCCATAGGTGCACTGTTGGTGGAAACTGCAATATACTAACCACCAACGCAAACAGTTGCAACTTGCAAGACAGTACCGCTTCAGAGACACAGTTCCTACCAAGCAGCAATTGAAAAGCTTTGCTTCCGTTACAATCTTAAGATGATCACACGTAGATGAACTTTTCCTTGGCTGCGACTACTGTGGTAATTTATTGCAGGAGACAGTAACATCGCTTGTTTGGAGGGGCCATATCAACTCAGGCCCGTCCCTGCTCCCCGAATGCTAGCACTGTTTAGATCACAGTGCCTGCTGCAAGCAAGCACTGCGCTGCAGAAAGGACATGGAATCTCCCCCTCGTGTATCCCCTACTGTTTGTCTTTCTCACATGGAAATCAGAAGCGACCCAAGCTGGTGGACAGGGAACTCCTGTAGCAAGGTAAGGCTGGGATACAGCTCTTGCAGCCTTGCAGGAGATAAAAAAAAGGTGGCTAAGTTTTACTGTGCACGCACGCAGGGAAGCGTGACAGTTGACGGGAAATGCAGTGGTGCATGGTGCTAGGAAAAAGGACAGCATGAGGTGACCGCTACGAGGCTCGCATTGCATCTCGGCCGCTGTTGGGAGATGCCATGGCTTTGTCACAATTAGGCCAGCATGCCGTGCCTTGGGTCGGCAACCCATTTTTGGAGAGGATAACTACGACCCAAGTAGCAAAAGAAAAGATGACCAAAAGCCTCAACATAGCACCACTTTGATGTGCAAATTGCTTGCACATCACCCCCAAAAGGCTCGCACTTTTTCTATATATATTTCGGAATATTTTGACATTCCCTGTGGGTGAAAAGGCGATCTCGCCACATCACTGTACGATTTTTTTTGCGCAGGCAAATCTTGCAAATATTGTGAAGAGGATCGCTTTATCTTTGCGGCGAGTTTTGTTAGTGAAGCCTTTTGCTCGTGTCAGCGACTTTATCGATGGGTAAGCTATCCTGAGCTAGTTTGGACTAGCATGGAATTTTAGTCAACATGATGTGTTTTTGTTAAGAGTGGAGATGGACATACTTGTCAGTGAGGAGGGGGTAGACAAGGATGGGCCCCTCGAAGTCCTCTGCCGAGATGGTGTCCATGAGCAGGTCCTTGAACTTTCTGATGCCATGCTTTGGCACGAACATGTTGAGCCAGGGGTGAGGCACGTCCCAGAGCCCCCGGCTCCTCAGGCTCTCCTCCTCCAGCCTCACCCTGTTCAGGAAATCAAAATAGGACACCTCCACGCTGTAGATGTGGGGCCTCATGTAGCTCAGCTTCGCTGAGACCAGCTCCACAACCTGCACAAAATTTTCAAGACCGCAAGACTAGCTCGTTAGTACCATTCAGTAGTCGTTTTCTGTTACTGGTGGAGATGTTAACTTGGTGTGTTAAATTAGGAGGCGACTGACATGGTCTGCACTGGAGCCTTCCTGCAAGTCATGCACCGCAAACTCTATGCAGTAGTAGACCTTCTTCTTGCCCCTGGAGCCGAAGTCTGGCCTGAAGTTAACCTGGGCAGGGAACGCAATGGACGAGCTGTGCAGGGACTGCTCATTCAGAACCATGAACCCCTCCACATAGTCCACCTGCTCTGGCATTGAGACCAGGAGCTCTTGGTCCTTGGTGAAGGTCTCGAAGCTGTCATAGAAGGCCCTCACCCATCTCACCTAATGATCAGGATGGAAACAACAACAATAAATTGTCGATCAAAGCTTAAGACTTACAAAAGGTGGTTCATTAAGAAGAGCTAGCTTTTCGGATTACTATCTTTCTATTTCTAGATGGCATGTACCTTGGGAGGGGCATCTTGGAGTGGAATCCGTGCCCTGGTTATAATACCGAACTGGCCAAGCCCACCAAGAACCGCGAAGAAAAGGTCCGGGCTCTTGGTGGGAGAGCATGTCACCACCTCCCCTTTCCCTGCAACCAACACAACAAGACCATCAAAAACGAAAGGAAAGAAGCGAGAAAAAGTCACTGGTCACGCACTCCATCCTTCCTCTGTTACAGTACTAATGTGTGTGTCTGTGTGTGAGAGAGAGAGAGAGAGAGTTTAGAGAAGTTGCATGTGCGCAGTGGCCGTGCAGTACCTGTGACGACCTCGAGCTGCAGGACGTTGCTGATCTGCGGGCCATACTTGAACGCCTGGCCGCTGATGCCGCCATTGGACAAGGTCCCGCCCACGGTGAGGTATAAGTAGTCCGTCCACGATGGCGGCGCCAGGCCGGCCTTGAGGCACTCCTCCAGCACCTCCACCCACAGCGCGCCGGCCCCCACGTCCGCGTACGCGGCGCCGTCCCCGTCACCCGGCGTCGCCACCACCTCCACGGAGCGCGGCAGGGCTCGTGTCTCCACCACAACGCCGCCGCGCGCCTGCGCCTGGCCCTGGAGCGAGTGACCCGCGCCGCGCGCGGCCACGGCCGCCCTCGGGCACGGCGCCGCCACCGAGGACAGCGCACCCAGGAGGAGCGCGATGTCGGCGGGGGACTCGGGCCGCAGGACAGCGAAGGGCGCGTCGGAGACGACGTTGCCAAAGTCTCGCGCCGAGGAGGGCGCCGGCTCGAGGAGGGCCACCGGGCCGAACACGTCGGTGGGGCTCTGGATGAAGTTGACCGATGAGCAGAGCAGCAGGGCCAGGACGGCGGCGTACAGGTACAGCGCCTTGAGCTCCATGGCTTCTTGGCCTAGCTAGTCTTAGCTCCCTCCCTCGCGCGCTTGGAGAAGTTACAGAGGCAAGTGCATTGGCCAGTGCTCCTGGCTGGATAGACAGACAGAAGAAGCTGAAGGTGTCGTCGCGCTGTTCTGTTTGGTGATTGATGCCTCGGCCGGGACGTCTCTATCACGATCGATCCTTGGTTCCCACAAGAACTGTGGATGGATGGAACGGGAAAGCTAGGAGAGAAGAAGCAAGGCAAGAGAGAGAGCGCCAGATAAGGAGGACAGAGTTGGGCATGGAGATAACCGAGGGGTGCGTGGATATATAGGAGGAGAAGGGGTCTCGTCACTGGCGCGGCCGGGCCCCGAGAATCTAATAGAACCCGGAAAAGCACGGGGATCCAGGCGGGCCCGCGCCTGCCCCCCTCCGTGCCCCCGATCGATTGGTCACATTTCGCTCGAGAGGGATGCATGGGTTTTGTTTTACCTTTCAGAGCTCACGATCGTTATCAGCTGGAGCATCTACGGAGAAATTTTGTGAACTTGAGATTTGCTGCGTTGCTGGCCTGCGTTCTTGGTTTCTGCAGAGCCTTTCTTCGTTCATGGCAGAGATCAAAGTGCTCAAAGTGTGATTTGAGGGTGATGCAAATTAATATTGCTTGGGGCAACATATACAGATGTCGACCCCGTCGAATCGTAGTTTGAGTATTAATATGCAAGCTTGCAAGGGATGAGGTCCCGGTTAGACCTGGGAGTTGGGGCCTCGTCAGCAGTACATATCCGGCCGGCTTTGGGCGGCTATGCTGGTCTGGCACGTCCACCCTATTATACCGTGCTATATTGGCACAACTTTCTTCTGGTGACACCCAGGCCTGGCCTAGGCAATGACGGGCCACCGTTGTGCTGACCCTAGACTAACCCTATTGGATATGTGGAGCCATAGACGTCGTTGCCTTCGGCCTGTCGTCATGGACGGCACCGTGAATGAGGAACAGGCGTTGATCGCCGATGAAGAATCTAGTAGAACAAAGATGTGGCGTCTCTAGCTCACGGCCTCACGGGGATCCAGATCCAAATGATTGGCGCCAAGCCCTGCCATTGTCATCGATGGATTCGAGTGGTGTCGACCTAAACAAGGTTGAGCAGAGGTGAGACGGAAGGTGAGGCATCCACTGACTACGACATCGCCACCATCAACACCACCCTCATCCGCGTCGCCCTCTCACTCAACATTGCCCTACTCCATCATCGTCCTGTCGCCCTACTTCACAGTCGCAGTTGCCGACCTCTCTGGCGGTCATCACTTCTTCTGTGTCCTTCGCATCGGTGCCGTCACCTTCTTCTGCTAGGACCCCGTCCTCCTCTAAGATCCCAACCGGTGCTGCCAACTCCTCTAGGGTGGTGCTCTACTTCGACGACGCCACCCATGTCTTGTCACCCATGCCGCAAGCCCGTCGCCGGAGGCTTAGGGCCGGAGCGGAGCGGAGTCCTGAAGCGGCCCATTGTGCAAGGCCCGTGCACCCGTGGACGCAGTGGCGCGAAGCCCCGCGTATGGATTCTAGTCGAATTAGGGTTTCCTGTTATATTTATTCCCGTAAGCCGCCGTTTGGGATATGAGATTAGAGTTGTAAATCCCGGCATTGTAACCTCACCCCGATATAGTGAAGATTGTTGTCGGGTGGCGCTCGTGGTTTTTTCCTCTCGCATTGGGAGGGTTTTCCACGTTAAAATCTCGTGTCTCTGCGATTGATCTTGTTTACTTGCCGCTCCTCCGCCGTCGCGTGTAACAAGTGGTATCGAGCCTAGGTCTTTCAGATCGGCATCGCGATGGCGTCGGTGAAGTTTGATCTACCGCTACTCGACTACAAGACGAGATTCTCGCTGTGGCAAGTGAAGATGAGGCGATACTCGCCCAATCACAGATCCGGATGAGGCTCTAGAGTGCTTCGGAAGAAGGAGAAGGATCAATGGACTCGAGGAGAAACGTAAAGATCGTAAGGCTCTTTCGCTCATTCAACTTCATCTTTCTAATGATATTTTGCAAGAAGTGTCGCAGTGAAAACCGCCGCAGTAACTTTGGGTGAAATCGAATCGATCCGCATGTCAAAAGATCTCACCAGAAGATGCACATGAAGATGAAGTTGTTCTCGCAAGTTGCGGAGGGAGGATCGGTGTTGAACCACATATCGGTCTTTAAGGAGATCGTGGCGATCTGTTATCCATGGAGGTAAAATTTGATGATGAGGATTTAGGTCTTCGTTACTATGCTCACCGCCTAGTTCACATTCAAATTTCCGTGACACCATATTGTTAAGCCGTGATGAACTAACCCTAGTGGAGGTTTATGAGGCGCTCCAGAGTAAGGAGAAGATGAAAGGTATGGTGCAGGTGAGTCGTCGCCCTTAAGGGCGAGGCGTTGTAGGTCCGTGGCAGATCCGAGCAGAAGTCCTATGATAACAACAATCGCGACAAGAGCCAGCATAGTAGAGGACGTTCAAAGTCCAAGGATAAGAAGTTCTGCAAGTACTGCAAGAAAACGAACCACTTCATCGAGGATTGCTATAAGTTAAAGAATAAGGAGAAGAGGAATGCCGCACACCAACGTAAAAATAAATCAAGGTAATGCCTCTGTTGTCTCCGGTCTTGATAGTAATGATTCGAGATTGCCTTGTCGCTTTTGGTTGGTTGTGTTGTTTGGTCATGATGGATGGTTACTCGATTCGCATGTTCGTTTCATATCCGCATTAACAGAGAATGGTTTAGTTCTTATAAGCCCGTGCGAGTGGAGATGTCGTTCGCATGGGAGATGACAACCCATGTGAGATCGTGGGCATTGGATCTGTTCGATCAGACACATGATGGCATGGTTCGCATAATCGACAATGTGCGACATATACCAAGGATGGCAAGAAATCTCATCTCCTCAAAGACACTCGATGATGAAGGGTACAAGTACTCCGCCAGTGGAGTTTTAAAGGTATCAAGAGGTTCTCTCATTTACATGATTGGTGATATGAATTTCGCCAAGTTATATGTGCTTAGAGGAAGTGCATTGCGTGTTTCCGCCACTACTGCCATCGTCTCTCGATAATAATACTAACCTCCGCATAAGCGCCTTGGACACATGAGTGAACTTGGTATGGCGTAATCGATGAAGAGGAACTCGCTGGATGGCTGCACTCGAGTAAGATGAACTTCGTGAGCACCGCATTTTTGGTAAGCACAAGAGAGTAAAGTTCAATGCCTCTGTACATCGCTCCAAAGGTATACTTGAGTATGTACATGCTGATTTGTGGGGCCTTCTCGTAAGACCTCGTATGGTGGTGCAAATTATATGCTTACTATCATTGATGATTACTCTAGAAGAGTGTGGCCTTATTTTCTCGAAAGGTAAAGATGATACATTTGTCGCTTTTAGAGATTGGAAAGTAATGATAGAAAGGCAACCGAGAAGAAGGTAAAGCCGTCAGATCGATAATGGTGGTGAATTTTGCTCGCATGAGTTTAATTATTATTGCAGAAAGGAAGGCATTGTGAGGCATCATACCATCCCGCACACTCCGCAGCAGAATGGTGTGGCCGAGCGCATGAACGAACCATCATATCAAAGGCTCGTTGCATGCCGTCCAACGCAAAGATGAGCAAGCGTTTTTGGGCGAGGCCGCCAACACCGCATGTTATTTGATTAACAGTCGCCTTCTATTCCACTCAACAAGAAAACTCCCATTGAGGTATGGTTCGTACACCGCCGATTATTCACACTGAAAGTTTTTGGTTGCACTGCTTATGCTCATGTTGATAATGGAAAATTGGAGCCTAGAGCTATTAAGTGTCTGCTTCTTGGTTATGGTTCCGAGTAAAAGGATATAAGCTATGGAATCTCGATACAAGAAAGACTTTCATGAGCGTATGTTGTTTTTAATGAATCGTGATGTTTAATGACAGTTTACCCATAGATATTGTACTGCATGATCCGATGATGAGCGTGAGAATATGAGTGTGCAGGTGGAGCACGTGGATGATCAGGGAGATGAATTTATTGATGATACTATTGATACTGTTCAGCACTTATATCCTATTTTGCAGCAAGACGATCAGCCTATTGCACTTCGCAGAGAAAAGAGAAGTTGTGCTCCTCGATCCCGATTAATTGAAGAGTGTAATTTGATTCATTATGCTCTTAGTTGTGCTGAACAGTGGAGAACACTCATGAGCCGGTTACATACATCAAGCCATTGTTTCGGAGATCATGAGAAGTGGATCTCAGCTATGCAAGAAGAGATGCATCCCTGGAGAAAAATGGCACATGGGACGTGGTGCGCTTGCCTAAAAATAAGAAGATCGTGCGTTGCAAATGGATCTTCAAGAGGAAGGAGGGCCTATCTCCTAGTGAGCCTCCAAGATTTAAGGCAAGGTTAGTAGCTAAAGGTTTCAATGATTCCGGTGTTGATTACAATGATGTGTTCTCCCAGTTGTGAAGCATAGCTCAATTCGTACATTCTTTAGTATTGTTGCTATGCGTGATCTTGAGCTTGAGCAACTAGATGTGAAGACAGATTTTTGCATGGAGATCTTGAGGAGGAGATATACATGGACCACCGTAAGGGTTCATAGTGCACTGTAAGGAGGATCATGTTTGCAAATTGAAGAAGTCCTTATATGGTTTGAAACAGTCTCTCTCGCTGGTATAAGAAGTTTGATTCATTTATGTTATCAAATAACTTTAAAAGATCTAATTATGATAGCTGTGTCTACATTAAATTTGTTGATGGATCACCTATATACTTGTCGTTATATGTTGATGATATGCTGATTGCTACCAAGAGCAAGAAAGAAATCACTACATTGAAGTCTCATTGAGCAAAGGCATTTGAGATGAAGGATCTTGGTGCTGCTAAGAAAATTCTAGGTATGGAAATTACTAGAGACCGTGCTTCGTTTATTGTTTCTTAGTCAGCAAAATTATATTCGAAAGTGCTTCATCGTTTCAACATGCATGATTCAAAGCTCGTGAGTACTCCCATTGCACCTCACTTTAAATTGTCACTTCACAATGTCCTAGCACTGATGAGGAGGTTGAGTACATGTCCAGAGTTCCGTATGCTAGTGCTGTAGGGTCTTTGATGTATGCTATGGTTTGCTCTCGTCCAGATTTATCTTATGCTATGAGTTTGGTCAGTAGATATATGGCTAATCCTGGTAAAGAGCATTGAAAACGTTCGCTGGATTTTCGTACATGCAAGGCACATCGAATGCTTGTTTGAAGTTTGGCAGACTGAAAAAGAACTTGTTGGCTATGTTGATTCTGATTATGCTTGGTGATTTGGATAAGCGTAGGTCGCCACAAAGTTATGTATTTACCATTGGAGGTTGTGCCGTAAGTCGAAGGCACATTTGCAGATGTTGTTGCGCTGTCTACAATCAAGCGTAATATATGGCTATGTGTGAAGCAAGTAAAGAGTCGTTTGGTGAAAGGTTTGTTTGTTGAGCTTGCTGGAGTTGATTCTTGCATTAACTGCTTTTGTGACAATGAGTGCAATTTATCTCACTAAAGATCGATGTTTCATGAGAGGACAAAGCACATTGAGATTAAATATAATTATGTCGAGATATTGTTGCAAAGGGTAAGATAAAGATATGCAAGATTAGCACTCATGAAAATCCTGCCGATATGTTGACAAAGCCAGTTCTCGTTGCTAAGTTTGAGCTTTGCTCAAGCTTAGTTGGTATCTGACTTAGCCCAAGAGGTCGTGTGGCGCCGAAAGTATTTCTTTCTTTGTTGTGTTGTGGTGAAGGATTGATTTATGCTACAGAAGGAATTTGTCTCAAGGTGGAGTATGTTGATTTGTGATCCAAATTTATACATTAGGCCACCGGAAGGAGCGTAGTGAGGTCTGTCACGGAGGCTTAGGGCCGAGCGGTATGGATTCTAGTCGAATTAGGGTTTCCTGTTATATTTATTCCCCGTAAGCCGCTTGGGATATGAGATTAGAGTTGTAAATCCCTGCATTGTAACCTCACCCCGATATAGTGAAGATTGTTGCTGGCTGGCGCCCGTGGTTTTTTCCCTCTCGCATTGGGAGGGTTTTCCACGTTAAAATCTCGTGTCTCTCTGCGATTGATCTTGTTTACTTCGTCGTTCCTCCGCCGTCGCGTGTAACAAATATGGCCTCCTCGTCCTCATCGTCGCTGACGCACATGCGTGCACGCTCCGACGGCCCAACTACACGGCCGTATGTTGGGCTCTTGCGAACAACACCAAGATGTATCCCTTGGCGTATGCGAATGCCACGCAGTTCAAGCTCCTTGTCGCCAGTGGCGATATCACATGTGGCGTTGTCATAGCCAATTTCTCTGTGTTGTCCTAGTCCTTCCAACTAGATATGAGCTTCTCTTGTCTTTTATTAATTGTGACATCCTTGTGTTTTCTAGCACAACTCTCTCGTTGATGGCATTGGTCACACACAATAAACAAGGGGGAAATCCCTCTCCCTTGGAGACTCCCCATCACTCGTTGTAGAGAAACAGTCGTGCTAGCATCACTACCTCTCCCATTGCGCCACTCTCGCACCACCCGACTTCTCCCTCTCCCTCTCTCACCCATCACGCTATCACCGCACTACCCGACTTCTCCCTCTCTCTCCCATCACGCCATCACCGCACTACCCGACTTCTCCCTCTCCCTCTTAGCCACCGGTCGGCGCCTCTCCCGTTGCGCTACCACAGCATCGCTCGAGTTCTCCCTCTCCTCCACCGCGAGCGTGGAGGTAGAGGCGTGGGCGGCAAGCTTGGAGGTCGAGACCTGGACAGCAACGGCGACCTCCAGATCTGTGCGCAGTGAAGAGAAGCGCGTGTGGCGGCGAAGATGACGTGCGCGGTTGGTACACTGTCGTTGCCGCGGTAGGCACGCGTGCTCAGTGTCAGGGGCACGGTTGGGCCGCACTGGGAGATAGGCACACGTTGTTAGTGAGCATCGGCTGTGGAGGTATGATTGGCTATGTCGCTGTCGTGCCTCCGTGCCGCCCGACCTACCATACCGCTTTCGTGTTGACCTGACCCGATCACAACCCAATAGACCGTGCCGCACGATGGGCCTTCTTTTTAGGCCTGGCATAGCCCACCGTTGTAATGTGCCAACTTAATCAACCACGTGTCGTGCCAATGCCATGCTTGCGTTGTACTGTGTTATGCCAACCGGGCCTCATGCATGCTCCCAGCTCTAGTCTCTTGCGTCCTGTTGAGCTATTGTTGATTTCCACCTTTTGTGATGGTTCTTGGGCTCTGTTTGTCGATTTGATTAGGACAGGCTTTCATGGCAAGAGAGATTTTCTGTCTCGGTGCATATAACTATTCCCCTGCATATATACATTTCTCCTCCTCCCCCCTCTCTCCCTCTCTCTCTCCCTCTCTCTCTCTCTCTCTGACATGGCTCGATCTGGTGGCGATGACATGATAAAGCAAATAGCTGTAAAACCCAACCAAGAGATAGGCAACTGTGTCGATTAAGCTTAATCTCAGCCCGGGTTATGCATCGAACAATGCAACACTGTTGGGCTTGGTCTTGGACTGTTCCCAGTGTCCTACCTTTGGGGAACCCAAGCCGGGTTAAATGCGACTGTGCGACGGGACGAGCGAGCGATCTCTTGGCAGCGCAAAGTGCTGCGAATGCCTGTGTGGATTCCTGTAGAGTCCGCGCGCGCGCCGCTGACCGCTCGAGCCTGCCTCGTTTGCTCCGCGGCAGCCAATTGGCCTGCGCCCTTCCAAGAGGATGCACTTGAGATCCCATGGCTCCACACCTCGGGATCCGCGAACACTTGTGCATCTGATCTAATCCCAGCGTGCTCAGCTCAGTCAAGGTAGTACATCAGTCGTGCAAGTACACCGTCTGTTTCGTGTTACTACTACTTCGGTACCACTCGCCACGATACGTGTATAATGACCGACGTTGATCGAAAGCACGTCGTAGTAGTAACGCCGCCGACGACTACGACGAGAAAACCGATATCAGTCGCCAATGTGGCTGATGCTCGGACGGCATTAATGGCGAGCGACCGTTTCGATCTCGACCGCTCGGTCGTCTCTGAAGAAGCTACGGCCCATCGATCGCCATCCGATCCGATCCGCGCAGTTTTTTCAACGTTGGATTGCGAGCAAGAAAGCACGGCCGGTTGAACTGGTGGTCTACATGACGTGCACAGCAGGCGCAAGTCAGCAGCAGCATTACTTTGGCATACAGTGTACACATTACTGCCTGCCTGCCTGCCGCGCATTTTCGTGCGTAGCCACGCGACTTGCGGGGCAGCGCGTGACGGTGTGACCCAGCGACAGGCACGACGCACGTATAACGTTACGTACATGCACTTGCCGCTGGCTTCTGCGTGAGCCGCGCGTACGTGCGATCGCCTGCTGTTAGCTTAGCCAGCGTGCCGTAGCCGTGCCAAAACCATGCAAAAGACTCGCAGGTTCTGAACGGACTTGTTCTTTTGTTTTTAATTCTTTTTATCTTTTGTTCCTTTAAAAAAAATAAAATAAATAGCTCCGTCAATTATTAAGGTCTCAAAAAATATAGCTAAAAACTATTGCACAGGAACGTATACGAAAGCCAAGTGCTTGTACTCTTGCGCGCAGGAAGGCGTACGAGTACGATCGAGTGGATGCGTTGCAGCGCCGAGAAGTTACAAAAATCCAAGACGCGCGCTGTGCACTGGCCAAGCCATGTACGCGTTCTGCGCTGCTTGAGTGCTTGTGCTGCTGCTTGCGAGGCGTATAAAATCCGCATGTGATTTACAGCTTAACGTACGTGCAACGGGTACAAGTACACCATCAGACATCACGGAGCAACCACGTTGGCCTCTGGCCCTGTGTGGGCCTGTGCTAGCTTCCGAATCCCACAAGATCCCCAGTGATTGAACCCTCTCCTGTGCGAACGGACTTGGCTGAAACGAAGGACTGCGACTTGTGACAGCGAGACTTTGACTGTTTTTTTTTTAATCTTGCGGTCCTGGGAACTAAAATTAATGGAAAAGAAAAACCAACGTGACCCGTTGATGAGAGTCCTTTTAAAACATAAGCAGCTGTATGAATCGTATTGGTTTCCGTGAAGTCTCTGTAAGAGCAAGTATAATAATGGTTTTATAGTCAAGTTAGTCAGCATTTTTACTGATGTGGAGGAGAGAAGAGATGAGAGAGATGAGAGCTTGGCTCTCATGCAAGCAACAAGTAGGGCACGGGAGTCTATGCAGTGGTGAGCCAAGATAATAAATATATGTGAGGAGGAATAGGAAAGAGAATGTGAGACATGGTACCATATAATAATAATAAAATCTTTTGTAGACAAATAGAAGACAAATTATTGTATAACTTGGGGCCTATTTGGATCCACCCAGATTTTAAGAATCTGGCTTTTGGAAACTGGATGGGATCCAAATGCACATTTTTGGGCGCTTTTAAAATCTACCTACCAGATTCTTAAAAATCAAGAAGTCGTTGATACCCAGCTTTTGCCGCTTTTTTGCACAAATACCCATTTACCCTCATTAAAGACCACGCGCAGACGCTACCAATCGTAAATGTAAGGGTATAATAGTCTATTAGCACCAATCATAAATGAAATCAGCTTTTAAAAACTAGGGATCCAAACACCCCATCGCTTTTGCTTAGAAACCACTTTTAAAAACTAGAAGTAATAGTGGTTTTAAGAATCTAAAACTAATTCAAACAGGTCTTGGCTCTTAGAGCAACTCCAGAAGATTACTCAAAACAGGCCCTACTTTTGATTTGAGGGCTCCCTACTTTTGAGGGCCCTGCTTTTTTGCATCTACTCCAACAAAGACCCTCAAATTTAAGCTCTCAAATCCATTCCATCAGAATCGACACATGGGACCCACTCCTCATTCTCTCCTCTCCTCGCCCAACTCCAACGCACCGTGTCGCCGCCGATCGGCCGCCGAACGGCGCCGCCAGAGCGCGCCCACGCGCCTCCTCGCCTCGCCGCCAACCGGTTCCGCCACGGCCGTGCTCGCCCGACCGCTGGGACCGCCGCCGCCGCCGCACTCTCGGAGGGTGGCCGAAAAATCCATGGCGTCGGTCACCACCACCTCGAGACGCGCACCGCCTCGGCTTCTCCGCCACGCGCTAGGCCGCCGCCGCCGCCGCAGTAGCAGCCTCCACCGCCGCGCGGTTACCTGGCCGCCGCCTCAGATCTCCGCTTCGCCGCCAAGGCCGCCAGACACCGGCCGCACGGAAGGAGCGCGCCGCCCGATTGAATCGCCGGTGAAGGAAGGGGGCGCGGGAAGGGGGAGTCGGGGCGGAGGCGAGGGCGCGCGAGGGGCGAGGCGGCGGGAAGTGGAAGGGGGCTGTGGGGGGCGAGGCGGCGTGGAGGGGTGGAGGCGCCGGGAAGGGAAGGGGCGGCGGGGAAGGGGGCGGAGTCGGCGGTGGAGGGGGTGGAGGCGCCGGGAAGGGGCGGCGGGGGAGCCGCGCGCGGGGCGGGGCGGAGGCGGGAGTCGGGACGGCAGGGGGGGCGACGGCGGGGAAGGAGCAAGGAGGAGGCGGGAGTCGGGACGGCGGGGTGGGAGGGAGGGGACGGCGCGGAGGCGGGGAAGGAGCAAGGAGGAGTCTGGGACGGCGGGGTGGGAGGAGGAGGACGGCGGAGCGGGAGAAATTTCACCAATGGAAGAAACAGAAGAATGAGAGCCAGAGTAGGGGGCCCCTGGGAATGAGGGGTGGGAGGGGGATTTGAGGGGCTCCTCAAATTTGAGGGCTCTAGTAGGGGCTCTGCTGGAGTTGCATTTTTGCCTCAAGCCCTCAAATATGAGGTTTGAGGGCTCAAATAGGAGCCCTGCTGGAGTTGCTCTTATAACTTGACTTATAGCTAAACACTTGGCTCTATTATTGGACTTGCTCTAAGCAAAATAGTCATCAAGGATCATGCAGCTGGCTCTGTTTATCTAGAGCTAATAATTAGTAACCTCTGTCTTTTCCCTTCTTCTTTTTATTTTTTCTTCATTTTTGTTCAGCTGTGCTGTGTTTTTCCTGGGCTATGCATTCTTATATCCGGTTCCTTGTTTGGGCCATTAGCTTTCCTTTTCTTTTGCTGTCATATATGCATAAGCATAGAGAAGTGTACTTTTCTTAGCATCCTCCGTGGCCAGAAAATATTGGTAGGCTCCCATACGTTCGGGGGGAATATATGAGCCCGTAGATAAAGGTAGCTACTCTAGATTGAAAATAATCTTGTACTATGGTCGTGTATGTATCTATTTCCAAGGAAAGAACGAGTTAATTTGAGCAATGCGTTTCTTCTCCTTAAAGAGCCTGATTTTCGGTTAATGAGCAATCCTGCACAGCGGTACTGTATAAACTATAGTACTCGAATAAGGTGTTGTTGATAAGCTGCAGAGCATTAAAAATACTACCAAGTAGCACTCTTGCTGTTGCTGATTGCGGTGATCCGTGTCATTACCAAGAGGTAATAACATTACTTAATGAATTATTATTTATTTATTCGGTGAAACACCGCTACAACAAATAATAAGGTTATCAGAGTGTTACGATAGAACAATAATTAGAGACATAACATAGTATTACATAAATATTGTCACGCAAGGCTAAAGTTTGATACAAAACCACTAGGGCTCAAATAATAAAGTAAGCACGGAAGTAGTTCTAGTCCGGAAGCTAATTGTACAAGTACTAGAAAATAAAAAATATCACATTAATTTACGTATGCCATGAGGGTTGAGCACGATCTGGTAGTATTAACCTAGTCGCACTAGGTCTCGTATAAGGTGTCCGCCTTATACAGGTTGTACTCAAAACCATTTCCCTCCCACTCAGTATTGAACTCCTCTGAGTAGACATCCTCCGCACCAAGTGAGATTCCAGGTTGGCGTTGAGGATGAATTTTTGATTTTAATTTAGAAATTTACTGAACACTCGTATAAGTAGATAAAAACCTAATTGGTCCCCTTAGCCTCCAGTTCAGGAGACAGACATGAAATTCATGATTTATATAGCACCTTACAGGTTTGTGTCACTTTACCCATAACCACCCAGATTCTTGTAGCGAATGGACATTCGTATTTTCTTATATGTGATGCCCAAATCAGAGCACAGAACTTTTACCTCTATCTCAATATATTATACCTCCATCTGAGTATCCAAAATTGTTAGCCCGAGACAATTTCTCACTCTCACTCTCACCCGGCACCCACCCAATTAAGAGCTAGTCGTTGGTCAGGCTAGATGCACCTTCACCCGACACTCCATATCGCTAAATATGTGCGCCATGTTTATCCTTTTCTGGCCCAAAGTTCAATTGAGATCTCGCCCAGTTCCTCTCTAGATAAATCTACTTAACCAGTTGTGTAGTGTATAATAACTTTGATATAGTTTTGATTCTGCCCGTCCTTAAATAGAATAATGGTTGATACGGCCGGTACAGTCTATTACACGAGTGAAGTTTGTATGTCCATATATTTTATCCCTATGCAGAGAGTCCCAACTTTGCCCTTTATCACCTTCCCAAGGCACTTTTTGACCACCATTTACTTATACTGTATTTCGCTGCTTTCTCAGTTGAGACTGCTACACCTGTTTTATTTCTTTCGCTTAGCATTGTTTCGGATTAAACATGATTTTATTTTTTTTATGCCGAGTGATAATAATATAGTAGACAAATACTTGTTTTTTTACTAAAGATACTCTGATCGCATGTTCAATGTATGCTTGGCTGAATATTGATGGAAAGACTTGGCCTCAAGTTCTCTCTCTGGTGAAATTCTTTCTCCGAACTCTGTTCCTTTTCTGTAATTAACACGTATGCTATGGTTCAATTTATGGATATAAAAGATAACCTAATCTGACGCATTCCCATGCAATTCCCTCAATCAAATTAGTCAACTACGGATTTTTACAATTTAAATGCTATTTATATTGCTATGCAAATTTTAGCCTACTGATGACAATTATTTCTGTTTCATAATCATGATAATTATTAATAGAGTTCTACAATTTAAATACTACCTACAAAATTAAATGAAAAGCTAAACATGTAATGGAGTGCTCTGTATGACAATACGTGAAATAAATTATAGGATCATATGCCGAAATCAGAGTGGGTGAATGATTTCTACCGCTTTTTGGAGTCTCCTGGCAGTCGATGATAATTTTTTATCGCTCGAACAACCACACCGTTCGACCACTTCGATCACCCATGCACGTGGTCGTACACTTCAGTCCAATTGCAATCACTAGCAATTTTCAATGAATCACGAACTAGATTGACTCAAGATGATTTTTATTGCCGGATTTTTGTAGATTTACAAAGTGCTCTCACAGGCACCCCCTAAAAGCCTTCTCGATGAAAACTCTCACAAATCAACACAGGCTTTCTCCTCGAAAGCCCTCTCCAAAAACCTCTCTCTACATTAACCCCATAGCCTCTCCTGCTTTTATAGGTTAAAGTTATAAATCGTGTCTACCTCAAACACGGACTCAAAATCTTATTTCTACCGAAAACCAAGAGACCTGAAACCCTTCTGAACACAATTTTATTCAAACTCTTCCTCTTTCAAACTACGGACTCTATCTATAACCCTCCAATCTCATCACATGATGAAGCTACCAGCACATGCAAATGCAGTCTTTAGTGCTTTTCTTGTTGCCTTTGGCATCATCTTCATCGTGGTTGTCGTCACCGTGATTGATTATAGAACCTTCCTAGCCACTTTTCGATAAAATGATTGACTCTTAGTGTTATTTTTGGATGGTTGATGACGATAGTTCTTGTCCTCCTTTTTCCCTTTGAGCTTGGGACAGTCCATCTTTATGCGGCCTAACTCGCCACACTCGAAGCACCTGATTGAACCTAGAGGTCACCTTGCTTTCTCATCCTCTTATTGTTGAGTGCCTTGTATGCCTGTGAGGAGATCAACACCAGGTCTTCTTCAGGTAGCTGCTCGAACTATTCCTCTGAAAAGGAAGTTAAAGTTGACACAAACAAAAGACAAAGCACTCGATGAAGCAGCCTGCGTGGGGTTAGTTACAAGTGCTAACGATGAAGATTTATTAGTCTTAGATGGCAAAGCTTTCATATCACAAGTTTTCAATCTAGAGTACAGATCAACCATGGTAAGGGTATCTAGATCGACTGCTTGATTAATAGTCGTGATGACTATCAACCGCTCTGGACATAAAGATGTTAAAATTTTTGTTGCATTATCTCCATCATCAGGTATAACATTAACTATGCGCAAGTTACTTAAAATCTTCTCAAAATGAGCAAACAAAATCATCAAAGGATTCACCAGATTTCATACTATTTTTGATAAAGGTTCTTATGCACTTTCTTAATCTTAGTCGAAGATCACAAAAAGTGAAGCACTCGTACCGATAATGAAGTCTACGAGTAGCGACTGTGAAGCCTACTACAACCGATCGCAAAGCCTTCAACTATCGATCGCGCGGTCTACAACAACCGACCGAAAAACCGAAGACAATGACCGTAGATCACAAAGTCTACGAGTATGATAGCAGTCTACAAAGTGTACGACTATCTATCACAAAGTCTATCACCATCGATCGCAAGTCTACGATTATCGATCACAAAGTCTATGACCATCGATCGCAAGTCTACAACTGTCGATCACAAAGTCTATGACCATCGATCGCAAAGTCTACGACTATCAACTGCAAAGTCTACGACTATCGAGTACAAAGTCTACGAGAGTATGACCAATAAAGTCTACAACCATAAAAAATTACTATGGCTACGACCATGAAAAAGTACTGTAGCTTCAACCATGCAAAGTACTGTAGTTACGGCCATGAAAAAGTACTGTAGCTACAATTACCTTCAGTGGTTATTCTGTCGTGGTCGAAGTTGAACGTGGTCGAAGCCGGACGTGGACGAAGTCGGACGTGGTCAAAGCCAGATGTGTTCGAAGTCAGTCATGGTTAGAATGCTGTAGTCGAGTTGTCGGGGTTAAAGCCAGGCATAGTAAAAAATAGACACGATCATTCTTCTGTAGTCATGTTGCAGTGCTCGTACTGCCGTGGTCGAAAGCCGCAGTGGTCGAAGTATGTCATTATCAAAGTTGAACGTGGTCGTAAAAGACTCTGAGTGGTCGTAAACATCAGCTGGGCCATTACTCTTTGAGGTCGAAGCCAGCCATGTGATCCTTCGATGACAACCGAGTAACGTCCAATGTTCTGATGGCGCTTGAAAGCCGTCTGATGCGCCAATGCTAGTCGGACACTGTCGATACCCTGTTGCCACTCGAAAACCATCTGATGCAATTCAGACCCAATTCAACTGGTTTGAAACTACTCAAAACAGACCAAACCACTCGGAGTAGATGAAAACCACTCGTACGTGACCAAAACCACTCATAGCAGATCAAAACCACTCGGAGCAACTAAAAATCACTCGAAACCGACTGAACCACTTAGGCAGACCAAAACCACTTGAAGCACCCCAAAACCACTCGGACTGGACCAAAACCACTCAAATTTTGTTAAAACTACTCGGACTCAAAACCTTTGATTGCGATTGATCGAAACTTTCACAAATGCAAATTCCAAAACAATCCAATTGTCAATTATTAATCATCACTTAAATCACGACCATCCACATGGTCTAACATAAATACTCTCTACACCCTCTCTTTCCTCATTCGTCTGATCGTCCACTGGGCTTGGCCCAAAACTCCCTAACATCCCTCTCTCTAGATCTATCCTAGCCTCACTCAATCTCTCCCTCTCTCTAGCTCTTGGCTCGTCATTGGCTGAAGCCTTCACTCACCATCTCCACACCCGACGCCGTCTCTTCTCTTAGCGTCTCCTCCCTAGTCAAATGGCCCCAGGTGTCGCACCTCTGTCTCTCTTACCTAGTCAGCTCCCTCGCACTTGCTCGGCTACCTCACTGCCTCCTTTGACCCCCGTTGCTGCACTATGCTTGATTTGGCCGTTCTAGGCACCTCTCTAGCTTGCCTCTGACTGGATCCAGCCCTTGGCACCCTAGATCCGACTCCGGCTGCCAGGATCCAAGCTCCATCTCTACTACTAATTTCCCCTTTCTCATTTATTTCTAGTTCATGGATTTACTTGATTTAATTTTTGATTTGAGTGATTTTTGGACATGGATGGGTGGAGATCGTGATGGTTGTGGAACCATGGCTTGCAATGATGGGGCTCAAGGCTTCCCACACGTCGGGGAATGTGGTGGCCATCGGGTGCGCATGGTGGCCAGCGGTGGCACACCATTGCCATGGTGGTCTCACCTCTGGTATACTACTCATTACTTGCTCTCTTCCTTCTCCACTAAGTTATATCTATGGATTGCGACGGTTCGGTTGCGATGCTTATGAATGATGATGCATGTGGTGTGGTCTTGTGATAGCGATGGGAGGATCGAAAATGGAATGTGGGGCTACCTTGTTGGGTGATGGTTGCTTGACTTGGGAAAGAACTGAAGCTCAATCTTCCCATTTGGTTGCTTGGTTCGTCTATGCTACAATTGGTTCGCTGTTGGCTCAGTTATCGCCTGTTCCTAGGGTCACTACCGGGTTCAGCAGCTTTGCCGAGTGCCACCCACGGCATAGCTCACACGTCATAGTTTCTGACGGCAAAAAGCTCTTTGCCGAGAGCTTTTCATCGAGCACTCGGCAAAGCCTTTGCCGAGCGCCAAACGACTCGCAAAAAGGACAAGTGGACGGCGAGAACACGGTGGCGTCGCTTGCCAAGTGCCGTGACGGAATGGCACTCGGCAAAGCTTTTAAGTTTGCCGAGTGTCATGGTAAAGACACTCGGCAAAGCCTGAGTTTGTCGAGTGTCATGGTAAAAACACTCGCAAAGTTTAAAACTTTGCCGAGTGTTTTACCACGACACTCGCAAAATCACAACACTCGCATAGCACGCTCCCTGCATGCCCAGAACGTTTCTTTGCCGAGTGTTTTACCATGACACTCGGCAAAGCCTCCCTTTGCCGAGTGTAACACACGCAAAGTGGCCAAAACGCCTATTTTAATTGTTTATTGCACCCCACTCAAACAAATCACAATATCACGGATATATCAACAAGTAATCACCACAAGTAATCACATATATCACATATAGTCCATAATATATCACATATATCACCACAAGTCACAATATATCACATATATCACCACAAGTCACAATATATCACATATCACAAGTCACAATATCACATATAGTCACAATATATCACATATATCACCACAAGTCACAATATATCACATATATCACCACAAGTCACAATATATCACATATCACAAGTCACAATATCACATATAGTCACAATATATCACATATCACAAGTCACAATATCACATATCACATATAGTCACCCCGACTGATGTGGTGGGTCATGAGGCATATTATTCGAAGCCGCCGATTGATTCTGCACAAAGGAGAAGAGATTGCATGTGTGAGACAAGATTTAAGGTAGGAACATACAAACTTAAACATTCATACTCCACTAGAAACTCACAGGAGTAGTTGCAGGAGGAGGTGGAGGGAATAGCTCCGGTGGCAGAGGTTGACCCATCCTCTCGCCAAAACTTTGCATCCACTGAAACATCTGCTCCATCCTCTGCCGCTCGGCCTCATTCCTCTGCCGATCGGCCTCCATCCTCGCCTCCATCTCCTCCCGTAGCCTCTTCTCTTCTTCCGCTTGGGCCTACAATATTTCACCCCAATGTTACAATGCAAAGCAAACGTATGTAAAAATTAATGAATGACGAATAAACAGAAATAACTGGAGTGCCTCCATCCGGATCAGGCAAAGGTCCGCCGTGGGCGTATGGTCGGGCTTGAGCTCGTGCTCCTTGCTCGAATCGGGATAGAGTGGGAGTAGTGGCCGTGTCGAGTGTGCCGTCGCCAATCCAAGATCGCCCATGCTTCTTGCCTCCTCCCACCCTCATGACGACTTCTCCATCAAGGTCCCGGGTGCTCGGATCGCATTTCAGCCCATGGACCGCCCTTGCCATCGATGCGCACTCACCGAGGCGGTTGTGGACGGCCGCATTGCTGTACACCGAGGGCGGTCCTCCGGTTGTAGTCGACGCCGGATGTCGCTTGCCCTTGTGGGCCAAAGCCCATGCCTTGAATCGGGAGCAAGGTGGCCACCATGTGACGACGATCGCGATATCCATTCACGCCATAACCGTAAATGAGCTTACCCTATAGGCACGACCATCGCAACCTGTCTCAACTCGGCACTCATAGACGATCGGTTTGGCCCCGCAAGCTCAAGCAGATAGTTCGTTATATTATTCGCCTGCACGAGCAACTTGTAATGTCAAACTAAGTACGAGCTAAATTGGACAAGACCTCTGCTTGAACCAAGAAATGAAATCGGCATTCCCGCTCCCGCACTCGCTAAGAAGGGTCTCACTTCTGCGGGTAGGTTCCTTGATTCACGCCAATTGATGATGAAATTCCCTACACCAACGAGAAACAAGGGGTTGGATGCGAATAGTGACTACTCGAGAACAATTTTGTTGACAACTTACCGCATGTACGGCTCCACTTGGAAAGGTTGTTCAACACATATAGCATGATAGTGCGCCACTCTTCATGTTTCAAGGTCTTGGGGTCGATCACTTGCACTTCGAAGTTGCCCTCGGAAAATGCCGAGGTTCGATTCATTTTCACCAAAGATTGTAACGAGGGGTGGATTGTGCACGCTAGGAAGGTTGTCACCATAGTACGTTGTTGTGAAGTTTGACACCTCCTCCAAAATGTATGCCTCGCAACGGAAGCCTCAATTTTGCATTTATTTTTACATTTAGTTCGATGAACCTTTAGACATCTCTCAATTGATAGCACCAACGGCCTCGCACGGCCCCCATTCGTGCCTCATACGGAGGTGCAAAATCAAATGCTGATCGGATTGAAGAAGCGGGTGGAAAGATCTTCTCCAACTTACAGAGCAACACAGTGCCATTCTTTCCAAGTCTGCAATCACGGTCCGAGATAACTCCTTGGCACAAAGTCGGCGGAAGAAATTGCTCAACTCGCCAAAGACTAGCCGACATGCTCAGAACATAGCCTCGAACCATCACCGGAAGAAGCCGCTCAAGCCATATGTGGTAGTCATGACTCTTGAGCCCATTGATTCGCATAGTAGATAAGTTCACTCCCCTCCTCAGATTCGCTGCATACCCATCAGGGAACATTAACGTTTGGAACCATTGTAGTACTTCTCTCCTTTGGGGCCTGGTCAAGGCGAATTCGGCCTTAGGCTTTCTCCATGTCCTGCCGCCTCTTTCTCCTATCTAATAGGTGAAGATAGGTCCTAATCCCACTCGAGGATGCGTAGATGAGGTTAGTTTCCATGCTCTACTCCTATCCGAGACACTCAAGAACACCTCCCCGCTGTTCTCCAAATACACGTCGTGGCAGGGAGATTGTGTATCCGGAGAACAACAGGGAGATGCTGCCGAAACTCTGTCACGGATCGGAGTAGACCATGGAAACTAACCCCATCTACGCATCCTCGGGTTGTCCAAAAAATGTGGACAATTCGAAACATATACGGTTATAGATATGCAAAGATCTGCATATTTCCAACCGTATCTCTTTCGAACGGGAGACGCCTAACTAGGTTATGCCTAACCAGAGAATAAACTGGGCCGACCAATCAGAGAATGGCATTCAACAAAGTGATATAGCAATAACAAAGTGATATACCAATCAGATATGGCATTCAACTCCCCCTCATTCTTTAGAACATTAACACATCAGTATAGCAATAGCATCTTTCATAAAATATAACAATGGGGATAAACAGAGATATCATGACAATTAGACATGCAGTAAGAAAAGAATAGTAAGTGATCCCATAAATCTACGCAGTTGCCCAAGAATTCACTATTCTTCTTAATCAACGATTTCTTATATAGAGAGAACGGCCCTCAGGGCAGGGTGCCCTTCTAGTAAATAGTTTAAACCATTTTATCGATATGAGTGTTCTATATCAGATAAATTCTACATTAGCTATTTCCCGTTTAAAGCATTTCGGTACTAATACTAATATAGTTGTAGAAAGAGTACCCCTTTTTTTGCCTGGACTTCAAGCAGTTTAGCTTTAACCGTGGGCGCCCTTGGGACAATCTATTTGATTGCAGGGTTTTGTTCCTACCCTTTTTGATGCATTCGGCACGTGCAATTTCTTTCCCTGCGAGACGACCTGCAATTTTTACTTTTACTCCCCTTATATCTGCTTTTTTAGTTAATTCAATGGCTTTTTTCATTGCCTTTCGGAATGAAACTCTATTTTTTAATTGGAAAGCTATATATTCTGCAAGAATGTTAGGTTGTCTAGACAATGGGGATAAACTACTAAATATCAGAGCAATCACTAACATGAAAATAGATTATGGACCACATACAACATGAACAATAACTAAAATGATTATTATAGTCTGTATGATCTTGGATTAATTATGCAGAGCTGTTGATTGATGAAATGATCCTACTTTGAATTTAGGAAAGAATTAGATAACAATACTCCGACATCCTAAATATACTCAATGTATGTTCAGATATTTACTTGGATGCTAACATTGACCTTCTTCTGCATCACATGAGCCCATACAAAATGAGAACATCTATGACTTTCTACAAAACCTCAAGTTCGGGATTTTGAAAAGAATTGTATGGATACCACTGTCAAAGTTCAAAAAGCTTCCAAATGGTGTCCTACAAGATAGGTAAAGTATCAAATCAACACTCAAAAAAGGAAAACAAGAACAACACATAGCATGAGATGTGTTAAACACTTAAGTGGCAAGTGAAGAAGAATGCATCAACAATGCGCACAAGAGCTCTATACATGAAATATCTTCGTTACTTGTTTTGCAAGAATCATTCTCTCTAATCATAGTATTTTTCGTATCTAAATATTTGCTACTACATGTATATCACAGGGAAACATGCAAGCATAGATGCATCTTGTATGTCTAGTATCGATCACGACACATTAAACTACTGTTATATACCATGCATCTATGCATACAAGAAAATACTAGCAAACTACAGGATATATGGACTACTGTTACTACTGTTACTACAGGATATTCATGATGCTAGGGATCAAGATTGTGATCTTTCTACGACAGCACTTCAATTTTATTTGCTTAGGAAGCATGGATATCATATTTCTTCTGGTAAGATGCTAAAAACAACTTTTATCATCATAATGACACTATGAGAAGGACATTTAATTTTGAACACACCGCTGCGAAAAAAATTGCAAAGAGGATGAGGTGGTGTTTGTCGCCCAAATTGCAGGATATATGGACTTATATATGCTAAGCATTAGCCATACCGCTAATTCAATTATGAATATGCAAAACAGCATTTCTATTTCAAAATCATGTCCTTTGATTTATATGCATTATTTTCTGCATTTGCTTCCAAGTCTATTTGAGGTGCTTAAAATTTCTAATATTGTAGATGTATTTCTGAAGTTCAAAGATAACCAAGGAAATATCGCAAGCAATGATACGAGATGTTTACTGAGTCTTTATGATGCTGCACATCTTAGAATTCATGGGGAAGAAATACTTGACAATGCTATCGCTTTCACCAAGAATCGCCTCCATACTATGATCGAATATTTGGAACCGGAGTTAGCAAAAGAGGTGCATTATGCGTTGTATCTCAAGATATGAGGAAAATACTACACGGAATGAGACCATGCCGAGCTTGCAAAGCTGGACTTCAATATTCTCGCTAACTCAGATTGCAAGGAGCTAAAAGATCTTACATCGTAAGAAGACTCACTAACATATATAGCATAACGGTTGTAAATAATTACTTGCGTCGCGGCGAGGCGCGGCGGCGGGCGTCGGGGGAGGGCGCGGCCGGCGGGCGGCCGCGGGCGGGGCGGCAGCGCGGCGCGCGGCGCGCGCGGCGGGCGGCGGCGCGCGCGCGCGCGCGCGCGGCGCGGCGGCGGCGCGCGCGGCGGATTGAATGTGTGGTTGCGTGTGTGTGGCGCCGCGGGAATTAAAGTTATGTCGTGTTGTTTGCCGAGTGCCCCCATCGCACTCGGCAAAGTTTCATACTTTGCCGAGTGCCACCGATCCGCACTCAAAGCTCATCCTTTGCCGAGTGTCACCCACAAAGCACTCGCAAAGATTTTTTTAATTATACTTCCATTCCTCCCTTTCTTTTCCAAATTTGTTTTACAAATTTGTTCGAATGTACTTTGAAAATGCCTTGTCAAATTCACTCAACAATGCATATTCGATGCTTCTACGAATGTTAGACCATTATTTCATGCAGTTATAGCTCAATTTCAATTTATATCAATTCAAATTCTATAATTGCAGTTTACAAATTAAAATTATCAAACGGATCCGAAAAATTACCAAAATTTAACATGAAACAATCTCTGTTGTCTATTGCCTATACAAAAAGTTTTGTAGTCAAACCACAATTCGATCGTCACTTTGACTCCAAATCTTACCGGATCCTTCTCAACTCTACGTTTCTTCTTCAGAAATGTTTCGGTTTGTAAACATCGTACATGACAACTTATGCGAAATCTTATCAATTTTTTACCACAGTCTCCACGTATGATATCATGACATCTTGACAAATCTCATGATTTTCAGACTTCGTTTCCTTTTTCAAAATTTAAAACCATTCGCCACAAGTTCGTGGTCGTGTTTCATGAACAAGATGTTCAAATTGCTTTCCTTTCACTGTAAGGCCTCAAACCAGCTGAATAACATGAATATCATTTTTCTACTCATTTTTTCCTATTATTTGAATCACTTGCAGCTCAAATTTGACTTCATTCAAAAATTGATTGAAATGCAATTAATTAATTAAATATAGCAAACTAATACAAAAATATACCAAATTTTACAATGGAGTACCATATGTTGTATGTGCAGAGTAGAAAAAGTTTGAAGGGTAGGAAAGGAAAAGGTTTTTCTTACTTTGCCGAGTGCCCAAAAAAAACACTCGGCAAAGAGCTCTTTGCCGAGTGTCAGCTCCAGACACTCGGCAAAGTTTTAACGGCGGCAGCTGACCTCTAACGGACGGCGGTTGGTGCCGAGTGTTTTATGTTTTGCCGAGTGTTTTTTGTCAGCACTCGGCAAAGAGCCTCGTTTGCCGAGTGTCTACTCTGCAGCACTCGGCAAACATATTGTTTGCCGAGTGTTTTATTTTCGCCGAGTGTTTAGATGGAGGCACTCGGCAAAGTTATTGTTTACCGAGTGCCCGAGGTATTGCACTCGGCAAAACTCCAGACACTCGGCATATAGCAGCTTTCCGGTAGTGGGTTGTGGTTCCCTGCGGCTTGCTCCTCCTCCTGATGCCTTCGATTTGTTCTCGAATTCACCTTAAATCCTTAGCTAATAGTGGGTTTCTTGATTCTGTTAAATTGTTTGATAAATAGTTATTTACCATTGAATTTGTCTTGAAGTTAGTTGACGTTATAAAATTTAGAACACATTAATGTCTAGTAAATTATTGATAGATACATTGATAAATACATGCATAGAGTATAAGACCCTGTGTTATTTTTTTTAGATCCGTCATTGCCGTTGATAGGGTGGCCTTCACGTCGACTCCGTTCACCTTGATTGTCCGGCCTCGTCGTTCTCGAATGGTGAGCCTATGTTGTGATTTGGTTGAGTAGCATGCATGGTTGCGCTTAGCTTAGCCGATTTGACGATACGGCAGCAGTGTCGGGATGAGAGTTGGAGATGAGTAATCGGCAGCGGGAGTAGGGAGTTGGTGGAGACAGGCGCCGCACATGCCGGCGTGATTGACGGCGGTCGGTGAAGTCGCGTGTCTTCGGCGTCGGGCAGGTCGCGCGCTAGGTCCTCAGCACCATTTCCTCGCAGTAGGATGGCAGGTGCAAGTGCATGCGTGAGAAACACGAAGCGCATGTACGCACAGCACACGGATGCACGTGCACGGTGCACGCATAATCTTCAACTTGGGCGTCTTTGGCTCCATCCCCGGAGGTGGCCGCGGAAGCTCGGGCGTGGGCAGTGATATCCACGACTCCGGCAGCCGGACGTCGCTGCCGCGCGGCTTGACGAGGTGCGTGGCCTCCAGCATCAGAGTCTTCATGGCGGACGAGCTCGGCGAAGTCTTGACGCAGCTCCTGTTGCGGCCAAGGCGTTCGTCCACGATCCGGCAGCGAGTGACGCACAGCAGCAATATGGCTTCATGGGACCTCGATCTTCATGTGAGTTGTTGAGGGAGAGATTACTACGTGCATGGTTGCATGCACCAGTTGATCCTCCGCGAGAGCGGTGATGGCTTTAACGACGTGGCCGGCGTGACGAGCTTGACAGCGACGGCTCCGGGGTCGCGAGGTTTGGACGTCAAACCGGGCGTCGCAGGAGTTGACGACGGCCTGGATGCGAACGTCGATTGGTGATGATCCAGATCGGCGAGCTCGAACGTCGCCGTAGAGGGCATGACGGGGAGGCAGCCGAAGCGTCGAGTCGATGACTTTCCCGGTCAGTGAGCGTGGGCATCGGCGTCATCTCCAGCACGGTTGTCATCCTGAGTGCGCCACCATGCTAGCTAGATAATGCACGCTGGATGAGAGAGGGATTATATGGTATTCAGTGGCGAAGCCAGGAATGAAATTAAGAGTGGACTAAACTATTTATAAGTTTAAACAAAGTTGACATAAAATTAGTCTTTTACTCTTATAAAATTTCAAATTCATGTAAAATTATAAATTAAACAGAGACAAACAATGAAAAATAGAGAAATAGAAAGTAAGTACCTCGATAATAGAAAGCGCTATTAGTGCGGAGTTACGATAAGTCACCTATGTATAAAACATATCAAAATTAGTGATATTGAGAGACCATGTGTAGGTCAACCCTTGGTTGTGATGAGTAATTGACTCTTGTTCTAGGAAGATTGAGTTTAGTTTTTGTGGTCTGTGCTAGGTCTGCATCGTCGTAGCCCTGGCGAAGTTGACCATTTTGGGCGTGATCGAAGGTCACCCGAGGGGTCTACGACCACGTTGGTCGTGGTCGAAGCAGGTTACGACCACGTTGGCCGTGGTCGGCAGCCAGCACGCACCACGCTGGTCGTGGTCGAATAGGTTACGACCACGTTTTGGCCGTGATCGAGGTCTCCAGGAAGTTTAAGACTGGTTTTGCCTTAGTCGATCTTGTTCATGGTCGAAATGACTCATACGACCATGTTGCCGCATTGGAACCTAGCCGAGATGTCTCACGACCACGTTGTGCGCAATCGAAGCCACCAACCATTTACGACCACGTTGTAGCGTATACGACCATTTTGGGCTTGGTCGAAGGTCATTCGGTCGTTTACGATCACGTTGGCCGTAGTCGAATGCAGCCGACCACGTTGTAGTGGGCTGCGATCGAAGTCAAGACTCAAATCTACGACCACGTGAGTAGTCGGCACTCTACGACTACGAGAGCCGGCGGCGTGGTCGGACGTGCTCGCACGCAGCTTGGAATCGGTCGATGACCTGCGACTTGACCATTTGAGCTGGAAATTGGTCGAACGACTTTGGTTGAAGTCGAGACTTTGAGCGTTAAAGCCGTGAGCGAGTTGTGGGTGGTCGTAGCAAGTTAGCGGCGATCGAGACTCATCGTATCTGGTCGTCTCGCTTGATTTTGTGGTCGTATGTCGTGTGCATTCATTGTTCTCTTTTTCCGACGGGTCGAGGTGGTATACGACTTGGTAAGAGTATGATTTGAGTTACATTTTTCGCTCAAGTGATTGGATACTATTGTGAGCGGTGCTATGTAATGGTTTGCTTGTCCGTGATGGTTTGCGGGACTTTGAGACTAGTCGTGGTGAGGCGTGGATGGTCGAGACTAGGCACGGGGTGCCGAGGTCGTGATCGGCCGAGATGCCAAAGACGACGAAGTCCGTGAGGTGGTTGCAAGCGTAATCGGCAAGGCGGGAGGAAGCTTCCGGAAGGCAGCGGAGTGGCATTTTGGAGAAATGCGAAAGCTGCAAAGGAAGCCGTGTCCCCGCAAAAGCAAGGGAGTTGTTGGCGCTAACGGTAAAGCAGTGGAGCCGTTGGGTGTAACGGTAAAGCACCGAGCTCGTTCTCGCTGCTGGGTAAAGAGAGTGGTAAAACCCGGTGTT
The DNA here is from genome assembly GCA_036346575.1 of Dendrocalamus sinicus. Classification (NCBI taxonomy): domain Eukaryota; kingdom Viridiplantae; phylum Streptophyta; class Magnoliopsida; order Poales; family Poaceae; genus Dendrocalamus; species Dendrocalamus sinicus. The sequence goes on from CM070650.1 coordinate 12,268,088, forward strand.
AGGTGGGAGTTAACAGGCTCTCCCCCTGTAGCAAGAAGACTATAAATAGAGAGGGTAGAGCTCGGATGCTCGGTGAGGTTGTTCCCGAGTCCCTCTGAATTTTTCGTCTCTATTTGCGTGAGTTGTCTCTGGGTAGAGCACGGTTGCTCTTGTACCTCCGATGGAGTGGCTGTAGAAACCTCCATGATCAATCATTCATCTCTCTTCCTCGAGATGATTTCGTTGTTATGAGATGTAGTGTTTGTTGTGTTTGCTATTTGTTTTGAGAGCTTGCTCTTCTTGTTATCTTTTCTCTCTACTCTTCTTCGTGAGTCCTTTCTCGTTTTGGTGTGTTTCGACTTGCTCGAATCGAAATTGTCTCAAGGCCTCTCGGCGTTCATTTCCGAGAGCAGAGTCGATTGAAGAAGTTCTCGTTTTCGAATGGTCGTGCGCCTTAAGTCCTCTGCTTTGAGTTCGATTTTGTTAACCGTAGCTAAGACTTTGGTTTTTCGTGGTAATTTCTTTCCAGAGGTTGGATTCATTCGGTGTCTCAAATTTGAGGATCAAATGACCAGAGAGTCTTAGTTACTCGGAAATCTGGCAAACGAGTCCTTCTCCGTTCTTGTTTTATCCGCGCAGTATCCTCTGTTTGATTTCTTTTATCGGCTTGGGCAAGTGTTCGACCACGTGGTGTTCGACCATCAATTGGCTTACGACTACGTGTGTTCGATCGGAGAAACTAGTTCTTTCACTCGATTTGCTGTGTGAGTACTTGGGGAGTTTTGAAGGCACCATTCACCCCCCCTCTGTTGCCATTTCGGTCCTACAATTGGTATCAGAGCCGGTTAGCTCTAATCAATAGATCTTAACCGGTCTCAAGAGCCATGGCAACGGACAAGTACTCGACCAAGCCGCCCATCTTCGATGGCATCGATTACCCCTTCTGGAAAAGCCGAATGGAGACATACATCCATGCTCAGGGGTACGCTATCTGGCGCAAGGTCAAGGTCCGGTTTGTTGTTCCTACCGATGAGAACATCAATGCTGGGAATGTGCATGATGTTGAGGCAAATGCTAAGGCAAGGAACATCATTATCCAGGGCCTGAGTCGTAGTGAGTTTGATCGCATCTCCCACCTGTCGTCCGCCTACGATATCTGGGTGACCTCGACGCATACCATGAGGGCACCACCGGATCAAGACGGTTCGACAGACCGTTCAGCGAGAATACAACAAATTCGAGATGCTTGCTGGTGAGTCCTCGATGAGTGCTTGCGCGTTTCCATAAGATCTTGAGCAACCTCCGAGCGGTCGGTGTCACATACCCGACTCGGACAACGCCGTCCGATGCTTGCGGCACTTGATCTGCGTGTTTGGGAGATGAAAGTGACCACCATCAAGGACACGATGACCTCTCGACCTTGACTCTTGACGCGCTGTACTCGCGCCTCAAGACTCACGAGATTGACGTTGTCTCTCGAGGTCGAAGTCACATCGATGGCTTTGGTCACCGATCCCACGTTGGCTTCGGTTCCTCTTCTTCGGTTCTCTTTGCGGTTTCTCCCTTGCCGCTCTCGTGACATAACCGATGATCGCTAGAGCACTGCGGATGATCACCGCCCTCCTTGCTCAAGATTCTCCCATGCTTACAAGGGAGGAGGGACAGAAGAGAGGAGGACTCGTGATTCGCTTCGAGTGTGGTGGCCCCAACCACATTCGAGCAACCGCCCTAAACCGAGAAGGGCAAAGCTGATTTGGCGGTTCGGGCAAGATCGACTACACCGACAAGAACCGCAACAAGAAGCCTCCGTTCAGACGCGGAAAGAAGAAGTTCCGCAACTCGGAAGGCCAAGAAGCTCTTCCACCGCGTCCTCACCGCTTCGACGACCTCGACCTCGGCGAGGTGGAGGGATGGAGCGACGACGACGGACGGGTGACCAAGAGCCCAAGGATGGCGGCGACGACTTCTCCGGCATGTGCTTCATGGCCTCGAGGGCGAACTCAGCCGACAATGAGCTGTACTCCGACTCGGACGAGGTATGCCCCACCTACAACCAGCTCAATCAAGCATTTCTTAAGCTAGAGATTTTCATGCTAGAGCTAGTGCTAGGTGTACCGAGTTAGAGAAGGAAGTAGACAGATCATCACGGAGCTTACTTCACATACATCCGCTCCCTCCCGTGACGATTGTGATACATGCCGTGCTTTGCTTGGAGACATGGAGAAACTAAGGACCTCTCATGATAGTTTGTCTTCGAGCTTGATGTGCTTAAGGTGGAGAATGTTAGTCCGCTTGCTGAGTTAGAATTGAGTAGGATGGTGTTACTCTACTTACTACCGATGAGACTACTTCTCCCACCTCATGTGAGGTTGAGGACACATCGCTAGAGGACCTTATGCCATGCTCCTTGATCCGCCTGAGTCTTGTGAAAAGTGCAATAACTTGAAGATGAACTTAAAACGGCAGATCATAAAATTGATGAATTACAAGCTTCTTTGCTTGAGCCGATTGATTCATGTTTGAACTGTCCTAAGTTAATCGCTGAACTTGAAGTCGTTTCTAAACAGTTTCAAGAAATGATTGATCATGATAGGAAGTTGGCTCAAGATGCTTCTAAGGACCTCGTTAGCTCACCATGCATTAATTGTAACAAACTAAAATCGACTTGGTTGCATTGGATGAGAAATGTGAAGCTAACCAAGGACCTACTAGAGAAGCCACCATCCGCTTGTATTGTCTCAGGCCGAGAAGGGGAGAAGCCCTGTGGTAAGGTTGAGACGCTTAGCGACGTGAACCAACCTCGCTAGCGTGAGGACTGTCCATTCTCGAGTCGGTGTGCGTGCACAAGCCATTCGTACCTCGCTATTGGTTCTTCATATGCTCCTTACCCCCTGCTGTTCCTTCTTCTCCTTGCTCTTCCTGCACCTCTCTCTTTCGGGAGTGTTAGTATCTTATGAACACTCTCGAGAGATTTGTAGGTGGCAAGAAGAAGCTTAATCTTATTCTCGACCGTCTAAAATTTGCAGATTTAATCAAGGTCTAGGATATGATTTTTATGAGGACATGAGGAAGCATCCACCGCTATTCTCGCACCCATCTTAGGAGGTGTGATCGAAGTTGAGCCTGTGTCCGACAAGGTTAAATTCAAATCGTGGGTTTTGTCCAAGGGATCTCTCGACGGCAAGGTGATTCCACTGTTGCTTCGGCCTCTCGTAAGGCGAAGCCTCTTCGTGCTACTCCCACCTCTCGTAAGGTGAAGCACCACTGCACTCTCTGCCGAAGGATGGGCACTCGATCGAGAGATGCTTCAGCGCGCCAAGATCGCGCAGAGACCGTGTTGAGTCTCTTAGGGTATTCGTGGTCAGCCCAGATTCGAGTACACCTAAGACCAACACAAGGTCTAGGTTTGCTCTCGCTATGCGGAGTTTAGGCGCATAGAGGACTTGGTTTTTCCGAGTTTTCGCTTTCCGTCCTCATGCTGCCTCGATCGTGTCTTCCGTCGTCCCGAGGATAGATCTCGTTTCTTCCATCGAGATAGCTACCGCGGCGTGATCGGCGTGTTGCGGTGTTCGACTCGCTCTCCGTAGCGATCGGACTCGCAATGCGCCTTCGTGTTCGCCACGGACCTTCGGCTTCTTTGAGTCACGAGAGCGTAGGGTAGATAGAGGTCGGCCGTGCTTGACGATCGCGATCCGCCGACGTGTTGTTCAAGATTGGGTGCCAAAATCACTCTTGATTTACCCCAAGATCGATACTTTACTCTGCTTGACTCAAGTTCGCGGGTAGGGAAGAAGAAGGTTTGGCTTGTAGACTCGGTTGTTCTCGTCATATGACCGAGACTCCGCTGGTTCTCTTCCTAGCCCGAGATCCAGTGATGAGACGATCACCTTCGAGACGCTTCGTGCGGGCGTCATCGCCAAAGGTACCGTGCATGTTAATGCTTCTTTTATTCTTAAGGATGTTGCCTTGGTTAGTAAGCTGCAGACAATTTGCTTTCCGCTTCTCGACTTACCGATGACGGTTTCGAGGTGAGCTTCAAGAAAACGCTTGCAAAATTCTTGACTCTTTGGGTAGTCCGGTTTATGGATTTCGTTATGGGAGGATCTTTCGTGCTGATTTTTGAGTCTTTGGTGATCCTCGCAGTGTTTAGTTGCTTCGAGTCCCGCGACCTCTCATTCTCGCATAGGAGACTTGGTCATATAGGCTTTGACCATTTGACTCGAGTTAGCGGTCACGATCTCATTCGTGGTCCGCGAAACTCAAGATGGTCAAAGATCTTGTTTGCGCCCATGCCGCACGGCAAGATGGTTGCCGCTTCTCACCCTCCGGTCACGATTACTATGACCGATGCACCGACAACCGCCCACATGGACACGCTTGGACCACTCGAGTGCGATCGGCAGGAGGGAAGTGGTATGTTCTTGTTGTGGTCGATGACTTCGAGGTATTCTTGGGTGTTTTTCTTAGCCTCGAAGGATGAGACATTTTCACATTTCCGAGGTCTTTTCAGAGGCTTTCGCTGAGCTCCCGGTGCCTTACGAGCGATCCGCAGTGACAATGGCACGGAGTTCAAAATTCCTACTTTGAGAGTTTCGTGGTGAGACAAGTGTAGAGCACCGTTCTCTTCTCCGCACGTCCCACAACAAAATGGCGTTGTGGAGAGGAAGAACCGCACCTTGGTCGAGATGGCCAGACGATGCTTGATGAGTACTCTACACCGCGAAGTTTTGGGTCGAGGCTATAGCTACCGCGTGCCATGTCTCAAATAGAGTTTTTGAGGGCACACTTGCACCGCACTTCTTATGAGTTGAGATACTGCAAAGCCCAGCGCCTCTCATTTTCGTGTGTTTGGTTGCAAGTGCTTTATTCTCAAGTTCGGGAACCTAGATAAGTTCGAGTCACGTTCTTGTGATGGGATCTTTCTAGGTTACTCGCCTTCTTCGGCGGGCTTATAGGGTCGGGACTGCGAGTCTAGCAAATTGGTAGAGACTGTGAGGTGACCTTCGACGAGGCCACCGGGACTAGGCCTCGATATCTCGTGTTCTTTAGAGCATCCGAGCCCATCTTCGTGGATGATGAGGGTGATGGAGATGAGGGTTGTCTACCTGATCCAGTCTCTCATCCACCCCTTGAGGTGCCTTCTTCCACCGCACCTTAGGGAGATCAGCCCATGCCCTCTACTTCTTCTGGAGCTAGTGGCTCTGTTCCTACCTCATCAGCTCACGAGGTAGAGGCCACTTCTTCATCCCATCCTGAACCTCCTCGACATATCCAGAAAAGACATCCTTCCGAGCAGATGATTGGAGACCTCTTTGAGCGAGTCACACGCTCAAAATCTGGCATGTCTCAATTCTGTCTTCATTCTGCCTTTGTTGCCTCATTCGAGCCCAAAGATGTTTCTCATGCTCTTTCCGACGAGTCTTGGGTAAATGCCATGCATGAGGAGCTAGAAAACTTCGAGAGAAACAAGGTCTGGTCGCTTGTCGAGCCCCCGCGAGGTCACAATGTCATTGGAACTAAGTGGGTGTTCAAGAACAAGCAGAGCGAGGATGGAGTGGTTATTCAAACAAGGCTAGACCGGTAGCTCGGGGTTCTCCTGTGTTGAGGGTCCGGATTTCGAGGAGACCTTTGCCCTCGTAGCTCGACTTGAGGCCATTAGAATTTCGCTTGCCTTTGCAGCTTCTAAAGGTTTCAAGCTTTACAGATGGACGTCAAGAGTGCCTTCCTTAATGGCTTCATTGAGGAAGAAGTATATGTCCGACAGCCTCCTGGTTTCGAAAACCCCAAATACTCTAACCATGTCTTCAAGCTTTCCAAAGCTTTGTATGGACTTAAGCAAGCCCCTAGAGCTTGGTATGAGAGGTTTAAGTCCTACTTGTTAAGTCATGGTTTTGAGATGGGTAAAGTTGACAAGACCTTGTTCATCCGCCGTCATGGCAATGACCTTCGCTCGTCGGATCTATGTCGATGACATCATCTTTGGCGGCTCTTCCCATACTGTTTCACAGTTCTCGGATGTCATGAGCACCGAGTTTGAGATGAGTATGATGGGCGAGTTGACCTTCTTCCTTGGCTTCCAAATCAAGCAGACTCGGGAGGGTACATTTCTTCATCAGGGAAAGTACACTCGTGATCTCCTGAGACGCTTTGACATGACTGATGGTAAGCCTGTGTCGACTCCCATGGCTTCTACAGCCTATCTTGACCCAGATGAGGACGGCGAGCCAGTTGATCAGAAAGAGTTCAGAAGTATGATCGGCTCCCTTCTTTACCTCATCGCCTCGAGACCGGACATACACTTCTCGGTGTGTGCGTGTGCTCGTTGTGCCTCTCTCGCGTATCTCACCGCCAGGCGGTGAAGCGCATCTTTCGGTACCTCCGAGCTACCATTGACTATGGTATCTGGTACTCTTCCTCATCCTGTCTTTCCTTGAGAGCTTTCTGACGCAGACTTTCTTCGGGTGAGGATAGATAGGAAGAGCACTTCGCACTTGCCAATTCATTGGCAATTCTCTCGCCTCTTGGTCTTCTAGGAAGCGATCCGGTGTTGCATGATCCACCGCAGAGGTCGAGTATGTTGTCGCAGCCACCGCCGCATCAGTACTGGATGGCTTCGACCTGCGGGACTTTGGGTTAGTTATCGATGATATTCCACTCTTTTGTGATAACACTTCTGCGATTAACATTGCTAAGAACCCAGTGCAACACTCTCGGACCAAGCACATCGATATCCGTTATCACTTCCTTCGAGACCATGTAGAGAAGGGCGATATAGTGCTCTAGTTTGTGGAGAGTGACCACCAGTTGGCTGACATCTTCACCAAGCCTTTGGATAGTTCGATGTTTTCAGCTCTACGGGGAGAGCTTGGGGTGGTGTGTCCTTACGGACTGTAGTGAGGGGGAGCTTTGGGCTTTATTGCTTTTCTATATTGATTATGCTTCGTCTCATTTCGTTGCTTTGCACTTGGGGTGCATCGGGCTTAGTCCTTCCAAAGATAGGTTAGAGTGCTTCTCTTGTCTAGTTGTTTAGACTTCTTCTATTATCTTGTGCTTCCAGGATGTTTCTTCTAGCTGTTACTTATCTCTCTAGATTGAGCTCACTCACTTCTTGTAGGTTCTAGCGAGGGTTGGGCCACCCTCAGGTAGACAGGGTACGTGTTTGCTCTCTAGTGTGTGATTTACTGTCAGCTGGTTGTCCTGGAATCATATGGGGTAGATGAGAGTCATCGAGCCATAGTTGTCTCTATATCTTATCTATGCTTTAAGGATTGCTGTTTGGTTTTATTTGCCACTTCTCGATTTATTGCTTTGGTTCGTGGAGAGTTCTTTTGGGAGCTTCTGAAGCTTAATTGTGACATAACTCAACTTGAACTAAAAGTTGCATCTAATGTTGAGGGGGAGCTGGTTTTTTCATGCATTTTCAGCATTTCGCATTATAATCAATCTGCATTGAGCCTTGATTATTATCCTGTTATGACATGTTTTAATGCTTTACACCTTGCCATGATTTATGCTTCAGTTGCTAGATTTATCATGACTTCATATGTGTAGACTTGCTTTTGCCATGATAAGTTAATTAAAATTGCTCAACTTGAATTAAAACTTGTCATGCTCGCATTTGAGTCTAGTCTTGCTTTAGCTATCCTTTTATGATTCATGCCATGTCAAATAGGCTAAATTGAGCGTTGAATCTCTATCGAGCCTTAGATTGAGCTATTGTAGTCTTTTGATGATGCATAAGTTAGTACTACATGTTAAAATGCAAAAGATCTCTTTGTGCGAAAAACCGATCTCACCAATTCTCTCCTATGAGACGGCTTGCCATTGCACTTGGCATGAACTTAGGGGGAGTTTTGGATGACCTAGACTATCTTCTTAAGCTTATCGCTTGGAGTAGTCGCATAAGGCTTGAGGTCTAGCACATGACAAAACAAAAATCTGGTTGTCAACAACCTTCAGTTTTAAAAGAAAATATGTCATTGTGCTCAATTTGCTTAAGCCACAACAAGAATCAAGTACTTCAACAAATGTTTCATTCTCGGACTTGTAGCACTCTTTTTGGCCTCAATTTGAGTTTCTTAGTTACGCTTAGCTTATTGACATGGCCTGCATCATCCTTGGATATCTCTAGCTGGACTTTGCTCATTGATGACTTGACTTGATCACAAACAGCACTATATTTCAGATTGTCATCCATGTGCTCTCGCTGGCTTATATATATATGTTGTCATGATCTAGATAGCGTTTTATTGAGTTATGGCTTGGTGTAGTACTTGTTGGTCATTATGGATAATTCTCATGGCTCTATCTGCTTAGAATAATCAAACTTCAGCCATTTCATCCATTGACATATCATTTTCTCTCGTTTGCATCTTGATGCGTTTATTGCCAAAAGGGGGAGAATAGAGAAGAAAAAGTCTGTTGGGATCTTTTTAGAGGGATCTTTTTAGAGCTTTGGAGATCAATTTGCTCTTTCAGTTGTTGCTCTAGTGGTTCCGTCTGTCGACATGGTCATAAGTGTCATTCCCTTCTTTGGACCATGTTGGTTTCTTCAAACTCAAACTCAATTTCTTGCTTTTTCTGGTTTTGTCAATATACTCATCAATGGGGAGATTGAGAGACCATGTGTAGGTCAACCCTTGGTTGTGATGAGTAATTGACTCTTGTTCTAGGAAGATTGAGTTTAGTTTTTGTGGTCTGTGCTAGGTCTGCATCGTCGTAGCCCTGGCGAAGTTGACCATTTTGGGCGTGATCGAAGGTCACCCGAGGGGTCTACGACCACGTTGGTCGTGGTCGAAGCAGGTTACGACCACATTGGCCGTGGTCGAAGGCCAGCACGACCACGTTGGTCGTGGTCAAAATAGGTTACGACCACGTTTTGGCCGTGATCGTAGGTCTCCAGGGAAGTTTAAGACTGGTTTTGCCTTAGTCGTATCTTGGTCATGGTCGAAATGACTCATACGACCATGTTGCCAGCAGTTGGAACCTAGCCGAGATGTCTACGACCATGTTGTGCGCTATCGGAAGCCAGCCGAACCATTTACGACCACGTTGTAGCGTATACGACCATTTTGGGCTTGGTCGAAGGTCATTCAGGTCGTTTACGATCACGTTGGCCGTAGTCGAATGCGGCCGACCACGTTGTAGGGTCGCGATCGAAGTCAAGACTCAAATCTACGACCACGTGAGTAGTTGGCACTCTACGACTACGAGAGCAGTCTGGCGTGGTCGGACGTGCTCGCACGCAGTTGGAATCGGTCGTATGACCTGCAGACTTGACCATTTGAGCTGGAAATTAGTCGTAACGACTTTGGTTGAAGTCGTAGACTTTGAGCGTTAAAGCCGTAGCGAGTTGTGGGTGGTCGTAGCAAGTTAGCGATGATCGTAGACTCATCGTATCTGGTCGTATGGCTTGATTTTGTGGTCGTATGTCGTGTGCATTCATTGTTCTCTTTTTCCGACTGGTCGTAGGTGGTATACGACTTGGTAAGAGTATGATTTGAGTTCTGTTTTCTGGCTCAAGTGATTGGATACTATTGTGAGCGGTGCTATGTAATGGTTTGCTTGTCTGTGATGGTTTGCAGGACTTTGAGACTAGTCGTGGTAAGGCGTGGATGGTCGAGACTAGGCACGGGTGCCGAGGTCGTGATCGGCCGAGATGCCAAAGACGACGAAGTCTCGTGAGGTGGTTGCAAGCGTAATCGGCAAGGGGGGAGGAAGCTTCCGGAAGGCAGCGGAGTGGCATTTTGGAGAAATGCGGAAAGTCGCAAAGGGAAGTGTGTCCCCGCAAAAGCAAGGGAGTTGTTGGCGCTAACGGTAAAGCGGTGGAGCCGTTGGGTGTAACGGGTAAAGCACTGGAGCTCGTTCTCATTGCTGGGTAAAGAGAGTGGTAAAACCCGGTGTTAGGTGGGAGTTAACGGACTCTCCCCTGTAGCAAGAAGACTATAAATAGATAGGGTAGAGCTCGGATGCTCGGTGAGGTTGTTCCCAGTCCCTCCGAATTTTTCGTCTCTATTTGCGTGAGTTGTCTCTGGGTAGAGCACGGTTGCTCTTGTACCTCCGATGGAGTGGTCAGAGAAACCTCCATGATCAATCATTCATATCTCTTCCTCGAGATGATTTCTGTTGTTATGAGATGTAGTGTTTGTTGTGTTTGCTATTTGTTTTGAGAGCTTGCTCTTCTTGTTATCTTTCTCTCTCTACTCTTCTTCGTGAGTCCTTTCTCGTTTTGGTGTGTTTCGACTTGCTCGTAACGGAAATTGTCTCAAGGCCTCTCGGCAGTTCATTTCGAGAGCAGAGTCGATTCGAGAAGTTCTCGTTTCTGAATGGTCGTGCGCCTTAAGTCCTCTGTTTCGAGTTCGATTTTGTTAACCGTAGCTAAGACTTTGGTTTTTCGTGGTAATTTCTTTTCCAGAGGTTGGATTCATTCAGTGTCTCAAATTTGAGGATCAAATGACCAGAGAGTCTTAGTTACTCGGAAATCTGGCAAACGAGTCCTTCTCCATTCTTGTTTTATCCGCGCAGTATTCTCTGTTTGATTTCTTTTATCGGCTTGGGCAAGTGTTCGACCACGTGGTGTTCGACCATCAATTGGCTTACGACTACGTGTGTTCGATCGGAGAAACTAGTTCTTTCACTCGATTTGCTGTGTGAGTACTTGGGGAGTTTTGAAGGCACCATTCACCCCCCCTCTGTTGCCATTTCGGTCCTACAGATATAATAGAAAATTATAAATGACAATGAAAATTTAGATTATATGAAACATACCAGAATTAAGCTAATTTGAATCACGAGACAATAGAAACAAAAGACGGTATCTTTTTCCACACTCTATCCAATATTCTTATCATTTTCACGGCGGGTGGCTCAGTGGCGGCGGTGCCTTCGGGGCACATGCAGGACCACATCATCGCGGAGCGGCGGCGGAGGGAGAAGATCAACCAGAGGTTCATCGAGCTCTCCACCGTCATTCCCGGACTCAAGAAGGTTATATATATATTTCACTTTCTTTCTTCTTGTTTTCTTTGATCGATTATATCTTCTTTAATTCTATGATTTTCATTACTCCTCCTCCTCTTCTTTAATTTTATGATTTACATATATTATTTCACTTTCTTTCTTTCTTTCTTTGATTGATTGATTAACTCTTCTTTAATTTTATGATTTTCACTTCTCCTCCTCCTCCTCGTCGTCTTCTTTAAGTTTATGCTTGTTGTTAATCTTTTCATCAAGGAGAGCTAGTTTCTCTTTGAATTTGTTAATCTTTCTCTCTCTCTATTTTTACTATATATAAAGTTGCCACCGGAGGAGGTGAGGCTCATGTCTCACTAAGCTCCCCCGGTGGCTACGTCCCTGATGGCATTAATCCTTACCAAGTGCATGGCACGACATGGCCTTGGGCCTGTGTGCAGATGGCTTCCGATGCAATTTGGTGCTTCACGTTCCTTGCTTCTTGATTGCCTCTTTGACTTGCTTCTTTCTCCTAATGGCTTGATACTCTTGATGCCTGGTTGATTGCCTCTTTGCCTTACTTCTTTCATCCTGATGGCTAGATGCTCTTGATGCCTGGTTGATTTCCTCTTCGCTTTGCTTCTTTCTTCCTGATGGCTAGATGCTCTTGATGCCTGGCTGGTCGCTATCTTGCTTGACGTTTGGACGCATTCTTGCTTCAGCGCCCTGGCTCCCGTGTGCGTCTCTGTACATCCTTCCCCTGTAGATGGTAGGCTATGCCTTTTATAAGCAGGGACAGGGCACGAGAGGAACGAGCGTGCATAGCACGGCGCCAGCGCGGATCGCGCGGTTTGTGCGATAAGATTTCCTGGGGATAGATTTTAGTAGTTTCAAACTCCCTTGTAGATAAAGATTAGGGGTTTAAATCATCATGCTTATCTTGAACGAACGCGCGCCGGTTAGATCTTTTCGCCGCATACAGCAGGCCACATGGGAGTACGTCTGCCATTCTGGGCCATGGGCACGTACGGCGGGCGGGCAAGCTAGATACGCGTCGTCCTGTTTAGATCAAGGAAGTGCATTGTGCCATGCATTCATGCACTAATAGTACTTGACCATGATTCATACGTGCATATGCCTCAGTGTTTGAACTCGTCGGTGTGTATGTTCTTTACATGCGATTACATATTAAAAGCATGCGCAAATTCTCATCGAACACTGGTCAGGCCACGGGCGCGTGGAGGTCGCGCCGCCGGCCGCCGTCGCGTCCTCATCGCGCGTGCGCGGCACGGGTGCCGCATGCAGGGAGCCGGCTGGCCGAAGGATTGGCTCCTGTGTGATTGCTCCCAATTTATTCATTCCATTTACTTCAATCCCTAGCCACCCTGCCTTGCATGTAGATTCGCAGAAGGGGATAGAAAAGGAACTTTGGACGCCTTCGCATTTTCGATCCTTCGACAATTCCACCTAATATTCATCAGAAAGGGAACTTTGGACGTCTTCGTATTTTCGATCCTTGGGCAATCCTTCCTAATATCCATCTCATAACAATTATGATCTACAAGGATTAATTAGCAATATTTAATAAAGATTTAGTTGCAAGTTTATTTATGTTACCAGTCGCTCTCAGGCGTGAGGATACGAGGATTAATCACTGTGATAACACACATAATTAGGTCTTACTAGATTTTGATTGTGATTGTACCAAAGTGTACCAAGGTAATATACCTTGATTCCCTACTTAGAAGCAACCACGATTTCACCCGTATGCAACAAATAATTGATAGGTAAACTCATTTCCTCCGTACATAACTTTATTGTAGTCTTTTATTCATTTGCAATGAACAAGGCTAACCTTTTGGAATCACATAGATCGTTCAACGCTTACGTTGCCCAGGGAGGGAGATACAAGGAATCCAGCACTACACTACAACACAGAACGCGATTTTCGGTACCGCTACAACACAACAGTCCTGCTATATCACACTTTGTAATAATGCCTCTAGAACTAACAATACCTATGTATGTAATTCTATTTTTTGTATTACCACCAGCAGTTACATGGCAACGTATGTGGATTCTACGTTTGCCACCATATGCAGGAAATTATGGATGCTAAGATTAATGATTCAGAGGTTTGTCAACCTGCTAATAAATATTTCGTGATTATCAATATATATACACACACACACACACGTATACGTGTGTATGGTAATGATTTTAACACTACTAGCGACAGCGTATAGAATTTGACGAAAGCACATTCAAGCTTGACAGACTCGTCGAAGTTCGAGGACATCTCTCCGAATTCTTGATAGGGGAGGTCATACACAAAAATGGAAAGTCCACGTCAGCAATGATGGTTAGATGTTCTGACATTTGATACAATTGTAATCACTCAATTGTACTTAATCAAATAATTCATCCAGTTATACTTCCTTTAGTTGTTTAATTCATTTATGAGATCTGTGTAATAATTGTTGTGTGCTATATATGTGATCCATTTGCTTTCACCGGTGACATTGTTGTAGTTGCATTATCTAATTGTCAACTAATTAGATATGTTAAAGTTTTTAATTTCGCTTGGATTTTACATCTTGTATTCCCATTAGCTACGACGTGTCAGGTAGCACCGCATTTTCGGGGGTGCTACAGTTGTGGGCAGCTATACAATACATGTAAATGCAGCCAGATAATTCTAAAATAGGGCAAGCATGTAACGCCCCCGTTTCTAGGGGCGCGTACGGACACGGCACCCCGTAACTATTCACGCGTGAACAGTTATGGAATGTCGCGCAAGAGTATACCATTGCATGCTTACAACAAAAGTCCAGCATATATTTGACATAAGGATTAACATCCAGTTTTTACAGCGGGGCGTGTAAGCCCAAAGTGTAAATACATTACAAAAGACTCCAGAAACTGCTTCGAGCGCGGCGGAGACCTACAGCCAAGGGTCCTCGTCGAAGAAAAGATCCTCCGGGACTTCTTCAACGGGGAGACCTTCTCCTTCGTCTTGATCCTCTAAAGAGGGAATTAAGCAAGCCGTGAGCCAAACAACCGGCTCAGCAAATCCCAAAAGGGATCCTATCTTACTATATGCACGGAAAGTCAAAGGATGGGAGTATACTTGGTTTATTACATTTGGTGGATGAAATTTTATTTGCAAACATTTTAATAAGACGGACCCAAAACTTACTTCTTAAGATCTCAGGGGTTTTCATCAAGAGTTCATTAACCAACTAACCAAGTTAAAGCATGTACAAAACTACTTATGCTTCGCTGCTGGAATCACCCAAGTGACACAGCTCCAATAACCGGGAGCACGGCGTATTCGAATACCATTTATTTGACTCTGCAGAGTTTGCTCAGTTTTACCCACACGATCCCTTAACTCCCGCTAAAGAGTCAAGAAAGCCAGGTCGTTTCACTGCTCAACTTTTATATAGGCTCTACCCGGTAGAATTCACTCGGGTCTGGCTCACACCCACACACACACGCACACGCACACACAAGGGAGGACAACGTCCGCTTCGAGTGAATTCCACCGTTGTTAGGCACCCGCAGCACGGCCTGCCTAACCTCACTGCTACCCTCCTGTAGAGTTTCAAACGAGTTGAGCAGCTAATAGACAAGTGTTGACAAGTCAACTCTTGTGGTTGAGCGATCACTGTGACATTTGCTCAGCGTAAGGGTTTCAGTCCTTATCTTTTCACCGGGTCCGCAACCTCACCAGGCCCGCGACCCAAACTAAGGTAAGCGGTGGGCGTAGACCGTCTCGCGGTTTCCCACTCACCCTTACCCTACTCCAGCCCTAGGGTAACAAGATGGGCAAAGACCGTCTCGCGGCTCTTCCCCAACCCTTACTCTACCTTGTGCACGCCGACACTCTCCGCTCTAAGATACGGTGTCCCATACCACCCTACCTTAGAGTCGGGTTTTCCAAATTCTATTGGCCCACAGCCACAACCTTATTAGTGTAACACTTTGCATGATAATAATAGCCTACAATTATCTAGATTATCAGATAATTAATTCTAGGGTTTCAAAGGCATGGCTACAATTTAAACATGGTATTTAGCGGTGGTAGGACAAACTATATCACATGTCATTCTAAACATTTTATTTTATTTTCGAACTAACATTTCAGAACTAGCTCAATGCAACTAACATATTAACATAATTAAACATTATGGGATACAACATGATCAAAGGATTTGGGACTTGCCGTCAATCCGGATGATCTCTGCTAGCTCGAACGAAGAAACGCCTGGATCCTGAGCCTGCTCTTGAAACTCCGGAATCTTCGACACTAGCGCAAACACATAAAATAAATTAAATCCAGCTTGAGACTAATCAAGCGAGGGAAAATAAACTAATTAAAAAGAAATAAAATGCATAAACACTCCAAATGGATTTTTAGGAATTTACTTGGGGAGAATCTGTGGAAATGGAGTTCACCAGAGGGTCTGGAATAATATTTGGAGCAAAGTGGTGAAATTTGGGAATTTTTGGGATTTTCTGTGATTTTCTAGGATTTATTTGAGTTTTCTGGCATTTTAGAAATTGGAAAAATCTCTGGAAAATCAATGAACAGTAGAAGGCCGGCCCATGGCCACAGTGCGGCCGGCCGGGGGAAATGGCCCGCGGAAGAAGGCCAGCGCGGCTGTTGCTGCAAGGCGGCGCGGAATGGAGCGGCCGAGGAGGCGGCGACGCCAACGCGCGTCCGCGCGGCTTTGATGCCCGCCGCGTGGCTCGTCTGGACGGCGGGATGGGATGACGCGAAGCGGTACGGTGGGAAAATCCGACGGAGGGGAGGGGCTGAGTTTATGATCGTCGGATGGTCGAGGAGGAACGGCCATCCGACGCTCCAAGTTAGACGGCAACGGGAAGATGAACGGCGGAGAGGAGGCCACGTCGTGGGGGAGGAGTCGTCTTCCTCCTCGCGCAGCTACAGTGCTTCCGCGGCGAGGCTACGGTGGCGACGGCGGCCTGGGCGCTAGGGAGCTCGTCGGCGACCACCGAGGGTACCAGTGGGTGGAGAAAACAGCAGGGAGTCCATTTTGGGCGGTTGGGAGGAGCGGGAACCAACGGAGGGAACGGAAGGTAGAAGGGGGTGGTTCAGGCGTTTTGCGGTGGAGAGGGTCACCGGCGGCAAGAGGGGCAAATCGGCCGCGGTTACACCATCTGGGGAGTTGGGAGCTCACATTGGTGGCGGTGGCTGAAGCTCAGAACCTTCGGAGTGAGCTGGCCACAGAGGAGCTAGTTCGGCCGGCGGTGGACTTCGACGGTGGTGCTCCACAGGACTTCACCTGGCCAGAGGAGAACGGCAAAGTAATTAGGGGTGGATGAAGGTGCTCTGGGCAGGTGCAATTGAAGAATGGGGAAAAGGGGAAGGAGATCCGTTTGCGAAGCTTGCCGGCGCAGGGGACGACGGTGGCGGAGCTACGGGCGGCGAGAGCTCAATCAGCAGCTCGAGGAGGTGGCTGGGAGTGGCAGGAGGGGAATGAAGGTGCTTGGGAGGCTCGGGAAGCAAAGGGATGAGGGGGAGCCGAGAGGGGGTATTTATACCCAAATGGAGGGGAGGGGGCTCCTTTGGGGAGAAGGCAGCGGCGGCCTCTAAGGGCGACAGGAGGGGACGGGGAGCTGTCGTGGGCATTTAAACCCGCACAGTGGACGGGGCGAGGGTGACGATGGCTCGCACAGACGGCGACGCGACGGGGCAGCGATTGAGCTGCGGCCGGGCGAGCGCGCCCGCCGCAGAGAGGGAGAAGGCGGCGTCGCAAGCCGGGCCGGCCGAGCGGCGACGTGGCGCGACGGCGCCCACTCGCCGGACCGAGCCGCCGGACGGCGGGCGCGAGGAAGGATCGGGCGGCGCGAGACAGCGCGGCGCAGGATAAGCGTGCGCGCGGCGCCGGGCGGGCGGCGTGGCGCGCGCAGCGCGCAGCGCGCGCGCGCGCGCGCGGGCGAGAGGCGTGCGGCGCCAACGGGAGGAGGGAGCGGGGAGGCGCTGGTGCGAGGGGAGAAGCGCCAGGGGAAGGGAGCCAGGCAGCGGGGAAAGCGGAAAGAGAGGCGGCGCCAAAGGAGAGGGAAGGCGCCAGGCCAAAAGAGGAAAGCGGCTGGGGAGAGGACTTTCCAAAAAGGGAAAGTTCTCAGAATTCACTCAAAAATGCAGCAAAAAGCACAGAATTTTTTGGTTTTGAATTTTTGGGGCTTTTCAAAGCAGGTGATCGACGCGGTAGTTCATAAAGCACGCAAATAGCTTGGCAACGACTCAAGGATGCCGCAGCGCAACGGGCTGCATCTTCGCTTTTACCGATTCATTCGCTCGGTGTGGGCCTGCGCGGCGATCCGATTCGCGCCATCAAGCTCGGCTGCCGACGCCAGCTTCCACGCCATGAATCCGTGATCAACTCTCCGTCGTCTCCCTCCCTCCCCAGTACGATCGAGGCATGGATGGATGGAGAATGCACGCCAGCTCGGTACAGAATCGTAGATGCGGAAGATACCAACGAACCTGCCCAGCTCCAACCGAATCCCTCGCAATCAAGGGAGCCAACTGTCCCTTGTCCGGATATCGCCCGCAACATCAAATCGCGTTGCTACAGATGGCGCACTGCGCTCTTGCTGAGATGTCACACAGAGCAAGCCGCGCCTGCGTGTGCACGCGTATTTGTGACGTCCTATTTCTGGGGCATCTGAAATTTTTGCAACAAATTTGCTATTTGGCTCTTTTCGATTTTTCGGCAAACAAAAACTCGATTTGAAAGTCAAAAATGGAATTCAAAATTTGAAATACAAAAATCAAAACCGAAAACCAAATTCAAAGTTCAAACCCAAAATCAAATTTGAAGTCAAATTCAAATATAAAATCCCAACTGAAAACCGAAATCAAAATTCAAATTTTGGACTTTGGGCCAGCCAAAAAAATTTTCCTTCTTTTCTCCCTCTCTGGCCCACTAGCCTTTGGCCCACTTCCCCTCTCTCCTTTTTCTCCCTCTCTTCTCTACTCCTGTCGTGCCTTGGCCACGCCACATTGCCCTACGCCCGGTGCCGCGTTGCACGCTCGCCATAGCCCTCTATCGTCCGTGTGTTGCCCGCTAGCTCCTCTCTTTCCCTCTCCTTTCTCTCTCTCCTTCTCGGTCGTACGCTCGATCCGTGCTTACCGCGCTCTACCACCGCGGCACCCCTATGTGTGCACAACGCTGTGCCACCCCTCCGCAGCTATAAAAATCGCCCGACTCTCTTCCTTGAGCTCCCGCATGCCTCCCACTCACTCTCCCTCACCTCCCTAGAGCCGTGCCAAGCCAAGCCAAGCCCGCCAAGCTCTGTACCGTGACCTTACCATCACCCCACTACTCTAGCGAGTCCTTCTCCCTCCTGAGCATGTCAACATGATCGCATTGCCCTCCTTTCCGTGTCACCTTAACCAATTCGGGTTTCATCCATAGGTGCTCACTGATATCTCCTTCTTCCCCAACTTGAGCCACCTTGCTGACTCGGTGCGCCATTCTCCAATTCCTTTTGGCCGAAGCATCACAACGTGTCCCTCTTTCGGTCCCCGTTGTTGACTTTGGTCGCCGTTGTCCCTAGCTCGCCATGAAGACTGTCGTGCCACCTTGGGTTCTCGCCGCTGGACCACCTCGAGCCTCTCAAGACTTTGCCGACCTCTATGGTGAGTTCCCCATGCCCTTGCATTACCTTCCCTCGCCGCCATTTGCCTTGTCGCCACAAGCCTAAGCCGCCTTCGCCACTGTAGCTCGTCGCCGACTGTGCCACCCCATCCACGAGTGCGGCTTGGCCCCAGTAACTCATATTTTGGGGTTGCCGATGACCACTGCCTCCTGCTCTATCGGCGATAAGCATGGCAACGGCGTGCTTTGGTTCAGCCAGACGAGGCACTTTAGCCACATCATTATTTGTTAATGACGTCATTAATTAGTGTTAATAATGTTCATTAATATTTGTTAATGTTTAACCAACATGTGGCCCTACCATTAAGAAGACATAATGAAAACCGAATTTAAGTTATAAGCCACTGATGTGTGAGACCTTTTTACTGTGGCCAACATAGTGCCATGACCCACCTGTCATCCTCTATTACCCTTTTATAGTAGGAAAATAAATAAAAAATAAATAAAAACCCTTAGGCCCTGCCTATCAGTGAGAGAGCTCTATCTTCTTTGTTTATTTTGGGAATTAATTCTAATTTAAACTTTCGAAGGCCTGTTGTCACTCATTTTAAATCCAATCAAACAAAACTTGTTTCTAAATTCATCTAAAATCAAGATCATCCTAATGAAACTAAAATCATAAATTTTAGAGTTCATTTAAATTTGTTTGTATGCTCATGTATTTATTTGCTTCTTCGGCGTGATCGTTCGATTAAAGTATGAGAACCCGGAAGAGCTGCATTTTGAGCCCTATCAGGACCATCAAGACCAACAAGCTTGTGAGCCAGGCGAGGCAATGCTTTAATCATTTTGCACCTATGTTTTGAATGCAAATTATGTTATTTTAAATTACCAAATTATATGCTTTAATTTATTATGTAAATTATATTCATGTTAAGCTCCTAGTTAAGTCTCAATTAATAATTATGTTGTTATACCCACTCCTTGATTTTGGATATAAAATCTTGTCGCTCTAGAATTAATGGTAAACATACTAGATATAAATTCGTATCTAAACGTCATACTTAGTCTTACTTAGATATCCGAGGCATCAAACTACTTTGGCATCATTTTAAATATGAAACTTGGTTTGAGCAGCTATTGGAGGGAAGTAGCTGATATTTAAACTAGAAAGGATATTTTAGAATAAAAAACTTTAAACTTGCTTAAATATTTGGACGAATGGTAAGAGATGTTAGTGCGGATATAGCACGAGAGTGTGGTTTGTGATAAAACCGCCCAGATACCCCTAAGGATTTAATTTGGCAACTGCTTCCCAGTGTAAAAACAGTGCAACCACAAGTCTATAATAGATACGTTCTAGCTAAATAATTTGCATAAATTTAGTGTGGTTGTGCCATTGGATGAACACGGTTCATATCGCTAGATGTATGCCACTGTGCAGTGCAAGAGGGGGCCTCTAAGGTGGGTAGATGTAACCCTATAGAGATGGAAACCTTAACAAGTGTGGCCCGTTAGGAAGATACATTGTAAAGACCTTGTGATGATATTCTTTATTTGCATCTCCAATAAAATATACATAATATAATAAGTTGATTGTCTCTTATAGGTAAAGTGTGCGACATCTATAGAGTGAAAACTATTTGAACAGATGTGCCCATGATTATGGGCAGATATGACAACTTACTTGAGTTAATGTCTATCTCTAAAACTTTGTCGATGGGATGAAAAACACGACAGATGGATGTAACCCTGAGTTGATTTCCATTAGGTGGATGTGACCTAATGATAATAATAGGTGGATGTAACCCTAGTAACAAAACTAGCATATTGTGGATAGAACCTGCACTACTAATAATACTGCATACTTTCACATATTTTTAGAAAACATGGTTTAGTTAAAAATGGTAAATCTCAGGAACTTTTACTTACTATAAATTTTAGCTATGACATTTAGCAAACAAAAAAGCCAGAGCATTCTTTTGATGAGCCTTGCATTTGTATTACATTAATCTGTTTGTTTACTCGCGAAGCACGATTGATTATGCTCACACTCGCTCACTAACTCTGCTTAAAACATGAGGATCAAGACCACTATACCTATGCTGCTCCAGGACCAGATGGAGGAGAAGACGGTGGAGATTAGAATATTTTTCTAGTAGCTTAGTTCTTATATTAGATAATCAGACTTTGATGATAATTGTGTGTACACCTATTATCCAGACTCTTAGAAAGTAGTAAGGCATACTGTACCCCTAGTCGTTTGGCTGTGGTAAGATGTAGAATCGCCTTTTGCTGTTGCTTCCGTTTCAGCTTTTGTAATGTAAACATTTAGTCTGATTGGTCCGTTATGTAAACTCTACCTAATATGAGATATTTAAACTCGGATATGTAATATAAGTGTTTGATATGTTTTATGTGATATATGAGTTTGATTCAACAATATATCTATAAACAAATAGTACAGTAAAAACATAGATAATTCTAGATGGTAAAATTCCGGTGCAGACAATATTGCTGCTGCACTGTACCCGTTAGATTCGCAGTATGACTACACTGTCCACTGCCTTATTTTCTTTGCAGGGAAGGGAGGGCGCCTTGCCTTCTTATTACTGTTCCACAAAACAGTTCAGCGAGCAAAATTGCAATCTATCCTCTCTACTTTACTAGCACGCACGGACCGATGCACGTGAACTTCCCCATGTCATATGTATGTATTGGGTTCAGGACGGGCCATTGCGAAACAGAGTGCGCAAAAACCACGGTGCCGAGCTGCTGCTTGCTGCATTCGCGGTACATGACAAGGCAGAGCAGAGCATAGCAAGAGTCCAAGGCAGGGAAGCAAAGAAACAAAACGTACGCACCTAACTAACCCCCCCTTGCAGTTGAATCAAACGCCCTAGTTCGGGCAAACACCTCTGGCCCGTGCAATGTACCACAAGATCCGGCAAGATCGGAGCGAAATCTACTCATGAGATGCATGGCAGCTAGGAGAGGTGTGGCCGTGTGGGGGATCCAAGGAAGATATGCGAGTCATGTAGATATCATACTCCTACACATTGCTGTCGCAGCAAGGCATCGTCCGTCCATCCACATGTGCCCGCTAAATGGTCGCCACTCGTGAGCGTTGAACTGAACAGGCGTAGGAGATAGCATAAGAGAGTAAACTGCATGCTTGCATAAGCCATTACTGCTGCCTCCTCTGATCCTGGCCAGGCATTCAGGAATTTGTTCTCACTCACATGAGCACTTCAGTACCCAGCAGCAGTTCATCTACCCACATGTGTGTGTATGCAATTCTGCTTGCTTGTCAGAACTCGGATGTTGTATGCCTTTGTCTTAGTTTATGTGGCATGTACATCTAGTAGGTAAGAAGTTCAGTCGCTAGATCTCTTCCTGTGACACGAGGTCGGGTCAATCTCGCCGATCATGATGGTGTTCGATCGCTTGCGGTATCTGTGGCCGCCTGCAGGTTGACACCTCGCTACATTGCTCGGCTGCGTAGGATTCCATGAACCTTTGGAGCAAACAGACACGAGTGACGAACCCATGGGGATTGCAATCTTTGCGCAGAGATTGGGTGCATCTGGCCTTGGACCCATGAGATGGTAGCACCGTGGAGGCTTGCGTTTGTACAAGCCGAACAGCCCATGCATGCTCGTGCAACCGCATTGGTCCATCGCTGGGGCGCAGCTCATAGGATGCCATGCTCGTCAGCTCATGCTATGCTGGTGCTGACGATCGATTGAACATTGATGATTATTGCCACACTGATGCTGAACAGCTTCGTTGTTTTGATGATCTCTTGTCGTCATTGATTGATAAAAATATGGGTCCTCCATCAATCAGATGGTAGTTGAAGCGCATTCTTTTCTGGTTTGTCACGCTAGTGCCAATATTGAAATCTCGAGCTCTTGCCTTATCCTGGTCTAATAAGCTTACTCGACAGCAATATTCTGAGTATATGCTCAGATTGCCTAGCAAAAGAGGAAGTATACGCTGAATAAATTAGTTCGACTTGTTACTAAAACAATGGGCACAAGTTTTTGCTGTCACTCTAGCTTCAGGTTAGTGTGATCGCTTTGGGCGATATGGCCGTTCATATGGTGCAGATCCGCGTGGTTTGAGACGCAGACATTTTCATTGATTAGTTGTAAATCTCTGCATTAGATGGTTTCATGTCGTCAGTATATATCTGTACCAATCAATCTATCTGTTTCTTGTCTGTCGCCTACTTCATACCTCCGACAATTTTGCTTACGAATTTTGGTCTTTTCACATGAAAATGTATGGACTCTTAACCATTCTAGCTAGATGGTAATGATCGCTGATCGATTGGTCAACTTTAGATGTAATCCTTTTTTATGAATCATAATTATGATGATGGGCACAACCTTTTTCCGCGGATCTTGTACTAGATTGCATGCTTGCGTATCGACACCCCCATATACTTCTAAACAAACTAGATCTCAGATCTTGTTAGGTCACTAGTCGAGTTCTGCCTTATACTATCCAGGGACCAACAATAATTGCCCAACTAATGGTATACTTAATTCCAAACCAAAGGCCTCCATACTTCACTCATGATGCTAGCTGGATGATACTAATATAAGACTGCCGTATCGAACTTTCAGGATAGTAACAAGATCAGGTAAGAGCAGCTTAAGTAACAAGATGAGAAAGATCAGGGCCAATGCCCATACCTGACAGGGAGCAAATGGTATTAACAAATTCATTTGGTGTGCTTTCATAAGTCATAAGCAACACGCAGCAGCAATCTGAAGAAATTTCTCAAACAATTCGGACCGAAAGGGGCTACGGAATTTTCTTCTGAGTTACGTTGATTTGAGATGACCTTGGAAAGAGGAGGCGATAGTGCGAGGCTGATTCTCTTGAGTCTTGTCACCTGTACCTGATATGGGCCGTATTTGTTACGTGCAATGCATATCTAGCCTGACAGGTACAGATAGGCCGGGAAGAACCAATTTTCTTTATGAACTTATGCCTTTTTTCACAAATAATGGCAATTTTTTTTTTATCTTTTGGCTTTTTCAGTTTTGAAACAAACGGACAAACTCTTGAAGTGAATTCTATAAATGAATTCCTGAGCCCAAAACGTATGCACTATCTACATCGATACCTTAGGGGTGCAAACAGAGAGAATACGAACGGATATTGATCATTCTGTATCCTTTTCCATACTTTTTGTCGGAGTCGGAGTCGGATAGTGCTGGATACGAATATGAATGCGGATATTCTCGGTCACGAATACGGAGAGAATACATGCCGCTCCGAATACAGTTAGTTTCAGTCACGAATATTTAATCGGATAATACGCAAAAACAAATTTCACATGGTGACAGGGACAAGTTAAGCAACTAGTAAATTCTAGCTAGCAAAGTAGCAAGTAAATGATAGAGGCTAGTTAAACAATTAGTAGCTAACTAGCTACATGTCATATGGTTCGAAAGTACGAATTGCTCGTAGCCAAGTAGTCAAGTATATCACTAGTTCATTTAACTTCATTACATTTAGTAAATGATTCCACAAAGCCTTCGTATCTGGTATCCGAAGAGGCTAGGTATCCGATTCTGTTTTCGTATCCGATAACTATCCAAAAAAAATACCCAGATAGTTCCGTATCCGTCGGATAATGCTTTTTCCGAGTCCGTTTCCTTATTCGACAAAAAATATCCGACTCCGTTTCCGTATCCGACAAAACCTTTGGTATGCGAAAATTTGCTCTGAATTATATCCAAATTAAAACGGACAGACGGACGATCAAAAAATATCACTCTATTTCCACCCTACCTCCACTGTCCGTTATCGTCACAATAAACACATCAACTGCAGCCAGAAAACAAGGCCCAATGGCTGCACGACTAACCATTGTAATACCGAAGTAAAATTAGCCAATTTTTCACGCGTAAAGATCCAAGGCCCAAGGTAGCTGTATAGTTGGCCCAAACTTAATTGTATCCGCGCCTCCTGCCCAATAACTAGAAGCCCAACAAGGCCCATTAGTCTCGTCCCACACTCCCACTCGTGCCCGCGCCGTGCTCCCATATACTCTCTTTTTCTGGCACTCCGCCTCCTCTTCCCCAACCCTCCCTGTCCGACTCCGATCGTGCCCTCGCGCTCGTCGCCGGGAATCGCCGACCCCAGACGGTACGCCTCTGTTCCCCCTTTCGCTCGGGATCACCGCTCGAAGTACCGGCACCGATTTTTTACCCAGCCGCCGCAGCGTATTCCCCGGTCGGCTCGAGAGCACCCTCTCGCTGTGATACCACCTTTCCCTTTTGGATTTTTTTTTATGCAGCTTACGAAAATTTTTGGTCGCGGTGATCCTCTCACGCTGTTTAAAAATTGGGGGAAGTGGTTGCGGTTTGTGCTCAAGTCCCGGCATTTACGCACTAGTTTACTCATTCCAGTTATTGTCGTTAGGTTTCTAGCATAGCAGATGGTGAGCTGTGCTGTATTATTTGGAGGGTTCATACTTCATACCCTTTGCTCAGTTATTCGTTTTGGAGTGCTGCTTGTTCTAATGTGGAGACATCGCATTTCCGTAGGTGGTCATTTCGAAGTTTTCTTTGTTATCATACCTATAAAAGAGTTTACTATTTTCTACTTGACTATTTCAGCAAAATATTGGGTGCTAATGCGCCATTTTGTATTTGCTTGGCAGATTTGCATGATTGTCCATATTTGGCTTGTGGAATAAAATGGAGGACATGGAAAATGAGATGTGCGAGGGAAAAAAGCAGGATGAAGAGGCCCATCATATCAAGCAAGATGATGAGGTGATTGCGATAGAACTCACTTAACGATATGACATAAGTAGTTTCAAATCTGTATAACAGTCTTCCTGATATTTTCCTGATGTTGCAACTTTGTAGTCAAAAGTTGGTAATTTATGCCGTGTTACTTCATTATATCCTCTTGATGATGTTCACTTGACCATCAATGTGCGAGAAAAGTAACTCCCTGCAAACTTTCACACTTTACCTGCATGGATGATTCTTAATTCAAGTGTGCAAATGGATTTGCATTATGCTCAAATACGGGAGAGTAGAGTCTTGTGGTTATTTTTGTGATCACAGCAGCCTCAAATGGAGCTGCAAGGTAGTAATTGGAGAGAAACCTGTATGCCGAGCTACAATTTTAAAATTTTAATATCCAATTTATTCCCATTTCCTTTTCATCTTCAGTCTTCACCTTTTCTAAAGTTATATCAAAACCTTGTAGATATTTCATCTGCCACTTCATATTAATTTATGTTTGCCCCCTGAGGACTGTTGTTTTTAGATTTCCAAATTGTTCCTTGAAGACTGATTTGAGTCAGGTGATTATGGGTGCATTTGGATCCTAGGTAGGTCTAACTGTCAGCATTGCTTGGCAAGGGAGCTGTTGGGTCTCGGGTGGAACCCAGAAAAACTAACTTTGCCATGCAAACTAGCCTACGATGGCTAGAAAATCCTTGCCTCGCTGAGAAAACCAAATCGGCTCTCTTACGCTGGCAAGCTTGCAACTGAAGCAAAGGGAGTCGTCCAATGCCACTTTTCTGGTCCAAGTGTAATCCCCAATGGCACGCTAAAGTACTGAGCCACCGCCATCCTTGGCAGTTGGCACCCCCGACAATAAGTCCTCTGCCATCTGCGGCATTGGCAAGGAGCCCACCTCGTGTAGCAGCTGGTGTATGTTAAGGATCTGTTACGGTGCCCAAGCCCATCAATGGTCACCTGCTACTGTGATTGCCTAGAGGAGCTGCAGCAGCCAACCATTGTTATGGACTGCCTGCTGCCTTTGCTTGTCAGCATGATGCTCATCCATCAAGCAGCTGCTGGCACCGATTGTGGAGGACCACTGCCATGCCGATTTCTAGTCAATGTGCCATCGCTGACAGGATGTAAGAAACAGCTGCTGCTTGCCCTTCTTGCTTATATAATTTTACCACCATTGCTCGCTCGCCACCCAAGGAGCCAAATGTAATCAAATATTCGTATTCTTCTGCTGCCATATCCTGAAGAAGGCTCTGTTCATATTGCCTTCTAAAAACTACTTTTCTACAGGACCTTTTTTCAAGGCGGGTTCTACTAGTCGATTATAGTACACATTGGAGTGACTTGATTTCTATCGGTCAAAATCGCACGCGAGTGTCTCTCTCTATGAACTGTTACTATTCATAAACCAAAGACAAAAGCTAATATGAATACGCCCGAAGTGTGGATTGAATAACCTCAATATCCAGTGAATAAACGGGATTAAAAATTGTCAAGATTAATTTTCAATACTAAAAATGTATATGGATTTCACACTATCATAGCTAGGTGAACCAAACAGTAAACCTTAGATGGGCTGTACCACTATAGTCCAAATTGGTTAGGTTTCCCTTGCCTGGCTAAGCATGGCGAACAAAAGATCCAAAAACACCCTATATGAATGGAGTCCAGCTTTGAAGCTTTACAGTGTATGTCAGGTTTGAGAGCAAGCTATTATGGATAGTTAACTAATATTATTTAGTGTAAAATCTCTCCTATTGGCACTTTCTTCCTATGTGACCAAGTTGTCCAAATTCCTTGTGAGCACAGAATACATGTTGTTGAAGAGTAAGGATACCATGACAAACAAACTTTTATGAATATTGATACAAGTCATTCAATCAATTTTGGGAATCGGAAATGAATAACCATATTGTCTTCTCACTTTTCCTTGTTCTCAAATGTCACGTTCAAGCAGTATTTATAGTGGTACTATTTACAGGGAAATGACATCTAATCTAAGCCCCCGAGGGGTAGTTGGAACTTGGCTAGGCTCTAGGGGCAACTTGGTCACTTCCTCTTAGCAGTCCCTTCAAATGACGTTTGCGAAGATTAAGGTTAATCATAGTAAGTGAATCAACAGATAAGGGCTGGTTGGAGTTGGGGTTTAGTGGAATAGGTGTCGTGAGCATTACGATTGCTTTGGAGTGGGCGTATAAGGCGGGTTGTCCCTACACATGACTAGATTTATTTATGGCGGATTCACCAAAATGGGCGAATTATCGCAAATAGCGTGACGGCAATGGCGAATTAAAGGGTGTAGGTTTTGGTAATGTGGATTACGATTATGTATAATGTGGATTACGACTATGTAATTATCAATGCCTCCACACATGTAAAATCAAGAAAACAAAAACCTGTTTTGGCAATATTACACCTATTAAATGTACCTGCTTAGCTTCCTTTCTCTCCACATCTTAAAAGCTTGGGTGAAAGAGAATTTACGAGTGATTGTATATATTGCAATCTTTGTAGTGCTTCAAGTTCAAAATGCTTGATTTATCCTAAATATTGATCGTCTGCAGGAGGCCCGTCTTGAAGAATACAAGAAGCATATTGATGTAAATACTGCTCTCCGCCAGAGTAACCTGAACTCTGAGAGTCCTGGTACTTCCATTTTTCTTTGAGTAATGGCTATTTTTACGGAAGTCATGGTGATCATTTAGTCTCCAATGGCTGTTGTGGGTTTAATGAGTTTCAACCAGGGCAAACTGATATATCACATTGCTGCATTGCATACCAGTTTATAGACCTAAATCTTCCTAAACCTAAATCAGTAACAGTGTAACACAGTTATTTATGTGCAACTCAACAATGCATACCCATGACAATGTGTAGTTGGTGTCCTAAAAATTAAGAAACAGAACTGTTATGGAGGAAGGGAAGCTAGGGCAATATCTATATTCTATAGTTATTTTAAGAAACAGACAACGTACAGAAATACAAAGCAGCAAAAAAGAATGCGAAGAAAGCGGTGAGTAAGGCACAAGGCAAAGCATATGAGGAAATTTATCAGAAACTAAGTACAAAGAAGGGAGAGAAGGATGCCTATAAGATGGCTAAAATTCAAAAAGGAAGACGAGAGATTTCAATCAAGTTAAATGCATCAAAGACGACACTAATAGACTTTCGATGAAAGACGAGTAAATCAAGGATAGGTGGAGAGATTATTTCGATAAGTTGTTCAATCACGATAATGATTATAGTATGATTGAACTGGATAATGTTTTTGACGACACCGATAAGTGATTTGTTCGAAGAATCCAGGAGTCGGAAGTAAGAGAGGCCTTAAAAAGGATGAAAGTGGGTAAGGCGTTGGGGGCTGATAACATCCCTATTGAGGTGTAGAAATGCCTAGGAGAAGTGACGATTGTTTGGCTAACTAAGTTGTTCAATAGCATTTTTAGGTTAAACAAAATGCCAAACGAGTGGCGGAGGAGCTCATTAGTACCAATTTTCAAAAATAAAGGAGACATTCAAAGTTGTACTAATTATAGAGGAATTAAGCTCATGAGCCACACAATGAAGCTCTGGGAACGAGTGATTGAGCGTCGTTTAAGAAAAGTGACTAGCGTAACGACAAACCAATTTGGTTTTATGCCTGGGAGATCGACCACGGAGGCGATTTTCTTGCTATGACAGTTGATGGAGAGGTATAGGGAGCAAAAGAAGGACCTTCGTATGATATTTATTGACTTGGAGAAAGCTTATGACAAAGTGCCAAGAAATATCATGTGGTGGGCGCTTCAAAAGAAAAGAATCCTAACAAAATATATTATTCTAATTAAGGACATGTACGAAAATGTTGTGACTAATGTCAGAACGTGTGGTAGTATTACTAATGACTTTCCCATTAAAATAGGACTACACCAAGGATTAGCGTTGAGTCAATACATTTTTGCTTGAGGTGAGACTACTGATGCTGACAACACTGGCAAGTGTGACAAACATCCAGTCCCAAAGAGTCAATTTGACGCCATACCGTGGACAACTGGGCATAGAACTTGTCCACAGCGGCATTCCCTTGCTGCAATGACTGTTCCTGATGCACAATAGTAAGGTACAAGAAATTAACAGACGGCTCATAGCGGCTGCGCATATGCGTCCACATCATCTATGCTGAAGCCAAACCAACCACATCTTCAATGAGATATACCTCTAGCTAGCAACCAGAATAGCAGAGGCATGGATATTCTCATTAGTTCATGTCTTGTAGGCAGTATACTGAGTTTAAAATATCTTCATGGCATCTTTAAAAGCAGATGCCTCCTTACGAGCATCTTCGGAAGCATTCTTTGAGAGCACAAGCACAACAAGTGGAACGTGGCAAGGCGGACATGGCAGCTCGCCGATGAGACTCTCGAAGCTGTTGACCACGCATGTGGAGGCGCATATGCTGAGACCAATCTCTATAATTGAGACCATCGAAGATTATCGGACAGCAAGGAACAGAAACGGTGCTCGAAGATGACATCCTCTTTTTTTATATGATTCGGTTTCTTATAGAAATCGAATCGTATTCAACCACGAAAACAGAGGCGTGACACGGCAGAGGCAGACTGGCAGGAGGTAGCTCTGGTGACCCCGCGACGGCGTGCAAGCAGGCAGCTTCGACAACCCTGCGGTGGCGCACGAGCAAGCGGTGGCCTCGCGGAGAGGGACACGGGCGGAGGAGGACGGCCGAAAGAGAGCGGCCGCACAATGACGTGGAGACTAGTGATGCAGAGTCGGCGACGCGGTGGTAGCCAGATTTGGCAAGGAGGAAGTCGGATCTGGTGGAGTGCAATCGAAGCAAAGACAAAGCCAGGCAACGGTAGCGGCTAGAGAGAACCAGTGGCGGTTTGATGAAAACCCTAACTTGGCTCTGATACCATATTATATATAAATAGCGCATTTATTCATCATGAGACCAATGGGTTAATATATATACAAGTACAGGTATGACATATATGCAGGTAACCCCTTATACAAAGGTAATAATACACATCAAACATTAGGAATGGATGAGTAACCGAATATTCTGGATTTAGTAGAATCACAATTAACAATAATACATTACTGACAATGGCTGGTCTGCAACTTAGCATGAGTTAACTTCTGGCGCACTGTTGTTATTGTTTTAGATGTTTGTTAAACCCCCTTGTGTTAAAATAAAGCATAGATCATTACTATTATTTTTCTAAGAAGACAGGACAACATAATTGTTGTCCTGTGCATTATTTCTATTGTTGGTGAACATGGAATCATTTACTTCCGTGCTGGGCTGCTTTAATGCGCTTAGCCCTATTCTGTAAGCCCAACATTCTGCATTACTCCAATGGCCACCTACGTTGCACGGATACTTCACAAAAGTCGCGTACCCGTATCGGATACTGTACCGGATACGGATACTGCCCCGATACGCTCCGATACGTATCCTGCACGTATCCGTTTATTTATGATTATTCAAAAAAAGAAAATAAATCCCGATACTTCTCCGATACCTAATCGATACTTCCCCGATACGGTAAACCTAATAAACCTCCCTCCCCTCCCACCTCCCACTCCCGCACGCCGCATCCACTCTCCACTCCACCTCCCACTCCAACCGCCGACTCCACTCCCTCGCCGCTCACGCTGGGCCACCTCTACTCCCACTCCCACGCACGCCGCCTCCCCGGCGGCTCCACGCCCGCCGCCTTGAGGCGCGGCTCGCCCATCGCCGACCCGCCGCTCGCCGCCGCCCCCGCACGCCGCTCTCGCCACCTCGATGCCGCCTGCGGCCGCGCTCCACGCCACCTCGACCCGCCGCTCTCGCCTCAACCCGCGTTGCTCGCTGCCTCGGCCGCGTTCCGCCGCCTCGGCCGTCGTGCCTCGCCTCGCTCGCCGCCTCCACGCCGCCTCGCCGCCACGACGACGCCGCCTCGGCTCGCTGCCTCAACCCGCGTTGCTCGCCGCCTCGACCCGCCGTTCCCCGTCGCCTTGGCCCGCCGTTCCCCCGCTCGGCTCGTCGCCTTGGCCCGCCGCATCGACACATCCTCTGCTCGACGTGCTCGCCGCCTCCACGCTGCTTGTCCACGCCGGTCGCCGCCTCCACGCTACTTCTCCACGCCGACCGCCGCCTCCACGCTGCGCCTCCACGCCAGCTATCGCCTCCACGCTGCTTCTCCACTCCGGCCGCCGCCTCCACGCCTTCTCCACTCCGGTAATGTGACCTTTTGGAATTGGGGTTTTTAGATGGTTACTGTTGGGGGCAAATTTACCCACTTGATGATGATAATTTTATTCTCATACAGGTTACCAATGTATAGTGAAGCAAAGCTTGCATTTATCGTGTATTTACCAAGGTATGATATTCTGTCATTTGGAATTATTAAATTATGTTTTTCTTTATGGTTTGTTTGTAACAAAGGGTGATTTCAGGGGACTGTCTGTGTACGAATCATTCTTTAAGCCATATATTGCAAAACATGAAACTGAGATTGATCACAATCTGCTTGAGTTGAGGACTAGAGCTGGTGACATGGCAGTTATTTACTTCCAGAAGGATGCAAACTACAGTCAGACAAGGTTATATGAAATATTGCAATATATTGATTCACAGTCACAGACTCAAAAGATCTCGTCCTCAGGTACTCACATACTCACATTACACAAGTTTTCCCTGTCTTACCAATATCTGTACATGTAATATGATATGATATACACTTATACAGGAAGTGAGGAAGTCAGGAGACTCAGGAAACAACAAATTACAAATCAATAGCATGTTCTATCAAGGGAAGTGATACTGATGAGTGATGACGATATGAACATGACATTTGGAAATCAGAACGGAAATATACAAGTTGGTTGGGATACTCAAATAACAAGTTAGCACAGGTATCATAGAGGTTACATAATTGCTACTTCAATATTAAGGTATTCTCGATTTCTCAATTCCTTACAAGAATTCATTAATTCATTATTTATTTTATATTATTACATATATATAAACGTATCGCCGTATCGGTGTTTTTGGGAAAATGGCGAATCGCGGTATCGCGTATCCGTATCGGGGTATCCGGGCAACGTAGATGGCCACTAGATCATAGAACATGACATAAGTGATTACCCTTTCTTTCAGATTCAAGAGATGCCTCATCAGTTGTATAGCTTCTAATTCCTTTACATGTGGTGCAGGATATGTTTGCTGAGCTAGGACCTAACATGACTAGGTATTCGTCTACAAAAGAATAGAATTCTGCTCTGGTCGAGCTTGAAGAAAATGAGCATGTTGCCTCAGCTGAGAAAGGTGGAAGTGAAAGGCACTCAGACAGCAAACCGCACACGAAACAATCTGAAAGTGGTTCTTTTGATGCCAACAGCAAGAGCTCAGCAAACAGACCTGAGGAAAATGTTAGGGATCACGAAATAGCAGCAGATGGTGAGAGCTATTCAGATAGCGGAAGCATTTATCGTGATGGACATGAAGACGAAGATTTCCTGTTCGAAGAGAAGTCAGATGACAGGTCTGAGAATGAAGTTGACAATGACCATGATGACGTGCCTGTTGGTTCTGATGAAGAAGAAAGTGTTCGGGTTAGACAGTAGGTGGTGCAAATTGATCCCAAGGATCAAGAAGACTTTGACCGGGAGCTGAAAGCCCTTCTACAGGAAAGCTTGGAGTCGCGCAAGTTGGAGCTGTGGGCCAGGCCCACTTTGAACATGATGATACCTATGAATGTCTTTGAGGGGTCAAAGGACCCAAGGGCCACTGAAGCAGAGAGTGGAGAAGACAATGCAGCTTAGGAGAGTGGCAAATGTGGGGGTTGTAGTAAGGTGTGTCTCAAGGTGCTTGTGAAGAAAGGGCACAAGCAGAAGACAAAGCAAATGCTTATTCCTGGATACTGCTCACTTGTTCAGAGCACAAAAGCAGCAAGAGGCTGCTGAGCTTGAGGAGAAGCAAAACATCAAGCGGAAAATTCTTGAATACAGCGAAAGGGAGGAGGAAGAATTGAACGGAAGGGGGTCAAGGAGGAAGCAGCACAGGCAGCAGTATCAGGTCTGCTGGGCGTGGTAGCTGGGATGGTTCAAACAGAGGTGGAGGTGCTCGGCAGCAGCGATATCACATCACCGGTGGGTTCTACCCTGGTTATGACAGGAGAAGGCGAGATTATGGAGCTAAAATCATGGTGGATGAGAACGTGAAAATGGGTAGTTCCTTAGGTGCTGTACTCTGCCGTGCTAATAGTCCCATGGTTACAATCACATGGGTCTTATCTCCTTAACAGGTTTAGGATGTTTTGCTTCTCATAAGATGCTTTCGCTACCTCATGGAGAATAGCTTCCTGGGGTTTCCAGCTGCATGCATACACTGACCTCCAGCTTTCAGCGGCCTGAATGTCTGATCATGTTAAGTACCGTGAGTCATATTATAGTGTTTTAGGATTTAGAAAAGAATGGTATAAACAATCGTAGATGAATCATAATAATAGGATTATGATTTCTGCTTTTTTTTTAGACTAGGATTTATACTTTCCGTTGGAAGAGGACTAGGGGGACTATATGAAGTCATGAGTTGTTACGAAGAATCCAAGTAACAAAGCAAAGAAGCCACTCATGCAAAAGTAGAGGTGCGTGAGAGGATAATATGCTAGGTTATTTTTTAGCACTAGATTTTTATATAGAGTAAATATCTGAGGGTCCTAAAAGTTTTGAAAGGGTTGTGAGAGAGCGATAATCATTTGTATTTGTGCTTAAGGAATTTATGGTCGGTTACGCCAATTTTTTTCTCGTTGAGGGTGTTCCAACGTTGTTATTTTGATTCTCTCCAGGTGATTCATCTTCTTCGTTTATGATACCGAACGCGTTTGTACTATATCTCACAAATTTTGATCCAATTTGGGCTGTAACAAGTGGTATCAGAGCTAAGACCGAATTAATTTGATTTATGAGAAAGTCGGTAAAGTATCAAGTGGCACAAACTCAAGATCGATGTCAACGATGTGGAATCAAATAGATAAATTTGACTGTGGAGAAAATTTCAGTATGTGGCAATGCATGGTGAAGGATCTTGTTTAGCAAGAGCTAATCGATACTCTTGAAGGAAAAAATCAGAAAAAAATGTCTGATGAAGATTGAAAGGTAATGGAGTGAAAGGCTGTTAATACAATCTATCTATATCTCTTCGATGGGATAAAGTACTTGATCAAGGAGTGTTTGTTGGAGAAATTATAGGACTTTGAAGAATTGCATATGTCAAAATTGTTGATAAATCGATGGGTGTTGAAATAACAATTATATAGGTTGCGCATGGAGCAAAGTATACGGTTTGTTGACCATTTCAATATCTTCTACAAGCTTATCTACAACTAACTACTGTGGATGAGAAAATTGAGAAGAATGACAAGGTTGTTATACTAGTATTATCTTTATCACTATCATAGAAGCAATTGGTGATAAATATTCTTGTCAGAAAAATCACTCTCAACTTTAATGAGGTAGTTGCATATTTATTGGAAGCGGAGTCCTTGAAAAAGCCATCGAAATCTTCATCTTTATGTAATCAAGTATTAGCTGGAATAGGTGTTGTAGGCAGAAGCAGAAGTCATAGAAAAAAGAAGGGTAAGAGTAAGGGCACACGTGCATGCTATCTATATGACAAAAAATGTTATATAATTAAAGACTATTCGAGTTTGAAGCAAATAAATGGTGTATGCTTGGTGGCGATAACAGAGGATGATTCGAATGTACTAGTCATCAGTCAATCGGGTACTTCTCATAGATGGATATTAGATTCATACTGTTACTTCCATATATATTCATCGAGGGAGATGTTTGACGAAGCATCTCTACGTTCGACGTATGAAACTGTTCACTTAGTGGATTGCAAGGAGTATGCAATTATTGATGTGAGAACGGTTATATTGGAGATGTATGATGGAGTACATCACATATTGACGAGAGTTCGATATGTTCTCGGCTTAAAGAAGAATATAATATTTGTAAGGTCATTTGAACTCAAAGGTTGTGAGGTATCACTTTGAAGTGGAGGCACGCGAGTTACTTGCAAAGGGCAGGTAATCATGAAAAGTATCTGAAGCAATGTAGGATATCGATTGATGGGCACACCTAGAGGAGAAGGAAACCATGTCATTAACTGTAGGTACTCAGATCTCATCTACAGTTATGTGTGGAACTACAAAGACAATTGCAAAATTTAGCGGACGCAAAGGCAAAAGTGTGAGTTGTTGAAATAAGGAAGACGTGGTGAGACTAAGCACGTGGTACCAGTAAGTAGGTGGAGCTCAGAGGCGCTACACACCTATGGCATAGAAGGTTGTAGGAAAAGGTGTAGTTAATCAAACTGCAAAACAAAGGAGTTTTCAAGTGGAGAGTCTGAGCAGGCTAGCCCGGACATTGACATGTATATTGCGGTGATGTGC
This sequence comes from Dendrocalamus sinicus, assembly GCA_036346575.1. Classification (NCBI taxonomy): domain Eukaryota; kingdom Viridiplantae; phylum Streptophyta; class Magnoliopsida; order Poales; family Poaceae; genus Dendrocalamus; species Dendrocalamus sinicus. The sequence continues at coordinate 12,303,875 of CM070650.1, forward strand.
ATGAGCTCATTTGGTGAGGGCACTCCTAGAGGTGGGAGAAAACAAAAAAATACAAAGCTAAGTTGGAGCAAGTTCTTAGATGAGCACAACGACTTTAACAGATACGTTTCGATGTGGAGATTATTAAGTATAGTAACTCATATCCTAGTCTTTTAGGATATAAAAAGGTGTTATATAAGTAGTCCTAGATAATGTTTCTTTTAGACTAGGATCCTTCCCTTTGGAAGACTAGGGGCTATATAAAGCCATGATGAGTAATCATGGAGAACTAAAGCAATAAAGAAAATAAACCATTCATACAAAGGTAGAGGTGCACATGATGATTAGAGATTAGGTTATTCTTTAGCACTATATTCTTGTATAGAGTAAAGATACGAGAATTCTAAAAGATTCAATAGGGTTGTGAGAAAGTTATAATTTCTTTTGAGATTGTGCTTAAGGAATTTGCGGTCAACTTCGCCAAATCTTTTCTCTCATCGTGGTTGCTTCAACGTCGTTATTTTGATTCTTCTACGAGATCTATCTTCTTCGTTCTTGATACCGTGCACATTGACACTGTATCTCGCAAACTCTGATATAATCCAAAGACTATGTGCATAACAAGTTGTATCAGAGTATAACAGGTGCCAATTCCACGTTGGTTTGCGATTTATCTTCCAGTTTTACTCGCATTCCTTTCAGTGCGTTGTTTACTCGTTCGAGCTGCCCGTGTCCTCTGTGGAATTTTTTGTACGGATAATCTATTTTTTATTCGAAATTACAGAAATATACCCGTGAATTTTTTTTTACAAAAATAGGCTCCAGTCGCCCAATGGTTAGGCGACTGGAGCCTTTCGCCCAACCCAGCAGCGACAACTGGAAAATCGCCCAACCGTTGGGCGATTAATTGCAGTCGCCCCACCGTTGGGCAACTTTCATCGAGTCGCCCTCCCATTGGGCGACTGTATGAAAGTCGCCCAATGGTTGGGCGACTGCACTCAGGCCCCCGAGAGAAAAAAGAGAGGAAAGAGTCTATCTTTGCCGAAATTTGGAAAGTGCATCAAACCTTCGCCAAAAATAGTGAAAATTGGTGAAACTGTTCTTCATACATCCAACAGCCTCTAGAAAAAAATTTGAGCAATTTCGGCCACGGGATCAAAAGTTATAGCAGTTTCAGTCTGTTTCCGACACACCTTCAGTAAAACGGGCATAACTTTTGCATACGGTGTCCGTTTTCGACGTTCTTGTACTCGTTGGAAAGCTAACGACGAGCCCGATCCAATAAAAATGACCTGCTTGCGCTAGTCGCCCTCCAAGACCTCAAAAATCGGCCATCTTTGGATCTAAACCTGCGTCGCAAGTTTTTGATTTATGTTTTTGTCCTTTTTCTTGGTCTTCCTTTCGGAATTTGGATTTTGCTTCAACTGAAAAGTTGTAGATCTCGTCGAAACCTTTCAAATGAGTATATATAAGCCATATAGAATTTTGCTATTTTATTTTTTCAAACTAATTGTTTATATTGCATCGGTATATAAAACGATCGGTACATACGGTTTTGTCGGCCCCTGAGTGCAGTCGCCCAACCATTGGGCGACTGCATGAAAGTCGCCCAATGGGAGGGCGACTGGATACAGTCGCTCAATGGGAGAGCGACAGGAACTTTGTCGCCCCCTGGTTGGGCGATAGGCTCCAATCGCTCTCTCATTGGGCGACTTGAGCCTATTTTTGTAAAAAAAAAATTCACAAGTATATTTCTGTAATTTCGAATAAAAAATGGATTATTCGTACCAAAAATTCGTCCTCTGTGCCTCCTATCATTCTGGTTCGGACATTACCCTCCCCTTTTCTGTGCTCCATGATTAGGCTCTTGTGTGCGCTTGTGCATGTGTCTCGTAAGCAACGAGCTCCTTTCCACCCAACATTTACGAGGGGGAAAGCGAGGCGCGCGGGTGACCGGCATGAGATCGCGCGGCAGTGCTCATGCAAAACGCCACTACCGCACGAAGTTGCTTCCGATGTTACGTCAAACGCCTGTGCACAGGCGCATCTTCGCGAAACGAATCCATGGTTACGTCTCGGCAATTCCGTTCCCTCTGCTACTTGGGAGCGCACAGATGAATGGCCATCCATTGTTCTTGCACACATTGACAGCTCCTATATACTCCATCTCCGAGAGATGGGATCCATCATCCATGCAAGTAGAGCATATATGCAACGGACTCATCAGTAGCCATCTAACGTCCCTGACATTGGTAAGCAAAATACAGGTCGGCCGGGGCAAAGGCTGGCCGTCCATAGTTGCAGGAGCACTAGGAGTAACAGTATCTTGGTGGTTTTGGAATCTCTGGAAGAAGTGGATTCTGTCAAGGTGTCACTTGCGCCGTCGCCTTTTCCAAGGAATGGAATCTGCTGCGTGTTTTGGCCTTGTGGGGGAGGGAATGGGGCCTGGTTTTTCGGGAGTTCTGCCTGTTGTGTTCTGATCGATCGGAGAGCGCCCTAGTGTGGCGCGAGTGGATTCTGCTGGTGCTCTCGATCTCTCTTTTCACCTGTTCTCTTGTTCCTAGCTGGATAAAGCCACCACATCTCTCTCTCTCGGCCTCAGGTGGCCTCGATGTGGAAAAGCAATGATGTTGCCGAGTGTGCGTTAGTGCCTTCCTTTGTGTGCAAGCTATAGCCTTTAGCTGGAGACTTGACCCGTCGCTCGTTCCGGAGATCGTTCTCTGCTCAGTTCGGTTCGGTGCAACGGATGATAGTGCGAGGGATCACGGCTGAAGGTCTAAATTATTTATAATGAACCATTATCAATATTAGTGGAATTGAAATTGAAATTTGCGATTGATTTAATTTTCTGCCTGCAGTTCATCTCCTGATGGTTTGACTGGCTCAGTCGAGCGGTCAAACCAGCTGGTGAAATCAGTTTGACTGACTCGGCTGAGCGATCAAACCAGCTATTTTTTTTGGCTTCGGTAGTAAGTTTGAAATTTGGAAATTTGGTTGTGGATTGAGGAATTTGGACCTAGGTGAGTGCATTCATATTGTATAAATCATATTTAAGCTAATGTGGGCCAACTTCTGAAGAACTTGTGTTCATAAATGATTTTCTTATCTTTGGATGTGTAAAGAGGTTTTGAGTCAACTATGGTCAACGGTGAGAGCCGGAGCTACCCTTACGGAGGAGCCGAGGTCTAGAACGGTCAAGAATGTCGAGTACTGCTTTTGGACTCAGGACTAGCTCATTGTCCTTTAACTAGAAAAGAAAATAAAAAATGATCTATTTTATGTGCGAAAAACTGATCAAACTAATTTTTCTCCTGAGATAGCTTGTCATTGCACTAGGTATGAATTCATAAGGAGTTTTGGATGATCATGATCATACTTTTGAGCTTATCACTTGGGGTGATCGACAAAGGTTTGAGATCTAACACATGGCTTTATCAAAATAATTGTGAAAAATAGTTAAACCTTAGGAGGTAGTTGTGGATGGCCCGTAGTTTAGGATTTGCTTTACTCAGATAAAAGCAAAATGTGTTTTAGAAATTGTAAAATGTGCTATTTGTACTCAATTCCAAATACTTGAACATAGTAATTCAAAATTGAACATGTAGCACTCTAAATTGACTTAATTGTAGGTTTTTAGTTTCATTTAGCTTATTGACATGACTTGGCTCATTTTTTAATACCTTTGACTAAACTAAGAATTTGATCAACTTGACATGCTAAGAAATCTATTTAATTTCATATTTTTGCTCAATTGGCTTAGTTTTGCCATATATGGATTGCCATAATCTAGATAGCTATTCACATAATATGGCTTGGTATAATATTTCTAGAGTTATTTTGGATAATTGTTATGTATACTTATTACGCTAAATATAAATAAAATGCAGCTACTTCATTTCAATACATGCTCTTTCTTCTTCAATGCATCTTGATGAATTCATTATCAAAGGGGGAGAATATTGAAAAAAATATAGATTTAGAGCAAAATTTGAAGTTTTTGTGCGAATTATTGCTAAGTTTGAGCTTGTATGCTTTGTTGTAATTTTCTTGATTATTTTGATCTCTTCTCACCGTGACCAAGGTCAAATGGAACAATTGTTTTCATATGGATGTAGAGTGAGATTTTTAAATTTCTTTGATGGAGCTGAAGCTTTTATGAAAAACTTGTTCTATCTGGTTGCTTCTCTCTATTTCTTACCCATATAGTCATTTTCGGTTTCTGGAATCCCTTTTGATCATTTTAAGCCTTTTTTTTCATAAAATTTCCCTCTATTTCCAAAATCAACTTAAATTTGTTTTTTTTTGGAGAAATTGCCAATGTTCGTGGGGGAGAGATTGAGGGACCATATGAGAAGATCTAGAATTATTTGTGATGAACTATTGTCAATGTTTGTGGAGTTAAAATTCAAATTTCTGATTGATTTAATTTCCTGCCTAGTGTTCAGCTTCTGGCGGTCTGATTGGCTCGGCTAAGCAGTCAGACCGGCCGGTGAAATTAGTATAGCCCACTCGGCTGAGCAGTCAGACCGACTAGGCAAATCGGTCTGACTGGCTGGATTAGGTGGTTAGACCAACCGTCTGTTAGTTTTGGTAGTTAGTTTGAAAATTAGGAATTTGGTCGTGGATCGGGGAATTTGGACCTAGGTTAGTGCATTCATATTGCATGAATCGTGTTTGAGCTAATGTGGGTAAAATTGTGAAAAACTTATGCCCAAAAATGATCTGTCTTTGGATGTGTAAGGGGGTTTTGAGTCAAATATGATTAACAACGAGGACCAAGACTACACTCATGAAGGAGCCAAGATCCAGAATGATCAAGGATGTCAGGTGAAATGGTTGAACTCAAGCATGACACAGATAAGGCAAGGAATATTGAAGGAAAGTTCAACCGACGGGTCACACCAAGTGGCTTGATTGGACCAAGTGTGGCGTGGTCTAATAGAACCAAAATGTGAGAGACTTGTCGACGTGTGGTAAGCCATTGGTGTATCTACACGTGGTAAGTATGACGATTGCTTACAAGGGATAAAGATGGATCAAGACGAGAGTATTTTGGTAGTTTGCCAAATACCAAAATTTTTGTTGGATCAAAACCGCGCTGCTTGATCGGCTCTTGGGAAAACAGCTTATGTCAAGGATATACTAAGAACATCAAGTAGATCGAAAGGTAAAGACTTAGCTGGTTCGGGCTTATATGCTTTGAAAAAGCGTGCATATGTCAAGTGTAGGTGTAAAACTTGTGTTGTGTGGGGGTGAACGGGTTTTCTCTAATTGTGCTAGTGGATAGCATCTATTAGGGTTAAATATAGGCTAGTTACCTCATCTATTTAGTGGATAGGGTGGAGGCTTGCAAGCTAACAATTCCAACCATTCTTGAGTTAGTTTAGGGATCGAGAGAGAAAAATGAGTGTTGTGGTGTACTATCTTGTCCTCCTCATGGAGTGGCTGTAAAGCACTCATCCTCAAGTAGCAATATAATCAAATTTATATATCTCTCATGAATCCTTCTTGTCTTTATTGATTTGCGCTTGTTCTTGTTGATTCTTTGCCTCTTCTTTCCTCCTTTTATTAATCTTGCTGGTGCCAATGATGTGTAATTGATGAAGATAACTCATGTGGATCAAATCTCATCTATCTAGATACTGTGGTTTGTAAGTCCTTGAAGTTGGTTAATTTTGCTTGATTTGAAACTCTTTTTGAGAAATCATGATTTGAGAGTTTTGGCTTCGATCCATGGTTGATTTTGCTTGTATAACATGTGGAAACACATTTAGAGCCATCTTGGGTGATATTAACCCACGAGCAAGTTGTATATCATGATTTTGAGATTTGTCTGGTTTTGATTCAACCTTGTATATTTTGAGATAAAGGTTAGGACTTTGGTCATGATCATCTCGATCCTTGGATGGAATATGTTTATGAGACCCTTAGCGAGGTGTGTGTAAAGTTTGATCTCATTTGATCATGGATTTTAGGCTTTGCACCAAAAATTATTTGGACTCAGACTAATTTTCTGTTATGAGGACAGTGGAGCGGTTAGACCACTCCTAGGCCCAATTAGATCATCGACTTACCTCTGGTCAGACCATAGGTCTTCGCTCAGTTAGACTGGCCAGGTGCAGTGTTGTGCATCTTTGGTGTTTTAGGTTGATACTTGGTAGGTGTAAAATATGGCCTTCTTAGCTTTCTAGCTCTAGAGTAAAAAACTTACTATACTTAAAAAAATATTTAAGAATGCACCATTTATCCCATGTTAACGTTGCCGGTCCTACACAGTTATTTGTCCATTCCTACATGGTGATTCGTCCACTACACGGCTACAGTAAATTCATGCTGCAAAACACAGTGGAAAACAATGAGATAAAGATTGTTAATGATCCATATTATTTGGACGATGTAACCTGCCAAATGGCAGCGCCTGTGCAGAAGGTACAACACACATGCATGGGTGACAATGACGAATTTGGTACTGTTACGCACGGTATTTATAAACCTAGCCATATACGCATTGCAAAAATGGCACTTCTGTCATCCGGTGGGCGGGAGGCAGTGCCAGCGAGGTGACACGTGTTGAGGCCACCGGCGCCAGGCACCTGCCGTCCTGCTAGCAGACGACTCATTAACTAGTTTAATTACCTACCCTAATTTTTTTATTTGGTGTTTACTTGAATTTTTAAATATATCAAATGGACTTTATAAAATTACTAAAATTTATGCACAGCCTCCCGACACAACGTACCTCACAGTGTAATTTTTGGATAATTTTATCCATTGTGAATGTTACTCAATAATTCATAACTTTTTGATATTTGTACGAGTTTTTACATATAGCAAACAAGCTCCAAAAATTACGAAATTTTACGTTAAGGCCCCGTTTGGCAGAGCTCTGACTCTAGAAAATCTGTAGATTTCCTAGAGCTGGTCATATGTAGCTTTAGGAAATTCTGGATCTAGAGTTGCAGGCATGTTAAGTGCATTTACATGACTCATTTTATTTATATAATATATTAAATAAAAATATTTAAATCACTTTAATTTAGTCAACAAACTATAGATCCAGCATAGATCTCGGAGCTAGAGCTGTGCCAAACGGGGCCTAAGTCTCTCGACATAGTCATAATTATTGGCAAGTTCCTGTAAATTTCATGTGATCAAAATTAGCTACATTTATTTGAGTTAATTTACTTATCAATTTATAATTAAATTAACCTGAATAAACATAGTAAATTTGGATCACATAAAACTATGAAAAATTACACAATAAATATGATTATGTCAGGAGGCTTCATGTAAAATTTTGTAATTTTTGGAGCTTGTTATATATATATATATATATATATATATATATATATATATATATATATATATAAACTCATAAAATATTAAAACTGTATGAATTTTTGAGCAACATTCGTAACGGATAAAATTACTTAAAAATTGCACTATCAAGTACATTATGTTTGGAGGTTGTATATAAATTTTCATAATATTTTGAACTTATTTGATATATTTAAAAATTCAAACAATTACTAAGTAAAAAATTAGGACAGATAATTAAGCCAGCTAATTAGCCGTCTTAATCACCTACCGTCCGGTGAGGAAACGAAAGGTGATTAAGCCGGCTAATTTACCTGCTCTAATTTTTTTGGTCAATGTTTGTTTGAATTTTTAAATATATGAAATGAGTTTAAAAAATTACAAAAAATTATGTGCAACCTTCCGACATAATATACTTGATAGTGTAATTTTTAGGTAATTTTATCAATTATGAATATTGCTCAGAAATTTATACAATATTTATATTTGTAGGTGTTTTACACATACCAAACTCGTTCTAAAAATTACAAAATTTTATGTGAAGCCTCCCGACATAATCATAGTTATTGTGTAATTTGTTTTGAGAATTTTATGTGATCCAAATTTATCACGTTTATTTAGGTTAATTACGATTAAATTATGATGAATTAACATGACAAATTCAGAGTATATGAAATTCTCAAAAAATACACAATTAGGTTGACTATGTTGGGAGGCTCCATATAAAATTTAATAACTTTTGAAGTTTGTTTGCTATATGTAATAATTCCTGCAAATCTTAAAATTGTACGAATTTTTAAGCAATATTCAATGGGGATAAAATTATGAAAAATTAAACAATAATGTACGTTGTGTCAGGAGTCTGGGTGTAAAATTTTGTAATTTTTTATCTCATTTGTTATATTTTAAAATTCGAACAATTATGATATAAAAATATGAATTTATGCAGTGATTAAAGCATCTTAATCACCTGCCGTCCCATGGGCGGGCGGCAGTCGCCTGCCATCTGATGGGCGGGCAACTGCTCACGGGGCGGCAGGTGCCACGTGTGGTCTCGTCGGCTCTGCCGCTCGTCTAACGGACGGCAGAAGTGTCATTTTTGTAAATACAGTGTGCATACGGCTAGTTTTGTAAATACTGTGCGTAGCTGTGCCAAATCCGGCTTTGTCTCCATGCGTGGTGGTGGTGTGACGGGTCAGGGGCAGTTTCGCCATTTCGGCAGTGAGGGTTTGGTATCTCCTGGTGGGCCAGGCTCCCACCTTGGCCGGAGGGACCACCCAAAAGCCTGGTGGGCCAGGCTTCCTACTGCACCTCTCGCTAGCGAGTGTTGTGCTGCTTAGTGACCACCAGCGCTGAATTGCAACTCCGGCTAGTTACGTCGGGCCCATGCAGTTCAATATGCGCCCTTACATTTCACACAATTACGGAATGAGAGAACAGGGAGCAGCTTTTTGTGCGGAAATGAGAAAATAGTTCTTCAGGCTTTAATTGCAGAGAGCCAGGGTGGGAAAAGGAAACCTTTGTTTGCACACATCCTCTCCAACAAGGAAAAGACGAGAAAAGAAAGCCAAATCTATAAAGTAAACTTTTCAATTAGACTAGTAAAATTCTCAAGGAAAGCCGCTCTATGATTTCTGTTAAGTAGCATCTTGATTCGTGAAGGATCAATTTACATTCATTAGTACTTTCCAAAACCAATATTTACACTATTGGTAGTCCCAAATGTTTCAGAAAATAAACAGGGCAGACATTTGTATGTTAAGAGAAACGAGCTAGGTCAGAAGACCAGGTAAGGACAACAGCACATGAGTTTCAGACAATAAAAAAAGATCACTATGGTGACACGTAATCACATAATGTCATATACTGCATGCCATCTGTCATGAGCCATGCACAAAGGTGGATTTTTTAGACTGATGGTTTATGATTATAGCCTGAATATTTAAATTCTAGCTGTTCGTGAGAAATAATACATAGAGAGATATAGTCACATAGGATTTTGACTGGTACAGCTAAATTCAGTACATTTTTTACGATAATTTTTCTATTTACCCTATCTTAAAAAATATATCGTTTAAACGTTAGTTTCTTTAGACAATACAAAATAAGTTAATTTTTTATAAAAAAAAAGCCGGCTTGATCAAAGATATTCCGCACTGATCACCTGCTCCCCCGGTCCGCCAAGTTGCTAGCCAGTGGGCAGCAGGTAGCACCCTACCACTTTTTTTTTAAGGAACAGTAGCATGGCGTCATTCTGGGCGGCGCACCTCTCGCTTAAGAGCATGTACAATGCAAAATGCTTATATATGAATGCTTAAAGAGAGAGAATATAGCCACATCATCAAACACCCATGCAAAAGTTATTCCCTCCAATGCAAGCATCTCTTCCATAGGTGCTTAGATGTTATATTTTCTATTAATAGAATCAGTTATATACATAAGTATCTACTAAGCACCGGTGCTTATTTAAGCATCGATGCTTCAAAATAAGCACCTTATCTATCCTATGTGGCAAGAAAAAACAGTTTTTCATTGCTAAGCACCTCTCTAAACGCCTGCATTGTACATGCTCTAATAATCTTTGCGTCCATCCATATCCGCAGGAGAAAGGCTACAATCTACTGCATGCCTGTCTTGCTAAGGGGCTGTTCTTTTTTTTTTATTGTCTTTTGATATTTGATTTCAGTTTTTTAGAATTTAAAATAAATAGGATAATTTCTCTAAATAACTTTTTAAAGCTACTTCTCTAAACAGCTTTCCGAGCTTAATACCATGGGTGCCATTCCTATCGATAGCTCCACCGTTCTCCACCATCTTAAAAAGTACAGCAAAAAACAATCAGCCGCACAGTCAAACCTCATCAGTTCGCGGCCCAGATCAGCCTACAGCTAACTGACGCCAGTATATTTTTCGGTTGTATCCTCGAATTCTCCACGCCGAATTGTGCGCTGCCTAATTCGCCGGTCACCGCGCGCACGCTACTCCGAACGGTCTTCGCAATGATGCATGCGATGGACGCACCGAACCTTTCAAAGATTATGGAGAGGAATGGAATGCTCCGTCGTTTCGCTTAGAACCTAGCTAGCCTAGCAGCCCCGCCGGCCGCCGGGTGCGGCAACTTGCGTATTGGCGCGCGTCTGCCTAACAGCCGCGCGCGACCACAGCCCGTCTGCACGCGCGGACGCGGGTGTGAATGCTTCCGCCGTCGCTTGCGGTCGTGGGGCGGGGAGAGTTGGTGGTTCCAACCCACACCGCGCGCGCCAAAAGCGTGCGTGATGGATTCCTCTCGTCCTTTTCCGGCCGTGTCCCTCCCAATTATTGGCCGAGGCCGACGCGCGCGTTTCGGCGCAGAGTGACCGGCTGACCGCCGGCGACCGCGCGGAAGCAGACGGCGCGCGGCAGCGACGACGGAGGGCACGTACGTCCGCCGTGCTCCCGCGTTGGGTTCCCTTGGCGCGCGGGAACCGGCCTTCTTGGACGTCTAGGCTAGGCTCTGAGTACGTCGGAGTCGGAGAAATCGCGCTTTAGCCGGCTGAAATTTTCGATTTATGGGTATAGTTTTTAATTTAAAATTAAAATTACATTATAATGATTGTTAGTTTTTTTCTAAATTATTTAATTAAAAAATATATATATAATAAGAAGAAACGAAAACACCATTATATTTCTAACAATAAAAAGAAAAAAGTAAAAATGTAAAATTAAAAATATAAAAAACTAAAATTAGAAATCAACTTGTTTCAAGTAACTTTAAATTTAAATAAGTCAAATACCAGAAAAAAACCAAAAGCTTAGCTTAAATAAGACAGAATAAAAAAAATTAAAGCCATTTGAGCGGGCGCCCGGCCGCTGTCCCCTCGCTGACCCAAGGCCATGCGCAACAAAGCGTGATCTCGAGCGCTTCTTTTGACAACTAGATTGCACTAACACATCTAATAGTGGAGTAGTCGTGGCTGTGTGTACGCCCCTACGTTATGTGGTCTACTTTTGTTTTTAAAAAAGCAATGGAAGTACGTAATTCCCAATGGAAGTCTGACAAACCGGGCGAACGACGTGGGCTTGACAGGAGTGTCGATTTTAGGTTTGGTTAAAGGATGACACGTGCTAAACGAATATGAACTAGATCCTCCAAATAAAAATCTGAAATAGGTTGATGCATATTCTTAGGTGGTACACTAGTTAAATAACCAACCTCACACTGATAGATTGACTGAATTGCTCCACTGAATTTATTCCGTATGTGGTCTCATGGATATAATACTAGTTGGTTGCTGCACTTGTATACCTCGAAAAGTCGTCTTGTCTGAACTTCAAGAGACTTGGATGGTTATATAAGACCCTTGAGGTCCCGTCTTTTTATTGGTTGTGGTTGATTGTAACGAACATATCGCACATAACAGATGGGTCCCGGAACAAATACCCAATATAGACGGTAAGTGGACCAGTGGAGTGACGGGGTGAACAAGCACAAATTGCATGTTGCCGTCATATGCAGTCTAGTTTGGTTCTCAGAAAATTAGTAGGATCCGATTCCAAGCCCACAATGAAATCAAAAGGAGAGGTCCGGTGGAGGAATGGAATGGGCACCCAATATCTACTTGCGCTTAGAAAACAACAAAAGTAAAAAAGGCATGCAAATGTAGGTTTTAGATGACTGACATGAAGAAAGTGAAAGAGAGGGCTACATGCATTTCCATCGTAATTATTAAACTAAAGATTTGTCTCTACTCGTTTCAACTTCAGCTTCTGACTTTTAATTCACTATTTTTTTAATTTCATTTTTTTGGTTTTTTAGTTTTTTGGGTTTTTTTTTTGCCTTTTTCCCGTATTTCTTTGCATTGTTCTTGATGAGCTAACCTATTTTTTTTTCTATTTTTAAATTTAATTACGCCAAATAAGTAACTAATAGCTACAGTGAAAAAACCATAAGCCATTGCCAAACTGAGCGCCCCCTTATACAACATTATGGGGAACAATTATAGGAATATGGCTTGGATTTCCTAATTTTCCCTGTGAGAAATTAAATTTGACAATATACTCTCTCCGTTCTTTTTACTTGACTTCCTAGTATCCGTGTCGTCAAACCTTTTAAAATTTGACCGTTAATAGACTCAAAACTATCTAGATTGGCTATATGAAAGTTACATAATTAGATTTGTCATTAAAAATACTATCATAATATTATGATTTCACTAGTATAACTTAGTGTAAAGTTATGAAAAATAGCGGTTAAAGTCACATCTCGGAGACCACAAAAAATCAAAAATATCAAGTAAAAAAGAATCGAGGGAGTATTGATAAGTACTTTCATGTTCAAAGGATAACACTACTACTCCAGTAACCATTAAGGCCCATTTGGAACACAAGATTATAGTAGGAAATTTTTAAAAAACCAATAATAGTGATATTTAATTTCCTTCAAAATTTCAATAGAATTCCCACATTCCAATGAATGGGGAGTGTCTTTATACATTTTTATGTTTCTAACCTTTTTGTGGTCTACAGGATTTTTTAAAGATTAGCATGCAATTTTTACCATTACTTTCTACCATAGTATATATATATATCTTCTAAGACCATCACAATATGTTTGAAAATTTATAAAAGCATAATACTTATATTTTGTGATGAATATACTTATATTATTTCAGCATGACTAATCTAAATATCCGAAAGGTGTAATTGTTAACATAAAAAATTTCATCGTATGCTTTCTAAGGTGGCATTTTTTTTTACTAGATGAAGTGTGTAAATTCTTTAGGGATATTAAATTACTCTCTCCATTCTTTTTTACTTGACTTACTAGAATTGGTACTGTCAAACTTTATAAAGTTTGACCACCAACATGTTTAAAACTATCTAGTTTGGTTATACTAAAATTATATCATTAGATTTATTGTTAAAAGTACTTTCATAATATTATAATATTATTGTTATATCTTAGTATAAGTTATAAAAAATAGCGGTCAAATTTGTATATTAAAGATTGTAAAAAATAAAAAACATCAGGTAAAAAAAGAACGGAGAGAGAACTACCATGGTACAGTACAACTCACAAGTACCAACCTTGTCGGTAGCCATTTTCTCATACGCCACCGTATAAATGCGAAATAACTCATTCTAAGGTTCACATAATGTGTCCGGGCCCACATTACAGTAAAACAGTTAGTGGCAAACAAAAATATTTAATGGCAAGAATACCCAACCCAACTGTCTTTGCGAGGTTGGGTGCGGCAATTTGTAAATGCAATTAGCCAGTTAATGAAGTCCATAGAAAATGATACATTACTAGCATTGGAATTCATAACAACGAAAATGGGGGAGACCGGGAGAAGGAGCATGGCCGCGTTGCTTTCCTCGCATGGAAAAGAAACGAACCGAGAAAGGTAAGGGAAAGAGGGAGATGAACCTAAGATAGAAACCAATGGCATATACGGTTTACTGGAGAGAGGCGGGGCCGCCGCTTTTTGGCCTCCCTCCCATTGGAGCACACAAAGCTGGGCGGCACCATTTAAAGAACCAAACAACACTAGCACCGCCACCACAGCGTGCGGGCATACACGCACACACGAACACACACCAGGGGAGAGAGACGAAAGAATCACACTGGAGTTTGGCTTCTCCGGTGGTTTCCCTGCAAATAGATCGGATTTGTACTAGTAAGTTTCTTGGTAATTTGGTTTGTTTCCCTGTATCGCTGTTCGGATTCTTGTCTGTGTTTCTCGACTGGTTTGGCTCTGGTAGGAGGATCGGGGCTGTCCTTCTTTTCCGGGTGCTTTCTTGATGTGGCTCTCATGAGAAACTTGGCAAATTTAGAGATTTTGGGTTCGGTTTCGGTACGAAGTCCTATGTGAAGTCAGATCCTGTACGGCGCTTTGCATGCATGTCTGTGTGCGCCCATGGTTGATTGGCCGGGTCTGACTTAACGTAATCATGTCTAGATATGGTTTTTCTAGGTATTTCTCGACGGATTCTGAACTGCAGGAGCAGATTGGCCAGGCCCTTATCCGCAAGTTACTTTCTTGATATGGTTCTTTCATGGAATTCTATTGCTTTGTTGTTTCGGGGCGGGGGGTGTTACGCTTCATATGTTTGCATGCGTAGACACCAACCGCCGACTCTGTTACTTATGCTCTGATTTTGTGAGATCCTTGCATGAGATTGTGTCCATCGTAAACATACTTGCCTATCGATTTGGTGCTATCTTCAGAAATTCGTCTACGGTGTACTTGATAGAATCGAGCAAGTATCTTCAGCTGAATTCTGAACTCTGGGGATTGCATAGCAAAGCGAGAAGAGATTCTTGCTCCACAAGATTGATACTTTGATGTTTTAGTATTGTGCTTGTCAATTTTCATACGGTTGATGAGAGTTTAGTTAGCCATGGAACTGAAAAAACATTAAGATCAGAAGTGAAAGAAATTCTGTTTCTGAAGAGTGCCTGTTTGTCAATAGCGTAGTTCTTTTTCTTGAGCATATTTCTTTTTCCAAGCAAATAAATTTTGAGTTTTCTATCTTCATAAAAGATTGACTCCATACTAGTTCCCTGTATTGGGTTTTCCTCCAAATTCGAAGGTTTTAACTTTCTTTGACATGTCTAATTTCATCTGCAGAGATTGTTGCCAGGAGTCCATACTTGGATGATTATTGGAACAGTAGGCACCAAACTCGTCCAGGTTGTGTGAAAAATGCAGTGTAACTTGTAACAAGTAGCACGAAGCTCTCATCTGGTAACGGCATTGTGAAGTTGTTCTGGAGCTTGGAGTGCATCGTTCGAGGCTGGAAGTACCAAAGTCTGTTCTAGAGAAACTACTGGGCATGCAGATGGCAGACGATCCTAATCTAACCTTCGGGGCATTTCCGCAGCCATTCTGCAGCCAGCATGTGGTTTCATTTCAGACAAACGCGACAACTAGCGGGTCAGGAGACATGCCAGTGTACCTGGACTGTTCCAGTGGGATGGACACCAATATGGGGGTGTTGAGCACCACACCTTCTGTGGCTGTCTCAACTAGTTCATCCAATATGATTGCTGATTCTGGGCAGAACCTCAAATATGGAGGACCGCTGGCCGCGGCTTGGTCATATCTTGAGCTCCAGGTGCTGAAAGATGGCCTCGAGAAGTAAGCTATTTCCACTTGTATTACTGTTATCATATGCAAATACAGAACTTGTGGTCTCTATTGTTGAACTTTATCCTACAACTGGGTCCAATAGATGGAGATTTTATTTTTCTGTTGGTTGATGGTAGCATAAAGTTTTTCTATCTTTGTTGAAGTTTGCATTCATTGGTTCACCCCTCATGTGTATCCTTTGTTTTCTTTGTTGTACAAATGATGAATACTCTCAGATATGTAAATGAACAAGGCATCATGAAGTATATCAAGATAGCAGCTTCCTTACCAGCCAAGACAGTGAGAGATGTTGCGATGAGGTGCCAATGGTTAGGGGTAAGCAATCTCTAATCTGTACATACTCCGTAAGCTCATTTCTACCGAAAATCTGCATTCCTTTTATTTTTCTGATTACAAGGATGTCATCTGTTTGAGATGCGTTCCTTGGGGAGTGTTTTGTGGTAAAGGATAGGCTAGGGAGGCACTGGATCACCCTCCTAATGGAGGCTCTGATCTGTGACCATCCGGTTAGAAAACTTGTTACTTTATTGATTGATCTCGCAATGATCCTTAGCAGCCTTTATATATTAGGCGCATAGATCTCTGAAGGAAACTAATATCATATTTAGGAAAACAACTAATAATATCCTAACAATAATATCTAAAGGGGAAACTACTTATTGGACTCATCTTCTGCGGACGCAACTGATCCTTTTGCTGATTCTATCATTGGCATTGTTCCATATCCGACAACTCCTTCCCTGCCGGCAATACTTGCCCTACTGTTATTGTCCAATGCCACGACTGCAGGGCGCCGTCGCCTTTGGTAAATCTTACCGGTAAAGGCGTCCACAACACTGCCGCTGTCTTCGCGAACATAGCTCGTCCTCGAGCTAGAATGCAGAATGGCTGCGCTTGAAATCATCGAGGTTGGTCCAAGTGGCATCAGCTGGAGAACACCCCACCCACTAAACCAACAGCTCCCAAGTGCACCGGTTGAGGCGAGTGCAGAGAACCTTGTCTGGCGTAGGGATAACACATTCATGAGTGATGATAGGCAACGAAGCAATGTCAGTAGGAGGGGTGACGATGAACTTCTTAAGGAAAACTACATAGAAAACATTGTGAATTCGGGCCTTAGGAGGTAACTGCAAGCGATAGAAAACTTGACCAATCCTTTTCAACACCTTAAATGGCCCATAGAAGTGAGGAGCCAATTTGGAAAGTGTTCTATCTGTGATGCAGGATGCCGCCCTGTGATGGAGTCGCAGCCATGCCCACTCACCGACCTCAATTTCTAGTGCCCGATGTGTGCGATCATGCTGCTGCTTCATGTAACCTTATGCCTGAATAAGACGCTCCTATATTTCTGCAAGAAAGGTATCACGGTCGACCATATGTTTATCCACAACTGCCATCCATGTGACTCTTGGTTGATAAGACATCAAAGTTGGGGGATCCCGGACATTACACCACCTTGAATGGAGTTGTTTGAAGTGCCGACTGATATGATGAGTTGTAACAAAACTCAGCTCAAGGTAACCAACGAAGCCAGTGCTTCGGTCTATCTCCAGCAAGACAACGTAAGTATACCATGATGATGCGATTGGTCACCTCCGACTGTCCATCCATCTGGGGGTGAAAAGTTGAACTCAACTGAAGCTTAACACCAGCCAATTGGAATAATTCAGTCCACAGTTTCTCCTCTTCCATCGTATGTTGCTCCCGAAAAAAATTGCTCACAACGATTCAGCCATGGCAGGAGGTCCTCCTTGCCGTCGAATATCAGGAAGACCAGCTTGTGAAAGTGTGGCACTCCACGACCTCCATCACCACACGTCTCACCAGCGCCATCCTTGAAGTCCTCTTCATCTGCTGCTGCCCTCCTTGGCTGATGACTAGAACCAGGTCCAAGGCATATCTCTAGTTCATCCAACTTCTCCTGGTGGTTGGTCATCACCTGGAAGATTTGTGCCAGCTATTTGCTGAGTCTACGAACGACTTGGCGTCGTCCATGGTGGTTGCAGGAATGTTGGATCTGATACCAAGATGTTGTGGTAAAAGATAGGCCAGGGGGCTCTAGATCGCCCTCCTAATGGAGGCTCTGATCTGTGACCAGCCGGTTGGAAAACTTGTTGCTTTATTGATTGATCTCGCAATGATCCTTATCAACTTTTATATATTAGGCGCATAGATCTCTAAAGGAAACTAATATCATATTTAGGAAAGCAACTAATAATATCTAAAGAGGAAACTACGTATTGGACTCATCTTCTGTGGACGCAACCGATCCTTCCACTGATTCTATCGCTGGCGCTGTTCCATATCCAACAACTCCTTCCTTGCCGGCAATACTCGCCATACTGTTATTGTCCATTGCTGTGACTGCAGGGCGCCATCGCCTTTGGTAAGTCTTACCGATAAAGGCGTGCACAACAGAGTGCTACATCAGTTAATAGTACATGCCCAACAAGGGGGCAGCTGCTCATTTAGTTCTGTACACTGAAAAGATACAAACTTAAAGCGAAATGTCCATACATCATTGACAATTTCCTTGGGTACAACCGTACACGCAGATGTGGTTCCCTTTTCTCCTTGAGCAGTTTTTGGATGGGACATGCTAAAGCTCGTATTGCATCTCAAGATTGATCTGAATGTAGTAGTATGAGTGATAGATACACTTACTCTCAATGTGTGCATATTACTCGGATGAGTGACAGATGCAATTATTCTCAGTGTATGTATAATTAATGCACTTGTGTATTTTAGACTATAATCATAGCGAGTTATGTGTTGGCAATCAGTGTATCCTTTTGGCCTGTTATTATATTGTTTTGCATTTGTATTGCCAAAAAAGAAAGGTATATCAAAAGATAGCACGTTCTTATTTCATAACAAAACACGCATACATTTGGCCAGTGTTCCCCCTTTTTGGCTCAATATATTTATTAGTTACAACAGCTGAATTGCTAATTCTTGCCTGAGCTTATTGATTGATCAATTATTCTGTACTATTGAAAACTAAAGTATGATTCCTTTTTTGTCCTGTCTATTGTTTGTGATGAACCAAAATATTCTTTATGTTTGAAAATATAGCTAGCTAAATAACAGAGGCTGGCATTTTTGTGCTCTAGTATATACATTTTTAAAGATATATAATCCTAGCTGGCTCCGTTCCAAATAGCTTTTGACTTCTAGTTTTCAGAAGCCAAAATACAATTGGAACACGTTGTCTTCTTAACGCAAGGATTGGTTTGCTTTTCTTTCATTTTTAATAATGTCAATGATTTGGTTCTCTTGTAGAAGAAAGAAAATACAAGACGACGAAAGGCTGAAGAACATCATAGTAGCAGAAAGATGAAAGATAGAAGGGTATTGACATCCTTTTTCTATTTGATAAACTTTGTTTCTTCTCACATCCGAGGAAAAGCATACTGTATACCTAATTATTTAGTACGTATTACCGTGCATATCACACTTTTATGTTCATGTTTTTGACTGGTGCTACTAATGGTTATTTCTCAGGATAAAATGGTAGAGCCTTCATCATGGGGTACCAATCAGCCTGTTCCGACGGACATAAGAGTCTCTTCCTTTGTGTCACGTAATGCCATTCCAAACAATCAAATTCTATCTGGAGGTTGGTAGGTCCTTATTTTAGAATATATCGGGTCCAATTGATTACTTCCATATCTAACTTTGCTTCTGGTTATGTGCTATAATGTCCAATTGTCACTGTACTCAAGTCATCCTGAATGTGCTCTTTGGGAGAGTAAATACTAGGATCTGACAACTTAGATTAGTTTAAACAAGAAATATAGAGTAACCAAACTATTTGACTTTGTTATTGACTCCATTGTTAAATTTATGCCAGTTAGGCAGGGATTTTTTTATATAGAAAATAGGCAGGGCTTTATTTACTCCATCGGAACTTTATATAGTTTCAAATACGTATTGTTGTACAGATGTCAGAATTTCTTGTGTTAACTGCTGGAAAGGGATTAGAAAGTTCACATTTTGAAAATCTTTCATTGGGCATTCAGTACCTGTGCATATGCAGAACCTTTGAACCTATTTGACTCACCAAACTTGGGGTTATATAGAACATCTACTGTCTGGTATTTCCCGGAGATGAAACTTACCAAAAGACTTGCAAGCCATTTCGTCAAACTTCAAAGATCACTGCACATACTGTGACAGGGTTCTGAATCTTCCCTTGTCTCACGTATCTATATTGGAACTGAAGTTGGCATACCTCAAGTTTCCAAGTTTGACGGTCTCCTCGCTCTCTCCTGTTAGCGCCCACCCCGGGCTTGACAGCCACCTCTGATCGCCGGTGCCTGCTCTGGGTCTGTCGCCCATCCCCATCATGTCGTCGTCTCCCAAGAGGGCTGTAAATCGGCTCAGATCTAACCACATTCTAGATAAACTACGCACACGTAGCAACCCATTTACACTTTCGTCCTCGCTTCACGCAAAACAGTTAACCGGGGGTGCTACCATTTGAACTCCTAGGCTTATATGTAAGTACTTCTCAAGGTAAGCTAGCAAGGTGGGACTAACCCAGAAATTCATGTGCACACACACATGGGCTAACATAGACCGGGGTGTCACATACACCCCCCTCCAAGGACTCGACGTCCTCGTCGGACCAACATACCCACACCGGGTCAAATGATAAGGATCTCCTCTCTTGGCACATGTCTGTGCGTTCAGTGCCAGCACATATGCCATGACATGTGTCCACTCCGGGCCCACAAGCGCCATGCGCCATATGCACGCGCCCCTGACCCGCACGCTCCCATGTAACCGCGAGAATCGGCTCTGATACCATTTGTAATGCCCTAGGGTCCAAATCGGCTCAGATCTAACCACATTCTAGATAAGCCACGCACACGTAGCAACCCGCTTGCACTTTCGTCCTCGCTTCGCGCAAAACGGTTAACCGGGGGTGCTATCATTGGAACTCCTAGGCTTATATGTAAGTGCTTCTCAAGGTAAGCTAGCAAGGTGGGACTAACCCAGAAATTCATGTGCACACATATGGGCCAACATAGGCCGAGGTGTCACAAGGGCCACCCTCCGGTCGATCGTTGTTGGCCCCAACCGCGCTCCCAGGCTTACAACGCGCGAGCGTCGGTGGCAGGATACAAGTCTGTTGTCATCAAGCTCGGCTGCCAGCCTCCCACCATCCCCTTTTCGCCGCTCCTTCGCTAAGATCGTCCGTCGGGAGACCTCTCCGCGGAGGGCGGAGTGCGGCAAACTAAAGGCTGTGATGGACAAGGGGTCCTAGACCCCCTTCTCGGCTTGCTCCTCGCCATTCAGATCGATAAGGGGTCCTAGATCGCCAACAACCTACTCCCGTCGACGAAGGCTGGCAGCAGGTTCGGCGGCGTAGGCCTCGCCGCCATGCCGGTTGCGGCCACCAGGAGGAGCCGCATTCGCATGCAATCAGCGCAAGTCTCAGCGCAACGGACCGCCTAGGTTCCTGGTGGACAAGCACTTCAACTGTTTGTCCTCCACCCATTGTCATTCCGAGTGCCGGCTGTTGCCTCGCTGCTTTCGTTGCAAGGGCCTTTGTTGAAGTGTAAGGGAATAACCCATCTTTTCTCATCAGATTAAGTTTTTAGGTGAACTGGCTGGTGCATGTAACTCAATATGGTATCAAAGCCAAGAGGTCTTGAGTTCAAGATCCGATTCTTGTAATAAAAAAATAATTACAGCCCACTTCTATGCCATATCTTAGGCATGTAGAAACCTACACGTGAAGGAAAGTGTTGAAGTGTAAGTGAATTACATGTCTTTCCTCATCAGCTTAAGCTTTTAGATGAATTGGCTGGTGCATGCAACTCAGTAGCCTCAACCATCTAGTTCGGGATTGCAAAAGGCCTAGATCTCTGCCGTTGTTCGCCGGGTCGGTCAGCAGCGGTCCCTCCCCCTATAGGCCCCAGCCAGGCATCCCCGTCAAGTCGATCGCATCCAAGGCAGCCAACCAGGGGCTGTCCCAATGTTGCCGCCCCTCCTTTCACCCTGCGAAGCACGTCTCTAGTTGCTTCCCAGGGTGCCTTAGGATGTGTTTGGTTCGTGGATGGAGATTGTATCGTATATCTTGACTGAGTGGATGCAGATTGAGTGGAATCATATTTCAGAAAAAGAAGATGTTTGGTGAGGTTGCATGAGCGGATGCAAAAAGCGAGATCTTTGTTTGGTTGCTGTATGAGCGGATGCGATCTACCAAACCGAGAGGTCGACACGTGGGACCGCATAAGATACACCGCATCAACCCATCGGGATAGCCGGTGAAGCTCATTTTGAGCGTATCCACCCATCCGAGATGAGGCGTATTTTTGCATCCGCTCATGCAGTGCATCCACTCATCTGAGCAACCAAACAGGCTCTTTATCAGATTATACGGATCCACCCAGCCAGGACGAAGGAGATTCAGGCAACCAAACACACCCTTAATGCTCCCTGCGGCTCAGCTTCCCGTCGTCCCTACCTGCCACATTCCTTGGCCCCTCGATATAGCTGCCGAGGAGTAGCAGCTGAGCCATGCTCTCATTGCTTTCCAAGCAAGCTCGGAGTACCCAATGAACCTAGCTCTCGCTGTGGAGGCCGGCCTAGATCTCCGCCGTTGTCCGCTGGGTTGGCCAGCAGCGGTCCCTCCCCTGACAGGCCCCGACCAGGCATCCCCGTCAATTCGATCACGCCTTGGGTAGCCAACCAAGGGCTGTCCCAACGCTGCTGCCCCTCCTTTCACCTCGCGAAGCGCATCTCTGGTTGGTTCCCAGCGTGCCTTGATACTCCCTGCGACGCAGCTTCTCGTCGTCCCTACCTGCAGCTGCCGAGGAGTAGTAGCTGAGCCATGTTCTCATTTCTTTCCAAGCAAGCTCGGAATGCTTGGTGAACTGGCAGCAAGTTTGTCGCCCATATGAATATGGAGGACTTGCCATCCTGGATCTAAAACTTGCCGGCATTGTGTTTCATTCTCGTTGGGAATGGATGGCGCGTTTTGATCCAGGGCGGTTATGGCAGACTGTTCAAGTGCAGGAAGACATTGCAACTGAAAACTTCTTCTACACTTCAACTTCAACTCATATAGGGGATGGTAGCTCAGCTCTCTTGTGGATCGACAGATGGCTTCAAGGCCAAGGAATTCGTGACATAGCCCCGACAATTTGGGCAAAAGTGACCAAATCTCGCAAGCAAAGAACTCTGGTTAAGGAGGCTCTTCACAACCGTTGCTAGATGAAAGATATACAAGGCCCCTGTTAGATCTGGACCTGGCCGCATACCTAGGTCCAGCCGGGTTTTTACTCCCCGGGCCACAGGTCCACATGGGCGGAACACAACCAAGCCCACGGAGCAACGGAGCAACAACCTTATAAGTGGTACTGGGCCTTCTCCCCCCAAAAGACTAGTCCAATGGGTGGGGGCTCCCCCACACTTATAAGTTGTGCTTTCTCCTCTTCCACAACCAATGTGGGATTATTCCCAAAAGCCCCTTCACCATTACAAGTCTTATGCGAATTCTTCATGCTGTATTCGAAGATCTCCCAAGTGCACTTACAGGAAGGGTCCTCAGACGCCATCATTTGGTGCTGGTCTTTTGGTGGGATCTACTCCTCCAAATCGGCATACAAAGCTTACACAACATAACATACCAGCACCGCTGACACGCCTTTTCTACGATCAAGAATCCGAGATTGTTGACCATCTTTTGGTCCAGTGTTCAGTGGCGAAGCAGATATGGCACCTCATGTTTTCCTAGTTGTTGATCTGCACTTCTTACAATTTCACTACGCAGACGCTGCACGACCACTGGCCATTGATTGGTGCCCAACTCAAAGCGAAAAAGATTAACTCTAACTATCCTGATCACTTGGATGATCTAGAAGGAGAGGAATATTATGCACCACAATCAACGAAGCTTTAACATTCTGGAGTTTTCAAACCGCATCAACCAGTTCCTCACTTGGTCGTCAACTAGAAGATCCAGGCTGTCCAATCTCATTTCTAGCCAGGATCATTGTGGGTCGTATTATGTTTCAGTTTGATGTCCTAACTTCTTGTTTGTCTCTCTTCAGTTTTTCTCTTCAGTCTCTATCAGTCGGCTTCCTTCTGTAATTATAACCTGAAACTCGCTTTCCGCATGGTCCTCTGGGCATGCTTGTACCAAATTCTCCTTAATGAATGAAACATAAGTCTCCTACGTTTTCAAGAAAAAATTACTATATTGGAAAATGTACAATAAAGTTTCCTTGGTCGGCTTACTGTTGATCAATTGATTATGTCTTATCTGCAACAACTTGTCATAGAAAATGCACTTGAAATCCTTATGGTTTTCAGTAATTCACTAATGGCATATTTGGAGGTCCTGATGATTACGATTCAGCTGATACTTGTCATTTGTTTCCATCCATTTGTTCTATAATATGACCATGTGCATATTTTCCACATGCAGCCTCTGAGATAGATCGTGCAATGCAGCATTTGCTGGAAGAAAATAACCGGCTTCTTAATCAGATAGAAACAAATATTGTAACATTTCAGGTTGGTATATTTTCTTGTGTACTTTACTCTGTTTGGAGTTTGTTTATTCAATTTTCCAGTTCTTCTATATTGTGTTAAGTTCCATTATCTAAAAATATTGTGTTAAGTTCATGAAAAAAAAACTCTTCTATATTGGGGTGCATAGATTCATTGTTTGATAGCGTCTTTTCCTTTCATTTCATGTGCACTCGTACAACAGAATGCAGGCCATGAGTTTTCCGGTAGCCTGCATCTGGAACATTATTTGTGAATAACGAATTTCATGACAATTATATTCTTTCTTCCAGGCTCAAAACAACATTGATCTCTTCCATCGGGCAAGAAGGAACATCAATGGTCTTTTACAAACGTAAGCATATTCCATCTCTGACGCATGCACAGTTCAGTTGTATAAAATTAGAGCTATGCTTGTAAAGAAAAGGAATCCCCGTCTCTAATGATGCTTCGTCTATAAACAGCATGAGCCAAATGCCTGGAGTCATGAGTAAGATGCGTTCATTGCCCGTCTCAGTAGACGACAATCTTGCTAGCCACGTGCTCCCTGGTCTTACAATGGTAAGTTCTTAGAGGTCCTTTCACTAGTTGACACCCTTTAATCACGAATCAGTCTGAACTCTAAAGTCAGCATTTTACCTAGCGATTTCACATTCTTTCATGGATATTGTTGAATGTCGAAATGCCGGACTTTTGTTGTTCTTGATCGATTATCCCAAGTTATCTTTCTCTCTTAGGCACAAGTTCATGGAAGCGGCCATTTGAAGGAGGAGCCGAGAGGATGGTAAGTCAAAAGCCAAAAGGTTACAGATGAGGCAGACATTGAGACTTCGTCGGTAGTTCGACGAATTATTGGAGAATTGCTATACGCCAAATGGCGATGAATAGAATCACCAAGGATCCTTCTTTCTCTATCTGAAAGCATAGGGGAGGTGACTGAGAAACCACTCAGCTGTGCGGCCTCCGAAGACAGGTGTTGAACACTCCTGCCTGCAGCAAGTGGCTGAAAAGTAAGGGTTTCATGAAACTGCAGTTTTTCTCGTCTTGCTGCACCTGCACATATTGATTCTTTTGGATTTCTCCTCCAGATTCTCCAGACAGTAGAATAAATAGAATAGCAACATAGCAAAAGAAAGCCTTTTTGCCGGTTACTATTTACTGCTTCCTTTGTAAATCAGTAAATGCAATCCAAGTGCCTAGTTTTATCCAATCTCACCCCAACACACACACGAGGTACGCCAGAACTACATGATTTTGGCAAAAATCTCGTCAAGGGTAGCTACAATGTTGCCGTAGTATTCCTGCACTTGGAGCTCATCCTTGTCTCGGACAGCGTAGTCCAGCTGCATGCAACAGCACAACATCATGTTCCATGGCGATATGTATACTTGTGAGACGCATCTGCATGTTTGCCCTTACGCTGGTGACGCTGTCGAAGAGGTCGAAGTAGAGCCTCCGGAGCTCGGGGCGCCGGCTCGCCGGGCTCACCTGGATGATGGTGTATAGGTCCTGGTTGAGGTTGGACGTGCTGGCCCGCAGCGCCGCCTGCATCTCCCCCCACGACCTGGCGTCGATGAACTCCTCAGGTTCCTCGCGTGGGTCCTCACGACGGCCTCGGCCTCCTCGCTGGACTGCTCCGACACGGTGATCCTCATGTCGAACGCGCCGCCGCTGGCCGTTGTGGGCAGCAGCTGAGACGCCAGGAGCGCCGCCGCTGTTGCTAGCCTTCCGCTGGTGGTCGGTTTCTGTTGGTCCAGACTCCAGAGAAAACTCACATATTGTACTCGTGGACATACGCTATCACAAGTGAGAGATCTCACGATAAATAAATAAAAAACACATTAGTTTACACTGTAACAGCTTAGTGCATGCCCTTTTCTCTTTTTCCTGGTTCTCTTATTCTCTCTCACACAAAAATAGATTACATGTTTTCTATTTATATAGCTTAATCAACTTGCTAACCAAATCAATAACTAAATAACAAATAGACTACCAATTTTTACACGCAAGTTTTTCGGTCCGGCCTGAGATTTAAGCCCCTGTGTAGACGAAACGGCACAGAGGGACAGGGCCGGACTAGCGCACGTCCGGGCCGGAATTGGACGAACCCGTGTGACGGTGTGAGCACCTGCACGAACGACCCTTCTCCCATGTTTGACTCCGCCCGCTTTACCTGCGCCGCACTTCGAACCACGACCCTGGCGAGGCGCGGCACGAGCCCACTGCTACCGCTGGCCGTCGCCCCTCGTCCCGCACCATAAGCTAGCCGCCGCCTCCCTTCACCACCCGCCTCCCGTTGCCACTCGCACTTGTGGACGAGGGACACCTGGACGCGCCGCATAAACGCCACCCATACCACGCGTTGACGTCGAAAGCAATTCGCGAGGACCGTGATACGCCTAGAGGTGAAGACGGATCGGATGCTATCGAAGAGTCTCAAATATAAATACAAATCTACTTTTTAAAACGAATACGAATACTAATTTGAATATTTTTAAATACGAATACAAATATTCTCGAATACGAATACGAATATTTTCAAATATGGATTTTCTCGTATACGAATATCGGATAAAACGAATTCCTAGCGGTTTTGCCGATTTTTCACTGGTTTTTGACTAGTTACCGGTTTTAAACCGCCTAAATTCAAATTTTGAATCACAAAATTCATACGGATTTTTCATGGGTTCTAGAAACGGATGAATACGAATCGAATAGCCTCGAATACGAATACGGATACGGAAATTCTCGAATACAAATATTTTTGAATACAAATTTTGCTTACCAAATTTACGTTTTCTCGGATACGAATATCGGATAAAGCGAATTATTTGTTACCGTTTTCCACCTCATACGCCCCCGGTGGCGCGGCCCGGTTCCAGGGTTCTTTCTTTCGGACGAAATTTCGCGAATTGACCGAAATTTCGTTGCTTTCGGTGCCCCCCGAAATGTAATTTTTTTGCCCAAACTTTGGCCGAATTTGGTTCTATTGAAATTTTGTTCAAATTTTGGTTGAATTTTATCAAAAAATCGAATTTTTTCGTCCGAATTTCCAACGAAACGAACGAAATTTCGTTATTTCGTTCGTTTCGCCCTGCTCCGAAAAAAAAATGCCAGCGAAAGATTAAACCCTGCCCGGTTCTGCCCACGACGGCTCCCCTGTCCCGCGCCCGTGGCTCCCGCCGTGAGCTAGCCGCGTGCAACTCGGCCGCCCACCCGCTGCCGCTCGTGCCATGCGCGTTCCGCAACGCGCGGGCGATGGGCAAGCTCCCCACAAGCCGGCGGAAGGCTGCAAGGGTCTTACTGTAACACGAACACGACGAGTACTATACGTGTCTCCGTTTTTATTCGTTTTCCACTAGAGAACTGCCGACATGCGTCGTCACTGTTTAGTTTCTTGCAGGTTGTAATTTCGTTCTATTCATAATCGCATCAGATTGCTCCCAGCCTCCCTACATTCATCAGTTCGTGCTTACACCAGACAAGACACCGGTTTCAGGCTAGCCTATCCGATGGGAGAGGCCACGTACTCTGTCACGTCCACGCTTGCTTGCTTGCACGGGACGCATCTGACGCGACGCGATCGCTCGCTCCTATTCTTCTATGGGTAGGCTGGCCTAAGAGAGAACCGAAACCCAGAATAGGTGGCAACCGAAAGGTAGCCAACATGGGCATGTTAAGCTCCGTCAAATCCATGAGTGAGACGAGGGAACATAGATCACAGATCTGCCTTTTCACGCTGCATCGCAAATTCACAACTCACATTTTCGCGATTACATTAACAACTAATAACGTGCGATGCATTCACGTACCTGATCCTGAACTTGGGTGCCAGGAGCAAGCAGGCAACGGAAGGCCTCTTTCCAACTTTACCTTGGAGCATCCTATCCGTGTAAGTTCATGCGAAGTTCACTAAGCGGGACTCTGTTTAGCCATCACCATACATCATTGCATTTGCAAGGTAAAACCTCAAATAGGACCTTGATTTGACCATCGGGCTAAATGTACTCGATCCTGTCACCCAGACATTGCAGGCTTGCAGCTATGTAGCGCATCACTTGCAACATTTCACGTCAAGAGGAAGGATCAAAGCATCGGGAGCCACATTCAAAGGGGAACACCGAAACTTCAGAGAAATACCTCATGGAGCAAACCAGACGCTAACCCTCTAGTTTGCTTCGACTCTAAAGCGATTTTAAGATACGTACACAGGTGATCTTCACCTCATTTATCTCATATTGGCTTATACTTTTGTACAAGTTTTAGGGACATCTGTTGCTTCCAGTAATTGCGAGGCTCTCAGATCTTACTCTCTCCTGCTTCACAACATTGCTATACCGTGCAATACATTACAGGGGACATCTGGTTTTCTCTTTTGCGGGGTTACATGAGGGTCAGACTAATGGGACGGCACAAGGGCGGAGACCACCTCGCGGAGAACATGAGTTGTGTCTCTGTAGCACACCTGCATGAGGGGGACACTTCTGCTCTTCACTGCATAGCCCAACTGCCATTTGTGCAAGGGCATCTTAAATCAGATAGACATCGAACATATCCACAAATCAAGTGTGCTAACTGTCCTATTCGTTATCAGATAAGTTTATTATATACCAGAAGGAACACCAAACATTGGTTTTGTAAATTTGACCAAAGACTAATCTGAATGGGAGTTGCATTACAAAGAGGACTAGGTCACTCTATTGGCTAAAGCGCAATCATGAACCATAAGGACTTCCGCCAAAACAAAAGGAAAGAAAAAAAAGACGATATCGATTTGCTGACGGGGGAACAAGTATTTATATGTATTAAACACCCAGAAGATCCAATTGGTCCGTATAGGGTGCTCCAAGATGAACTGGTCCACTTACAGTATTATTACCTTAAAAATGTTGGCTTGGATACCAAACAAAACTGTAAATAATCTGTAACTAGTAGGGTGGAATACTGGAATTGCGAATTAAGTTTACTTAAAATATTGAGACATTTGCATAATTTTATAATCAAGGGCATTCATGAACTCTGATAACTTGTGTATGTATGATTCATCATGTGAATTTGCAATAAATAAGGCATGTTTTGAGCCAAAGGTTGCTAAGAAGGGGAAGAAAGCAATCATCACCTCATCCATGAAGTAGAAGAACTTGTTGGCTAGGCCGGTGAGCATATTCTTGCGCTCATCACTCTTGCAGGAGGAGATCACACGGCTCAGGTCAATGTACAAGAAGGTGGCCTTCAGCCGGAGGTCCCTCCCAACTAGGTCACATGAGTCTTCATCATCAATCACCAAATCATCCTCCATAGAGAAGAGTTCAATAGCGCAGTTCTTGATCCGGCAAACACATCCCTTCAATTCAATCCCATGATCCATTGCTTTGTGCTACTTCCTCTTATCCCAATTTCTGCATGGAAAAGATCAAAACCTATCATACATATTTATAGAATGAGGATTGAGGACGCACCAAGGAGACAAAAGTGAAAGGAAACTGATTCCTGGAAAGTGTTTACAAGCAACAGATGTCACCAAGTGCACGAAACAAAAGCCATGTAGCAAGGGGCAAGCTGGTCAATGAGGAGATACAAGATTGGTCAGGGGTGACGCTCTTGAAACACATAAAAAAAGGACACGTTGGGGTAACGGGTGCGTTGCCTGGGCTTGGAGATCAAGGAGGTGGCAGCAGAGGAAGCCATAAGAAACCGCTCACAGGGAAAATTTTAATGTACTAGACACTTGCAGCCATACGTTTTTTTTTTCAAAACAAGCAACCAAGAATTCAGAGGGCAACATGAAAGATCGGAATCTTAGGAGCAGGGGAAGAGATCATCTCAGAACCCCCATAAACTATACAAACAAATAAATCAATACCCACAACACAATAATTTAGAGAATTTGCTTTTGAATTTGTAGGGAATGGCTTCTAAGATAAGCCCCTCTCTCACAATTGTTTCTAGTAAAGCTAGAAACTTCTACGAGAAGCTAACCGAGAACGACCCAACAGTAGTTCCAGGCAACTATGCAAAGGCATCTTATGCACAAAGCCACCCAGATATATGTGATTTCTATTGCTATTCCTAAAGGATGATATGTGAAAGCTTTCAACTTTCTCAGTTTAAAACTATTTTTAATGTACTAGTTCTGAAAGTCCAAGAAGTATAATACCAAACATTACTCAAGTTATGGTTGCCTTTACCTTGACCTCAAAATTAGCTCAAAAGTCAAAACCATCACTAAACGATCAATTCAAGTTGCCTTGTTTTTCTCTCCTATCCACTCCCCATCCATACCTTCCAAGAATGTATGAACTGACGGTCAAGAAAATTCTGAAATCATATATGCTCATTGAGAAGTTGAGTGGTGGGCCCTACATTCCATTCTAATTTCCTTTTTTTTTCTTCAGTCGCTGCTCCAGTTTTGAGAATAGTAAGAGATGGGGACAGACAAAGATAGCAGCTGATTGCAACAACTCCCGAAATAAAAGGACTAGCTGTAGCTGGACAGGAACCAAAGCTGAGGGCCCAAATGTGATTTTATTAGACCATTTGGATAGCTTGTGAACTTAGTGATGATTAATAATTGATATTTTGGTTGCATTGAAATTTATGTTTGTGAAAGTTTCGGTTGATACTCTTTTGGAAAACTTGGATTGCAGAATATTCAGGGTAAGAGGTCTGACCGCCTTGTATTGGGTGGTCTGACTGGCTGGTTTCGACCACGATCGGTAGTCGGCAGTCCGATCGGCCTTGTGTTGGGCGGTCTGATCGGTAGACTTCAACTACGGTCGGAAGTCTGAGAGTTTACGAGCACGACATATCAACCACGGCTGAACGACCATGGCATGTTGACCACGGCAGAACGATAACGGCATGTCGACCACAGTATGTCGATCGCGGTATGCCGACCACGTTTGAATGACCATGGCATGTCAACCACGGTATGTCAACCATGACAGAACAACCACGGCATATCGACCACGACAGGTTGAGTACGGTAGAACGACCATAGCAGAACGACTGCGCCAAAACAACCACGAATGGTCGGAGCTATAGTGAACTGGTCATTAGTCGTAGCTTCAGTATCTGGTCGGTGGTCTTTGCTATGGTAACCGGTCGATAGCTACAGTACTTGGTGGGTACTCGGTAGTCGTTGCTACAATGTCTGATCGGCGATCGGTAGCTATAAACTTTGTTATCGATAGTTGTAGACTTTGTGATCTAATGTCTTAGACTTTATGATCGGTTGTCGTAGACCTCGTGACTTTATGATCGGTTGTCGTAGACCTCGTGATCGATAGTTGTAGGCTTTGTGATTGGTTGCCATAGGCTTCACAGTTGGTACTCGTACGCTTCGAGTGCTTCAATTCTTGTGAGCTTCAAGTACCTCGAGTACTCGTGTGTGTTGGGCCGGCGGTCTGACCGGCTGAGCATGGCAGTCAAACCGGATTGTCTGAGTTGTCTGAAATAGATGTTTGGAGAGCATGGAAATTGAAACCGTGGATGATCTAGTTCATAGTTATTGATGGTTAAGTGTGTGATATGCATGTGTGGACTAATGTTAGTCAAGTTGGGAAGAACTTGTGCTGGAGAAAATGTTCTTTGATATTTACATGTGTAGGTGGACGTAGAGACGATCATGGTCGGTGACAAGGAGGACCGAGACTAGGAGGGAGAAATCTGATGTTCAGGTGGTTGAGGATGTCACGAGATGGTCGGGCTTACGCTGGAACACGTGGAGATCAAAGGTGGATGATGCGTGAAGAAGCTACGGGAGGTGCGATTCTGAAGGGTTCATCACGTGATGAGATTGAAGAAGTTGGAAGGTTTAGAGATATTTAGAAACCCATGTTTGGAAGGGTTTCAAGTCCCTTGATTTTCGGAATGGATAGAGTTTGGTGTCCGTGTTTGATGAGGACACGATCTAGGGCGTTAGCCTATAAAAAGGGTTAACGTAAGGTTTTTGAGGAGTAGATTGAAGATGTTTAGTCTTGGCTAGGCTTTTAGAGGTGCTTGTGAGGGCACTTTGTAAATCCACAAAAATCCAGCAATAAACATCATCTTGAATTAATCTGGTTCTTGATTTGCTCGAAAAGTGCTGGTGATTGCAGTTGGATTGAAGCTTACGACTACGTGCAAATGTGTTGAATCATTGCCAGAAAAACAGAGGAAATACAAGTACTTGAAGACACTGATTTCTCGAAGGCACAGGTATTCGAGAGGTTTGGCTCCCTATGTTGAAGATTTCGAGTACATACAAACCGATCGAAGATTAAAGGCTGAAGCGGTCATAGTTTATGATTGGTAAGGAGTCTTCGATAGCTGAGCAGTCGAACATCGAGCGGTCTAAACCTTCATCGAGCACGTGCAAAGGGGTCGAGCATCTTGCGGTTGAAATCTATATTTGGTAAATTAGGTTGTTTTTCTTCTGATTTAAGATTTGTTTTCAGGTATAAAAAAATAGAGGCAATCATTCACCCTCTGATTGTGGTATTCGATACTACAGATTTTCCTCTCTCCCTCCCTCTTTTCCCCTTTGCTTCCATACATGGACTAACACCTAAAATTTCACTGCAAAATCTCTATGCAGAAAGAGAGAAAGCTTTATGAGGTTGTGTAAGATCATTGAATGGGAGCTTTGAGCAATGAACACAACTCCATAATGAATTTATAGGAAGATGGCAGCATCATGTTCAGCTGGGGTTGCAGAAAAGGAAAGTGGTGGTATTGTGTAGAGAGAAGGCGTGATTGGGTTAGGAGTTGAACAAAAGAAACAGGACAAATAAAGAGAACAGGACAGATATTTCCTACATCAACTTGCAGAGACAAAAAGAAACCCATGGAACCGAGAAATTTAATAGCATCGTGTGCGATCCGTCCGTGATATTTGTTTCTAACCCCCTATAGGGCCTTGTCTACTTCCTCATCAAGAGCATTTTGATTCGATCATGCAATTCGTGAGCACAAAACAGGGAACTATTCCTATTTTAAGCTGAGGTGGGCATTCTTTCAGAGAAGAAACGGAGGCAGATGAACAAGAAGGGAATGAAGGATAATGCCTAACGAAAAGAAAGGCCAGCATTGTGGCGTTAAGAAAGTAAACATGCATCGTGCATCAAACGGAAATACTCAATCAAAATAAGACTATGAAACTAAGAGTCAAGTAGACAAGAAACAGTTAAAAGACAACCATTTTGCATTTTACGTTGATCAAAACCAAAAGTATACGATCCGAATCAACTGCTCCTAAATCAAGAATCAAGAGAAAAGAAAAGGAGGGGCAAAAACAGAACAATCCCAGATTCCCCCACATTACTAATCCAACTCCACCCAAATCCGATGTTCTTCTCTGTAAAATTGCTCACCTTTTCTTCTTCTCCCACAATAAAAACCGAGGTGATCATTTCTAGGCATGACATCTTCGAAAGAGGGCAAGAAATTTTAGGAGGAGATGAGGAAAGCTCACTCTCGTTCTTCACAGAGGTGCTATCCCGCCCCCAAAAAATGGCTCCCCCTTTTATGTTTAAGACTTGATCGATGTAATCGAAGTTAAGCACCCAAGAAAACAGTGTTCTTGTTCTATTCCTCTCTGCTGTTCTTCTGCCACTGCCCTAATGATTTTCTTGAAGCAGCTTAAGTGCCGTAATTGCTATTACTGTTAATTAAGAACTAAGCGCAGAAAAATAAAGCAACAGAGGAACAGGGGCTCGTGTTTATACCTTGCCTTGCCTCCTTTACCGGCGCTGCGTGACGGCGTCTCTGAAAGGCAAAAAATAAAGATTCTTTTTACTACTCGCCGAGAGGGGAGTACTAACCCCGCTTCTACGGTTCTACCTGGGCGTAGGCATGGGTGTGCTTATTATACACGCGCTGCCTCGGGGTAAAGTCGTAAAGCTCATCTGAGGCCAGCGCCTTGATTGTGCAACTCTGTGCCACTGCATGTGGGCCCGCTGTTCTTACCTGAACTCCGAATTGGAATCGTCTTAGACCAGGATTCTACACGCTCAACCGGCTGTTCACGACTGCCTCTTTCATTTTATTTCTCAACTCAATCCGTCTACAAGCTTCTATATATGTCGATCGGATGAAATTAGAAGCCATGGATGGGTTGTTCATTCGCCGACTCGTGTCTGGTGTGTATCATATAAGTTGCTTGTGCCATTGTTTGCACTCTGTAGGATGTTAACGCCACAGATGCGACATCAGCATTCAAAACACGTGTGACTAGCACTCTCTCTCACCTAACTTTATGCTTTCTCAAGAAAAACATGGATATCATATGAAGAAGCATATGATTCCAAATCTGTGCTTCAGTTTTAGCGAAGATAAGAGTAGCTAGTTATAACGCACCATCTTAAACACTGCTACTTACTTATCCCTTAGAAGTACTACTTGAAGTGAACTTTTCTTTCCTTTTGTTTTGTTTTGTTTTCTTTTCTCCTTTTGAGAGGATTCTTGAATAGAGTTTACCATGTACGACAGCGTCATCGATTAAGCGTCCAAGACTCGGCTCACACCCGTACGTTATATGGTAAATTTTGATTTCGTTAAAAACGTAGCCGTACAGTGTTGTTCTTGCTCGTGGTTGTTTTGCATCCAAGATGGCCCAGCCATAAATAGCAAAATAACATGGACCGAAGGTTGTAAAACAACATGCGCTGCTATACTTCTTCAGATAACCTTCCTTCAGAGTCCAGGCTTCAGGATGCTGTTACTCTTCTATTAGTCCGAGTCTTCAGGCTTAGTAGTAGTTCACGTCTTGCAGGTTTTCAGCAACTAATGCCATAATTGTAGGATCTGACGGTATACAGTTGTAATCTATCTATTGAGTATAAATACAACTCACTCACGCCTGGATTGGTGTGTGGGATTGCAAACTCTCTATCTCTTCTCCGTGTATTTTTACATGGTATCAGAGCCACCTCTTCTCCACAAACATGTCAACCTCTAGCGCTAACTCTTCAGGTTCCACCGGTTCTACAACACCAGCCATTGCCGGCGCATCACCAATCTCTGCTGGCCTACTCCCAACACCATCATTTAGCCACCTGATTAGTGTCAAGCTCGGTCAGGAGAATTATCTCCTCTGGAAGGCACAAATGATGCCTTACCTCCGAAGCCAACAGCTTCTAGGCTTTGTCGACGGATCCAACAGTGCCCCGACAAGATGATCACCACCAACACCGACCGCGTGGCACGGCCGCCGTCCCCAACCCGCGTGCGGATCTGGCTGCAGCAGGACCAAGCCGTCCTCGGCGCCATCTTCTCATCGCGGCTCGAAGTCTCTCTCGGTGCTGC
Source organism: Dendrocalamus sinicus (assembly GCA_036346575.1). Taxonomy (NCBI): domain Eukaryota; kingdom Viridiplantae; phylum Streptophyta; class Magnoliopsida; order Poales; family Poaceae; genus Dendrocalamus; species Dendrocalamus sinicus. The sequence continues at coordinate 12,339,118 of CM070650.1, forward strand.
TCCTAAATACATCACATGAGGTGTGGATGCGCTGAGCGCAGTTTGATCACGATCAAAGGCGCGGATCATGCATGTTCGTCGCCAACTTGCCATGATGCAGAAGAAGGATATGACCATGGCAAATTACCTTGGAAAGGTAAAATCCTTGGCCGACTCATTGAGTACCTGTGGCGTCGCCCTCTCTGAAGAAGAAATTGTGACATACATGCTCACCGGTCTAGACGCCGACTACGACCCGATTGTGACATCGCTCACCACCAAGACAGAACCAGTCACTCTCAATGATGCTTATGCTCATCTCCTCTCTTTTGAGATGCGCCACGAGCAGAACCAAGCTGTGATGCAGGTGAACCTTGCAGCACGTGGCGGTCGTGGAGGAGGACGCGGCCGGTGGGGGCGTGGACGCAAAGATCGCCATGGCGGTCAGGGCTCAAGCCGTGGTGGTCGTGAACAACAGGGCCAAGGATCAAACAATCACAACGCAAGCAAACCAACATGCCAGGTGTGTGGCAAAGTTGGGCACATTGCTCTCAAGTGCTACCATCGATTTGACCATTCATACCGGTGAGGAAGCGAAGGTTGCTGCTGCGAAGACACACCTCGTCGAATACACGATTGACACAAAGCGGTATCTCGACACAGGAGCGATCGACCACATCACCGGCGAGATTGATCGCCTGACTGTCCGAGAGAAATATGGCGGCAAGGATCAAGTACAAGCTGCAAATGGCTCAGGTATGCATATTTCCCATATCGGTCATTCACAAATTCATACTCCCTGCCAAACTCTCCAACTGAAAAACATTCTCCATGTCCCCAAAGCATCAAAGAACCTTCTGTCAGTTCACAGATTCACTTCTGATAATAATGTAATGTTTGAGTTTTATCCCAATCACTTTGCTATTAAGGATTTGGCCACGAGGAGGGTGCTTCTTCGAGGGTGCAGTAAAGGTGGACTTTATCCTCTGCCATCCAAAGTCGCTACCACAACTAGATCTGCCTTCTCTAGCATCAAGACTTCACACGAGCAGTGGCATTGCCGGCTTGGTCATCCTTCTTCAGCAGTCGTTCAGCAAGTTATTCAGTCTAATAATCTCCCTTGTTCTAGCAATGATAAATCCACATTTCTGTGTGATGCCTGTCAATGTGGAAAGAGCCATCAATTACCCTTTTCTTTGTTAAATACAGTATCTGTTTCGCCACTTGAACTTGTATTCTCCGATGTATGGGGGCCAGCACTCACTTCTATTGGGGGATATAAGTACTATGTGAGTTTTATTGATAATTTCAGCAAATTTGTTTGGCTCTATCCTCTAAGACAAAAATCTGAAGTTACAAATGTCTTTGTTCAGTATCAAAAGCATATAGAACGACTGCTTGATAGAAAAATCCTTTGTATACAATCTGATTGGGGAGGGGAGTATCAAAAGCTTCACTCCATTCTCACTCAAACTGGTGTTGCACATCGTGTATCCTGTCCCTACACTCATCAGCAAAACAGTTCCGCCGAAAGGAAACACAGACATGTCGTTGAGGTAGGCTTGTCCCTTCTCGCTGCAGCGTCCACACCCTTAAAATTCTGGGACGAGGCATTTCAAACAGCAGCCTACCTCATCAACCGAATCCCTAGCAAGGTAATAGGTTCTAGCACTCCTCTTGAAAAACTTCTAGGTGCTAAACCCAATTATTTTCTTCTGAAAACCTTCGGATGTGCCTGCTGGCCCAACCTCAGACCATATAACTCTCATAAACTGCAGTTTAGATCAAAACGCTATGTGTTCTTGGGTTATAGCAATCTCCATAAGGGATATAAGTGTCTGGATCCTTCTAGTGGTAGAGTATATGTTTCTCGAGACGTTGTCTTCGATGAGAAAGTATTTCCTTTTTCCGAAAACTCTCCTCCCTCAAGGATACAATACACGGCTGATGAGGTCCTACTACCCAATCTGCATCACCAAATCAACTCTAATGTTTCTATGAATGACCGTGTGGCTAATGTGCATGCTTGTGATCCATCTAATTCTATTCTGCAGCAACATTCTACACATATTTTGCAGGCAGCTGAGTCTGAAGACACTGTGGTGAATCATTCTTCTGCAGTTGCCGACAATAGCACAGCTGCCGTCACGGCTGCAGCGATGAAGACACAATTGCGGCGATAGAATCGCGGCAATCCTATCTTAACTGGTCCAGTTGCACCACCACATCCAATGAGAACTCGACTGAAAGATGGTATTCGGAAGATTAAAGAGTTCACTGATGGCACTGTTAGATATGCAGGGCCAGCGATCATTGAGCCAACAAGCCATCTGGAAGCACTAGAAGATGAAAATTGGCGACAAGCAATGCAAAGTGAATATTCAGCATTGATGAAAAACAAAACCTGGCATCTTGTGCAGCCACAACAGGGAATGAACTTGATTGATTGCAAGTGGGTATTCAAGCTTAAACGGAGAGCTGATGGTTCCATTGATCGGCACAAAGCCCGTTTGGTAGCAAAAGGATTCAAGCAGCGATATGGCATTGACTACGATGATACATTTAATCCCGTCGTTAAGTCAGCAACCATACGACTTGTCTTGTCTTTGGCTGTTTCAAAGGGGTGGAAACTGAGGCAGCTAGATGTGCAGAATGCGTTCCTTCACGGCGTTCTTGAAGAGGAAGTTTTTATGAAACAGCCACCTGGTTTTGAGGACCTCAAGCAACCACAGCTGGTTTGTAAACTCGACAAAGCCTTATACGGTCTCAAACAAGCACCTAGAGCCTGGCATTCAAGACTTAGCTCCAAGTTATGTGAGTTGGGGTTTATGCCTTCTCGTGCTGACACCTCTCTTTCTATTTATAATCATCAAGGTGTAAAGGTATTCATGCTTGTTTATGTCGATGATATTATAATCACTGGGTCATCTGATCAAGTAGTACATCAGCTACTTCATAAGTTACAAGCTGAATTCTCCATGAAAGACTTAGGTGACTTGCACTACTTCTTGGGCATTGAGGTGAAGAAGACTCTCATGGTATTACTCTCACAGTCCAAGTATATACGATCTGCTGAAGAAAATGCATATGGAAAGGTGCAAACTGTCAATGCACCAATGATATTCTGAGAGAAGTGTCCAAAAGCGAAGGTGAACTTTTGTCTCTGAAGATGCCACTAGTCTGAAGTATGGTTGGAGCTCTACAATATCTTACTCTAACCGGGCTCGACATTTCCTTCTCTGTGAATCGGGTTTGTCAATTTCGCATTCACCCACAACACAAAGACTTTGACAGCAGTGAAGAGAATCATGAGATTTCTCAAGGGCACGGTGGCTTTGGTGCATCAATTAACAAGTCCAACTCGAGTTAGTAAGTGCATTCTCGGCGGTGATTGGGTGGGTGCCGGATGATGAGAAGATCGACACGTGGGTTCGCAGTATTCTTGAACAAATCTCATATCCTGGAGCTCCGAGAAAGCAGACTACGGTCTCAAGGTCGATCTTGAAGGCGAGTATAAAGCACTCGCCAATGCCACAGCTGAGATCATTTGGGTTCAATCTCTTCTTGGAGAACTTGGGATCTTCCAGTCTAGGCCACCATGCTTATGGTGCGACAATTTAGGAGCAACTTATCTCTCTGTGAACCCTGTGTTCCATGCTAGAACCAAGCATATCGAGGTGGATTACCACTTTGTTCGGGAAAGAGTTGCCCTCAAGGCACTGGAGATCAGATTCATTCCGAGTCAAGATCAAGTAGCTGATGTATTTACAAAGCCTGTGTCGACAAAACAACTACTAGCAGCTCAACACAATCTCAATCTGACGAGTTGTGATTGAGGGGGACTGTAAAACAACATGCGCTGCTATACTTCTTCAGATAACCTTCCTTCAGAGTCCAGGCTTCAGGATGCTGTTACTCTTCTATTAGTCCGAGTCTTCAGGCTTAGTAGTAGTTCACGTCTTGCAGGTTTTCAGCAACTAATGTCATAATTGTAGGATTTGACGGTATACAGTTGTAATCTATCTATTGAGTATAAATACAACTCACTCACGCCTGGATTGGTGTGTGGGATTGCAAACTCTCTATCTCTTCTCTGTGTATTTTTACAAAGGTAACATGAACAAAGAAAAGGTTTGGTAAATGGCTAGCATTAGCAATTCATAATCTTTTGGTAAAGGTATGAGTTCATGACTGCTATGTCCCGCTCTTGGACCAAACTCACACCGAACTATTCAATATCTAGATTTTGTAGAGACACTTCCTGCAAAATGAACACCCAACGGACGGTCCAGATGCCCAACAAAACAGTTTGTACGACCTCCTTTCAGGGGACAGGTTTTTTCCATGCATCCAGAATTGCCAGAGCATTCTCGGTTGGGCTGAAAAGCTATGGTTATAGTTGAAATTACACTGTAACGGCTAAAATTTCACTGTAGATGAAAGTGGCTTATTTGGTGTAATTAAATTTTAAAAAATTTAAAATAGAAAAAATACGCTAGCTCGTCACGGACAACGCAAACGAATACAGAAAAAAAGAACCGACAAAAAAGCTAAAAAAACCAAAAGTTCAAAAAAAGACGAAATTTATGAATAGTGAAAAATAAGCTTGAAGCTGAAGCCGAAACGAGCAGCACCTTGCTAGTATCGAGATGTTGACTGGCAATGTGACTCGAGTTCAAAATAGTGCTGAAGTTGCTGCAAGTCATCCAGCAACGTGAGTACGTCTCTTACACCATCACATTGCTACATCAGCCACGCCAGCCCCAGTACAATAATATCTTCTCAACCGACTTGATCAGACGGCGACGTGCTCTGCGAAGAGGCTCCACTGGCAACAAAATTGACATGAGAACTCGGCCGCCGAAGGACAGACAGTGGCTCCCATATTGTTGCGGTTGTGGTATATCATATGGGTAAATATTTGCAATTTACAACAGTACTACATCAGAGCTCTGAACAGGTAGGTGCAGTGATACACGCCTAAAACGTTGAATTAGTTTTCACAACTGGGAACATTTACACTTCCTGAGGAGAGAAGAGAAGCATGCTTCATCAACGACAGACTCAATTTGCATCCACTGGTTACTTCCCAGGATTTTCCACCTCGTCTAGCTCTTGCACTTTGGTCATGTTGTTTAGTTCACTCTCTGCGACAGGAGTTGTAGTTGAAACCCCATCTGCAGGAGCAGTTGAGGTCAACTGGCCTGAGTTTGGGCCGGAGCCGGACCATTGCCCTACGGATTGATTCGAAGTGTTGAGTGCACGGCAATGTGGGCAGTAGTAAGTTATGTGAGGAAAATCTTCTTTCCTGGCCAACCCTACAAGTTTGCGTATTATTATGTCATGTATCCAATTCTGTCAATGCAACATCTGAGACAAACCTGAAAGAGCATTTGTAGCTTTTTTCAGGGGACATTTAGTGATTATTATATTCACCATTATGCATATGGCAATTGCCACAGATCAATGCATATGACTGTGATGGGTCCTCCCCCACAAGCAGGGCAGCAATCTTCGCAATCCAACCACCGTTATTGGTTCCTAAGCCTTGATAATGTCCAACGACTTTTGAAGGCTGCATAGCTTCCAGGACAGCACCCACAGCCTCATTGGATGCACCCTTTCCAGTATGAGCAACTGCAGCGCTGCCAGTGCTGCTGCCTTTTGCATTTGGTTGCTTCCTGTTTTTCAGTCCATTGGAAGGAAATACCTCAATACAGCTGCTTCTAGCCTGTGCTGAACCAGATTCTGCTTCATCTCCGACATATATTTTAATGCCAAAACTGAAGCTGCTGCTGCCTTTGCTGCAGGATCGAGGTCATATTTCTGCACATGTTCCAAGTTTTGCTTACATTTGTTGTGACAACGAAAAGAACAAAACCAAATCTCTAGTACTTCAGACATTTACAAACTTATTAATAATTGCTTACTTGAATAAGCTCTTGGGTAAGATAATAATTACTCCTTTCCTTTAGCTCATCAATCTTAGCTTTCCTCTCAGCTCTCAACCTCCCGAGTGACTTCTGATCCTTACACTCCACTGTACATAGGGAGAGAAAAGGTTATTAGTGCACCAAAAAGCTAATGTTTATGGGTCAAAAACCAGGAAGTTCAATGTTTAGACTTAACACATAAAATTTAACTTCCATGACAAGATGTTTCAGAGCACAAGGCATGCCAGCAGTTCATTCCTCATAGGACTTTTTATAATAATCATATAGAATCCACAACCCCCCCCCCCCCCCCCCACACACACACACAAACAAAAAAGTCAAAACTGCAAGCATTTTATTCCCAAACTCTCAGACCGTGCTCCAGATATATTTCACATTAATCAGTGCATTACGTATTTAATATAACTAAAAGCATCCTATATCAGTAATAAGATACCAATATCCAGCATGACCCGTGATTGCTCTTAGATGCAACCAATACAAGATATATAAGTCCTCAAATTATAAAACAGCAAACAAAGATAATACATCTGAAAAAGTTTGACTTAGTAACTAGAGACCAATGTTCAGCATTTTTTTAAGGAAAATGTTCAGCATTATCAGTGAGTGTACTCTTGGCTATCGATTACAGAATAAATATGATAAATACTGAGAAGAGTTCTGAGATATTTACAAATCCTTGTGAAGCTTATGAGTATCGAATATATCATTGAGGATAAAGCAGGCAAAAACAAACATAGGCAGAACTCTAATAGCCCTCATCTGCCAATCTAGATCCTCAGATTTTGTCATGATGATTGCATAAACTACAGCTCCCACCTGAGAAAAGCATAAATTATTCAACCATCATAACTTGTCTGTGTTTCAATTTAAAGAAAAGAAACCATTGCTGTTAAAAAATGATAATAAGAAAATCAGCATCTCACAAAAGGAATGAACCAAAACACACACTGCAACACATTAGTCATTAGGTAGACAGGGGGAAGCGACAGGAGATAAATTGAAAACACATACTGTCTAGTGAGTACACAAGGCTGACTTTAATTGTGTGGGCCAAAAGGATAACGTAATCCTTAAACTACATGGCTTGTTTTGAGGCATCTTCTAGAAGTCAACATATTTAGAACCATTTTACTGCTACAGCAAGACAACTTAAAAAATTGTATGTAAAATGATCAGGATATTGCAAGCAGATTAATGCATGTTTGAAGGAATCCCAATTCTTTAACTGCATCATGATGCAGTTGAAATAAAGGCAAATATTGCTTTCGTGACAACTTGAGCTTATCAAATATGACCATATGCCAAATCTGATAACATGTTTAGTTGAAATTTTCATTGGTATGCTATGATTTAAGTTTTTGGTGTTTCAAATAATCCTTCAATATCGATCATGCCCTTATTTTCGGTCCAACTTCCTTATTAGTAGCAAATTGAAGAGCAAATAGCCTCCACATTGCTGATCCAAATTCAACATCTAACCACTCAGCATCTACATAAACTCCTAGTTCATGAACACACTGGCACTATTTACAAGATGAATAATTACAATGTTGAGGTGAGATCAGCTCTATACAGACGAGGAAACTCTATCCACTAGTAGTCCTCACCGTTATTCAAATTTCATCCAGTTATTTTCACTGTCACTGTTTTGAATGATACATGTAACAAGCAACTACTAACCTATATGAAAATGAATCTATTTAAATTCATGATACTAATGGTGTAATTTACTCTTTCCAACAACCATGATGTATGGCCCTCGTCATATACTTTTTTAGCTGAATCAAGAAGACCTCTAGAATAACTAAGTATCCTTCAAAGATCACTGAATATGACGCAAACAAGACTGAAACAGATATCCATGACATTGTACAACGTACAAATAACTTAGTTATCGCAGAAAATCATTTGAGAAGATAAATTAGCATCTGTTTAATAAGTTTGAACTCCATCTAATGAGATCAACTCTTGTTGGTACTCCTAATTCCTAATTCCTAATGAAGTAATGAGTGTGCAATAGACACTCTTTTCGACATAATACTTTTACTGTTAGTGAACCACCAAAACTCCCTACCATCCTGGCTATGTATTCCAGACGTAAATTGACACATCTCCAACATATTGCAGCTCATGATTTCTGAGTGATCCTAAATGTTCTAGTTACAGATGAAGCATGAAGTACAGAGTAAATCCAATCAACTTAGGTCAGTGGAAAAGCTTGAAAGGCAAAAGCAAGCACTAACAGATACGCCGCGCCAATAACTCGAAGCGCAAAACAATCGTATCCCAGACACGCAACCGCAGATTATAAGTAAGGCAAAGAGGGAGCAAACTGCGAGACCTCGCCGAGGACGGAGAGGACGATGAGGTTGCGGACGCTGCGGCGAGAGAAACTGAGTCCGGCGGCGCATGCGGGCGTGTACGGCGGCCTCCTCCTTCGACAGGTACTGCAGCCGCTTCTCGTAGTCCTCGCCCCGCTTGCCGAACAGCGCCCGCCCGCCAAATCCTCCCCAGTATCACCCCCCCCCCCCCCCTCTTCTCCTTCGTCTCCGCCGAAGTCTCCGACGCGGCCGCCGCCGCAGCCGCGGCTACTTCCTCCACAGCCTCTGCCGGAGAAGCCATCGCGCAGGTCGGATCTGACCTCCACAGGATCCGATAAAAATAGCTGTATGCAACAAAAATGTTGCTTATGTCGATCGGTAGGCAGACGACAGCGCCGCGAGACGACATACGGCGCTACCACCGGCGGCAAGTGCCTACCACTCCTTTACCAAATGGTCAAAGGCCGACTTAATTTTCTATCTTAATTTTTTTCCATTTAGTATTTGTTTAAATTTTTAAATATATCAAATGAGCTCTAAAAATTTATGTACAGTCCTTCGACATAACGTACTTCACAGTGTAATTTTTTGGTAATTTCATCTATTGTGAATGTTGCTAAAAAATTTATACAATTTCGATATTTGTACAAGTTTTTACATATAGCAAACGAGCTCCAACAATTAAGAAATCTTATGTTAAGCCTTTCGACACACCCATAATTATTGTGTAATTTTTTGAGAATTTTATATGATCTACAGAAATACCAGTCTGACCATAATGTACAGCATTGCTCGCTCCCTCCTTCGAATATATGTTGGCTTGACATAACGACCCCTCGCCCGCTCCCTCATCAGCACAAATGTTAGTCTTACCATTTCGCCCCACCTCGCCCGCTTCGTCGTATGCACATATGTCACTTTTACCGTGCTGTGTCCTGTCGCCCGTGGTGGTGCATGTCGACAACGCATCCGTAATTTCCGATAGGAATGCACAGGATTCTCTTTTTGCTCGCTTCAAATACAGAGGTCTTGCAAATTGTTCATCGCTCATCTAAACTGTGTTTCACTTCTTGTAGAAAGAAGAACCTTCTGGATCATACACTAACATAGCATGGCAGACACCAAGGGACCAATCGAAGCGAAATCGCCAAAGGAAAACCTTCCCCTGGAAAGGAGGGAGGACTTCAGCCGTAACTACCGGTTGATGCCAAACAGCGCGGCTCAACCGGTATGGCCAAAATGTAGACACAGGGAGGACGCGGTCGTGTAGGTCGTCAAAAGCCATTTCAATGGCGGGCGACATTTCTTCCTATGCCCACACTCTGGGGTACAATTAGCCAATAGTTTATTTTCTCTTACTGGTATAAAGCTTTCATGTTAACCCTCTTTTTGTGCAGATGTCAAAATACGACTTCGTCCGCTGGGTCGATCCTCCCCATGAGCGCTATGTTGCGAGGTACGTGGATACACTGTGGGAGCAAATCTTAGAGATAAAGGCGCGGATTGACAGTCTCAATGAGAAGAACGGTGACCTCCGGCAACAGATGCAACACGAGAGGGACAACGAGGAGGTCATCAATATAGGAAGTTCGTATGATCCCACATGCAGTTGCATGAACCTAACTGCATATATGCATGCCACTACAACAACGACCAGCCACGTCCAAAGCACCCCCACTGCAATACTCCATTGGGTACCACGAGGCACCTTCTACCAGTAGGCATTCATAAAGAAGGTTGTAGCATGTAGTCCGTGGTAATGTTCAATATTGTAAAGCATATAACTGAATGGTGTACGCGTCGTTACGGTTACTGTTTTTTTGAGTGGACTGTTCAAATATTGTACCACGTGCATTAAGCTAGAGGGGTCGATACACATTGAACAAACGTTGTCAAATACATATCAAATGGGTACAAACATAAATTAATACGATACCATTAAAGATACATGAGATTATGATACTCAGTGGCGACCAGACGAGCTCGGTCTATTGGGGCAACCCTTCAATGAGTGCCCGAAGGTCTTACATATTATGCATTTCACTGTGCGGGTAATGCTGGTACGTTGGCTCATATCCATGTCGTTTTGGAAGCGCCGTGTCTGCCAACGTCCATTCGTAGTTATCTTCAACTCCTTGTTGGGGGCCCATTGCAGCATGTCTAGCCAAAGATCCCTGTAGTACATGTCCAAGCCGTAGGAGTGGAACTCTGCACTCCATGTACTGAAAAGGTGTTATATATCATAGTATTCTGAGGTATATGCCTCGGACATCTGCCTTATTTGCGCACATGCCTTGTACACATGCGAGCATGGCTTGTGCAACAGTGTCGGCTTGTTGCAGGTGCATGTTGCCACATCACTCAGGATGCATGCCTATTTCATTTCACTCCTGGCATGACTGTTCATATATTTTTACTGAATCCTGATCTCGTACTTCCTCTGGAGGCCATCAATTACCCAGATGTCATGCATTCAGACTTTCTCTATCTTCAGTTCCATATGCCTATACATGTTCTCGAACCATTTCTTACATTCGTCTATTTGACACATGGCTGCAGTGACTCTATTGACGAAATAACCGACAGTGTGAGTCCATACCTCCTCCAAAATGGCGGTGATAGGGAGGCGCTGTACGCCTTTCAGGATGCTGTTATACACCTCGGACATGTTAGTCGTCATAATCTCATACCTCGCACCATCTGTGTCATAGAGAAGGGATCATTTCTATAATTTAGGAGCATACCGACGAATCTACTCAGAGAAACTTATGGCACCGCGGGGTTGCTCTCCCTCTATAGTTCGCCTTTCTAGCTCTATCCAGATGGATTCAAACTTCTATCTCTAGTTTTGCAGACACAATGCCTTGAACATCTTCACAACTTCCTAGCTGCGGAATCGTGCGAACAAACTAGATGCAAGATGCCTTATGCACCATCGGGTTCGCACGTTATTCCACTGGTGAGGGGGTTCGGTCCCCTGCTGCATGGTGTTCAGCGCGGCCATCAACCCAGCATTGCAATCCGTGACGACACAAACGTTGGGTCGGTTGCCAATCACCACTTGCTTGACTTTTGCCAGGAATCAGAGCCAACTGGACGTGTTCTCGCTTTCCACAGTAGCAAATGCCACTAAGAGAAGCTGGTCATTCACGTCGGCCGCCACCGTGGTGAGAATGGTTCCCTTGTAACTCCCTGTGAGGAAAGTGCCATCTATCATGAGCACATGACGACAAAACTTGAAGCCCTCAATGGCCTGGGCGAAAGCCCAGAATAGCCGATCCAGTATAAAGCAGTTGGGCTCTCCGTCAGCATCTAGACGCTCAAGCTTGTTTACGTACGTGCCAGTGTTCTGGTGAAGCAATCTCGGTGTAAGGTTGTACTCCTCTTCGTACGTCCCATACATGGACTCGATGACCTTGTGCTTGCCTCGTCAAACCTTACTGTAGCTGACAAGATAGGCAACCACATTGACGACTTCTGACATGAGCATCTTTGGGGAGATGGAAACGTCTGCCGCAACTAGGTGGTTAATGATGCTTGCCATATATGTCGAAGTCACGTTCCGATGATGGCGCAGGGGTTCGCTAAGCATACAAGTGTGGTCGATCATCGTCTTGATCAAGAAGGTCGAGCCAAAAATCTTGGCTTTTTGAGCGCTAACCTTTGCAGAGCAGCCTTCCACTATGCACTTCACAACGTAATTGATTGGGTTGGACCGGTATATCGTGCACATCAGACTGCAGACAAGGTATATCGTGCAATAGCTTGTTGCACATCTGCCTTGCTAGGGAAGTGCTACCCAACTAGGAGGGTGTCAGCTTGAAACCCCACTGGGACCATTCTTCATGCGGCAGTACGAGGGAATGCACTACAACATTATCGTGCCTGGAGGACACATAAGGCACTTCTGATGACACATTTCCCCCGGGTGTATCAGCAGTCTGATGTGCATCGTCCTCGGTATCATCGAAGCCTAGGTCAGTGTCCTCGTCGGACTCCAACTCAAGCGGCTGGTTTGGTAGATACTCATGGCAGTCAATTTGAGCTGACCACCACATGCCTGACCCCTCATTCCACACAAAATCAGGGCTGAGTCTAGCCTCCGATAAAACACATTCAGTGGTATCATCTTGAAACTCCGCTTGTGGTTCCCCGGGTGTCGAGGGGCCGGGTGTAACAGCCCAGCTTTTTACTCCATTTTATGGAAAAAATTATTTAATTAAATTAATTTGGTTTAAAAATAAAAATAAGTGTTTGGTGCCTAAATTTTAAATTTTGAATAGCCCTGATTTTCTGTTTTAAAAAGGCTGGATTTGAAAAGTAATTTGAGTAAAAACATAAAAATATTATTAATAAAATGATATTTTGATTTTCTATGAAAATCCTATTTCAAATTAATTATTTAGATTTATTTGGCTTTTATTTTGTTTCTTGGTCTTTCTGGAGTTTAAAATCTATTTTTGAAATTAAAAAGTATTTTTAGTATAAAAAGTCTGGAATTTTGGGATCTTATCTGGTATTTTTCTGAGCCTTTTTGATTTTCTGGGCTTTTCTGGAAAAATTAAAATCAAAAAAGAAAAGAAAATATCTCTCTCTCCCTCCTGGGCCGACGTGTGGACGACCCGATCTCACCCACGTTGCCGTCACAGCCCGTCCCACCATCCCCTCCCACTTAACTTCCCCGACCGCCCGTTTTCCTCCCCTTCCCCGTGGCGTAATCCCGGCCGCCCGCTCTTCCCCACTTTCCTCTCTCTCTCTGCACCCGAGCTTTGCTTGTCAGTCATCCCAATCGTCGTCTTCCCCGCCTCCTCCTTCTTCCTTCCGCTGCAACTGCCTGTGCCGAAATCGCCGCCGCCCTTCCAGCCCTTCCCTTCCTGAGTGCAGCCTCACCTTCGTGCGCCGCACTCCGCGCCCCCGTCTCTGCCGCCAATCCCACGCACGTCTCCTCTGTGGCGAACTCCCTTCGGATACAGCTTTGTAGCTCATGAATATTCATGACGCCGAGTCTCTCGGCCCGAGCTCCTTGTCTTGGCATGTTTATAGGTCCAACTTATTGGGTCCAGCCCGTACAAGACCATCACCATAGAACATTATCAAGTGTTCCATATTTGTGATTATGTGAAGCCACAACAACCAGATCCGCAGTAAGCATTACAACATAAATGATTACATGCGCGTAACTACATACGAATAGTTTATTAATTACTGACAATTTGATTACCAATCCGAAAAAATTATCTATCTTTCGGGATAAGCAATCATCACTACCGTTCCCTCGTACCACGTCCTTAATGTGCTATGCACTTGCTTCTTAAAATAATTAGCTACACACTCTTAATTTTGAGTGACCACCGCAACAATGAGCTTCCGCGATGAGCGATTGAAATGACCGATGACCAACTACGAGAGATTCGTATTTGTAGCTAAGCACAAAGGGAACCCGGTGCACTCAACCCGTAAATTAAGGACTCCTCGTCGATGCACACCACTTTGGGTGAGGGGGGACGGCATGGTAACACTGACAAATGTGGAGACGAGGGAGCGGGCAAAGGTGGACGACACGAACATAAGGACATTAGTGCGGATGAGGGAGCACGCGAGATGGGACGACATGGGCAGAGTGACAATTGTGCGAGCCACATAGTGGAAAAGAAAAGATAGCAGTAATGCACCGACATATGTACGAAGGACAGAGGTCACACACACTTCAAAAGAGGCCTGAGCATCGCATATCGCTAATTATGATAAAATTTTCACGACTTAACATAGTAAATTTGGATCACATAAAATTCTCAAAAATTACATAATAACTATGGTTGTGTTGGAAGGCTTCACAATTTTTTTTAATTTTTTGAGATCGTTTGCTATATATAAAAACTCGTACAAGTATCAACATTTTATAAATTTTTTAGCAATATTCACAACGGATAAAATTACCAAAAAAATACATTGTGAAGTACGTTGTGTCGTGGCACTGTATGTAAATTTTCGTAATTTTTGAAGCTCATTTAATATATTTAAAAATTCAAGCAAACACTAAACGGAAAAAATTAGGGCAGGCAATTAAACCGGCTAATTACCCGGCTTAATCACCTATCGCCCCCTCACTGGATGACAGGCAAGCCTGCCGCATGCGGCAGCACCGCCTGTCGTCTCCGGGCACTGTCGCCCACCCACCCGACGGCATAAGTGATATTTCTGTTAATACGGTGCATATACGGCTATTTTTATAAATACGGTGTGAAACAGTGCAAAATCTAGCTTTAACTCGGGGAACACCACAGATGTACACCCTGAAGTATGGCTCGTACACGTAACAATGCACGTTTGGAAGGAGTTTTATCCTCTCTCTTTAAATGAAGGCCTATTTGAAATGCGAGAACTGTGTCAGTTTTGTAAGAAAATACATTCATTCTTTGGTGTTTCAAACAAATTTTCTATAATCAATCGTGCATTTTAAACGATACTTTATATGTAGGCTGGAGCATGGAGGCTCCTTTCCTCGAATTGGGGCAAATACCTCAACGAGGAGCCGGATAAGTTATGGTCCTTCGAATATTGTCACACGGTTCTCGAATCACTCCTCTCGGATCAAACAAGGTGGGAAAATAGGAGATATGTTTAATTTGGATGAATTCTTTTTATCTATAGCCTATGATTTTTAACTCTAATATAACCATTTGTATTAATGAACCGAATACCGATAAGCCGATTTGAAAAAGGTGTCTAAATTAACTTTGAAATGGCAACGAAATTGTTCCGTTTATTTGTTTGAGGGAAGTTATAAGATATAAGTTATAAACTATAAGCAGAAAAAAACCTAGTCTTTGGTCGGGTTCTTTCGGGTTTATAGTTGGCTTATGCTTGTACTGTATATAGTAACTAATTTTTAAATGGCATGTTTTTTTAAGACGGAGTTAATAGAAAAAATTATAGTAAAAAGAGTACTGAATTCAATTGTACTGGCCAAAATCGTATACGACTATTTCTCTCTGCGTGCTGCCTCTCACGAACAGTTAGAATTCAAATATTTAAGCCATAAGCCATCAGCCAAAAAAACCCACTATTTATCTTAAATAGATCCTTTTTTAAGTAGATATGACGCAATACTTAGACACAACTTAATTTTAGATAAGGTGCAATTTTAGCGGCCACTAGAATTCGATCTTGTAGCCTCTATATCTGTGCTTACATAAGAAAAGGTGAGCAAGGTATCATGTCGGGTACATCAAGCATTTGTCATTAGGAAAGCTTCCCGGTATTAATGTCTTTGTAGTTTCCTCTCCATTAGGGAAAAGAACATTTCTTCGTAAAGCAAGCGATGCAGCTTTCCGTCCCAATCCTTCCCCCAATCCCCCGTGGGGCGTCCGGCGGGTAGCTCCAACTTTCCATTGAAACGATTGGGAGACGATTGGCCCGCTCATTTCGTTTTAGTTTCTGATTTTTAATTTATTTTTATTATTTATAAATTTCATCTATGTATGGATTTTTAGTTTTTCTAAGTTTTTAGATTCTTTTTTGTATTCGTTTGTATTATTCATGATGAACTAATATTTTTTATTTTTTATTTTTTAATTTAATTATGTCAAATAAACCATTATTAGATATATTGTAATTTTAATCAAGTATAGTATAATTTTATTTATAAATCACTGTTTTTAAACTAAATAAGCCACACCTAAGGATCGAGGAAGGTTCTCGAAGACGGCTGAGCCGGCGAGTCATTTCGATGTGTCAATGTTATTCAGGTACGGAATGGCGCGCTGTCAAGTGCTAATAAGTATGAGCCGTATGGCAAGGACCCGGACGTACTGTTCGGCTTGCATTAGCGCAATTCAGAGAGCACATGCTCCAAAGCCATTTCTAACGCTCTATACATTGGTCTCGTTCTAGACAATTTCGGTCTTTGATTTTTTTTCTTTTAATTTATTTAAGTTAGACGTTATTTAAAATACACCAGTTTTTAATTTCAGCTCTTTTTATTTTTTTCTTATTAAATTATATTGTCCGTGATGATATAACATTTTTTTCTTATTTTTTATTTTTTAATTAAATGACTTAAAAAAGTAACAGCAACTACAACATAATTTCAGCTAAAATCATAAGTCAGAAGCTTAAACTTTTTAAAATGGAATCATCTAGCAACAGCGCTAAATACAACCTCTTCAACCCTTGTATCTCCAACGCTATTTTCAATAACATATTTTTAATTACTCACCATCTCTCACTAAGATACAACATCCTCTCCAATACATCATTCTATTGTAACCTGGCTCTTGGTCAATGTGAAAAAGTTTGTAACTCATACAAGATACAGGTTTTATCTCTCTTCATCGATTCTCTTCTACATCACATTCTATCTTATGTAGTTCACCTATAGATACCGCTGACTAAAGCATTTGCTCGAAACTAGCATTTGCTCAAAATAATTTTATCCGTGTATCAAATACTTAAACACTCTATTTCTTTCCGTTAATTGAAAACACTTTATTTCTTTCCGTTAATTGAAAACAAAAGGCCCATTCCAAGTATGTCTATTTCAATTGAGTTGCAGCCTAGCTTGCAGGTAGTCCTGGACATCTTATGGCAACAGTTACAAGATGGAGTCGTCAGAATTTCTAAAAAAAAAGAGAGAGAGAGAGAGAGAGAGAGAGAGAGAGAGAGAGAGAGAGAGAGAGAGAGAGAGAGAGAGAGAGAGAGATGCGTTCAGAATTATTGGGCTTGAAATATTTTGGTTGGTTGAGATCAGAAGGCCTGGCCCGGCTAACTTACATGGGTCATGAGCGGCGCACAGCTGAAGATTTGAAAGACCCAAACAGCGAACAGAACGGGGAAACGGGCCGATCTTGTCCAAATTGGACTTCATAACTGGGCTGTAAAGTATAACCACTACACAAAAGGATCCAACATTCACATCTTGCATGGGTTTTTGAAGACCATAATCAAATCTAGCTGCTAGAAAACAGCAATGGTTCCATCTGGAAACCGAAATGCTGTGGCTTTTGGTACCAAATTTCAAATTTGTGTAAACATGTGCTATGAATAAAAAATAGATTGAATACGGATGAATAATGGTTCTATCATATTGTTTTCATATCTTTTCTCGGATGTGGATACGAATACCTTGGATACAAACACGAATACAAATAATGTCAAATATAAATATAGAGTGAATATAAACCGAAATGAATACGGCTGCGGATATTTTTTTGGAAGATGAAAACCCCTGAAATTGTACACACGAAATCAACGGAAACACATGATTAGTTTATTTGACCAAAGCATTCGTGGATTCTTCATACTATCAGAAACGATACATAACATTGGCACTTGCAAATTGCATTAATTAATTCATTACAAGGTAATCACACTTAGTTCATTCCATTCCAAAAGAATGATATTCCTCTCAAGCTCACAATGAGCTTTGTAAAGGCTTTTGTTGCACTTAGCCCAAAGCTCTATAATCACAGCCAGTGGCGGACCCAGGAAAAAATTATAGCTAGGGCGAAGTTATAGTGGTGGATCCAAGAAAACAACTAGGTAGGCTAAGTCGGAAGCATGAAATAAATAATAGTACCCAAAAGTAAAACAATCCATGATCAAACTATGTTGCAAACACATTAATAAAAATATGTGATACGAAATAGAAACAACAATTACAATTCGCATGTTAACATATGTGGATAATGGAAGGACAATGAAAAATACCTCACTAATGAAGCTTAATCCACAATTGTGGATGAGTTGTAAAAGAAACAACCTGTCAATTGTGAAAGATAGATAAATCAGTAGTATCACAATTCGATAATAGAATTCTTTGCTAAAATAGCTATTCAAATTCGACAATTTGCTAAAATAGCTATTCAAATTCTTTCTATTCATTTTGAATTTGAACAAGCTTCAGATCACTGTTTCGGGAGAGATAAAAATATAAGTACCCTCATTTTGACAAACTAGATTACATATTCTACAATCTACCTAAAATTTTTACAAGCTATCAAAACTAATACTTAAATACACACATCTAAAATCTAGAATAAATAGAATTTATTGTACCTTTATAAAATAAAAAGTAGAAACTGTAGAAATGCTCGGGCCTTAGATCACTACCGTCTGCGACTGCTCTCACTCGGTCTGGCGCCGACTACTGCTCAAAATCCACCGACGCCCTCACGCCCCCAGCCCCAGGCCCCAAATCCCCGGCTCCGGCTCCTCAAAATCCACCGACGCGGGCGGCGGCGCCCCAAATCCCCCGCCCGGCTCCCGGGCTCCCCGCCTCCAGTCCCGTCCGGGCTCCCTGCCTCGCGCGCGCCTCCCGAGTCCCGCCTCCCGCGCTCCCGGCGGCCGGCCACCGCCTCCGGGCTCCGCGGACTCCTCCTCCTGGCGCCGCCGCGCGGGCTCCCACCTCCGGCCTCCGGCCCAGCGCTCCCGGCGGCCCGCCCACGCCTCCGGGCTCCGCCGACTCCTCGCCTCTGCGCCGGATCTAGGGTTAGCGCCGCCGCCGGGTACTCTTCGAGACTTCGACAGTTTGACTTGTGCCCGTGCGTAGTATATCTCTTGCTTGCTTTGTTGGGGACTTGGGCCGTGTGTGGGTATTTGGGTGTCATGGACTTGGACCTTGTCTTGTGTGCATCTGGGCTTCCGGCAAGACGTGCAGACGATTCAGACCCGGCCGGGGGCTAGGGGTTTCGGCCGCCGGGGAGCTCGGGCGGCCACCCGACCTCGCCCGAAGGGCAGGTCCGCCCCTGATCACAGCACCGTTTGGTCCTTTCTTCGTTTCATCAAACTTGTGTGGTGATCCCAATACCAAAGCTGCACTTGCTGGAGATGTATTACTTACACTTGGATAGGTACTTGCAATTGTAGATTCCAACACAAATCTGGTGAAGGACAGTGGATGTAACACGTAACAAATCAATAGAACACAGGACATAACAAAGAAATGCTGAATAGAAGAAGAGGCTCACCATGTACATATGCAGATGGGTGGCGCTACAATGGTGGCAGAACGCAAGAGTGGAGGATAAGCGATGTCATGAGGGGTGGCACTAGCAAGGCCACAGCGGTACGAGGGGCGTTGCTAGCTGGACAAGAGGAGGCACAAGCGAAACCGCGGTGAGAAGAGATGAGGGGCGACATTTGTGAGACATGGGGCTGCACCAGCGAGGCACAGCTAGACAAGTAGTGGCACCAGCGAGCGGGATAGGATTGGATTTGGGGATCAGGAGGAATGACTGAACCCTAGCCACCTATGACTGTGTCTTGTGTTGAACTATTGATGTTAAGTGTAGATGGGCTGGGCTAGGCTGAAATAGCAAATAGAGGTTATAAGTCTAGATATCCAATCTTCATGACATCATGATAATCCGTATTCGACGGATAGTGGGCTACCATATTTATTTTTGTATCCAACAAAAAAAATACCCGTATTCACTGTCCAAAATTTATCTGAGCCGACAAAAATCCTTATTCGAAAATATCTAAATCGGTATCCGATCTGTTTTCACCCCTAATATATGCGTACAAAACCTCACTAAGCTCAACACAAAGGTGAAATTCACTGTGTGAGTATCCAATTTCTTTGTGCATAAGAAGTTACAATTATGTCTATTTCTGTTCTACAAGCAAAATCCTGCACTGCATATCTTGCTAGAGTATGTATATAGAACAGGTTACACATCAGCACTAGTGAGGCGTTCTGAAACAACCTAGATTTTGAATCGGATTTGTTTTGCTTGGAATTTGATTCTTTTTGAACCCCATCCAAATTCAGTGCATTTCTAACCCATTAGTGCCTCTCTTCCCTGGCCGCACTGCCTTCCCCAATCCCTTGTGCAAACCTCGGCTGCCACAACTATTGGCCTCCAACAAAATGAATGGAGGAAAAAATCCCCACCGTAAACTTTAGCCAAACGCCCCGGTCTGTTTCCCTCTGCCACACCTCTGCAAATCGTGCCAGCAGCCGTACCCTCGCCTTTCCTGCTAACAGCCATTAACTCTCCCTTGACTCATGATGAAGCCGAGCCAGAATTGGCCACACCTCCCCTGCCCTGTCTCTGCCGCCAATTGCCATCGCCCAGTTGCCACGCTGCCCACCTGGTTCTCTCACTGTACCATGAATTGGCATGCTCTGATACCCCTTAATTGAGTCCTGTCCTCGCGCGGAAATAAGCCAACCCGAAATTCGCCACCGCCTCTTTCCCGTCTCATGGCCGACAGCCTTGCCCGCAAAGCTTGACCTCCATAGTCCTACGCCCGAGGTGATATTTCATGCCAACTACCTTTCCCTCACCGCCTCAGCTGAAGTGCACCGAATCCTCTCGAGCTCTCCCGCATCTTTCCCTGCCTTAGGCACGCGCCATGGCCAAACCAATCCGAGCACTGTGCCCAACCACCTTAGAGCAACTCCAAAAAATTAACCAAAAGAAGTATCTAAATTTAGTGATTTAGCTATTCTCTAAAATGAATCTCACCCCAAAAAACAAGACTACTCCAACAGGCTATCTAAACTAGAGGCGCGTGGGTGGGTGGTGTGCTGTGGGATGGGGCGCAGCGTGCGGGACGACCGCGCCAAGAGGCTGGATGGTGAGCGAGGTAGGCTATCCAAAAATAGAGAGCGAAGGAGGATGGATAGAGAGCTACTAAATTTGGAGAGTCATTTACAGAGCCTATTAGAGACATTTTTTCTCCAATAATAGCCAAATTTATCTTTAGAAAATGATTTAGCTCTTCTCTTAGAGTTGCTCTTAGGCCGCCTATAAAAACCCCTGAGCCTTGCCTATAACAATAGTAGGGTCGTTTCAAATCGGGCAAGGCCTCAGGCCACTTGAGTTTGTTGGGACCAAAGACCTATTTGGTAGAGACTCTATAAAGAATTGAGTAGTGAAAAGTCTTGTTTTCTTAACTCAGTCATAAGGATTAAGAGATTTTGTGGGTAAAGTTGGGTAACTCTGTAAAGTCATTTATAAATGGTATTCGAATACGCCATGCTTCCGATGAATGAAGTTGTGTTTAATAGGTGATTCCAATAGCGAAGTATAAGTAGATTTTGAAATGATTTGGAAATGTTGGAAGTCTGGTAATCAAGTTTTGAAACCCCAATTTCTTAAGAAGTTATTGTTCTTTTGTGTTTAAAAAAATATTTACAAATAAAACTGCATCCACCTAAAATGTTAAAACCCATATGTCCCCGTCTCTTGGAAATCCTGGCATGTAATTAAATAACGTTTCCCTATGTGACTTGTTAAGTACGGTTAGTTGCTCTCAGTCTTGTTTCATTTTCCATAACACAGAGATCAGATGAAGAAAGGATGTTGCAAGATTTCGTGTTAGGGTTACGATTGCAATCAAGCGTTCTTGTGGAAATTTATTTGGATATTCTGAATGTAAGTAAATCTTGAGTTTGGATGCCCTTAAAACTGTTAAATTTGATCGTTATATCTTATTTTAATTAAATTAACCTTTTTGAAATATTCATGAGTAGGTAACTGAACTTCTAAACTGTTATAAAACGTATGATGATCCTGCTTAAAAAAACAGGGGCGTTACAGGTTCCACATGTTGGATGGACAACTAGAATCTGGGACCTTTTCCGATCAAACTGATCGCCGGGGTCACCGTCACCGGCCGGACGCATGCATTGCCTTGCCGACAGAGGCAAACGGGCAAGAGGGGGATCTCGAGCAGCCATGGCCCGCATGTTTCGTGCTCGGCGAGCAATGCAGATCCATGCATCTGGGTGCGCGCGTCGCAACTCGTGTTGTAAAGGGGGCCGGTGTGCGAGCTTGCAAACCCCCGGGGAAGCAGCGCCGGCCCCTGAGCTATGTGCTCCAGGGAAACGGGAGGAACTAAGGAACCAAAGGTTGGCACCATTTTCCAACATGCGTACCTGCACCTCAGCTTGTCCCTCTGCACCAAACATCGGTAACACCTTCATGCGTGCGTGCCCAGACGATCGGCCATGTTCCATGAACCTCGTTGTGTGGCCAAGCAATAAGGTTAGGCCGCGTACGTTTCAGATTCAGCTTCTGGTTTATTTTTTACTATTTATAAATTTTGTTTTTTTTTAATTTTTGGTTTTTTAAACTTTTTACCGGTTTTTTTTCCCGTATTCATTTGCGTTGTCCATGATGAGCTAGTATATTTTTTTAAATTTTAATTACGCCAAATAAGTCACCTTCAATTACGGCAAAATTTCAGCTGCTATAATGTAATTTCAGCCATAAGCCACAGTTTTCCAGCCCAACCGAGCGGGGCTCTGCCACCAGTTAGTGTAGTGGTGTATGTAATCCACCGGATGCAGGAGAGTTCAAGTTAATTATATCTCAAGCAACTTCATTTCACGAGCTAATTAAGAGTCTGAACCTCTAGGATATTCGACTAATGTGCACCCAAATACAAACAAAAGTGGTTGAAGCACAATCTAACTTGCTAGACCACACTCGACCAAAAAATTTTATGGTGTCAGTCAACTCGACCAAAAAATTTTATGGTGTCAGTCAATTTTCTCACTGTTAGATGTGCTCTGAGAATTAGGAGGCATTTGGTTCGTAGGATAGAACCATTTCTTCCTGTATGATGCGTTATCCGTTTGTTTGGTTTGTGGGATGGAATGATTTCATCCTAATGAGATGGTTTCATTTAGTTGATTTGGTACGGAATATTCCATCCAGATGTTACACCGCGTCGTTCGACAAAATTGAGTGAACTACACTGTCCCAAACGGGTGTATAAAATTCTTGGAGCGGCGTATAACTGCTTAATCGTCTAGTTAATTATGCATTGTTTCAAGAATTTTTAGAGGTAGCAAATACCTCAAAAAATTGCAAACAAATTACACAATATACCACGATGCCTCGGAAAGCTTCACCAAAAATATCATAATTTTTTGAGCTTATTTGCTATATTTACAAATTCAAAAAAATATGACGTAAAATTACGAATTTAGGCAGCAATTATGCTGGCTAATTAGTCAGTTTAATCACCTACCATTTTATGAGCAGACGGCAGGCTACCTGCCATCTACTGGCTAGGTGGCAGACACCTGCCGTCTGTTGGCCGGACGGCAGGCACCATGTGTCAACTATTGGGCGTTGCCGTCCGGTGACCGAATGGCAGAAGCGCTACTTTTGTCAATACCACTCACATACAGCTATTTCTATAAATACATGTTGAAAATGCACTATATATGGCAAAATGTCCTCTTTTTATCGAATGCTTGGTCTACCTTCGACTCCGGTCTACCTTCTACTCATTCTCTCTGTTCTCTCACTCTCTTTCTCTCTCCACATGCGCCCTTAAACCCCGTGCATAGTGACGACCATGAGCCCAGCCACCTCGTCCCCGGTGTCGGTGCCGCCGGATTCGGCCACCGCCGTCGACTTCCTCTTCGGCTATGGAGGCGGCGGAGGAGACAGGGGAGGCAGTGAGCTTGGAAAGTTGGAGGAGGCTCTGGGGGACATCGTTGGAGTTGAAGTGGAAGAAGTCGGCGAGGCCGGAGCCGACCTGGGAGAGGGCATCGTCGAGGGAGAGGACTGTAGCAAAGCAGCGGCAGTGGTGGCGGTAGAGACCGTAGCTTGCGGTGGGTACAGCGGCAAGGAGAAGATGACGACGATCGTGTCTATCAAGTGATAGTAGGAGGTGAGGAGTGACATTCTTCGGTATGAAATATTTTGATTTCATGTATGCAATATTTTGATTTTATGTATGCAACATTTGTATTTCTTTTTTTGAAAGCCATATGCAACATTTGTATTTCATGTGTGCAACATTTTGATTTCATATATACAACATTTTGATTTTATATATGCAATATTTTGATTTCATATGTGCAACATTGAGATTCTTATTATTTTTTCTTGTATACATGACCGAAAAATGTTACATACACGACCAAAAAATGTTGCAACTGACTAGTGTCCAGATTAGATGTCTAGACACTAGCAAATCCTTTATTTTTAAAAATTTAGAGGGATGAAATGAAAGAGCAGACAACACGTACACCCACATGCATGGGTGCCCTTCACCCCAAGCAGACTGCATGTACACCCACATGCAGTAAAAAAGATAAGGAGTTTTGCAATGCATGGCTGCAGCGCTGCATTGTCAGTAAAGGTCAATAGAAGCAGAAAGGTGCATCCACGAAAGTGCTGCATAAATCTTTGTGTTTAGTGCTCTAGAGCAAAATTTCCAGGGCAATCTTTAGTCCTACTTGTAGCGCTTCCATTTCTGGAGTCGTTAGTATTTTCTCGCAACTGTCCAAAATTATTCAGCTATAAGTACCGTAGATAAGTGTACACCATTGCCATCATAAGCTTAAGCATAAAAAACCAAATTTTATTACAAAATTAAAGCTTAGCAGCCAAGTTTTACACAGCGGGACGTGCAACCCAAGTTTATAATACAAAAGAACTCCACAGGCATGTCTGAGTGTAGAATAAATCCTAACACCAGGCGTTGTCTACATAGATTTCTTCATTTTCTTGGCAAGCATTTTCTGTTTATGATTTTAGCAAACATGAGTACAATTAATCGTACTCAACAAGTCACATAGAAAAATGCTATATAACTTCTTGCCAAAATTTCCAAAAGATGGGGATATAGTGGTTTTATTAAAGTATTTGTGGGTGCAATTTTGTTTGTAAATATTTTTAAACACAGATGATTAATAGCTCCTTAAGGAAATGGGGTTTCAAAACTTGATTACTAGACTTCAACATTTTCAAAATATTTTCAAATCTACTTATGCTTCGCTATTGAAATCACCCATTAAACACAGCTTTATTTACTGGAAGCACGACGTATTCGAATACTACATATTATGACTCTGCAGAGTTACCCAACTTTACCCACAAGATTCATCAACCCTCATGATTGAATTAAGAAAACAAGGTTGTTTCACTGCTCATTTCTTTATCCAGCATCTACTTGATAGATAGATATCCTTTGTCACGGAATACGGCGGTCTGACAGAGCAGAGCCTTCTGTTGTGAGAGTATGGTTTTATTGTTTCCAGACCACATGCTTCGTCGGCTATTCCCTTTTTTTGGAACAATATATTATGTCTATATAGTAGATATTCAATTGATTTGAGCAGCTACTAATCTAGGTTTGACAAGTCAACGCTTGTGGTTGAGCGGTTACTATGTTCTTTATTTAGTATAAGTTTCCAATCCTTACTTTTTATCAACCAGATAACCATCCACAGATAAATATCCCAGTGCACTACAACACCGTCACTACTGGTGTAAAGCAATTGAATTTCCTAAACTAGCATGGTATATTATATAGTTATTTATTATTACTAGGGCTTGTCAAGATGAATATGGCCATCAAATAAAACATAGCCTTTTCATGTGGTAGGATATAACTAATATCATATCATTCTAAATATTTTATTATACAATAAATAACAATGCATAACTAACATAATGAAAATACTGATAAATAAATAATTAAAGGAATGTTGGTTCAATATGATCAAAAACATGCGACTTGCCTTGCAGATCAATGTATTTCACAATTTCGTATTCTTCTAATTCTTGTGCTTGATCTTGAGCTTATCTTTCTTGAACTGGCTGACCTTTGATGTCATGTGCTAGCGTAAAGCAAAGAAAAATAATTCAATTCCATGCTCGAAAGGTTGAGCTAGGAATAAAGAAATCAAATAAAGAAATAAAATCCAAAAGAAACCAAATAAATTAGGTTTTGGGTTTACAGGTGTCTGATGTGATAGAACGGAGTTGAGAAATGGGTTGGTGGGCTCGAAACGATTGAAATGAGTATATTTATGCTTTTTAGGGTTTGGTGAACAGTAACGAGTCTGGGCACTCTTCACTGCGGGTTTTACTGATTGTACTCGGAGAATTCTACGAGTACTCAGGTGGTCGGCGATATCGATGAGGCTGAAAGACGTGGTCGTAGCCAGGTTATGGCTACGGGGACTGAGCACCCTATGTGGTTGTAAACCACGTCGTAGTCGTGAACCGCATAGTAGTCGTAAACCATAGCGTGGTCGAAAGCCACACCGTGGTCGTAAACCACAACATGGTTGTAATGACTATATGGTCGTAACAATGTTATGGTCATAACAACTACTGAGTAGCTGAGTGCAAAGTCGACAAGATCAAATGGTGCACGAGTTGCTACTTAGATCGGATGGTGCACGAGCAGTTGCGGGGTTTGGATGGTGTCTGGGTGGCTTAAGGGTATTGAACGGTGTATGAGTGGCTTAGAAGCATCGAACGATGTAGGGTTGTCAAGTCAGCTGTGAGAGCAAAGAAAGCAGGGAGGTCAGCACGGCGATGGCGGGCGTGGCCGGCGGTCTCTGACACGCGGTCAGTGCATTTAAGAGGAGGTGTACGGTCTCTGATAGGCTGCATAGGTGTGGCAGCAGTGAGATGGTGCGGGAGCAAAGAGAAGGGTCGGGCGGTGGCAAAAATCAGGACAGCGGTGAGATTTTCTGGATGATGAAAAGTACCGGTGCAAAAATTCACCGTTGGCGCAATGCAGCAGTGATTTTAGGGCTTCAATGTCTGAGATATGAGCTAGATTAAGCCAGGATTCACATTAAATCAAAATCAAATGAGAATTTAAGTTTCTTTTGAAATTTTCGGTTTTGTTTCACTACTGCTCCTCAGTGTGGGAGCACTGTCAATTTTATGTCACATGGCACTAATAACTAATAACTCGTCAGTGGAGTACTCTCCACATGTGGATGGCATAATCAGCTGAAATATTTATGCCGTTTCTTAAGGACAGCTAGCAATGGATATGAATCACTTCAATGGTCCTCCTATATCTAATAGATTATCACTTTCCTGGATGAATCTAGTGTGAGGATTGCGGCCAATTGATCAATGCAAATCAAGATGATTTGATTGACTGATGCATTAGAAGTTGTGGATTACACCATTGATGGGCGGCTGTATAATAACATACCAAGTCGAACCACAAAATCCCAGAGGTCCATTGAATTAATCCACACATGCATGCACTTTTTTGATATACTCTAGTAGCAAAAGTAAGCATAACCAAGAATAATGTCAACTTCATTTGAGTAACAATGGCACGACTAAGCACTGTTAAGGGCGCGGGGGAATTTCTTCTGCCAACAAATGATTCACCACCTACTGTCGGCCAATGGGTAGTTTCAGGATCTTGCAACATCACATGTCACTGCAATGGCGTCGAATGATCTTAAAAAAAATCAGCCTTCTGTTCTTGAATTAACCTCAAACGTACCTCAAATATGATTCGAGCTTTGAATAGCAAAGGTGGGTTCTTTTCGGCTACAACTGATGATTTATGGCTGCCATCGATGAATTTTAGCCATAGCACGAGCGCTTATGTGAACGAATCAAATGCTAATAAATTATTTTAAAAATATTATCCTATCTTGATAAACCATATCAAAAAGACAATGAAGAAATTGTTCTATTTATTTATTTAAAAAAAGTTACAAACCATAAGCCATTAACCGAAGTAAAGTATCAAATTTTCACCATCATGCACAGACCGATGCAGACTTGGATAAACAAATGCAAGGGTGGGCGCATGTTCAGGGATGGGGGGCACAAGTCCCTATGCCGGTTTTAATTTTTATTGCTTAGAATCTAAGCTTATATAGTGTGTGCCCCCACATATCAAAAATTAATGCCCTACATGCAAGAACTACATCTATCTAAAAGAAAGAAGGTTTATACACATTAACAAATAGGAGGAGAAAAGAAAGGAAAAATATCTATCATTCTATGATTTTAATTTGGAACATTTGATGAGACTAGCTAAGCTTTATCCTAATTATTTTAATCCTGAAGATTTGAGGGATCTCAACCATCATCTTTGCCTCTATATTACTGATGTGCGAGCAAATGATAGATTCTCTAACATATACACCATAATGAACTTTCTCAGGTAATGGTTGAGACAATGAAACACCTTTACTATCCTTTGGTTTATCGATTTTTGAAGTTAACACTAGTTTTGCCTGTCACCTCTGCTACAGTTGAGAGATGCTTTTCAGCTATAAAAATTGTGAAAACAGCTTTATATCAACTTATGAGTGATAGTCTTATTCGCTATTTGGAGGAACGTGAAATGAATAGAGTTACCAATGATTCTATAATAGATCACTTCTAGAATTTAAAAAGTCATCGAAACCAACTATAAAATATAATTTGTTTCACTTTATTCAATTATTTTATAATTCTTTTACTTGAAAATTTACCCACTTATTATTTTTGTTATCTATTTTATAGGCAATGGGGCTAGATTTTTTTGCCAAACAATTATTTATCATTGAACTTTATCATAAAGTTAGTTGATGTTATAAAATTTAGAACATATTACTATCTACTACATTATTAATGGAAATATTGATAAGTGTGTGTCTATATATATATATATATATATATATATATATATATATATATATATATATATATATATATATATATATATATATATATATATATATATATATATATATATGAAACATGAGATCATCCTGTCCTGTTATTTTTTTTCTGGACCTGCCAGTGAACAAATGCGTAGCTTCAGACGTCCATGATCCTGGTTTTCAATGCAGGCAGGAGCTCCGTACTAGTGCAGTTTTGCTTCATAGCTTGGTAATGGCCATTCAAGAGAGAAACAGAAAAGACTTGCTGCAGCGCGATAATTAAAGCCGCTGAATCGCCAGCGTTCACATCCTATGAGCGGAAGGGTTCCACATGCGTGCTAACGAATCAGATTTGTAGCAGCTCAAACAAACAGCAGGTGTCGTCAGGACATCGGATAAGGCCTATTTAAGCCCCGACCTCCCCATTGGAAAGTACACTGCTGTCTGCACGCTGCACGCCGCCAGGCATAGTCGTACCAGTACTTTCGGAGTTAGTTGCGGTGAAAAGCGTAGGATTGCGTGTGATGAATAACTAATATTTTAGTTAAGTTTAATTTGAATTTTATAAAAATTTAGAAAATTCATATTTCAATGTTGTTGTCAGGAAAAGGTGGTTTAGCCGACTGGGGTTGATAGTCTGACCGTAAGTCCGATGTGATCGTACTCTGGTTGACAGTCGAGCCGTCGGTGCGATGTGACCGGATTTTAGTTGATAGCTATTTTTTCATAGAGCGTATTTTGAAATCGGGCACGTGTAGTCGAACCGGTGTTGGCAGTTGGACCAAAATTAGGTTGGATGGTATGACCGACATTGAAGATGCGGTCACACTGGTGGGCTGGTCAGACCGGCTGTTGCTTGCGGTTTGGCTGGTATGGTCCAACCGTTATGGGGAGTGTGGTAGGACCAGTGGGTAAGACTAAAGAATAGTAAAAATGGTTTTTGAGTTGGTTTAGTGCGTGCACGATATGGATGCCGTTGGTTAGTTGTGTTGTGTTGTATGATGCATAATTTTAACTAACGTAAATCAAGTGCATGGAAATTGCGCTTGAGAAGATTGCTTGATTTTTGGATGTGCATGAGGCTTGGAGAACATTAGCAATCGACGACAATGGATCGGGACTACGCGGGGGAGCTAAGGTCCAAGCGGTCATGTAAGTCCAAGTGATGCTATGTGAATCAAGTGGAAAGCACAGAGAATACAAGGGTCATGAAGAGTCGAGTTGGTGCATGTGGTAAGCCAAGTGATGAGGCCAATGCACATAGAGACGATTCGGGGAGACCGAATGCACGAAGACATGACGGCTAGTCATTGATCACTACGGGCTGCATGTCAAAGCATTGGAGATGCTTTGAGGTGGAAGTGAAGACGGAGTCAATGAAAAGTGCCTAGAAGCTTCGTCTAGGCTATTTTGGTAATTGGCCAAATACCGAGTTGGTGTCTTGATCAAAACCGCGGTATGGAGAGGTATAAAGAAGAAGTGGTTTAGGTCAAGGAGAGTTGGAATTGACAAGTGGATCAATCGCTAAATGGTTAGCGGGTTGAGTCTTGTAAATGCTTTGAGAAGCGTGCATGAGTGTGTAAAACTTGTGTTAGTGGGGTTGATAGGTTTCCCCGATAGACTTAATGGGTTGGACCCATTAGGGTTGTTGCTGGTTATTAAAGGGGAAGAAAGGAGGTGGTAGATATAAGGATTGTAGGGTTTTGGTTTTGTTCTACCACCTTATCTCCTTCCATGATTGTAAGAGAGAAATTGAAAGAGAAAAGAGTAGTGCTTTGGCTGCACCTTGTAATCATCCTTGAGTATGTAAACTTTATCCTCCACTTGAAATATATAAAAGATTTATCTCAATTATGCCTTTGTTTGCATTCTTACTTAATTTGGCTTGTTCTTAAGCTAGATTTATAATTTGAAAGACTGTGTGAGAAGGTACATGATAGTGTTGTGATAAACCATTGCAAGTTGTGGGGAGCATATTTAATTTTGCAAATATTGCATTTTATTTGTATTGGTTTTAGAATATGTTAGGCAAATCGGTATGACCGCAATGGTCATAGCGTAGAGCGGTAGTATCACAGTTTACTTGCCAGTAGCTTTTTTAGAGAGGTCCAATTTGTGGGGTGTGTGGTAATACTGGCTTGTGGTGGACAATAGTATTGGTCTATGGTGAAAATTCATGAATTTTGAAAAATTGAGTCATGGA
The DNA here is from genome assembly GCA_036346575.1 of Dendrocalamus sinicus. Lineage (NCBI taxonomy): Eukaryota > Viridiplantae > Streptophyta > Magnoliopsida > Poales > Poaceae > Dendrocalamus > Dendrocalamus sinicus. The sequence continues at coordinate 12,369,976 of CM070650.1, forward strand.
TTGATTTAGTTTGATCTAGGTAAGTGTATTAATGTTGCATGAAGTATGTTTTGACTAACGTGAGTAAAGTTGTGAAGAACTTATGCCCGAAAATAAATTTTTGGCCTTTGGATGTGCAGGGTCATTTGGAATAAACCATGGTCAACTGCAAGACTTGGGGCTGAGCTCATAGAGGAGTCAAGGCCCAAAATGTTCAAGAACGTTGGGTGAGATGACAGAGCTTAAGCATAGCACAAGAAAGGCAAAAAATATGGAAGAAAAGTTCAAGCGACAGGTTGCACCATGTGACTTGGTTAGTCCAAATGAGGTGTGGTCCAGTGGAACTGAAACGGGAGAGACTTACCAACGCGTGGGAAGCCAGTGATGCATCTACACGCGACAACCATGGCAATTGCTTGCAAGGGAATATGAAGACCGGGTCAAGAAAGGTTGTTTTGATAAGTTTACTAAAATACCAGAAACTATTGTAGAGCAAAATTGTGGCACATGGAAAAGCAGTTTAGGTTAAGAAGAATATGAGAAAATCAAGTTAAATCAAAGGCTAAGGACTTAGTGAATTCGAGCTTATGTGCTTCGAAAGCATGCATAAATGTAGTGTGTGAGTAAAACCCATGTTGTATGGGGTTAACATGTGCTAAGTGGATAATATCCATTAGGGTTGCAATCAGGTTGGATTAGGTGTTCAGAACGGGGTGCAATCGGGTTGGATTTGGACGGATATTGCTCGTACCGTATCCTAACCAACATGTCCCTCTGAATTCAGGGTCGGATACGGTAAGGCTGGATACGAATATGAATTCAGAGTATTCGAGATTTCGAATACGGTACAATCAGGATCGATACATGACGGTTTCGGATCAAAATGGATAATATAAGTGGATAGTTCAGATATACAAAAAGGCATATACATTGAACCATAGCACCATCATTTCAGTTCTTCAACCAGTAATAAATTCATGCACATTACATAAGTTCCACAACCGATATGGTACAAGTTCAATATAAGTGACAAATTCATACAAATTGTCTATTCTTGCAGGCATATTTTGTTGAGCAATTCATCAAACATCTTCCGTGCACGCAATGAGACTAGCTTCATGTGCAAAAAATAGAGGGATTTTACTAAAACTAAGCAGAGGTAGAGAGAGGGGGCTCTGATGAGCTGCACACCAAAGTTAGGCTGACGTTTGGCACGGTGGCAAATCAGATCATCAGAGTTGGTGGCACCGGCTCATCCTCAACGTGGTACAGGATGACGACGGCTTGACAACCAGACCTAGGCAGTAGCTCCATGACACAAGGACAAACCTCCAGATCTGGGTGGTAGCTAGCATGATCGAGGCTCATTCACTACAAATTGGCGTGCTAGGACTGTTCTGTATAGATGTGTGTGCCATCACGGATGTGTAGGACCAAATAGCATCAAAAACAGTGTTCAGGAGGTCCAAATTGGAAAAATCATAATAGAGAAGGACCTGTTCACAATATATAATAACTTGGGGGGCTAAATTGCAAAAAATCCCTAATCCTCAAATAGTCAAATCCCTATCACCGCTGCCCCAATTCCAAACCGAGTGCATTTCTTTCTTCTCCTGTTTGCCCCCATTCGCTTCTCCTTCCTCCTCCTCCTCCATCTCCGGCGCCAGCAAGGTGGGGCTAGCTCGCCGGTGATGGCCCAATCCTTTTCTACACTGCCCCCTTTGCCTCTGCACCTTCTCCACCGTCAGCTGCCATTGCTCCCTGCTGCTCTCCTATTTACGCGCCATTGCATGGCCACTACCACAGCTCGCCAGCATGCCACCACCATCACGACCACAGTGCCATCGTCACTACCACCCTCTCCACCATGTGGTCCATGCCTCCTCCCAGATCCAACTCCTTTGGTCCTCCTTCTCCCCTGCGCCCCTTCTACCTCCACGCCGCCTCCCTACACCGCCTACTTCCGTGACCATGAGTTCCCCCACGACGTCCACGACATCTTATTCACCAACAATGACGGCTACCTCGCTCCCCCAGTGTCGACCGCTTCTACTTCCTCTTCTTCTATCCTCGGTTCATTCCCATTTCCTCCCCCTTCTAACAATTTGTCTAATTACTATTCATGTAATTGCTATAGGTTTGAATGTGAATTCACGATTGTTAATTTTTGCCGAGGATGAAATGTGAATTTGTGATTGTTAATTACTGTCGGGGATGGAGGTGCAGGCTGAGGGTGGATGTGACTCCCGGTGACAGGGGCGGTGGCGGTTCATGCCTCATGGCGGCGAGGGCAGAGGCGTGGGGAGACCAGCCGGTCAGATTCGATGGTGTGAAGCCATGAATTGGGTTGGGCTTGGGCATCAAGTTGGGCCAGTGGGTCAACACTACCTTGTGTTGTGTGCGCTTCATTGCTCTTGGCGGATATCCGCCTGGTATTTACCCGATTTACTGAATACCGAGCTATTCGATCGGATAACTTTGATACCAGATTTGCTACCGAATCCGCCTACAACTATCTAGATACCATACCGAGTTTCAAGTCATTTGGATATACATATTAAAAGTTGCATGGATTCTTAGTTTTCTAATACTGTTATTTTTGTTGTTCTTAAGATGATTTTATTGTAGCGGTACTGCTGATTTTATTGTAGCGGTACTAACAATTTACTGTAGTGGTAGTTCATTTTTACTGTTCATTTCTTGGATATTTCGCTTCTTGATTTGCTGAATTTTGTGTTGGCTTTTCATCCTAAATCTTCATAGCTCTACAGCTATCGAAATGAAGGATTGGCGAATACTTAGAGAAAATTTTGAAGGCACTATTCATCCCCACTCTGTTTCCATACTTGTCCTAAATGATTTCATTTTTGTGGGAGTTCTAGTTTGATCTCTTGCTTAAATTATATTGATAGGACATTTGAGAATAGATCTAGAAGAACTCATGTCCTAGTTCCTCACAAGTAAGAAGTAATATATGTTATGGAGTTTTTGGTGTTCTCGTGACCAAGATTTGATTCTCTTCAATTTAATAAATTCGAGTATAAGAACCTTGTGGTTCTTGATTGGTTTGGATTTGTAATGCCTTTAACAAGTCTTATGCAAAATTTGGAAGTGTTTGTTTGAAATTTAAACAAGTTCTTGAGTTGTATGAAATTTGAACAAGCTCTTCATATTTGAGTTTTTGACTCGAAAGGCTTTCAAGTCTGGGAATAGGGGACTAGTCAGCTCGGCTCTGGACCTGAGGTCAGACCAGCCCCACCAATCCTATCGGCTTTGTGCCTGCGGTCTGATTGGCCTTGGCTAAAGGGTGTTGATTTTGTTGGCTTAGGTGTCGAGTCTTGTTTTATAAAGTATAGTTGGTACAATTCGAACTTGATGACTTTCATAGTCACTTGATTAAAGATTTTAAATATCATTAAAGATAAATTTTAAGTAATTATTCGTCTTCTCTGATTGTCGGTATCGGTTCTGTAGAGTTTGATATGCACACGCCTCGACTTAAGATGTGCGCAGATAGTTGGTCCCGATCTTCAGCGGTAGGAGAAATCCGATAACTTGAGTTGCGACGTTGACCGGGGGGGGGGGGGGTGGGGCTAACCATGATTTGACGCGACTATCAATCTTGCAATCGCTACACCACTCTTCGATTGGTTACCAACCGTGTCAAACACAATTGGCCTGTTCACGAAGAACGGCTCGAGCAAATTCCAGAGAAAAATGCAAGAGCAACAGCGGAAGGATTTCACTCAAAGATGAATGATTGGTGAGACTCAATTGTTCATATGGCTATTAGTGGCACCAAGAATAAAAATCAAGTCTATCCCAAGAGGGGTGCACATCTGAATATATATAGGCCAACACACTCACGGAAATGAACAGTCACAATAAAAAGAAATAAACACACACATGCTTCAAATTCTGCACCATTCTTTTATGGCTGCATTGAGAAATAAACACACGTATGCTTCAAATTCTGCACCATTCTTTTATGGCTGCATGCATGCATCTTGAATGGATTTTTCTCCTCTTCGCATGCAGCAAAAAATGTTGTGTGGCTTTGATTCTTTCCTGCGTGCAGATGTATTGGCACTTCTTATTTCATATTGTAGCAAGCTACTGTATTTCCTCTCCTTCATCGGTCAAAGCTTCTCCAAGATTTCCCTCACATATAGAAACAAGTAAACAATTATTAGGCAATATCATTTGTTCTGTAATTAAATAATTAATCTTCCCAAGGAACATATTCACCTGTTGTCTAAGACGATGTGCACGAGCTCGTGTGATTGGACCTTGCATATGTGACTGTTCTGGCATTTCTTTTAATACATATTCTGCTGTAGGTGTCGATGAATATGTATGTACGCTAGTGATGTCCTCATCAGAGTCCCTCCAGATGCTTTTACCATGGGCTAGCCGAGCCTGATTAAGGTTTAGAGGGAGGTAGAGTTTTGTTAGTTCCCGAAAGGAAATGGTCCCTCCTGCTGCCTGCCAAATGGCCTGCCTGCTGCCTGCCAAATGGCCAGGCTCCTCTGTTGGTGCCTGCCATGGCTTCATGGGAGCAATTTAACAAACATCAATTCCTCTGCAATGTCTTTGACCTGCCTCTTTAAACTCCACAACATTTTAGCAGAGTACAATAATTGTGCGAGAAAAAGACAGACATTATGGTACAGCTGATGCACCCTCCAATTTGCAAACGAGGAAGAAGGTCGAGAGTTGAGACAAACCCAATCAAGAGAATTGGTGAATGTTCGGGCTTTCCTCCCCGTCTCCCGCTTTAGCCAACACGAGAGTACAGAAGAAATCAAAGCAATGGACTCCAGAAACGCCTGTACCTCTCGTGCCGGTTGACACGAGCTGATCGATCGGTCCGATCGATTCTGGCCGCCCGCGCGCGAGTCCAACACGCCCATCGGGGGGACAAGAGCTTGTGCGGGCGGCCGGCCCATGACAGGCGACGTCCTTTTCCGGCATCCCAACCGAGCCGAACGATCGATCGCGGGAGCAGGATTTCAGGAGTATTGGTGTAACAGTCCGCCTCATCCGACGAAGTTTCTGATGGAAAACTGGGCAAAAAACGGGGGCTGCGTTTAGCATTAGCGACATCGCAACTGGCGATTGACAAATAGTTAAAATTTAAAAATTTTAGTCAAAAATTATAAGCTGTAATCGTGCCAAACAGCCTCTATATCCCTTCAGTATATCCAAATGCTTTTGCTACTTGTTAAAGGAAATAAATGGGGAGAGAGATTAGACAGAAAACCTACAACACGTACACTACAAGAACAGCCTCGCAATTTATTTATCACTGCCTGCTGCAGAAGCGGTTGCAAGACCGAAACCTACTCCAAGTAAGACCGAAAATTGGGCAAAAATGTGTACCCATGTAAGAATTCTGAATCCGATGGTTATAACCTGACAGCAATGTAGTACTCCCTCCTACTGACGAGTAATTAATGAGGCACCTCAAACAAAGGTAATTAGTGAGTCAAAAGATGACTTGACGGATCCACTGGCCGAAGCGCTGAACTGCCCAGTGATGTGCCGGAGACGGAGTAACGACTGTATTAGTCAACTTCAGATTTTTCTCAGATCACTCAACTGATGGACAATACTCGTATCGTAGTATAAGCTTTGGCATGCTGTGTCTAGTAGTGTCTAGCTACTCCTAAATATTTTCTTGAATTCCTTTTCTGTACCACAAAAATGATAGAATGCTAGAGCAAATAGAGTACAGGTATGGCGGCACGTACGTACATGGGTGTCCTTTTAGCGGTGGAAAATGGCTTGTTCGCAAATGAGATGCTTCCAGCTAGGCGGCAAACGGAACGAATAATTTTCATTGGATTGATCGTTCAAAGACTTATGGAGCGAATTCAGAAGAGATAAATGAATATCTGATATTATCCGTATCTAACTTCGAGAAAAAAAATATGAAATATGATATAGGATGAGTGATATCCATCTATATATATCCGTATATCAAGTGATATGAGAAAATCTATTGTTGACTTCACTTAAGAACAAGATAAAATACAGTCAAATTGCCACATTTAAACATGCAGTGAAAATGGAATGCTTTTCCTTCAACATCTCAGCAATTAGTCTCTCCGTGTTCGCTCTGATTGCACCCTATTATCCAATGTCTTGCATAAAGAAGTGGATAATTTTTATCCGACCGACCGTCTAAAGGCTTACGGAATAAATACGTAATGAAAAATGGATATCCGATATTATCCATGTCTGACTCCGACTCTGAGAAAAATATGGAATAGAATACATGATAAACGATATCCGTCCGTACATGCTTTGCTTGCACTCATACTTCCAGCTTCTTCTGTCTTAGTAAATCTGCTGCTGGCTATAGGATTAGAATGGTAACAAAGAGGTCAATGGTGCCTTCAAATTTTTTTCACAAGTATTTGTTGATTTTTTTTACTCCAATAGTTATCAGCAACTATAAAGATCAAGAAACCAGAATTCCAAAAAATCATTGTGCTACAGTGAATTAGGCTTGGTGAGCAATAAAAAGCATCACTATTTCAAATATTAAAAATCATATACCTTTTGATCCGCAGATCCAAAAGACTTGAAACCTAAACCAATGCTAGATCATAACCTTAACAACATATTCCAATAAAAAATCTTGAAAAAACTTAAGAGAATTGGAGTCATTTGGCTCATGCAGGTCTACTGCACCAAAATCGAGCTAAAACCATAAATTGAGCAAACTCTCAAATCAGGACTCCAAATTATTTAAAATTTGGTATACACTTTCTCTAGGATGTCAGAAAAACTATTCCAATCAGCGAACAAGAAAAATTGTTGCCAAAGTTATGCTCTTTCTCTGTTTGAAGAAAGATTACACTAAAATCAGGCAAAAACAAAAAACAATGAATGTAACTTACTCTCAGGTGAATGATGGACAAGATGACTCCAAATATATTCTCAAATATCACAAGAAGTTAGAACACCTAAGAAATTGAGGCAAAAATAAATAGATAAAGAAATCACTCGGAGATGCCAACTCAAGCGAAAATCGGGCAACTTCAAGAGCTTGCCAAATTTTATGCCTAGATAGATGGAGATTGATTTTCTAGACATATCTCTATCACTTACTCGTCTTTGACATCCAACAAGGTCAAGAAAGGGGAGAAAAAAGATCAAAACCATCTATAGCGAGAGCAAATAAACCAAAACAAGAGGGGATTCATGATAGATGAACAAAGTTGATATATTGCTACTTGAGTACAAAAGTTTTACAACCACTTCACCTGAATGACAAGAGAGCATACTACAACACTCACACTTCTCAAACTCCAATCCTAGAAAATTTAGCTTTAATAAGTAAAGTTATGATGGTTAACTTGCAGGTTTTAATCTCAACCCGTTAATTAGACAAGACAACCACCCCCATCTAACCAAATGGGTATTATCTACTTAGCATAAATGGGAGAAACCCGTTAACCCCACACAATACGAGTTTTATTCATACACTACACTTACGCATGCTTTTCAACACACATAAGCCTGAATTAGCAAGTCCTTAGCATTTGATCATCTCAGCTCCTCTTTGACCTAAACCGCATTCTCAAGCGCCACGGTTTTTTATCTAAGATAGTTTTCAGTATTTTGGTCAACTTACCAAAATACCCTTTCTTGACCCGGTGTTTGTCTTTTCTTGCAAGAAATCGCTATGCTTGCTACATGTAGATGCACCACTAGCTTGCCATGTATCGACAAGTCTCTCTCATTCTGGTTCCATTAGACCATGCCTCATTTGGACTGACCAATCTATATAGTGCAACCCGTCACTTGAATTTCCCTTCAACATTTCCCACTTTTCGTTATGCTATGCTTGAGATCAACAATCTCATCTAGCATTTTTTATCATTCTGGACCTCGGCCCCTCTATGAGCATAACTCCGATCCTCGCCATTGACCATGGTTCACTCAAAGTGCCCCTGTGAAAGCATCTAGGCCCCTAAAAATGGTTTTGGTAATTAACGAATTTATGTGAATATGGGACTGATATGTTTATTAAGTGTTTAAAAGACTTAGTCCCGAAAATGATGATAAGACGCATGCTAAGGATCAACATAAAGATCAAAGTGGCTCAAGGCAAAGGTGTATGTAGACTAGGATCATTTTTATTTTTACCGGTCTTAGGAGAAAGGATGGAAGACCGGATTATATGATAAATATCGTACCATTAAGAGGGATCATGGCGAGTAGCTTGATAGCATATTCTTGTGCCATTTGGATCAATTTAGGATCATGCATTCATTGAAAAATAAAATTGATAGCCAAATCTGTACTCTGCCTAGAAAAACAGAAGTACCGGAGATTCAACGGTGGAACTACCGTAGAGCGATAGTACTACAGCCTCCAACGGTACTTCCGGCACTCAGAAGCTCCAAAAAACTGAGCGAAACCTTTTTTCCAGAGAGCACCCTCGGAATCGATCGGTGCTCTGTCTGGACAACCGGAAGTACCGACGTGCAAACTGCGGTACTTTCGCTTACTGGAAGCTCCGTCAAAGTCGAGGGGAACCTTTTTTTCCAGAGAGCACCATCGGGATGATTTTGTGTCTATGACAAATGGAAGTACCAGAGTTTTAACGGTAGAACTACCATAGAGTGGTAGTACTGTAGCCTTAAGCGGTACTTCCGGAGCACGGAAGCTCCGAATAACCCGGGCAGAACATTTTTTTCCAGATAGTGTCAACTCTCGGCCTCGGATTAAATGGAAGTACCGCACCAATGTTTTGGAACTTCCGGTTATCAGAACTACCAGATTTATAACGGCAGTAGTTCCACGCCAACTTCCAACGGCTAGTTCAGAAGCTCTGAAATAGCCGTTACTGTTATGTCAGAACAGGTGCGGAAGTACCAGCCATTGCACGGCGGTACTTCTGCTCGTCCTGAATTTTTCAGGAAATTCCGTGTAACGGCTAGTTTTAGTTGGTGAGGGTATAAATACTCCCCACCTGCCCAAAGACAGTAAGAAAAGACCCTATTGAACATCCTTGAGCATTGAGCATTCACTCCACACCTCATTTTCTCCTTGTGTATTCATTTGAGGTGGTTGAGCCAAACAAGTGCATTTCATCTCTAGATTGATCTTTTGGCACTTGATTGTCATCAAGCGAAACTGTGATTTGTTACTCTTGGTGCTTACCAGCACCTGGACGACTTTGTGGGAGTTTGCGTGGTGACTTCTTCAAGAAGGTTATCAAGAAGCCTGGCATCGACTTGTGAGTGGTTTGGTGTCCACCATCTTCAGAGTGAAGGATGGACAACCACTAGTGAATTGAGGAGCTGAGGCTTAATTTGTGGAGCTGGTCCGAGTCGCTTGGGTTTTCCTCAACGTGAACTAGGGAAAACCGGTAAGTTTTCGATCACTACAGTAAAAACATCGTGTGTACATTGGTTATGTCTTTGTCTCCTTTTCAACTCTTGTACTTCTAGTATATTGTGATTATTTACTTGAGCTAGAGCCTTTTTGTAAAGTCTTATACTTGTAGTGCCTTGAACTTATTAGAATTGTGTATGTTTCAATTACTTTAAATTTCTGCCATATTAAAATTGTAGAAATTATTTAGAAGGTAAGAAAATATATAACCTCCTATTCACCCCTTTAGTCGGTTATTCTTGATCCTATACCCTACACATCTAAGGGCCATTAGACACAAGTTCTTCATAACTTGCTTTATGTTAGCTGAAATATGTATAATGTCACACATATGCACCTACCTAGATTAAAACAAATCTTCCATGACTCAAGTTTACCAAAATCACCAATTTCGACTAAAATAATACAAGCTGGCCAGTCAGACCACCGCTTTTGCAAACTATCCAAAAAAAAACATAAATATATAACATTCAAATTTTTATTTTCCTAAAATAACAATGGTTCTTCGTAACATAACCTTTACGTTCCCATTCATCTTTGGCCGGCCCTAAAATATACGACGAAGCCTATGCGTGATACCCAGTGTGCGTATGAATCCGTTGAATTGTTGTAAACCAAAACTAAGATCGATCGGCACAATACAAAAATCTACACTATTCAATGTTTAATCAGCACAATGTTTGGCACAGGAAACTTTGTCTGCTCTAATGGACTGGAACATACTACTGGCCACTAAATTTGGTTTGTTCCCGAAATGGGCAGCCTCTGATCAACTGTTTCAAAAAGTTTGCTTTGACCCAGTGTCTGCTACTCTTTGCCCACGGCCTTGATCGCTAGTTGTGTCATCAGATACAAACATCTTTGTAGGATTGATGGTGGAAACAAACGTCTTTGTGGGATCCATGGCGGAAATATGAGCACGGTGAATGATAGTTGATTATTTTCAGTTCCAATAAAATCAATCTCTTTGACTTTTTCTCCCAATTATTTATGAGAACGTAATAAGACCATATGTACAACGAAAACAAGTACAAAATAAAAAACCAAAGCTAAGAGAACAGAAGAAGCAACGAGCGGGCTAAAACCTCAATGGGTCAGTCTGACCATAGGCTTAAGATCAGTCTGACCAGGCTCGACGGTTTGACCGGTCCCCTGTTTCCACACTGAAAAGACTTTTCGGGTAAAAACTTATATCTCAAAAAATTTCTCAAGTCTCATCCAACATTCCTAAATTTTGTGTGAGACTTGTTCAAGGCATTAGAAATCTAAGCTAATCAAGAATTACAAAGTTCTTGGGATCAGGTTCACTAATTTGAAGAAAATCAAATCTAATTCTTAAGAACACCCAAAACCCTAAAATTCAAATTAGTTATTATTCGAGAAGTTTCTAATCAAAAGGATGATCCAGATTTCTTTCTACATGGCATAGCAAACTAATCTAGATATAGATTTAGGATAAAACTATCTTGACAACGAAAACCTAAATTTTAACAAAGAACAAGCAAAACGGTCTTGATCTTGAATCTTGATATATGAGTGATTTGGATGGTTGAATAGACTCATCTTCTACCCTTTCATCATCATGGATCGCAACAAGATTAAGAAAGGTGAAAGAAATACAAAAAACTAAGCCAAATCAAGATTTCAACACTTGAATCAAGAGGAGAAAGATTTGGACAAAATTTGATATCTGTTAATACTTGAAGATGAATATTTACAGCTACTCACCAGCCACTCACAAAGTCTAATAATGACAAAAAGCTCAATACACAGAGCCATAACTCATCTCTCAAAAGTTCTCTTTAAGAACCCTTGTCAAAAGCTTCACCAAGAGCTAACCCTAATTCTCTCCACTCAGCTTAAATAGGGAAGGCATCTCTCTCCCTAGCAAACCCTAACCAGCATATACACTAGTAGACACCATCACTTATATGGACTAACCTGTTAAATCAACACCATAACAAGTATTACACTCACGCATGCATGTTTCTCAAAGCGTGACCACCACTTGGCTCCAAAGCCCGAATTCGCTATTCCATGTCCTCTGTGAAGACTCCTTGACCTAATCCACTATGCCACCACTGCGGTTTCTCATACCACCACTTTTTCGGTATTATGCAATTTACCAAAATAGCCCTCTACTGTCCTTCACGAAGCTTCGTGTTCCCCTGCCTTGAAGCAACTCTATGATTCATATTCACCTCTATGTGACCCCAAGACATGTTAAGCCTACAACGCTTTTAGATCCCAGCGAATTATCCTTGCTTGCAAACGAACCCGAGTCAATTGGTGCGCCACATATCTCTCCATGCACCATGATGGCACCAGCTTCCGTAATCGTTCTGGACCTCAGCTTCTCCCTGAGCTTAGTCCCGATCCATCTTGCAACTGCCCATCATGTCCACATCAAAGCATTTCCGTATACTTTCACATGTAGTCTATAGTGCCCAATAATTAGTTGTTATGTCTTCATGCATACGGACTCTTCTGAACCATCTCTGTATGCATCGGCCTCGTCACTCGACACACCACATGCATCAACTCGTATTTTTATGATCTTTATCTTCTCTATGCTTTTCGTTTGAGCCACATAGCTTCACCCGGACTTACTTGACCGCACGGACCTCAGCTTTCCCGCCTAGTCCTGGTCCCTTGTCGTTAACCGCTAAGGTTCTTCAAGCCACTTGCACATCCAAAGACCAAGAAACCATGTTGAGCAAAAGTTCCATATACTTGACTCACGTTAGTCAAAGCAATGCGTCATGCAACATAACACAAACACCTCATAGCCCCCAAGCTATGAGTCAAACTCAAGACCATCATGATTCGCCTAACCATGTCACACATAGCCTCTATATGCTCCTCACAGCATGTAGGGATAACCCACTTGGTAACCAATCTCGTGCACACACTCAACCAGACTCATACACTGATTCTAACCTCCTAGGACTAAACGTCAAACCAAAATACACAATTTCAATACCAATTCGCCAAAAGCCGGTTTGATCGCCATTATTAGGCCGATTAGACTACTTAAGAGCAGTTAAATTCTATCTAGTTTCAGCTCATAACTCTATTTTAGGTGACACTTAGTGCAAACATATCCCTAAACTCGCCTACATAAGTGTTTGGTGTTTAACTTCCAAAAGCCATACAACCAGTCTGACCAGCTTGCCCTATGACTATTAGACCGCTGGTCACAGCTTGATCAGACCGTTGGCCACCATCTCCATGGCGGTCTGACCACCATACACCTGACAACAACTCTAAATATTGCAAACTCCCCAAACCAAACTCAAATTTCGATAACTTTTGTATAATAAAGTCAAATACTCATTATACATTATAGGTGACCTTTACATGATCTCATTGTATATTTAGTTAGGGCCTGTTTGGCAGAGCTCCACCACTGAAAAAATGAATCTGGAGCAGCAGATCCACCAAAAACAGCTCCACCGTGAATCTGGGATCCCACCATGGAGCTAGACAAAATTGTTTGGCTTGCACAGCAGCTCCAGATCCACGAAACTAAGTGTTTGGTGGGAATAGCCTGTTTTGCCCATGGGTTTTATGCAGTGGCGAAGCTAGAGCAAATGGGTGGGGGGTGCACAACTTCTAAAACGTGGTGGCGCAGTGGGCTTGTTGGGCTGCCGGCCTGGTGGGGGGTGCCTCGTCTTGGGCCATGCGGGGTGCCTATAGGGCCGAATTTTTCCAATCCTTAAGAAATTCTGGAGGTGAGGGGGGTGCCTGGGCACCCACGGACCTCTATTGGGCTTCGCCCCTGGTTTTATGGTGGTATAGGATGGGGTGTATAACCAGTGGCAAAAGGTGGGTAATTACCACCCAATTCCACGAGTAGGTACGAAACAAGGTTTCGTGGAGCACCCCTTGAGGTGCTCCATGGATTTCATGAATCTGGAGCTAGATTCAGTATTTTGGTGGATCCAGATTTCGTGGAGCTGGAGCGTTTGGGTAAAAATTCGTAAAGTGGAGTTGTTTTTGTGGATCTGGAGTTGGTGGAGCTCTGCCAAACAGGCCCTTAGGCTATGATAGTCTTCACATGCTCTTACAATCTTAGTCCGGCGTAACTAATAAATGATATCTTACACTTGGCACACAAGACTGAATAAAGGGTGCATTGAATGGGCTTATGGCTTTTTTATTTTTGCTATAGTACTAACTTTCAAATGGTATGTTTTTTTAAGGTAGAGTCCACTAGTCGATTTTAGTATATAATGTACCGACTTCAGCTATACCGGTCAAAATTATATGCGACTGTCTTTCTCTCCTTAATATCTTTCGCAAACTGTCAAAATTTAAAGCCATAAATCAAAAACCATAAACCATAGAAAAAACCCACCTAAAATCGTTCTGTGATGTTGGATTTTCAGTATATGGTCAAGATAGAATCACATTGTCAATGCTGTGACCGATGGTCAATATAAGCATGCACATAGCGTAATTAGTGATAGTAGTATTAAGTTTTGATTAAAAAAGCATATGGCCGGTCTGCATGCTACTGAATTGAGTGTTCTGGGCTGCTCGCCTGCTCTGCATTTTTGTTTTCTTTCATGTGCACTTGCGCAGTTGTGCAGTACTTGTGCCTTTTTTGAGGTTGGGGAGATGCCAAATCCAAAATCTCAGACCAACCCCTGTCGGCCTGCCCCACCCTGCAACACTGCCGAAAATTGAACAGCAGGAAGCAAGAGCCCATGACCTAGACCTACCTTGTCCTTGCTCCCTGCTGAAATGCAACGTATATTCAAACCTAAACCAAGGTCTTGTTTAGTTGTTTCTTTACCCTAGGTAGCTTTTCTCTCCAGGTGAGGTAAACAGAGATGAGCTAACATAACCTGAAGTGAAACCGTAAGAAAATTGGATGTTGCCATGAGACGCCTGTCATACCGTCATAGCGAGTCTAGAGATACAGCTATCTGCCAGGCATGACTTCCCAAGTATGATGAAACATGGAGTGAGGTTGCACTGTCAGCAAGTCATATCGACTCACGTATATACTCACATAAAGATACATGAGTAGTCAGTGGCTCAGTGCTAGTAGTATATGATGTGCACAACGTAACTAGAAACATTTCGACTTTCTACATCACCATGCATGCACCGAGGCCCCAACCTTTCATCCCTTCAAAACCCTCTCTTTGCACCTTTTCCATTGAATTAATCCTCCTCTGGCCCAGGCAAAGACCAAGCCCTGTGACTTAGGTGCCACTCGGTTAAACTGAAATAAACTGATTTATAGCTGAAATTATACTATAACTAACTAAAATTATATTATAGCTGATGATGACTTATTTAGCGTAACTAAATTTAAAAATTAAAAACAGAAAAAACAGATTAGCCTATCACAGACAATGCAAATGAATATGAAAAAAGAACCGGTAAATAAGCTAAAAAAACTAAAATACTAGAAAAAGATAAAATAAAAAAATAAATCAGAAAATAGAAGTTTAAGTTAAAATAAATGGACCTTAATTGCGCCCCCACACGCGACTCGCCCAAGTGTCGCTCGCTCGTACGACGTCTCAAGAATCACTCGATCGCACGCCGTAAATCCGGCCACGCGCGTAGGCCCGCTCCACGCAAAGCTCTGTACGGCTTTTGTTTGAGGCCTGTTCTTTTTGGCTGCGACTTGTGGCTTTTAGCTGCGGCTTGTGGCTTTTGGGCTGTTTGTCCGAGAGATTACAGAGTAACAGAAACTCACGTGCGGTTTTTGCCAATATAAATGAAGTCAGTAAAGTATGTACTACAATTAACTAGTAGACCCTATCTTGAAAAATACTCCGTTTAAAAGCTAGTTACTGTAGAAAAACCGAAAAGCAGCCTTTAGAAGCTGAAAAGAACAGGGCCTTGGTCGGGTCATCCTTTTGCTGCTTTTTCTAAGGATGTGTTTGGTTGGAGGGATGGGTGGGATGGGATGGGATGTGATGGTTCCTTTGACCAAGTCTATCTGTGTGTTTGGTTGGAGGGATGAGGTGGGATGGAATGGTCTAAAGTGGGATGAGCCTGTGCAAATTTAGAGAATATTCTTCTTAGATGCTGGACCATGTGGTTCCACTTTTTTGTGGAACTATCTTATCCCATCCCCATCTCATCCCATACCACCCCATCCCTCCAACCAAACACATCTTAAGTGACCACGGAAATATTAATGTGAACAGTGTATATATTACTGTGTTTGAGAAGCTATTTAAAAAATCGGTTTTAAAAAATAAATTGAAAAAATTATCTTATTTATTTTAGTTTCTAAAGAAGCGGAAGCTAAATGTCACTCTAAATGCCCAAAAGAAGAGGATAAAAGCAAAAGTGCGGTGGAGTATATGTCCAGATCTTCGCCCATTGGGCAACCACTAGCTACTGTTGGCGATCAGGCTCAGATACACACGCCTCTTCACTATGGACGCACACACGTGGTTCTGTATCAAGCCTGGAACACAGGGAGCACACAAGAAAGATTAACAAGCAGACAGGATGTTGCTTGCGCTGCACAACCGCACAACCTTTCTGGTCTTCAAAATACATCAAAAGGCAACTAAGGATTACAATAAATTTAGGCTTACCATTATGGGATACTTATCGTCTTACC
Organism: Dendrocalamus sinicus; assembly: GCA_036346575.1. Lineage (NCBI taxonomy): Eukaryota > Viridiplantae > Streptophyta > Magnoliopsida > Poales > Poaceae > Dendrocalamus > Dendrocalamus sinicus. The sequence goes on from CM070650.1 coordinate 12,385,970, forward strand.
ATATTGGCTACATCACTTATGAAAGCTATAAAAAAACTACCACACGTATTGCTGTATTGCCGAGCGCTATATAAAACGAATACAAACTGCACCCGGAATTGCCTTGCAGGTCCAAAAACAGAAAGAAAACAAATGTGACACAACTAGCCTATTTTAACATTCACCTCCCTAAGTTGATTGTGTCTTTTCACAGCCCGCATCCCAATTCTCTTTCATCTCCTAGAATTTGAGTCTTTCCAAAGGCTTTATTAGGATGTCTGTAAGCTGATCATTTGTGCTAACATGCTCAACCACGATCTTCCTATCTTCCACACATTCCCTAATATAATGAAACCAATTATTGATGTGTTACTTCGGTCATGATGCATTGGGTTATTGCTCATGGAAATGGCAGCCTTATTGTCAATGTTGAGCACCACCTTGCCAGGGTTTTTATTTATGAGATCGCTAAGGAGGCACTCTAACTAAACACCCTAACATGTTGCGGATGCTGTTGCTATATACTCCGCTTCACAAGATGATAACATGACCACCTTTTGCTTTTGTGACAACCAACATATCAAGCTAGAGCCGATGACAAAAGCAACTCCATTCGTGCTCTTGCGATCATTAATGTCGCTGACCAAGTCAATATCGCTATAACCCACTAAGTGCAGTTCTTCTCTTTCTTTTTCATTTTCATAGTTTTTCATTTTCATAGCACCAACCCAAATTAAGTGTCCCTTTAACATATCTCAGTATATGTTTGACCACAACCATATGTTTAGTTGTCAGGGACTCCATATATCGGCTCACAATGCCGATTGAATAGGCCAAGTCTAGCCTTGTATTTATGAAGTACCTCAGGCTCCCTACAATGCTTCTGTATATGGTCTGATCCACCAGTAGTGATGAGCTTTTGATGCTTAACTTCAGCCTTGCTTCCATCAGGGCTTGAGTTGGATTGCAATTACCCATGCCACAGTTTTCAAGGATCTTCTTTGCATACGCTTCCTAGCAAAGAGAAATACCACTTGGTGTTTGATGAATTTCTATGCCAACGTAGTAACTCACTAAGCCAAGGTCGCTCACCTTGAAAAACTACTTCATCTGCTGCTTGAGTTTTACAACTCCTTACCACAAACTCCTATGATCACCAAATCATCCATGTACACACCACCTAGGAGATGACTTTCACCTCTGCTCCTCTTGTACACTACATGCTCAAGTGGGCTTCTCTCAAATCTAAGTGACAACAACGTGCTATCCAACTTGGAGTTCCAAGTTCTTAAGGCTTGTCGTAGGCCATACAAAGCTTTGTGCAACTTCAGTACCTTGTGCTCACTCCCCTTCTCAATGAAACCATAAGGCTAACTCGCGTACACTTCTTCTTCTAGCTCCCCATTCAAGAACGCTGACTTAACATCTATGTGATGCAGTCGCCACCCTTCTTGAGTAGCTAGAGCAATGAGCGGTCTCACTGTTTCTATCCTGGCAACTAGAGCAAACACTTCTTCAAAGTCGATGCATTATTTCTACACATACCCTTTTGCAACTAAACGTGCTTTGTGTTTCACCACTATACCATATGAGTTCTTCATTTTATAGACCCATTTGAGCCCTAGGTCTCGATGTCCAGCGGGGGGATCAACTAGACTCTATGTCTGATTGTTACGGATGGAGTCCATCTCCTCCTTCTCAGCATCTTAGAAAGTCGCCGACTCCTCTGCACTCAGCAAGTATAAGCCAGAATATTCAAGCTGGATTGGTTCGGTGGCATCGTACAGATTGTGCAAGGTGCGCATGCGCACTGGCGTCTCCCATGGTGAGGCTAACGTGTCGTTAATTGTCGGAGCCTCCATGGGTGTAGCTAGCATCTCGCTAGACACTGAGACCACTACGGTTGTAGCAGGCAATGCCGGTATGGCTGCCCTTGCATTGTTTTCCACTCCTGGTACAATCCCGTGTACCGAGGTGGATGGTGCTTGCTGTCCTCCTGGTGCGTTGGTGTTCTTGTCGAAACCGCTAGACTCGATGTGCTCATAAAGAACATGAAACACCTCACCAGATGGGAGTTGTTCTGCCTGTGGCATGGTACTCCAGTCCCACTTTTTCCCTTCCTCAAAGACAACGTTGCGCGTTATGCATACCCTCTTGGTAGCAGGATCAAATGCGTGGTATGCCTTTTAGCTACTCTCATACCCAATGAACGCCATTGGGGAGTTGCGGTCGTTAAGCTTGCTGATGTGGCTGCCCACCTTATTCATGTGTGTGATGCACCCAAAGGTGCGAAGATGGTGTACCATCAGCTTCCTCTTGCACCAGGCATCACGGCATCACGTCAATCATGCTCTTGTTTGGCGCATGGTTCAAGATATACACCGTAGTTGTCATGGCCTCACCCAGAACATGCTGAGCATGTTCATGCTTTCTACACGCCACAGCAACAACTATTTCGTTTCTTCTCTTGACCACCCTGTTTTGTTGAGGAGAGTACAGGGCAGTCAAGTATCTTCTTACGTCCATCTCCTCGCAATAGGTGATGAATTCTTTTGACTTGAATTCACCTCCCAATCTGTGTGAAGCGCTTTTAATTTGGCCTCCGCTTCAACCTCAGCCGCTATCTTGATCTTCTTGAAAGCTTGGAAGGCTTCATCCTTTGATTTTAATAACGCAATCCACATATATCTACTATAATCATCGACTACCAGCAGAAAATACTTGTTACCGGCTGGGGTTGGGGCAAGATAGGCCCGCACAAATCACCATGCATGAGCTCCAATACCTTGCTTGCCCTGAACTTTGCTCCTGCAGGAGCAATGCGTTGCGCTGCTTTCTGATAAGACACTTGTTGCACAATTGCTCCACATGGCTCACCAATAGGAGTCCTTTGACTAGACCTTCTTGGCCCAGTTTGCACAGCGCCTAGAAGTTCAAGTGCCCATAGTGCGCATGCTGCCTCCATGCATCATCATTGAGATGTGCCAACAAACACACCAGCTGCAAAAGGTCCAGATTGAGAATGTACAACCTATTCCTCACCCTCTTGACCCAAACCAGTAGCTGTCCCTGGTGATCAAACACACGCAGGTGACCATCTTCCAACATGACCTTGTAGCCGTGCTCCTCGAGCTGACCCAATATAATTATGTTGCTAATCAACTTCGGGATGTAGTACACATCCGTCAACATCTTGTGCTCGCCTGTGCATCCTCTGATCAGCATCGTGCCTCAGCTACCTATGGTTATTGTGGAACCATCACCAAATTTCACTGTGCCTTCAATTGATGTGTCAAGCTCGGTGAATTGCTTCCTACAACCAGTGATGTGATTGCTAACTCCCGTGTCGAGGTACCAAACATTGCCGTCATCTTTCTCGTTCACTTCGAGATGGAGTTGAACGTTCTCCTCCACGAGCATCACCACATCGGTGGTCTATTGCTTGGTCTCCACCAACTCGCATGCCTCGAGCATCAGCAGAGCAGGCCCATTGTCATCCTTCTCTGCCACATACGCCCTCTTCTTCTTAGGCTTGTGGCACTCCGACGCAAAATGCTAGTAGATTCCACAATTGAATCACTTGATCTTCTTTTTGTCAAATTTTGGTTTGAGATCATTGCTAGATTTTTCTTCTCCTTGGCCGGCTCCTCGCCAGCACTTCATGTCGTGGCCGCGGCCATTGCTGCACCCAAAGCTCTTTTTCACACCACTGCCAGAGCTCACATCACCCTTTTCCCTCAAGCGGATAGTGTCTCCCATTGCACATATGATAGCATCAATTGCTCGCCCTCCTTTGGATCACCAAAGCTACTTCGAACCCTTTCATCATAGTTTTTATACCGACGTACGAGGTGAGCGTTTTGAGATCCACACACTACTCAATCAATGTGACAAGCTACATGTAGCGCAGCGGGGTTGTATGAAGAAACTGTTGGATGATATCGATCTCTTCTAGTTTTTTCTCGTCGAGACCACAAATGCCACTCACCAGGGATGACACCCTGGCGGCAAATGTTTCCACCTTCTCGTCAACATGCATCTTCAATCCCTTTTGAGGGTTTGCAGGTTCACCTCCCGAACACGTTCATGTCCCATATGCGTCGTCTTGATCGCGTCCTATGCCGCCTTCATTGTGTCCTTTTCGGCAAGAGATGGCATGAGACTCTTTGGGATTGGCTGATAAATCGTGAACAACGCCAGGCGATCCTTACGGAATTCCACAATGCCCTTCTTGTATGCATCGCCGACCGATTCTACAGCCTCCCACACCGCCTAGGCTTGCATCACGAAGTGCATCTTCATAGCCCAAACGGTGTAGTTGTTGCACGTGAGTTGCAGATAGGCCATCGGTACTTGGCTCTCTTTCTTCACCTCCAAACCCTCTCCATGCTTGGTCGCAAGTCTTTCTCCTGCCATGATCTTCAAACACAAAGAACACCTGTGTTCTAATACCAAATGTTGGCGATCAGGCCCAGATACACATGCCTCTTCACTATGGACGCACACTCGCGGTTTTGTACCAAGCCTGGAACACAGGAAGCACACAAGAAAGATTAAGGCCCTGTTTGGATCCCTTGACTAATTTTTAGTCACCTAAAGTTTAGGTCTAGTCCATCCAAACAGATGAACTAATACCTGGACTAATTTTTAGTTCATCCCCAACTAGCTATTAGTTCATTAGTTGGCAAATGTAGACTAATTGTGGACTAAAAGGTGGTACCAAACAGCAAAAGATGAAAATACCCCCGCTACCCTTTCTCCACTACTCCACATGCAACACACTAACAAATATAGGGGTATAAATGTCTTTGCCCATGAAAGTCACCACCTTTTAGTCCATGTATCCAAACAGCACTTGACTAATTTTTAGTCACCTAAAGTTTAGTTACCTAATTTTTAGTCCACCAACTAGTGAACTAATAATTAGTTCTAGGCGATCCAAACAAACCCTAACAAGCGGAAAGGATGTTGTTTGCGCTGCACAACCGCACAGACTTTCTGGTCTCTTTCTCTTCCTTTTAGGCCCTGTTTGGATCCCTTGGGCTAACAACTAGTTGCTAAACTTTAGCCCTTGAGGATCCAAACAGGAGGGCTAATGGGTGGGCTAAAGTTTAGCCAAAGCCCCAACTAGTTGTTAGCTAACTAGTCCATCAAACCCAGCTAATGAGGGCTAAAGGACCAGTGGATGGAAAAAGACGTTGATACCCACGCCAATCCTCCCAGACCACCATGCATAAGGGTATAACAGACTTTGCACTGAGATAGTAGCACTTATTAGTCCTTGGATCCAAACAGGACTGGGCTAATCTTTAGCCAGCTAACTACTAGTCAGCTAACAACTAGTCCTAACTAACAACTAGTCCTAGTCCATCCAAACAGGCCCTTATTTGACATCAAAATGCATCAAAAGGCAACTAAAGATTACAATCAAATTTAGGCCTGTAATAATAGGATACTTATCATCTTACCATATTGGCTAGAGCACTTACCAAAAATATCAAAAAAAACTACGAAACATATTGCCGTATTGCCGAGCGCTATACAAAACGAATACAAACTGCACCCGGAATTGCCTTGCAGGCCTATTGCCGTGCAGGTCCAAAAACAGAATGAAAACAAACGTGAGACACAACTAGCTTATTTCAACAGATACCACCGCTCGCGCTGCTCTATATATAGCCCTCGCATCCGAGAACTTTCGTAGACGCGCGTTCTTGCTATAGCCAGTAGTAGCAAGCTAGTGTGCACTGCGTGCAATACCACTGCTAGTCCATCATCGCAAACAGAAACCTCACGTACGTATCTCTCTTTCCGACCATGCCGGCCTTCGACGAGAGCACCATCGACCCACCTTTGGCGGACAGCTACCTCGCACTGCTTCGCAGCGGTGAGCTCGACGGCGACGGCATTGCACCATCGACGGAGAGCTTAGCCGCAGTGGAGCGTGACCTGCCCATGATAGACTTGAAGTGCCTGACGAGCGGCTACAGCGGCGGCGCGAGGGAGAGGAAGGCGTGCGCGGACGCCATGGCGAGGGCGGCCTCGGAGTGGGGCTTCTTCCAGGTGACCAACCACGGCGTGAGCCGGGAGCTCCTCGAGGAGATGAGGAGGGCGCAGGCGAGGCTATTCTGCCTTCCGTTCGACACCAAGGAGAAGGTCGGGCTGCTCAACGGCTCCTACCGGTGGGGCACCCCGACGGCGACGTCGCTCCGGCAGCTCTCGTGGTCGGAGGCGTTCCACGTCCCGCTCGCCAGCATCTCCGGGAAAGACTGCGACTACGGAGAGCTCAGCTCATTGAGGTACGTATGCCTGCACCCTGTATGCATGGCCAGTTCGGCTTGCTTCAACCTACTTAGCTGACTGCGGCATGTATGCAACACATAATTATCGGGAGATGATGTTGGTAGGCTGGTTCGATGGACACGACGCGGTTAAATTTGGTTAGTGCACATGCCACCGCACACATAATATCATCACCTATTTAGCCTATTCTTTTCGATTTATGACTTATTTCTTCTAAATAAATAAGCGGAACGGTTTCTTCGTCATCTTTTTGAAACGATTTATTAAAATAATTTTTTGAAAATAGATTATCAGCGTTTAATATTTTCATACAAACGCTCACGCTAACGTTAAAAACTATCATTCGTAACCATACGCCAGCTACCGTAGTCTAGAAAACCTACCCATAACACGTATGAGCCAAATATAAAGTTGACAGGGAAGTTTGCTGGGCGCCTGGAACCTCTAGAATTATTGTTGGAAGGAAAACGAATATATCGATCGCGCGCGTACATGTGAAACAGCTCGACACGTACATACTTGTGTGACCAGCTAAGCACTACATCGACTCTGTAATTAAGAAGCCTTAACATAGTTGCATACAAACGAGAAAACCTCATCACATCTGTATCAACGAAAGCATAAGCAGTGGGCCTTGGGCCCTTGGCTAAGCGACTGACAGTTCTGCGCAGTGTATCCTTCTATATACAGTGAAAAAAGAGAAATATCTCCAGCATACGCATGTGAATGATCCATATATAACCAGCATGCATCACAAGCGAGGCCCGCGACGCCAAAAGCCAGAAAAACTTGGTCCCTTTCTTTTTGACATCCCCATGCCGTCACACCACACGGGAGTGACATAGACGTCCACGAGGAGATCTTATCCTGTCAACTAATTTGTTCCGTCTAATATAATAAGCTCATAAGTCATAAACCAGTACGAGTAGTACTTACAGTACCAGTACTGTTTTATTACTATGGTCGTTAGGCAAAAGTTTACTGCTAGCTCATGAGCAGCAGTATCATTGTATCAATAGTAACAGAGTAGCAGTGCTAATGAGCAAAAGCTGTGGGTGGCGCGCAGGGGAGTGATGCAGGAGGTGGCGGACGCAATGTCGCGACTGGCGAACACGGTGGCGGCGGCGCTGGCGGAGAACCTGGGGCACGGGGCGTCGGCCGGCGGCGGGGCGTTCCCGGCGGGGTGCGATGAGACGACGTGCTTCCTGCGGCTGAACAGGTACCCGGCGTGCCCGTTCGCGGCGGGCACGATCGGGCTGGTGCCCCACACGGACAGCGACTTCCTCACCATCCTGTGCCAGGACCAGGTCGGGGGCCTACAGCTCGTGAAGGACTCCCGCTGGGTCGCCGTGAAGCCCCACCCGGACGCCCTCATTGTCAACGTCGGTGATCTGTTTCAGGTAACAGTGCGCCGCTCTGCTCTTACCCTCGGCTCGCCACCGATGCCGCGCATCTTCACGTGCTCAAGTTTTGACCAAGCAGAAATGTACCGAAACACATCATACCAGATATGGGGTGTGTGGATACATTTATCAAGACTTTTCTTCTCCTCCTTACTTTGGTTCGTTCCGTGCGTACGTGTTTCAGGCGTGGAGCAACGACAGGTACAAGAGCGTGGAGCACAGAGTGATGGCCAACGCCAAGGCGGAGCGGTTCTCCGTCGCCTACTTCCTGTGCCCGTCCTACGACTCGCCGGTCGGCACGTGCGGCGAGCCGTCGCCGTACAGGGAGTTCACCTTCGGGGAGTATAGGAGGAAGGTGCAGGAGGACGTCAAGAGGACGGGGAAAAAGATTGGGCTCCCCAACTTTCTCAAACATTCTCCCATTGACGGCCTGAAATGAGTGTCGCTAGCTCTGTTCTTAATTATGGTCGATGTGAACTCCATCTCTCACTGTACAAGCGTGTGTACTGTTGTACTGTACATTCTCCCATTAGCTCTGTTCAGAATCGGAGGAGGTACCTTTTCTTGCCCTTTTTGGCTTTAGGTGATAGGTACTATACAGGAGGATCATGCGCTTGGCCGTACCGCCCCAGAGTCAGTGCATGTGATGGGCTGATGGCTTGCATGTTCACTGTTTCATTGTTCTTGCACGCATGCAATATTAACTAGCTGGTAGGAGTGCAAATGGAGCGGATATTTTCCGACCGTCCGTCTGTTTTAATTTGGATACAATTCGGAGCAAATTTTCGGATATCAGAAGGTTTTGTCGGATACGGAAACAGATTCGGATATTTTTTGTCGGATACGGAATCAGATTCGGAAAAAGCATTATCCGTATACGGAACTATCCGGGTATTTTTCCGGATAGTTACCTGGATAGTTACCGGATAGTTACCAGATACGGAAACGGAGTCGGATACCTAGCCTCTCCGTCGGCTAGGTGGGATCTCCGACTCTTCTTGAAATGTAACATCATTTATTTATATAAGATTGCTTGTTTCGGTGGCTATTGCAACGTCGGTACAGTTGTATTAGATCTCAGTTTGCTTAATTTGTCTCTGTCACCATGTGAAATTTGCTTTCGCGTATTATCCGATTAAATATTCGTGACCGAAACTAACCGTATTCGGAGCGGCATGTATTCGCTCCATATTCGTGACTGCGAATATCCGCATTCGTATTCGCATCCGGCACTATCCGTGTCTGACTCTGATTCCGACAAAAAATATGAAAAAGGATACGGGATGAGCAATATCCGTCCGTATCCGCTCCGTTTGCACCCCTACTTGCTGGTCTTGAGTCGCAGCGTTGAAGTCTTTTGCATGATGCTGCATTAATTAGTCAGTAGAGAGTATTTGCATGCATGAGATGGCAGCGAACTCCGGTTTGACCGGTGCGTTTTGGCAGCTTAAACAGCATAGCGGTTGGACCGGCTAATCTAAGAATTTTCGGTCCGATTTTTGGTTTTTGGTTTTTGAGTGGCGGAATAGGTTTTGATGACAAAGGTCATAATTTATATATTACATGAAATATGTTACAGCTAATATAGATCAAGATGTAAAAAATTTATATCCAAAAATGATTTTTTATCTTTGGATGTACAGTGTCGCTTAGAGTATCATGATCAACGGCGAGGATCGGAACTACACTTATGGAGGACCGAGACCCAAAACGATCGAGGATGTCTAGTGAGGCGGTGAGCTCAAGTATGACACGAGAAAGGCAGGAAATATCAAAGGGAAGTTCGAACGGTGGGGTTGCCCCATGTGGTTTGGTCGGTTAAAGTAAGACATGACCCGGTGGAACCGAAGTGGGAGAGACTTGCCAGGCGTGGTAAGCTAGTGGTGCACCTACACTTGGCAAGTATGACGATTGCTTGCAATGGAAGGAGATAGCCCGGTCAAGAAAGGGTATTTTGGTAGTTTGGCAAAAAAACAAGAAATGGCTTTGAAAGAAAATCGCGGCGCACGAGCGACGCTTGAGAAGGTGGTTTTATGTCATTAAGAAGCTGGTATGATCAATATGGATCAAAGTTTAGGAATTAGCGGGTTTGGGTTTATGCACTTTGAATTAAACCCCGTATGTGGGGTTACCGGGTTTTTTCCATTATGCTAAATGGATAGTATTTACTAAACTTTAGATGTGGCTAGTTAACCTATCTGTTTAAGAGGTTGAGATGAAAATTGCGGTTAAGCATACAACCTTCCTCTCAGCTGTTCACGTGTGTTAGGGTTTTAATGAAGAGTTCTTATGGTGTGCACTCTATCATCTAAGGTGAAGTGACTGTAAAACTTTTATCTATAAGTAGCAATATATCAATCTTTGTTCATCTCTATGACTATCTCTTATGTTGATTGGTTTGCACTTGTCTTGGTTGGTTTTTCCCTCTTTTCTTCTCTCTTCTTGATCTTGTTGTCCTAAGCACATATAAGAGATAGAGATAGCCTCTGTAAATCAATCTCTACCCATCTAAACACTTTGGTGGCAAGTTCATAAAGAAACCTGGGTTTGCTCGATTTGATCTCATCGTGTTATTTCGTGATCCAAGGATTTTTGGCTTGATTTCTTCAGTGTTCTTGTTTGTTGTGACAAATAAAAATTCATCTAAATCCATCTTAGCCTTCATCCAACTACGATCAAGTTGTATTAACCGTTTTTATATTTTACCTGGTTTTGGTGCAATTCTGCTTCAATCTCAAAAAAAGTTTTAAACTTTGACATAGATTTCTGCAATCCGTGGATGAAATAGGTTTCTGAGACATTGAGCAAGGTGTGTATAAAGTTTCACAACTTTTGGATCATCAGATCAAAAGATACATGGTTTTTTCGTAATAGTGCTGATTTTTCTGTTCATCCTGAATTCACAGGTACTGAAGCAGTGGTCTGACCAAAAATTACTATTCACTTTGTCTAAATTTACTATTCATAGCGGTCAGACTGGCAGATTGACGATTTGATCTCCAAGTTTTGCCGGTTTGGATTTTTCAATTCCTTGAGTTATTTGATTTGAAATTTTGGCTGAGGATCCTATTCTTTATGCCTCTGTAGCTATTGGTGAATAGAATCGAAAATGCTTAAAGAAAAATTTTGAATAACACCATTTACTCCCTCTGTTGCTTTTCCATCCTACACCCCACTACCCCTGTTTGCTTTCGGTCTGTTTATTCCTTTCCCCCTTTTTGTTGTGTCCAGCGTGTTGTAGCTTACGGGGAACACTCATGGATGGACGAGGCCGTCAGATTTTGTACCCACTTCAAACTTGTCCCGATGGTAGGAGAGAAGGTGGTGTTCCCACCTACTTGGGTTCAATCCCCAGGATTGATGAGGTGTGTTTTATTTAATCAAAGTACACACGTATAATGTATCAATGCTTCGGGAGATCCTAAAGTCTCCACATAAATTTTTAACATGTGTAGTGGATGCGCACACGCATGTGTGCATATGTGGTATGAGGAGGATGTGCGTCCTCAATGGTGGCGGAAATAGAAAATTTTCAATGGGTGTGCATGTTTCACGGACAGGCACACATGATGGTCCGAAAAGTGCCCTGGTCTATGCTCTTGTCAAAACAATGCACTGCTACCCGCACGAAATCGCCGCCACGTCGCCGCTTGGTAGTCTCGATTTTGAGTCGCTAATACTCTAATCAATGTCTCGATGGAAAATTGAAAATTGGCAAGGAGGCCACAAGGCATACACTGTAGGTGGGCTTTGTGCTTTCAGCCTTTACCTGCTAATCCAGTTAGCCTATCTCGACATCTCATAGACGTCACAACTCATGACCCAATAAGAACTTCGTCTTCCTCCCGACACCTCTCTCTCCTCTTACGGCCCTCTTGTGCTTCCATGCTTGCTCCCATCATTGTATACTTGCTTCCTGGTGATTTTTCTAAACTTTAGGTGTGCTAGTATACATATGGCACCCTACCTAGCTCTGCCCATGATGCTCAATGTACTTTCTCTCAAAAAAAATAAAAAACTAAGGATAGGGTGGAAGTATAAAGTATTCCCTGATGGCTACTTATTTGTCAGGCAGCACCCTTCGGGTAATTATCAGGCAGCACCCTTCGGGTAATCAATCTTTGCCGCACGCTTGCCGCCAAGGAATCGTAAGGAAAGCCTCTTGACGACGTCAGGCCATCCAATCTTGAAAGCTAGACCGCGGAAGTGCGGATCGTGTCGGTTGGCCGTGAAGGAAATTCATCTCATGATTGTCAGGAGGGAATAGATCAAAATCTTCCCCTGATTGATGTGTTTTAACTGCCACAGTCTTCCCCGCATGGCGCATGTTAATAAAGTGCAAATATGAAGGAAGCGATCGTTGCCATTCATCACATTCAACTCGCTTGAGCAATTACACGCAACATCTACCGTTGGCCTCCTCTGTTATGACTCTTCAACGTCGCACAGTTCGAGTCGCGGCTCGCACTCAGCTGCGACCACGAGCTGCTGTACGAATCAACTCCCCGGCCTGGACAGAACGCGACCCTTCACCAGCTCCGGCGACGATTCAAACCCTCGCTCTCGCCGCTCTCCATCGTACAGCACCTGGAGCTGAGAGACGGGCTTCACGTGTCATCACGTGGCAGATTCCACATAGCTTTGCCCTGCGCCTTCTCTACCGACGGCCGTCGCGTTCGACGCACATCTATCGGGTTTGACAAGCGTGGAAGTGGGGCGCGCGATTTACCCACCGGTGCCTGCCGCCAATGTGCTGCGGATTCCGGCGCGTACCTTCCTCAGAATTCTTGGGATGCACGCGTGCGTGGCGAAACAGGACAGGAAGAGCACAAGCAATCAAGTCTTGCTAGTCTCGTCAACTACGAAAGGCTAATAATGAGAAAAGGGACTCGTATGTGGAATATTAGGAGCAACGGACTTGTAACACCTCATATACTAATATAAAGTGTTACTGTAAAATATTATTGTCAAACTAAAGAATACATAATAAAGCAACAATAGAAATTGTAAGGAATTTAAAATTTCAAGGGTACTTTATTAGAAAACCAACGGAAGCTAAAATAAAAGTTTGAAACATGGGACCGGTCCATTTCTAATCAAATGAAGAATAAATGAAATAACAAAAATAGTGGCAAGTCACGGTGCTGAAAACTTGAGTGTTCCCACCCATACATGATGTCATCACTCCACTGGCCTTAGCATACGGTGCTGTTTTGCCACTTAAGATACAAGTTCCCTCAATACGGGTGGTCATCCGTGATGAACTTACACAATATGAGCAGATCCAACTGTGATTCTAGGAGCTCAATGCTAAGAGTACCCCCCCTGTACATTACTAGGTGGGTGGCAATCTCTCCTATATATGGGTAACACTAGAGCAGGTAACCATTATATTATAAACATATTATATGGTAAAAGATTGAGATAACTAAGAAAGATTAGAATAAGATTATGATAAGTGGAAGATCTTGTTAAGGTTGAGACTAGAAAAGCATAATTCTTGATATGAGGCGATGAGGGATGATATTATGTTGATAGTGATCTAGGAATCATTCTAAATAGGCATTATAACATAGCTCACATAAGGATTATCAATCATCTAGGTTTTATTATGTGATAAGTGGTTATTAGTCAGATTAACAGGTATCATACATATATCATTCATGACTCACAAGCAATCACATACGAATAATGGATCATGGAAACAGGGTAATATAAACATAGCTGCCTAATGTTAAAAGATTACTAGTGGTTTAACCCTAAGTTTTAACACACTTATATGGTACCCCCATCAATGATTTAATCATGAATTCTAGAATATTATTAACTGAGCATTCTCAACAACTTAAAAGCATGTAAAAACAGCTACCTAAAATATCATAGCATAAAACTATAATAGCAGTCTATAACCAGGCAAGCATTAAAAATATGATAATTGTACTCAATGGCAAGGGTGATAAGTAATCAGGGAAACGTGGTATGTGAAATGGAAAGCTTATAGCCATGAGATACTTGCCTTGAGCACATTCGATGGACTAGTTGCTCGAGGGATCAAAGGTGCGCAACTGCCCGAACGTTCCCTCAAAGGCTATGTGCGATCCTATAAGATGGAACAGAGACAGGTCAAATCAAAGCTAAGATAAACTTGTGGAAAGACGAACGGAAGTGCAATCGGTCGTAAGAATTTGCGTTTGCTAAGCCTTCATCGTGTGAATCGCTGTTCGGCCATGCAAATCGTCGTTCGGCTGTGTGAAACACAACCCGCTGCACAAAACCTCAGAACACTGCACGAATCGTTATTCGGCCGCGCACCCAACCGGCCGAACCACATGACTGTGAAAAATGGTTGTGCGGCCACTCCGACCACCGTCGCTGCCGCCAGTTGCCACCGCCTGCCACAGCCACACCGCCCAAGTGCTCCTGCTACTAGCCGTCGCCGCCACGGGCCATGCTAGCCGCCAACATGCCACCACCGTCGACCGAGTGCCTCCCACATGCCCTTTGCTGCTAGCCGCCACCGCGGGATGCGTCGGCGGTGGCCTCATGCCCTGTGCCTCTCCACATAGAGAGAGAGAGAGAAAGAGAGAGAGGTGAATAGATTGGAAAGAAGGGGAGAGAACCTTTTTTTTCTTTTGGGAGTTGAAGGCCTACGCAAGATAGAAATCAGGCACCCTTTTAACCAGCTGTTAAATTCAGATTAGGGCTAATTAGGGTTTGCTTTAGAGGCTCCTTCTAAAAAATATGAGGGCTATAGGACTTGATATGGATGCAACACTTTCCTCGATGACGCATGCTGTCATCGATGTGTTCGTTGATTTCTACTAAAAAGACAGAACAGAATCGTACGTAAAAGGATAGGACCGAATCGGGCTAAAACTTTTACAGGACGCTATTTCCATAAACTGCACGACGTGTCATCATATATCCCACCGGCTGCATTCAGCATGTAACTAGCATTAAACAGGTTGAACGCTCGAATCAACCCTGATCGGTTCGGCTTGAGCTTCTAATTTCTGGCTTATTTTTCACTATTCATAAATTTTGTCTTTTTCTGAACTTTTGGCTTTTTGTTGAGCTTTTTTGCCGGCTCCTTTTTTCTCGTATTCGTTTGTATTATACATATTGGGCTAACATATTTTTTATATTTTTTAATTTTAGTTATACTAAATAAGTCTCTGCCAGCTACAGTGTTTTTTGAGCCAGCTACAGTGTTTTCAGCTATAAGCCATGAGGCCCAACTGATCACCATGGCGTCGGAATATTCAATTCTCAGACTTCTTGTTTACGTATGCATGCATATACCCTTTTCAGCCTTCTTATTTTTTTTATTTGGCGCCGACGCATCTGAAATAACCTATTTGTTTAATTTTGAATTGTTTAAGATTTGCTTGAATTTGAAGTTTTTGCCAAAACTGAAAATTCTAGAAAAAAACCGCTTTTTTGTTTCTGGAAATGCACCTTCAACGTTGAGGAAACACATTCATGTTGCTCACCTCTTTATCTGTTCTCACTCGCCTCACCTCACCACCGCTAGTAGCTCGCACCACACCGCCTCATCTACCGTCGCATTCGTCCTCGCCAAGTTGTGCTAGCAACCATGTCACCTCGTCCGCCACCTCAATCCTACATTAAACACAATCCACGCCAGTGCCTCGCCATCCTTGTCGTCAATTTACACCACCACCCAACCCGAGCGTCATCTGCTCGACACGTCGCGCTGCCGCTATTCCTCACCGCCACCCCACACACATGCTCCAAGGAGGAGCGACAACTTCGGCTCTGCCACCACATCATCGTCTCAACGCCGAATCTGCGCAGCCATCCACGCCACTGCCCATGTGCCAAGCTTGCCTCACACCGCTCCTGGTGCCACTACTTTCGCTGGCTATAAAGCCAAGCTTAGCAACCACCTTAGCACATTTCGCACCGCTCCATGACCATCGGAAGCATTTTTCATCCTCTCCTGTCAAACCATGCCGTAACACCCAACAATCTCACCGGTGAGCTGTCAGACCCAGATTTTACAATCCGGAATCTACTGTGTTTAATTGCACTATTCCCTGGATCAGTAGATAGTGCACACAGTTACAGATCTGAATATCAAAGTACATATCATGCGGAAACGTAATTAAAATAATAAACTTACTCATGGGCCGATTGGGCCGAAATCAATAAATTGCAGCAATGAAGAACGAAGCACACAGGTGGGACCTTCAGACATGCCCACAGCACCAAGCGGAGGTTCGCGACCTAGCCCTTGACATCTTCATCTTCTTCGTCATCGTGATCCAAAAGTATTGTTGAAGCGCAGTGATCTGATTCCCGCTTCTGAATTTGTCGCAAAAGCGAGCATGAGCACTCCGACCCTGTGCTCAGCGAGCCAACACACAGAATGCAGTATATAACATGTATGGCTAATCAAAGGATGGCTCAGGTTTATTTTATTTTTGCAAAGAGTGCTTTTGAATACAATTATATAAAAATTCCCTAAGACCTAGCATTTTGATCACACGTATATGTTGAATGCATAATAATAGTGATTGATTCCATCCACCATTACATGGCATCTGCACCATATAGCAATTTCTTGACGTTATAGCCGCTTAACTTACCACTGGGACGACACCGGGACAATTCCAAACTAGGGCCTCACTGCGCCTCCACTTTTCATTCCCATCCCCAAAGCATTTTGAAATAGAACTATATCGGTTAAGTTCCCATGTTCGCCCTTGACCGTGGGCACGGCTATTCGAATAGTTTTGACTCTGCGAGTTTGTACACTTTCACCACAAGAGACAATCAACTCATTGCCCCACACGATTCCTTAGTCATGTGGTTGAGCGGACCATCACGAGCCGTTCAAAGTACCTCGCCTTCCATCATTTCACCCTATGGGTCGTTCCCACTTGCGATGGGTCCCATACGTTGTGCGGGATGTTCTCCTTCGAACGTCTAGCGGTGGCTCCCCACCCCGCTAGCCCGCCACGCAGAACTTCACCTTCCACGGTGTCCCATTCAAGCCGTCACCTGATCGCCGCTTGCACATCCTCACACCGCCTCTGGAAGGATGACTTTCGTGGTCCGGTAATTCTACTAGGCCAAGTTGTAATTTACTGGACTTGTGGTTGTACTGTTTACACGGGTTGACATGACAAGATTCGGTCCTTAGTGGTATCAGGCGGCCTACCACTAACCCACTTGTGCTTCCACCGCACCACACATACTCATACTCATACACACCCTCGAACCAATCCGCCTGGACATTAAAGCATGTTGGAGATTTTGGGAGCATAAAATATCCATAACCAATATACAGTCATTTCCACCATGACCGCCCAAACCGATTTCTCATGAATAAAAGTGATGCTTGGGACAATTTCTTGCCCGAGTTCCTAATCAATACTAAGCATGGCATACGATTACGGACTTATTTTTGGAATGTTACTAATATATTTTTGCTAGGCGACAAGGTTCACACATTCAAATACTCAAAGGAGGGGGTAATATTATTCAAGGTAAACAATGGCATATAACTAGAATGTCAAATTTAGCATGCATTTTTATAAAACTAATAGCAATGCAATTTGTTAATTTAAAACAAAGTAATTTGCAGAAAGGTAGGTTCAACATGATCAAAGTATTGACTCGCCTTGGTCACAGCGGTCGGGTGCTTGATTGTCCGGGGCTTCTAGTGCTGCGGCCTCGATCTCTTCCTCTTGAGCCTCGTAAGCTATTTTAGCGTGCGCCCAAAATTCGTACAAAAAGAAAAACGGCGAATCAAACCAAATAACACCAAAGTCCAAATGAACTCTAAAAATTATGATTTCAGTTCCATTGGACAGATCTTGAATTTAGATGAATTTATAAATTTGTTTCATTCAATTTGGAGTTAAAATGAAAAAGTTATGATCATTCAAAGTTCTCAGTTCTGTTAATTCCAAATATTCTCAAATTTCTGACAGTGGGTTCCACTGGCATTTTCAGATTTATTTTTAATTTTCCTTTTTATTTACGTTCTGTGCTATTGACATGTGGGTCCGGTTACTGTTCATGGGGTCCACATGTCAGTGTGGGCTTGGTGTAGATGTGCCACTGACCAGTGGGGCCCAGGGGTCAGCGGCTGCTTTAGTTATGGTGACCGACAAGTGGGGCCTACCTGTCAGCCTGAGAGAAAAACAAAAGAAATGCTCAACCGTGCGCGTGGAGGCGGGCTCGAACACGCGACGCGGGAGCAGGAGGGAGGGAGAGATGGCGCAGGAAGCCACTCGGTCAAGCCGAGCGATGCTTACCCTATAAGGGTAATTATCCCCTTTGAAGCAGCTCCGGGAGGAAGCCGGGCAGAAGAAGAAGAAGATGGTGGCGTCGACGGCGAGCGGCGGCCGGAGAGGTCCAGTTGCTTCGTGATATATAATCCTCAGGTGACGGTGATGATGTTGGTGTAGACGGCCAGGGGTGAAGGTCACCGGAGAGGGCTGGCGGCGAGCGGTGGCGGCGGCTCGGGCGGGTGCTCCGGTGACGGCGGGGTGGAGACCACAGGGGGTGCGGGGAAGACCAGGGGTGGCTTTGCCTTGCTCCAGAGATGGTTCCAGAGCGAGGAATTGGGTTCTGGTGGCTTGGTTTGGCGGATCGGCGATCGCCGGAGCTGGGGAAGAAAGTGGGCTCGCCGGCAATTTAGAGGCTCTTGGTTCGACTGCTAGCAGGGAAGAGGAGAAGGGAGTAGTGCCGCTCGGTTGGGGCTCCCCAGCGAGGCTTTTATAGCCGGGGAGGGGTGCGTGGCGCGGCGGCGGTGGCCTCCGCCTGCTGCGGCGGCGGGGAATGGACGCAATCTCCTCCGAGATTGTGTGGGGGAGGGGCGGCGGATGGTGCCTTGAACCTGCCCATGGGGTGTGAGAGAATAGAGGGAGGGATTAGCTGCGGCAGGGAAGCAAGCGCGAGAAAGAGCGAGCGCGAGGGGGAGCTGCGACGCGTGCTCGCGGAGAAGAAAGAGCCGGGGAAGAAGAGAGCGTGGTGCGAGAGGTCCACCTGCCAGAGGGAGAGGGTTCTGACGAGTGGGGCGCGCGCGGCAGTGAGAGAAGGCGCGGGTGGAGGCGGGGTCCGCTCTCCAGAGGAAGCGGGCGCGCGCAGGAGACGGGCTGCGGAGCGCTGGCGCGCTGGGCCGTGCGTGCGGAGAGAAGGCTGGGCCGGGGTGATGGCCGGCCCGGTTATGACTTTTTCTTTAAATTTCCTTTTTCTTTTTATTTTATTTTGCTTTTGCATTTGAAATGTATGCATATACATTTACACATATTTTCTGGGGTATGCACATGTATACCTATTCTCTGATTTTTGTGTATTAACATATCTGTTTATTTATTTACTCTTTCACCTAATATATATATTGTTCATATGTGTTTGCACATATGGGTAGATGCTAGCCTCCTAAAATTTGCTTGCCAACATTTTTAGGGATATTATTTTATACTTACTTTTTAATTCTTTTAGATCATCTTTTCAGATTCTTCATTGGGTGCTCATGTTTTATTATTTTATGTATGTTGATTTCTTTCCTCTTTTTATATTCAAAATTCCTTCATATTTGTAAAAAGATCCACAAACTCCAATTCAATTAAAATACATCGCAAAAATAATTCAAAAGCTTTAAATTTTAAATTCAAAATTTCAGGATGTTACATGAGCACAAAACCCAAGTTCTCACCATAGCCTCATCTCCAATCCAATTCACCGCACCCTTAACACCACCTTAGCTCCATGAAGTTTTCCCTAACTTCCCAATCCACCTCGCCGTCCCTAGCTCACCGCTACCATGAGCCACAACTCCGCCACCCACGGTCACCGTCGCCAATCTCCCATAAACTTCCCCGAGCTAAGCTGTCACCACTATTGAGCTCCATTCACCTCCTAAATGCTCGAACCACACTGTTTTAGCCGAAACATTGCCACAACTCCACCGTGCCATGGCCCTGTTCTGGCTAACCATCACCGCTGCCAACTCTCTCCAGGCCACCTGCACCCGCGCCCATACCCAAAATGGAATCCCCATGTCCCAAGCTTGCTTGCTACACCACCGCTCGCCGCCATCGTCGTTGCCCAATTTAGCATCATCGTCATTTCCTCTGTTCCGGTTGCCATTAGAGTGAGCTTTAGCTCGTTCTGAATGTAGCTAGGCCTCGAGCCTCTTGGGCCACCAAAGCTGACCCAAGCCATCTTTAGGCCCAGTCAGCCAACTAGGCCAAGTCCAGTACTGTGCAGCCCAATAGCAACTAGTTCGGTCCAACACTGTTCACTCAACCCGACCCAAACACTATTCAACTCGATTCGCAAACACAGTAAATAGATTCAATACTATTCATCAAACCTGACTTGTTAGGAACAATGCCAACCTAGTATTATTCATTTGATCTGTTACTATTCAACCAGAACCTGTTAAGCATATTTATATCATTTCGACCATTTCAAACTTGTCTAACCTATTTTCAATCATGTTCAATCTAATCAAGCTTTGTTAAACCCTATCCGCCTATACTCACCTTCTTCTATATCTTTTTTCTGGATATTTTATTGCACATTTTATTCCCAACTTGCATCCTACGATTTAGGAACTTATTTATATTCATTTTTTTGCGCTATTATTCGGATTTAACTAGTTGGCCAATGGCGAAGCTACTGGAGAAATTAAGGTGAATAGTGTAAACCTGATGTCTACAAAGAAATAATCAAAGGCTCTAGATAAAAAGGCTAGTCACATGTCTCTGATCATGTTGATCCCATATTATTACATTATCGTTAATTTCATTATTACTGTTTGGGTACTCTTATTTACATATATTAATAGTTGGAATGACATGATGAATAGTTAGACCCTACCATCGAAAAGTCATGTCATATTTATAAAGACCACATTCACCTTGACAACTTTGATAATTAATCACGATATAGATTGCTATTAGTAGATGGTACAATTAAAATGATTTGCTTGAACTACTAAGAATAATTCAGATTCACAATAGTAGACTTTCAAATGGTCCTAAGGTTGAGGCTACTTGGTAGGAAGCCACTGGATAGTTGGAGCCCGTGATCTCACCTTAGAAATAGAGGCTCTGGTTTGGATATAGTGGTGTGGTGCTGGTGTACACATGGCATGTGAAAGATAGCCTTATAAGGAGTAGATCCTTGTGCCAAATAAAAGACACATAACTCGCACAACTACAAGTTTTGACTTTGTCAAACCTGTTCTAGTGCATTGCTCGATTCAATCAAATGTCTACAGGAAGGTTAGCTATTCAGTATTTCAGGATGGATGCGAACAAGGGGTGAAATGAAAGTGGGACTAAAAAGTCACTTGCCATTCTTCACAACGGTAAGCTCACTTGACATCGGGCCACGATTTCCGCTTTGGCCTATGGATTCCCGATAATGTTGAATGGCCCCAAGCTTATCGGATAGAAGCTAGAAAGAATAGAGTACCCAACACCCCAGCACACCTCCATCGTTCCACCCCTGCTCCGGGTGCTAACGCTGCATCAAACCCCAGGGTACAACATAACTCCTTCAATCCTTCAATTTGTTCTATGAATTGGCTCAGATCTGATTTTTGTCCCTCTTGGGAATGTGATCGTACTAGTAATTGGTCGACAGCGTCCCCAACCGGCATCTTGTTGGAAGCCTGGAACTCCATCTCCGGCTCCGGCAACGCCCTCTAGCCTCTGCCTTCATCTTCGGTGCTCCACCACCTGCTCCGGGTGCCAATGCCACATCAAACCCCAAGATACAACATAACTCCTTGAACCTTCAATTTGTTCTATGAATTGGCTCAGATCTAATTTTTGTCCCTAATGGGAATGTGATGGCACTAGTAATTGGTCTAGGTCTCAAGATTAGTTTTGTAAACTCATCCATATATGAACTTGTGGTAGCCTATTGCATGCATGGGTAAATGCGGTGGTTGTGCTTGTTGAGTCAAATTAAGCCCACATTATATTTGCTAGAAACTCACCAGTATTTTTCTCATAACTTTGACATAGGCCCCGTTTGGCACAGCTCTAGCTCCGAGATCTATACTGGATATGTAGTTTGTTGACTAAATTAAAGTGATTTAAATATTTTTATTTAATATATAATATAAATGAAATGACTCATGTAAATGCACTTAACATGCCTGCAACTCTAGATCCAGAATTTCCTAGAGCTACAAATGACCAGCTCTAGGAAATCTACAGATTTTCTAGAGCTAGAGCTCTGCCAAACGGGGCTATAGATAGACTACTCGGCTATCAAATGCTCCACTTTATCTCCCACCAGTGATCACCCTAGGAATAAATTTTGTGTTGTTTTGTTTGATGAAACATGGAAGACAAGTCACTTGGGGGGGGGGGGGGGCTTTGTTCACCTATGTGGTCTGTACATGACTATGCATAGTTCATCTACATATCATATATAGAAACTCAATGTTTTTGGCACTGAAAATGTCAGAGAATATTTCACAAGAAATTGTTGGAATCTATAGCAATCTTTTCTTTATCTTTTATCAATTTATCTACAGCAAACTCAGCGTGCTTTTTTATGCAATTGTAAATCCCTAGTAGCATTCTTTTCTTTATCTTTCTCTTCTTTTCCAAATTAAAAATGAGAAACACTTATATTTTAGTACATGGCTTTAGCTATCTTAATCCACGCATGACTCTTTCTGGGGCTGATGATATATTTATTTCATGCAATGAACAAGGTTTTTCTGGTTGATGCAATCTGTCCATTCACGTCTCATTTGATGATTTCTGCAAAGCAACACCTGGGACAGAAGGATCCATTTGTCAGTCAGTCAGTTATCCTAGGCAGGTAATGCTGTATAATATCTTCATCAAGCTGTAATAGAATTGTATGTTGCCATTTGATAGGATTATTGCTGGATGAAGATATTATTTGAAAGATGGTTTTTAGTATCTTAGCTAAACAAGTTGTTCAAGATAATTAAATGTTAAACCAACTAGTTTATGCTTTGGTTTCCAGGAAGAAACTTACAATGTTTTTACAACTTCAGTATGTTCCAACTTGCTATGCTGTAGATTAATTGTAACCTAGTGGTGTTTGCATTATGTTATAAGTTAGCCCCTTGCTTTATTTTTGGGTCCGCCACTGTGTCTGAGATATGTTGTTGTAAAGTTGGGCAACTCTGCAAAGTATAATAAATGATATTCAAATACGTTATGCTCCTGATTAATGGAGTTGTGTTTTATGGCCGATTTCAATAATAAGATATAAGTAGACTTTGAATAATTTTAATACGAAAATTGTGAATGACAAACCCTTTTTAATTAAATATTATTTTAAGTGCAATGTTCTTTACCATCAAACTTGCGTTTATTCTTACCATATTATAACATGCGAAGTTATCCGTTTGAACTCTTTGCATATTTGTTATATAAGCTTTTCATGTGGGTTACTAAGTACCTAGTGTATTTAATCTTATTTATTTTCATTAGAACAGACATCAGAGAAAAAAGATGTATCAGTTAACTTGTTAGGTTACGACTGTACTCAAGTGTTCCTATATAATTTCTTCGGATCTTCTGAATGTAAATTAAGTTTTGTGGTCTTGGATGCCCGTAAAACTGTTGTATTTTAGTGTTAGACCATATTTTAATCAAGTTAATTTTTTTAAAATACTCATGAGCAAGTTACTGAATTGTTATGGTAAATACGACGCCCTGCTACTAAAAAATGATGTTTACAGCATGTCTCGCGTTATTACGTGGCAGCGGAGACTCGCACGACACGAATCGGCTGTTGCAGCAGTCGCGGTGGACCAGCCCACGTCGAAGCGACCACGCGAGGCCGTGTGCTGCTGTCCGCCGAACATGAGAGTGTGCTTGGACGATCTTGTAATCGGGGTGTTCATGCACCAATCAACTCGCAGAGAAGAGCCAAAGAGCAACCGGAAATGGGGCCTCATGCGTGCACGCATCGCACCAGACTCAGCTTTTGTGGAAACTGAACGAAACCCAAAAGGCTTTTGCCAATTGCATAACGTGAAGGCATGCAGAGACGAACTGTGTAAAAGTCTGGAGTCTCGGAGGGTCGCGACAGTGCGACGCTGGCAAGGGTGTGGTTTCAAAACTATCAACCATGCCGTGGACCGGGTAGTGGATTGGTACGTGCATGCTTTCGAGCATGCCATTGCTTGTGATTTGTGAGCTAGCACTATTCGTGTCGTCGTGTACGGGAGATCGATATAGGAACTAAATTACTGGGGCCCTCGTGCTCAAGACATGCATCCAAGAACACCAACGACATACTTTACTACTACTCCAGCTAAACGCACCTTACCAACCCAAAGCAAATCGAGGGAGTACGTACACAACATCCGTAAAAAGGAAAGCGGCACACAACACGAACACGAACACGAGAGTAACATTAACCAAAGACACGAGGCGGCGGCCACGGCGTGCATGCGACAGCGACGACTGCCGCGGCGACGCGGCAGCAAATGGGGCGGCGGTCCTAATCGACCAAATGGACAATGCCTGGATGCAGGTCGCGCGTACGTAGGGAGCCAGCTTGCTTGCATGGCTAGCAGATCTTCTTGCAGAAGCATTTGCGCAAGATACACAAAAGTTTTATCACTGCATAATGCTATGCGGCTTTTCCTTTTTTTTCTCTTCGTATTTGTAGTCTCAAATTATACACAAAAAACAGGCTAACAAAATATCCGACTCTTCCAGCATGATCTCCATGACTCGTACATTATGCACTACCCAAAAAACTCGCTCCACTAACCAACTAACACAGCTAGTGGACACGATTGGTGTAGACACACTGCTACCTAACCAAGTCTATGACCACACACAGACCTAACCAACTTTGAGTCCTTTGATTATGGCTCTTCGACAACGGCTGCTCAACCATGCCACTTTGATCATGGCTGCTCGACCATGGCTTATTGACCATTGCTTGTCGACCACAACACTTCGCCACAACTCCAACCATGACTTGTTGACCACGGTACTTCGACCATATCTTTGACTATGGCTTGTTGACCACGGCACTTCGACCGCATCTCCGACCACAGCTTGTCGACTACGGTACTTTGACCGCATCTTCGATAGTACCGGTCACACAAAGCCAATATTACCGATCTTCGAGCACCGACTGGGTACTATAGCTTACGAGTACTGACCATCTACGGTAGCTTACGACCACTATGCAGCTCGACTCACGACTGCGACTGCTATGACCGATTCACTGTTGCTACGATCGGTTCACTATAGCTACGACTACTACGCAGCTTGACTTATGACTATGACTGTTACAACCGGTTTACTGTAGCTACAATCGGTTTGCTATAACTACGACCAATTTATTTACTCCGAGGTCTTCGACTCCTACACACACTCCAGAGTCTCCGACTACACAGTGTTCGGACACACTGACTACACAGACCTCGAACACTCCGACTACACAATCCTTGGACACACTAACTACATGGACATTGGACAAACCGACTACACAAACCTCAGACACACCGAGTATTCAACACACGACTACTAACAACAAGATTAGTTCCAACAATCAGCCCCCTAATCTTGTTATCTTTATTTGTGAGTACCTCCACACTGAACTTCAGAGTATTGCCGGTTCTTCATCCGCCACAGCGAGATGTGCCTCTTCCTTCTTCAGCTTGTGGCACTCGCTGGCAAAGTGCCCTCGTATGCCACAGTTGTAGCACTTTACCTTCTTCTTGTTGGACTTCCACTCACTGGTCTATGAGTCGTTGTCGCTCTCGTCGTCGTCGTCATCATGGCTATCACTACGACCACCACCAACTTTAACCCAACCATTGTCGTTGTCACGGTTTTTTGCACCGCTGTCTGACCCTTCTCTATTCTTCTTCTTATTGAGGGTCTCCTATCTTAGTCATTGAAACTAATTCAAACGCGCTCATCGTAGGCTTTGTATCACCCGACAAGGTCTTCAATGGTGAGGGCCTTCAAGTTCACGCACTACATGATGGAGGTGACGAGCTGCATGTAGCGCGTCGGGGTAGCGCAAAGAAACCTGCAAACAACGGTAATTTCATCAACCGTGGTGTCGCCCAACGCGCGGATGCCAGTGATGACTGACGTCACCTGATCAGCAAAGTCTTCAACAATATCCCTTTCCTCCATCTTCAGCCCCTTGAAGTCTCTCTTAAGGGTTTGCAGCTTGGCTTCGCGCACTCGCTCATACCCCATGTGCACTGTCTTGATTGCCTCCCATACCAACTTCCCCGTGTCTTTTCCAGCGAGGGAAGACATGACTTCCTCTGGCATGGCTTGGTAGATGGTATACAACGCCATCCGATCCTTTTGGTAGTCCGCGACACCAAGCTCCACTACTTCCCACATGTTTTGAGCCTGAAGAGTGACGCACATCTTCATCGCCCAAATCGTGTAGTTCGTGCGGGTAAGCTGTGGGTAAGACAACGTCACTGCGCTCTCCCTCTTCACGGCCACCTACGAGGTAGAGGCAGATGAATCACCTTGTAGCAGGCCTCGTACTGCTGATAGATACATACTCCTTCCTTCCCTCGATATCTTCTTTGACTCACAGGAATTACCACGGCTCTGATACCAATTGTTGGCCCAGACCACGAATCAAAATGCACACACTCGATGGTCGTAGCACACACGACACTTTTAATCAACTCAAGACACACATGAATTTTGTCACTGTGTATTGCTGTGCAACTTTTCTTTTTTTTTCTCTTCGTATTTATAGTCTCATGTTACACACAAAAAACAGGCTAACAAAATACCCGACTCTTCTGGCCACAATCCCCATGACTCGCACACTATGCACTACCCGAAAAACTCACTCCATTAACCAACTAACACAGCTAGTGGACATGACTGGTGCAGACACACTACTACCTGACCAAGTCTACGATCACACACAGACTGACCAACTTCGAGTCCTTCGATCAGGGCTCTTCAACAATGGCTGCTCAACCACACCACTTTGACCATGGCTTCTCAACCACGGCACTTCGACCGCAACTCCGACCACAGCTTGTCCACCACGGTACTTCGTCCACATCTCCGATCACAACTTGTCGATCACGGCACTTCGACTGCCTCTCCGGTAGTACCGCTCACACAGAGTCGGTACTACCGATCTTTGAGTACCGACCAGGTACTATAGCTTTCGAGTGCCGACCATCTACTGTAGCTTACGACCGCTACACAGCTCGACTCACGACTGTGACTGCTACGACCGGTTCGCTGTAGTTACGACCGATGTACTGTAGCCACGACTAGTTTACTGTAGCTACGACTGGTTCATTGTAGCTACGACTAATACGTAGTTCGACTTACAACTGCGACTGCTATGACCGATTCACTGTAGCGACGACCAGTTTACTGATTCTGAGATCTTCGACTACATAGTGCTTGGACACACTGACTACACAGACTTCGAACACACCGACTACATGGTTCTCGGACACACCGACTACACGGACTTTGGATACACCGATTACACAGATCTCAGACATACCAAATACTCAACGCACAACTATTAACAATAAGATTAGTTCCAACACGCCCCCACAAACCTGTGGCCCTGCGACACGCAGTGCCTCCCCTAGCCTCCGCAACCCTCGTCGTCCCATCTCTGCACGCGCAACACCATCCGTCAGATACTACAAACTACGTACATAAGATACGTACGCCTACGATTCGTGCTACATATGCGTATCTGAATATATGATCTACTTAATTCTCACGACGACTATTAATTGATGAGCAGAGCATATGCACCTGAGGCGACGAGGAGGAGCAGGACGAAAAGGATGGACGCAACCATGCGACGAGAGGTCGACGCCATTTGCGCTAGCTGCTCGCTTAGAATGTCCGAGCTTATGACATTGAATCTTGCAAGAATGTTGCTATTCGAACTTGAGCCTAGAGGGACACGATGGGCACGGGGGTGACGGGGACGGTAGGGTGTTTATATAGGCCTGCAGAAGCCTGATCCAAAATTCAAATTGACCAATATTTTTGTTCCAAAGCTGAAACAGCAATGCATGGGAGAGAGGGGTGGATTGCAGTGCTTAAAAATTTTCTAGTGCAACCAGCACGGTGCGAGGTTTGGAGCGTTGCACTTCGTGTCCCAACACTCATCGGCGCCAGTAAAATTCTCTGCACGCCGGTGCAGAAAGTACAGTATTGTGCACCGGTTTAGAGGCAGCGCATGTATGTGAGTATGTCGATGCTGGGCAGGCTACGCATTCAGGTGCAGTGAGTGTGAGTAGCTAGCGAAGAACACGGGTAGCTACACTCCTTACGAGGTCAGCTAAGCTACCGACCTGACAGTGGGATGGACGGTACACGTGATCGAGTGTCCAACTGAATTTCTCGTGGATGGGAGCCAGGAGTGACAATCGATCTTAATGTCGAACTCAAGGTTGCGGAGGAAGGGTTCGGTGGACGCTTCTTTTTATTTGCACACATTAATTTCAAAATTAACATTATATAGTATAAAATTACAAATATAATATTTTTAACGAGCGTAGAAGAACCAACGGCTAACATGTGCCCCTACCGCGTCCTTGTACCTCAACACCATACATACCAACGAACACCAATGGCGGATCCAGGATTTAAGTACACCCCGAGCTAAATTTGAACTAAGGAGCAATCTAGTATATCATAAGTCTAGAACTATACTATGATATAACAAAAAATATGTCACAAATACATCATTGATATGAAAATTTTGCTTAATGCTTAATACTTGAAGAGTTCAAGTTTTCCACAGAAATCACAATAAAGAAAGTAGATGAAACCATACAGAATGTAGCGTAAACTTTGTTAGTTAGTTCCTAAATACCAAATGTAAAACATTAAATATATATCATTTCACCTAATCATTCGTACTTATTTTTACCTGCTCCGCTGCTTAGCCTGCTCGTGCTCGCCTCGATGCCTCGGTTGAATCAGTTCAGATAAATCCATCGGATTCGGAGCGGTTAGTGTTGCCTCGGCCATTCAACATTTCAGCAGCCCGTCTCGTGACTCTCGTCTCAGTAGTCTCACTCTGCTCCCTGCTCGCCTGCGCGGCTGCGCTCGCTTTGCCTGGCGCTCACCTACACTCGTCGTCCTCCCTACTCGGGGCTCGCCTCAATCGCCTGGTGCTCGTTGACTCGCCATGCTCCTTGCTCGAGGCTCGCCGTCTGAGAGCTCCTCGATCGGCGCTCGCCTGGCGCTCACCGTGCTCGGCTCTTTGCTCGGGGCTCAGCTGCGGCCTACGGGTCCACGAGGGCGAGAGCGGAGGCCAGAGGGCAGAGCCGCGGCGCGGTGGAGGCACAGGTCCACGACCGACCACGGGCGGCGGAGGCGTAGGTCCACGACCACGAGTGGTGGAGCGCGGAGCGGCCGGCGGTGGTTGCGCGCGCAGGAGAGGGTTGGTGGCCTGGTGCTCAGATTTGATTTGGGCGGCTAGGGCTGGGGGTTGGTATTAGGGTTTTCTTCTCTAGTTCTGGTGGTCATGGTGGATGTCTCATGGATGGATGGCCTGCTGACTTGATGGGTTGATATGGGCTAATTTGTTGTTTGGGCTACCAGGCTAATAATTTTTTAGGCCTCGGGTTGGACTGCCAGTCTGATAGATTTTGGATATATACAAGAGGGGGATAGTATTAGTAGTATTGCTGGGTCTCGGGCTATAGTCTACCTAGCCCGAGGCCCAGTTCCGCTCCTGACCAATGCCATCGATGAGCTGCATGTGCTTGTCAATTAATTCTCAACCACTGCATACAATGCATAGCATTATAGCCATGCATACATGTTATTTCTTTGCCTGACGTTTCATGCCTAGGCTAGCTAACTATATTTGTACGTACACTGGATATCTAGCATTACCATGCATGCAAAGTACAAGTGCAAAGATATTCCGTTCGAGTGTTAATTGAGAGTCTAGCTGGAATATCTGGTTAGCATACATGGTGCCATGGAACCGGAGCACGACACTTTCCTGGTACCTACCGTGATCGGGTGGCACGGCATGGGTCCTGCCATCTATCACGGCGAGCCAGACTCTGCTGTGCTGGGTGGCTACCCTAGTGGCCGGATGCTGCTGCGGTATAGGGGTGTGGTAAGGGCCACGTGTTGCTCGCTAGTTCTTTCGTACTCAGCAAGAAGATTAGATTTCTAATTTTATGTTATATGTGATTAATTTCGAAATTAAGACGATATAATTGGGCTAAATAAAAAAGTTCGGTTCGGTGTTTGTGGTTGGCTCGTTGCTACGATGGCTGGATAACAGGTGACCTGCGCGTGCAAGGTCGGCCAGCCGACCACACAGAACCTCCACAACTAGCAATGCCAACATGATTTGAACCTTTCAGGACGGGGGACTTTCAACTAGGAAGCTTTCATTACGGCAGTACTTGTTATTATGTATTTGAGCTTGTCACAGTTCACCGGCTCGCCGCCCTCCTCCCTGGTTGTACACTGTACGGTTCCTATTTTGTTTGTGTATTATGTATTGAACTTGTCAATGGCCATTTTATTTTTTGCATGTTGAGTATTTTACAATGAACATTTGCTGTGTTTATTTTGCATTTATGTTTGACTACAGTTATGTGATTATTAAGGGCATTAAATGAGAGACTGCATTTTAACTCTTAACAACAACAAACCTGTTTTCTGTCAAGTTTAAACTCTTGGGAGCCTTGCATCCAACTAGACTTGAACAATAATAGCAGTACTTTGGAAGCAGAAATGTTCTCTTGGATACGTTTATACACTCCAATCGTTCAAACTCAAGAACATCAATGCGAATGCAAACCTCCATCTTCAGCCAGGGTGGAACGCTCAGTAAGATACATTTCCACAATAGCAGTATGCAATGCAGCTCCCATCGGAAGGACATCCTCGTCAACGAAGAAATGTGGGCTGTGAGCAGAGTGAACCGAACCAACTTTCTCATTTCTAATTCCAATGCCAAACATAACGCCAGGAACTAACTCTTGGTAGAAAGCAAAGTCTTCGCCTGCCATGATCTTCTCTCCAGGCTTCACCTTGTCTGGACCAAGCAAGCGTCTGCCGACATTCTCTACATGGTGAACCAGCTTTTCATCATTCACAACTGCAGGGTACATCGGGTAGTCATCACTCTTTATCTGGACAACTCCCTTGCATCTATGTACGGCTGCCTGGCCTTCTACTACCTGGAAAAAGGGACAGTTGCCCATTATAATCTGAATAATAGAAATTGCAAAGTTTGTTTAGCAGAAGTATATGTAACCGAGAATAAGGCACAAAATAACACAGTTTTGACAAGACCAACAACAGACGATGCGGCAGATGCCATTCACGCAGAGAACGTGACTTGCCAACTTAGTGCATTTACTCATACAAGAATGACACTTATCTGGGACCATGCATGGATATGGGGCGATTACAGATCTATAATAACATTGTTTGCCTGTGTAGTCTGAAAGCAATGTTCAGAGAGAAATGTGCCAGGTGCTGTCAATAATATGAAGGTACTAGTGCAATCACAAGATAATCATACTATGGTAAAAATGTTAGACTATGGTAAAAATGTTAGCTCTTAGTAAACAAAATTATGTGATAACTGATCATGCTAACCTCCTTAACCCTTTTTTGTAGGCGGTAAAGACCTTCAGTGGTGAGGCTCCTCAAAGTACCTCCAAATTCAATAACTGGAGGTGTGGCATCAAGGTCATTTCCACCTTTGACATAGGTAACCGAGAGCACCTGAAGAGGATTAATAATTTAATATAGATCAATACAAGGACGTTATGGGCTCTATGTCACAGCAATATTTTGGTTAATAGCATTGTCCAAAGTAGAAACATCCAGAGTTGCCTGAGGTCAACCACGCACAAATAGATTGACTATCAAGCTTAAAGACATCCAATTAAATGTAGAAGCACTCAACTCAACTAATGTGTGAACTACACACACAAAAAAGAGTATCACGCCCTTAGCCAAGGTGTGGACTTCCCGATGCAATACCATCTCTGCTATGTTCGATATTAGCCCTCAAGTTAGGAGTGATCCTTTTCTCTTTTTTTTTAAAAAAAAAGAGACAAGTAGCAGCTAGCAAGTCAAAATGTCAGTAGAACTACTCTTCATTAATCGACGCATAACCTTGAGCAAAAGGAATAGGGGACAATGTTGACTACTGTGGTTCGATTTCATTTCTTTCTATCTCAATTTATGTAAAATACCTCTGTATGGCATGTTAAAAGAAATTGGCAACGAAAAATAGTATATTTACTAAAAGCAGTATCATACTTGGCTATGAAGAGGATCGTCTTCTCTAGAAATGAGCTGCTGCAGGGACAGGATGGTAAACGATGCAGCAACAATAGGATCCACGTTTAAGTGTGGGGTTTCAGCCTTCCCAGTTTTACCTTCTATTTTCGCTTCAAAGAAACATACAGCGGCTTGTGTAGGTCCTGGGTGAGCTGCTATTATGGCAGTTGGCATCTGATAGTCAACATGCATTGCAAATATGGCTTCGACACCATCAAGAACACCTTCTTTTATCATATGAGATGCACCTGCGCCACCCTCCTCAGCAGGTTGAAAAATGAGTCTCGCTGTTCCCTTCATCGTACAAGACAGACGTCATAAAAATGAATATTCAATAATTAATTAACTCCTGTAACTGTTGAAAACAGTGTGCTCGCAAACCTTACAAGGAAATTTGAAATATCTGTAGTCAACATAAACTTCTTATCTAAATATGGGTATGCTTTATTGAGTTAAGCTAACTTCATTTAGCCATCTAGTAAAACATCCCATCAGCTAGTTTAGACTTGGTAGGAAATCAAGTCGCACAAAAACAACACAAGCCACCAAAATAAGAAGATGTAGGACTACGAATGGCGACTAGAGAGGAGGTGAATAGGAGCCAATACGATTTAAAAGTTTTACAAAATCCTTTTCAAAGGAGAAAGTAAAACTCTTTCACTCCAATAGCTATGAAAAACTATGAAAATCAGAGACCAGTCACCCATAAGGAAAGATCCAGGAAAAACCGAAAAAAAAAACACCCTGACAAGCTCCAGC
Organism: Dendrocalamus sinicus; assembly: GCA_036346575.1. NCBI lineage: Eukaryota > Viridiplantae > Streptophyta > Magnoliopsida > Poales > Poaceae > Dendrocalamus > Dendrocalamus sinicus. Next base: position 12,418,734 of record CM070650.1, read on the forward strand.
AGTCTGACCATAGAGCAGGGGACGGTCTGACCACTAGCTAGTTGGCGGCCTGACCTTTAGCCAAGAACATAGCAGATTTTCAGCACTATTTCAAATCCAAAAATAAATGAAACTATTGATTCATAACTCCAAATGACTTGAAACTTGAACCCAGATTAGATCACGACCTTAAGAATGTATCTCAACCAAAAATCATGAAAGAACTCAAGAAAATTTAGCTTACTCTCAAACTAAGACTCTAAATCTTCTGAAATTTGGTATGCACCTTCTCTAGAATGTCAAAAACCTATTCCACTCAATGATTAAGAAAATCGTTGCCAAAGTTTTGATCTTTTCCGTTTGATGGAAAATTGCACCAAAACCAGGCAAAAAAAAGGAAATCTCGATATGCTATTACTCATGGGTCATTGATGATCTAGATGATCTTGTATGGGTTCTCATATGTCATAGTAAACAAGATCACAACAAGAACTCAAGCCAAAACGCCCACAAGTTCAAAACCCCAAAATCACCCTTCTCTTAAGCACAACTGGGCAATCACAAGAACTTAGATATAACAAGTGCATATATGGATGAAATATGGTCTCCAAGAGATATCTTCATCACTTACATATCTCTAGCATATAGCAAGATCAAGAGGAGTAGAGGAAGCACCAAAAACTAAATCAAATCAAGATTTCATCACTTAAGCACAAGAGGGAAATACTTGATGAACTTTGATCTCTATTGATACTTGGAGATGAATGTTTACAGCCACTCTTTAGCCACACACAAAACCTATGGGTGACAAAAAGCTTAGCCACAAGAGTCTCTCACGCGAAAGGGCCTCTAGCCTGGTGGTTAGAGCGCCTCAGTAGCACCCCCTAGGTCCTGGGTTCGACTCCCAGTGGGAGTGAATTTCAGGCTTGGGGGAAAAAATCCTCTCGCCTGCTACCACACCAAAGCACAGGTCTAAGGACCCGCCAAGGCGTTGATCCAAAGGATCCGCCGGTCGTCTCACAAAGGTTGGGCGATGGTGCCGCTATGTAAGGATGGAGCAGGGGTTCGGGGGTTTTCTCGGTCTGCGTGAGAAGATCTTCTTCTTAAGCAATGCCCAGGGGTTTCTCCCCCGCAGGTCGAGTTTTCACAAGAGTCTCTCACATCTCCCATAATGTTCTCTCTAAGAACCCTAACTCTCTCCAAGGCTAGGTCTAAACTCACCCCCAAAACCTTAACCCTAGCCACTCTCTCTCACTTTATATATAGAGACTCACAAGAGAAACCCTAACCAGCACCTCTATTTGGGTTTCATCTACTAAAATGGGCTGACCCATTAACCCAACACTATATTAGATTTTACACTTACACTTGCACTCTTCTCAAAGCGTACACACCCATTAACCCATTAGTGAATCAAAACTTGATCCACTCCATATTTTCAGCACATCTAAGACCTAAATCACTTAGGCCACCTCCGCGGTTTCACACACTGTCACTTTTTCGGTATTGGGCAATTCACCAAGATGCCCCTTTACTGCCTTCTACGAAGCATCGCTCATGCTTCACCATCTTTCATGTGGCCCCAAAGATTTACCGCCAAACCTCTCACGCGTTTGGATCCCAACGAACCGTCCTCACATGTAAATAACCCAAGTCACTTGGCGCACTACATGCTTCTTCTTGCATATGACGGCACCCGGCTTTCTTGACCGCATAGAATCTCGGCTCCTCCCTAAGCCTAGTCCCCGTCCACCTTGCCGTTGCCTGTCATGTCCTCCACAGGTAGCTTCCACTATGGCTTCTTGTTGTCTTGGCTTGTAACCACCCACGAGCCTCAATCATCTTCGGCGCCTCCTTGATCGTCTAGACCTCAGCTCCTCCTGAACGTAGTTTCGATCTCTTGACTGCTTTGGATCTAAGCTCTCTTAGCTTAGTTCTGATCCCGTCCGCTCACCATGACGTAGCTTCGGAGTTCTACAATCAACAAGTAAACCGTTACGTAACACCGCACAATACACAAAATCAATTGACGTAATTAGTCGATACAATACACCATACAAAATATATGCACCTAAGCAACGGCACCCATATCGTGCCCACACTCAACTAACTCAACTCAAACAATTCACACTCCAAACCTCCAAGGCTGGACTAACCACCATTAACAGGCCGGTCAAACCTTCAGCTCCTTGGCCGGTCAGACCGCCAACCCACAACCGGTCTGACCACCACGACTGGTATGACCGCCAACCAAAAGATGATCATACCGCCACCTCCCACATCAATAACACTCACTGGAAAAAGGCTACCGCCAACTAGAATTCGGTCGTACCATAACCCCGGTCCGACCACCATTCAAGTCTGGTACTACCGCACCCAGCCGGTTAGACCGCGGCTCCCACGCCAATCTGACCGTTGCTCCACCGCAGGTCTGACCGCTAGCCCTAGGCTGGTTAGATTGCTCCTCGCCGGTATAACCGTTGCCTCAATGCTGGTCATATCGCCAACAACATAAGCAACTGCAAAATTGCAAACTCTCAAAAATCATACTCAAACTTTGCAAGCTCTCTAAACCAAAAGTCAATTACTCACCGCAGCTATGGGATGACCCCCACATGGTCTCACATAGGACAAAACACTTGCCTCTGCTCAATCAGAAGCAAAGAAATATTTGATTAATGGAATAACCCTAAAATTCGAATATCTGCTCCTGCAGTCATTAAAAATTATTGCTACTAAAATCATGAGGTTTATTGAAGAATCAGAAAATTGTTGATATTCCATGTCGTCAAACTGTACAATAAATATTCAGGCTATTGTATTCTCTTAAAAAAAGAATCAGAAAATTGGCTGATGGCATGTGTTTTATGAGGATGACAGAGCTTATGCTTGAAGATCAGGTAAATTTGCTGTACTGACTCTATAACTCCACTCGAAGGTCAAAACAAGAGTAAACTTCTGAAACAACTAGAATTGGCCATGAACAACAGTACGGAAGTACTTACCTTGAGCTGATCCTTGCGCTGATTCAGTAACTTTGCTGCCCCCAGGAGCATAGCCGTGTGGACATCATGCCCGCAAGCGTGCATCACACCGTCCACTTTGCTCTTGTGTTCCCACTCCACTAATTCCTATCATCACAACCAACAGATCGAAGTCATTTCAACAAAGGATCTCCATTCTGCCATCCTAACCCCCCAAAACAAGCAGCAATCCAATTTTCAGGTGGAGATACGAACCAAACATAGCATGATCAGAAGCTGCTCCCACAACCCTTAATTCTTACCACGGACAAGACAGAGATGCAAAGACGGAACATTCCTACAAACTACTACCATTCACCATCCGGACCCCAGGACCCAAGCAAAACATGAGCAGCATCAGAAAGGGGGGAGGGCGAGGGACCTGCACGGGGAGGGCGTCCATGTCGGCGCGTAGGGCGACGACCGGGGGTAGGCCGGAGCCGACGTCGGCGACGACGCCGGTTCCGGCGACGGCACGGGCGGTGACGCCGAGGTGCTCGAGCTCCTCGCGGACGAGGGCGCTGGTGCGGTTCTCCCGGAACGCGAGCTCCGGGTGGGCGTGGATGCGCCGCCTCACTCCCACCATCCACTCCCGGTCCCCCTCCGCGCGCCGCAGCAGATCCTGCTCGTACTCCGCCGAGGCGGATGAGAGGAGGAGGAGGAGGGGGAGGAAGGGGAGAGGAATGGCCATGGTAGTAGCTGGGAGCTTGGCATGGGGTTTCGTCGCCGCGCACAGGCGATGATATATTGTTGGTAACGATAGCGGACAGACGCCCGACGGCATCGAAGCTCTCGGTCCTCAGCCTCCGAACACCGCTGATCAGAGGCTACAATCATACACATTTTCAATCATGATGTTACGACGATACGACGATGACCGAGACTGCTATAACTATTATCATGACGCTATGATCATAGCTATGGACGCAATGGCTATGACAATATGATCGTAACCGACCACACATAACGTGTTTATAACCAGGGTTGGTCCTAGGATTTTAGGGACCTGAGGCGAAACTAGAAATAGAGAGTTTAGTATAAATATCTAAATATAAATCTACATACACATATATATATCTAATTTTACCAACAAACACTTAATTAAAGAAAAATTCACATCAAAGAGTTCAGAGATATTACCTTAAAATTTCTTCTAACATTTCTAGATGCGAAGTCATTTATGATGGTATTGATATCAATCACATCCAATAATTTCTTCTCAATACATAAAGTTGCCAAACCGTTTAACCTCTCTTGAGACATTGTTGACCTTAAATGATTCTTCAACAATTTCAACTTTGAAAAGCTTCTTTTAGTTGATGCCACGGTCACAGGCATAGTAAATAAAATCCGATAAGCAATAGAAATATTAGGATAACAATCCGCTTCTTTGACAAACTCAAAAATCTCCATAGCAGATATTGGTTTATCTGATAAAGTCAATTACATAACACTTAACTCAGAAATTAGATCATTTAACTCAACATCAGAGGAACCATCTAGAGAGAAAGTTTCGCAAATTTTGTACAACATTCTTTTAATTGATTCGATCCAATGACTTCAATGTTGTTGAACTCATTAAAAATCCAAATATACTTCGAATGTTTGGAGTTCTTGAAATCTACTTTTCAATGAATTGATTGCCATATCAACCATAACAAAAAAATAATTAACTTCAAATTCCTTCTCGACTTGCAAACCGCTTCATCACAATCAATTTCATCAAACTGTTTCTTCCTAAGAACACGCCACTTAATCGAAATGATGGCTCTACATTCATTTGAGCTGCAATATCTTTGGCAATGATCATACTCAAAGCAAACCCTTCATTTCTATAAGTATTAAAATATTTAACCATACCTTCTATTTGTTGCATGTATATACCCTACATAGTATATGGGGGGCCCCCTGGATTTTGGGGGCCCGGAGCGACCGCCCCTCTTGCCCCCCCTCAGGGCCGGCCCTGCTTATAATGATCACACATAAACTAGTCATTTCCGACCACACACCAACTACAGTCGCTCCGACCACACGTAGACTGCGATTGCTCCGACCACACACCGGTCATAATGACCACACACAACGTGGTCATAACCGGCCACGCACATCACAATCTGGTCTTAACAACCACACACAACGTGGTCATAACCGACCACACACATCACAACTTGAAGCTTCGACCACGGCACATCATCTCGATGCTTCGACCGTGGCTTCTGGGATTACTTCGACCACGCCTGAGCACCAACCGTGGACTGCTGGTCACACCTTCGACCGTGGCTTCGACCACGGCACCGACCAGGCTTTCGACCACGCCTTCTCGTGTGTGGCTTCAACCATGGTACCGATGACCACGTACAAATCATCAAGATTAATTCCAACACTCGGTGCGCCGCAGCAGATCCTGCTCGTTCTCCGCCGAGGAGGATGAGAGGAGGAGGAAGGGGAGAGGAGTGGCCATGGTGAAGTGGTAGTAGCTGGGAGCTTGGCACAGGGTTTGGTCACCGCGCACAGGGGATGATATACTATTGGGTAACGAACAGACAGACGTCCGATGGCATCGAAGCACCTATGCTTCGGCCACAGCTCAACTTATTCGTTCCTTTTTTATCAATTCCCTTTTTCTACTGCTTCTTTCCCTATCCATCTATCTCTACTATTTATCCTCCTCTCTCACAGCTCATCTATTTATCATTAAAAGTTGATGACAAGTCTTTTAGAGTTCTCACAGCCCTTCCTTAATCTTGATGGTTTGACTCATCGATACAAATCACCCGTATCTTCTTGCCACATGGAGAAGCTTCTTGTCGTATGCTGCGGCCTCTCACCAGCGTTTTCTCGTAGCGTCTTCTCGTCATCGTTGTTGTTGGTCTCACACCGACTTCTCCTAGTAACGGCATCACACCACTACTGTTCAGCCTCACGCCGACGTGCGGTCGTTAGCTTCACGCCAACTTCTCCAGCGATGATGGCTTCACACCATCGTCTTCGGTTCCCTGTTGAACCTTCACGCAATAGTTTCACACTGCTATTGGCATTGTTGGTTTCACACTGACTTCACCCTGCAGCGGTTTCACACCGCTATCAACCACATGTCGAAACTTTAGACAATAGCTTCGCACTGCTGTCGACATTGTCGGTCTCACACCAACTCCACCTTGTGATAATCGCTATTGGCTTCACACCGAAGCGTTGTTGTCGGTTCACACTGACCCTTCCAACGACGATGGCCTCACACCACCGTCACACTTCTTGATTCTTCACATAAGGGTTGGCTCATCATCACTCTGTGTGTCACAGAGTAACGCCTTCACCTCCTTTCTTTTCTCAGGACACTCGTATGCGAAGTGTCCTAACTCTTGGCAGTTATAACACAGCACCTTGGTTTTGTTAAACTTTCTGTAGTATAAGTCATAAGCCATAAGTAAAAAAAAGAACTCAACCAAAGCCTCCTAAAGCATTCGAATCTATCATCTCACTCTCACTCTGTTGGCATGAATCTGATTTCAAGCCTCTCACTTTGTTCGTTCTAGCTGCATCTAGTGTTCATGTGTTTCAGTACTGGATTACTCGTTCTTATATCACTAACCCCCTATACTGAGGCATATGCTTCTTCTATCTTTTTTATATACACTTTACAAGTGATAAGAGATCATGTGGATCATGCCAGTCTCTTTAGGTCTCCTATCTCGCTCTTGGACATCCAGTAATGGCTATCACTTCTCATGATACAGCTTGCTCAACTTCAACTACATCGACTACATCACACTGCCAAGCGGTGTGACGCAGGTTCTTCCTTGAGCTTTGTCAATTCTTTACTTCTATATTCAGTATTGCATAGTATTGGGAGTGTTGGGGCTTTTAAGTCTTCAAGGTGTTGTGAGTCACAACTTATATCTTTCATATGCGCTTTTCTCCACTACTAGGTTCTCTAGGACCATCTGCTTCCGCCGAGGGGCCACGAAGGGGATGGGTTGCTTCCACCGTTTGCTCCCCTACAGGGCGCACTCCCGAAGCCCCTCCTCCACACCGCCGACCATTTGCCCCCTCCTTCTCGCAGTTGTTCGCCATTGGGTAATCATCGCCGGATGGGGCGGCGTTGGACACGTCAAGGTGGGAGAGGAAGCAGTCGATGGCGGCATGGGTGTCGCGGAGAGTGGCCACCGTGGTGGAGGCAATGAGAGGAGGAGGGGCTGGAGAGCGCGGCCGTGGCCTCGACCGCTCGGTGGATGGTGGCAGCGAGATCGGCAAGCGGCGGAGCCTATTGCGTCGGCGGGAGATTGAGCTCCATGTGGACAGAAATTTCACATGGTGCCGACAGCGGTCAGATGGTGGTGACGGGAACAAAGGGAGCGGAATAGAGGAAGGAAAGAATCTTGGACTGGAGTTGGCGGTTTTGTGTAGTCGTAGGAGAGGTAAACTGCTGGAAGGTTCTAGAAGTATCGCATCGATAGCCGATAGGTTTTGTGTGCATTGAAAAATTTTGCAAATCAAAATGCTCCTTTTGGTCATTCAAAATTCTCGCTGGGGTTGGAATAGTAAAAAATGGTTTTCTTTTCTGCCTTTTATATTTCTTTTTTGGATTTTCTGTTTGCACTAAGTGTGTGTTATATATGGTTTATAGAAGTGTGTATTGACCGTGGCTAACTTATGCTCGGTATGAAGTGCATAAGAACTGTGTGTGCGCGCGCGCGAGGAGCATAAGAACTGTGGTTGGCATGTGGATCTCACATCCTAGCCACAATTTGCACGTACTTCGTGTGGAATTGTTTGTATGCATATAAGTTCCACTAAGAATATTACAGAATTATGTTAATCTAACGATCTTGACGCAGAATATGGTCTCTGTCGATGGGTAGTTCCAACAAATTTTGTGCCTCTTAGTTAGTACTCATTTTGCTACGAGAAAATGTACACAAAATAACTAGGGTGATCATAATCCATTGACTAACAGGAACAACATTTTACTGAACCTGATGCCTCACGGCTAGCTCCTTCCCGAGCAGTGTCAGCAACTCCCTTATCTGAAAAGGGAAATGGCCAACTCAATATCACTTCAGGCATAAGAATCAAGAAAGTGTTGTAAATGTTGCGGTATAAGCATATTTCCATATTTAATTCCAGCCAATATAGCATAAATAGCATAATTCCAGCATAATGAGAATGACAATAATTGCATATAAACATGTAATTCTACCTTGCCATTCATAAGCACATATATATTCAAAGAATATAACATCATCCATGCTGAAAACAACAGTGTACTTATCATGTCTAAGAACAATGGAACAATTAAATCTAGCATAGCACAAATTAATTGTTTCATTATTGCTCTCAGAACAGAGTTGCGCAAAATCATAGATTTTGGCCTTCTCATGCAAGTATCCATTTTAATCACAAATGATCTAATAACTAAAATCAGGATTTGAGCTCACAATCAAGTTTTCTACTGTCACAGCCGATCAAAATAGAAAACAGCAGTATATAACTTTCAGTTCAGATGTTCACAGTCAAGGATATTATTCAGCAATAGACAGGCAATCCCAGATTAAATATAAAGCATCTACCAGAAGGAGATTATGCAATATATATAGCAGAACCGAAGGTAACAATAGAGGGATTCTTCACTAAAATAACTAAAAGGCTATTGCACAGCAATAAATCAATGGCATATGAACACAGATAATCTGCTGAGAGACAACATATACATGGACAGTAGAAGACTAAACCCTAGAGCTCAAATTCCTAATTCAGTCCAGATCAATTCAAAGATACAAGTTCATCACTGAGCTAAAGTCAGAGCCCACAAGCATTCACAAGAATCTTCAAATTCTTGAGTGAAATAACAGATCAAGAAATATTGCTGTAAGTGTGCAAAAACTGAGTATACTCACAGATTGACAGTACTCGAAACTGTCAAGAAGCAAACAAGCCGAAGATCACAATTAATATGGCAAGGCACGAAGAATTGTTGTCCCGAAAATCTATCAACCCGCTGTCGCAAGCGAGTGGATGATTCACGGAGATACAATGCCGCTCTTCACTTCACAGCCGAAAACCAGAGGTGAAGTCGAGGTACAGAGATGCCGCACAAGACCACGATATACGCACTGGCCGAGCGCGCGCACACACAGCAGGGAGCCGTCGTCACCTTCTCCTCTCTCGGATGGAACTCCAAGATCTCAAGTCCCCACACCCCAAAATAGGGTTTGCGCAGGAGACCAAGACCAAGCCTCAATCGGAACTGGCCGAAGCCAATACCCTCAGCACCACCAGAAATCAAAGAGGAGGAAGAAGACTCAAAAGGGCAAGAACCAGATCCGAGAAGTTCCTCCTTCACCCATGGAGGGAGCTCGGTATATGAAGAGAAGAGGCGGGTCTGCGAGAAGGCGGCGCGAGCGGCCGGCTCCGAAGAACCCGGGCCAGCCCGCGCCATCCCCGCTCGCCTCTCCACGCGCCACCTCCCCTCAAGCCCCGAGCATCCCGGATCTGGGAGAAGATCAAGAAACCGCCGCACGGGAGAGAGCCACCAAAGCCTCCACCAACCGGATCGGGGAGGAGACAAAGTCTCCTCCCCCTTATCTCTTTCCCGTGAGACCGACAGGTGGGCCCCACCTATTAGGGCTCCCTTCCACTCTTATCAATTGGGAAATTCCCAAAATGCCCTCTCAAGTACAACAGTCCCCACCAATTTACCAATTGGTAAAAGATGTCCAAAGTCTTGTTTAATATACAGTTGTTCGACTATGAGTACCTTGCGGGTTTGAACCCAAAGTCTAGCGATAAGGACTACGACTCTGCACAGACAAAGGAGGACTACGCCTTGATCCAATGCCTTGGTGTGAGAATTTTCACCCAAATCACATTCTGTACTGGGCGGCTTGCCCTTTCCCTCTCGGGTTGGGACGTTACGGTCATGTCCCCGTATCTTCTCATGAGTGCTTAAGAAAATATACCCTTATCTTTCTTCGATCGCGACCTCACGATCTCACTCACGTAGGTGAACTCTTCTAGGAATCCTGTAGGACGATTCCATAAGTCATATAGACATTGAGTTCATTAAGAGCCAAAGCTCAACCTTCCATACAGACAGAGCACTGCAGCTAATGGGACCCGTTAGATGTGCTCTTTAATCTCACACAGTTTGTTGTCCTAGAGCCTAGTTCACGGGATCTCCGATCTCCTAGGATAGGTTACCACCAATGTGAGCCTTTATACGGGTATAAGCCCCATTCCCTGTGACGCTGCTTGGATGACCTTTCGCGCCAATCCTTTAGTGAAAGGATCTGCCAAATTCCTTTCAGACTGGATGTATTCTACAGAAATAACACCCGTCTCTCTGGCATGCCTTACCGACTTAAGTCGGCGCTTTATATGTTTTGAGGACTTCATATTGTCCTTCCTACTCTTCGCCTTAACCAGAACGGTTTGGTTATCGCAGAGGTCAATATGGTGGAATAGGTTTTTCCAAAGATGTAGGTCGAAAGGAGTTCTCGAATCCATTCTCGCCTCTCAATTTCTGAATCAAGCGCTACCAATTCAGCCTCCATGGTGGACCGTGTAATAATAGTCTGCTTAGAAGACTTCCATGACATCGCCCCACCGCTAGAGTGAATACATAACCACTGTAGCCTTCATGTCATCCGAGTCACCGATCCAGCTTGGAATCATGAATCCTTCCAAGACTGCAGGATGGCGAATAGTGTATTCCCAAATTAGGATTTCCTTCAAGTATCTTAGTACTCTTTCTAGTGCTATCCAATGATCATCTCCTGGATTGGACGTATAACGACTCAATCTGCATACAAACATATGAGATGTCCGCCTCGTCGCACTAGTTAGGTACATCGTGATCCTATGATTTGAGAATACTTAAGTTGATCCTTCCCATGTCCGGTGTTCTTATGTAGCTTTGCATTTGGATCATAGGGTGTAGTCTGGCAGCTTACAGTCCATAAACCCAAATCGTTAGGACTTTATCCACATAATGGGATTGCGAAAGAGTAATCCCATTCTCACCCTTTATAAGTTTAATGTTTAAAATAACATCACTTCACCTGGATCTTTCATATCAAAATTCGGGAAAGGAAAGACTTTGTGCTATTGATCACATCTATGTTGGTCCCAAATAGCAATATGTCATCTACGTAAAGACATAGAATGACACCTTCGCCCCATTAAACCGATAGTAGACACATTTATCGGCTTCATTCACACAAAAGCCGACCGACGTCATCGTGCTATCGAATTTCTCATGCCATTGCTTAGGAGCTTGCTTTAGACCATACAATGATTTAATCAATCGACATACTTTTCTTTCTTGCCCTCAACCACAAATCCTTCAGTGTTGCATATAAATCTCCTCATCCAACTCTCCGTTTAGGAAAGCGGTCTTTACATCCATTTGATGTACTAGGAGTTTGTATGCAGCGGCTAGTGCTAAAAGCACTCGAATTGTGGGTAAACGAGCCACAGGAGAGTATGTATCAAAATAGTCTTCACCTTCTTTTGCGTGAAACCTTTAGCCACTAATCGGGCCTTGTACTTTTCAATAGTACCATCAGTCTGCGCTTTCTTTTAAAGATCCATTTGCAACCTCATCGGCTTACAACCAAAGCGGAGATCTGCAATTTCCCAAGTTCCGTTAGCTATGATGGAGTCCATCTCGCACGGATCGCCTCCTTCCAATAATCCACATCCGGAGATGCGTATGCCTCTGAAAGAGTTCGTGGTTCATCATCCACGACATAAGTGACAAAGTCATCCCCAAGTGACTTCTCGGTCCTCTGTCTCTTACTCCTCCTCAACTCCAAACTGGAGCGGTGTTATCCACACTAGGAGAAATAGAGAGATCATCTAGGCCGACATGTCCACCGCCTTCATTCGGTCTCATAGGAAACACATGCTCAAAGAATGTCGCATCACGAGATTCCATCACTATATTAGTAGCGATGTCACTCACCTCGGATTTGACCACTAGAAATCTATAAGCCGTGCTATTAATAGCATATCCTAGAAAGACACAATCAACGGTCTTAGGACCAAGCTTCCTTTTCTTCTAACAGCGGCACATGCACTTTTGCAAGGCATCCCCACGTTCGAAAATAGGATAAGTTGGGTTTTCTCCCTTCCATCCTTCATAGGGTGTTTCCTCCGATTGCGAGGTGGAACCCTATTCAGACATAGTTAGCTGTGAGAACTGCCTCACCCCACCAATAGTCCGACATACCTGAACTCTGAAGCATGGCGTTAACCAAGTCACAAAGAGTTCGGTTCTTCCTCTCGGCTATTCCATTAGATTGGGGTGAGTATGGTGGAGTAACTTCATGAATTATTCCACTTTCTTCACAGAATTGGGAGAACTCATGTGAGACGTACTCACCGCCTCGGTCCGATCTTAACCGTTTGATTTTCTTTTCTAGTTGATTTTCAACTTCAGCTTTGTAGATTTTAAAGTATTCAAGTGCTTCATCTTTCGACTTAAGTAGGTAAATGTAACAATACTTAGTCGCATCATCTATGAGAGTTAAGAAGTATCTTTTGCCACCTTTCGTTAATATTCCATTCATCTCACAAAGATCAGAGTGGATTAGTTCAAGTGGAGAAGTGCTTCGCCCTTCAACGCTATGAAAAGGTTTTCGGGGCTGCTTAGCTTGCACACACACTTCGCATCTTGAACCCTTCTCATAACTGTAGCTTGGAATTAAACTCATCTTACTTAACCGCGTAATGGCTTCAAAATTAACATGACACAACCGTGAATGCCAAATATCATGAACTTTATTGCAATGGGAAACATTGTAAACGTTTACATTATTCAAATCAAGAATGGATAAGCGGAACATGCCTCCGCTATCGTAGCCTTTGCCCACAAAATTACCAAACTTAGTCAAAATGACTTTATTTGATTCAAACACAAGCTTTATTCCTTGCCTACATAACATTGACCCGCTAAGGAGGTTGCGCGTCATCGCAGGCACGTACAGCACGTCTTTTAGGATGAGTGTTTTGCCCGAAGTAAGCTTCAGGCAAACCTGTCCAATCCCACGTACTGTTGCAGCGGCTCCGTTGCCCATTAGGACGGATCCACCACCTTCACCCCGAAATGAAGAGAAACAAGATCTATCAAGACATATATGTCTAGTAGCACTGTATCAATCCACCAATCAATAGATGGACTTGCCATAAAGGCCATAGGTACGTACTCATCCGAGTGGTGCTAGCCGTGCGACATTAACCTCACCTTGCGGCTCTTGTGCTGACCGGAGATGGACCCTTGCCCTTCCGATTGCGGCAATGATTGGCCTTATGGCCACTCACCGCAAACAAGCGCACGATGTCCTCCTTCTTCTTCTTCATTTTCTTAGGTCGTAGCTTGACTTGGGGTGACTCTTGAACTTGGGTTTCCCTGTGTCCTCCACCATTCTTAAGTTGAACTTGATGAGCTCGAACTTGAGCCTTTCCCGAGCCGTCACCGGCTCTAGCACGCTCCTCGACATTAATAGCAAATGACACTCATTGAGCGTCAAGCGCTCCTTTATATGCCTCCGTGCAATCACAAAGTCACGCCACGAAGGCGTAACTTAGCTAAAATGACATTTACTTGGAACCTCTCGGCGGCGCGATCGTGATCGACATAAGTCACGTACATGGAGTGAAGCTCGTGGAGCCGCTCCATCACCGACAAACCCTCAACCATCTTGTAGTTCAAGTAATTGGCTGTGACAAAGGACTCATTTCCATTATCTCCCTCGGAGTATTTCTCCTCGAGCTCATCCCAAAGTTGTTTGGCATTAGTGAAGTTGACATAGACGTCAAACAAGCGGTTAGACAGGATGGCCAGCAAACGGGCTAAGACTGCATTATTAGCATCTTCCCATTTCATCGTCTCAGGGATCTCCAGCGGAAACGCCGGTGGATTTGAGATGATCCAGAAGAGCTTAAGGTCAGTCAGCCAAAGCTTGGCCTTCGCCTGCCAGCGCTTGAAATTGGCTCCGTCAAACACTTCAGGTTTCACGACATCAGATGAGGAAGCCATTTCTTTCAATATAGATTTTCTGGATTGTTGTAAATGTTGCGGTATAAGCATATTTCCATATTTAATTCCAGCCAATATAGCATAAATAGCATAATTCCAGCATAATGAGAATGACAATAATTGCATATAAACATGTAATTCTACCTTGCCATTCATAAGCACATATATATTCAAAGAATATAACATCATCCATGCTGAAAACAACGATTGTACTTATCATGTCTAAGAACAATGGAACAATTAAATCTAGCATAGCACAAATTAATTGTTTCATTATTGCTCTCGAATCAGAGTTGCGCAAAATCATAGATTTTGGCCTTCTCATGCAAGTATCCATTTTAATCACAAATGATCTAATAACTAAAATCAGGATTTGAGCTCACAATCAAGTTTTCATCACACACCGATCAAAATAGAAAAAAAGCAGTATATAACTTTCAGATTCGGATGTTCTGATCAAGGATATTATTCAGCAATAGACAGCAATCCCAGATTAAATATAAAGCATCTACTGAAGGAGATTATGCAATATATATAGCAGAACCGAAGGTAACAATAGAGGATTCTTCACTAAAATAACTAAAAGGCTATTGCACAAACAATAAATCAATGGCATATGAACACAGATAATCTGTGAGAGACAACATATACATGGATGAGAAGACTAAACCCTAGAGCTCAAATTCCTAATTCATCAGATCAATTCAAAGATACAAGTTCATCATCGAGCTAAAGTCGAGCCACAAGCATTCACAGCAATCTTCAAATTCTTGAGTGAAATAACAGATCAAGAAATATTGTTGTAAGTGTGCAAAAGCGAGTATACTCACGCATTGTGATGACTAAACCGTCAAGAAGCAAACAAGCCGAAGATCACAATTAATATGGCAAGGCACGAAGAATTCGTTGTCCCGAAAATCTATCAACCATTGCCGCAAGCGAGTGGATGATTCACGGAGATACAATGCCGCTCTTCACTTCACAAAGAAAACCGAGGTGAAGTCGAGGTACAGAGATGCCGCACAAGACCACGATATACGCACTGGCCGAGCGCGCACACACACAGCAGGGAGCCGTCGTCACCTTCTCCTCTCTCGGATGGAACTCCAAGATCTCAAGTCCCCACACCCCAAAATAGGGTTTGCGCAGGAGACCAAGACCAAGCCTCAATCGGAACTGGCCGAAGCCAATACCCTCAGCACCACCAGAAATCAAAGAGGAGGAAGAAGACTCAAAAGGGCAAGAACCAGATCCGAGAAGTTCCTCCTTCACCCATGGAGGGAGCTCGGTATATGAAGAGAAGAGGCGGGTCTGCGAGAAGGCGGCGCGAGCGGCCGGCTCCGAAGAACCCGGGCCAGCCCGCGCCATCCCCGCTCGCCTCTCCACGCGCCACCTCCCCTCAAGCCCCGAGCATCCCGGATCTGGGAGAAGATCAAGAAACCGCCGCACGGAGAGAGCCACCAAAGCCTCCACCACCGGATCGGGAGGAGACAAAGTCTCCTCCCCTTATCTCTTTCCCGTGAGACCGACAGGTGGGCCCCACCTATTAGGGCTCCCTTCCACTCTTATCAATTGGGAAATTCCCAAAATGCCCTCTCAAGTACAACAGAAAGTACACAAAAGTTATGTTCTGTTAAGCTCCCACACTAACCCTGACATGCTTGGAGCACAAAACGGTAGATTTGGTAGCTGCGCTAGATTTAACAAATCTAACTGCGTGATGGCATAAAATCGGAATATTATTACCCCGAGATAGTGCTGTAGAACTGGTGAATACTCATCCAACGCTTTATGGTTTTGTTTAGACTTTTTCTTTGGCTTAAAAGTAAAAAAAACCAAAGTCTAAATAAATGAGTGGCTTTTTTACTGGACTTTGAAAAAGCCTAAGGCCCTGTTCTTTACGGCTTCTAAAAGCTGTTTTTGGCTTTTGCTAACTTTCAAACGGAGTATTTTTCTCAAGATGGGGTCTACAAGTTAATTGTAGTACACGTTAAAAGCCCAACATATGTATCAACCAAAATCACAAACGAGTATCTCTCTCTGTAATCTTTGTCGCAAACAGTTAAAATTCAAAAATTTCAATCAAAAACCATAAACCGCAGCCATATCAAACAGGCCCAAGCCACTCACATAACTAAAAGCCAAAAATCAGTTCAAAGGTGCTTTTTTGGCTTTTTGCGGGATGGAAATGGCCTTTGCCACTAAACTTCGAAAAAATTGCCCGCAAGAATCTAGTCCATTCACTCCTCCCAACCAGCCATTCTCTCTTGTCCTCCCCAAAAGCACCTTTACCAATTACCCAAACGGCGCCACCCCCCCCCCCTCCAAATTACGCCTCCTCCCTCGATGTTGGCGCCGCCTCCTCCCCAGACTCTGCCCCTTCTTCACTGACTCCGCCGCTGCCTCCTCCCCTGTCCTCCTTAGACTCCTCTGTCGACTCCGCCGCCGCTTGTTCCCCTGACTCCCTCATCACCTCCCCTAGATGCCACCGCCTCCCTCGACGTCATCTCTAGTTTGCCCCCTGAAGGGTGACTAGGGTTCGTGCAAGGATGAGCAGTGAGCCACCCGTGCGTGGCCTCACCTATTGGAACATTGCTACTATGCTGGTTACGACCACTCTGCAGACTTCAACAGGCCTGTAGTTTTAACTACTTCCGCGTGCTTTCAACCGCTTGCTCATGGACGACTTTGCTCATTTTGCGCACGTACTCGAAAGACTTCGACCAAATAGCACGTACTCATACCCCAACCACAATGTGTTCTTCGATATCATACTCTAACTCAAGAATGATGATATGCAAATCATTCTTAGCTAATTTGAATAAGTGTATTTTGGGTATTTCATGTTTCACAATGATAAGCCAACCCAACAAAAGCCAGACTGCCAAACAGATTGGCTTTAAGCTGTTTAAGTCAAAAGGCTAGTTTTAAGCTATAATCCAAAAAGTCTAAACCCAAACAAACATAGCCTATATGTCTTGCTGGGAAGTCCAAGAAGCAGTTCCACCTCATCGCGAAGCAGATCCACCTGATGTTCGGGGAAAACACACATAAGTATCTCCTTTTTGCATTGAATCCTTTTGATCAAGAAGTAACCAGTGCCGAGCGTTTTTTCCTCTGAAGAGAAAGTACAGAGCTTATCGACTTCGCACAGAGAATAGCCACACTTTCTAACCTCTGTTTCTGCTGTTTGGAAGTCGTGATAAGATGTTCAGAAGATTCAACAGCCAGTTTACTCATCAAATCTTTGAATATGGTAGCATATATTTCACTATTAAGTCTACTTCTCATGTCTAATTCATCCTTTTCCGTTGTTAGCTTTTGTGCTTCCTCCTGAACAGCCAGTTTCCTCACCAAGTCTCTGAACATTGCCTCGTATAACACATCCTGGAGTCCACAGTTAATCTCTGAATCAATCCTTACTTCTATCGGCCTTTCAACTTCCTCATGAGAGATACCAGATTGTTGACTAATTCTTGTTTTGTTTTACTAAGTCTAGGGAGTCCTTTTCTTCAGGATAGTTATGCGCTGCAAACCGAGTCTTTCTGTAGACTGAGTTTCAGTCGTTTACTTTCAGTTGGTTCAAACCGTGATTTTAGGATCATAAGCATCAGTGTAGATGCATCCTTGTAATTGGTTATTTTGTAGTATAAAAGGGGAAGAAGACCCTGAATAAGATGTGCTCATTCCCATTAATTCCATTGCATTCACAAGATCCATACAGCTCAGTGTTTTCTCTGAAGTTTATTACGTTCTTCAGTTTACTGTTCATTACCCGAAAAATACACAGCGTTGAGTGCAGAGCGAGTTTCAGTCTTTGTGTGCATTGGTGAGGTCTTTCGGCTGACATTTGGTATCAGAGCTTTGGGTTGTGCTCGATCCTAGATGGCCGGAAGTCGCTCCCTTTCACCACGACGCTCCCTCACACCATTCCACTCTGAAGCGCGTCAGGACGGCACCGGCGGGAGCGGTAGCGGCAGTCAGGCGCTGGTGGTTCACAAGGTGGTGAGAGAGGTTGGTGGAGGCACGGTGTATCCGATGCTAACTCGGACCAATTACGGCGACTGGTCTGCACTCATGAAGGTGATGCTTCGGGCGAGGGGACTGTGGAGCATTGTGGAGACCGGTGAGGCTGAACCGCAGGAAGATATGATGGCGCTGGAGGCCATCTGCCGTGCGGTGCCACCGGAGATGATCTCTGTGATCGCCAACAAATCCAGCGCGAAGGACGCATGGGATTCCATCAAGACTCTGCGTGTTGGCGTTGACAGGGTTCGGCGAGCCAAGGAGCAGCAACTCCGGCGAGAGTTCGAGGACTTCTCAGTTCGCGACGGCGAGAATGTGGACGATTTCACAATGCGTCTCACAGGTCTCGTCAGTGCACTGAGGGTACTCGACGTCGACATTGAAGAGCCCAGGGTGGTGCGCAAGATGCTGCGGGTTGTTCCTCCCCAGTTCAACCAGATCGCTCTCTCCATCGAAACCTTACTCGATCTGGAGACGCTGACGGTTGAAGAAGTGGCGGGACGTCTCAAGGCAGCCAAAGATCGGTTGAACAAAGGCGCACGACCAAACACCGGAGGCAAGCTCTACCTCACTGAGGAGGAATGGGTTGCCCGGTACAAGGATCGGCTGTCGGGGAGTGGATCCTCGAAGAACTCCCGCAATGGTGGCGGGAATCGACGTCATGGGCGCGGTGATCACAAATGCGTCGATGACGACGGACGTGGCGACCACAGGCGCTCTGAAGACGATGGGCGCAGCAGCACAGGCGATCGAAACAACAACTCAGGACGAGGTGATTCCAGTGCACGTCGGCCGCGCCGCGACGACAAGTGTCGGAACTGCGGCAAACTCGGCCATTGGGCCAGAGATTGCCGCCAACCGAGACGCGACGGGAAGGCACTGCTCACGCAGAATGAAGACGATGAGCCGAAGCTTCTCATGGCACACGCATGTGCTGTGACGACTGGGATCGTGGCATGCTGTGAGAAGATGTCTTCAGCGGCGTGCACACCGGCCAGCGAACTCGGTGGGTCATCCGTCTCAGCTCGGGTGGAGGCGTCGACCCGTGTACACGACCAGATGCTGCTCGGCATGGAAGGTGCCGGCGACGATCGCACCTGGTTCGTAGACACGGGTGCCACGAACCACATGACAGGCCGGAAGGAGCTTTTCGCTGAGCTCGAGAGCGGTGTGAAGGGCGTCGTCAAGTTCGGAGATGGCTCGCACGTTGACATCCGAGGTATCGGCACGGTACTGCTCACCGGCCATGGGGGTGCACAGCGGGCGCTCTCAGGAGTCTACTTCATCCCAGATCTCCGTGCCAACATTCTCAGTGTGGGACAACTCGATGAGAATGGCGCAAAGGTGGAGATCGAGCACGGAGTCTTGAAGATCTGGGACAGTCAACGTCACTTACTCGCTAAGGTGAGACGAGGACCAAACCGGCTCTATGTGATGCAGCTCGAAGTGGCTCGGCCAGTCTGTCTATTGGCGCAGAAGGGGGACATGGCGTGGCGATGGCACGCTCGGTATGGCCATCTTAACTTCGACAGCCTGAACATGCTGGCACGCCGAGGCATGGTGCGCGGCATGCCAATACTGAAGCATGTCAACCAACTCTGTGAAGCTTGTCTGGCCGGGAAGCAAAGGAGGTGTCCATTCCCACAGAAGGCAAATTATCGGGCTGAGGATCGACTGGACTTGATGCATGGAGATTTATGCGGTCCAATCACTCCAGCAACCAATGGAGGCCGGCGGTACTTCCTCTTGTTGGTTGACGATTTCAGCCGCCACATGTGGCTAGAATTGTTGACATCAAAGAGTGAGGCACCAGCGGCGATCAAGCGTGTACAGGCTGCAGCTGAAAATCAGACCGGGAGGAAGCTGCGAGTCCTTCGTACAGATAACGGGGGAGAGTTCACCTCAGCTCATTTTGACGAGTACTGCACGACACTCGGCATTGAGCGACACTACTCAGCAGCCTACACGCCCCAGCAGAACGGCGTAGTTGAAAGGCGGAATCAAACCATTGTCGGCATGGCGAGGTGTCTTCTCAAGGCAATGAAGGTACCAGCAGAGTTTTGGGGAGAGGCAGTCGTCACTGCAACATATCTTCTCAATCGGTCACCAACCAAGAGTCTCAAAGGTCAAACTCCGTTTGAGGCGTGGCACGGGCGCATACCTGCAGTACACTACCTCCGGACTTTTGGGTGTATTGCGCATGTGAAGAACACGAAGCCGACGCAAGGGAAGCTCGATGACCGCAGCACTCCAATGGTCTTCATCGGTTATTCAGCCGGCACCAAGGGATACAGGGTTTATGATCCTGCCACAAATCGTGTTCATGTGACGCGTGATGTGGTGTTTGATGAGGACAGGAGCTGGGATTGGGCAGGAATGTCCACGGAGGAGATGTCTTTCAGCACCGGAGATTTTGTCATCGAACATCAGGAAGAGCCCGTGGAGAATTCAGTCTTTGCTGATCAGGCTGGAGGAGGATCTCCTGGTCAAGGCAACCCGACTGCAAGCCAAACTCCAACAGCAACACCTCCTGCTGTTGAATTTGTGTCCCCTACCACTGAAGCAATGACCACAGTCGACGATGAGGAGATGCTACCTCGTTTTCGCATGGTGGACAACATACTGGCTACCTCACACCCGGTGGAAGAACTGCACTTGGCAGTCGCTGAGGAGCCAACTTCGTTTGTTGAAGCCCAGCAACATCAGCCCTGGAGACAAGCAATGACAGAAGAGATGCAAGCCATCGAAGACAATAGGACCTGGAGTCTGGTGGATCTGCCACCAGGGCATCGACCAATTGGTTTGAAATGGGTGTTCAAACTAAAGCGTGATGAGACCGGGGCTGTGATCAAGCACAAAGCACGCCTCGTCGCAAAGGGCTACATCCAACAACATGGTGTTGATTTTGATGAGGTATTCTCTCCTGTTGCCCGAATGGAGTCTGTCAGACTATTGTTTGCAATGGCAGCACAAGAGAGTTGGATGGTCCATCACATGGACGTGAAATCAGCATTCCTAAATGGAGAACTGCAAGAGGAGGTGTATGTTGTGCAGCCACCGGGTTTTGTCAAAGATGAGCAGCAGCACAAGGTATTGCGACTGCATAAAGCTCTGTACGGGCTGAAACAAGCACCGAGGGCTTGGAATGTCAAGTTAGATCACACTCTATCATCACTTGGTTTTGTCAGGAGTGTGTCTGAACATGGCATTTATACGCATGGTTCAAGAGGTAACATGTTGATAATTGGAGTATATGTTGATGATTTGGTGATAACAGGTGCAGATCCAGTAGCTGTCAGCAGATTCAAGGCAGAGATGAAGAAGAAGTTTAAAATGACTGATCTGGGATTGCTGAGCTACTACCTAGGCATAGAAGTTCAGCAAAAGGCTGGCTGCATCACTTTAAATCAGTATGCATATGCCAAGAGGTTGCTTGAGAAAGCAGGTTTGGCTAACTGCAATCCGTGTGCAGTACCCATGGAACCTCGGCTGAAATTGTCAAAGAGGAGTGAAGAACCTCTAGTAGATGCTACTGTCTACCGAAGTATTGTCGGTAGCTTGAGGTATCTTGTACATACACGCCCAAATATTTCCTTTGCAGTTGGTTATGTCAGCAGGTTCATGGAAGATCCCAGGCAAGATCACCTTGTAGCAGTTAAACATATACTCAGGTATTTAGCAGGTACTCTGAATTTTGGGTGTGTTTACTGCAAACAGGAAGACAAGGAGCTGCGTTTGGTTGGGTTTAGCGACAGTGATCTAGGAGGAGACACTGATGACAGGAAAAGTACAACTGGTGTAATCTTTTTCCTTGGAGAAAGCCCAATCGGATGGCAATCGCAGAAGCAAAAATAGTTGCACTCTCCTCTTGTGAAGCGGAGTATATCGCTGCAACATCAGCTGCATGTCTGGGAATTTGGTTCAATCAATTGATTGGAGATCTGAAGCATGAGGAGGCTGAAACTGCAGTACTGAATCTGGACAATCGATCAGCCATCGCACTCTGCAAAAATCCTGTATTTCATGACAGGAGCAAGCACATAGATGTGCGTTTTCATTTCATCCGGGACTGTGTTGAAAAAGGCAAGATTAATCTCGAGTTTGTCAGGACTGAGAATCAGCTTGCAGATATTTTCACGAAGTCGCTTGGAAGGGTGCGGTTTCAGGAGCTACGAGAAAGAATCGGGATCAGGGAGATCAAGCGCATCAAGAATTAGGGGGTGAAATGTTGACTAATTCTTGTTTTGTTTTACTAAGTCTAGGGAGTCCTTTTCTTCAGGATAGTTATGCGCTGCAAACCGAGTCTTTCTGTAGACTGAGTTTCAGTCGTTTACTTTCAGTTGGTTCAAACCGTGATTTTAGGATCATAAGCATCAGTGTAGATGCATCCTTGTAATTGGTTATTTTGTAGTATAAAAGGGGAAGAAGACCCTGAATAAGATGTGCTCATTCCCATTAATTCCATTGCATTCACAAGATCCATACAGCTCAGTGTTTTCTCTGAAGTTTATTACGTTCTTCAGTTTACTGTTCATTACCCGAAAAATACACAGCGTTGAGTGCAGAGCGAGTTTCAGTCTTTGTGTGCATTGGTGAGGTCTTTCGGCTGACACAGATTCTTCTGAATGACAACATTGTGCCCTACCTGAGATCGTCTCGGGGATACGCCTTGTTGACTGCAGCTGCCCAGTTTCATCCTTCAGAGATTTCTCCGAGCTGCTCTCAGTAGCATCGCTGTCATGATGCAACGTAGGTGGCTGACTTCCTTCTCCAGGAGATGAACTCTCATTTTTCAGAACTGGAGAATCCACATTGATCTCCCGGAGAAAATTCTCGACGACAGCGCCGTACATTTCCTTCTCGGCGTTCGCCAGCCACTGCTGTTCGTCTATGGTTGCCATCAGTCAGGAGACGGACCTCTCCATGACGTCGAACGAAGACGCGACGCTGTCTCTCACGGCGCCGGCGTCCAGGACCATCTCCTGGAACTCCATGAGCAGCTGCGCCATGCTGTAGAGGCCGGAGAGTGTAACGCCTCCATTTCTGGTGCTGCTAGTAATTTTCCTAACTACTCGGGACTATTCAATTGCAGAGTACTCTACACGAGTGTGCATCACAACAACACATGCTTACAACAAAAGAGCCAAGTTTTATTACAAAAATATGGTTTAAGAGCAACTCCAGCAGGGCCCCTATTTGAGCCCTCAAACCTCATATTTGAGGGCTTGAGGCAAAAATAGAGGTCCAGCAGAGCCCCTACTACAGCTCTCAAATCCCCCCTTCAGCCCTCATTCCCAGGGGCCCCCTACTCTGGCTCTCATTCTTCTGTTTTTTCCCGCCTCGGTGAAAAATCCCCGCCTCCGCCCGTCCTCCTCCCTCCCACTCCGCCAGTCCGCCTCCCTCTTGCTCCTTCCCCCACCGACGCCCCCTCCCTTGCCGTCCCCGCCCCCTCCACCGCCGCCTCCGCCTCCACCGCCTCGCCTCCGCCCGCCTCCACCGCGCCTCCGCCCCTTCCCGCCTTCCCACCGCCTCTTCCTTCCCGCGCCTCGCCCCTCCACCGCGCCTCCCGGCCTCCCCTGCGCGCGGCTCCCCGCCCCTCCCCTTCCCGCACCTCCACACCCCCACCGCTGCCCCGCCCCTTCCCGCCTTCCCACCGCCTCTTCCCTTCCCGCGCCTCCGCCTCCCGCCTCCCCGCCTCCGCCCCCTCCACCGCCCCTCCCGACCTCCCCACCGCGCCGGCCCCCGCCGCCCCATTCCCTTCCCCCCCTTCCCGCCTTCCCACCGCCCCTTCCCGCGCCCCGCCCCTCCCGGCCTCCCGCCTCGCCCCCACCGCCGCCTCTCGGCGCCCCCATCGCGTCCGGCTCCCTGCGCCGCCTCTTTTCTCCCGCCCGCCTCTTTCCTCCCGGCGATTCCTCCGCGCGCCACCGCCTCCTCGCGGCTCCTCTTGGCGCGGCTCTCTCGGAGTGGGTGGCCCGCGGGCTGCACTGCCGGCGGCGACCCAGCGCGAAGCAATGGGCCCAGCGCGATGCGGCTTCAGCCGCGTCGGCGTGGGAGAAGCGAGCAGCGGCGGGTCCGGCCGGGCGGTGGCGTCGGTCGACGCAAGCGGCCGGGCCGAGGCGCGGCGTTGCGATGGCGCGGTGGGAGGTGTCGGCCGGCAAGAACCGGTGCGCGCTGCGGCGGCGGGCAAGGCGGTGCGCGTCTCCGAGAAGACGGCGACGGCTGCGGGCCGGGATGCACGGTTGCGGGCAGCGGCTGGAAGTGACGCACGGCTGTGGGGTAGAGAAATTTGAGAATGACGAGTGGGCCCTACATGTCATTCTCAGTTGGAATGAATTTGAGGGCCCTGATTTGAGGGCTTCTGCTGGAGTTTAACTCAAAAAACAGGGCTCTCAAAAGTAAGGGGGAGCCCTCAAATCAAAAGTAGGGGCTCTGATTTGAGGGCTCCTGCTGGAGTTGCTCTAACAACCTAGTTTTGACGTAGCAGGCATACAACCCCAAAGCTATCTTACAATACAAAAAAAACTCCCAGACAAACTTGAGCGCGGGTAAGACCTAAAACCAATCGTCTTCAACGTAGTATGGTTCTTTATGAGCTTCGTCAGCAGCTTGATCATCACCGTTCCATTAATCTTCTATTTGTTGATTAGTAAGTAATAAGTACAACCGTATCCAGCAAGTCACAAAGATAAATCCTAACTTAACTGCTTACAAGGATATTCAAAGGAAAGGAATATGCTGGTTTTATTAACTTGAGTGGATGCAATTTTATACGCAAACAGGAAAACAAGAACATAACTCCTTAACATTTAAGAGGTTTTCTTTCAACAGTTATTTACTCAGTTTACTCAAATTAAAACATAATAAAATCTACTTATGTCTCACTGTTAGAATCACCCATTAAACACAGTTTCATTTACCAGAAGTATAACGTATTTGAATACCATTTATTTCAATCTGCAAAGTTGCTCAGCTTTACCCATAAGATTTCTCAGATTCTTAATGTCACGCGATAGGCACGCTTCAGCTAGCATGCGACTGAGTTGAGAAAACAAGATTTTTCACTGTTCAGCTCTTTATGTAGGCTCTACCCGGTAGATCCACTCAGACCCAGTTTAACTGGTTAGGCCTAACACTTCTGCTCGTTCCAAGTGGCCCCTACCATTGTGACGTATGGTTTTACCATTCCACATACCAATTCTCCATCATCCACATTCTTGCCTCCTGTAGAGATTCAATTGGAGGGGTTTGAATTTATTTAAAGCTCAATTTGGTGGAATGGAGGTTAAAAAAGTGGATTCACGGTGTCGAAATGATCAAAACAAGGTATTTTTGGATTTTGGGGTTCGGGTGAACAGTAATAAATAGCGCTGGGCTGGCCCACAAGAATAGTGTAGCCTGACTGCTGTTTCAACCCATTCAGCTAACAGGCTGACTGGCCTCAGCCCATGCGGCGCATGGCCGAGAGGCCTAGCGCGCACGCGCCCGGTGGTGACGCGCGGACGGCCACGATGTGGCGTAGGCGAACGGCTCGATTGAGACGGCCAAGGCACGCGAACGACCGTGATACGACCACATCATGTCCACAATCGTCTTCAACCTCCAGCCACTTCTCCCTGGTGGAAAACAGAGGAGAGACGGTTCAATTTGAGTGGCATCAGCAAGACTCTTCAGTAGAAGTGAGTGGCATGGTTGGGCTCAGCTTGAGCTAGGGTTTCCATTTTGGGGCTTTGGAGGGCGGTAGCATAAGCGGTGGCAGCTGGTGGTAGGAAAGAAGGTTTGGAGCTTCTCGGCAGCATTTGAGTGTCTTGGTGGTTCTCTGACGAGACTAAGAGAGATTTGGCCATCTGTGGTGTATGGGTTTCAGAATGGTGGTGGTGGTTTGGGTTGGAAAATGTCCATTTAGGCTGCCCACAGGAGGGGCCTTCCCAGTCGGTGTTAGCTTCCGCTGTCAGAGTTCTTAACGAACGCTCACGACCAAGCGAGTTTACCAGCGTGTTCAGGGAGCAAAGGAGATTCTGTTAGGGAAAGCAATTGAGTTTTAATCGAAAGATAAAGAAGATTGGATCTAGGGCTCACCGAACTTATGGGAGGTCGCCGGCGGTGCTGCGGTGATTAAAAGCTCGATTCATTGGTTCTAGTGGGTGTCTAAGAGTGGTGTGAAATTATTAGTGGAGGCGAATGAGCTTTAAAAGTGAAGAGAGGCGGTGGGAACAAGAAGGCGGTTTAGGTGTCTTCTGCGCACAGGTGAGGAGAGGCGGTGGGGGCTCTCCTGCAAGAGTAAAGGTACTTGTGAGGTGTCTCTGCAAGATTTGTCGAGCATTGACGCAGCAGGTACAAAGAGTGCGTGCGTCAGCTGGAAACGACGAGATAAGGCAGGAGAGAGAAGGGGCAAGCCAG
The DNA here is from genome assembly GCA_036346575.1 of Dendrocalamus sinicus. Lineage (NCBI taxonomy): Eukaryota > Viridiplantae > Streptophyta > Magnoliopsida > Poales > Poaceae > Dendrocalamus > Dendrocalamus sinicus. Next base: position 12,445,197 of record CM070650.1, read on the forward strand.
GTGGCATGCGAAGCGAGGAGGAGGGTAGGGGATGGGTGACCGACTGGTGGGATCTTAACGTCAATTCGGTGTGAACGAAAGAAGGGGGCGTAGCTGAAATTTTGGGCGACGGCGATGCAACGCATGGAGCGACGGCACAGGGAGGCGACATCTTTAGAAGGCGCCATCAAGGAGGGATGGCACAAAACCAAAGGAGAAAAGCGGATTTTCAAGGAATTTGTCAAATTGGGCAAGGATTTAGAATTCAAATAAAATTCAAAAAAATATAATTTTTAAAAATTTTTGAGATTGTTTCAGAAAGCCCATTCACGCCGTCGCCCTCGTGGCCGGCCTCCTGGAGCCTCGCCATCGGCGACGCCTCTCCGCTGACCTTCTGCATGAGCACCGCCAGCGTGGAGCGCGCGTCCTCCAGCCTGAACCTCATCCTCTCCATCTGCCGGTCCACCGTATCCTTCAGCTCGTGGAACTCTCAGCCCTCCTCAAGTCCTCAACGTTGTGGCCGGGACCGGCGCGCTCGGAGTCGGCGGGCGCCGTCTCGCGGCGCGACGAGCTGAGCTCCTCGTGCTTCCGGCGCATGTAGTCGCGGTCCTTGTCGGCTACGGCGAGCGCGGCCTCGTCGAGGCGGGCCTGGATCCGGTCGCGCGTCTCAAGGAGTTCGTCGAGGAGCTGCTCGTGGCCGTCGTCGGCCTCCATCTCGCCAAGCACGAAGCGGAGGCACCACTCGAGCTGCATGACGGCGAGCTCGGCGAAGCGGAGCTTCTAGAAGAGGCGCTCCAGGTCGCCCTCCTTCCAGAGGCTCTTCTTGTAGGCGTCCTCCATGGCCGCGTTGACGAGCCCCATCATGATGGAGCCCGCCACCTTCACCGACATCCGCAGCCGGGAGTCGAGCCCGCTGAAGAACTCGTCCATTGCTAGATGCAGCTGCCGCCGTCGACGAAACTACTACGTCCTACTAAACGGCGAACTTCTCATGGAAATTCGTGGAATTCACGTACCAAATGGCAGACTTCACATAGAAACGCATGGAATTCCGCGCGACATGGTGTGTTCGTGGAGGCGAAGCACGTAGGTACAGGAACTGGTCTTGGTCTCCCGAGGGGTTTGCTCGCGGACATGAGTTCGCTGTGGACGTGCATTCCGGAGCGCGCGCTTCGGAGCGAATCGCACGTGTGCTCCTTGATAAGCTGACTAGCTGAGCCGCCGAGCGGTGTTTCGGGGATATCTTCGGGTGGATGCAGCTTCTCCGATCAATACCATACAAGCATGTCTACAGCCCTGCTCCAACTCAACTGACTATAGCTTTCGGCCGTGGCCGTTGGTTTTTAAGTGAAATTATATCGTAGCGTCTGTTAATTTATATTAGATTATTTAATTAAAAAAATAAAAATATCATTGTATTTTTAAGGATAATATAAAGAAATAAGAGGAAAAAAGAAAAAACTAAAAAAAGTTGAAATAAAAAGCCAGCTCATTCCAAGTGGGCACCCTAAGCCTTGACATAGGCCTTTCTTATGATCTGTATATCATATGCTAAAGGGAGATTTTCTTGCATAGGCCATTGAGTTTCTGCACTTCATTTTAAGAACAAAAATGTTTAGGACAGTGTCAGGAAAAACAAAACCCACGCACACGCGGAAACATCCCGGTTCAAATTGACAGTTTTGTTGGCGAGGGAAGGGTAACCATGAATGCAATGACGCGCAACTAACACACTATACCAAAACAGAGTTAAGATCAATGTGGGGACAACGACAGTACAGCGGTGAGAAACGGCAATCGCGGTATCGCACATATCCTGAAAGTAAATACAGCTGAAGGCTTAAACTACAGAAATTTCCTACGGACAAAAACTCTTTGTATGTATATCTGTCAGTGGCATCTTAATTTGGGCCACATCATGGAACGACCAAAAATCCATATGTACAAAGCTGAAATTATTTGACTGGACTCACTACGGGCCTCTCTGTCCTCCACCCTCGACCACTGGTCGCCCAATCGCGCGGTGCGCCTAATCTAGTAATCCTCCTCTCCTTCGGCCCATGCCACCAGTCCCCCGCCGCGCTCCCTTCCCGGGCGCACGCCGTCCACTGCCCTTGGAGTAGCCGGAGCTGAGCTCGTTGGCGCCGCCGCCGTAGCGCACGTAGAGGGCGCTCTGGAAGCCCTTGACAAACCCCACGCCGCAGATGGCGCCCAGGCACTGCGCGATGATGTATTGCAGCGCGCGCACCAGCGACACCTTGCGCGCCAGGAACAGCCCGAACGTCACCGCCGGGTTGATGTGACCGCCCGAGACGCCGGCAGTGCAGTAGACGAGGATGAAGATCATGCCGCCGAAGGCCCGGGCGATGCCGACGGGCGTCGGTGGCGTTCACGTTGGGGTCCGACTGGTGCTTGTGTTGGATCTGATACCCGATGATGGCTCTGATACTAAGTGATGGGCAGGATCTGCACGTTCAATCACAATACAACCGCATAGCAGTTTTTGCTGCGGTTTGTGGTTTTTGGTTGTGGCTTTTGGTCTGTTTGTACAAGAGATTACAGAGTAACAGAAACTCATGTGTTTTTGCTGATATAAATGAAGTCAGTAAAATATGTACTACAATTAACTAATAGACCCTATCTTGAAAAAATACTCCGTTTAAAAGCTAGTTACTGTAGAAAAGCTGAAAAGCAGTTTTTAGAAGCCGAAAAGAACAGGCCCAAAGTATGCTGTATGTGTGATCGTACAATGAGTTCAGCTTGTTCGCTTGCCACTGTTTTTAGTTGACAATTGCTGCGCTGTCTGAAGAAAAAACTGATGAGAGTCGTCGTACCAGGTCCGTTGCATGGAAGAAATTTCAAATGAATTCTTACAGCTGGCGGTGCCATTTGACGTTGTTCAGTCAAAAAAAACCCAAAGCGAGCAAAAAGAAACTGAACAAGCTGCTCTTCTAAAATGAAGTACACTACGCACAGTTCAGAAGCCTTTTAAGTGAGCGTATGCCGTATCCACCGTTCTCGCCTTGCCTTCCTCTCAAGTAATTTAAGAAGCAACCGGTCAGGTTGGTTGCGTATTAATTAAAAAATCAGCTAGATACCTTTAAGAGAAAAGAAACGAACACTCAGTTAGATAAGCATGCCCGATTAGTCTGCGATAGATAAGGTTGCTCGAATTGATATACTGTCCTGTCGAGCAATCCAGTACGCGTACGGTATTGACTCGGGCGCTCCCCGTCTAGTTATTTTACCCGGAACAAAGCAGTCATGGGCTGATGGCGAAGGAGACCCAGCTCTGCAAGCAAAACCGGTAGACCAACACATCTGCACCACCGGCGCACGAAACCGACGAGACGGTAGCGCCAGAATAGGGCAGCCATCGTAGCAACCCAGAAACGTTCGTGTGATTGGTCATCTTCTTTTGAATTGTGGCGAATGACATTGAAGCCTTCCTCCAGTTAACTTACAAGTCGTGGTTTCTGATCTTTTATATTATAGTAATTAAAAATATATTATAACGGTTATTAGTTTTTTAAATAATTAAATTTTATAAAATAAAAAATATTATATCACTACAAACAATACAAAGAAATAAAGAAAAACAGAAAAATAAAAAAGATGAAATTAAGAAGTCAGAAGCTATAGACTAAAACCGTTTGAAACAAGGCCTATAGTTACGCTTTCTTAGACGGTGATTCTAGGATATCAGGAACCTATTCCAATCATCAATAACGTAAATCGTTGCCAAAGTTTTAACATTTTTTCATTCGAAGGAATGTTGCACCAAAAAAGGCAAAAACAAAAGGCTATGAATATGATTTGCTCGTTGATAAATAATGGTCAAGACGACTCTAAATGTGTTCTCACATATCACGGCAAGTAAAAACACCAAAAAAATCGAGCCAAAAACACTCAGATCAAGAAATCACTCGTGAGAGTCAAATCCAAATAAAATCGGATTTCTTCATGAAGTTGCTAACCAAGTGCTCAGATGAGTTAAGATTAATTTTCAGATGTTATCTTTGTCTCTTACACGTCATTGGCATAGTAATATCAAGAAGAGAAGAGCAAAAACCGATCAAATTAAGAGCAAATCAATTACATAAAGGAAATCCATGGAGATAAACAAAGATTGATGTATTGCTACTTGAGTACTTGAGGATGAATGTTTTACAACCACTCCACTTGAAGGACAAGAAAGCACAGCACAACACTTAACTTCTCTCAAACCCCAACCCTAGAACACTTGGTCACAATGAGAGGATGGTTCGATAGTTGACAACACGTCTTTATCCCAAGCTGTTAAATAGATGGGTTAGCCAGCCCCATCTAAGCACTTGATATATATGGAAAAACCCGATAACTTCACACACATGGGTTTTAACTCACACACTATACTTATGCAAGCTTTTCAAAACTCATAACCCCAAATCTGCTAGGTCCTTGGCCTTAATCTTGATATTCTCACCTTCTCCTTAATCTAAACCACCTTTTCAAGCATCGCGATTTTGATCTAACGTAGTTTATGATATATCCTTTACCCGGTTTTCATCTTTCATTGTAAGCATCACCATGCTTGCTACGTGTAGATACACTACTGGCTTGCCACGCGTTAGTAAGTCTCTCGCATTCCGGTTCCACGGGACCACACTCACTTGAACCCACCAAGGGTCCAAGGCACATGGTGCAACCCGTTGCTCAAACTTCTCTTCAATATTCCTGCCTTCCTTATGCCATGCTTTAGCTCCGCCATCTCACCCGACATCTTTAATCGTTCTAGGCATCGGCTCCTCTATGAACGTAGCCCCAATTCTCACCGTTGTCCATGGTTGACTCCAAACGACACTGCACATCCAAAAACGAAGAAATTATTTTCATATACAAGTCCTTCATAACTTAACCCACATTAGCTATAACATGCATCATGCAGCACATATGCACTGACATAGGTCAATCCAAATCAATCCATGACTCAATTTCTCAAAGTCACAGAATTCGGCCAAAGCAAAATAGTAAATTTGCAAAATCCAAATTTGCACTTTTCCAAAATAACAATGGTTATCACAATAAAACTCTCAACCTTTTCACATGATCCTTTATTTAGAGAATTCGTTTAAAAAATAATCCTACTTATTTTAACTTTTGACCAAAAGCGAAAAGACTAAAAAACGGGCCATACTGTAATGCTGATGTAGTGATACGGTTGGTCACGTTGGGGATACATACGAGTCGTACAGTTTGGCGCTGCAAGGGTAGCAGAATACGACAGGAGAGGAGCTGTTTGGGGACGGGTACGTACAGATGCGCCCTGCCTTACGCGCGTACAGCGCCCACGCGGACCAGGCCATCGTGCGTACGTATAGCTCGTGACTGGCTATGCAAATTCGATGTACACGCGCCACGAACGCTACAGCGTGTAATAGACGATAGCGACTGGGCGAGTGTGTACATACGTACGTACGTGATAGCGTCAGCTAGCTCGAACGGAAGAGAACAGGTAGATCGGACGACGACGCTTGGGGACACTGTCCATCTGCCCTGTTGGTACGCATGAATACGTACCATTTTAGTGTCATCTGTCTAAACATGGTTTTATGATGTAGTAGCATCCGGGTTAAAGACTGGACGATCTTTTTTCATATGAGATTTCATATTTGAAACTTCGTAAGTGGGAAAATCGACAGAGTAAAAATTAGTAATGGTCAGTTATACGACAGAGTAAAAATTAGTAATGGTCAGTTATATTCAATTATTCAAACAAGTCTTGTTTGAGACTATTGCTCGTAATACTGCATAGAAAAACAGAATTAATTTATGCATAAATAGCGAGTATATTAACGAATTTCACAAGAAACAAACAATTTTCTATATCTCGAAAAGTTCATGCGATCTAGACGGGAGCTAATAGCTTTCTTGTCCTAGCTCTAGTTTTGGTCGTTTGCCTATCACTGTCCACTGTCCTATGGCTTACAGTGAACTCTCATCTCTAACGTATGGGTCTCCGGTCTTTATACTGTAACCGAAAATGCTATTTTGTCCAGGGCAGATCCAGAACAAAATCTGAGAGGAGACACAACAATATACATAGTATGATGAATTGTTCTCATTCATAATTTTAGCATGAGTGAGGGCCTTTTAGTTGAGCTGAGTGGGGACACTAGCATTAAATCTTGGGCTATTTACCTGGATTCCTGCGAATTGAGTGGCGGCCTGAGCCCTCACTCCCCTCTCTTTGGATCCGCCCCTGATTTTGTCCGCATTAATCCAATAATATGTGGTAAACGTATCCATACAAGTAAACATATTTTTTTTACATACTCATCGGTTGTAAGGTTACGCTCTCTAGGATGCATGAAATTTCTATGGGATCTCCCCTTGAAGGAGGTATCTGAAATTGGATCCCACATGTCAGAGACATAGATGCACTGTTCCGCGTACCTAATTGCGTGGCTTTAAACCAGCCTCCGCTAACCTCCCAGACACAGGAGGGGCCACTTGCCAGTAGGCCGCAGTTCAGTGCCCACGCGGGGCCCACCTGCAGCGAGATGTGGCCAGCGCAATGGCAAGACCACGTGTCACCTTCACAGAACCGTAGACCCAGCGGGGCCGGGCCATGTCGCCATCGTGTGTGCAGCGACAACGTGGAGGCCCTGGAATATTATTTTTGTTCCTTCCAAGGAAATTCCGGAAACACCCTTGATTGTGCCCTTGGGCCAATTTTTACTCCTGTAACTTTACCACTTCTCACAGTCCTTCCATCCTGTGTAGCTGGTACGATTTGTCCTGTGGACACGTAACCAGTGAGTCCTGTTTATGGCGACGCAAGCACACCAAGAGTGATCAAGAAAAAGGCAAAAGACAGCTATCTATAGAACAATACAGAGGCGGAGGGACGGTGCTGGCAGAAGGAGAGCTTCCTCTATGATCATAATGTATAAAATTTTATCTATATTTTTATAATTTAATTATTTTATAATGTAATTTTACTATATAGCTTATTTAGCTCTTCTCATCGCTAATTCATGGGGTGGCTGAGTTCTTTTTTGTTTATGGCTTGTAGCTTATGGCTTATGCTACCGTAGTTAGCTTTTAAATAGTATGTTTTTAAGACGAGGTTAATAGTAACATTGTAGTAAAAAATATACCAAGTTTAGTTTACCGGCCAAAATCACATACAAATATTTTTCTTTATATACTATCTCTTATAAACAGCTAAAATTTAAACCATTAACCACAATCCAAAAAACTCATCTAATATCCAAACCAGAACACTTGGCCAGCGTGTGCGTGTCTCATGGCCACACAAGCTACACAACCACTGTGTGCAGCACCGTGCACAGCTGTAATGTGGATCCGTGGCAACGCAAACCACCCAAGGGTAGAACCGTCATTCCAAAAACAGCCCAGCTCTCTCTCTCCCTCGCTCTGCGAACCCGCCCACTAGAGTAGTCCTTTCCTTCCTCGCCAACTATAAAATACGGCATGGACGCCAAAACCACACAAATCCAAAACCATTTTAATCTCCACACAACGTTTCTCGCACTCCTCTCTTCTGCAAAGATCGGTGGTTGCGACTTGCGAGGCGTCAAGGACTCACGGTAAAGCAAGTCATAAACGAGACCGACATGGCCGGGAGTGCGAGGTCGGCGGCCGCGAAGCACCCGTACCGGATGTTCGCGCCGTCCCGGGGCGCTGCGGCGAGGTGCCCCGGCGGTGCGGCGGCCGAAGAGTTCGATGAGTCGGACGTGTGGGCCTCGTTCAGCCCGGCCGGCCTGGACTCCAGCCCCGTTGAACTTGCCGGGGCCCGTCCCATCCCGTCGTCCGCCCGCGCCGGCCGGAAGAAGCCGCTGGATCGGGCCGCCGGCGCCGCGCCCGGGTCGCTGCCGGTGAACATACCGGACTGGCAGAAGATCCTTGGGGCTGAGTACAGGGATCACCATGCTGGCGAGTGGGAGCTCGACGGAGACGACGACGACGACTACGGCAAGATGGCCGGCGGCGGCGGCGGGGCGGTGATACCGCCGCATGAGCTGGCGTGGCGCAGCCGGGCCGCGTCGCTGTCGGTGCACGAGGGGATCGGCAGGACGCTCAAGGGGCGCGACCTCAGCCGGGTCCGGGACGCGGTCTGGAAGAAGACCGGCTTTGAGGACTGACCGGAGAGCAGACTCGGGCGGTTGGTACTACTAGCGTACTAGCATAGGTTAGGGCCTTTTTTTAAGCTTATGCCGTACGATGTTGATCATCTCGGCTTTTAAGCTCGAATTTATAGTATATCTTACACTATAGCGTTTTATTTTATATTATAGCTACGGTTAGTTTTTTTAAGTAACTAAATTTAAAAAATTAAATAAAGAATAAATAAATGGGACAATTTTTTTGCCGTTATTTTAAAACGGTTTTATTGATATAGTATTTTTTTAAACGGTTTATCAACTTATTGACATTCAGTTCGTTTATATAAACGTTAGTGTTAGAGTTAAAAATTATCAATCATAGCTATAAGCCATGAGCTGTAATAGAAAAAAAAACGCACCCTAGAAATGAGTAGTAGTTCTAGTTGCTTCTCCTTTTACTTTCTTTTTTTTTCCGCCGTGCATTAGAAAGGAAATTGTCAAGTTGGGGCGGTAGGAGATGACACGGGAGACGGTGTGGTTGTTTGTTCATTCATGGTGTGCCAATTTTGAGGGCACCTGGAGAAGGCGTGTATTTTGTTTCTTCTGTAGTTTCACCTTATTGCAGTGAATGTAGTATTGTTTTCGTGCAAATTCGCAGAGAAGAGAAAAAATGTTTTGTCTTTGTTATCCTGATATCATGAAACAGGAGCATAAAATGCATGGTAACCCCCTTTTTGCAGATGCTAGAATAATAAATTTCCTCTTGGATGAGCGCAACACCTTAGATCAGCACCAGTGTGGCACCATCAGATGTGACGGAGATAATTCACAATGCTCTCGGTACAAACGGCAAAACGACCCCACTGAACAGTGAGCAGACACTGACAGATTTCATATTAAGTATCCCGAAATTCTGCAAAATATAGCTTCTACACAAACTCCTGGTAGGGTCCCAAAACAAAAATTGATGCAGCACCGGACTGGTTCATGAGGCTGCGAGTCTCCGCGACAGAGGTTCAATAATTGATCATCGATTATCGCAGGGCTCTACATGGATAAACGGTAATGGTATGGCATGGCACGGCACGGCGTCGTTTTCCCGACGTCGTAGCTGGATAAGGTCATGTAGGGCCCTCATCCCATGCCGCTGTAGCTGCACACAGGAAACTATCGTACGACCCGATCCAACGTATCGCAACAAAGTCGTAACGCTCACTCGTCCATCTGCTTAGCCCACTTGTGGATCGATCGAGCGCTACACAGTTTTAAACCCGCACGAAACGACGAAAACTGGGGGAAATGAGTTTTATGTTTGTTCTTTTAGACTGATAGTGGTGATTTATTTTTTTTTTATGTTTTTTGTTCTATCACTAGCGTTTATATGAAAGAACTAAATACCGATAAGCCGTTTCAAAACAACGATGAAAAGAACTGTGCCATTTATTTGTTCGAGGGAAACTATAAACCATAGGTTGAAAAGAACTAGGCCTAAGGGTGTTTTTGACTTCGGCTTCTCCAAAAGTGAATGACCATATGAGAAGATTCAGAATTATGTTGTGATGAAACATTGCATTTTGGAAAGGTTGGAAATTTGATTTTGCAAATTGTCGGATTTTTTGGATGGCCAGCAATCATGTTGATCAGACCGGATCACTATAAGCCATAAGTTGAAAAAAACTAGGCCTAAGAGTGTTTTTGACTTTGGCTTCTCCAAAAGTGAAAGACCATGTGAGAAGATTCAGAATTATATTGTGATAAACTATTGCAATTTGGAAAGGTTGGAAATTTGATTTTGCAAATTGTCAGATTTTTCGGATGGCCAGCAGTCAAGTTGATCAGATTGGATCATCCCAGCTATCTGACTGGATGCCAACACTGATCAGATCGGCCCTAGTCAACGTTCCTACCAGTATGTGGTCCAGTCAGACCAGCTGAATTGTCCAGTTTGGTAGTTTCTGTATTTTGGGGTTTTTGAATCTCGCGTTGATTTTTATCAACCTAGGTCACTATTTATATGTTGCATGAGATATTTTACAGTTAACATGGGTTAAGTTGTGAAGGATTTGTGCTCGAAAATAATTTCTTTATCTTTGAATATGCAAGGTCGTTTGGAATTAATCATGGTCAATAATGAGGATTGGGGTTATGCTCATGGAGGATATAAGGCCCATAACGATGAGATGACTGAGCTCAAACATGTCATGAGAAAGACAAAGAGACTTACTGACACAAGACAAACCAGTGGTGCACTTACATATAGCAAGCATGATGATTGCTTGTAATGGAAGATAGAGACTGAGTCAAGAAAGAATATTTTGGTAGTTTGACAAAAATATCGGAACGTATCTTGGATCAAAACCGCGACACTTGAGCAGCATTGGAATAGCAGTTTTGGTAAAAAAAAGAGCTAAGAAGATCAAGTTGGATCAAGACTAAGGACTTAGCGGATTGGAACTTATGCGTTTTGAAAAACATGTACAAGTGCAATGTGTGAGTTCAAACCTGTGTGTGGGATTATCAGCTTCTCCATATATGGTAAGTGCATAGTATACACTAAGGGTTAGATAGCGTTGGCTAACCTATCTATTTAACGGGTTGGGATAAAGACTTGCTAATTAACCATCCAGCACTCTCTCCTGTATTGAGACCAAGTGTCCTAAGGCTAGAGTTTGAGAGAAGTTAAGTGATGTGGTATGCTCTCTTGTCCTTCAAGTGGACTAACTGTAAAATCTTCATACTCAAGTATCAATACATAAATTTTTATTCATCTCTCATGGATTTATCTTGTGTTAATTGATTTGCTTTTGATTTGGTTGGTTTTGATTTTTTTTCCTATTGATTTCTTGATTTTGCTATACTAAGGACGTATAAGCGATAGAGATGACTCATAAAAATCAATCATTATCCATCTATGCACTTGGTTAGTAAGTTATTGAAGAAACCCTATTTTGCTTGTATTTGACCCCATGAGTGATTTCTTGATCCGAGTGTTTTTGTCTTAATTTCTTTGGTGTTCTTACTTAGTGTGATATATGAAATACATTTAGAGCCATTTTGCCCATCTTCTACCTACAAGAAACTTATATTCACTGTTTTCAATTTTTGCTTGGTTTTGGTACAATCTTGTGCAATATTGAAAAAGGTCTAAGTTTTGACATGGATTTTTGAGATTCTTGGTTGAAATAGGTTCCTGAGACCTTAAATAAGATGTGTGTAAAATTTTATTTTATTTGGACTTATATTTTAGGAGTTGTATCAAAAATTGATCATCTCATGCTATTCTGGAAAAGAGAGGCCGGTCAGACCTCTCTTGCTCTCGGTCCAGCTACTCCCACTGGTTAGACTGACTTGGAGCCAGCGGTCTGACTGGCCCCAAGTAGCCGATCAGACTGCCAGGAATTCGAATTTATCCAGAGTTTGATTTCTTGAGCTATTTAATTTGGATTTTTGGTTGTTGATACTAATATCAGTAACTATGTAGTTATTTGAGTGAATGATAAGAATACTTGAGGTGAAATTTTTTGGATGGCACGGTTCATCCTCTTTGTTGCCTTTCAGTCCTACAGGAAGTTGAAATAAGTAGGATGACTTTTTCAAACGACTTCTTAAAGTAATTTCTTCAAAAAAATAACTTTTTAAGTCCACCGGTGGTGATCGGTTCGGCTGAAAGCCTCATGGCTTATGGCTGAAAACATCAGTTGGTGAAAAAAAGCACTTTATGGTGACAGAGGCTTATTTACCATAATTAAATTTAAAAAATTTAAAAATAGAAAAAATATATTAGCCCATCACGTATAATGTAAACAAATACGAGGAAAAAAAGAACCGGTAAAAAACTTAAAAAAAAGCCAAAAGTTCAGAAAAAGACGAAATTTATAAATAGTACAAAAATAAACTGAAGCTAGAAGCTGAAGCCATATTGATCAGGGCCTTGTCTACCTCGGCGTCTCAAAAACAGAACAAAAAAGCAATCTGGCAGAGGCTATCAGCCGTCGTAACCCAAAAACAATGCTATTGTAGGCTTGTAGCCACATGGCTGATCCGGCCGCTCGCCAAATGTTTCGACGTCCACTGACGGGACGTCCTCGGACGCCGGTGCGATTTTTTTTCCCTCATAGCCCCGCGGCATGGAGGGCATGCATGCGGTTTGGACGGAGCAAGCTGGCATGTGAAGCTCCCTGCGGCACCCACGTCTCTGATTCAGCGCTCTGTGGTGGCACGTAACGCCGCGTCGACCGGTCCGCACCAGAGGCTGTCGGTTAGGAGCAGCTGTCCTTCCCACGCATTGCATGGCCCAGCGCGCGGCGATCGACTGCGGTGAGCTGCACGATGGTTTGGCCATTGTCCTGGCCTGGCGCCCAGCGCGCTCGTCTCGTCACGCAAAGTGGAGAGGTTCCTGGCAGTGCTCGCTAGAAACCTCTGCACTGCGGCAGAAATGCATAGGGGGAACGTTGCGCTGCAGGCTTGCGGTACAGTACTGGCAGTGGTCATGCAGTCCTGGCAGTACGTCAGCGCATCCAAGTGGGTTTTGTCGCGCGGGAGAGGCCAGACAGACATTACGAGTGGCGACAGGGGCGTGCGGCCGTGCGCGCGCGTCCGCTGCCGCGTAAGGCCATGCATGAAATGCTGGGCTCGGCTCGGCTCGACCGACGGCGCGCGCGGGTGGTTGGGCTTGGGCACCCTGTGGGCTATCCAACCCCGCGCGGCTGCTGGTTTTGACAGTGGTAGGTAGGCGGGTGAGGTCAGGTCAGTGGGTGGAGGACACTAGTGGAGTCAGGTTGGGATTGTTCAGCGCGGAGGTTGTGGCTTGCTGGCTTTCCCCACGGGGCTGATGTTTACTAGAGCCTTCTTGGATCTCGTAAACTGGGCGTCGATGGTCGAGTCCTGAAACGGCAACAAGTTCCTGACGATGTCCGGATCCATCGGTAGTAGCAGTTCCTCTACGACTACACTGGCTCTAGGTGTACGTAACTATTCTCTTACAGTCGACCAAAAGGATTAACCCAGTTGTTTACTGAAGAGATGAACAAAAGGGAATGGTTTCATCTCTACGTGATATAAACTGCCTAGAGCATTTACATCGTATATATGTAAAACAACATTGATGACCTGTTGCTCCAAAAAATGATTTTTTTTCTGTTTTATACAGCCTCTATCAAGTCCAGTAGTCATCTCCTGCTCTACAGAAAGCCATTTTCAATCATCAGTGAGACAGTGACAGTATATGTATCCAGTGCCTACGGTTGTTTAGCAGAATCCGCAACTTGTTCCCTTTACGTGGAGGTTTTTGCTTGTACTCCAGCACATTGTAATCATCAATACAACTACACTAGCGACAGAAATAAAAATGCATGTCTTATAACCTAAACAATCTACATTAGAGGTGAGATCAGATTTTCATTGGACGTAGCTTCTAGCGACATAAATAAATAAACTAAGATTAGAGACGACCAAGAGAATCAGACCCTAAAAGTACTACAACTCAAAGTGACTTTTTTCACTGTGTCTTCTCCTATAGAGCATCTGGAAATTAAAGAGGTGTGAGATGTGGAACAGACACTTGAAAACCGTGCGTACTATTCGAACAAAAAATCACTTTTCAAGGGAAAAGCAAAGTCATTAATTCCATGTTAATCTCGTTCTCCCTCTCACTCCATTTGTTCTAATTTTGGTTGTAATTTATTGAAAATTCATATGGTAATTTAGGGTACAACTCAAAGTATTTTTATACCTCTTTATAAATTAATGATATTTTTTGAACACATACCGGTAATTGTTTAAATTGCAGATGAAAATGTAGAGCGCACCTGATGGTATTCTTTGAAGTATTTAAATTCACAAAATTGGTGGTAACTTTTTTTTTTATCTTAAATCAGTAATTTGCTAAAAATACATATGGTAACTTAGGGTGCAACTGAAGCACGGAGATGTAGCCTAGTGCTCGTCCTAATTCGCTTCTATAAAAACAAAAATTTGGTGTGATAATTTGTTGAAAATGTAGATGCTAACTTAGAAGGTAATTTTTTAAGTTTTCAAATTCACAAAATTCATGGTAGGTAATTTTTGAACCTTTTAGGATGGTAATATGTCGAAACTCCAAATGGTGACTTAATCGCAACTGATGGTGATTTTTTGAACTTTTTTAAATTCACAAGACTAATGATAATTTTGAATTTAGGGTGATAATTTTTTAAAACTATAATGATAACTTATGATTTGACTGATTTCTTTTACATAAATGAATATTGTATGGTCAAAGTTGAACTTTTATGTGATAATGTCTTCAATCTATAGCTGGTAAGTTCTGTCTAGCAAAGCTGATGGTTTTTTAAATTTTTTCTTCACGCAAAAACTTGCAAAAAAAGATGGTAAAAATTGGAAATTATGGTGATGACTACTTAAATATAGTACGGTAATTTCACCAAGGCACGGCGTGTTAGACCATGTGGTGGTCGTGAATTTATTGATGACGAATAATAGACTTTTGGGTTATATTGAAATTTATGTTTAGGAAAGTTTCGATCGGTTCTCTCTTACATAACAGGAATCGGCAGACTACGACCACGGTAGTACGAGCACCACAACTACGGAAGAAAGACAACATCCGATTTTGATCACGGCAGACTTCGACCACATCCAGTTTCGATCACGGCAGACTTCAACCATGTCAGATTTTGCCCACGTCTGACTTCAACCATGGCAGACTTCGACTTCGACCATGTCTGACTTCGACCACGTCCGGTTTCGATCACGGAAGACTTCGACCACTGCAAATAATCGTAGATTTTGACCTCGAATAGTGAACCGATTATAAGCAATATTTAACTGGTCGTAAGCGACACTGAACCGGTCGAAGGTCATAAGGTCATCTCCTACAGTAACCGATCGATGGTCGTAGCCACAGTACTTGGTCGATACTCGATAGTCGTAGAGTTTACTGGTCGATACTCGATAGTCATAGACTTTAGTGGTCGATACTCGATAGTTATAGACTTTTTTGGTCGATACTCGATACTCGTAGACTTTTCAGTCTGCTGTCGTTGTCTTAAGCTTTTCGATCGGTTGCCGTAGACCTCAGATTGGTAGTCGAAGCCTTTATGATCAGTTGCTGTAGGCTTCATGATCGGTACTCGTAGACTTCATGGTTGGTTTGAGTGCTCCAATTCTTGCTATCTTCGAGTATTTCGAGTACTCGTGTTAGGCTAGCGGTATGACTGGCTGGTGCATAGTGGTCGGTGATCGGTGAACATTGCTCAGAAGAACAGTACTTGAAGGATTTGGTACTAAAAAAAGATGGAAGTACTCGGTGGTCAGATGGTCATGGTACTCGATAGTCGAAAGGACTCAGTAGTCGAAGGGACTCGGTACTCGGTAGTCAAAATGACTCGATACTCGATAGTTGCTGTTTTCACGATCATGGTCAGTGATCGGTTGCCATAAGTGTTGCGAATGGTTATCGGATACTTGTGGTATGTGATCGGTACTCATAGGCTTCCTGTGGCCTCGACGACGGTGTGCTAACACATCTTGATCTTGTGTGATACGAGCATAGTGTTGTGTTTGGCGTGTTCTTGTTCAAGCAGCTGAAGCTTTCGAGCAGAGAGAGATTTCGACTACGTGCAAAGGAGGTCAAGCAAGCAGTCGTAGCGTGCGATTGAAGTGTTCATCGAGCGCATGCAAAAGAGTCAAGAGCAAGCAATCGAACGGCTTGCTATCGAAATCTAGATTCGGTAATTTAGATTGCTTTTCTTCTGGTTTGAGATTTATTTTCAGGTATCAAAAAGCGGAGGCAATCATTCACCCCTCTCTGGTTGCGCCATACGATCCTACAAGTGGTATCAGAAGCAAGTTGCAATGGTATCAGATCGGGATTTGTTCTCAGGTAAGCCACTATTTTTCGATGGATCAGATTATCTTTGCTGGAAAACACGCATGGAGGTCTTTCCACAAGCACAAGATAATGCTATTTGGCAAAACATTGAGAATTCATATATAGTGCCTACTGTTGTTACCATTAAAAATACTGTTGATGTTAACGAGTTTGTCAGAATTCCTCATATTAAATCTGCAAATAAATTTTAGACTACTCTAGCTGATTATCGTGTAGGATCTAAATATGTTAAAGGTGTTCGACAACACTAATTCAAAAGGGAGTATTCTAAATTTGAGATCAAACCTGGAGAATCAATAGATGCATTTTTTGATGCTTTAATAAAATGGTTAGTGATTTGCAATTTGTTGATGTCACATACTCTAATTCTGACAATGCTCATCAAAATTTAAATGCTTTGGATATGTCTGTTTGGAATGTGTTTGTCACGACTGTGAATAATTCTGTTAACATGAAAACACTTACTTTGAATGATTTTTATTCTAAGATGAAAACACATGAGATTGATGTTTTGGCCAGGATAAATATGTCTAATTCTTTGGATTTAGTGACTAACAAAGCTGATAATTCTTCTAATTCCTCTATTGGTTCTTTGTCTACATTGTGCTCAATTTCAGATGAACAATTAAAGGAGATTCCAGAGGAGCAGCTTGTACTTCTCTCCAACAGGGTGACCAATGTGATTAATAACATCAGAGCAAGGTGGAAAGGAGGTGGACTTTACAGGGATGTGTTTTATGGCAAACAATGAGAAGCTCAACAATGATAATCTCTATAGTGATCCTGATGCTGTAAAACCTTCATATACAGATTTATTTCGTGTTGTACTTAGATTGACAGAAGAGCTCAAAAGGTATAAAAAGAAAACTAAAAAATATGATCTTATTGTTGAGAACTTAAATTCTTAAATCAATAGAATTAAAGTTTCTATTCCTGATGATGAATCTTGTGAGTCTTGTCAAGTTTTACATTCTGAGTTAGAATCTGCTAGAAAAATTAATGCATCAAACTTGGTTCAATTTGGTGGTGTAACTGTTGAACTTGATGAATTAAAATTGGCACACAACTCTTGTGATGAAAAGTTAAAACTTGCAAATGATGAAATTGAAAAGCTCAAGTCTAGTTTTTCTACATGCTTAGAGAGAAGTATTTCAAGTGCTTAATCTAAAGGTTGCTCTAAGTGTGAATTGCTACAAGCTAAGCTTAATTCATCTTAGGAGTTTATTCAACAAATGTTTTATCATGAGACTCTTTCTTACTCTAACTGTTCTAAGCTTAACACTGAAATAGAAACATTGACTGGACAACTTAATAATTTTGCTAATAAAGAGAAATTGGCTCAGGCTAGTGCTTCTAAGTATCTTGCAAATGAATATGTTATGTGCTCATCTTGTTTCTCGCTGACTAAAAAGAATGAGTATCTTAAGGACACTTTAGAAAGATTTTCTTTTGGTAAGAAGAATTTAAATATGATCTTAGACAAATTAAAAACAAGTGTAAAGCATCGTGGTCTAGGATTAAATTTTGTTGAGCATGCTAAGAATAATCCTCTTAAGATTATTAAGCTTCTGGAATCTGGGAAAATTAAAGTGAAATTAGAACCAAAACAAATTGTGTTTAAATCTGCTGGTATAATAAAGGACCCCTCTACCAACGTGGGTACTGCGAAGTCGAGTGATATGACCACTCATCAAGTCAAATATCAATGCACTCATTGTGGTAGAGATGGTCATTTGGCTCAAATTTGTTTTCAGAAAGCTAAGAAAGAAAAGAGAGACTGGTTAAGAACGCATTCTCGAATGGGATCTGTGCAAGCTCCTTGTCGTCGCATTGCTCTCTTTAATCAGTCTTCTATAGATTCGAGAGCTTATTGTCGCTTTGTTCCCTCTAACAAATCATTCGTAGGTTGTTGCTTTGCTCTCTTTAATCATCCTTCTGCAGGTTAAGAGTTTTTGCAATAGGACCAGTTAGATCAGCTTTTACCCATGGTCAAAACAGCGTGGTCGGATCAACATTACGACCAACATTTCAATGACCAGTGTCTTTTACTCGCTTAGACTTGTCGAGGGTTAGACTACCCTTGCAGACACAGTCAGACTAATATCGGGCGATCTGGCCTGCTGGTTCTCGTGGTCGGACCAGCGTAGCCGAACGAGATTTTTGACCAGCTGTTTCCCACGGTCGGACCATCTTCTGAGAGATTTTTGACTAGTGTTCTCTCCTCGATTAGACCAGTCGTGAGTTAGACCAGCTTTGTGTAAGGGGTCAGATCATTTTTTTACCAGGATTTACTGCTTGTTTAGACTGATCGACAGTTAGATCAACCCTGCTGAGGAGGTCAGAGCGCCTCGTGGCCGAACTAGCGTCTCATAAACTGTCTAGTCGAAATATGTCAAATGCTAATGCTTCACTTAAATCTTTATCATTGCCTACTGTTGCTCCTATTCATCAAGTAGCTCAGTACTGGGTTCCTAAATCTTATCTCACAAACCCCCTAGTACTGTGAGATCGTTTCTTTTTGTGATGTAAGATCAGATAACGCGGGATGAAGAACATGCGCTTGAGTAAGTTTCAGTCTTTTACATCATTGCTTGACTAGAATACTTGTTAGTTATTCACTCTTTTTGATGGCTTCCAACAGTTTCATCTTCTGGTTAGACCATGTGAAAAATATGATATTATTCTACAAGTGGTCTTTGAGTTCCTTTTTCAGATTGCTCGTTTTCTTTCAACTGCTTGTTTCTTTTCTTGTTGCTCTTTTGCTGAGTGAGATGGGATTATTCTGAGGGGAGCTTGTTGTTTAAATATTTCAAGAGCTTTGTTTATTTAATTGTCAAACAATTCATCAAGTTCAAGCCTTGAAATCAAATGAGTAAAGAGCTTTCTTTATCATATTTACTCATACGTTATATATCTTTGATCATGATTGCTAGTAATGAATTTACTATACTTAAATTAAAATATGAGTTGGCAGAACATTTTAAATCATGATTGCTAGATTGGTTATCGATAGCACTTTGTGATGTTCATTTAAAAGGATTATTTTGATTGTAAGTCTTCTTTTAAATCTTGGCTATGAAGTTCACATGTTTCATATTGCAATCTTTTTATGTTCACTCAATTTGGCATGTTATATTAAAAAAGATTGACAAGACGTATGTGTTAAGCATGCCATGGTTAAACAAAAGAAAATGCATAAAACATGCTCGAATGAAAAGAAATATGCTTCAAGCATGCCACCATTTAAGAAAAAAGTTTGCTACAAGTATGCCACATATCTAAGAATTAAGTGTGAAGCAACACGTTGTCATATTAGACTGCTAGCTTGTCTAGACTATTTTGGTATCCCACTGTGCTGCTTATAGATCAATTTGGTCACTGCGAGATGCCTATCATTGATCTAATTTGCTTAATCATGTTAAAGACTATTTTTTTGTATGCTATATGGTATATGACTTCATATGATCTAGGAAGCTCTACTCCAAACGATGGCTTGTGCACACTCTTAAATCAATGCAAAGTGGTTTAGATAATCTACAAAGCTTCTGGATAATTACTCTCAATGCTCTTTTTTTTAGAAATTCTCTTTTATCTAGAGTTCTTGATGATTACATGGCCAAAGGGGGAGAAATAGGAGAAAAATGGGAGAAATTAGAGAAAAATTGGAGGAATTTGTTAAAATTGTTCTCTTATATTGAGGGGGAGTTTTTGGGAGTTTTAGGAGTTGTCCATGTGGCCTAAGGGGGAGTTTTCTGAGTTTTCGGCTTTCAGTTGTGGCTGCTACTTTCTCTTACTGTGATGTGATCTGCTAGCTCTTCTTGATGTGGTCTGCAGTATTGAATTTTTTTTCTTTCGTAAATTTCCCTTTCAAGAGTTTTTGAGGTGTTGTCAATATATTCGTCAAAGGGGGAGATTGTTAGACTATGTGGTGATCGTGGATTTATTAACGATGAATAATTGGCTTTTTGGTTGCATTGAAATTGCATTTGGGAAAGTTTTAGTCGGTGCTCTTTTATAGAATTGGAATTGGTAGACTACGACCACAACAGTACAAGCACCACGACTACAAAAGAACGACCATGTTCGATTTCAATGACGGCAGACTTCGACCATGTCGGGTTTCGACCACGACAGACTATAGTAATGTTAGATTTTGACCACGTCCAACTTTGAGCACGGCAGACTTCGACTTCGACCATGTCCAACTTTGACCACGTCCAGTTTTGATCAAGGTAGACTTCTACCATGTTGGATTTCGACCATATCCAGCTTCGGCCATAGCAGAACGACTACGGTAGATAATCATACATTTCGACCTCGAATAGTGAACCGGTCGTAAGCAACATTTAACCAGTCGTAAGCGATAGTGAACCGGTCGGAGGTCGTAACGTCATCTGCTATAGTAACCGGTCAATGATCATAGTACAATACTTTTTCATGGTCGTAGCTATAGTATTTTGTCGATACCTGATAGTAGCAGACTTTACTGGTCGATACTCGATAGTTGTAGACTTTACTAGTCGATACTTGATAGTCGTAGATTTTTCTGGTCGATACTCGATGCTCATAGACTTTGCGGTCTGCTGTTGTTGTCTTAGGCTTTTTGATCGGTTGTCGTAGACCTCATGATCAGTAGTCGAAGGCTTTGTGATCGGTTGCTGTAGGCTTCACGATCAATGCTCGCGGATTTCATGGTCAATTCGAGTGCTCCAATTCTTGCTATCTTCAAGTACTTCGAGTACTCGTGTTAGGTTAACGGTATGACTGGCTGGTGCATGGTTGTCGGTGATCGGTGAACAGTGCTCGAAGGAACATTACTCAAAGGATTCGGTACTTGGAAAGATGAAAGTACTCAGTGGTCAGATGGTTAAGGTATTCGGTAGTCGGAAGGACTCGGTAATCCGAAGGACTTGGTACTTGATAGTTGGAACGACTCGGTACTTGAGAGTCGTGGTTTTCGCGATCGTGATCAGTGATCGGTTGTCGTAGGTGTGGCGATCGGTTGTCAGAGATTTATGGTATGTGATCGGTACTCATAGACTTCGAGTAAGCGTTGGGATAGCGGTCTGACTGGCTATGTTCGGTGGTTCGATTGGTCATAATGAGTGGTTTGAAGTTGGTGTTTTGGAGAGCGTGAAAATTGTGGTCGTGGACAACTTAGTTGGTGTTCGTGGATGGTTTGGTTTTTATCTATGGATAGACGAGGGTATGTTGTACGTGTGTGTGCTGATGTCAGTCAAGTTGGAAAGAACTTGTGCCAGGAAAAAAAGTTCTTTAGTCTTTGCATGTGCAAGGTGGCGTGAAGACAGTCATGGTCGGTGACGAGGAGAATCAGGACTAGGATGGGGAGATCTGAGGTCCAGACAATTGAGAATGTCATATGAGGTGATCGGGCTAACGCTGGAGCACGTGGAGATCAAAGGTGGTGATTCGTGGAGAAGGTACGAGCGGTGCGGTCCTGAAGGCTTCGGCACATGAGATGGATGATATGAGATGAAGCTACGGAAGGTGTGTTTCTAGAGTCCATAACTGAGAAGATTAAGGATTGATTAAAACCCATGTACAGAAGTGTTTTGGATCCCTTGGTTTCGGAAGAGATAAGGTTTTGAGTCCGTGTTTGAGGTGAACGTGGTTTAGAGCTCTAGCATATAAAAGTAGGTCGAGGCTAAGGGTTTTAGTCGTGGCTTTGGAAGGCTTTTTGTGCTAGAGTTTTAGGGGTGTCGTGAGGGCGCTTTGTAACCACAATCATGATATAGAAGTAAAATATCAGATCTAATCTCAAAGAAGAGAAATCACCGCTAATGTTGTCTTGTTGTCTCAATCGAAGCACGGCGTGATTTTCGAGCATCGTTTTACCTGTGGCCTTGGTGGCGGTGTGCTCGTTAGAGCAGCTGAAGCTTTCGAGCAGAGGGAGATTTCAACTACGTACAAAGGAGGTCAGGCGAGCAGTTGTAGCGAGCGATCGAAGTGTTCATCGAGTGCATGCAAAAGAATCAAGAGCGAACAGTTGAACGACTTGCTGTCGAAATCTACATCCAATAATTTATATTGCTTTTATTCTGGTTTGAGATTTATTTTTAAGTATCCAAAAACGGAGTAATCATTCACCTTTCTGATTGCGCCATACGATCCTATATGGTGGTAAAATTTCTCAAAGCTACAACTTTTTTTTGAAAGGTAAGCTATAACTTATAGATGATAATTTTTTTTTACGTAAGCATGCGCGAGCATATGTAGCAATGAAAAAATCTCATGAGCCGGGGTAAAACCTACTTATATGCTGATGGCACACAATGCCATGCAGGAGACGGCGAGGTTTTGTTGGGAACGCATTGCCGTTGAGAAGGATACAAGGGCTGCATAGTTGGTTCAGAAAACAACAAAGTGAGCTGAATGTGCTGCATGTTTTGTCCAGAAAACTGAGAAAAGAACGCGGGGGCATTGGGCCTCGGGAGGAACCAGTAGCGCAGGGACTAGGTGCGCGTTAAAACTGACCCCCAAGTCGCTCTATAGTTACGTCATTAAAATTAGATACACTGTCATCATAAAACGGCTTCATGCATGTCAACACTAGCTGCAGTACAATGTAAAAATTGTCATCGTCATGCCATCACAGTTCAGAGAAGTCTCCCTTCTTCAAAAGCAAAACATCTATCAATCTCACATCGGGTGACGAAGCACCAGCGAGGCAGCGACCGATTAAGCCACCAGAAGAGGTCTAGCTTTTGACAAGAGACGCTTCATATGCAGAAGAATACTTAAGTTCAGTCAAATGTCGTACGGTGCTGCTCCCCAATCGACATGATTTGCTTGATGACTTTCGGATCAAGCCTCTTTGTCCAGTCCTTCGCTGTCTACTTTCCAGTCACCCCATTAGGCAAGCATCTTCTAGAACTCGTACAAGCTTTTTACTAGCATAGTTGCATATTTATGCTATATATATCTTTTTTATCCCCTACAGTTTTACGTTAGTCATATGAATAATCTTATCAGGTTTAAAAGAGCTTTGCATGATGAAGAAAATTATATTTGTAGTGATGATTACAAACCACAACGACATCTTAGCTCTTGGCGTGGAGCCTCTCTCACTCTAGTGTCTATAAGTTTATCGAAGATCGACAACTCGATATTCAGTAAACTGGTCAATAAGTCCTATTAGTCCCCTAAATTTTGATCTTAGTCCGCCAAGTTGGTACTGCATCGGGTACCGATGCTGACAGCTACCGATTCCTCACTGATTACCGGCATTACCGCAGACAATACTTTTCAGATTTGACGACCTGAACCACAAAAATGCGCGATTCGCTTGTGTGCACAATAATGAGACATTAGCCCAGAATTAGAACGAGACGTATATAATACGATCAAGATGGATATAAATCAGTTTGAAACAGGTTGTTTTGTCCCGACCGGCAACAACAGCATTCTTTTCAGGAGGCTGGTTTTGAACGTTTCCTGCTATTTTGGAGGAAAATGGATGTCGTCTCAGTGTTAGTCCGAGTGTTTCTGGACAAACGGGTATTCCTCGAGGTGCCGCTTATGCTGTCCAGGTCCCGGGATGGGTGGGTACCTTGGCACCAGAGGAAGCGAAGAAGCCTGTTGCACCACATGCAGTTCTCACTGAATGGTGTGGTGAGCCTGCTGATGACAATATTTCATCGCATCTTTTGTTGGTTTCACACAGAAAAAAGCGAAGAAGCGCGACGAACACAGCACAGGGGATCCATCCAATGATTCAGTCGATCGACCTCCGGGACTAAATTGGAGGAGCTTCAGCTTCAGAGGTCACGAAATGATATGACACACAACGGAGCAGAAGCGGGAGGGGAGGCGGCGTTCTTGTTGGCTTTACTGATGTCTTTTAGTCGTGTTTTATAACTTTTGTCTAAAAATAAATAGTAATGATTGAAAAAATAGCTTTTAAAATAAAGTGACAAATGATATAAAAAATGAAAAAATAGTAATCAGAAGTGTTATAAAAAACGCAAACCGACCAACCTAATTAGCCTTCCTAATCTGGACTTGAGGGCTAATGAAAGGGGGCACTTTTTCTCCATGCGCAGACATACTTTTTCTCCCCAATCAAGTCTCTCTCTCTCTCGTATTCCCATCAATCTCCATCTCTCTCTCTTGGGCCTTTGGCCAACCGGCGGCCCGGTGGCGGTGCAACGACCCAGCGATGGTGCAGCGGCCCGACAATGGCGTGGCTGAGGCGCACAGGCCGGGCCGCCGGGGTGTGGCCAGGCGGCGGCGACACAGGCCGACGGGGCTGGAAGGTGGTGGCATGGGCCGGTTACGGTAGGGAGGTAGCGGCGTGGGCCCGGCAAGGCTAGGCGGCAGCGTAGGTCAGCGAGGCCAGTCGGCGGCAGAGCGGGCTGGACAAGGCCAGGCAGTGGTGGCACGGGTTGGCGAGCCTAGGCGGCGGTGGCGCGGGCCAGCTGGCGGTGGTGACGATGGCCGTAGGCGGCGGTGCGGTTGACGCACGGTGTCGACGTGGTTTGGCTGGTTGGGTCATGGCCGAATCGCGTATCAGTGGTTCCGATAATCTAGTTTTGTTACATTTAACCTGTGTCAATTATTTGCTTCCATTATTTATCCTTTACACTGCGATCGTTGTTGGGTACTTGCTGAGATTTCCAAATCTCATGCTTGCTCTTTCCATTCTCAGGTAAAAGGCCATGGAGTAATAGCAATATGCATGGATGGGAACACTTGAGTTCCTTATTTGGTTGGAAATGGAACGGTCCCATGTTTCAAATATTTATTTCAGGTTCCACTGGTTCTCTAACAAAGTACTCTTAAAATTTTAATTTTTTGCTTTGTTATTTACTTCTTGCTTTGGTGATGACGTTCCATAGTAGTATCTCATATTGGTATGTGAGGTGCTACAGATATGTGCGCATGATAGCAGCGAGATGAGTGGAGTGGGTGATGCACCCGTAACCTACTGTCTTATCCCAGAGGGAGACGATAGTGAGAGGAGTAGAGAAATCACTTCAAAAAACTAGGTGTTCGCATTGGCCTTTTGTTTTGCTAAACACAAGCTAGAAGAAATAGCCAATACGAATAGGGCCTAAGCTCAGACAAAGTTAGGGTCAGGCAAATACGCTAGAAGACATGCATATACTGCTAGAAATCGGCACTACTCAAGGCATCATTTGCGTTATCTTGAAATGTCAATGTTGTGGGGTTGCCTAGACTTTTGGACCATTTGGATTTCCTAGTGGGCCCTAGAGTAAGCCCAAAAGTATGGCATTGTATATATAAGGGAATTTACTTGTACACCACCATCTTGTGTAATTGTTGTGGGGCGGGATGGGTATTTGCTATCCTACCCTCACTCATATATAAAGAGCTCCAAGAAGGCAAGGGGTTTCCCTCATCTTTTTTCACTAGATCTTTCTCGCACACACAAGCGGTGGCCTCTAGCTCCATCAATTTCACATCCCCAAGGGGGGGGAAGGGTGTGAACTACCCATTTTTTTGCTTGTGCTGCAACAATTAGCATCATCTGTAGGTACCATGCAAGTAGCTGCGCAAGGAGGAGCGGCTAGGAATCGCTACCACCCAAGAGATATATTTCGCAGGCGAGCTTCGACATATCTCATTGCGCTGGATTTCACTCCCTTTTGATGAAAACCTAGCTTGAAAAGCAAGAGATAAGAAAAGGTAAGAGAGATCTACTCGCCCAAACAAGAAAGAGGAGCAGTAGTCACTTCAGCAGGAGAGCAGCAATGAGCCAGAGATGGCCACCAAGAGCGAAGCACATCGAGAAGAACCTCGAGGGACTCACCGTGCAACAAGCCTTGGTCCGTGAGCATCTCTCCATCATGGACCACCGTGACCATTTCATGCCTCACCTATTTGATGGTGTTCTTTCTGCATGGTGACAGCACCCTCAAGCTGCTCACCATCGAGCTTAGTCTGTCGCGCATTGAGGGTGACGGCAACGTCGAGCCCCGCGTCTTCACCACCAGCCTCCGCACTGGCCAAGCGTCGTGTTGAGCCACACGTCTTTGCTTCGCGCTGGCCTCCGCAACGTTGAGGTCCACGCCAGCCTCACCTCCGTCATGTTGACTTCCACACTGGGCTTCGCCTCCGAGCTTTGCGCCAGGCTTGTTGTAAATAATCTTGTTTAGAAGCAATGTCCAAGTTTTGGTCATGATCAAAATCAAGTTGTAATCACAGTCGGGAGTCGTAGTCGAAACAGAGTTTTGGTCAGACCAGAAAGTAAGTTGTAATCGTAGTCGAAAGTCAGTAGTAATTGAAGTCGAAAGCTAGAATCGGAGTCGGAGTCAGTTTTGTATTCGTAGTTGAAACCTGAGCTAAAGTCGAATAACCGGGTATAAAAGGGGAGGATACATGTAATTTGATTAATGCGAGAAGTAAAGAAGAGAAAAAGAAAAGCCCTGTGTATCGAATACATTGTGTGATCTCGCAGACATGGTCGGAAGCCATTACGACCACGGCAAACGTGGTCGGAGGGGCTTACGACCACGGCAAAGTATCGACAGGCGTGGTCGGGAGGTGATACGACCACGGCAGAGGAAGTTTGAGGGTGATCGGAAGACGTATAACCGCAGCAAAGAAACTTGAACGTGGTCGTGAGGGTGTTCGACCACGTTGAAGAAGAGTTGAACATGGTCGTAAGGGCGTTCGACCACGTTGAGGAGGCTTCGACCACGGTGAACAGTGATCGATAGCATCACTGCATGATCGGAGAGAGTTGCGATCACGGTAATTCAAGCGAGGCTGAAGGAAGAGCAGCGCAGCGGCAGAGAAACGCAGTCGAACGGCTGTCTGAGCGGTCAAACGGCAGCAGGAGGCAGTCGGAAGCGGTCGTAAGCTCTCGAAACCGGTCGTAAAGTCCTGAGCACAGTAGTAAAGACTTGCAACAAGGCTCCATGTTAGCCTCTGCCTCCTCCGCGTTGGGCCCCACATCTTCGTCTTTGGCCTCCACAACGTCGAGCATCACACCAGCCTCGCCTCCACCATGTTGACTTCCACACTGGCTCCGCCTTTGAGCTCACCATCAGGATCCTCATCGGCCTCCGCCTCCTCCGTGTCGAGGCTCGCGTCTACACTGCCGGTCTCCACAGTGTCGAGCTCCATGCCAGCCTTACCTCTGCCACGTCGACTTCCACACCGGGCTCTTCCTGTGAGTTCTGTGCTAGGCTCCACATCAGCCTCCACCTGCTTCGCGTTGAGCTCCTCCGCCATGTAGATTTTCACATTGGGCTCTGTCATTGAGCTCCATGCTAGGTTCCACTCGGTCTCCACCTACTCCGCATTGAGCTGCACACCTTCGCCATCGGCCTCTGCACTGACCTTGTGTCGAGCACCGCCTTTGGCTTTCGCACCAGCCAGGCTCTACGTTGAGCCCTGTGTCTTAGCCACTAGCCTCCGCAGTGTCAAGCTCTGCACTGGCCTCACCCCCGCCGCGTCAAATTCCACACCGGGCTCCACCTCCAGGTGAGGACTTCGCTCGCTTCCTTGGCCCGGCCATAGTGGGTATAGGCATGCATCGAAGGTAAGGCCTCTGAATGCCTCGGCTCTCCTCCTGGAGGCAATGCCTCAGCAAGTTGAGCGGTTAAAGCTTCAGCACATGTCCCACCAAGGAGTTTAGCGGTGACAACCAAGTGAGGACGCCACCTATTTCGCTGGCTTTGGTCCTCAGTAAGCCCTATTTATATCGTTTGCCTTCTGTGGGTGCTATTTTTTGAAGATAGGAAAACAATAGTCCACCTGCCTCCCTGCCTTCGTATGTGTAAGTGCCATCTTCGGGCCAAGTCGTTTGCGCTCCATGGGTGTTGTTTTTTGAAGGTAGGAAAACGATGGTCCGATCGACTACCTGCCTCCACGTGCGTTAGCACCCTCCTCGGGTCATGCTGTTTGCCCTTCGCCGACGTTGTTTTTTAAGATAGGGAAACGGTGGTCTGGCTGACTCCGTAGCTCCGCGTGCATTAGTGTGCTCCTCGAGCCACGTCACTTGCCCTCCGTGAGTGCTATTTTTGATCGTAGGGAAACGACAGTCCGAACTTCCTACCTCCACGTGCACGCAAGTACCCTCTTTGGGTCAATGTTGCATTGACCAACCTTGTTTTTCGCATGGCAACATTCGACTCTTCACACAACCAAGTGATGTTTTTTTACCCTGGCAAGCACAACCACGCGGCCGAAGGGGGAATGGTACTAGGCCATAAGAAAAGGCAGGGCAACAAGCAGGTGTTACACGGCATCTGGTTGATGGTAAGGGCACAGGGACATGGCCTCAAGAGCATATGCATAGGTGTGTGGCGAGGCAAGGCGAGACTTCACCGCTTGCCTCACAAGCATCGCCTTGCTAGAGCAGCTCTACCTCGACAGCTCCACCTCTATGTGTTGCCGGCTTTGGAGGCATGGCCTTGATAGGACGGCTTGGCCATGGGGCAAGCCACCTGCCTTGTTAGCTCCCCCTTGGTAAGGCGGCTTTACTTTGACGGCTCTGCTTCTGTGCGCCATCTGCTTCAGAAGCATGGCCTCAACGGGACAGCTATGGTGTCGCCATGGAATGTGTTGCCTACTTTGTAGGCAACACCTCGACGAGGTGCCCTTTACTTCGATGGATCCACCTACTTCGGAGGTATAGCCTCGACGGGACGGCTACAACTTAGTCGCAGGCCGCTCTGCCTGCCTCGTAGGCTTTGCCTCAGTAGGGCAGCTTTGCCTTGATGGCTCTGCCTCCACACGCCATTTGCTTCGGAGGCATGTCCTTAGCCGAACGACCATGACTACACCACGGGATATGCCGCCAGTCCCATAGGCTCCACCTCGGCAGGAGAACTTTACCTCGACGTTTCCACCTCTATGCATCACCCGTTTCGGAGGCATGGCCTCTGCGGGATGGCCACTGCCTTGCCGCGAGACACACCGCCTACCTCGTAGGCATCACCTTAGTAGGACGGCTCTACCTCGATGGCTCCACCTCTACGTGGCGCCTGGCTCGGAGGCATGGTCTCTGTAGGACGGTTACATCTTTGTCCAGGTAAGTGAGTCCCGTTTCGGACAATTTTGGGCATCCAGACCACTGAAAAAGGGTTGGGGCATTTGGTTTCGTTAGCTCACCCCTCTAGACCTCTAAACTTGTTGTTGAGAGAGTACTGTTGTGGGATGTCCAACCCTTTGGGGCGTCTAGATTGCCTAGTGGGCCCTAGAGTAAACCCAAAAGTATGACATTGTATGTATAAGAGAATTTACCTTTATACCATCTCCTTGTGTAATTGTTGAGGGATAGGATAGGTATTTACTATGCTGCCCCCACTTATATATAAAGAGCTCCAAGAGGGCAAGAGAGTTCTCTCATCTTTTCCTCACTAGCTCTCTTCCGCACACACAAGTGGTGGTTTTAGCTCTATTAAATTCACGTCCCCAAGAGAGAAAAGGTACGAACTACCTACTGTTTAGCTGGTGTCACAACAGTCACATTCGCAACTATAAGAAGCAAAACATGCTACTCTACATATAAATTCTGCCAATGGAAATTTCGGGTGAGATTGCCGACGGGAATGCTGCGCCTGTTATTATGAGACAAAAGAGACGTCCATTTCAGTTTCAGATGACACTGAATGAGTTCGACAACGGTTGACAAACACAGCCCAAGAGGCATATTCCAATGTCCACAGCTACAAAATCGCAGCTCAAAAACTCAAAACAAAAGGAAATATCTTGCATCCCTAACATCCATTAAGAACCGGCGAAAAGGCTGCACCCTGCTGCATTTTTATTTTGTGCCTTGCAGAACCATATGCAGATTTCTCAGGGGGAAATCTTGGGCTTCTGGTCTGTGGCGTCGCCGCTCGTTCCCGCTGCGCTGCGTCCATCGAGCTCCCGCAGGAACCTTCGGATGGTGTCCGCGAGCCCTTCAAGGCGAATTTGCTCCGGCGGGGCGCTGTCCTCCACGTCAGAAGCCTGCGCATATGGCAGAAGAACGGAAGAGTGCTATACTGTCAGTGCCATTTAAAGAAGTTATTAGTAGTGCGTATCTGCGGTCTGTCTGCGTGGAAGTAATCAAAACAGGCCGAGCATTTCCAAGAGATGTCCAATAAATTCACACCTTAAATCTTTTTTTACAGATCCTAACCACGATATAAGGTCTCAAAATAATCATTCCCTCCAACAGATACCCTAAACCAGAAAAACAGTATTGGGAGCCTAAATCATCCTCTATAAGTAGAGAGCGAGAGCCCATTTTTTAGGTGTGTTCTATTTTTAGGAGTCTATTTGGGAATCTGTTGGAGCTACTTCTTACCCTTCAACTCTAAAATTTAAATATTAAAAGCCATATAGAGTATCTCTTAGAGATGCTCTAACAGCGTGTGCAGGAGTAGGGAAGGCATGCACTTCACCGGTGATTCTTCCGGCGCCCTGTGTTGCTCCAACCATGAATCGATCTTGTCCATCAGTGGGCCGAACTGCAGGCACAGAAGAATGCTGAGATGTTTTCTTAGCGCAGATACACTCAGATGTCCTAGTTTTTTTTTCTTCTTTTAAATTGAGATGTCCTAGTTAGCATGTACTTCAGGTACTACCGATTACTGTATTTTGAGAACTTAGCAAAAACATCAAACTCATCATGACTTATACGTTTGAAACAACTTAGCAAGCGAACCATATTTGGACAACTCATTTAAGGAAGGATGACCGCTTAACAAGTTGACTACACTTTAATTCCACTTCAATATTGCGAATAATTATCGTTTATCAACGGTAACCTTACACTAATTATAACTAATTAAAACTAAAACATGCTAATTATCACCAATCATTGCTAATCTCGCCCCATTCCACACTGTCCGGCCAAAACCTGGGTTCCAAATTCATCCCGAATCTCAGTGGAATATTCCCTAGACAGGAATGAACCCATCCCACTTGATCTACCTTCTCCCACCAACCAAACACAAGGACGATTCCTTGTATCTCATCCCATCTCACTTAGTCATAGCAACTAAACACTACCTATTTTTCCCATCTTTAAATCATTTCTACTCTTGTCTTTCTCTTCTCTATCTTTTTTTGGATACAAGATACACGCGCGCGCACATCATTACGCATGCAAACACCACACACACAAACACCACACACAGGAGTGTGTCTTCCTCATTACGGGTTTAAAAAGGATAAATCTATGACATTATAAAGTTCATAGTAAGACACACACATGTATGTAAAGATGTACATCAAGATTTGAATCTTGATAGATAAAGTTGTACATCCACAACTGTATCACCCCGCCAAGACATGGGCGTGATCAACTCGGCTTAAAAGCTCATGGCTTATGGCTGAAAACACTGTAGCTGGCTGAAAAAAGTACTGTGAGCTGACAGAGGCTTATTTCACATAATTAAATTTAAAAAAATTTAAAAATATAAAAAATATGTTAGCCCATTACGTATAATGCAAACAAATATGGGAAAAAAAGAACCGGCAAAAAAGCTCAACAAAAAGCCAAAAATTCAGAAAAAGACGAAACTTATGATTAGTGACAAATAAGCTATGAGCACTGTAGCATAAGCCATATTGATCGCTCATGTTTCCCCTGTCAATCGGCCCGGAAGCACCACCGTCCCTCCTGCCCCGCTCCGGTAAGCCTCTTATTGAAATTGTTGTGCTCAAATCACCGAAGGCGTGCCGAGGGAAACCACGGCATCTAGCGCAAAGCTGTGTGGCAAGACTGGAGGTTGGAGCCAGAGGCAAATCCAGAAAATCACCACGACGAGAGGGGGATAGATCTTGTGCACCCTACCGAAATCGGTCACTGGAGGGGTGGGGGCAGGCGGTGAGATCATCGATGCGGTCAAGTCGTGAGACTAACTCGATGAAAATGGATCAATCAGAACAAACGAACCTACGCATACATAGATACATCGACTCTTTTCAACACAAACCCGCGGCTCTGAGGATTGAGGCAACATCATAGATCTTTCTGCTGCGGCTTCTTCCCCGACCACCGGTGATGGGTCATTATGAAGCCAATACCGACAATCAAATATTTAATAGAGTAGTGTGCCACTTTCTAGTGGTGTAAAAGTGAACTAGACGGATTGAATCGTGGAAAAAAACATGTAAAATTATGAGCAGCGGGGAGCCAATTCTTCCTTCAACGTCTGCATTGGATTTCCAACAGGATTGCATCGACAAATACGAAATGAAGCCTAAAGAGAGGGATGAGAAACCTGTTCAACAACGATCTCGTAATCTTTCCGGCACTTGAGCAGCCTCCTTTCGCCCTCGGCGGACATTGGATTCACCTGCTTGTTTCCGCTGACCACCAGGACCTTGGCAAAAGGATTGGAAGGAAATGGAACAGTCATACACGGGGCCACTTTTTTCCCATCAAACAAGAGCTGCAATTCACAAGGAACAAGGCTAATTTGTGTGTGTTTTTTTTTTTGAAACGGACACGAGGCTAACTTTCGTTTTCTATCCGAATGCAGGACAAGAGAGTTTGCTATTGAGAGGCGGATGAGTGTAGAGGCGTTGCAACCGTGGTGCACAACTAGTCTTGCACCTCGTCACGCCCACAGCCTTTTGGTTTCAGTTACGGTGGAGGATCCGGCAAAAAGACGTAGCGGACGTCGTGGCAGCGGCAGGGTTTTTTTTTAAGGGTACAAGACGGACGTACACTCAATTGACACCTATACGTGCCACGCATGTGCACACACGTGTATGCATACCATACACACACAGAGAACTTTTACGGAAAACACGAGCTCTCCTATTCCTAATTTTATTATTCAGCGTGGCGCGAGAGTTTTGCTGAGGAGGATGGATACCTGGTGGACAGGGAGTACGACGACTCCCTTGCCGTTTGAGATTTTTGGGCTCGTAATTTACACCGGTTTTACGCCGAAAACCGAGCTTCCAAGCAGACCCAAAAGCTGTGCTCGGATTAAACTACACTGGGCCAGGACCCAACAAAAAGAAAATAAAGCCCAGTCTGGTTAACAAAAACTGCCAAGCCTCAACCCGTCCATAATCGGGCGACCCCATCTGATCCAAGCCCAACCGGACGAGAGTGCCGCCGGCGAGGCTCCGGCCGGCTCCATGTTCCTTGGGCCCACACGGCTTTGAGCGCACACGCGACCGATTTGGGCAGGTTTTACCTGGGGCCATGAGAGACCTTCACCTCTCGCTGAACCAGACCCCGCCTCGAGGCCGCGCTCCACGAGCTCCAGACCCTCTCCTCGGCCGCCTCATCGGCCGCCGCCGTCACCGTCGCGGACACCATCCACGCCAACCGCGCACTGCCCTTTCCCGTCCCTATCCCTCTCCATCTGTTTCTATTCTCCATTCGTGTGTGGTGATGGACTGACTGGGGGGTTTTGGGTGTGTGTGCGTGTGTGTGCGTGCAGGGGGCGTGGGACGTCGGATCAGGATGGGGAGGTGGTGGCGACGCTGTGCGGCGTGGTGGAGCGGGTCAACAAGCTGGTCTACGTGCGGACGCTCCGGGCGAGGTATTCACTCGCTACCTTCCTCGTATTTGCTGCTGTATCAGCTCCCAGCGATTCATTTTTGTGTTCCTGAATCTGATGGATAATTCTGGCAATACAGTGACATTGGCTTCTGGGTTCGAAGCAGAGTTCATTGTTTATCGTACTGAGTTGAGCGGTGCATTTGATTGGATAAGTGGGGTTGGGATGGTCGATGTAGTTTCTGGAAGATGGGGCTTCCCATTTTATTCGTCAAGTTCTCAGGGTAAGATATTGTAGTTTCCATGTGAATATTATGGTGTATTTGATTCGAGCAGGAGGGGCTGTTGTGATTTATACCGAATTAAACTGTAGATTTCCCCCCGGGGCCATGGGAACTGGTAGTATCATGGTTCGTTATAACTTGTTATACGAATTCATTTACAGGCCATGGAACAAATGATTTATACTTTGAATTTCTTTATGAGATTGTATTGAGTTATGCTACCTTAATAATATGCACCATGTGTTCGTTTGATTATCAATTGATATCTGAATCTGAATGTTTGGCCAATCAGACTGTAAAGATCATCCATATCTTGGTGGCGTAGGGGTTAGGGTCATTTGATTCTATGTCCCCCCCCCCCCCCCTCTCTCAAAATGAACTTACAATTAGGTTTATGGACGAACTTCTAGGCTTAGCCCAGTTCGCATGCTTTGACCTTTTCAGGTATAAGCGAGATTTTGGTGATTGTTATGAATATTGTGTGTATATTCATGAGGCCCAAAGGGCAATATATATAGGGAGTACAAAGAGGATATACAGAGAAATTCCTTAGTCCAATGCGTTGATACTTCCCCATATTGCATTGATCAATATGAGACTAGCAATGATACTTATTAGATGTTGTGAACTAGCATAACAAGGGAGTAATCATTCGTTGGAGGGAGGTTGGAGAGCGACGACTTGAAGTAGAACGACACTAGGTGAAGTAGTGCACCGATTGAGGGAGGAGTAGATCTAGAATGACCTGTCAAAGGAACGACCACAGCTGGACTTTAGAGACTAGGGACTTGTTTATTCATCTTTGCTTCCTTCGAGAAGATACAATATCATCCCTTTTATAGGGATAACTTGAAACAATCTCTAATTTAAAGAAATAAACTAACGGAAGATAAGCTTCCAAACTAACCAAATCAATTTAATCTCTAATAAAGGAAACTAATCGTGGATGAATAGTACCGTGTGCTACAATAACCACACGTGGATGAACAGTACCGTGCGGTGCAGTACCGTGTACATAACATTACACCCCTCCTGGTGAAATAGCTCGTCCTCAAGCTGTAGTGGTGGCCATAGTTGAAGACATGTTCTTCGCTGTTAGCCTTCAACTTCTTTAAGAGAGATGGTACAGCACCGGAAACCATGGTAAGTAGTTCTGATACCAATTATTGTGAACTAGCACAATAAGGGGGTAGTCATCCGTCGGAGGAAGGTCAGACGGCGATGATTTGAAGTAGAATGACGCTAGGTGAAGGATGGCACTGATTGAGTGAGAAATAGATCTAGAATAACCCGTCAAGGGAACGACCATAGCTGGACTTTATGGACTAGCGACTTATTTATTCATCTTTGCTTTCTTCAAAAAGATACAATGCCATCCCTTTTATAGAGATAACTTAACTTGACCTCTAAAAAATAATCTCTAATTTAAAAAAGCAAACTAACTGAAGAAAAGCTTCCAAACTATAACCAATCAATCTAATCTCTAAGAAAGAAAACTGTTGTGGGGGTGGCCCAATCCTCCGTGACTGGGCCGTGCAACTAGTCCAGCATGTAATAGGCCCAATAGTGTGGAGGAATATACCAGTGTAAATATACCAATGTACCATCATCCTTTGTAAGTACTAAGGGGTAGAATGGGAAATTCTCATTCTACCCCACTCATATATATAAACCCCCAGGAGGGGCAAAGGAGGGATATCCTCTCATTTTCACGTAACTCTCCCACAGATCTAGCTCTCCTCTTTTCCTTTGACTAGTCCCCCTTCTCTCTGTTTGGCCTGTAGCCACAACAAAAACTAATCACAGATAAACAGTACCGTGCACTATAGTAACCACGCGTGCGCTGCAGTACCACACATATAACATTAGATGATAACTATTTCGTGATTTGTTTCTGCTCAGGTTGTGCATGTTGTTGATACTACAAGAATGGATGACGGAAACACAACCATTATCCTATATTTCTCTGTCTTCCAATACACCTGGAAAGTTGACAAAGGAATTGGTGGACCTTAGGGGCGAAGAATTTTCTTGTGGAAGGAATATGACTATTGATTTTGTAACATTTACCATGAAATATGGCTGTTGGAGTTACAAAGAGAGCAATACAGGATAGAGCAAATTGGAAGTTCCAATGCTACGTGTGGAAAGTGATTCTGTTACTGATGACGCTCGAAGAACGGTAATGTCAGTTAGTATAAGTCATCTACACGTTGGTCGCGCTCGCAATCAATAAACAGGAAATTGATAGAGAATTGAACCGTTAAATAGATAGAGAAAAACCACTTTAAAGTGTGTGCATGCTTGAAAATTATGCGTATTGAACAGTAACTACTCATCACTAGCGTGTTCATTGTTTTAGTTTGGCAG
This sequence comes from Dendrocalamus sinicus, assembly GCA_036346575.1. NCBI lineage: Eukaryota > Viridiplantae > Streptophyta > Magnoliopsida > Poales > Poaceae > Dendrocalamus > Dendrocalamus sinicus. Next base: position 12,481,281 of record CM070650.1, read on the forward strand.
CCAGTACTACCGACAAAGATCAGTACCAATAGGCAGTGAGCCTTAGAATGGTGACCATCACGGTACTGTAATACGTTTTTTTGGGGCAAGCTGCGAATAATATCCCCACCTTTTAATTATACTTAAATCGTAAGAAACTACGAAAAACGGTGGCAAGGTTGCTACCCTTTGACCTTTGCATCGGTTATGGAGAATTTAGTAATGCATTTACGCGAACTAGTAGTCTTTCCAAAATTTATGAGAGCCTAGATAATTGATATTTTCATGTTATTTGGCCTTTCCATGTTATTTTCTTCAGTGAATTCGGAGAACTTGGTTCTACTGGGTAATAAGAGCGAGGTCGATGGATGGCATACAATCCAGTTTTCAGGTGAATTCTGGTCAAGTAATGCTACCCATGCATCTCCAAAAGGAGCTGAAGTAGAAGATCTTCCTTTATTAGTAAAACTAAGAACAGATGTGAATAGAGTTACACGGATGGTTGGGAGGGTTCTTCAGAAGCTTCCACGATGGTGTACACCTTTCGGCAAGTCCACTTCTCCTACACATTGGCTTTCTTGACCGCTCTTCCTGCCAATATTTAGGCAATGCACATTGTTCCCCAAACTTGGGGTGTTCACAGTGTTCATTTATCCTGTATTTAGCTATGCGTATTAGATCATACCATCCACATTGCATTTATAGCCTCAGAATGTACACCAAAGCTGCTTCAGCTTTCGGTTCAACACAAGTACACAACCGTGAAGAAATAAGCGCCAAACATACAGGACAGCCCGGGGTCAAACATATGTCTTACGAATGAATAGTTTCATGTCAAAAACTTCAGGTGGAATAATAATTATAATAAAGACTGGTGGTTTTTAATGTACTCATGGAGAAAATTGAAGGCACTGCCAGATTCGAGACATTCTGCATTGTCGATTTTCCTATTGGTATATATTTGTACTATTTAAGACAACTTGATCCTGTGTGGACACGATGTGCTCTTATTTGATCAGGAAAAAAAGACGATCTGCTCTTAAGCAGAACCACACCCATGAGCCCAGCAACTCAACAAGTAGAGGACGAACATTAACAACCATGTGTACACTAATACACTAATAATAAATTGATGGCAGCGTCCAAGAGGGCTCAGCCTTTGGCTTTTTGGCTGTGTGCTACAAACGACTCGTCTTTTAAAAACAGGATTTATAAATACATTATAATATATAGTGTACCGATTAAAATTATATATCATTTTTTACCTCTTTATATTGTCTATCGTGAATACCTAAAATTTAAAAACCAAAAGATAAAAGCTAAAGTCATAGTCCAAAAGAACTCACTACTGATATGAAAAGTGCTCACACTTTTTTCTAGTTTAAGTGCAGTGATATACGTCTCTTCCGTCTATTCATAAAGACCACCAGGGGTGGGGCGGGGGGCTCGAGCCCCCCTACCGCTACCGAACCCTTGGAGCCCCCTATAAATTTTTAGCTATGGATGTATGGTGTAGGAGGGGTATAGTGGAGTTATGTCGCTATATCACTTTTGTTCAACCCCTCTTAAAATTTTTCCTAGATCCGCCACTGGAGACCACAAATCTAGCTCATAGCTTTAGCCCACCATAGATGGTAAGATGGTCAAGGGTAGTACAGCAAGGTAAGCCAGATCACCGAGGATGCATGCCATTTGATTAGTCTCTACGCTGCTCCCGGTGCACACGGGCAGGGTTCCAATGCCCAAGGACGTTCGTGCACAGGCAGGCATAGAGTTTTCCATTCCAACTGCTCGCGCCCAACCGAGGCAGCAAAGCTTTGACGAAGGCGCACAACAAACAAAGCCAGAAATACGTTCTCCTACACTAGCTTCTCCGGGAACACTGAGCCGCTGTCCGCGGCCCGGCACCGGAGGAAGAACCGCCGGTTTTCCCTGGCCGAAGCTCGCTAACGCCGGTCAAATGGACATGAGAAAACGTTATAATACTAACAAGTCTATACTAGTAAACATTTTTTTTTTGAGATAGGCTATACTAGTAAATTTGACTGTCGACACTATCCCAGGGACCTAGACCGCTGGTACATAGGTGAGCACCGCAGGCATCGGGATCAGTGAAGCCATTTTGCAGTGTCGATTGCGGTGTCTCCCTGTGGTGGTGGTTGTTGCTGTGAGCACTGAAAGCAAGGAGCCCACTAGCTGCCTTTTCTATTTGGCTGCACATGCGTTGCTGTGCGTATGGGCTTAGAGTAGCGCTGGCTCAAAATTAGCATCCCCATGTTCTATGTCGCAATCCATAGGCTGCATGGTTAGGACACCATTGCTAAGCTGGAACGAGGGATATCACGTTATTATGCCAAAATATCTAGTGGTAACTTGTAGAATATGTTTTGTTCCTGCGTCTCTATTTCCCCAATTCAGATCCAATATGAAGGTTCTGACAAATTGGTATTAGGGCTCACACAATCCTCGGCGGCGAATTGATTGAGAGTTGATTGGGTTGGTAAATTGCATTTCACTGTAAAATCCTCTGTTAATTCTTGATCTGGTGGTAGAAGAGATCGAGAGTGCAGTGAGGGTTCGAAACTTATTCCTTGGTAAAATTTCTTAGCCTCACACCCGATCTATAGAGAGATGACGAAACTAGCGACAAAAAATGAGGGAGATAGTTTGGAGTTCGTGGCCATAAGGCAAGAGGCAAAAGAGGTGAACAATAAGGCAGATCTGGTGTAGCACCAGGTGGGCGAGTTACAGAAACAAGTGGCAGGTATACAAGCCCAGATGAATAGGATGGAAGCTTTGCTGCAAGGAATTGCGGGATCTCAGGTTCGAGCAACTAAGCAGAACACTGTAGTGAGTACCTTTCCCATGAGAAATGAAGAAGAGTCAAGAAATATCCCAAATCATGCTCAGCCAAGTGAATTGGATATGGAAATGATGTGGAGGATTAAAGATCTGGGTCAAATAAATCTAAACAACACTCAGGGAGTCAATTTCAACACTAGCCCTGAAGGTAACCCCTATCCCCCATCCACTGGTTTCTCTGCAACATCAATTCCTTGGGGTCAGAATCTGTCGCCACACTCTGCTCCTGTTTCCCCACCTTGAACTAGATGAACCCCAACCACGGACATCATTTTACTAGGCAGTGGAATCCAAATCCCAAACACCACATGAACCACCCCCTAGATCAGTACTATGCTAGGCAGTGGAACTCAAACCCCAGTAATGAGATGGTCAACAATTTTTTACAAGTCCATTGCTAAGGGGCCCAAATTAGATTTTCCAAATTTTGATAGAAGTGATCTCTTAGAATGGATTAGGCAGAGTGAATCCTATTTTGCTATGGCAAGTGTCCTCGGTGAAGCTAAGTTGACCTGGCTCAGATTTATATAGTGGGGAGAGCAGATAAATGGCTCAGGAGTACTGGCTTGTTATGGAATCATCCACCATGGCCAGATTTCTGTGCAATAATTTGTGATAGGTTTGCTCAGTACAGTGGGTATGAGGTGCTGGAGAATTTCCACTCAGTGAAGTAGTATAATTTAAGCATCTCAGAATACATTGACAAATTTGAAGAATTGATGGCAGTGTACAAGAGTGAGAACCCCTGGCAGAACAATCACTTCTTTGTCAAGAGCTTTGTACATGGATTAAAGAATGCCATCTAACACTATCTTAAGCCCTTGAAACCCCAAACACTACATGAAGCCTATTGAATGGCTAAGGACATGGAAAAGGAGGTTGGAGTAGTGGCCAAGAGAGGCTCTCAAGCTGTCAATGCAGGCCAAAAGAAGAGTGGGTACAATGTCACACCACCCAAGAGCAAATCTCAGAGTGGGAAAATTTTTTAAAAAAAAGAAGCCGTCAACAAGCCTTTCATTCCTAGAATATGCAAGTATTGTGGTGGCAAATGGTTTTTGGGACATAAATGCAAACAACACCAACATGTAGACCTTATGGTTTCTAAGGAGGATGAAACCCCACAACAGGAGCCTGAGTCAAAAGAGTGTCCACCTGACACTGCTGAATGTTCTCCTAATTCTGACTAAGAATAGCAGTTGATGTAGATTTCAGCTCAAGCAATTCAAGATTTGACCAATGTGACGACTTACACCCTTGTGGTGAATATTGGAAGAAAGATAGGAGTAGCATTGTTGGATAGTGGAAGTACTCATACTTTCATTGACTTAAGATTTGCCACCAAGACATTATGTAAGATCCAAAGCAATCCATTGCACAGAGTAGCCATAGCTGAAGGTGGAACAATAATGACAGGGTCACATATACCTAATGCTAACTATTGCATCAATGGGGAAAGTTCTAGAATTCATTCAAGATATCAAGTTGAAGGGTTACGATATTGTACTATGATGTGATTGGATATATTAACATATTCCCATTAGTTTGGATCTTAAAACAAGGAGGTTGGCAATAACGAAGGAAGGGAGTATTGAAGTCATTTTCGGAGATCGTACTTAGGCATATACTTTACACCTGATAGACTCTAAGGGGGTTGACAAACAATCATTGAAGGGAGTTTCAAGCTATGTGGTTGAATTGCAGTCCATGAAAGAAAAGGATGAGCTAACAACAGTGAAGCCACAACACCAAGCTCTCATTGAGTCTTATCATGATGTTTTTAGAGAGCCCTACGGTCTGCCACCCGAAAGAGGATGTGACCACACCATTCCCATGAAACTAGGAGCTGACCCTCCTAATCAGACCATATAGAGTCCCACATCAACAAAAGAATGAGGTGGAACAACAAATACAGAAAATGCTAGAATCTTCAATCATTAGGCCCAGTGCCAGCCCTTATGCTTTACTAGCAATTCTTGTTAAAAAGAAGGATGGTTCTTAGAGACTTTGCATTAACTACAGGAAATTGAATGCTCAGATTATCAAAAACAAATATCCCATACTAGTCATTAAATATCTACTTGATGAGTTACATGGGGCTATAGTTTTCACCAAACTGAGAGTTAGACACCATCAAATCAGAATGAGCAAAGAAGACATTTACAAAACTAAATTCAGGACTTATTTAGGACATTATGAATACCTTGTTATGCCATTTGGTCTCACCAATGCCCCTGCCACATTCCAATCACTAATGAACTCCATTTTTGCCAAGTATTTAAGGAAGTTCATATTAGTCTTATTTGATGACATTCTTGTATACAGTAAAAATGAAAAGGAACACCAATAGCACATGGCCATAGTTTTGGAAATACTGAGGCAACACAAGTTCTTTGCAAAATTTAGCAAATGTGTGATCGCTGCCCCACAATGGAATAACTGGGCCATATTATTTTTTGTCATGGAGTGGCAACAGACCCTAAAAAAAATCAGTACCATTCAAAATTGGACTAAACCTCACGATGTAACCTAGTTGAAAAGCTTCTTAAGCATGACAGCCTACTACAGGAGGTTTGTTAAAAACTATGGTCTCATATGCAGACTTTTGCATGGTATGTTGAAGAAGGATGGCTTTGAATGGAAAGAACCTCAAGATGAAGCCTTTGAGAAATTGAAACATAGTCTGACCGTAGCACCAGTTATGGCTTTGCCTGACTTTTCTAAAGCATTCACATTCAAAATAGATGCTTGTGGAACTGGAATTGGGGCTGTCTTAATACAGAAAGGTAGGCCCATTGCTTACTTCAGCAAAACTCTAGGAGTGAAATCTGCAGTACTCTCTATTTATTACAAGGAGACAATGGCAATCATTGAATCACTAAAAAGATGGAGGCATTACTTCCTATGAACTCAGCTAGTAATCAAAACAGATCAATAGAGTTTGAAATTCATGAATGAGCAGAAGGTCGAATCTAACACAAGTTAATGCTAAGGTTACTTGAGTTCAGTTATGTGATTGAATACAAGAAAGGGAAGAAGAATAAGGTAGTTGATGTTCTATCAAGAAGAGAAGCTAGTTCCATGTCAATTTCAATGGCGATGCCTGCATGGATGAAAACTGTTGAGAACAGCTATCTCACTTATGCACATTGCAAAGATGATGGAACAACTATCACTAGCTCCCAATCCTAAATCTAGGTATACCTATCATTCGGGAGTACTTAGGTACAAAGGAAGAATTTATGTGGGCAATGACTTTGAATTGAGGCAAAACATTGTTAGTTCACTTCATACTTCTGCTTTGGAAGGACATTGTGGCATGGTGGCCACCTACCAAAGGGTGAAGGGTCTATTTTATTGGCCGGGAATGAAGAAGGAGATACATACTTTTGTTTAGGAGTGTGCCATTTGCCAACGTTCTAAATATGAACATTGTCATTAACCTAGGACTCTTAGAGCCATTGCCTATTTCTGATATGGCATGGACTCATATCTCAATTTCATTGAAGGAATGCCTAATTCAAGGGGAAAAGAGGTAATCTTTGTTGTAGTTGATATATTTGCCAAATATGCATATCTTGTGTCCTTATCTCATCCATATTCAGTTCAGTCAGTAACACAAGCATTCATTGACAACATCTTTAAATTGCATGGATTTTTGGTTGCTATTGTGTCTGATAGAGATAGAATATTTACTAGCAAGCTATGGCAAGAGTTGTTCAAATCCCTGAAGGTACAATTGAGGTTTAATACCGCTTGTCACCCTCAAATGGATGGGCAAACCGAGAGGTCAATCAATGCTTGGAGTCTTACCTCAGATGTATGGCATTTCATGAACCAAATAAATGGGTAACATGGTTAGCACTAGTTGAATGATGGCATGACACTACCTTTCAAACCTCTCTCAAGGTGTCACCCTTCCAAGCCTTATATGGTTTCCCCCCTCCCCCCACCCCCTCCCCCTTGTAATCAATAAAGTAGTTCTTGATAGCCTCGAGGATGATGAAGCTAAGAACTTCATGGAGGAAAAGCAAACAATGTTTAATAGGTTGAAGGAGAATTTAGCTAATGCCCAATCCAGAATGAAGAAGTATGCTGATCTGAATAGAAGTGAGATGCGATTTTCAGTTGGAGACATGGTATACCTAAAGATACAACCATACAGGATTGCTGCATTTGGGTTGAAACATGCAATGAAATTGGCTAGTAAATTCTATGGACCATTTCAAATTATGTAGAAAGTTGGAAAGGGTTTATAAGTTACAACTTCCTGATAATGTGGGTATTCATCCAGTGTTCCATGTTAGCCAACTCAAGAAACACAGTGGACCTAATGCAGTCCCAAGCCCTGGCTTACCACTAGTAGGTGAAGATGGAAAGCTAAAGATTGAGCTGGTAGCAATACTTGAAAAAAGGGTTCTGCCAAGAAACCAAGTTCTGGTAACACAATGGTAGTTAAGTGGGTTAATCTTCCACCTAAAAACACATCATGGGAGGATGTTGATTTCATCAAATGTAGGGGTGAAAACGGGTCGGATTCGGACGGATATTGCTGTTACCATATCCTAACCCATATTTTTTCTCCGGATTCGGTAAAAATCGGATTCGGTGTCGGATCGGTCGGGATTAACCCATTTCGTTTGCACCCCTACTTGTTTGTAAGGAATGCATACAGTGCAGTAAATGGAGTAGGACGCACTGACTTGATGTTACTATTTAATAACTGATGTGGAAGATTTTATTTTACCATTGCAAAAGAAAATGAAACGTCAAATAGTAGCACTAACCTGAAATCAAACTTAAAGATGTATCAGATTCGGACGGATATTCGGATTCGGACGGATATTGCTGTTACCATATCCTAATCCATATTTTTTTCTCCGGATTCGGTACCAATCGGATTCGGTGCCGGATCGGTCAGGATTAACCCGACCCGTTTTCACCCCTAATCAAATGTACCTTTCGTGAGTTCTACCCTCAAACCATAAAATCTTTGTTTCCTGATTCCAACACTTGAGGACAAGTGAAGAGTTAGGGAAGGGGAATTTCCAGAACTGAAGAAAGTTCAGAATAGAGCTGAAGAAAATGTTTCCAAAATGTTTAGGGCTTAAGTCATTTTGGACGGCTGAGATTGCTCCATACCCCTTCACAAGCGATCCACGGCTGATATGCTTCCCAGTAAATGTTGTCGACGCCAAGGAGGGTGTCTTATCGTGAACAGTCATTAGCAATGGAATATCACAGAGAACTTTGCTTGTAATCTTCTCATTTGTCTTTAAGACTGATTTGTACCCATATATATAAACCCTAAGCTGCAATGAGGGGTATCATGTTATTATGCCAAAATATCTAGCCGTAGCCCATTTATTTGTTCTTGCGTCTCTATTTCCCCCAATTCAGATCCAATCTGAAGGATCTGACGACAAGGCGTGTGGGAGCGGTGGGAGGGAAATTTAACTTTTTGCCACTCTTAACATTGCCACCTACTCAAATGCCATCCTCTACATTGCAATTAATATTTTGCCACTCTCCAGCCTACGTGGCGCCCATGTCAGCGCGAAACCCGCCACGCTGCCGCGCGCGTCTGCCGCGCCGCGCCTCCCCTCCGGCCCGCGCGCCGCCCGCGCCACCCGCTCGCCGCGCTGCGCCTCCGCCTCCGTCGGCGCGCCGCCTCCCCGCTCGCCCGCGCCTCATCTTCCCCGAGTCCGGCACCGGGATCCCGCCGGTGAAGTGCTGCGTCTCAGGCCAATTCATCGCGCGTGGGGCATCTCCAGGGCACCCCGAGCACATCCCCCACCTCGCCGGACCCCACCGCCCTCCCCAGCGAGCCGCCGCCGTCTTCATCCTCGCCGCCAAGCTCCCTCTCGCCGCCGGCCCGCCCTGCTCCATCTCGGCCTCGACCGACACCCCAGGTGAGCTCCGGGATACCCGTAGATGCTTCACCGTCGAGGAATCGGCTCCCACCGCCCGAGCCGCCGGTGTCCTCGCTCTCGTCTCGGCGCGGGACGGAGGCGCAGGCAGCAGGCTTGGCGCGAGCGCCAGCGGCGAGTCGCGGCGGCGGCGCGGCCGAGGCGAGGCGCGGCGCGGCGAAGCGAGGCGGCGCGCGACGAGGAGGCGGGCGCAGCGCGGCGAAGCGGGTGGCGCGCGCGCGCGCGCGCGCCCGAGCGCGCGCCAGCGTGGCGGGTTTCGCGCTGACATGGGCGCCACGTAGGCTGGAGAGTGGCAAAATATTAATTGCAATGTAGAGGATAGCATTTGAGTAGGTAGCAATGTTAAGAGTGGTAAAAAGTTAAATTTCCCGTGGGAGCGCGTGATGCCTGTGGGCTGAGTGGTGCGTGAGGTCGAGCGAGGGCACGCGCGTGCATCTAAGGGGATGGCTCGGAAAGAAAGAAAGAGAATGGCTTGGTTCAGGACGTCATCTTTAAATTGGAAAGCAAATTGACAAAGAAAGGAAGAAGGGAATCCAACTTGGAGAAAAAGAAAGAACAAGGGGCTGCGTCCGTGAGGAGACTGGTCCGGACTGAGCCAGAAAAGAAGAATTGCACGTGCGTAGAGAAATGAGCTAGGGAGGAGGGAGCGGGAAATGAGCCGGAACATGTGACGAGCTAGGAACAACAAGAGCCAGGAAAGAGCTAGAGATGTGTGCGCCAAGAATTAAGTGTAAAGCCGGGGAATTCACGCTCAGTTCTAATCTAGATAGGATCAATTCCTATCTCAGTTTCCTTTCAAATTCGTTTCTATTCCGGATTTTAGAAATTATTTCCTGTGTTGTTGAGTCCAAATAGGAGTTGGGCCGAGTTGTATCCATTTTAGTTTCTATTCGAATTTTAGAAATTATTTCTTGTGTTGTTGTGTCCAAATAGGAGTTGGGTCGAGTTGTATCCGTTTTGTGTGCGTGTGTTGTATATGGCCCATGACCGAACCAATTATGGAAGGTCAGATTAGTTATGTTTCAGCATTGAGAAATACACATAAAAGTTGCAATGTTTGTGGTGCAAACTTGTGTGCTTGTTCTTGCATGAGGTGAGGGTTTCTTAACTAGGGTTTGAGAGAGAATGTATGGGTCAAGAGTATCGTTCTTCAAATTGCCCTCAGTCTACATGATTCAAACATATAATTCGTGATCAATTCTTGTTCATGGCTTGAGAGACCTCGCCGACTTGCTTCTACTTCGGTGCTAACTGATCTAGTGCAATTGTCGGCCAAATTATCTCGGTGTTGCTGCTGTTCTTCTTTGGCCGCAAGTTGGAGAAAGTTTTGAGTTGGGTTACACAGAACAAAACCCTAAACTTCCTGCTGACCGCAAGAAGAAGAGAGATTTACCGCACACCTTTTGCGTATCAGCTAGCCTATTAGTTTATGCGTATCATGTATCGCAAGCAGTAACTCACTTCCTGGGGAGGAGGTTATAGTCCACTAGTGCATCAAGGATTTGGAGTTTCGTCACAAGAGAGAGAAGCTTGCACTCCATCCAGCCAGGCCATTTAATGGGAGTGGTAAGTTCAATCAGTTTTGCTATTGCACAATCGACTGAAATTTTTTATCTTTCAGTCACATGAAGTTACACTTTCCGTCATTTAAAATTACAGTGTACTAATTCACCCTCTCATAAAGTTGTACTCTCAACTACCTAAAATTACGGTATAAAAAAGTGACTGAAGATGAAGAGAAAAACAGTCACCTGTGCAATAATCACTCCCAAGTTCAATTTGCGTCAATAGAACTACTGAACATGCATTTGCTGTCCGCTTGGTTCGACCTTGGTCTATCTACGTACTTACTGATTGGTTACGCTAATTTGCCTTCCTTGCCGGTTTGGCTAAACAGTAAACACACCGTCTTCCGCCAAAGATCACTCCACTTTTCACCCCCTGCGCCCGGTGAACAAAGGCGAAGGCAACACAGTCAACGTGGTTAGGCCGGCAGCGGTGCCCACGAAGCGGCGGAACAATCGCCCTGGCGCTGTCGTCACCGGCGCATCACCCGCACGAGAACTGCACTGCCCCCATTTCTCATTAGTCAATCACTCTTACCTCTCCCTCCCCCCTTTAATCCCCCTGCCTAAACACAAGTAAACAAGCTAATCAATGGGACTAGGGAGTGACAGCGAGGTGAAGAGGGGGGCCAGGCACTCCGACATGGTGCAATGTGCCACGGCGTCCCCACCGTAACCTCGTTGACTTCTTGACTCTGCTGACTTTTCCTACGCCTCCGTCTCTCACGTAGTAGTATGTGCTGTCCATTTGTTGCCACTCCATTGCTTGGCTCACACAACACACGCGGGCAGCCCGACACGCCGGACCGGGCGCTGCGCACCGCACCGAGCCACCGACGCTAGCCGCTTTCTTTATTTCATCTCACGAGAGCTGCATCTCTCTCAAGTCATTTCGTCTCTCTCCTCTCTCGCGCTCTCTTTTACAAAAGGCAACTTAAACAGCTATATAATGCATGATATTCCAGTGATGTTCATGGCTATTATTCCTGCTACTCCTGCGGTACCACGTCTGAATCTATGTTGGGTGCTGTCTAGCTAGATACCAGCATGACAAACTTTCCTTTCTGCAAAAATTAGAGCCGATATACATGGATGTGAACGATTCAACCGACGCTAATTCATGTACATTCCTTTCTTTGAAGGGAAAGCTAGTGCTAGCAGACAACAATGGTTACGGGCACCGACAAACCGGCATTATCATCAACAAACTGAGACCAACCAAAATACCAGTGCTTGCAAACAAAAAAAACCCGGGTTAATTCAAGTGACAGGGCCCCTTCAACAGTACAGTATGTAGAATGCTCAACAGTATGCATTGATGCTTCACTCAACAGCAGTATGCTAGCTGGAGAGCTGAAGTTTTACCAAACTAATGAGCAATGAGCAGTTTGCAGCAGGACAATTCGTTTATGTTGTAACTTACGACCATAATAAACAAATTGATTACTCCCTTATTATATTATTGACATAGAAAAAATTATAAAGTTAAAACCATAAAGCACAAACAAAGCAACATTTAACTGATAAAAAAATTGAGTCCTCACAAATTAAAAAAAACACTCAAATGCTATGTAGCAAAACCCAATTACAAAATCAAATTAGTAACTCTAGCTCATGTGGTATCAAATCGACCATTTCATCAGAAAAGCCTGTTATAATAATGGTTCCTCCTACATTTGACAGACTAGTTTTGCAATCCCGACAAACCAAACATTTAAGTTGAAGATTAATTAATTAGCATGCCCAACACTTGCGCCACAAAGCAAGGCAACTTGTATCCAAAGTCGTAAACCTGGCAACTAAACCTGCCACTGTTATGATTTCCCTTGGCAAGTTCTTGTCACAACAAGAACCTCCCTGATTAAACAATCAATGGCCTGTATAGGTGAACAGCAACGTCCATGGCTCTATTCTAATCCAGCACCCGAGAGAGACCCGTCGGCGTCATGTGTGAAACGCAGGACAGCAACTTCCCCCGCAAAAGCGCCTGTCTGATCGCACACCCCTATCATTCGCTGTGTAACATTCTTTCAGGGTGACAGGCGGACGGGACAACGCCCTGTGATTGGCATCCTTCGCCTGTAACTTGGCCCCTAACCTTGCCTTCCTCCTCCTCCCTCTCGCCTGTTGTTGTCTTCGTGACAAGGATGTGGTCAAGAACACTTACCAGACAAGCAAACCGAGACCAAACAGGTGATGGAACCATCTTTGTCTTCCGGTATATGGTGCAGTTTACACCGGCGTTGACGACCTTTGTTGATTTCAACTATGCTGAACAAGCAAATATGCAAATGTTAGGCACAAATTACAGGCTTAGTTCCCAACAGGGTCACAGATACGTACACCAATGGTTCTGCATCTGTCAGCATTGAAAAATCAGAAGAACTTTAGAGAAACAGTGATGCATCATGGAATAATAATGGAAGGGTCACTACGGCAGACCCTGTTCTTTTGGTTCTGTGTTAGGTGAGATGTCCATTTCATGCAACAATATTCCAGGCTAAATGGCCAGACAGCACAATTATTTTTTCTCTGCAATCAAAGGACAAGGAGGCCCTGAAGGCAACACAATGTACAGTCGCCGCTCAGGCAAAGAAGGGAACAAATGAAAATGCCTGGAGCTGAGACCACCCCTGATTCAGAATCCGCAGTGCCTAGTAAATATTCCAACAGTACACAATTACATTTAAGCCTGCACCTGCCAATCTTGTCTCTTTGGCCACCGGTCAGAGACCAAGAGTATTCAATTTTCTGAATCAGCACAAGGTTTGAAATCCACATAATTATGGCAACCAAGAAGTACATTTCATGATCAAGATAAGTACAATTTGTTTGGATGATGAGAGCTTCTTTAACTCCTACGATGATGAGAAATAAAAAGGATGGGAAAAAAACAAGCTAACTGAACGCTGCATCAGCTTTCCTGACTAAACCTCTCGGCTGGATCGAGAAGAAACCACAGCTCATTCAGCAGTACATGTAGTTCGGCTTATTGCTCCCTAGGACTAGGAGTAGCGCCCTTAGTTATTCGGATGATCGCTTCCTTCCTAGCCCCCTAAGTTGTCACTGCCAGCGTCTGTCAGTATTGTCAGCCTCCGAGCCGATTTCACAAACACACTGCAAATGAGGGAAAAGGCATGGTGTTCAGGTCAAGAATTGATAACGAGTGACAATATGATTCGTTTGAAGTGTAAAAATGACCGAAGATAAGTTTCCAATGTGCTCACCTAAAAGGCTCATCACCGACATGCTTGGCTTCGCCGGCGGCGCTACGGTAGAGCACATGGCTCCTCAGTTCAGCGCTCTCGATGCAAAACATGTCAGACAGGCGGCTGTACAGCTCCTCGAACGAGCTCAACGCCGAGAGATCAAGGTTCCGGCCGACGGTATCTGACTCGATGAACACCTTGCACTGGCCGGGCTCCAGCCCAAACTCAGATGATGCCTGGCTGCTGCCATCTCCAAACCACTGCAATCTCCAAGAGGACGTGTTGTTGGTCGGGCTGCCCTGGATCACGCCGGAGCCGGAGCCTTCAGAGACATTAGGCACTTTCTCGGACTCCCAGTTAGGCGAGCCGTTCCCGGCGGCTCCCGGCGAGGTCATACCGTCAGAATTGCTACCTTTCATCTGCTCCTCGGTTAGTATGGCCTGTCCAAAGAGCAGTAGCGCCGGTGGCTTGACATCGTCAGGCTTCTTTGCGCCAATCGGCAGAGAGCCCGAGACGTCGTCTTCGCGGGAGGGCGGGCTGCCAATCGTCAAGTCAGTGCTGATTTTTGGTGGGCGAGGAGCGACATGGTCGGCGGCGGGGCGGCGGATGCCGGAGTACAGTAGGCTCGACTGCAGGTTGCTGATGTGGAGATCCGAAAGGGATGGACCGAATTGCGCATGCCTGGCTCCCTGTATGCCTCCAGGAGGAGCACTACTGTCCGGGAAGGGGGAGAAGGGGAAATTGTGGTGCAGTTGGTCGTGGTCGTGGCTGTGTGCCCCCGCCAGTGGGTTGGGAGGGAACGGCGCCGGGTGAAAGAACTGGCTTTCGAAGGGGAAGTCGGCGTAGGTCGGGATCCGCGGCTTCTTGCGCGGCGGCGAGAAGGACGGCAGGTGGAGGTTGGGCATGCTCGACACGAGCTCCACCAGCCACGGGCACACGCGCTTCACGTTCTGCAGGAGCTCCGGTTCGTCCCAGGTCACCTGCGAGGCCCATTCAGGACGGAACCACCATTTCGTCTGGTTAATACTACGGTTCCATGACATGTGGTGGAGTGGAGGCTAGTTCAAGAGAATATCTCAAGGGTGATGCTGGTGTGTGCGCGTACCTGAAGGAGTCGCCAAGGCGACTGCGGCCACTGGATGGGATCGGCGGCCTGGACACCGGCGACGGTGCCCATGAACCAGCTGATCCGCGACGAGTCCTCGGTCTCGAACGCCATCTTGAACCGCATGCCGGGGCACCACTGCACTTGCATGGCCGCCCTGACCGCGCCCGCGCGCACGCAGAACTCCGGCGCGCTCGCCCGCGGGTGGTACACCACCTCGAACCGCTGCCCGGCGGCGGCCATCCTCGCAGCCGCGACCACGTCCTCGGCTGGGACCTTCCCCTTGGCGCCAGCGCCCCCGCCGCTCGAACTCGCATTGCCCCGCATCAGGCCCCTGTACTGGTCCCATCCGAGCAACGCGGAGGGGCCCTCGTCGACCCCGCCACCGCAGAACCCGCGCTTGGCACGCCGGATGCCGACGTGGACCTCGCCGCCCTCGCCGCGGAGGAACACGATGGAGTCGCCGGCGAGGAGCTTCTTCTGGTTCACGAAGTTGCTCCACCCCGTGGTGAGCAAGTGCCGGCGAGGGGTGCCCCGGTAGATGTGCCGGAACTTCCACTCCACGCCGTGCACGTCCTTGGCCAGGACGTTCTGCACGGGAGGCTCGGCGCTATAATCCAGCCCCGGGAAGATGGTCTCCGCACAGAACCGCGGCACGGAGAACCCCCCTCCGTTGTTCGCATCGGACTGCGTCAGCGTCTTGGCAAACGACGCCGGCTTCGCCCTGTCCTCCTGCTGCCGCCCCTCGTACGCGGCCTCGCCCACGTCCACCACAGCGTCCCCGGGGCGGAGCGGGGCGAGGCGGATCCTGGCGAAGACCTCGTCGCTCTGCGCGTCGGCCATGAACCGCACGGCCTCCACTCGGCAGGGCACCAGCGACGGGACGCGCGCGGCGGATAGGTCAACGGCCGCGCTCGCCTGCTCGGCGTGGCCCTGCGGGAAGTAGTACACCGCTGCGCCCACGGGCGGCACGGAGCACATGCTCCCCGCGCACGCCAGCCACAGCTGCGAGTCCACGGACCCCTCACCGCCGCCCGTCGGGCACGCCAGCTCCGCGAACGTGAGCATCCCAACCCAAGTCGCGTCGTGCTACGTCGGCGCGCAGGCTGCAGTGACGATGAGACTAACTAATAAGGTGATCTCCAAGGGAAGCAGCTTCCTATATGGGGCTACACGAGTGAGTTGCGGTTGCAGGGGGCGGACGGTTGGGGAGGAGTTTTTCCGGGGGAAGGTGGAGTGGGAGGAGGGGCGGCTGTGTAGGGGTTAACAGCACGGCTGTTCCCACGGTAACAAGTAACAAACCTCCATGGCTCCATGCCCCTGCGCCTTCTTATAAGTGCCGTTGCATCGCTGAGGAGGACTGGACTGGAGTGACTGGAGGAGCGGCAGAGAGGAGAGACATGGCGGCCGGGATCGCGCGCGACGCTCCCAACACGGAACACGCGTGTTGAGCACCTGCGTTTGTTACCTCGGATCTTGTCCATATGCGTAGATTCAACCCGATTTATTTTCTAGGCCTTAGTATAAATGGACTAAATACAATTAAGTCCACAGGTTACCGAATACTAAGCCCTAAAGCAACAAATTTATATATAATATTAGGCATTCTCTCCAATAGAATAGTCAAATATGTGAGATCTCTCTTATATGTGTTTTTTCTTTGCACAACCGATGTGAAACTATTCTCAACATTCTCTTCCTCACACATCAATTATATACACCTGGGCCAACATTCCCCCTTACACATCGACTATGTACACCTGGGCTCTAATACCAATTGTCACATTAGACCTTGGTTGCATGTCTAAATTCAACCAGGTTTACTTCTCGGATCTTAGGTCCAAACAGGCTTAACACAACTAAGTCCACGGGCAGCCGCATGCAAATCCTAAAGTAACAGTTTTATGAGTGGTATTGGACATTCTTCCCTCAAAAGACTAATTCAATGGGTGAGGTCTTCCTCACACTTATAGGTTATTTCTTCTCTCCATAACCAATCTAGGACTATTCCCAACAACGCTCTAGACACGTAGAGGTTTAGCCGCTTCAGGATGTTGTTCAAGTTGGGGGGTGCATGATAGGGAGCGTTTCGTCCAATAACAATAGTAGTGTGTCACATACGAGTAGTTCTATTTTTTATTTCTGATAAATAAAAAATGGGTGGATCCCTGAACGAAGAAAAGACCACCAGCTTTTGCCTCATGCATGTTGTCACGGTCATGGCAGCGTAAGATGCAACACTTGAAGGTTATAATTGTTTTTTCAAGATCATGAATACAATAATGACGCACTCACGCATGCATGCGCACACACAACACCACACACCCACGTGAGTGCGTCCAATGCACACGTATGAGATGAGACGAAGACCCAAGAGTCTCCGGAGTGTAGGCACATGCTTTGACCACAGAATGTACCCACGTGCGCATGTACTCAGGAGATACTATTCACATGAACAATGCCAGAGGGACACTATTCACATGAATAGTGCCCCATAAAAATGCGCGCGCCACAGGCTTCAAAGCCAGGTGGGCTGGCTGCCCACTAGCGAGCTGAGCCACCCGAGCAAACGCTCGGTCGCTTGAAGGTTATAATTGTGGCACTATGAGAAGACTGGCTTAAACACAATACTTGTCCATGCGCAAATAAACCCCATGTAGTTAGAAAAGTGTTATCTTTACTAGGAGTGGGAAATAGATACAAATTATTCGTACAATCTGGTTACCGTGTTCATTAGGATACGAATATGATATATATTTTTACATCTGGTTGGCAATTTCTCTCATATTCGTATTCGAATTCACATAAAAATAAGGATACGAATATGGTATGGACTTTTACCGTCCAAAATATTATTTTATCCAAATTATTCATATCTGTATCTGTATTCGATGAAGTTATATACATATTTTGTTGCAATACGACTAATTAGTTGGACAAGTTTTTTTAATTCAATGTGAATTCATGTTCGTTTAAGTGAAGTAAATGAATTAGAATGATTAAGTGTGACTGTACGAGGATAAAATGTCATTAATATCTTCATACTACATAAGTTATGAGGATATCTGAATCTGACCGAACTGAGTAGATATTCGATTCGAATTCGTATTCTTTACAATATTTGATTTATATTTGTATTCGAGAATATTTGAATTCATATTTGTATTCATTTACAAAATACGAATACGAATGTGGTAAGAGCACTATTCAATTCATATTCGGTCCATTTCCACCTGAATCTTTACTCATTAGCTATTGTATAACCCGAATTATGGTATAAACTAGCTATAAGTTGCTGCATCATATGCACACAATTGCAGCACAAATTTGACTACCAGAACCTTAGAGAAGCATACCTTCATTTATGTATAACACAATTTCAACTAACCTTACCACTATATATTAGTAATTATAATACTAGCATTAATTCTTTTTTAGACTTAGTATTAGTTTTGGGGGGAGGGTCCCCGTGCCACCTCGGGCCCATGACAACCTCAAAGCGACAACGGCCGTTGGAAAGTCTACCTCAAGACAAGTTCAGAAATCAACCTTAGCGAAGCCCGCAAGACCAACTGATGAGGTATGGGGCCAACCCCAGGTGGGGTCCGGAGCTAACCCTGGACGAGGTCCGGTGCAAGCGACCAACCGACCCTAGAGTCTCGAACATTGCGGGACCCGCATGGGACAAAGGACGAAGATAAACCTAGGAGTAAGCTAGACCCTGAGAGCAAACTTGTAACTTCACTCACCTCTCTCTCCCCCTTCTATAAATAGGATCCCTTGTAGTGGAAGAGGAGAGGCCACTGGTAATCCTATACACTTATATTGAATACACTTGGTCACTTGTGTGCTTCTCCTTGAGTCCCCCCACATCTGACTGGGGTGCTTCTAAGTTTACTGTCCAGTCTTGTATCAACGACAGTTGGTGTCGTCTGTGGGGATCCGAGCGAGAAGTCATGCCATCTAAGAAGGGAAAGGCACGAAAGGTCACTGAGGTGGGAGGAGCAAACTCCCCTATGAGGCCGAAGTCAAGCTGAATCATAGCCCGCGCTGCCCCAGGGCTGGAGGCGCAGCTGGACCTCTCCATGGAGGCCAAGGTCACCGGTCAGACCGTGGCTTCCCAGGAGGCCGACACTTAGAACACTCATGAGGAGGTGGAGCGGGAGTTGGAGAACCTCAGAAGGCAATTGAGGGAGTCATAAGCCGAGGCTCTGCAATCTATGGCCGAGGCTCGTGAAGCGGGAGAACTCTGGGCATAACTCGA
This sequence comes from Dendrocalamus sinicus, assembly GCA_036346575.1. Lineage (NCBI taxonomy): Eukaryota > Viridiplantae > Streptophyta > Magnoliopsida > Poales > Poaceae > Dendrocalamus > Dendrocalamus sinicus. Next base: position 12,500,192 of record CM070650.1, read on the forward strand.
GAGGGCATAAGCTGAAGCAAGACCCTTGCCGCCCACGGAAGCCCGAGAAGCTGAGGAGTTAAGGAACCAACTGGAGCAAGTGTGGACTTCAGCACGAGAGACAATACACCCTGAGGTGCTCAAGGTCAAAGCCCTTCGTGCCAAGTTGGTCAAATTCTATGCTCGGGCAAACTTGCCATCTTCGTCTGGAGTCCAAGAAGCCAACGATCTCTGAGCACAACTTGACCAAGTGTGAAGGAAGGCCCTCGCCCCAGCTGGGGGCATAGGGATGAGCCGCAACACCTAGGGGCTGGGCTGCCCTAGGTTGACCAAGCTCCAGATCCCATGCCCAACTACCACGCCGGTCGACACGAACTTCGCTCAGTCGGGCTACAATGTTCACCCCATTCAAACTGTTTGTACGGTGACAAGGCCATCACGCTGGAAGAAATCAAGCTTGGATCTCTCAGAACCACAACAACCTGGATGATGATGCCCGTCAGGCCTCGTTGGAATCAACTGATGCATCCTGCCAAGAAGCAACCCTCAACATTGACTGGTACCAAGCGGCGATGGCCAAGACATACAATAAGGCTGTCCAACCACGGCCCAGCCAAGTTGGTGATCTCATCCTGGAGAAAATGACCAATCCGAACCTCGATGGTAAGCTGAGCTCCAAGTGAGAAGGACCGTATGAAGTCATCCACATCAACCGTCTAGGATCGTTCCACATACAATCACTCAACAACGTTGAACTCAAGCACAATTGGAATGTGGACAACCTCCACAAGTATTAGATGTAAGTTACCGGGCTACTATGACACCTCCATTTACAACCTGTTTTGTATCATGCCTATTATGATGCCCCTCGCCCTTTCAATTATATATGCCTTTACTGCATGTTGGTCAAGTGAAGTGTGCATTTGGCAATCTGTGTGCTAAGATGAGCAAATACTCCCACCACCTAAGGTAAGGTCTACGACAACTCGCCCCTCCAGGGTCAAGTCACATAACAATCACCCTCTATTGTCGAGTCTGCGACAACTCACCCTCCAAGGTCGAGTCGCCTAACACTCACCCTCTGGGGTCGAGTCCATGACAACTCGCCTTCCGGGCTGAGTCACCTCCCCAAGCCTCTAGTCGCTCGTGGGCTTCATCGAGAGCGCCAAGTTTTTTTCTGATGGGAGACAATGACATTCTCACCTACTAAGTGACTAGCCGCTCGTGTGCTTCGCTATGAGTGCCAAGTTTTTTCTGATGGGAGATGATGACGTTCTCGCCTACTAAGCAACTAGCCACTCGCGAGCTTCATCATGAGCGCCAAGTTTTCTCCAATGGGAGACGGCGATGTTCTTGCCTACTAAGCGACTAGCCGCTGGTGAGCTTTGTCATGAGCATCAAGTTTTTTTGATGAGGGACGGGGTAGCATGATACCCCTACTAATGAGCATCAAGTGAGCTTTATTTGGGTATTAGGCAAGCAACAATGGCGCAAGCCTTGTGAAAGGAACAAGGGCAACTATAGCTCCTTTACGCTCTTGTCAGAGAAAGCCAGGTGGTCACAGGATGAACTTCGGGTATCCTGGCCCCTCACCACACTAATTGGCGCATGAGACTACATCATCACACATCACGCGAAGACGAGTCCCGACATGGGGCACAAAGAGTTCGTTCCTGGATGTTATGCACGATGGCACTAAGGATTGCGGCTAAGCCTTGACCCCAATAATTCACCCCGCCCACTACTCAAACTTAGGTACTTTGTGTGAAGCTCGATGCTTAATCGACTCAGCCCGAGAGGGTTTGGTTCCTCAGTGACCAACGGTTAGTTTAGTACACCACACCACTGCTTACAAAGGTAAGTAGATCCATTCTAAACATTTCACAACATAGCACACCCAAGAACAGTGGACTAAAGGACCCACAATTTCATAGATTGCACCATAGCTACAAAAGGGGGTCAACTCCTGTGGGTACAAAAAGCTACATGAAAGGCTGGTGCCGATAAGGTGCTCCAGTGAACTGGAGTACAAAAAAACTAAGCAACTAGCGGTTACATACTAGTAGTAAGCGTCACACCTGAGACAGACCTGGTCCCTCGGGGCCTCCCTCTCGCGTGCCGGAGGCGCCAACCCCGGACGAGGTTCGGAGCCAGCCATGAACTGATCTCCAGAGTCTCGGACATGGTGGGACCCGTATGGGACAAAGGACATAAATATCCCTAGGAGTGAGCTAGATCGCGTGGGAAAACTTTTAACTTCACTCGACTCCCTCTCTCCACTCATATTAAATAAACTTGGTCACTTATGTGCTTCTCTTTGAGTTCCTTCGCATCCTTGGTGGTCTTCGCATCTAACCGGAGGTGCTTCTAACTTTGTCGTTTAGTCTCGTATTAACGACAACTAGAATAAATTTTAGATGCTTTTTGTAAACTAATGCCTCTTTCTCTTTTGTATTAGGAATATGACAACAAAAAAGATTGGCTAATGTGAACCAAATTGCTCTTACTTATCACATGACAATTTCAACTACCTTTTTCTATTATAGGATGATTCTTAACTCTCACAGCATATTTTACTTTCATATTTGACGTTTTGTTTTCATTCAAAGAAAGCAACAGCCATACTTTAAATAAGAAAGCAACTTGTACCTTGCTCTCAGAAAAAGTGGAAGGAAGGTGAAAATAACTTATCCCTAGGAAGTACTATGCAAGGATGTTAGTAGAAGCGGTCTAACCACAATAAGAATGGCCTATTCAAAGGCAAGATTTGCTGTTGCAGTTTGACACTTCAGCTATCTTTGCGCAACAGCCTTGCTGCTGTTCCAGTCCGGTCGATGGATACATGTGACAGTGCTCCGAAGAATTTTTAAGTATAAGTTTTTTATATTGTAGTAACTGAAAGTACACTATAACTAATGTTAACTTTTTTTGTATAATTAAAAATAAAGTAAGAAATAGAAGCTAGATGGAACATGTATTGTGAATTTTTACGTGGCGTACCAAAGTTTTTCCTCCAGGACAAAGAGACAATGTTCAATCTTTTTTTTTAAAAAAGTAAGAGAGACGATGTGTCAGTGTCAGCAGTAGCATCTTTGTTTGCAAGGCTTTGACAACATGCCGACATGGAGTTAATTCCCCCCAAAACACGGACATGTTGAAGGTGATGGATGACCTCGATTGCTTTTCTTAATTTTATCCGATGGATAATCTCGACTGCTTTTCTTAATTTTATCCGAATAGGCATCTTGACTGGTATAATATACTAATGGCATCATGCACGTCACACAACTTGAATTGCTTTACAACTTATGCAGATTAATTGGCTACCAAGGAATGGCCATGTTACTCTTAAAATGTTTGCATCAACAAATGCAGTACCCCTTCTAAAATAAAAGGAAAAGAAAGGCTGGAATAGCATAAAAGTAGCTGCTCATTTGGGATTCAGCTTTTGGTTTTTGTTTCTAACTTCTAGTTTCTTAATTTTGTCTTTTTATGATTTTTTGTTTTTTTGTTTTTTTTGTCTTTTTCATATTCGTTTTGTATTGTCCATGATGGACTATTTTTATTTATATTTTTTTAAATTTAATTATATAAAAAAGCTACCAACAATTAAAATGCAAAATAAGCAATCTATGATATCAAACAGTGAAAAATAAATCGAAATGGGCAACACCTTGCGTGATGGCTTCGTCGGTCGTGGGGTTGTTGGCCGGCAAAGTTACTTGAAATCTCAGGCCCTGTTTGGCACAGCTTCACCAACAGCTTCATGAGCTGTTGTGAGCTGTTTTTTGCCAAACACCCTTTTTGCAAACAGCTTCATGGGTGAAGCTCCTTTTTTTGTGCTCTCACAAAGGAATGGGGAGAGGTGAAGCTGAAAAAAGTAGCTTTTCACAGCTCTCTCCCTCAGCCCATGATCCCTAGGAACCCACTGCCCCTCTGGTTCACCAAAATTACACGCATTTGCCATTAGTCCATCCCGTTCACCTCTCCCATTCACGAAACATAAACAAGGCACTAATATTGCTTCCTAATGTTTTTTATTTTTTTATTTTTTATTTTAATGTTTTAATTCATACTCATTCAAATATATTATTTTTTAATTCATATGACCATATACAAACATACAACTCCAAATGTTAGAACAAGTCAGGTAGACAGGGGCATCTTGGACAATTGCCCTCTCTCAGCCATGCATGAAGCTGTTGGTGAAGCTGTTTTGCCAAACAGTTTTCCAAAACAGATTTAGCTTCATCGGTGAAGCTGCTCGTGAAGCTGAAACAAAAAAAAACAGCTTCACTAGTGAAGCTGAGCTGTGCCAAACGGAGCCTCATTCTTAATCGTGTTGAGATGTTTACTTAGCTTTCACACTGAGACATGCAATGTGACTCTCCATTAGTCCATGTCCACCTAAAATTTTTGTTTAAAGAACAAGCACAATGTACACAAATTCTCGCATGCTTTTTCTTCTTTTTTTCAGGTATAAGCATAAGGTTATCGCTCGTTTGTTAATTCACGAATCATGATTGCTAACATGGACCAAAAATATCTCGTGCAAGGGAATTGCTTCCTCTCATTTGTTTTCCAGGAAAGAGCTGTATATACACACCCCAGGAAACTTCCAAAAATGAGATCAAAACCCGACGAACCGACCGGCGCGTCATGCGCGCGCGGCTGTACGGACCGCCCGGCGCCCGGTTTCAGCACACTCCAGTAGCGGCATGCCTGGCACGCGGCCGTGCAACGAGTTACCTGTTACCACCCGCGGCGCGGCCCATCCTGCACGGTCCAGCGCGGGCGCGGCCATGCATGATGCGTGTCAGCGTGTGGCATCCCACCGCAACTCTATTGTGCCTGTGGGTAGAGCTAGGAGTTGGGTCGTACCCTACCGGTACAGTTCGGGTCTATTAAACTTCGTGCCATATCGACTCGGCTCAGTCATCTCATCGTGTCGTACCGTGCCGACTCATCTCGCCTCCGGCTAGGCCCAAGCACGGCCCAAAGCCTACCGTGCTAGCGTTCGCGCCATACTAGCCCAAGCCCAGCCCGAAATAACTATACACGAAGGCAACAGCGACGGTCGTCATCTTCTTTTCTCTCATACCCGTCTCGTTAAAAACTAGTTGAAATTGAATTAATTACATAAAAACATGGGCACGCAATGACATAAGTATTTGAAGAAAAAGTGGAATTTCTTTGATATTTTAAAAATACAATGTTACTGCTTCGTTAAAAACCTTACACCCCAGAGTGGGGTTCCCCAGGTAAGAAAAAGAGTACAGTAATAATATATGTATATACTAACTATAACAGCATGCGTACATAATATCTACTCATCAATATCTATGTCGTTCATACGTTCGAGGTCAGCATACGCCTATACGATTTCGAGATCCTCCAGTTGATGTTATTGCCGCTCTTTGGCTAATTCCCTTTTCGATTATTCTCCCTACCATATTGAACGTCGTTTCTGAATAGACGGTGGACACTGGCACCAGGAGAACATCCCATGCGAAATGTGACAGCATAGGAAATATCCGTTTGTTGTTCTTTCACCACTCGAGCAAGTCTATCTTGTCTCCACCAATAAGATCAGGACCAATATTTGCAAAATCATGTTCCAAATAGTGGTTCAATTCCGAGACAGAATTCCACTTGGAGGTTGTCTGAGACTGAGAGGACAAAAAAGTAGACTTGCCCTTTAGCTTCTTCCATAAGTGTGATGTCAAGCTTATCTTTCCTTGTTGCGTCTACTGTGAGACATCCGATCTTCCGCTGCTGCCAAACTTATCATGATATATACGGAAAACACAAAAAACTCCTCTTTGACATATGCGAAAGCTTCCGAATAATCAAAACCAAGGCATTCACCTATTCCCTCTATACCAATCTGTAAACCTGTTAACTTTTTTGTAAGATCGAAAATGATAGCAAAACAATACAAGTGTGTTATAAAACCAAAATATTTAATAAATTTTTCCTCCATTGCTACAACGGTATGTCCTAAAAGAGGATCGTCCCTAGATTTGGCAATTTTGTCTGTAATTAACCAAATAAACTCTATAACTAAGCAAGAGGTAGGATAATAAACACCAGATAAAACCTTTGTTACTTTATAAAAAGGTCTTAAAAACTCTAAAAAACGACTAGCAATCTGTCAATCTGAATTAATAACTACCAATTCATTATTTTGAGACTTGGCATTGGCAAAAACAGATATATCCTGTTCGCACTCTTGTATCTTCTTTAACATAATGTATATCGAGTTCCACCTCACCTTCATGTCAACACCAAATTTTCTTGGCTCTTTCCCATTAACTACACAGTACTTTGCGAACCTAACTACCACTTGTGGAGAACTTGTGAGGTAACAAATGGCATCACAGATACTGTTCAAATATGAACCAATTACTTGCATACCATCTTGAACAACAAGATTCAAGATGTGGCATACACATCTCTGGTGGAGGACATAACCACCAATATATGTTTGCAATCTTAGGGTGAGGATATTCATAGCCGTTATGTTTGCCGATGCGTTATCAAGAGTTATAGAAGCAATTTTATTATTTATCTTAAAATCATCAAGTACGTGTAGTATACGCTCGGCAATGGCCTCTCCCGTGTGCGATTCATTTATTACTTTAAATCCTATGACCCTCTTGTTTAGTTTATAATTATCATCTAAATAATGGGCTACAATACTAAGGAAGGTACTTCTTTGGTGTGATGATATCCAAATATCTGAGGTTATGGCAAAAAATCTGAATTTGTTGGAATAGTTCTTTAAGCTCTACCAGTTTCTTTTAATACATCCGTAAAATATTGGATGTAGTAGTTCTCCTACTAACATGTTGGTACTGTAGATAAAAGTCGTGTTGAATCATTCTTTCGAACGTGTGACTTTCACCCATCTTAATCGGTTGATCTTCTAAAATAATATATCTAGCAATTTCTTTACGGGCAGAAAGCAGGTTGTATACCCAAATACTTACAGAGCCATCGGCCTCGAAGTTTAGCTGTGTTTGTACTCCTCCCCCTTGGCCCTGTGCTGCCATCTTGTATAAGCATGCTTTGTAGTGCCGGTTCAAGTGCTATGTCCCTACAGCTATACGAGCACTTAATTTAGCATTACAATAATTACAGATTGCGATATCTACCGTTTCACCATCTCGGATTTCCTAGCTCCAGGTCATGTGCTTCTAGCAATTTGCCCTTCGTCCAGACCCGTCAATGTTGACGTCCGTGGATGGGGGAGATAATTATGTTGTCCCTATTGGCTCTGGACCGCCTTGGTACTCCTTGTAGCCCTCTGTACCGTCCATATGATGGTCATTCATACCGTAATCTCCCATGCTTGGTGAGAGCTGACGAGCATTAATGGGAGTCGGAGCTAGAGGAGGATTAGGGGAGCGACGGCGGGAGCTTACACTAAGTCGCCCTACTGTCCTTTTCGAGTTTCGACTCATCTGCATACTGCTTTAGAGCTCTTTGGTACTATGACTCCTTGGTAACATGATGGATGGATGGTGATTAATCAATAAATAAGGAGTACAAATGCAGTAAATGTGCTTGTGAAACGAGAAGTAAGAAATGAATAAATAAGGAGTACAAATGCAGGAAATGTGCTTGTGAAATGAGAAGTAAGAAATGGATAAATGAGTAGCACAAATGCAGGAAATAAGCTTGTGAAATGAGAAGAAATGAGAACTTGAGAAGGCTCAGTTTGTGAAGAAATGGTAGGGCTGAGTGAATTTATATAGTTCAGAACCCTGAACGTTGTCTCTGCATTCTAAACGTTATGTGACCGTTGTCAATATGCTCTCAACACAAAAAAATCAACAAGCTTTTCCAACTCCCAATGCCTCTTACTGACCTACTCTACCTTTTTTTTCCCGTTCGGCCGTCTTCCTTCTACTTTTTTCCCCATCCCACCACTCCACGCGGCCACGCGTGATGTGCCCAAGCCCGCCCGGCCGCCTGCTCCCACCCCTCAAATCCCCCGGGCCCCGGCTTCCTCGATTCCTCCTCCCACGATCCCACCGTGCCACGCCCGGTGACTGGCGCCCACCCCTCCCACACCTGCCGCTGCCTCCTCCTCCCCCATCTCCCCCGCCACCTCCTCCTCCCTCACCTCCCCGGCCGCTGGGCCCCTCCCTCCTCCCCCACCTCCCCCATCGTCCAATGGGCTGGTTTTCTAGGCCCAGCCCACCGTTCGTGCCATGCCAAGCACGGCCCGCCACGTGTTGGGCCGGGCCGTGCTTAGGCCATACCGTGCTGGCCGTGCTTGGGGCTGGCCCAAAAAAGCACGGCCCAACTCTCATGTCTACCTATGGGCTATGGCTCCGTTTAGAAACAAAAAAAAGTCATTTAGAATATAATAATTTTTAATATATTTTTTTGTATTATCTATTAAGATATAATTGTGTGTTTTTTAAATTAAATATCTAAAAAACTAAAAGACGCTGCAACGTCATTTCAACTGAAAATAAAAAAAACCAGGAACTAGTACTACCCCAAGCATCCGAAAGCTCAAGACTCTGCTACACGCATGCACGCAGGCGCTCCCTCGGAAACGTCTTCCAGATCCCGTAACGGGGCCATCGGCAACAGGAGCGTGCTGGGAGAACGGAGCGGACCACGACCACGCGCGGCCGCTCGCGCTCGCGTGCGTGCGTGCGAGGAAGGCGGTAACGGACCACCCCACGCCTCCGCTAACCGGCGCGCCCGTGGGTTGACGACAACCAACGGTAGATGCCCTCGTGGAGGCCCACGGGCCCGTTTCCATGTGGGAACTACGGGACACAACTGCGTCACCCGCAGCGACGGGTCGACGTCGCTTGCCCGCGGGCTCGATGGCACGGGAGCCGAACCGTGCGCCGACGCGTGGGTGATATTTGTCGCCGCCGATGCTTACCGCGCGCCACGCGCGACTTCGAACGCGGATGTGGAGTCCTGCTGTCCGCCGGGTCCCTCACCCCTACAATATAGTACCATCGCCATATTGGCATGGCAGCGGTTGATTTTCTCACAGTAACACAACACACAAATTTATTTAGGCTCAACAAAATTATCGAGTTTTCTTTTGAAAACTAAAATTACTTAGTTTCGCCTACGCACAATATGGTCTGGTTGTAGTTCTACCGTGTAGAATTTAATTGGTAAATTGGACCAACCTCATATGTATGGTACAGCCATACATTTTCCACAATCACATATGTCGTTGACATGTCCATAATACTGGCGTCGAATTAAAAATATGTGGTGCCAAATTGCATGGCTATTTATTATATTATCCTTTCAACAATATAAAAAAGTATGCACGTATATGTTGAAATACAGACTTCCCTTGAAAAAAATGCACTATGATTGAAGGAGCTTATGTTAACATCGTCGCCTTTCGAATCTATGCTAACTATAAGACCCACATCAAACTCTTAAAAGACGACGATGTTTCCAGGTTCTACCTTATGCATATATAAGATTTGATTCGTCTCCCTATCTTCATTATCCTGATATTTTATGTGATCTCTCGTTTAACGAGTTCCCAACAACTGGACGAGGAAATGAACAAATTTTAAGCAGTGAGCAGTTCCAAGTGAACGCCGAATGCGGCCTAAATATCCCTGGATCGCCACTCGAGCTAATTAGAAATGTGCTGTACCTAATGCGTGATGCATGTATATTCTTCCCTCTTATTTAGCAGTTGGCATCTCGCTCTCCACCTTCGTTGGTGTAAGCACTATATATGAAAAGAAAAGAAATGAAATCGCTACAACAGTGCTTGCAATGTCCACATTGCGCACAGCAGTAGCACACTAGCACCTGTCGAACTGGCACCTTGTAATACGCTGTAGTGCTGTTAGATCCGTTCGCAGATTTTGTTTGTTTCCCAGCTTCATGCTGGGCCTCATCTACAGTTCAATTATGTTCCCAACATTATTGTTAAAGTTAGTAATCTTGTTTAGTTGTATTCGAATCAGTTTGTCATGGTCGTAGCCGTGTATGAGTTTATTTCAGCGTACGAGTCAGTTTTCAAGTCTATATCGTAGTTGTCTCTGTGTGATAGTCGTTGTGTTGGGTATAAAAGGCAAAGCTATGTAACAAGAGAAAGACAAAGCGATCGGGGGTGATCGAAACGAGAGGGAGAGAAATAAAGAAAGCGGGGTGCTTTGGCTCCCGGAAAAATATCGAGTTCATTGTTTTCATAGACGTGAAGCGAGTTACGACTACGGTGAGTAGAGGTGTCTACAGGAGCAGAAAACATGGTCGCAAACGAATTACGACTACGGTCGCAGAGCAGAAGACGCGGTTGTAAGCTTTACGACCACGGCAATCGAGTCTTCCTTGTGGTCGTAATTGAGTTACGACTAAGGTGATCGAGCGATACTATATGGTCAAAGGAGTGGTTACAAGAACGCGCAACGTAGCGTGAACTGATCGTAACTCTCATCAGCTGAAGTTACGAGTACGTGGCTAGAGTACGAAGGCGTCGTCGGAGCGGTCAGAGCAAACAAGTGGTCGTAACGACTTTGAGTGTGGTCGTAAACTGCAATAAGTGGTATCAGGCCTGCTGATCTTGGTGGTATCTGAAGAACATGGGAGAAGCGTCAACTTCGAGTGCCTGGAGTGGGCTGATATCTCTCCAGTACCCTCTCCTGACGACCGACAATTACCCGGTGTGGGCAATGAAGATGAAGGCAAACATGCGTGACTAGGGAGTATGGGTGCAGTCGATCCAAATGGGAAGGATAAGAAGGTGGACGGCAAGGTGGATCAGGCGGCTTTGGTTATCATCTACCAAGCGATGCCAGATTCGATGATGCATCAGCTCATTGGTAAGGTGATGGCATGGGAGGCGTAGGAGACGCTTTGGATGACGCACGAGAGAGTTGATTGTGTGAAGGAGGTGCGGCTTTAAAATTTGTGGAGCGAGTTTGAGAATATCAAGATGGGAGAGACCTAGTCGGTGGACGAGTTTGCTGGCAAGCTGACTTCGTTATACAATCAGATTAACTCTCTTGGTAACAAGATGGAGAAATTTATGGCGTTGAAGAAATATCTGAGCATGCTTCCGGAGAAGTATATATTTGTTATCACCATACTTATATACTCCTCCGATTTGAACAAGAAGAAGATAGAGGAGATCACCGGCTCCCTCAAGGCGCATGAGAAGTTACTGAAGGGGTTTCAGTCACGTAATAAGCAGGGATCCTAGACTCATAACGAGCAGGTGTTGCTAGTAAAGGGAGATCCGAGAGACGGTCGTGGCTCATCAAACAACCACGGAGATGGTGCATGCAATGCACATGCAGGTGCGGCTAACACGGGAAGTCTAGGTGGTGGGCCTATAGGTGGAAAAAGTGCACAAGGTCCAAGAGGAAGACTTGAGTACAGGTTGGTGCAGTTTTATGTGGTTTTACAGAGCAGGGGCGGAGGTATGTAGTTCACTGTGGGTGCGGTCGCACCCACGTGAAAATCGAAAATCAGTGCTAACCTCTAAACTTTCACCTCTTTTGCACCCCCAAGCCCAAAGTTATGCACCCAGGCTCATCTAACAAAGTTATATTATTGCTTAAACATTGTACGTATGTATACATATACATGGCATGAAGAAAGTGTCGCACCCCCCTCAATTTTTCTCTAGCTCCGCCCCTGTTACAGAGGGAACATATGAAGTGTTGGAGACAGGAGTTAGAGGCGGTGTAGCCTCAGCTGAGACGTATGCTGGAAAGTGGACAAACTTGGTCCAAGAGAGGAGCGGGGGGCTTAGGAAATGGTGAAGCCAAGGTGGCCGTGGGAGCAGGTGCTCTATCCTAGGCAGGCGTGGAAGGAAGGACGTGATCAGTCTAGGTGTGAGGTGTGGCAAGCGTCAGATTGTGAAGGCTTAGGAAGGTACGATGCATGGGAGTGTAGGTAGAAGGAAGAAGCAGAAGCAAGAGAGAAGATCGGTGTGATTAAGATAGAGAAACAAGATTAAGGAGGTGATTGTTAGAGTTATTAATCTTGTTTAGTCATGTTCGAGTCGGGTTATCGTGGTCGTAGCCGTGTACGAGTTTGTTTCAGTGTACGAGTCAGTTTTCGAGTTCATGTCGTAGTTGTCTTCGTGTGGTAGTCGTTGTGTTGGGTATAAAAGGCAGAGCCATATAACGAGAGAAGGACAAGAAGCGATCGGGGTGATCAAAACGAGAGGGAGAGAAATAAAGAAAGCGGAGTGCTTTGGATCCCGGAGAAATATTGAGTTCATTGTTTTCACAGACGTGAAACGAGTTACGGCCACGGTTGCAGAGCAGAAGACATAGTCGTAAGATTTACGACCACAACGATTGAGTCTTCAGCGTGGTCGTAATCGAGTTACAATTATGGTGATCGAGCGATACTACGTGGTCGAAGGAGCAGTTACGAGAACATGCAGCGTAGCGTGAACGTGATCGTAATTCTCATCAACTGAAGTTACGAGTACGTAGTCAGAGTACGAAGGTGTGGTCAAAGCGGTCAAGCAAACAAGAAGTGATGATAATGATTTTAAATATGGTCGTAATAATTGCTAAGTGGTCGCAAACTGTAATACCTAGGATAGGATTGTCCTCATCGCGCACAGCAGTAGCACCTGTCAAACTGGCACCTTGTAATATGCTGTAGTGCTGTTAGATCCGTTCCCAGATTTTTGTTTATTTCCCAGCGACATGCTGGGCCTCACCTACGGTTCAATTATGTTCCCAACGTAGGATAGGATTGTCCCTACGTGCATTTTGCACCTACAGTGACCTCCCTGTTTTTCCAGCTAGGACTGTCCCTACGCGTTCTTGTAGCCTGCATGGAACAGCACCCTCCCGGGAAAGCACTCTTAGAGCAAGTCTTATAATACAGCCTTCAGCTGGCTGTATGGATACTTATAGCTCACTTATCAGTCTGCTCATATAGTAGTTATAGCCAGCTGAAGGCTGTATAATCTACCCCTTCCTCTCACAAAGTTTCTTGGTTCTTATGCTTCAGCTGGCTGTAAGCTTACAACCCACCTCTCTTCTCTCTCCTCCATCTCAGCATACAGCCAACTTACAGCCTCTTATAATACTTGCTCTTAGTTCGGCTAAAATGTACTGGCTAATATTTATTTTATACTATAGTTGATGAAGATTTATTTTAATATAAAAGAATTTAAAAATAAAAAACATATTAGCTTATTACGGATAATACAAATGAATTAAAAAAACAAAAAATCAAAAAAAAAATACGACATCAATGAATAGTAAACTAGAAGCCAAAAGCTCAATAACAAAAGAGATCACTGGGAAGGCATGCATAACAATTCGTACTATGAACTATTCAACTGACAGGTAGGAGCTTTACGTCTGAATAGGGCCTTATGTTACCTTTCAGTTTGAAATAGAATGAGCTGAGTAACTATGAATCTGGCGAAAACTATGGAGGAATGGTTGGAATCATGGAATGGGCTGTGGCCGAAATTTCGCTGCTAGCTAGCTTGTTGAATGGTACTGACGTGCATACCTTTGACCTTGTCAGCACAAACATTAGTCAACTGCTGTGGAGTAGCAAATTAAGCTGATCAGATAGAGAAACCATAGTCACCCTTGCACGCGCAAACCACGGAGATCCATCGACATCTCGGGGTCACAGACACGTACTTAGAAAGATGAGAATAATTAAAGGCCCATTGACCTCTCAATTCATGCTAGCTAGTACTCCGGGCTCCGAGTTTGACTTGAGACCATCGAGAATTCGAGAGCCAGGTTCCATGAAGGAACCAGAAGACTGATCCAACGGGAAAAAAAAGTATCATGAACCGACGAAAATTTTGTATTAGATGGGTGCAACGCGACTACAGAAAGCATACAAAAGCACACGACTTTGGGCTTAAAACTTCAAAATGGAAGGGGATCGATCTCGATCGATGGTGTGTCGGCCTCGGAGCACAGATTCCGGGCCGGGGCTGGAAACATGCATGTACGCCTGTCCCACGTGACCGTCCGGCACGCCGCGCCACGAGGAAACCCCCCGCGCCGGCTCGCCGGCCGCGTCCACATGCATGCGCCGGCGCGCCCGCGTGTTAGGATCGGAGCCCGACTCACCGCACGGATCGCGCACGCGCTTTGATTTGTTAACGTGAGTTCGTTAAGATGGGAGGACTTGAGATGGTGATGCCGTGTACGCGAGCACATGCTGATGTGCCTAAATGCACTGGCATAGGTCAATGAATCAAGCAAGGAAATTAAACTATGAAAGGCCATAACGAAACGGCATGCGCTTCCCATCGGCGGGTGCGGTGTGGTAGCGCGCGGACCTTGCGGTGGCATATAGGATCGAATATAAAATATAAATAAAATAGTGGTTTTTTATATTCATATTCGTATTTTTAAACATATACGAATTCAAATATACTCGAATATGAGTATCCTAAAACACAATAAAGTTTAGCAAATTGACACCGGTTTTATAGTAATATTTATACCCCTTTTTCCCTAGTTTATTACGTAATCATGATTATTGGTACCATTTTGTCACTAATCCTAACTAATTCTAGATATATTACAAATAAATTGGTTATAAACATATCAAAATTGGCTAAAAAGAGCATGCAGAAAGCTTTATTAGGGGACATGTCAAAATAAAAAATTATGAAATGCCAAATTAGAGTTTAACATGACGTCGGACTCGTCAAGATGATCGAAATGCATATATAATATGTCCAATTTAGAGCTCAAATATAAAAGATACATATTAACTAGCTGCTACTATTATATATGCTGAATCTGGATATTATTTGTATTCGTATTCGATTTGACACCTATTTTATATATCATATTTGTATTCATATTTAACAAAAAATTCTAGATACTATCCAGGTTTGAATTTATTTTACTAAACAAATGTATTTTTATCATATTTTTTTACAGTTGATACGAATATTAGATAAAATAGATAATCTAAATCCGTATGATACCCCTAGTGGCAGGCAGCAGCAGCAGAACCTGACTAGGTGTGGACGAGACGCGGCACGGTGCAATGTCAAAGGAGACAGATCGAGTGACCGACCCGGCCGTGCTGGCTCTCGCATCGCACGGCACGTTTCGAACTCTTCGCTCTTACCCTTGGCCGTCGGTGCAAACCCCATGCGCTGCCCTCCAGCTTTGGACATCGATGCTCCGTCGTGGATCCCTCAGGTCGATTAGTTTGATGAATTTTTTACTAATCAAGATACAATGATCACACTGACAGACAGCTAGAACTGCCGTGGAGTTATTATTTTGACTTTTGAGCTGCTGGTAGCAAAGCTGGTCTTGTGTTCGTTGCAACTTTTTATGAGCCGGCCAATATCTTGCAGAAAAGTTTGGAAGCCCAGAATTTTAAGTAAGAATGGGCTAGATCCGACACATTTTGGTCCATTTTGTTGGGCGAGGCCTCAACGTAAGCCATTCATGCGTTCGCCGTCGTCTCCAAGGGCAAAAGTCCGGACGAACCAAAGGGCTGTTCTTTATCTCAAAAACTGGTGGCTTTTAGTTTTTGTTACAGTATCTAACTTTTAAACAGAGTATTTTCTCAAAACGAGGTCTACAAGTTAAACAATCTATACGTTAAAAGCCCAACATTTGTACCAGCCAAAATCATAAGTGAGTATATATCTCTCCGTAATCTGTACCGTAAACAGCCAAAATTCAAAAATTTCAGCCAAAAACCATAAGCCGTAGCAAAAAAGAACAGGCCCAAAATATCTTGTTGAGAAATTGGGTCCGAGACTATAGGCCTAATCTATTTGTGAATATTTTTTACTTAGTCTATAAATAGAGAATTCCAATGATTAGATCTTGTATTTATGGAAGAGAAAGTAATAAAGAAAATGAGTTCTCTGTGTTCAATTTTTTTAGTATTTTGCATTACCTGGGTTTGATCCATCTCTCTTGTATATGAGGAATCGCTCGAACTGGACTCGTCAGTGATGGTTCCTCAACATGTTATCAGCATGAATCGCTCTGGTGGACCGAAGGTAATCATCGAAGCACTCGTAAATTGAATTGCCTATATCTAGATTGCTTTAAATTTCCGTAGATTTTGCTTTCTAGATTATAATTCTACAGTGCAAATCTACTCTAGTTTACCATGAGCTGACTAGATTTGCACAAAAGAGTATATGTTGATTGCACTGTAGATTGAAAAAATTGCCTCGCGTGCCGCTTGTACGCGTCACATGCCGGCCGGCAGCCCGCATGCACCGGCTCGTAGCCACACTGAACCGCTGCTCCACTGTCGCGTAGCCCTGGGCGAAGCCACCGTCTCCACATGAGGCGTTGTCGTCCATCACGCCCGCATGCGCCGTTGCTCCTGAATGTCGCTCAAGCCGTCACGCCCGCATGCGCCGCCTCTTGAGCGTCGCCTCGCATGCGCTGTTGCCGCTTGGCCTCGCACGCACCGCTGCTGGCTTAGAGCCACGCCGTAGATCGGCCGCCGCGTGCCCGCACGACAAGACCTCGCCATATCGCGTGCCCCCGCATGGGTCATTGGCAGCTCCCGAGCCGCTCCTCAGCCGTCAGCCCTGGACGGCCACTCCGCGTTGGGCGACGACTCCGCTCGGCTCCATGCGAGCTGCCACTGCCTGCCCCGCATGGTGTGCTGCCGCCGTTCGCCCCGCAAGCGGCGCTGGCTTCCCGAGTGCCCGCATGCTCCTCAGCCAACTGCTCGCCGCGCGCCCCGGCCGCCGGCTCTTGAGCGCCCACATGCGACACCACCGCCGACCTCCACGTGGTCATATCCAGCACACGGCGTGCCGCCTCTACTGGATTCCGCGTGAGTTGCCATCGCTGCACGACGTGCCACCATCGTCGGCCTGCGCGTGAGCCGCGCTGCTATCGGCCCACGAGCCTGCACTGCCACCGTGGGAATGGTTGGAACCATATTCCCCCTGCGGATGTTAAATGGGCCGGGCGCATACCAAAGGAAAAAAAAAGAAAAAAGGGGGCGACACCAAAATTTGCAAAAAAAAAAGGCCCTCAAAATTCTAGAAATACGCGGGGTGGGGGGGTCCTCATAATTTTTAGGCCGGTCCCTGACTTTCTATAAATTATGCGAACAATTGCAAAATTCGATCAAAATACATATGTGAGCAAAAAAAGGCCTCAAGAATTCAAATTTTGAATTGTTTTTAGCATTTGAAGCATGTTTAGCACTATTATTATTATTTTCAATGTTTTTTGTATTTATTTACTGTTTTGATTAATTGTAATTCTTTAAATTGCCTTTAATCATTGAAATTAACTGTAAAATTATAGAAAATGCACACAAAATTTTGTAACATTACGAGAACCCTTTTGTACCATTATCCAATTTTTCATGCATATTTACCTATAGTAAATTTATATAGTCCTTTCATGTTCATGTAGATGATTGGCATCATGAACTGGGAGTTCGAGGAGCTGGCTCAGCATGATCAAAATTACTTGACTTAGATTTCTGATGTCAAGATTGTAGTTGGCGCCAAGAAGTTTCGCGCTGCCATTGGGATTGGTGCATCGAAAGATATCAAACCCACACATGAGGAAAATGATCAGACATTTCATTTTCTCAGGCACCACCTCTGTCTCGCTCTCAAGAATGAGGACACGGTAGAGAAGAGCGTGCTAGCCTTATGGACTGCACTAAAGAAGTGTTTTGAGTAGCTAAAGTACACCATTTTTTCTCAGGCAGAGCAGAATTGGATCCGACTGAGGTTTCCTGACTTCAAGACAATTGGAGAGTACAATTCTGCTCTGCACATAATTTGCACCAAATCTTTAACTCCATGGCAGGCAGGTCACAGATCACCAGAAGATTGAGAAGACATTCTCCACCTTCCACCCTAATGCAATGCAATCCATGCACAATTATCGTCAAGTTGGCTACAAGGAGCATGCTGAATTTATTGATATTATACAGGTTGCAGAGGCTCAGGATAAAGTTCTCCGCAAGAACTTTGTCGCACAACCACTTGGGAGCTTCGCTGGCTGTGAGGCTAATGCTAGGAGTTAAAAGGTGTGAAAACCTATAATGAAGAAATGGGGAAGGAAGGGCAAGGCCACAGCCTAGAAAGGCAAGCCACATACTGAAAGATCAAACTCCATTTAAGTTAGTTTTGGTGATAATAACAAATATTATTATGAAGTTTTGATGATAATAACAAATGCATCAGTGAGACTAATCTTGTTTATTGATTATGATATTATTTAGGCTCATATGGATGAAAATGTGAGATCAAAGAGATATGCATTCGAAATCGCGTTCTTATATATTAGTGCATTCTTTGGATCGAAAATATAGATTGAACTCTACAAATAGTCCAAAATGAATATGTGCATCTGTCTTCATTACACATACTTGTATGCACACATTTAGAGAGAGTCCACTCTATGTTTTGAGGTTTCATAATTATTGATCTATGTTTCTGTTAATACACATATTTAGGATCTTTATTTTGAATCACATCCTTTGGGTATATTGATTGTGTAGTTTATATATACTCATTTGTAATTGTGTTGTAATCTAACTTCTCCATTATGTGTTAATGGTTATGTTAATGTTTTAATATCGATCTTACATATGATATGTTTGGATTCAGGGATTCTCTCATTAGACATAGAGTATGCACATGCAAAGTAAAGATACAGGAATCTTTATCTAAGTTCAGACCTTCTTTTGAGAGAATAATAACAATACGTCATGTGTAATTGCTAATCACGAGAAAAAGAATTACAATAGAGAATCATGTGAATTGCTTGCCCTCCTCTTCTTCTCTTTGACATTAAGCTTTATACAACTAGTGAAACGACAACTATTGTCCCGCGCCAGAGAGATGTAAAAGGCCATTCACCATGTAGTGGTTGTTGTCAGAGAGAGATCGTGTGCGGTTAGTAGATAAACACACATTCTAACCACCTTGTCAAATAAACCGACAATGTAGTTCATCGCCATAGATAGGTTGGGTGGATATAGATTTGTCATAGGAATTCTCACAATCAAAGAGTGGTCATAATAAGACTTACGACTTCATGGTCTTAGTAGGACTTACGACTAGAGGAGCATTCGCAGTAGGACTTACGGCTATTTGGTCATAGAAGGACTTACGATCAAGGGGGTAGTCGCAGTAAGACTTACGACTATATGGTCGTAGAAGGACTTACGACCAGGGGATAGTCACAGTAAGTCCTACGACTATGTGGTCGTAGAAGAGCTTACGACTATATGGTCGTAGAAGAGCTTATGACCATCCTGCCATATTTACCTCTTATCGATAAGGAGTATATTGAAGGAATATAATGACATAATAATTTGAGGTCTATTCTATCGTCGTAATCTAGCCCCCAACTTCAAGTGAAGATAACTTATTCGTCTAAGGATGGTCATAAATAAAAAGTGGTCAAAAGCGAAGTCTTTCTTGACCCTTATCGACTAGAAATTGGCTTGATTTATTTGGTAATTTTGCTTGAGTTGTGAAGATAGATAGACATAAGATAGAGAAAATGCAATCAATTTCCCTCAACCCGTCTGTCGAATTGGTTCCCAAAACGAACATTTGGTTCTCAAGAGAAGTAACCGATGCATAAGTTATAAAGACTTACTAGGGGTAACTTTTGTTTTTTCACTTCCCCATTTGCTCCAATTCATCCGAGCTCTCTGCCTCCAATCAATCTCCATAATCTTCCTCAATCTCGCACAAATCCCTTTTAATCACTCGAAAGAATGATGAAATCTTCATCAACCTGGGTTGAATCAGAGATGGATTATGCCAAGATGAAGACATTAGAGACTGTGGAGAAGATCCCACCGCGGAGATTTGTTAGATGGATCAAAGCTGCCAAGCAACGCTGGTCATCCGGACAATCAAAGAGACTCTGGTGTTCCAAGCGTACTGTGAGTGTACCCTCCGTCTCCCTGCTCATCCCTTCTTGATGGTTGTTCTCTAGTATTTCAGAGTTGAATTGGTGAACTTGGTTCCCAATTCAATCACAATGCTCATCGTCTTTGTATACCAATGCGTGGCTTATTTGGGTATCCCAACATATCTCAAGCTCTTCTGGTTCTACTACGAGATGAGCCGACAAACGGGGATTACTGGGAGTTGTGGATTGAAGCTCCATGATGGCAAGACGAAGATTTACATCTCCATGTTTACCTGATCTTCATGGTTGGGATGGAAGAAGAGGTGGTTCCACAAGGAGACAACCAGTGAAGACAATCTCTCCTTCGTCGGGAAGGTCATCAAGAAAAACAGTCTTTGGAACTCAGCCCCCAAAGATATCACAAGAATAGCCCTCTACATCTCCACTATTAAGGACCTAAGGGACAAGGGGCTTATGAGCTGGCATGTGGTGAATGACTTCATCACACACCATATTAGTCCCTTGAAGCGTCAAGCACATACTATGTGGATGTACTCGGGAGTCTTAGATTCAACCCGAGACTATGAGAATTGTAAGTGATACTAGGACTCGTATTCGTAACCACATTACATTTTCTGAGTACTTTTTATTGACTACCATGTTTATTTATTAAGACCTTGATTAGGAGGAAATCAATTGTTGAGTCAAGGCCATTTGTGAGAAGGCTCCATCGCTTGAGGTGGAGGCTCCTTGTATTCTGGTGGACGTTTCTGCTGAAGAGAGCAATGAATGCTAAAGGTAATCAAAAAATCGACTTCATATTTAAGACTTCTTAGTCGTAGAGCATGGCCAAGTGGTATCTTCCTCTTCTACAGAGCGTAGGTATGATTTTTTGTCAAAACGACCAAGGGGTTGAATTGATGTGGTTGGTGGTGAAGTGGAAAGAATGAAGGCTCCTCCGGCCAAAAGGCGTCGACTAGTTAAGTCAGTTGATAAGAAAAAGGGGAGCACAGATGTTGTTGTCCCCTTTAAAATTCTTCCTTCAGTTGCCTCGAGCGCTCCTATTTAGCAACTTATTGCGGACATAGGCGCAGCAAGTGAAATAGGAGCAGTTATATTGAAGCAATCAACTCCTAAGATCAAGGTACCCTTCTATTGTAACATCAAAACTGACTCAGTTGGCTTTTCTGAAGACTTTATCAAGTGTCTTGAAAAGGTAAATTGAAAAAAAACTGCAAAGACTACGACCACTAAAGTGGTCGTGGCAAAAGAAGGTGCTGGAGAAGAAGAAAAAGAGGAAGAATAACCTAACTTCTTCTCCTTATTTTTAATCCTCCATTTATGGTAAAATCTTCTTTTGGTCAAGCTTGGAACCAAGTTCCACACCCCAAAGATCTTTCAAATAATAGGTACATCTTTGATGATGAATGTCTTGAGAAGGTGTGGTGGACTAGGGTTGAAGAGTTCGACTAACTCAGAGATTCCGGGTGGGTACTCAGAAATTTTGCTCGTAAGAGTATGAATATGAGTATTGACAACTCGAATGTTCTTACTTTGTCTCTTCTTATTTCTCACTGCCTTTCCTTATCTAGAAAGCATTAGAAGACATTGCAACTGTGGCTAAGTACCACAGATAGCCTACGCTCCTACGACAAGAGAATGTCAAACTCTCCAAGAAAGCACTGGCATCATAAATCTCTTAACTTATGTAGTCGAATTCTATCTTGACCACACAACTAGAATTTCATGTCTACCTTTAACCTTTATAGGTCTTGGCTAGATGTAGAGGTCTTGGCTGCTGCACTCGAGAACATGAAAGCTGATGCATGGAGGCTAAAGGAAGAAAATGCTAATTTATCGATAAGCCTCATAAAAGAAAACTCCACTGCCAAAATCTTGGAAGAGAAAATAAATAGTAAGCCCTGAAGCTTACGTCTATTTATCTATGCATCTTTCTGGCCTTTCTTTTATTTTTCTCTTTTTAACAGAAAGAGAGATTGAATCGAGTAAGTTGCTCACTGAGATTGAAGAGAAAACCAAAGTGATCGGAGAGATTACTCATATTAGCAAAGAAAAAGGTAAGAGGATAAAGCTACTTAATACTCAGCTATCAGGTAAGAAAAACTTTACCTTCGACTAGTTTTTGAAATAAGTCTTGTAAGACTTTTGACTACGTGGTCATAGAAGAGCTTACGACCAAGGGGTAGTCACGGTAAGACTTTTGACTACGTGGCCATAGAAGAGCTTACGACCAAGGGGTAGTCGCAGTTAGACTTTCGATTATGTGGTCATAGAAGGACTTACGACCATATGGTCATAGAAGCGCTTACGACTGTAATGAGTATTGCCTTGACCAACTTTAACTCTTTCGCATAGTTTACGGTCAATAAGAAGCATCTTTCTGAAGCAATGACTTGCATTGAGGAAGAAACGAAGTCGATGAAGGCAAATCTTCAAGATTGCGGTATTTTTCTTAATAATCTACTCGCTGAGTTTGGTGTGGAAAAGATGATTCCCACTGAGGAGATTACATCCACTCACACGAGTACGATTACACTACAAGTCAAGACTTTAGAAAAGCACTTTGCTACTCTGAAGGCTGATTAGACGAAGTCGATCAGGGATGCAGTTAGGAACGCTGTGAGCTATGCATTGGCTAAACTCAAGGCATGCGATCAGAACCTGAACTTACATCCCATCAAGCACGATTTCACTTGCTCTCTGTGACATGCGTCATTTTTACATGCATTTTACCGTCATATTTTTCGCATTTTGGGACCATTGATCATCATTTACACGCTTTTCTAAAATTAATTGCTCAAATTGGACCCTTTTACATTTTTTATGCTTTTCCACAGGCTGGCGCGATCGAGGTGCATAAATGACAAAATTTGCATTCTGCGGCTGCTCCGTACAAATGTGCGCATCGACACGAATCCGTAGGATCAAACCGCGCTGAAATCGGACTCCCGGAGGGCCAGAACAGAAGAAGTTGAATAGGGGAAGGACCTTTTTGCAAACCCTAAATTCCTTGAGGACTAAATCAGAAAATGGCCGAAAACCCCAATCCCTTCTCCACCCGTGCGCGCCGGTGGGAGACTTGAGCCCGTTTCCTTCTACCTCTGCCCCGCTTGCTTCCTCCCGATTCTCCTCCTCCACTCCGGCCGCCCACTTCTCGGCCATCTCTTCACCTCCGCGCCACCCTTTCCCCTCTTCTCCACCGCCTCCCCTTTCCTCCGCTTCCTCCACCGCGCGCCTGCGCGCCACCTCTCCTTTCCACTCGAGCGCCGCCTCGCTACTCCTCCGCCACCACTTCTCCATCCACCGCCGCCTACTCCCCGTGCCTCCTTGGCCCCTTCTCGCTCCTCCTCCTCCACTCTCGGCCGGCGAGACCGGCCATACTCTCGGGCGGCAACCGTCTCTCCGCCGTGTCTCCCTTCTCCACCTCCGGCCTCTCCACCGCAACTCCACGCCGCCATCTCGCTGCTCCTTGCTCTTCCACCGGCGCGCTTGCTCTCCCGGCCGCCACCGCCACCACCTCTCGGCCGCTCCCCATCTCCTCCGTGCTCCTCCACCGCTCCTCTCCTCCCTCTCAACTCCCTCCGGCCTCTCTCTCCTCCACATCCGCCGCCGCTTCCCCACTGCTCTTCCGCCGCCTCCCTTCTCCGACCCCCTTTCTCTGCCATCTTTACTCGCCGCTCCTCCTCACATCTACTCGATCAGCGCCGTCTCTCCCTACCGGCCGCCTCTTCCTCTGCCGCTCCTTCTCCCCACACAAGCGCCGCCACTTCCCTTCTCCTCATCGCAACCGTTTCTTCCTCCCTGCCGCGCCACCCCTTCTCCTTACCCTTCACCGCCGCCTCTCTTCTCGGCTCTCCAACCGCCGCCCTGTTGCCTCTCCTCTCCTCCCTCCTTCTCCATCTATTCGGCCGCCATCATCGCCACCGAGACAGCTGCATCAACTTCTTCACCCCACCGACGCCGGCCGCCACGCCTTCTCCACCGACACCGTCTTCTCCCCCATCGGCCGCCGTCTGCATCCACTCCACTGCGGCCCAACCGACGGCGACTCCTCTGCTACCTCTTCACCGACGCCGCCGGCCGCCACCACTTCACCGACGGTCTCCTCTGCTCTCGCCTCTTCTCCTCTGCGCGCCTCTGCAGCCTTCTCCTTCGCGGTTTATCTCCAACTCTTTTCTCTTAGTCTCTTTGCTGATCTTAGTTACTACTCGCTTATTGCTTATTGTTGATTACTAATTTCTGTTAATTGTGCATCGTGGATGTTAACTTGTGATATGTGATGGTGAAATTTGATCGTGCAATGTTTTGTGATGTTTATGTATTCTGTTAATCTTTGTTGGAAGTGTTTAGCAATGGTAGTATTGTTCATCGTGATTTTGATTTGTGGATGACAAGTGGATATGGATATTGGTTCAGCTCATGTGATTTTGTTTAGCTCTGTTAATGGTTCTCTGTGTTAGATGTCAGTGTTAGTTGAGTTTGTCTTTGTGTTGTCTTGCGCAAATTAGCTAGTTAGCGACCGTTCCCTCTCTCTTGCTGTCTCAACCCCCCTTGTGCTTCTCGTCCTCTCTCTTTTCTCCCTTCCGCGGTCGTTGATAGTTAAGTTGTGCGGCGTTCGTCGTAGTTTTGTGTTTGTGTTGTCTAGCGCCATTTAGCGATTCGGCGATCGTCTCTCTTCCCCGTGCTTTCTCAACTCTCTCTTTGCTTCTAATCCTCCCTTGTGCTTCTAGTCCTCCTTCCTTGCTTCTCTCAGCGATCGGTCGATAGTTAAGATGTGTGTTCGTTTGTTATAGTCTTGTGTTGTCCCGTCATCGTCGTCTAGTAGCTGTCAACCGTATCCTCTCCTTGTTCTCTCTCGACTCCCTCTGTGCTTCTAGACTCCCCCAGTGCTTCTCGACTACCTCTTTCTTTCTTGCGGTCGATAGCTATTCAGGTCGTCGGTCGGTAGTTGTTTTCGTCGTGTAGTCGTTGTTCGTTCGTTCAGTAGTAGTGTTTGTTCGTGTTGTTGTTAGTGTCGTTTGTGCGTCGTTCGTTTAGTCTCTCGTCGTGTCGTTCGTTCGGTCGTACGACTTCCATTCGTACGGTCGTTCGTTTCGTCGTCATTTGATAGTTCGTTCGGTCGTTTTAGTCGTTTTAGGTTTAGTTTTCTCCCCGTTTCGATTGACCTAGCTTTAGCCGAGCACCGGTAGCCTCAGTCTAGTCCCTGTGGAGAACACGACACTCGCCGCTATTTCAGTGGCAACCCGTGCACTTGCGGGTGTGCTATTTTGTACGATCAAGTCACTCTGGAGGAGGCGTCTCGCTTGATCGAAGAAGTAGAGCCATTTGGACGAAAAGTGCATGAAGAAATAGAACTTGGCTCTTCCTCTCCTCTATAGAAGAGTAGTTTATAAATAGAAGTAATTCTATAAAAACTTACCTTTGGATGATGAATGAACTTCTTTCTTTCGCTGCATCTTGTCTCGTTGAGCAATTAGTACTCATAAGACAAAAAACAAAAAAATGAAAGAGAAATAAAATTACGACTAAGAAATAAAGTTATTCTAGTAACTCTATCCTAGCCCCCGATTATTTACTTTGTTCATGCGAAGAAACAAAGCAAATAGTATAGAGTGAAGTATGTAGAGAGCAGAGTAATGTATTTGACCATCGTTGTCGAATTCGATTTCACATACTGGCAACAAAAGCAAGGAACAAGTCGATGCTAGGGAGCTCCTTCTAGTGGGCAGGACAACATGCAAAGAGGAGTGACTCCGATTAGGTGATGTTACCTCCTTTCGATCAGGTTTAAACAAATGGAAGACATAAACGATAAAGGATAAACACTCAGATTGCCTTTTATTATATTCGTTCAATGTGTTCGTAGGTAATGCAATTGTTGTATGCTGGTAGCAAGAGTTAGGAACTAACTAACACTAGGAAGCTCCTTTTAGTAGGCAGGACCACATGTAGAGAGGAGAGACTTCGGCTAGTGGTATTCCCGTATCCAACCAGTCAAACTAATTGGATGCACTAGAAGTAGTTGAACTAATATCAGAGAAGCTCTACAAGACATACAACAATAAAAATTTGTATAAACTGAAATTGTTATTGAAAAGGGTAAAAGTGTTTACACATATAATTTGTGTAATTGGTCGATATTCCAAGAGTTTAAGAGAATCTGGCCATATTACATAGCAAGTCGTACAGAACCAAGGTATGTGACTTTGACCGAAATGTAAGGACCTTCCCACTTGAGGAAAAGCTTATTCCGATTAGACTGGGATTAGATTTTCCTCAATACTAAGTCACCTACAGCAAAGCTGCGAGGTTAGACCTTACGATCATAGTGCTAACGCATGGCCTACTGATAGACCACTAAACGGATTAAGGATTGATTCCTCGTTTCTTCGAGCAGGTTGATATCATCCACTCGAAGCTGTTCTTGGTTAGAGTCACTGAAGTTCTCCACTCTTGCCATGCGCCCCACTGTTTCCTTATTATGGATGATCTCTCCTAAAAGAAACTCAAACGACATAATTATCTTGTGCGCTTAAAAATAATGCCTCAACTTTCTCGAAGCAATGAGGAGGGCATAAAGAAGTTTTTGGACCTGAGGGTAGCGCTCCTCAGGGCCGTGTAAAACTTTATTTACATAGTATACTGGTCTTTCAATGCCCTCACGCTCTGCAACCAGTACAACACTTACTGCCTATGGCGTGGTGGATAGATACATTAAGAGTGTCTCGCCTATTTTCAAAGAAACTAGGGCAGGAGCACTCATAAAGTATCTCTTGACATCTTCGAAAGCATCATTGGCCTCTTTCGGAACCCTAGAAGATATAAAGGAAGCAAGCTCTTACTTAGAGTCAGAGTTCGAAATGAAAGATTTGTGTAAAACCAAATATTGCTTAGGTTTGCAGCTTGAGCATACCCCTGAAGGGATATTAGTGCATCAATCCACATACACTCAAAAGGTGCTAGAAATGTTCGGCTTTGGAAAGACGTACTCATTGAAAGTACCGATGATTGGGAGATCTTTACAACAAGACAAAGATTCATACCGACCTAGGGAAGAGGGGAAGGAAGTCCTAGGACTGGAATTCCCATTCTTAAGTGCAGTATGAGCAATTATGTATTTAGCAAACTGTACTAGACCGTATATTGCATTTACTGTAAACCTATTAGTAAGGTATAATGCAGAACCTACCAAAAAGCATTGGTAGGGAATAAAGGACATCTTCCGATACCTCCAAAGAAGCAAAGTCCTTGGACTATTCTACAGAAAGAACCAAGACTTGAATATGATTGGCTATGCAGATGCCAGGTACTTGTTAGACCTGCATACAACTAGGTCACAAACAAGCTATGTATTCCTATGTAGTGGAATTGCAATTTCATGAAAATCGTTTAAGTAAAGTCTTGTATCGATTTTGACGAATCACTCGGAAATCATAGCACTATATGAAGCCTCACAAGAATGTGCTTGGCTTCGACGAATGATTCACCACATCCAGCAGTCATGTTGATTGAATATCATGCAAGCTCCTATAATTATATATGAAGATAATGCAGATTGTGTTGCACAAGTACAAATGTAAGTCATGTGGATTGAATATCGTGCAAGCTCCCACAATTATCTATGAAGATAATACAGGTTGTGTTACATAAGTACAAATAAGTTACATGAATAGTCATCTCACAAAGTATATCAACCCCAAGTTCTTCTATGCTCTTGAATTGCAAAAAAATGTATGAAATTAATATACTGCATACTAAGTCATGTAAAAATCTTGCATATTTATTCACTAAGTCATTTCCAGCATCTAACTTTGAAATGCGTGTACGTGGAATTGAATGATGGGATTTAGAGAAGTATAGAACTCAAGGGTAGATTCTTCTCGATCTCAATATTAAAGCTTGATCACGAAGATCGAGTACCCAAAGAATAAATCATGTAGATTAAATAAAATGAGATGAATTATACTCTTTTTCCCTTGATGAGTTTTCCGGAAGTTTTTCGGCCAAGATTTTTAATAAGGCAATTCGTATAACATAACATGTATTATGTACTCTTTTTCTAAATTTTTTCCACTGAGTTTTTATAGAGCTTTGATGAGACATGAACATGTCAGATGAGTGCCTAAGAGAGGGTGTTAAGAAGCTTAAGCCTGAGCCTGTAGGTGTGGCCTATTGATGGACACTCTTTACCTAGTCTATAAATAGAGAGTCCCAATGATTAAATCACGTACTTGTGAAAGAGAAAGCAATAAAGAAAAAGAGTTTTCCTATATCTCTTTATTTAAAAGAGTTTCCCTATGTCTCTTTATTTAATCTTTTAATCTTTTATATTATTTATATTCGATCTATCTTTTTATGCAGAAGAAATCACTCAAATTAGAGTCACCAACGGTTCCTCGACACATTTGACCAACCAACCACTCCCCTTGTATGGCCGTATCCCCTTCCCGCCACGGCGCCGCTCGTGGCCATCAACTCCGAGCCCGAAATCGCCGCAGATGCAGAACCCCAACGGCGCCATCCTCCAACTCTACCACTCCGGCCGGCTCGCTGCCGTCCTCTGCGCCTTCGAGTCGCTCCCCTCCTCCCCCGCTCCCGTCCCTCTTTCCGCCGCCACATATGCCGCCCTCGTCGCCGCCTGCTCCCGCCTCCGCTCCCTCTGCCAAGGACGCCTCGTCCACCGCCACCTCCTCGCCTCCCAGGATTCCCACCTCGTCCGCAACACCGTACTCAACAACCACCTCATCACCATGTACGGCTGGTGCGCCGCTCCAGACTAC
Organism: Dendrocalamus sinicus; assembly: GCA_036346575.1. Lineage (NCBI taxonomy): Eukaryota > Viridiplantae > Streptophyta > Magnoliopsida > Poales > Poaceae > Dendrocalamus > Dendrocalamus sinicus. Next base: position 12,528,834 of record CM070650.1, read on the forward strand.
GCCCGCCTGGTGTTCGATGGAATGCCCGCCAAGAACCCCATCTCCTGGGCCGCCGTCATCGCGGCGCACGCGCAGAACAGCCGCTCCGCTGACGCTCGTGGCCTGTTCTCCTCCATGCTACGATTGGGGACCGCGCCTGACCAGTTTGCACTTGGCAGTGCTGTGCGCGCGTGCACGGAGATTGGGGACGGGGCCTCGGGAGGCAGGTGCAGGCACAAGTTGTAAAGTTGGAAAACGGCAGTGACTTGATGGTGCAGAGCATGCTCTTCACGATGTACTCCGAAAGCGGCTTAGTTGGGGATGGGTTCACACTCTACGGGAGCATCAGGGAGAAAGACTTGATTTCCTGGGGATCGATCATTGCCGGGTTTGCACAGCAGGGGTGTGAAATGGAGGCGCTACAGATTTCCAGGGAGATGATTGCCAAGGGCTTGCATCATCCCAATGAGTTCCATTTTGGAAGCGTGTTTAGCGCATGCGAGGCTGTGGGTAGTTTGGAGTGTGGGGAGCAGATTCACGGTTTGTCTGTCAGGTATAGGTTGGACCGAAATTCGTATGCAGCGTGTTCATTGAGTGACATGTATGCCTAGTGCAAGAAGCTGGAATCTGCGAGGAGAGTGTTTTATGGGATTGATGCACCGGATTTGGTTTCTTGGAATTCCATAATAAATGCTTGCTCTGTTGAGGGTCTCCTTAGCGAGGCTATGACCCTATTCTCTGAGATGAGATATTCTGGCCTGAGGCCTGATGGTATTACTGTTAGGGGCTTGTTATGTGCATGTGTCGGCTGTGATGCTTTACATCATGGCAGATTGATCCACTCCTACTTGGTCAAACTGGGTTTGGATGGGGACGTTTCAGTATGCAATTCTTTACTCAGCATGTATGCGAGGTGTACGGATTTTCCCTCTGCAATGGATGTCTTTCATGAGATGAAATATTGTGATGTTGTCACCTGGAACAGCATTCTTACTGCATGTGTACAACACCAGCATCTGGAAGAAGTCTTTAAGTTGTTTCGCCTCTTACACAGTTCGATGCCGAGTTCGGATAGTATCAGTTTAAACAATGTTCTGAGTGCTTCTGCTGAGTTGGGTTACATTGAAATGGTGAAACAGGTCCACGCATATACCTTCAAGGTAGGACTGGTGGAGGATATAATGATGAGCAATGGTCTAATTGACACTTATGCTAAATGTGGAAGTTTAGATGATGCCAGGAAGCTCTTTGAAATGATGGGCACCAACTGTAATGTGTTCTCTTGGAGCATTTTGATTGTTGGCTATGCCCAATCTGGTTATGCATAGGAAGCACTTAATTTATTTGCGAGGATGAGAAGCCTGGGAATCAGGCCAAACCATGTAACCTTTGTTGGGGTTCTCACAGCATGCAGCCACATCGGTTTTGTTGATTAAGGCTGCTATTACTACAGTATTATGGAGCCTGAATATGGCATTGTTCCAACAAGAGAGCATTGCTCATGTGTCATTGATTTGCTGTCGTGTGCTGGGAGACTAACTGAGGCAGCAAAGTTTGTTGACCAAATGCCATTTGAGCCTGATATTGTAGTGTGGAAGACCCTACTAGCTGCTAGCAAAACGCATAATGATGTGGAGATGGGAAAGAGGGCAGCAGAAGGTATTTTGAAAATTGATTTTTCCCATTCAGCAGCCTATGTCTTGTTGTGCAACATATATGCTGCTTCTGGCAATTGGAATGAGTTTGCAAGATTGAAGAAGGCAACGAGAAGCAGTGGTGTTAAAAAATCACTAGGGAAGAGTTGGGTTAAACTCAAGGGGGAGCTAAAAGTCTTTATAGTAGAGGACAGATCACATCCAGAGTCTGAGGAAATATACACAATGCTTGAGTTAGTTGGAATGGAAATGATGAAAGCTGGTTATGTTCCAAAGCTGCCATGTAAACATGCTAATTTTGACCATACAGATGGTAATTTGTCAAATGAAGAAATGTTAGCTGAATATGGTTGAGTCAGGTCAAAACAGTCATTGCTGACTTTGGAGATTTTCATATTTTTCATGTGGTAAGAAATTCCTGTCAATTGCCACGAGAACTTTGAGGGGTTTGTTAGGATTGCAATACCCAACCTAGAGATGCTACATGACACTTGCCTTTGTGCTCTGTTTTGATAACTTAATACCAGCAGGCTGTGGATTTTCTTCTGATTAAATTGCAAAGAAAAGGTAAGCTTGTGACCAGAAGTCCAGAAGCTATTCCTTTCTGTTATCTTGCTCCTTTCTTTGGCTCCAGATGTGAACTTGCCTACATGAGGAAATATGTCTTACTAGGTGGGTTGGACAATGTACATATTGATCCTGCTGAGGGAGCTACTGAAGTGATCTTCCTATTTGATACATAAAGGGCAAGTTAAATCTGTTTGAGCTGCCACATGTTCCTGCTGCTTAGGATTCTAGTCAGTGAACCAGACAGTGGGTAAGAATCTGAGCTCTTACAGAATGGTCTCTTTCAGTCTACCACTGAGAAGCCTGCCTTTTTAAGGGTAGCAGCTTGTCAGTACGGATTTCTAGCTGATGGAAGTTCTACGTAACACATCTCATGCAAGCTAGCTCCGGGGATATATGTATTTGATGAAGACAACATTTACAGAATGAATCCACTGAGAGAGCAACAGAGACACATGTAGCAACACGATGATGGAGAACAGTGACAATTTTCAACAGAGATGAGTTCATAACATTCTTTACCTCAAGAGGTTTGACAGCCACTAGCAGGCTAGCAGGTATTATTACAGATTTACACTAGCAGTATAGCGGTCATCCGTGAATGTCGGCAAGGTTTTATTGCTTGATTCTGTATTAGTTTGGCTGAGAAAACTATTTATGCTGATTGCTGAAGTATACTTTAATATCTCAAATGTTGGTAGCTGTGCAATAATGAGTGCTATCCCACAGGATGTGTAACATTATGACATTTCTGATGGTCATCTTAGTACTCCCTTCATCCCGCAATATAAGTCCCTCCTCTTGGGAAACGGTGTCCCATAATATAAGTCCGTTGAGGGAATTAAAGTGTAGTTATTGTAATGTTTTCATGCTATACCCCTGCTTTAATGCAGAAAAAGTGGTTGAGTAGTTATAGTATGTTCTTTAATAGGGGTATGCATAGTTCATTGACATTGACTTTTTCTTAGATTTAGTGCTTCCTTGGTCTGTATATATGATGGCCTTGGACTTATATTGCAGGACGGAGGACGTAGTTATTGACTACTTTATGATTAATATCATGCTGGACGCAGCGATTGGAATAACAATTTTGCAACTCCAGGTAAGATTCAATAATAAAGTTAGATAGATGGAAATAATAATACTATAATTGTTTTTACAATTCATCGTAAGTACAATCCTCACCATGCAATACTGTTGACATAATCAAATGTGTGTAGGGGATGCTTTATGTAGGGAATAAGAACTAGGTCTGATAAATAGGAGGGTAAACCTTCAGTTGGAACTGTTGGGTGTGAAAAGGAGAATCAAATAGTATTTGTAATGTCAAAATATACATTCTACACATATAAAACTCTTTTCCTTCTCTACAAAAGTAATTAAGAACGGAAAGAAATGGCTTTCCAGGTCCTTTAAATTCGAAGAGCAGATGTGCATACTAGATTTACACTAAGCAAGGGGAGTCTTAGCAGTCGTGAGATACACCATTTGCTTTTTTGGTATCGTTGTTGTCTTTGGTTGCCAAAAGTGGTTCAGTCTCCTTATCTGGCATCTACAAAGACATTGAAAACATCAAATGGGTGATCTGAAAATTGGGAGTAAATTAAAGTGTACTTTACAAAAGAGCTTCCAATATATAAACTATGTTGGAATCTTGTGGAGCATATTGAAAATTCCATCCAGAAGCTTAAGTAACTCATTACAGTATGGCACTAGTAGCACATATGATTCTTAACTATAATTAAATTAAACTTACATGTTCCAGTTTGGTTCCAATATTGGATAATGGCTTGCAGAAACATGATATTATCAACTCTACAGAACAATTTATGGCTTGTGAGTTCCTAAATTGTCCCACATATGATCTCAGCAGAGCATTTATTACACTTGAAGTATAACCTAAATATTTGTATTCAGCTTAACTTTTGTTAGCTAATATGCATATACATCTCTGTCTTTCTACGCTATTATAATTCTTGATATTTTGCTGCCAGATGCAGCTTGAAAATACTGATTCTGTACATCAGTATGCCAATTTCATTTGACTGCAATTTCAATTTCCAAATATGAATGTTACTTTTATTGTGGCTGTATCACCGTAGAAGATTTGACTGCTACTATATTCAGTTAGATGTGGAAAATTGACTCTTTATTGTTGCTGCTTAGACTACGAAGTAGAACAGTTGTCGCCTTGTCGACAAGGCTGCCATATGTGGATTAGTTTTATTTTCTTTTGTACCATCACAACTATTATCTCTAATTAGGTATTATACGAGGGTTGAGGCAAAATCAAACCTGTGAAACTGGCAGAGCATCGTTTGTTGACTTCTTCTTGCTCTCCCTCACTGAGAAGTAGGAATACAATCCCATACCAAATATGGCGATCAGAATGCCTAATATGTTCCTCATGGTGAAAGGATCGTGTAGTAGAGTGAAGCCAAATGAGAGAACTAGGCATGTCTTGAGGTGGCCAAGCACCTGGTATGTCACTGGGGACGTTGTTCCAATCACTAGAAATGTACTGAAGTTCACAGACACCGCAATCAAGCAAGATAGGATGATGAAACCCTACATATAATTCATGATAGAGAACATCATTTTGCATGTCATTGTCCATCCAAATTTATTGCATATCTGAGAGTGTTTTCCAATAACCGGCAACATACATTTATAAGGTCTTACTCAGGAGCATGAGAATTAACTGATACTGTGTTGAAAATGCTGATGCACTCTAGCAATAGCAACTGAAGCCACTGTCATATTGGATTCGTTGTTCACTTCTGTAGGTATCATTGAACTATTTTCGGTATGTGAAATAAACTTGCATGTAAGGCACTTTATGGTTGAAGCTTATAGTGGAACTGGTACAAACATGCAATTCTATCTTGCCCTTTTTCCCTTCACATCACTGGACACTGGGTTTGGTTTTTGTACATTTCTTCCATTGAAAAGCATAAAATATTATATGTGTTTTCAGGCTGTAGGATCATGAAACTATATTTGTAATCTTAGGTTTAAGAATATCGGATAGCTACAGTACAAATAACAAACTGTCTGTGTCACCTTATCACCTCTAGGAATCTTGCAGATCTCAGAAATGATGAATTATTATATTCCACAAAGTTATTAGCTTGTTGGGCATTTTTTTGAATGGAATATTAAGATCCCAGAATAATTATAAAAGATATCTTTTTCACATATTTGCAATTGGATGAAGTATTCAGAACATGGTCATACCAAAACTGGAGTGGAGTATTTGTGGGCGAAGACACTGCGGTTAGTAAGGAGTTGATCCACAAAGGGGCCAGTCGCAAACAAAATTGCTGCTTGGTAAGGTGCAGATTGGTACAGAAGCTGCGTTGAGGAGACCTTCAATCTCTTCTGTATTGTATTTGTGAGCTTCATTCAAATTTATCGGGTTAAGGATACTATGTGGATGCGGTAGACAAGGTAGGAATTTACCTATTTTTATGTTGGTAGTATGAATCATGCAAGTTCATGCCACAGAATTCACAAAGGAACTAGCAATAAGTAATCAGAACTCTTTTTTTTTTGCAGACAACTTAGTTATAGGATTCTCATTACTGGATTGTTGTCTATTTTCTTTAAGAAAACCTGGTTCACCAGTATTGCAAATTGCAATGAGAATATGAGGTTTTAAGGAACTAGATTCTTTTTTCTGTTTGCTTTTCTTTTACCTTGCAGTTTTTGAAACTTTAATGATGATGAACACAAAAGTGTTAAATATAGGATACAATTTGGCCAACACAAGTGGTGGCGATGGCGAGGGCAGAAAGGATGGACCCAAGTAGATTTAGCTTGAGATCAGTAACTGATGCAATGCCTACTCCAAGAAGTAAGACCAGAAGAGAAAGCTTGATACTCTCGCTGCACATTGTTAGATTGGTATTAGCTCAACGATGCTAAAAATAAATACCATAAGAACCTTCAAGGCCCAGAAAAGTAAACAAGTATGTGACGCATTGCAGTGTGGTTAGATTTTCTTCATTTGATCCAAAAGTTGATGTTTGTAAAAGAAAATGTCTAAAGGTTAATTGTCCCTGTGAATAGAAAGTAAACAATGGATTCACAAAAAAAAATGGTCGTGCCAATTTAAATATTTACTTCAGAATTGTACATGCAGCATTAGCTACCTTGTATCTTTACTTTGACCCTAAATGAGGTGAAATTGATAGCTGTTGACTTCTTAAGAGAAAATACTGTGTTTATATTTCAAAACCTGAATCTTTTCTTCAGGAAGATTGTCTCCAACAGCACAGTGAAAGGTATGATCGCCAGTTTTGTCATCTGCAGAACATACCGAATTTGTTGTACTTGCTCCATGTTTTATAAAAAAAATGGTACCAAGACAGAACAGCTTTTACCTGGTAGAATCCAATGGAGTTGAATCCTAAACTGAGGTTGAGAAGGCCAATTGAGGTGCCATTCAGTAACCCAAAGAGGATCACTGTCTGTCCATCAATTGCCTTGGGCTCAAAGAAATGCAAGCGCTGTGCCACATGGAGGGTGCAGAAGGTCACCATGAGATGCCAGCTTGTTAATGTTGTAGCTACATAGGTTCGAAAACAGAGTTCAACATGAATCGCTTGTAAGTAGGCAAATTTGGTACATGCATTGCCTTGTGTTATTCAGTTCTTTTGAATCTTGGAAACAGAAAGGCTCTTGTACTAACCGAATGGAAAACCAAGCGTGCTGATGAGAGCTTTGTTGCAGATGACAATGGCAACTGAAGATGCAACAGAAAGTGCGAGAGACCCGATAACACCGAGCTGGAAACCAGCTGACATCTTGACCCGCTGGTGTTTCCTTGCTTATATGAAGTTACATTATCCATGAAGAGAGTCAGTGTAAGGTACGCATGCTACACACAAGAACATAGAAATATCTATATTAAGTTGTTCCATGTGGCTACAATCGGCTTGAACTCATTGCTTCTGTAAAATCTTACAGCTTCTTTAGTAACAGTGTCTATTTGTTCTCATGTGACTACGCCTTCCCATTTTCACACGAAAAAGAAAACCAGCTTAATTAGTATTGATGTACAAGATAACATGAGCATGGAGGGACCCAAATTTGGTTGGGTTATTGGGTAGGTAGCTAGTGTTTGACTATTTGTTAATGTCCTTATTCCTGTAACGAATGTATTATGGAGATGAATAATTATGACAGTTGATGTTCGTCCTAGAATGGAAGGGGACAAACTCTTAGCTGGCCTAAGACATGGGCAGGATTTATTGAAGGCAGATGGTATCTTTGTTAAGGTTGCTATATTATGATACTGCTTAATATTGGTATGTGTCACAGAGACCTAAGCTTGTCAATGACCAGCACCTCAACATACTAGCACCTACTTGTACACTACACACCAAGTCAGGCTAATCATTAACACGTTACTGATTACAAACCAAGCGCATGAAACCACTAAGACCAGCAGGTGAGAAATGCCTATATATAAAATGTTAACTATCAGGTCCAGAGTACGAATTGCAAATGTTAGATGAGATTGTTTTGTTTGACATGACTGTACACCGTACGTTATACCCGACCTAACTATCCATGAGCCAGTAGCTTGTCATGTTTCAACTGTTGGCTTTTGTCCTGTAAATATAATCTAGAGTCGTACCTGCTACCTACTGGGCTGCTTCTCGGAGGGTACAATAATCGATAGGTGGTTCCAGTTGCTGTCAAATGATCGATCACTTGGGAGGGTGTCAAAAGAAAGACCAAAGAGAAGAAACAAAGCACATGCAAGCTCATATAACCGAAATCCACCGCACGCTTCATGTATTTGGTCACTTTCTAAGCAACATTTTAGATGAAATGATTTTAAAGATGGAAACATGTGCTATACAATCACGCTTAAATATAGAAGGGGAAATTTACTAATTCATGTATCTTTTGGATACCGCCGATTATTGGGTTGTTGCTTTTTTTTTTTCTGTACATAGACTTTCATCTGCTCTTTTACTCTATCTAGTACTGGTGAAGGCCACAAATCATTTCTAGCAGTTTCAGCCCTGATTGGATGTTATCAACCTGATATCAATTCGTTTGGAAATTAATGTTTCAGTACAAATACGAGATCCATTTTCCACAATTTTTTTAAAATAATAGTATGAGGCAATGTTTCTGTGTGAACTGTGAAGACTTGAAAACCGATCAGACTAAAGTAGCCAACTCATATACATGTAGATGCACGGACTGACAAACTAGTTACGTCTAACAAAGCTAACAATGCGGGCAGACAATTCGACTTAATTATGTGATCATGAGACTCATAACGTATTGCGTACACTTTTCTTTGAAAGAACAACTAATACACGATCGATGAGCATTGTAAATTGCGACCTTCGATAATTTGATGTCTTTGAGATTACCGCCTTTTGTTATTTGATAATAATATACCAACTTTATTATTTAAGCGTATTATTTGACGTAGCATGGAACCTCAGAAGATCGTCACATGCCAACAGCCTACCCAGGTAACGTTCAAATGCGGCCTATGCTAAAAAAAATCATAAAATTTACATTGCCGATATGCCTGGTGCTCTGATACCATATCAGCCTGCTCATTTGGGCTGAAATTTAGTGGCTTATGGTTGAAATTACACTGTAGCTGATGGTGGCTTATTTGGCATAATTAAATTTTAAAAAATTTTAAAATAGGAAAAAAAATAGGTTAGCACATCATATGTAAACGAATACAGAAAAAAGAACCGACAAAAAAGCTGAAAAAAGACGAAATTTAGAAATAATGAAAAATAAGCTAGAAGCTTAAGCTGAAATAAGCGGGACCGCAATAGCTCCGAGCATGTTTGGGGGGGGGGGCAAAACATTAAAACCAAACTCAAACTAAATAGACTATGAACTCAGGAGTAAGCACCGCATGCACAACACACTACCAAAAAACCAGATGTTTCGTGATGGTCAGTTTTTTGCTTGATGGGTTACCGTCATGGAAATATTTCCTAACAGTTTTTCCTATTTTCTTAGCGGTTTTTGGCCGTCACGAAACATACGGATCCTGGTAGTGCATGCAGAGAATCAGAAGCCCAAAACTTATTTAACCTGAGAAGAAAGCAACATTAAGATCAAGCAACACTACGAATCCTATTTCCAAAAAAAAACACACACACACACACACACTATGAATGAATGAATGCTTACGTCAGAGTTCAGACCTCTCCAATAGCTGCTTCTTCCTCTGCTCCCTGTCCCTTCCTCTTCTCGAATCGAAGATCTGCACACCTACGTATTGAGAGAGAGAGAGAGAGAGAGAGAGAGAGAGAGAGAGAGAGAGAGAGAGAAGGTAAGGTGGCTCTCCTTTGGAAGAGGAAGGGAGGGAGGGAGGAACACTTTAATGTTCAAAGTTTGCAGGGGAAGGTGGGAGCGCGTGTTGTGTGTGGTGGGCAGTTAGGTGCCGCTGGCTTTGATGCTGTTTAAGTGGACGCTTCCTTCACGAGCCTACAAGGCATCGTGCATCATGTTGGTGCTACAGGAGGGGCAAATATGGTGTTCACGTAGGTACATGCCAACTTCCTTCTCTACTAGCAAAAGATTCTACACCTGGGCCACCGCAGCCACAGAAAATGATGCTATTTTTTTTAATGCGAGCAAGATACTTGCCTTCTATTAATTCAAAGAAAGGGTTAAAGAAGTGACAAAAAAGAAGAAGAAAGACATAAAAGAGCAAGGGGAAACAGGTGGCAAGGGAGGCCACCATAAACAAGAATCTAGATTGTTATAGGAGTGATTGAGAGGCCCGCGAGCTTGGAAGCTTTTGCAAGCACTCAGGTTACAACCTCCTCCTTAATTGTGGCAATCAAGAGTATTGATGTAGTTATGGTCGCGTGGAACACCTTGACATTACGCTCCCGCCAAATGTACCAAGAGACTAAAGATGTCGTTGCCTTTCGGGGTGTTCCAGGTTTAAGCACCACATATTCCCACCATTCCCGAATTGAGCTCCAAGATGCCAGGTTCAGTGAATCATAAGCCGTCGAAAGCGCTATGGAGGTCCATATTCTTCTTGAGTAACGGTACTCGGCCAAAAGGTGAGTGGTGGACTCAGGCGCTTGTTTGCAAAGTAGACAAGTATGATGGTTGGGCCAGCCCTGCGTACTAAGACAGTCTACCATCCATAGCTTGTTTTGGATGACTAACCGAGCAAAGATTTTGCAACGTTGTGGTGCCTAAATCTTCTAGACTAGGGAGTTGAAGGAAGTCTGAATCGCCCCTAAAATGACGCTATGAACAAAGTGAGGTTTGGTGCTGAAAAGATGAATTGCGACAGTGGTTGATATAGTAGAGGTGCAAACACATGGAGTGCATGATCTTCTTCAGTGTCAAAATTTTAGGCCCATTTCAAACTCGGGAGGAATTTCTTAGGAAAAGGAAACATCGACTCTATATGGACATCGGGTTTTCTACGAAAAATCCTATGTTCCAAACGGCGCCTTAAGGGGGAATGCTTGCTGGGTAAAAGAAATGAAGTTGTTTTTCGTAGGAACTTCGTAAAGAAATCTGTTTTAATGAATGTTCGTTGTTAGCAGGCAATGTGCCAAGAGGTAACATGTGTAACTGTATCTGCTCTCTCTGAAAATTTTACATGTCCTAAATCATATGGTGGTAGATGCAGGCCAAGTAAGTGGGATCAATGTACGGTATTGCTGATGTCCCATTAGCAAGAATGTTTTTGGTGCAACACATTGTCGGTTAGACCAATAATGATGAGCCGACAAGTGCTTAAATTTTTAGGGGAGCATTTTCACATCTGTGATGGTTTATTTTACCCCCATCGTAACAACAATCCGAGTAAGCTTCTCTCTCTCTCTCTCTCTCTGTGGGTTGATTTGCAGTCTGTGGCATGACAACTGCTTGTTTTGGTCATCTCTAGCCATCACCCTCGGTTCCTTTTTCTGGAATAAACCATTGCAGCACATTGTTTTCTTATTACTTCACCAAGGACCATGTGAAAAGGATGTTTGATCTCAATCGACGCGGCAAATATAGCTTGGCCACATCAAAGCCTTGATCTGAGTTTAATTGTATCCGGAATCTTTAACTCAGATGCTCCTTTTCAAATCATAGGGCGACACTACGATAATACAATCCACCATCCTAGAGAAGGTGACATGTTGTGTTTCAAGTAACCTACTACTAGTTTCTTACCATTAGATTCTCTTAAATCCATTTAGAACAAGGGGAAATACATTGTGTCTGAAGGGCAAACAAAAAAGTCAAAAAAAAGCAGCAAATTGTAATAATAAATTGCAGACGGCCTATCAGCTGAAGCACAACCGTCAACCGGTCAGATGCATCATTTCGAGGGCTGTTGCATCGACCTAACAAAGGTGCATCCACTCGAATTAAATTAAGCCGAGATAAAAAGAAGGACCAAAACTTGTTCTAATCCCCAATAATTGACGTAAAAAAAGAACTTTTCCCCCCTTCCTTTCTTTTGTCACTTGGGGCACAAGGTTGGACGAAGGGAGGTGGTTGTAAAGCATCGGCTTTCTGGGAATGGAAGCAAAGGTAATGGCCCAACAGCTGCACAGCCGTAGAGCTAGCGAGCGAGCAGCTCGATTATATTGCCCCGTTTGGTGAAACTTCGGACTCACTCTTTTCTCGTACCTCTCCTGGCATCGACCCGACAATCTGCGCAATTTGTTGAATTTAAAGAATCGTATCTGGAAGTGTTATTATAAGCCTATAATTCATCTTTTGTCTATTGCGAAACCATTGCAATTTGCAGTGCAGTTTCAGTAGAGAGCATAGTTCGACATCAGAATCAATCCATTAGAACAGACACATTTTGCTCCTGTGATGTTCTGATCCAAAACTAAACTGAAAATGTTCCGACCAGAACCTAACGAATTGCGTGATCCTTCAACAAATCATTACCGTCGAATTGATGAGCTACCGTGAGTCGACAGTAGTTTCGGCAAATGCTATTGCTTTTCATGGGAATTTCCTTTTTGTTTTGCTTGTAACTTTGGCCCAAAGCAAGGCTGAACCACTTGGCACCTGAACTGAAGAAATTGTCTAGTGGTCCTGGATTGAACTTTGACATCAGATCATTACAGGTTTAGTTTGCACGTCTAATCATATATTTTCCACTAAAAATCTATAAAAGCGTTGCAAATTCAAGCCATTCATCAGAATTTTGGTCATGAATGTTCTGTTATGCTCTGCCCCACAACTGAAACTCTGAAAGTGCAAACGATTTAATAGGATTTGACGTTCTCAGTTTAACAACTGCCTCCCTATGTTCTAGGCTCGTGGCACAATAGTCCTCACGTTACAGTAGTGTAGCCTTAACTGTTTCGCATCAGGATCGTTCCGTTGTCTGGTCCAGCCTTTTACGCACGGCAATAGGGCATTCGCGACACACTGACAAGGCGATGCCAATGCAAATGCGCTAGCGGGGAGCAAATGGCTGCAGGATCTCAATTCGGCAGCCGGCCTAACCTCTCAACACATTCATGAGCTAATTGCTATTTGGGGGCACATCGCCGCCATAAACCTAGGAAGGCTTAGAGGACAGTCACTTGGGAGCTGACTCTCAATGATGTATACATTCCGGCCTCGACTTATAAAGCACAATTTATGGGAGCGGTAAAAACCACTATGAACCATCTTATCTGGAAAAATTAGGCACCTCCAGAAATGCAAAATTTTTGCTTGATTTGCCATCCAGAACATGCTATGGACGACGATGCCCAGTAGACTGGTGTTTATCCAGAACATCCTCGTGTTTCTTCCAGATCGTACACCAGATGGATGTTTCATGTTTGGTGTGGTGAAACGTAAGAGTTATCATTCATCCAACACCTGACAATGATGCGAGGATTATCTGCCCATGCCGATCGACCGACTGGTCCCTAACTGCTTTGCCTTCAATGGGTGCGCACGGAGTTGAGTAAAGCGATGGTGCTGCTGTATTCCGTCTGGGACAGTCGAGGACCACCGGGAAATTCAGATGTTGGCGCACAATTTTCTTCTTCACCTTTTCTGAACCGCATTGTGTCTTTCTTTTCTTTTCTCAGAACGGGCATGCAGAAATGAGTCTACTGCTACTGCATTGCGCTCGCTTTTTTGAGAATTTAGGTCAGGTGATCACGTAAAATTCACTGAATCGTAAGTTCAGACGGGGACGATGTACTCCTCGAATTGAATTCAGGGGGTGCAAGTCGCAGTTAATGGAATCGTATCATGTACTTAGATGTATAGCATTGATGCTGCGGAGAACTGGATTCAGTTATAGCTGGTGTACACATAGATGTGCTTGTTCTGTATGCCATGTTCCTTGTAGCCCACTGATGCTCTTAGATCCGTTTTATGATACAGCAGTGCGATCTTTAGTAGCGGATAAATTCAGACAAAACTCACATGCCTATTATTTTGGCATAAGGAAGCACCGATACTCTGCTGAACTACCGTACGCTTACTCAATATATATTCGATACGGCGATACGTGCAGATGCATGGTGATACGGTGTCGACGGAGTATCGATGAATTTCTGCCAAAAAATAAAAAAGTTACCCTAATACACTACGATACGTCTTCGATACATTTGGCTCAATAGACAAAGCCGGCTCACCCACACATTCGCATCGCGCTAGTACTACTCCGGTCTCCCAAACCCTAATCCTCACGTCCGCCCGCACATTCGCATCGCACCTCCCCACAACAGCCCCTCTACTCGCCGTCGCCGCAGCAACACTCCTGCTCGCTGTCGCCGCCTGGAGATCACCTCACCGCTTGGAGGTCACGCTGGCCCCGCCGTCTAGAGGTCACCCCATCAGCGCCGCCTGGAGATTCAAGAGCTTTTAGTGTTGAGCAGTGCCTCGTCGAGCAGGCCCTCAAAGCGCATCTCCTCGGCCTCCGTCTTGTACACCATGCACAACACCGTTGTTGCCTTAGTCAGCCTCTGCACGTGGTTGCGGTCGGCCACCTTGGTCCGGCCTAGGAATTCCACTGCCTCCTCCACCCTCCGGGCGGCCTCCTCCCCTCATGCCACACCTCCTATATGGTGTCACTGAGCTAGTCCACGTGGTCAACGAAATTGAAGGCGCCCATGGCGTCGGCTGGGTCCGCAGGGAGCACGGCCTCCTCGGCGAGGGAGGACACCCGCCTCAAAATTCATGCCAGAGCTGGTCTCTCCCGCTGCCGTCTCCGAGTCGAACTCGTCGCCGTGCTCGAGATGGCAATCCTCGAGGTCCGGGTATAAAATCCATGCCCCACCTCTCATTTTCCTCAACCCTGAGCTGAGCTTCCGCCACTCTCGTCAGCCGTAGCCGCTCCTCCGCTGTCATCTTCATCTTTGGCTGTCTAGCTTTGCCTCCCTTCGTTGCTTTTCCCTCGCCGGTGAGTCGTCGTTCAGCCGCCACCTCTCTCCCGTTTGTCAACCGCCACCATCGGTCAGCCACCGCCGTTGAGCCACCCCACCAGCCACTTCGCCCATCCTGCCATTGGCCGAACCCCCATCGTCGCCTCAATTCGCGCGCCTTCCGCCTCACGCCGCGCGCTTGCCGACGTCACCCCACACCTGCACGTCCGCGTCCCTTCAGCTTCTCCGTAGACCCCGTCCACCGTGTGCTGTGCCGCTGACATTCCGAGCCCATCGGTCAGTTGCACTGTACCGTAGACCCATGCACCAACTGAGCCTAGTCAGCCACCACCTCACCTGCCATGTCAGCCGTAGCCGCCACGTCATTAGCCTAGTCGCCGTGCACTAATTCCATAAGCTGACTTCACCGTAGATCATCCTTTTTGTGCACCAGGTTCATAACATAGTAGCTTTTCCGAATTTTCAGCCATTTCCTTTAGATTAGTTTTTTCCGAGAGCTCGTTCTTCTCCGTCTTACCTCCGATTGATCCGATTCTTTTTCCTAAATTTATCTAAAATTGAGCTCTATCTTATGGTTCTACTTTTGAAGTTTTTAAAGTTTATTTGAATTTTATTTAAATTTATTTTGTGTTTTATTTTGTTTTCTCTCTCATTAGATCACGCCTTCGAAGGAGCTGAAGCAAGACTTGAAGATCAAGAGCCATTAAATGAGCAAGGCCAAGGCAAGTTATGTCCTTTGATCATGTTGAATCTAGTTTTCAAATCTATTATATATTATTTTATTTTAAATTATCATGCACCGCTATTTTATTATAAACCTTTGTATTGGTAGTTATTGTCCAAATTGATTAATCCCACCTTGATAATTTGGTTGCCATGATTCCATTGTCACCATATGATGGATAATTATTTTGTGATGCAATACTAGCTGTGACATGGGTTGTGCATTTAATTGGCTTAGTCATGCCTATAGCAACGTTGGGTTTATCATCACATGTGATTAGTTAATTAATTTTGACTTAATGATATATCAGAACATGGTTGTCAGGCACAGTTATAAAATTTGAGTACCATGACATGGGTAGTATCATTGGTGTTGGTTATACAAAAATGGTTTTCACTTGGGGTGAATGATCGTGCAGTAAAGGGGGTGTAGTTTGCACATTGGGATATGGATGTTTTGCCTGGGTAAATCTAAGGACTTAACTTTGTGCGCCATTAATCTGAGCCTTACCGCGCAAACCACATGTCTAGTACGGGATAGACCTGGCATAATAATTTGTGAAGTCTCAACTTTGATTTCGCTATTGATTTATTTTAGCGCAAGAGGAGGCAATTATCGACTAGGTGGTTAGCCTACTCGACAGCGAAACCTTAGCGAGCGAGGTCGGGTTGAGATGGAGTATTGTAAAAGTCTTGTTGTGATTTTCTTTAACGTGAGGATTATCACATCGTGTAGGTACTGTTGTGCAATCTCTGTAGAGTGTAAAACAATTCGAATAGCCGTGTCCCCAGTTATGGACAATGCTCGATGATTTCATACGAGAGGTAGAGTTTTCATAAAAAACCTGGATGGGTTAAGTTGGAAAATGAATGGTTGGCTCACTAGTGGTTCATTACGTGAATCTTGGTTCACGAGTGATTCATTGGGGTGAATGGTTAGTTTGCTTGTGGTTTGTCTCAATTCCTTTGATTACTTGCTTATTATCATTTTCAAAGTTCGCTTCAATCTATTTATTGTATTTACTTTAAATTGTTATTTTACACAAATTAACATTTCAGCCATCTATTGGTAAGCCTTACATATTATATTGCATTCTTTGTTACAAATGACTTGCTGAGTACTCTATGTACTCACGGCTATATCCACATCTGCTCAGTTAAAGGAGAAGAATCACATTAGCAGGAGGTACCAGAAGGAAGATGCTTTGATGACTTCACGGATTAGGACTTCGCTCCTCAGTCGATTGCCTGTGGGCATGTCGAATGGCTACTACGCGTATTTCTATTTTTCGCTGCAAGTTTCTTAAGCCTTTAAGGCTATTATCTGTAACTTGGCCATAAGATCACAACTCTGATAATTAATAATATTTGAGTCTTTCCTTAGTCAATCATGATATGGTTGATATTTCATCTTTGTTTATACTATGTGCACTAGCGTGATTCTGTATTGGTGCAAAGTACACAGAAGAGTCCGGATTTGTATATTTGGGTCTCGACAATGTCTCAACCTTCCAGTTTGAATTTAATTCCAAACTTTTCTATAGTCAAATGTTCCAAATGCCAAATTTGTGTACAAGCGAAGCAACCTCGCAAGCCTCACAAGGCTGTGGAGGAAAGAAATTCAGCAAAATTGGAACTCATACATTCAGACTTGTGTGAGATAAATGGTATACTGACAAAGGGAGGGGAAAGAAATATCATGATTTTAATTGATGATGCCACTAGATACTACTATGTGTATTTGTTGAAAACAAATAATGAGGTATTAGACTACTTTAAAATTTGTAAGGCTGAGGTTGAGAATCAATTAGACATAAAGATTAAAAGAATTAGGTCCGATCATGGGGGAGAATACTTTTCTAATGAGTTCAATCAGTTTTATACGGACATTGTATTATCCATAAAAGGATACCTCCCTATTCACCCCAATCCCATGGGGTTGCTGAAAGAAACAACCACACATTGACTGACTTGGTGAATGTCATGTTAGATACTGCGAGTATGTCTAAGACATGGTGGGGGGAGGCTATGTTGACTGCGTGTCATATCTTGAATAGAGTCCCCACTAAAAATAGTAAGGTAACTCCATACGAAGGTTGGAAAGGGAGAAAACCAACATTATCATATTTGCGCACTCGGGGGTGCTTAGCAAAAGTCAATGTTCCAATATCTAAAAAACGCAAATTTGGACCTAAAATAGTGGATTGTATCTGTCTAGGATATACTCATCATAGTACATGCTATAGGTTTCTAGTAGTTCAATCCGGGATATCTGACACACCAATCAATGTGATAATGTATTTTATATATATATATATATATATATATATATATATATATATATATATATATATATATATATATATATATATATATATATATATATATATATATATATATATATATATATATATATATATATATATATATATATATATATATATATATAATACCATAGTGCTAGAGCACCATGATTTTAAATGTATGAATTCAACCCAAATTCGAGTATATTTTTCAGAAATTTCAGTTTGAGTGTATATGCCCATCTATAATAATTCAAATGAAATGCATACTTTTGACGAAGAATATACTCAAATTCAAAGTTTTTCAATATTATTTACCATATGCTTCGCTGATTTTTTTTATATATATCAGCACATAACTACAAATAAACTATCATAAAAAAAAGGAAGCTCTAGTTTGAAGTTTGGCTCAAACTTGTTTGAGCTAGTTAGTAAACTAGTTAAACTTGACATTAAAAAAATTAAAAATTTTTGCACGTAACATATAAAGGAAATACCTATTTTAGATCATAGTGTCAGGGCACCATGGTGTCCCAGCTAATTATACTTATTTATCACTTTTGGTATATTTAAATACTAATTCTATGATACTCCAATATGATTTGGTTGAAAATTTTTCATCGGAGTCCTTTATTTTTGCTACATACACTTTTCCATGTATAAAATGAGTATACACAAATTATACTAGAAAAAGTGGACTTCGATGAAATTTTTCATAGAACTCAATTTGAAGTATCTTATAATTATTATTAGAATATAGTCAAAAGTATAAAGGGGTATAGCAACATCATTTAAGCGGTACGTAACAAGTGGGAGTACGTACTCCCACAAGTATGGAATCACTTTCCTATATGTGTGTATGTATACATATATACATATATACATATATATATATATATACATATACAAATGCACAGGAGTAATTAAACCCGGGAGTGTGTGTGTATATATGTGTGTGTATGTATATATGTATGTATGTATATATATGTATGTATATATGTGTATATATGTATGTACGCACATATATACATATATATAAACACATATATCATACACACACACATATATACACACACACTCCTGGGTTTAGTTACTCCTGCTTTCATTGCCATCTAATCTAGAGGGCATTGAACGGTAGATATGATGAGAGTAACTATACCTAGGTATAGGAAAAAAGCTTCATACACATACACTCCCAGGTGTAGTTACTCCTGCTTTCATTACCATGTAATCTAGAGGGCATTGAACCGTGGATATGATGGGAGTAACTATACCTGAGTATAGGAAAAAGGCTTGCTATGTGTGTGTTGTGTGAGTAACTATACCTGAGACTAAAAGCATTCTTACATAACTAATAAAACCTTTTTAAAGTATGAAAATATTTTATTTGGGGTCCAAATATTCTAAAATACCTACATGATTTTTTTAATGTCTTTTGCTATTTTTTTTCAAAGCCCAAAAACCTTCTCTGGAATATTTCTTCTTCTGCCTACAATACAGGAATTATGTGGATTACAGTACAGTAAACTATTTGGCATAATATAGAAAAAAAAATATGGATTTGACAGATAGCAGTCGCTTTGGATTCACCTCCGATTCCAGATTTAACTATTTTTGATAAATAGTAAAATAGCTTTCCACATTTGATACCAACCGAATCCGACTTTGAATCGGACCGAAATTATCTGTCCCGGATTTCACCCCTAACTACATCGACAAAGAAACGGCGTGGGCTAAGTCCTGGCATAGTTAAATAGTTACTCATCCACCTATGCGATATTTAGTTCTTTATGCATATCTGATCAGTCCGTATGGTTTTCCTGCGCGTGCAAACTAAACTCTTACTGCTCAAGTATACGATGGATCAATCCGAATGCTCGATTCCCATCCTCTACAAAAGCATTGTGTCATCAGAATAGCTGTGGCAGACAGAGTCATGTAGGACAAGCAAACCCTCTTCATTAACACAGAAGTGGCACGATCTTACCTGGAGAGATCGGCGACTATAAGCCAGATACCCACACCCTCCAAAGGTTACCCCTCTTTTTAGTTATTATTGGACATCACAAGCAGAACAAATACATTGTGCAGCGATCCTTGCGTGTAAATACATTGGTGGGCAGCAACATGTAAACAGCAGCACAGGAACCATAAGCTGCAAACCAACAAAACTCACGAGTAATCTGTAAACATTTCGCATTACAGCTAGTGGAGGACCAATATAACGCAAATGTGCTCCGGAATTGGTGAAGTTAAATTGGTGCGTGAAAATTACCATTGGTGCATCAGACCATCGTGCGACGGCGTGGGCGCCCGGGGGAGCAGTGGCGCCTGAGGACCGGGCGGTGGCCGCGGCGGAGGCGGAGGCGGATCCATGGTCGTTGGAGAACTGTAGTTCGAGCTTCGCAAGTATACAGATGAAGTGGTTCAAGCTGCAAGAACTCTTACGATGGGATTTTTATCACCAACCGTTCAACGGGGCATTCAGCAAACCTAATAATCAGCGATGATCCTGTGACTTTACCTGAAATGTACATTTATCTATAGCCAAGAAATTCAGTTTTGAGCAGGGAACGCGTTCATCCAAAGCTATAATCACCGCGTAGTTGGTAGAAAAGTGTGGGAATATTTTTGATGTTTTCCTCCCATGACAACTGACAGAACTGTTGTTTCGCAGCATTGCCCTCTGCAGGTGAGCAAAATAGCACCACATTTTTTTAGACAAATAACAACACATTAGGAGTTTAGGACGGTAAAGAGACAGAGGTATCGTAGTCCTTACAAAGAACATTCTGTCACAAAATTGAACATAACTACGAATTTGGACACCACAGAAATGTAAAATTTTTGCCTGGCTCATCATACAAAATAGAACTTGGACAATAAACCGACTCTCTCGCCATGGGTGGCCGAACCACCTTTTCTGCCCTCTCTGCATGCAAGAGATAGAAACCTTACTTCACCTTTTGGCTAAATGACGCTTCTCCGAAAGAATTTGGACAGGCATCGTGCAATGGATCCTCACTGACTCCTTGAACCCACAAAACTGGGAGCCCACGTCATCCACTCATCAACGGTGGGAGTTCATCATCCTCTCGCTTGGAGCTCCGCAAAAAGCGACAGCCACTCTTATCATGCTAGTCTCATGGGAAATCTAGAAGGAAAGAAATGCCCGGATTTTCCTTTCGAAGGGAAGCTCGACCACATCCTTGATTGCACGTATTAAAGAGAAAGCCGGTAATTAGGTCCTTGTAGGAGCCAGCAGGCTCGCTGATTATCTTTTATCCCTGTAATATCTTAACTCTGTAAACTCTTTCCTCGCTTATGGTCTTTTAGGCCCTTGCCTACTCTTGCTTTCCTTCTTAATTAATTGGGCAGCGCTCATGCCCCTTTCAAAAAAAAAATTGAACATACATTTGAGTACCTGACTCGTACTCTGATGAGTACTGAGTTGTGATCAAACCATTTGATTCTGAACTGCGCGATTGAGACCTACTTAGGTCAGGGTAATCGAGGGGCATCGACTCACCCGGTGTCATTTGATCTATCTAGACCGTCTATTTCAGATCTAACGTTTGAGCAAATTTCTAACAAAAACTACTAGTGAAGTTTAGATCCGAAGCGTTGGCTACCAAACGAACCGACAGGATCGGTCGAGATCCTCTGAAGGGAGTCGGTCCCCGACCCCGATCCCTCACACACCACGTCCTTCTCCTCTGAGAATCCAACAAACCCTCCGCGTCTTTCGGATCTGAGCGAGGGAGGCATCTGCGGTGTTGGGTCTCTTGGGGGAGGATGAACTGGATCGGGCGCAAGATCCACCTCTACAATGTCACCATCGGCCTCTACATGCTCGATTGATGGGAGCGCTACCTCTTCAGTATCCTTCCACTGCTCGCTTCTCAAATTTCCCTTTCTTGCACTGTTAAGATTTCGCCTTTTGCATGATGGCCGGTGCGCTTTGATGGCGCTTAGGTGGTTTGTTTTCTGAATCTGAGAAAGCCATGCAGGGGTGGTGAATTCTTTAATTATGGAATTTAGGTTAGGGGTCTTCTGCCTATGCATCACTTGACTGTGTGAAAGGAATTATATTTCCTGTTTTTACTGGGATGATTTGACATTGCTACATAATCTGGTAGCACCGTAGCACAGCATTTAGTGTTTGCTTGGTCCTTAGTCTGAATGTAAGGATCCCTTTTGAGGAATTGCTGCAATTTCCAAAGTTAGAAATTTGTGGAATCTCTAATTAGATGATAGCAAAGACTTTATATTTCTTAACGCTAAAGAGTGGATGGGTTTTGTTTATTTGTTATTTGTTAATGCAATATTTAGAACTGTAGATTAGTCTGGTTTCTCACCATTTTTTCTGGACCAAGAGGCAGCCATCCCCAATGTCAACTCCAACAACCAAACTGCTGTTGCAAGCCGAGCTGCATCCAGCATAATAACACACAACCAGAATAATTGACTATTACCAAGTGCAATACATGATTGAGCTTGCATGCCGCATGCCTAACAATTGTTGCAAATTTCTCGACATGCATGCTCAAACAAGTTGAATCTTGCACATTGCAGAACTCTGAAAAAAAATCATGGCATCATGGTCATGTGAATGACTGAATGTACATCGATGTATCCCCTTGCAAATAGCTGTCATAGAGAAAGGCATAGTACAGAGCCTAACAGTTTCCTCTATTAGAACCCAGCCCTCCATTGCCACAACATGCTGAATTGATTATGTTGCTGTGCAAAACATACACTCATGTTTACCTTGCTGCCTCCTTTTCTTTAAATTACATCTAGTACTAATCTGGTTTTCTAGCACCAAATTTTAAGAGATATTTTTTTTCTAATGGCAATTATTGTTCAGAAAGTTATCTTGCAGTCGTTTAGCACCCAACATCAGATGGTCCTGCAGTCTTCTTCCATACAGCACCCAAAGTTCAGAAAGTTATTTATGGAGGTCACCAAATACACATTTTTCCACTCAAGGCTCCATTCTAACCTGTCTACTTATTTAGCTCCTGTTTCTATAGCTCCCCAGACTTAAGTCACTCAATTGTCTCAATTTTTCTGGAGTTTTAACTCTGAACATTTTGTTATGTCTTAGTATTACAAGTTTACAATAGGTTCATTTTCTTTGTGAAACATGCAGAATAGTAGCATATTTGTATTGAAGAGAAATAAGAGCATACAAAGTTCATAACGCCTTGAAACTTAAACCAGAAGCTATACACTCAATAGAATCTTAAAAGCTCGTAAAACTGAACAGCTATGAGAGTGAACCCAATACCCTTCCTTTTCAGTACAAAACAAACTACTCTTGTCTCCATGAATCCAGCTAGCCCCACCTTGATCGTATTGTGCTTTTCTAGCAACCTATTCAAATCTGTATGGTGTATGCAACCCTAGTTATCCTGCAACTACGAATGTCACACTTCTTGACTCCGTTCATTCTTCCTGCGCAACAACTCTTTCAAAAGTGTGTTATCCTCCCTTTCAAACTTCCAATACCAAGTTATTTACATGCTAATGTTAACATCCTATATGTTGGCAACTTCAGCTCCACCATATGCTTTCCACTCCCTCATGCGCAGATTGTCCTACCAGAGAAGATAATGGAAGGTTGTTCATCATCAGGAACATTTGTTTTTCTTTTTGTTCTATCAGCAACTTTGTGGAGATTAGGAAGGTTTTCTGATTGCATCAAAGGTCTAAAAGATCTAGACTTTTCCTATTATTTTTAACCACTTCAATTGTTCCCAATTTCTGATGGATCTCAGCTAATCACTCCAAAGAGTACTAAATATGTTATCACTTAACTATAATAGATATATTGATGCTTTGCCTTCTTTGGTACATTCCCCGGTAGTTTACCTTCTTTCTCTTAAGTGTTTCCATCCTGTCATTTTTTGGTATCCTCTCTTTAAGCCTTTAGTCACTAGTATGCTACTTCGAATATGCACTTACAAGTAACTCAAAGGACAATTCAAGCAGAGGGTCCTTTGTATTATATATTTTACAAAGATGTAAATTCATGAATATGGGAGTAGTTACACCAGAAAATCCAAGTATACAAACTTCCATTGATCATACTGGTCTGCTACGTTGCATCCATTCTGGAAATCTTGCAACCACCTCTGTTGATCTATTGAAAATTAGTTCTATATAGTTTCATTAAAACCTCTTCAGGCGTCATATGTCTCATCTCTGGTTCATTGGAATGTAAGCCGATTTTGTTTCTCTATGCCTTGCAGTAATCTGAAGACAATTTTGCAAGGTGGAAACTATTTTGTGCAAGGCAGTAAATCGCCGTAAGCAAATGAGATGTGTTGATGGCTTTTAACGCATTGTCCGTCTAATTTCATCTGTTTGATTAGTCTTCAGCTGAGAAACTAGAGAAGAACTGCTTAGATCTGTTATTGTTGTGCAGCCTTTTTTCCTTCCCTGTAAGATGTTTTTTGAAGAAACGCTTCCCTGTAAGATGTAAATCTGGTGTTTGTGTTCATGAAGGAAAAGTAGATGTTATGTGCAAAGTTGATCTAAGTGTTGTCCATGATTGTTATGTAGATATCACTTTGTTTTGTGGAATTCAGGTTTTTTAAAACTTTTAATGTGGAAGTCAGTATTTATAAAAACTTTTTTCCTGAAGCTTTTGTTTAGTTTTGCGTAATTTCATACGGGTATTCATCGAGGCAGTGTAATCTTACCATCAGCAAAGCTGCGGGCCTTTGTTCTGTGGGCAAACGGTGAGAGAAGTGATGTCTGCTGTGTCCGTCAAAATTTGGGGCGACATGAAATGCAGAATTTTACTGAGGATTAGATGAGATGATCTTACTGGATCAGGACGACTGAAAGTTGAAACGACGAGAGGTTTTGGTTAGACGTCCAATCGAACCAGTTGAGCTGGTGGCTTCGACGTCATTTTCCTTGCTGGAAGCATCCTCCGTATCAAATTGGAAATCCAAGCCCCATCTGGAGTCTTCATACTTCGTAACTCGATGCGCTGTAGAAACCATTAAAAAGCCAGGGCTCCATGACGTAGGAACGGTTAACGACTAACATACGGCAGGTTAGGCTGAGCTCCGATTTGTCTGAGCGTTCTCACTAAGCCATTATTTAACGACATGTACAATTAGGTGACGTCAGCCATCTGTAATTTTGATCATGTAAGATTTTTGATGATATGTATGAGAGAAAAAGAGGCCGTCTGGCATACAACAGACGATCTATAAGGCCTTTATAAACAGCTTTTTTTTCTGTTGTAGCTATGCCATCTGTAGAATTGTGATATCAACTTAAAGACAACTCATTATATAAGTTATCTTTAGTTTTAACTATAGATAGCATGAAGAATACTATAGACAAAAGTTGTCTATACTATTGTAAATGTCCTAAGTAATCCAGAGTTCAAGCTCATGCTTCGTTCCGAAAGCGTGAACCTTAGGACATGTACAATAAGGTGACATTAGCCATCTATAATTCTCGCCACATAAAATTTTTGATGATGTGGATGAGAGACTAAGAGAGCAAGGAGAGAAGAAAAAATTGTCTGGCATGTAAAAGATGGTATATAAAACCCTTATCGATAGCTTTATATTTTATCCATACCGTCTATATAAATTGTAGGGTTCCATATAGATAATTTAGAGACAACCATTATACGATTTATCTATAATTTTGTCTATAAATAATAGAAAGAAGTCCATTTTTCAACCCTTAACTATTGATTTGGTCCGACTATTAACCCGTAACTCTAAAACTGTCTAAAACACAACCATCAATTATCAATACTAGACCACATGATCTATTTTGATCCCATGTGTCAGTGGTTTTCATGTGTGGACATTGGTATGGCCATGATATAGCAATGACTTGGCAAATAAAACATATTAAAATTTCTTATGCACCGGGTCTCCACATGTCAGTGATTATTGCTAGCTTCTTCCTCCTCCTCCTCTCTCTCTCTCTCCTCTCTCTTCATCTTCATCCAGCTAACTTGAGCCACCATAGGCATGCTAGCATGTCACCACCAACCCAAAACCACAGTAGCCAGCACCACATGCCATCATCGCCCTCCACTGACCCTCCCCCTCCTAATCTCACGCCGTTACACCTCTCCCAAATCCGATCACCAAGGAGAGCCCAAGTCTCGCCACCACCATCACCCAAATACTAGCCGAGGATCATCGCCACGTTCTCGTTGCCTAGGTGAGAGATTCAAAAATCTATCCTCATCAGTTTGTGTTCCATCTCCTTATCATGCAAATCACTACGTTAATTTGAGTATTATGTTCACAAGTGCCAATTCGATCACTTCTTATTCCCCGCCTCTGGTTGTCTTCACCATCACCATACATCGTCTCCGATGAGCCTCAGTCCGATTGCTTTGCACAGGAGTATCCCCTCTCGCGGACCTCCGTAGTGCTGTCACTGCCTTCACCCGACCACTGTCATCGCCCACGTCTATTGTCGACATGTCTTTGGTGCCCCAACCGCCGAACCGTCACCACCGCTAGATTCATTGCGTCGCTATCATCCTATTTTGGCTGTTCCCCATGCCTCACAACCATTCAATTAATCGTCTTCGATCTTCTCCACCCAAAGTTATGGATCTACCTGTGTTCTTCTGTTTGGGGTGAGAGGTAGAAGATGTATTCTCTCTATTTGTCACTGACGAATAGGGCCTAGCCATATTACTAGGTCTAAAATCCTTCTTTATTTTTTTCATGCTGATTAGGATATACATAACGGACACCTCATGTCAAAACCATCAAAACCACCTTAGAATATGACAATATGTGGACTGGGTAACGTGGTCTGGTTTTGTTAGTTAAAAATTGTCTTTCAGACGGTTTGTGAATTAGAGGTTGAAATTTAGATTTATGCTATAGTTAAGGACTAAAAAATAGATTTTTTTTCCTTAGATATCACGAAGGATACTAGAGACAATAAAACATGCACAATTGTACTTGGCCACTCATGCTGAAGTATAAGGCTCGCCCGAAACGATGACACTATTGCCACCTGTCACGATATCACTTGAAATGGTGATATGGAGTGAACTTCCCCCAGAAGTTAACCCTACTCCGCCCGTCGTCTCCAGGTTCAGTTTCTAGCACGCCGAGTGCGTGTTTGAGTAGCTCCTAGCTGATACCACTTGCAGTCTTGTGGAGAAGCTGAAGTAGGAGAGGAGAGCCATGTTTGACCTTGTGATATCGATCCCGGCGATTCTTCTGGTGCTCATCCTGGCGCTGGGGTGCTACCTGTTCGGCCGGAACCGTGGCCGCGCCGAGGCGGCAGCGCCACAGCAGTTCGCGGCACCCGCGCCTCCCAAGTAGCAGGCAGGCTCGTCTCTATAAGCCAGAATCCCCAGTACATATCACGTTGGATTAATCCCCTTGTTTGTGCCTTTGTGGTGATGTTCTTGCACGATTGAATGTCAATACATACTGGAGTGTGTGAATTGCAATTTTGTATGAGTTTATGGCTCAATTTCCACATTCGTGTTATCGAACTATTAATTAGTTCTGTCACAAAATTCACTTCAGTAGCCCGACGTTCATGGATGAATTGTGGTGATGTCTGCTTCTACCTTTTGTTTTTGGTAATATAAATGGATTCCTTACTGCAACTTAGAATGTTCTTGTTCTTGCACGATTGAATGTCAATACATACTGAAGTGTGTGAATCCGTATTCGTATTTGAGAATATTCGTATTCATATTTAAGAATATTCGTATTTGAGACTATTCGATTCGTTTCTAGAACCCATGAAAAATCCATACAATTTTTGTGATTAAAATTTTGAATTTAGGCGGTTTAAAACCGGTAAGTGGTCAAAAACAGGTGAAAAATTGGCAAAACTGCTAGGAATCCATTTTATCCGATATTTGTATCCGAAAAAATCCGTATTAAAAAATATATGTATTCGTATTCGAGAATATTCGTATCCGTATTTGAGTATATTCGAATTTGTATTCGTATTCGTTTAAAAAATATGAATTCGTATTCGTATTTGAGACTATTCGATCGTATCTGATCCGCTTCCACCCCTACAGGGCCGGCCCGTGGGGGGGGGCGAGCGGGGCGGCCGCCCCGGGCCCCCAAAATCCAGGGGCCCCCAACTTGGATGGCAATCGGTAGGAGCAGACGCACGGCCAAAGCCTCCATCATCTAGAAGCATCCGGATCGATCCCCGCCGATTCGATCGATAGCTCCCACGGCGGCGGCGGCGAGCAAAGAAGCAGAGGAGGCGCGGTGGGGGCGGCGCGCGACGCTCCGCCACCTCTCCCGCTCACCCTCACCCGGAGGTACGTTTATGCGCACGCACTCGCACCCATCTCTCTCCGTAGACTGTAGCTAGACAAGATGTTAGAAGGATCTAGCGCTCGTCGGCTCGTGTCTAGGGTATTTGCTGTCCGTGCGTGCGAGATCGATCAAGAAGCCGCCGCCGCCGCCGCCCTCGCGCGCGGGTGAGTTCCGGCCATGCACGCAGTGCGCGCGCCAAATTGCATGCCGGACGTAATGCAAATCCTCCATTGATCCAATCCAAACGGGCCTTGTACTTCAGTAAACTGTCTATCTAACATTATTGCAATAGCACATCCTATCTCCTTTGCTTTCACACAAATAAAATAAATTAAAGTGTATGGTAAAATGATAGTATATCGTTGTCGCTCATGGTAAAATTATTATGTTTGTGTCGATTACTAGTACTGCGTGTGACGCGTTTGCTAGATCTGTTTATGTGTTGTATATGCATCAAGTGGCCCGTGTGGGAAAATCTCAACAGCACGTACAGACCATTTGACACGGTAGTGGCCTGCAGGGAAGTTGTTGTGATTTATGTAATCACTGCCTTTTGTGCTGCATGTGTTCATGTGTGCACCTGTGCAGCCTTGCTCTTGCCATTTTCAGTGTACTGAATTTGGCTTCGTTGTCATCCTTTCCTTATCTACAACATTTGGCTGTCTTTCGTCGTCAGGCTGCCTAGTGCCGACCCGGTGGCGAAATTTGGATGGAGGGCACCCAACAAAATCATCAGTTTTTATTATTGAAACACCCTGCAGAATTGAAATATATTGCACGCAACGACCGGGAAGTCTTGTAAGGGCGTATTTGGTTGGTGAACAATCACGTCCTTTTTCCGTGAGCCGGTCTTGTAAGGGCCCATATTTCTAGTTTCGCTCCGGGCCTCTAAAATCCCAGGACCGGCCCTGCACCCCTACAAAGGGTATATGCCTCATGTTGTGTCTACCCGGTTCATTAATTTGGTTTGGAATTGCCCAATGTTGCTGCCATTTCGTCGGCTTAGGGAAATCAAATCTTTGAGTGTCATTGATACGAATAAAAAATCCAAATACAAATATTAAATAAAATGAATAATTTGGATCTGATTCACAGAACTTACAGTGTTTTGTTAGGTCGCTGTCTATCTGTACAAAGTTTTTTTTTCTCCCTGCGCACTGTGAAAATATAATAAAATTTGCACGCCTGTTTTGTTTTACGTGCGTGACAATGATTTGTAGTACGTGCCTGTGTTTCGACTTTCGAGTCCTTGACCTGCAAGGCTGCAACACCTCGCGATATCTCCGTTCTTTCTGCTCCCCCATAGAATTTGGGCCACATGAAGCCGGTGCTTGTACAAGTCGGGCCGTTCGAACTTGCAGCGGCAAGTGGCGGCCTCGACGAAATCCTCGGGTCACGCGAACGGCCCAATCCCTGTGCATTGCCGCGCTTAATTCACCTTGCGGTTCGTCGATCGACTGCCTGGCCCGGATAATCGACCGTCGATTCATGGCCGCAGCCACGTGGTTCCAGCTTCAGTTCCTTGGAATTCTTCCGTGCTTCCGAAATCCAGCTCGAGTACATCCACAAACCAGAAACAACCGATGAGAATTCACGGACACGGCTTATCTCCCTCAAGAAACCGCTCTGATTCCTTGCTACCACTACTACGCGTCTTCCCTTCCAGCAAGTGGAACTCCTCGTGCTACGTTTACGTTACCCCGATAAACAGACAGAAACCCTAAACCAAAGCGGTACGCACGCACGCACCAACCAACCAATCGACGGGATGACGGGAAGGTTTGCTTGCGTTGCCCTTGCTGTGTGGCGTACAGGGCAAACATGTGGATCAAGCGCCGCAACCGGTCCAAGGCTCGCACCGCACCTACCCGCGCGCCAACCATTCTCGTTGCATGCGGTTGGTGGAACCTGTGGATCCTCGGCTTGCCAAGCCAAGCCAACCCTACCTACATCGCTGTCTAGCAGAGGCAGCGACGTTGGTTCAGTAAATTCAGAGCAGTAGAACCGCAGAGTGATGGGAGGTTTCATTCATGCATGGGCCACGCTAGCTAGCGATAGCGATGTGAAGCTGCGTGCATGTACGTTTCTTCACGAACGCTGTCAAGAGCAAGATAGATAGATAGCCCAAAGCCCCAAACTACATTTCACGTCAGTTAGCAGGTGGCCAGCTTGCCGTGCGTTGCCAGGCGTTCGTGGCATCGATCATGCAGGTATATATCAAGAAACGTGGCCTCTGTTCAACGCCATATCTCACAATACATTTCCCCTATTCCATAAGATCCTGAAGGTAGAATACATTTTCGTTTTCTGACCACCCTACGATGTCGACGTAATAGATTTTGTTGTTTCAGTACATCTTCAATACCAAAATGGGCGAGCAGAATATAGTATCTCGAGAACAAACGCGCGGACATGCATGCTTGGTTAACCAGGGAAAGAAATTTTCTGGGTGTGTGAACCGGCATGCGAACAGAGGGGGCGAATTCAATTTTTTTTTCTAAGTATTTACCCATACTTCACTCCGATGGCTATAAAACTATGAAGATCAGAAGAGTAAACCAACATAAAAACCAGCAAATCAAAAAACCAAAATTTCGAAAATTTCGGACCTTAGGCGGTCTGACCACTGACTATATGCCGGTCTAATCAGCCTTGACAGTATGACTGGAGGGGGTCCGCTCTGACCGGCTTCCCTGTTCTAGAACGGGGAATTCAGCTCGAGCCGATGCAATTTTTGGTGCAATTCCAAAAGTACAATTCTAAAATGAAATTAAATTTTGCACACACCTTACTTAAACTCTCAGGAACCTATTTCATACGAGCCAAGAATCCATGTCAAACTTAAGACCTTTATCAAAATCAAGCAAGATTGCAATAAAATCGGACAAAAACCGAAATATGACTTTCTAGTGGGTGAAAGAACGTCAAGATAACTCTAGATGTATTCCCACATATCCTAGCAAACAAGAACATCACAAAATTTGATGCAAAAACACTCGGATAAAAAAATCACTATGTGAGATCAAATCTAAGCAAAAATATCCAACTTCACAACATGACAAACCTGATACCTATATAGATGAGGATTGATTTTCATGATATGTCTACATCACTAACTAGTCCTTAGCACCTATCAAAATTAAGATGAGAAGAGAGAAGATCAAAACCAACCAAATCAAGAACAAATCAATTAACATAAGATGGATCTATGAGAGATGAATAAACTTGATATATTGTAATTTGAGAATGAAGATTTTACATCCACTCCACCTAGAGGATAAGAGAGTACACCACATCATTCACGCAATCACGCTTATCATACCCTAATCCTAAAATATTTGGCTTCAATAAGTAAAGTTAAAATAGTTGGATAATTAAATAGTAAGTATTCATCCTAACCCATTATATAGACAAGGCAACCAACTCCATCTAAACCTAATAAATACTATCCACTTAGTGCAAATGGGAGAAACCCATTAACCCCACACAACATGGATTTTACTTACAAAATACATTTATGCATGCTTTTCAAAGTACATAAACTCAAATCCGCTAAGTTCTTAGCCTTTGATTCAACTTGATCTTCTCAATTTCTCCTAAATATAAACCGCTTTTTCAAGCATCGCGCCTTTGATCTAAGGTAATTTTTGGTATTTTGGTCAACTTACGAAAATAATATTTCTTGACCTAGTCTTCATCTTTCCTTGTAAGCAATCGACATGCTTGTTATATATAGATGCACCACTGGCTTGCCACGTATCAGCAAGTTTCTTCCGTTCCAGCTCCATCGAACCACGCTTCACTTGGACAGACCAAGCCACTTGGTGCAACCCATCGCTCGAACATTCCCTTCAACATTTTTTGCCTTCCTTGTACCATGCTTGAGATCAACCATCTCACCTGACATTCTTAACCATTCTAAGCATTGGCTCAGCGTATTCCTGATCCCCATCATTGACCATAGTTGACTTCAAAGCTTTCTACACATCCAAAGATAAAGAAATCGTTTTTGAGCATAAGTTCTTTATAACTTGACGTACTTTAGCTAAAACATGCTTCATGCAACATAAATACACTGACCAAATAAAATTCAAATAATCCAAAAACTAATTTTCTAGAATCATAGAACCAAACTTCAGGGCCGGCCTGACCGCCAACCAGGGGCCGCTTAGACCAATTGAGCACAGTGCAAATAACCTATTCTAGAAATTTGCAACCGACAATAAAACACTGGTCGGTCTGACCGGCAATAGCCAATGATCAGACCAACGATAGCCAGCAGTCAGATTGGTCTGCCTGACAACAACAATGACAAAATGAAAACTCCATAAACTTCAATTTTCAATTCTACATACGATCATTCAACAGTCTAACCATGTTTTTGTGTATCTGGCCAATGCTAGTATAGTCCACGATCAACAAATTGACAGCACATGTTTTGATAACCGGAGTTGTTGGCAAACATTGGTCAAGTCAAATATCGACACTGATTCAGTCGAAATTGTCCATGCCGGTGTGCTTCTTTTACCAACCCAGGCTGACAGAGTACCAGTACGCTTCAGAAAGAAAATTCCGGACATTCTCAGCTTGGTATGAGGTCTCATGGTGATCACCTACGTGGTACGTACGCCTACGACTACAGTAAACCACCAACCAAGTGTTTCTTGAGTTAGCGCAATTATACTAGACTACTAGTTGATCAATGGTTAACATAGTAACCACTAGCCAGTAGAAAGTTCCTTTGGGAGAAGAAAAAAATCTGAAGAAATCTCCATAACGTGCGCATTACACGGACAGTGACGACTGAAGAATCGGTTAGTCAAGGAAGTTTCCATTTAGTCAAAACCTTCTAGTCACAGGCATTTCAAGATTTCACTTGCGCGGATGTAAATTACAACTGAATTAGTCGGAACGGCGTCACTCATTTTCCAAGAAACATCATGCACATCTCGAGTGATTTCTGTTACAGAGATCTAAACTCTAAAGACAACAGACTGTGCGTGGAAAAGGCTACATGGAGACCATAGACGAGAGGGATTTCCACGAAATCATTGTTAGAAAAGAAAATATCTTCGCATGTGTACGACAAACAAAAGTGCATTTTAAATAACTATAAATTTCTACGAAGGATTAATTTGCACATAACGTTGAGTAAATTTTCTATAACTATAATTTACTAAGGACGCTAATTTTCTACAACTAAGTTCACTAAATTTTCTATAACTATAGGTTATTACGGCTACTAATTTTCTATAATACATTGACTAAAAATTCTATACAAAAGTTATACTATTCTTTTCTACATCTATAATTTTCTACGGGTACTAATACTAAATAAATTATCTACTTCATACACAAAATTTAAATTACAACATACAAAAATATTTACCTCACAAAAGTCGCAAAACAACTCCTTCTCCCCCTCCCTCTCCTTTTCTCCCCTCTCCTCTCCTTTTCTTTCATCTCCTCTCCTCTTCGCTTCGTTTTCTTCCTCCGCTTCTGTTCAGCGCGCGGTCCTTTTATATACATTTCCAGTCGCCCAACCCTTCGGAGACTGGAGTTGCAGTGGCCTAACCGATGAGCGACTGGAAGCAGTCGCCCGCCGGTTCGGCGACTACAATTATTTCGCCTAACGGTCAGTGGATTGCTTGCGTGTTGTGCGGTCGTTGGGCGATAGGTTCCAGTCGTCCTACAGTTAGGCGACTGGAACCTATTTCTGTAAAAAAAAATCGCTTGAACATATTTCTATTATTTTGAATAAAAAATAAATTATTTCTAGAAAAATTCGCAAAAGGACCTACCGCATCGATGCCAACGAAGAGCTTGTAGGTATGAATCCACACTATTCCGTATACAAGCTAACTAGCTGAAACACTAGTTTGAAAGCACATGAGATGGAAATCGCCAGCGGCGGAGGGGGGCCTGGAGCCTGGAGGGCTACTGCCGTACTGGTGGAGGCTATGCCCCCTCCTCTTAGCATATGTTTGATTCATGGGACTATAGGAGATGGGATGGACAGTCCTCGTTCCAGAGCTGTTTGGTTCAGAGTCGAGTGGGATGGGGATATCCCTCTAGGGAATATTCTGCGAATATACTCTCAAATTGGGGATGCTCCTGTCCCCTAGAAATGAGAGGATGGTGAGGGATGAGGTGGGACGAGTGGGCCCCACGGGCTGTTGCAATCCCAGAAAAGAGGCTGACAGGTAGACCCCGCATGTCAGATTTGTCATTCCAAACCTTTTGTCCCTAAACCAAACAAAAAACAGGGACCGTCCTATCCCTTGCAACCAAACACGAAACAGGGTCGGTTCTATCCTAAAAAATGGGTTGTATCCGTCCCGTCCCACCATGACTCTGAACCAAACACACGCTTAATGTTTGCATTTAAGTTCTTTATATTTCAACAAAATT
This sequence comes from Dendrocalamus sinicus, assembly GCA_036346575.1. NCBI lineage: Eukaryota > Viridiplantae > Streptophyta > Magnoliopsida > Poales > Poaceae > Dendrocalamus > Dendrocalamus sinicus. Next base: position 12,563,156 of record CM070650.1, read on the forward strand.
TAATAGCAGTAGTACTATTTGACCCTTCTTATTAAATATTATTGTACTGTATGATTATTTAGTTTTTTATTTCTATTTTCTTTAGTTTTTAAACAAGCTGATCAGTTTTTATTATCTAATGAAGTTGCCAAAGTGCCCTCTAATAATATCTCAAGCAAACAGTAAGGTAGTGAAGTAGGGAGAAATGGGTTGTGTTAAGCTCCGTTTGGAACGCGGAAATTCCAAATGGAACGGTTCAATTCCCACAAATTGGGAAAATTTACACGTACGAAATGGGGCCTTAATTTCATGGTTCAAGAAAATATACCTTAGGAACCACAAAATACTAAGTATTTGTAAACACTTTTTTTTTATATAAAATGCTAAGTCTATGAGAACGAAATAGGAATAAACAGACTATATTCATTCAGCTACATTACCACTACAGGTCAGCAAAAAAAAATCTTTTTTGGCAGACTGAACCTCAAACAAGAATATGCGCATGTATATATGCATCTGACCGACCCTTTTTTTTAAGAGCTGATTGACTTCATTTGTAATGGGAAAAGACTTGGATTAGACTTGGACGAATCAGATAATCTCTTATGACTAATGACTTGACTACTCAAGTCTGGTCGATACAGTGATGCAAAATTTCCCCCACTAACCTTAAGAAAAGAGGCGTTGATACCATAAACCATTAGCCAAAAGACAAACTAATATAGTGGAAGTAATTTCTCTGGCATGCTTGGTGTGTGCACGGTGTGCATGCAGATGACCGACCAGGCGCTATCGCGCAAGACCAGAAGCAGCAGCGGTGTTCCTCTCGTTTTCGTTTCATGTGTGGAACAGTCGACAGTCTAAAGTTGAAGAGACCAAACGCCAAACACAGGTTGGGTCACCGTCGTTTCGCTTGCCGTGGAACTCGTGAGAGGATCCATATGTTTGCTGCGTGCGACGTGCCACGGCGCCATGGCCACACGCGTGCAATTGGCTCGATCTGGACCCGATCGACTGAGTAATGCGAAATACACTACGTGCAATACGTACAGTCTAATTCAGAAGTAGATGGCACGCCGAAATAGATTAACTGTCCTTCTCGACTACTTTTCGCAATGGTGTGTGTGATGTGCGTTGCTTATACTAAGAGTGAAAAGTGAATATATCAGTAGCAGGCCAGAAGCATATATTCTTCAATTCTTGCATGATTACTTTAGAACGAAGAAGGCGACTCGACTTGAAGGGACCGACTGAAAGTGGTCCAATTGGAAAATTTTAACAGGAACCACATGCACGAAGTTATGCTACAATTTCGGACTCACTGCAGTCACAACAACACTGAAATTCTTTGTAATTACTATGTAATCTCTTCAACCTTACAGACTGGTCTAAACTTTTAACGAGCTGTTCACTCGAACGGAGAACAGCACAATATGCATGTAAGCTTCTAAGAAAATATTCCAGAATTTCTACTTACAGTCAAGTCAGAGTAAAGTGTGCACTGAGAATGAAAATTCACTCGACAGGAGCGCACTAGCTAGCACGGCCGAACCGAAAGTTTTTGCTTCAGAATGGCTTTACATTTGAAACTGGAATCCTTGTCTTTTTTAAATGGGAGCAGCACACACGACCAAAAAACAAACAAAAACTGATTTCCTTTTCTTGAGATGAAGCTTCCAATAGATCAGTGGAGGTTACTGAAGGAACAAAATGTGATTCCGACACCCGTTTCTGTGGGGAGACTCGTGAGTCGACGTCGTGACTGACTGACCCCCACAGGACTGATGGTCTCCCATGATGTACAAACTGTTCGTGAAACACGAGAGACTACACTAGTTCTTTGCCACAAATTAATACAGTCTTGAACTTTTTTTAGGAAAATAGTAGGAAAACGTTCTACTATGTAGCGTTGCTATTCAAGAGTCTGGAGTAAGAGCTTAGGCGACTGCCGGGCGACTCGTCAGACCTCGTGCGCCGCTGACCACTCTGGCCTCGGCGTCTACCCGAAACTCCCCATTGCCAGTCCCTTGCCCCTCACCCCCCTAGGCAGGGCAGCAACCTGGTTGCTCCTCTCCTTCCCCCTCCGCTCCAAGCGGCATCGTCGTTCTTCCCGGTTGCACTGTACACCGCTGCGGCCAGTGACAGCCGGATCTGCCCAGCTGCCTCCAGCGACTGTCGGATCCGCCCCAACTACCTCCGATCTACCACCCCTCGGCCAGATCTGAGCCAGTTTGAGTGCTGCTTCAACCGCTAACCTCCCTTGGAAATGCAGCCACCAGCCGGTTTACATGAGCAATGGTCACCCCTCCCAAACTCAAGCTGCTGCCTCCCAATGCCGAGCTGCTTTAAAGGATCCCAATGACTCAACAGCATTGAAGCCAACTACCAAATCCCGCATAACTCACGACGAATCAAGTCTCCACCACGTAGAGTGACCTTTGCTCATGATGTTGTTCACACCAACCCTAGTGCTCCACATCGCCTCAAATCAATTGTCATCGCCAGCTCCCAACCATTGCAGGTAGATGACATTGAAGGCAGAGGAGCCGCTCCATCTCTCTCTCCAACCAGTCAGCCCCATATCCATGAGCTGGCTGCAAATCCTTCCGACAAGATGACACATTCATCCCCCGGAGACTGCTCCACAGTTCAGCCGCAGTGGACAATTGTCAAGTTGAGATTTTGGTGGCGTAAAGGCAACGGGCGCAGAGGAAGCTCCCCCCATAACCACATTCAACGCGACTTCAATTTGCAACCACCAAGACTTCCTTTGCTGCATAAGAGGTCACTGCTTTGTCTGCCTCGGCTGTGACCACCAAGATTGCTCCTGCAGAGACCCGCCAATGTGCCTCCACTGCCTTCGCTCTGGCCACAACGTGAGAGACTGCCACCGCTACACGCCTTTGTGCCCAGAGGCCTCGACTGGTTCTACACGCTCGGCAACCACCCCCTTGACCAGCGTCACATCGGCTCCCCATCCTAGGAGGAGCTCTATGTGCACGGCGATAGCCCCCCTACCAGTGTCAAGCCGGTTTCCCTAGTCGGCCAAACTGGGAGGAGCCACCCGGTAGTGCAGCTTAATCAAGACGAAGGCATGGCCAACCCCAGCCTCAATGACCCAGCCACTCGAAGACGCTTGCATTGTTCCTTCTGATGCGGACCTACATAGAGAGCAGCTTAGGCATGAGGCTTATTCAGTCGTCGCCTGGCTGGGGGGTACAAGGGCTGACGTAGACCTCCACACCATCGCCGAAGCCTTGAGAAGGAGGTTCAACTTGAGGTCATCTAACTTTTTGGTTCTCCACCACTACCCTGAAAATTTCCTCATCAATTTTGAGCACCAGCACATAGGGAAGAGGTGACAAATCTCTACAAATTTCATTTCCATGACCTAGAGTTTCGTGTTAGGTCGTGGAAGCAGCTTCGCCATGCTCACAGTGCAGCTCTTAGGTTTCATGTGCGTTTATGCTTGGAGGGCATCCCAATTCATGCATGGAATACTGAGGTTGTCAGTAGGGTCATCGAGAAAAAAATGCTCGCTTGACTGGGTCGATAAAAGTTCGCTACAGCAGGAGGACGCCCTCACGCTCGACCTATGGGCTTGGACATCGAACCCCAGCTCCACCCCGAAAGTATCTTGGTTAACACTCGCCGATGGTCCCCTCCATGCCTCCTCAAGATCACAGGTCGCCTCCTCCTATGTGACATCTCAAAATTTCAAAATTTTAATTAGTTTTATTTTCCTGGAATTTAAAGTCTCCTTTTCATTTGTGCTTATGTGGAAAACTATTAAAGTTTGGGAGCAATTATGGTCAAAATGGCTTTATTCAATTTTATTTGGGTTTCTTGCATTTTGTTAGGATTTTGGGAATTTTCTGGGATTTATTTGGACTTTTCTGCTATTTTTTAAAAGCATTGTTTTCTTTCTCAGGATTTCTAAAAAATCAAAGAAAAATAAAATCCCAACCCTTCCCTCCGAGCGACGCGTGGACGGCTCAGATCCGCCCATGTCGCCACCCACCTCATCCCGCCTCTCCCCCTGGGCCGACGCGTGGACGGCCCAGATCGGCCGCGCACGAGCCCCGTCCCATCTTCCCCATCCGGCCTACCCTCTCTCCTCTGTGCCTCGGGGCCGTCTGATCCTCATCCAGCCGCCCCGCTCCTGCCCTCTCCTTTCTCTCTGCCACTAGGACACACCCGTCAGCTCTGTCTTCCCCGCCCCTTCTTCCTCCTCGCGCCGCAACCGATGTCGCCCGACCGTTGCGCCGCTCCGCCTCTCCTGGCCACGTCTCCTCCCCCGAGTGCGCCGCTCCACTACTCCCGTCGTGCTCCGCACTCCCCACGCTCGTCACCCACTCCCCACTCCCCCACTCGGCCTCATTCACCAGCAACCGCCGCCAGTTCCTGACAACTCCAGCAACGAATTACCGCCGGCCTGCCCCTCCCCGACCCTATATAAATCCCTCCCTGGCTTCTCCTTCCTCCGCACCACCCACTCCCACCTCCACTCTCTCTCTCTTGAGTCCCCATTGTTCCCGCGCCGAGCTCCCTTTTCTCGAGTACCGCCGTCAACTCCGGCGAGCTCTCCCTGTCGCCTCGGGCTTCCCCAGCCTCCCCGTCAGCACCATCATACTCCCCGAGCCATCGTCGTCATTGGGCGCCACTCCTCTAGGCTTGAACACCATCGGAGCACCGTCCCCACCATCACTGAGTGCCGCTGGAGCACCGTCCCCATCGTCACCGAGTGCTGCCGTCGCCCTTCACGGCGCCAGCCACCTCCGTTCGCCGCCAAGCCCCGAGACAGGGTAAAAACGAATCCATGTGCCTTCCTCTCCCTTTCCCACCCCTTGCCGACCACCGCCGCTCGCCGGAGCGCCGGTGACCATCGAGTCTTGAGCACCGCCACTGCCCGGGCAGCCATGTCACCGCCCGTGCTAGCGTGGCAGCTGCGTGGCAGCCCAAAGGCACGCCACGCGCGGCGCTCGCCTACCCGGTCAGCGCCACATCAGCAGCCAGCAGCCACCTCACCCCTTTAGCCCACGTGGTAGCCAGGTGTTGCCAGCTGGCAGGCCACATCAGCGAATTGGCCCAATCACTTCCCACCTGGATGCCACACAATCACCCTTGCCACCTCAGTCTCCCCTCTGGTCCATGGACCTGGTCCATAGACCAGAGCCCACCTGTCAGTCTTTGGTCCGAAGAATCCCTAAGGGCTGACATCATAAACTTGATTTTCTAATAGAAAAATAAGGTGAATCCTAATTAACCGTTAGAGTTTATATTCTTGTATTGATACCGCTATTATTCAAGGCGTCTTGGCAACTGCCAAGCATTCCTAGCTTGAACCATTGAGGACTATTCGCTACTTACAACTCCCTCTGTCTTGCGATATACGTCTAGCTGATATATCTAAAAAGTACATTAATTAAATATTATTAATATAATTGAACCATAGTTACTCCTATTAGATAGACATAGTACTACTCTATCTAGTAGAAATAAATATAATCTAATTTTATTAAATATTACTTAAATAATATATCTCATAGGTATACGTGTCAGACATATATTGCTGGAGAGAGGTAGTACAAAGTTACAAACTCACGTACTCCTGAGTACTGGGTCTAAGGGTGGGAAAAAAGCTCGTTAGTGAGGCTCATTGGATCGGTTCAAAATTGCTTCGATTGCACTCGTTAATTGGTTAAACATTGAATGAGTTGATTTTAGATGAAATTAAATTTTGCTTTGGCTCGGCTCGGCTTGTTAGCTCGATCTAAGAATACTTCCAAATTATTAATAAAATGATATTAAATTAAGCTATATTAATTTCAAAAAAAGCTCGATAAGGCGAGAAGCTGGTTTGATATCTACCCCTACCTGAGTCCTTACTTGGTAGGGATATTAAGTTCCCATTTAAAATGACTTTTCACTTCTGGCTTCTAGTTTTCAGAAGGTGTAAGTTGTTTTGAATGCATTGGCTTTTTAACACGGTTTTTTCTTCTTCTTTTTTCTTTGCATTGTCTGTAGAGATATAGTATTTTTTATTTCTCTCTTTTTTCTTTATTTTTTATTAATTAAATGTTTTAACTAAAAGCTTACATCTACTACAGTGTCATTTCAAACAAAAGTCATCAGCAAAAAACCATTTTAAATGAAACCTAAGAAAAACTGCTGGAATTGGCCAAATTTGTCAAAGTCTCTGGTGTAAAACCCCACCGTTATGGCGTTATCCATTCAACCTATCACACCAAATCCACCACTCCCCCACAATACTATTGTTTACATAGAACCAGCCTACACCGAATGCAAGAGTTGGGTGCCTAGCTGAAGCGAATCGAAAACAGACCGGGACTCTTGCTGGACATGGACGAGACAAACAAATTACCTTTTACAGAACACGAAATCACGAGATGCTAGGAAAAAAGATGGATAAGAGCATCTCCAAGAGATGCTCTTTCTCACCCCCTATCTTAGAATATTGGGTATGAAAACTAAAAACAAACTGCAACAGATACTCTAAAACACACCTAATAATTTTGGTACTCTAAAATTGAGGTGGATCACCATCAAATATACACTGCCTAGATAGTAATTTTAGGGATCCAAATTTAGAGGAGCTGCTGAAGAAGAGGAAAGATTTAGAGGACAATTTTTTAGAAAGACTCCTAATATGAGATTTTAGAGGACAAAATATTGAACCTCTCTTGGAGATGCTCTAAGCTTGGCTGGTTGCGCTGTAGTAGTAGCTTGATCAAATACGTAGCCACGAAAACAGACCAGCGACGCAGTACAAGACGGAAAGAAATATCCCGGAAAAGGAAAGGAAAGAAGTTGGCAGCCAACCCACCAATGGACGGACGCCCGAACGGTTTGGAAAACGGAAGAGGACTACGAGGAGGGCCATCAGCAGCCGCAAGCGCCGCGCGCGCCCTCCCGAAAAGGCCTCGCGCGTGTTCCCCCGTAGTATCCTCTGTGCGGCCGTGAAGCAGCAGCCGCCGCGGCGCGCGCGCGCTCCGCCTCTCTCCCGCACCAACCACCGCCCCGCCCGCGCGGCGCGCACCCACCACTGTCATCTTGCCCACCCGGCCGAGCCCAACTGCCACGAAAGCCGCCACTGCGGCACTGCGCACTTCTACGTAGCCACCACCCGGTCCGTACGCTTCCACTCGGGGCGCGCCCACCAATGACGATTCCAGCGGTCAACCCCACCATCCAGCCCCAGCCCCCAACACCCACCCTGCGCGACCTATTTAAACCCCTCCCCTCCCTCCATTCCCCTCCAAGAAGAGCCTCTGCTTCCTCTGCTATTCGAGCTCTTCTTCTGCACAGGTCCTCGAGACACTGATCAGTCGATCACCACTTCCAGATATACCTGCCAGTCTCTCTCTAGCTTACGTGCGTTAGTAGCTCTTTGCCATTTCGATGGAGTGTGAGAACGGGAACGTTGCCGCCAATGGCAGTGATTTGTGCATGGCGAAGCCGCCGCGGGCCGACCCACTCAACTGGGGGAAAGCGGCGGAGGAGCTGTCGGGGAGCCATTTGGACGCGGTGAAGCGGATGGTGGATGAGTACCGCAGGCCGGTGGTGAGGATCGAGGGCGCCAGCCTGACCATCGCGCAGGTCGCGGCGGTGGCCGCGGCCGGCGAGGCCAGAGTGGAGCTCGACGAGTCCGCCCGCGGCCGAGTCAAGGAGAGCAGCGACTGGGTCATGAACAGCATGATGAACGGCACCGACAGCTACGGCGTCACCACCGGATTCGGCGCCACCTCCCACCGGAGGACCAAGGAGGGCGGCGCTCTGCAGAGAGAGCTCATTCGGTATGAACCGCAAACGAGTTCTTGTTCAATGGTTAAGCATCTCTGCGTGTGAATCGTGGGAACCTTATGTGTTTCGTGTATTGCTTATCTTGACAGATTCCTTAACGCGGGCGCGCTCGGCACCGGCGACGACGGTCACGTGCTACCTGCCGCGGCAACGCGGGCGGCTATGCTCGTCCGCATCAACACCCTGCTCCAGGGGTACTCTGGCATCCGCTTCGAGATCCTTGAGACGATTGCTACGCTGCTCAACGCCAACGTGACACCGTGCCTGCCGCTCCGGGGCACGATCACCGCTTCCGGCGACCTCGTCCCGCTCTCCTATATCGCGGGCCTTGTCACCGGCCGACCAAACTCCGTGGCGGTGGCTCCCGATGGCAGGAAGGTTACCGCCGCGGATGCATTTAAGATCGCCGGCATCCAGCACGGCTTCTTCGAGCTGCAGCCCAAGGAAGGACTTGCCATGGTAAACGGCACGGCGGTGGGCTCCGGGCTCGCGTCGATGGTGCTTTTCGAGGCTAACATCCTTGGCGTCCTTGCGGAGGCCCTGTCCGCCGTGTTCTGCGAGGTCATGAACGGCAAGCCGGAGTACACCGACCACCTGACACACAAGCTGAAGCACCACCCCGGACAGATCGAGGCTGCGGCCATCATGGAGCACATCCTGGAGGGCAGCTCATACATGATGCTCGCGAAAAAGCTCGGCGAGCTCGATCCATTGATGAAGCCAAAGCAGGACAGGTACGCGCTCCGCACGTCGCCGCAGTGGCTCGGCCCCCAAATTGAGGTCATCCGAGCCGCCACCAAGTCCATCGAGCGCGAGATCAACTCCGTCAACGACAACCCGCTCATTGACGTCTCCCGTGGCAAGGCGCTCCACGGTGGCAACTTCCAGGGCACACCCATCGGTGTGTCCATGGACAACACCAGGCTTGCCATTGCTGCGATCGGCAAGCTCATGTTTGCCCAGTTCTCGGAGCTCGTGAACGACTTGTACAACAACGGCCTGCCATCCAACCTGTCCGGCGGGCGCAACCCGAGCTTGGACTACGGCTTCAAGGGCGCCGAGATCGCCATGGCCTCGTACTGCTCTGAGCTGCAGTTCTTGGCCAACCCTGTGACCAACCATGTCCAGAGCGCGGAGCAGCACAACCAAGATGTCAACTCTCTCGGCCTCATCTCGTCCAGGAAGACCGGCGAAGCCATCGACATTCTGAAGCTCATGTCCTCGACGTTCTTGATAGCTCTGTGCCAGGCCATCGATCTGCGCCACCTCGAGGAGAACGTCAAGAACGCCGTCAAGAACTGCGTGACGACGGTGGCCAGGAAGACCCTGAGCACCAGCGCCACGGGCGATCTCCACAACGCGCGCTTCTGCGAGAAGGACCTGCTCAAGGCGATCGACCGCGAGGCCGTGTTCGCTTACGCGGACGACCCCTGCAGCGCCAACTACCCGCTGATGCAGAAGATGCGCGCCGTGCTCGTCGAGCACGCCCTGGCCAACGGCGAGGCCGAGAGAAACGTGGACACCTCGGTGTTCGCCAAGGTTGCCACGTTCGAGGAGGAGCTCCGCGCCATGCTGCCCAGGGAGGTGGAGGCTGCGCGGGCTGCAGTGGAGAACGGCACCGCCGCAAAGCAGAACAGAATCACCGAATGCCGGTCGTACCCACTCTACCGGTTTGTGCGCGAGGAGCTCGGGACGGAGTACTTGACCGGGGAGAAGGCGCGGTCACCCGGCGAGGAGGTGAACAAGGTGTTCGTTGCCATGAACCAGGGCAAGCACATCGACGCCTTGCTTGAGTGCCTCAAGGAGTGGAACGGCGAGCCCCTGCCTATATGCTGAACAGAGGACCAAGGAGATGAAGAGAAGACAGTACGAAGATAGTGTGTTTAAGAATTCAGAAGGCTCCACGTGTGCTTAGCTGATAATATGTTTGTCTTTTGCTTGCTTGCTTTTTTGAAGTTACTTTTTGCAACGTTCTTTCAGAGCTGCAATGCCATTGCCAAAATTTGCAATTTGCATGACTTGGTAGTGGCAGGCAGCTCCTAGAACTACTGTTGATGTTAGTTAAAGGGTATAATTTGTGATAAATTTCCATGACAAATGTTCTGGTTCTTGTGAAAATTTCGAACAGTCCAAAGAAGCCAGTCGGCATGATGGTACCAAAATAGACGGCAAATTAGAAAATAAATTTAGTGCTTACGTGATCGGTGGTGTCTTCCTAGTTCCATCAACATAATACATGCGGTCCTCTGAATTCTCAATCTTACGATGTAGTTCTTTGTTGTTTCAGTATTGTGTATTTATTAGTTTCCAATCCGGATCTGGAATTTTATTGAAGCACATGTTGCTCCCTAACTAAATTTGATGCGCCTACCTATCACACCACCACATATCTAACCTGTGCTTCAAAAGTTTCAACTTATTAATGAAAGGCATGAGGGAAAATGCCAAGTGAATGGAGACGAAAACAAAGTCACCGTTAATTTGCTGTGGAAGATGCCCATAAGTTGTGTACATGCATGGTAAGTTTCTGTACGATTCTGAAGATAACAAACTTTTTTATGCGTGGCAGGAAACAGATAAATTTTGGTTTTTTTATGATACCTAAAATAAATACGAACTATCTATTCTTTTTAATCAGTGAATTAGATTAGTTGGGATTTAATTATACCGTAAATTTATAAAGAGAGCGCTTGCTCATTCTAACTTAAAAGCTTAAGCTTTTAGCCTTTTTTTACTGTTTGAGGCTTTTTAGATACTGTAGCTGCTATTAGCTTTTTTCAGTATAATTAAAATTTAAAAATAAAAAAGTTATCTCATCATGAATAATGCAAAAAAAAATACAAAAAATAAAAAATCTAAAAAACCAAAAAAAGGAAATTTAACAGATAAAAGCTGAAGCCCAATTGTGCTGGGCAAACTCACAACGTGCGCTGTTTGTTTAAGGTTGCTCAGGCATGGCATACATATGCATATTTTACTGCTTTCTGTTGTTCGGTCAATAACTCTGCACATACCTGTCAGCTGTCGCCATATTTCTGTGTAGCAGTACCACCCTGTTCTTTTTGGCTGCGGCTTATGGCTTTTAGCTGAAATTTTTGAATTTTAGCTGTTTACGGTACAGATTACGGAAAGATCGATACTCACTTGCGATTTTGACTGGTACAGATGTTGGGCTTTTAACGTGTACTACGTTTAACTTATAGATTCCATCTTGAAATAATACTTCGTTTAAAAGTTAGGTACTGTAGCGGCTGCGAGACGTGTCTCAGAACTACGGCCTATGGGTAGACTCTTCAGTCTTCACCATGGGCCATGGCCAGGGCATGGGCACCGTAGCTTGACGACGTACGTATTCGTCTTGGATAGAACAAAGCTGTGAAGCAGCTGTCTGGAATCTAGATAATAGATCATCCTGCCAACACTACATAGTCTTACAGTCAAGTCGTGAGTCATCACTAAATTATCGCCAAACGCAATAGAAAATCCCAGTGCAGAATTTGATGTACGCGATACGTAGCCAGAGATGCTAGCCGCCTGATAGTGCGTAATGAATCATGTTCTTTGGTCTAGTGTTGGTCAGATATGACTTGACCCCGCTTACTTTAGGTTTAACTTCTATCTTCTGACTTATTTTTTACTATTTATAAATTTTATCTTTTTTGAACTTTTGACTTTTTTTTAACTTTTTATTCGGTTCTTTTTTTCCTGTATTCGTTTTGCATTGACCGTGATGAGCTAGCATATTTTTCTATTTTAAATTTTTTAGATTTAATTACGTCAAATAAGTCATCTTCAGCTAAAGTGAAATTTCAGCCACTACAGTGCACTTTTAGCCATAAGCCATAGCTTTTCAGCCCAACCAAGCAGGATCTAAATCACAAATTTGTGTTTCTATTTAAGGACTTCCTCACCTCATGCATCTCCTGGCTCTCCGCTTAGAGCAAGTACAATAATGGTCTTATAGTCAAGTTAGTCAGCATTTTTGCTGATGTGGAGGAGAGAAGAGAGGAGAGAGATGAGAGCTTGACTCTCATGCAAGCAACAAGCTGGGCATGGGAGCCTATGCAGTGGTGGGCCAAGATAATAAATGTATGTGAGGAGGAATAGGAAAAAGAATGTGAGACATGGTACCATACAATAATAAAAAAACATTTTGTAGACAAATAGAAGATAAATTATTGTATAACTTGGCTCTTATAACTTGACTTATAGCCAAATACTTGGCTCTATTATTGGACTTGCTCTTAGGCCAGTCTCAATGGGGATTTCATCAGGGTTTTATGGGCATTAAATGAGATGACACATCAGCAAAACTGATAACATGGCACTGCATTAAAGAAGAAAGAGAGAAATACCGTTTCATGGTGAAGAAACGGATGGGCACTGTTTCCACCACCTTGGAAACGGCGTGAAACGCGCACTGAGAGTGTTTTGTTTCATCTCCTCCTCGTCGCCGGATCTGGTGCGCCATCTCCCCTCATCTCCAAATGCAACTTCAAATGGCTACATAGTTCACATGGCACATTTGATCACAATACATGCCAGAATTAAATGCTGCAGATAGCATATGAAACTGTGCATTGAGAGAGCATGTTTCATTCATCACTGCAAACCTGAAAAGGTGTTATGGCAGTCTTGAAAACTGGGACATGAAACTTTCCACTAAGACTGGCCTTAGAGCAAGTATAATAAGAGGCTGTTAGTAGGCTGTATGCTGAGGTGGAGGAGAGAGAGGAGGAGAGAGAAGAGAGGTGGGATGTAAGTTTACAGTCAGCTGAAGCACAAGAACCAAGAAACTTTGTGAGAGAAAAGGGTGGGTCATACAGCCTTCAGCTGGCTGTAAACTACTATATGAATGGACTGATAAGTGGGCTGTAAGTATCCATACAGCCAGCTGAAGGCTGTATTATTAGCCTTGCTCTTAGTGCGCTGCATTGAAATCTGAAAAATTATTTTTCTTTTTAGTTTATGATTTTCTCGAACAAATAAACTAAATAATTTTCTCATTATCTTTTCAAAATGATTTATTAAAATAATTTTTTAAAACAATTTATTTATATTTAATTTATTTATATAAATATTTATATTAGATCTAAAAATAATCAGTTGTAGAAAAAAAAAACCATCCGAAAGGCACCTCTGATGGTACTCCCGCTCAGAAACGGCGAGCCCTCAAAACAGTGCGGTCCTCTGATGGCACTCCCGCTCCCACGCCGCTACGCCGTGTCACCAAAATCAATGGCACTGCCCAAAAGCCCAAAAAAATGCCGCCGTCTTCCGCACCTGCAAGCCACGTCGTGCGAGCCACGGCAACTCGGCAATGCCCTCCTACGTCACAAATTGTTACACAAACAGTACTGTAGCTATTTTTTAAAATTTGATCTTCAGCCATCTAGCTAGTTAAGCGCCTACTGATTTGGGGCCTCCACATGCCCTGTTGCCGAGCACCTCCCATGGTATGGCAGGTGCTGCTGAACTTCTGTAGTATACTACACGACAGGTAATACGTGTCATGTGTTAGACTGCCGAGCTCTGGAAAGATACTGTTGCAAGAGGGAACAAGTGATTGCAAATGAAGTGCTGATTTCATTCATAAAAAACTGAATCAGTACATGGTACATATTTATAGATGAAGAGGGGGTGGTATGAATAGATGTCTGTTCATGAAGAAGAGTCTGTTTGGAGAAGGCATCTGCCGCATTGGGCACCCTTTACTTTTAGTTTGTAACACTCCCCCTTGACCAATGTGTTTCATATGATCACCTTGATTCATCGTCTTAGAAAAACTCCTCCAAAACCCTGTAGGGAAAAATATGAGGAGAATTGATAGAGTAGATATGCCATGAAAAACTCCTTTAAAACCCAATGAGAAAATTTTAAGGAGAAAAATGATATGGTATATATTTGATTATATCTCCTAAAAACCCCTGTGGGGAAAAGAGAGATATATTTATGATTACGTTGTCATATTGCCTCATTAAAAACCTTGATGAGAAACCTTAGAGGGAAAACTATAAAGGAAAAAAGAGTACAATATTTGTATTGAACGGGTTAAGTTTTAGGATATTTCTCCCCCTGACATCTGCAAATCACGTAGTCTTCGCATACCAATTCCATGAACACATTTTTGGAATGTGGAGGTTGGTAATGACTTGGTGAATAAGTCTGCGAGATTATCATAAGACTTAATTTGCAGAATATTTATTTCCCCACTCTCTTGCAATTCATGTGGGTAAAATAGTTTAGGTGCAATATGTTTTGTGATATTGCTCTTTATGTAACCCGTTTGCATTTGAACAACGCAAGCAGCATTATAGATAATGGTAGGTGATGCGATAGCACCTATACCACATGATTGTTGTATGTGGTTAATCATTCTGCGAAGCCATACACATTCATGTGATGCTTCATATAATGAAATTATTTCAGAATGATTAGTGGATGTAGCCACTAGAGTCTGTTTTGAAGACTTCCAAGAGATGGCTGTTCCACCATATAAAAAGATCTGGCATTATGGAGATCTGATAGCCAGCATCTGTATATCCTATTAAATCCATATTTTTATTCTTCTGGAAGAATAGACCGAGATCTTTAGTGCCTTGAAGATATCTAAGGATATGCTTCATTCCTACCCAATGTCTTTTGGTTTGAGCAGTGCTATGTCTAGCAAGTAGACGTACCGCAAATGCAATATCCGGCCGGGTGCAGTTTGCAAGGTACATAAGCGCTCCGATGGCACTGAGATATGGAACCTCGGGTCCCAATAACTCTTCATTGTCATCTCGGGGTCTAAATGGATCTTTGTCCCTGTCGAGAGATCGAACAACCATGGGGGTTTTCGATGGATATGCTTTGTCCATATTGAATTTCTCCAATATTTTTGGACATAGGCTGATTGATGCACTATGATGCATGTATGAAGGTGCTCAAGTTGTATACCTAAGCTAAATTTGGTTTTACCCAAATCCTTCATTTCAAATTCCGTCATAAGATGATTACGTGCTTCATCTATATCTTGTGTGTTACCAATGATATTAAGATCATCAACATACACAGATATAATGCAAAATCCTGTTGAGGATCTTTTAACGAACACGCATGGGCAATCATCATTGTTGGAGTATCCCTTTTTGGTTAGAAACTCACTTAGTCGGTTGTACCAAATTATACCCGACTGTTTCAAGCTGTATAAAGACTTGTTTAATTTTACACAATACATATTGCGATTTGCGTTCGGATTCGGAATTGAAATTCCATCGGGAACTTTCATGTATATGTCCGAATCAAGTGACCCATAAATATATGCAGTCACTACATACATCAACTGAAAAGATAGATGATTTTTAACTGTCAATGAGATTAAGTATCGGAATGTTATTCCACTCATTACTGGAGAATAAGTTTCATTGAAATCAATGCCGGGTCTCTGCGTGAACCCTTGTGCTACAAGCCTTGCTTTGTATCTCACCACCTCATTGTTTTCATTCCGTTTATGACGAAAAACCCATTTGAAATCGACAGGAATACTTTGGGAGGTGTATGTATCACATTGGTGAATACATTTCTTTTTTGAGCAAGGCTAACTCCTCTTGAATTGCATCCTTCCATTGAGTCCATCCGAGCGCTGCTTGCACTCGCCATGGTCTTGGGATCTGGATCATTTTGAAGGTTGTTTGCAATTGTTGTGGAGAAATAAATGTCGACAATTGTAGTCTTACGATCGTATGATTCTCCTGAATCAGTATAGTTTGTGGAAATTTCTTGGACCCCTGATGACTCAATGTTATTTCCCAAAACATTTGAGTCGGGGTATTCCGATGTCCCAGGATCAATAATTGAGTGCACTGTTGATCTGGGTTTAAGGATCCTTTGGTGTCAATCAACTTGAGGTTGATCTGCATTTACATTCTTTTGTTTCCTTTGTCGCTTGTTAGAAGCTGTATCCGCCATTTGTACCTTACTTCTCCCCCTCTTATTTTGAATTGGGAGTTGAGTGGTATTTTGCGGTACCTCCACTCTTTCAGGTACATTTCTGGCAGGATTATAGGATTTTGTGACACCCTTATAATCAGTAAATGCATCTGGCAGGTTATTTGCAATGTTTTGCAAATGAATGAGTTTCTAAACTTGAAGTTCAGTCTCTCTGGTACGTGGGTCTGAGGTAGGAATGCTTTGTACATTCCAATTAATTTCCTAGCATTCAGTTTGATACTTGTTATCTCCCCCTAATGCCGGGAAATGTTCCTCATTGAATATGCAATCAGCGTACCGGGCCGTAAACAGGTCCCCTGTTAGGGGCTAGAGATATTTTATGATTGACGGAGATTTATACCCAACATAGATCCCAAGTTTCCTGTGAGGTCCCATTGAGGTACGCTGCGGTGGTGAGATCGGTACGTATGTAGCGCAACCGAACTTTCGCAGATGGGAAATATCTGATGGATTTCCACGTAGTAATTGTAGCGGGGAAGTGCTATGATAAGCAGTTGGACGCAATTGGATTAAGTCAGCAGCGTGTAAAACTGCATGACTCCAACATGATGTTGGTAAGTTGCAATTCTGTAGTAATGGTCTTGCAATGAGCTTAATTCTCTTGATAAGAGATTCTGCTAAACCATTTTGTGTATGGACATATGGAACAGAGTGTTGAACTTGTATCCCAAGAGCCATACAATCGTCATTGAAGGCATGATATGAAAATTCAGCAGCAATATCCATTCAAATTGATTGAATTCGATATTCAGGGTAATGTGCTCGTAATTGGATAATTTGACCAATTAACTTAGCAAATGCATGGTTTCGTGTGGATAAAAGACACACGTGTGACCATCTAGTACATGCGTCAATGAGAACCATGAAGTACCTGAACGGTCCACGCAATGGTTGTATAGGACCACATATATCTCCTTGAATGCGTTCAAGGAATTTAAGTGGTCCAGCTCTGATTTTAAGATAAGAGGGTCTTAAAATCAATTTTCCGGTGGCACAGGAAGTGCACACAAAATCTGAGGATTCCAGAAATTTTGTCTTGAGATATGTATGACCAATTGAATTGCTAATAATTTTCCTCATCATTCCAATGCCTGGGTGGCCAAGGCGATCATGCCATGTTTGGAATGTGTTAATGTTTTGGAAAATTACTTTGTACGCAATATGTTGAACGGATTTGATGTATGTATAGTACAATCTGGAGGGTAAAGATGGATTTTTTTATATTGCGTTTGTGTTTACCTTTAAAGTTCTTTGAGTGATTGAGTGAACCACTGAACTTGTTGTTATTTTGATTAGCATGAACTTCGTGAAGTGGAGCACCCCAATGGGACGTTCTTGATTATCCTTTAAAAGAAGTTCAGCATGCTTTCTACCAAGCATAGTATGCATAAGATCAAAATAAGTTTGGTAATTTGCAGCACGTCATTCTTCTTCAGAGGACCCTGTCGGATGGGAGCATAGTCGAGAGAGTTTTCTCTATTTTATCCACATCTGTTGGTTCCTTTTCACAAAAACACAATTTAGAGCAAATAGCGTGAAGGGCATGGTTGTAGTCTCCACCGCTTTAAAGTCTTGGAGTCTAAGATGTGCCCATTCATGATTAGCCTCGAGTAAGATAATGACTTTTTGTCGCTCATATCTATTTTTGAGGGCTAACTATAGTGTAAGTGGATTTTCCTCATACAGATATTCCGCCTTTAAATCTGGATGTATGTGATTCCGTATTATGCTTAAAACGGAATATGTCACAATCTCCGACGAAATTTGATCATTTGGAGGATGAAATATCACCCTTTGCAACCCACGTGTGGTGAGGTTGATTTTTAAGTCCATAGTCCATGTAGGGTAATTGGAACCATCGAGAGCGAGGGGCTCAAAATCTTTGGTAGCCATTTAAAACCTATATGAAAAGTACACCATATATGATTAATTTACATGAGGTAAATTAATGTGTATGGTAATGTTGTAAGAAAATGCAAAATATGTGGAAAACAATATGAGTATTGTAATCCAAATGAATATATACCTAAAATTAAATATAACATGAGGTTATATTTATAATACCGTTTAATCACAATATTGGTGGTGAACACCAATTTATTGTATGGCATAGCACACATAAATTGTGATTTTATGGTATTTATTGTAGGTATGCATTCATAAATTTTGCGGAGGTGGTTCCACTCATTGTGACCTCGGAGGATGACTGTCTTTGCTCATACCGTGTTTGAAGAGCAAGCCACGAGCGCGTGGGTCTTCTTCCATCAGATACTCAGCCTTGAGATCTGGATGGATGTGGTTCCGTATAATAAATAAGGTATTGTACTTGAGAGTCTCAGCCAAAGGAGCTACACCCTCTTGGGGAGCTGCAATTGCCTGGTACATTCCGCGCAACGATAGACTCACTTTGAGATCCATCGCCCATGTGGGGAAGTTGTGGCCGTCAAGAGCGAGGGTCTCAAACTCTTTAGTAGCCATTGTGCCTACATATGTAGGGCCACATATTTGTTAAAATCGTTGGCAATGTTAAATAAGCAATGCGAAATGCAAGTAATCAAGGTAAACTTGAAATACATAAAGGGATATTCTCCTATTGTGGAACAACATAGTTAATCACCAATGGTATTAACATTATTTAATTCATTTTTCAACATTGAGTGCGCACTTGGAGGATGATAATCCCACAGTAGTACTTTGATACTACCGTGTGTATGACCAATGTGAAAAAGAACCATGGTAATCACTTAGGTGTAGACCTTGTATAATTTATAATTAAATTGGGTACGCACGTTGAGAATGAAATCCCATAGTAGTACCATGGTACTACCTTGTGTATGGCCAATTTGAAAATAAATAAAGGTAGTCACCCAAAAGTGTAGACCAAAATGTTTCAAAACTTGATATTGGGTACGCACGTTGAGGAATAAATCCCGCAGTAGTACTATAGTACTACCTTGTGTATGGCCAATATCAAATTTAAGAAACTTTGTGTTATTCCAAAATGAGAGAAAATCAACCTAAAGCATTTGCATAAAAAAATATTAAGTGCTTGTATGGTAAGCTAGTAAACGTAATATTTAAATTGCATAAGATAGATTGCAATAATTGATGTATAAAACATTGCATGGAAACACATATGTACACTACAAGGTTACATCAGGGGTCTATATTGCAAATTTTTACAGTAGAAATTTATTTAAACATAAAAATACTGCATTATCTATGAACTAGAGGGGGGGTTTTGCAAATTTGCGAAAACCTGGGCTAAAGCCCATCCGGCCTTGTGGCCCATGTGGGAGGTGCAGAATTTTGGGCCAAAAAGCCCATTTCTGGGCAGCCATTTAAAAGGAAGAGGGGTGGTGTGGGTTAGGGTTTCCTAACCCCAACCACTAGCCGCCGCCTTCTTCTCGCCTCCCGCGCGCCGATCGCCAGCGCCGGACTCGCCGAGCCCCACGCCATCCTCGCCGATCGCGGGCGCCGGTGACCGCCCGCGCCATGCCGCCATGGCGCGCTCCAGCGCCGCGCCACGCCACGGACGCTTCGCCGCCACGGCGTCTTGATCTGGCGTCTCAAGACGGGCGCTACGCCGGCCAGGGCTCGCCGGCCGCGCATGCCACGCTGCCGCGCCTCGCTGCGCCTCGGCACCGTCTACGCGGCGCGGCGTTGCGCCTCCGCCGGCTTGGTCGTGCGCGACGGGCGCCATCGTCACGAGCGCGGCGCGCCGCCGGCGCCGCTGGCGTCGCCATGCCGCTGCCGTCGCGGCGCGGCGCGTCGGCCGTGGGCTCGCACCGCCAGTCCGAACCGCGCGCGCCGCCGCCATGCGCGGTCGGCCTCGGGCTCGGGCTCGGCGCGCTGCCGCCGGCCGCTCGGGCTCGGCGGTGCCATCGCGGGACAGAGACGAGGCGCACCGTTGGGCGCGAGGAGCGCGCGTTCTCCACCGGCGGTGGTCGTGCCATTACCTTTTCTCTGTTGTTGTTGCTCGATTTGGAGAAACGTGGATCGATAACGTGTTGCAAGAGGAACAAGTGATTGCAAATGAAGTGTTGATTTCATTCATAAAAAACTGAATCAGTACATGGTACATATTTATAGATGAAGAGGGGGTGGTATGAATAGATGTCTGTTCATGAAGAAGAGTCTGTTTGGAGAAGGCATATGCCGCATTGGGCACCTTTTACTTTTAGTTTGTAAGATACGACACGGAAGAGTTAAATTTTTTAAAGAATAGTTTCCGTACCATCCGTGGAAACATTCCCAGGTCAGCACTCTACCCTACTCCTGGCCTCCTGGGAGAGCGACCGCGCCGGCCTCCGCCTCGAGACCGGATGCACAAAGGCATCTTGGCGTATCTATGATCTTTTGGATTTCTGTGCAAATCCACAGCTTCCACGTGGCTCCGAGGAAAATCTGCGGTGGCCAGAAACCATCGCGGTCACGTCGATTTGTGTAGGCTGTACAGCTGTAGCACGCGTTGCCACCGCAAAAGGCCAGAATCGAACGGTCCAGTCCGAGGCCATCTGATCTGGTTGCCACTCGTCGGCCCACTTTGATTCGCGCGGAATGCTGGTTCTCACATAGGATCGGAGGATGTGGCAGTGAAGTTTGGCTGGGCTGGGCTTGGCCGGTCCAAACTGCACAGTTGGATCGGAACGCATTGTTGACTAGTCGTTATCGTCCCTTATTTTCCCCCCTTTTTTTAAAAAAAAATCTAGTTTTTTTACAGGACAATGCACTGTTGACTTGTTGTTATCGTCTACAGTTGTTAAAGCAAAGCATGCTTATGTGGTTCTGGGCCTGGCTAATGACAACAAATGGAGTGATGTGCAAGACATTTGGTTTGGTTGGGTTTGCGCTTGCGCGATGGGGACAAAGCATTCTTACTATTCCCAGCTTGTTACGAGCCGATCACAAAGTACTGAAGTGATGATCTTGGAAAGGGCGGCTGGGTTGTCAAAAGAGAGTTTGGTACTCCTACCTGCCTACCTACCGCATGCTAGAAAATGTGGCTAGCACATTGAAATGTCTGAATTGCTCTGATGTTCGGTTCTACTTGACTTGATTTGAATTCAACACTTCTTTCTTGAACTTTAAAAAACTGGAGTCTCTTGTGGAACCGCAGGAACTTAAGCTAAATTAGTAGAGAAGAAAAGTATCAAATGGTAAGTGCATTAGCCATTGAAACGGAAACTTTAAGATGAGGTCTCTTGCAGACAGAGCTGTTGGGAGTTGGGACAGAAGATGCATACATCAGAACATAAAGCATGAACAGGGGCTACCTAAACTTCATTTCATTAGCTTTCTGGTTTGTAAATGGCTGCTCCTGAAGCCACCTTATGCAGGTCAATAGTTAATTTGGTGCTAAAAATATTTCAAAATTCCTATTGCGTGATCTTTTCTTCGTTGGAAGGTGAAATGACTTCATTGCAAACTGAGAAGGCATGATTTCTAGTTCAGACGTCAACATGACTTAATTTATCCACCTTTGTGTGCAGCCCCAAGTGCCAGCTGACACCCCTGCGAAGCTACGTGAGCTGACAAGATTCCCAAGTCCCAACTCAAAGGTGACAGGGAGGCCCCATTCCTTCCTAAAGACCTTATTGGCACGAACCCATTTAACTGACAAAATGTACTACTGGTACTACTGCTGCTCCTGATGAATAACAACCCTTCTGCATCTGTGAGACTGTGACCACAACATTCATGATGCTCGCAGAAATAATAAGGTCATAGTTTAACTGAAGGAAACAATTTCTTCTGCACGAAGAAATTTCATGGAGGAGTAAGTGAATGTTGCACGAAGAAATTAGTATTCACTTACTCCATGAAATTGTTTCTTTCGTGAGATAATCTATTTTGGCCCCACCAAATGTACGGTGGGGAGGGGAAGTGGGCAAATGAATGAAGGCAAAATAGAAAAATATGTATTAGGAACCGTGGAGTATCAAATATCTGTGAACAAATAAACTTACTAAAAAGTAAAAGTACACTAAAACGAGGATTACCTTTATGACAAGTTTAAGTGTGCGTTCACGAGCAAACCAGTTGCGACGTACTCCTTTGCAAATATATTTCACAAATATTTGAAATCCATATTTCCTACTCCTTGTGACACGAAGTTTATATTTACGAATGTGTTTTGCAAATGGTTAAAATTGTGTGTAATCCTTATAACATGTGACTTAGATTTGCAAATGTATTTTGCAAATATGTTGAAGCTATGCACGTACACCTTCTTTCATGATTCTGAAAATGCGCGAATGTGTTTTACAACTTGTTAGGAATGATGGTTTAGTGTATGGTACTATAATTTGCAAATGTGTTTTGTAAATTTATTGAAGTATATGCACTCTTGTCTCCAGTGGCGGAGCTAGAGCAAAATGGAGGGGGGTGCACCACTTCAAAATGAATGGGCTGGACAGAGCGAGTGAGGGTGTTTTTTGAGCTAGGGGTACACCATATTGGGCCAAGGGGTGCACAAAGGGTGAATATTTACTAGTAATAACTAAATTTTGTTTTGGAACCGGGTTCCTGGGAACCCCCTCCGACCCATGTGCCTCCGCCCCTGCTTGTCTCTACTAGAAAGTGCAAAGCGGTATGTCTACAGGTCTAACGGTGGTACAAACACAATACGGTATAACCGCATGTGAGGTGCGGTAGTACCACATTGAGGTACGACCGATTTCTACATGGCGGTACCTTATTTCTAGAGAGGTGTTTTGAGATATTTTTTCCTTCCCTGGAAATCGGCAGTTCGGCATAAGAGGAGCGATACTGTCGCTGAGCGGTAGTACCAGCTCCTGTGAGTGCTGTAGTATCTTACTAACACTTTAACGGCTAGTTTTATAGCCATTATGAGAAGAGCGGTAGTACCAACCCTTGTGCCTGTGGTACTACCAGATTTCCTGATTTTTGTCTCTAACAGCTAGTTCTTAGCCTTGTGTAGGTTATCAAGAACCAATGCTATCTCGGTAAAAAGTATTTACATTGAAGTATCTAGCCCTTAGCCTTATGTTAGCAAGATGGGTAAGTGGCACATTAAGGGAGAGTACTAAATCATAACCATGTATATCCCATTTATAAGTGTGTCTAAACTAATAAAGTGCTAATATTAATTTTCAAAATTAAGCCACTTTAGCCAAAAACAAAATCCTTTGTAAATATTTTCTAAAGGATTTGGCTTTGTAAAAACTAATTTCAAAAATAAAATAAGTCTTTGGGACAAAAGCTAGTTAATAGTATCTTGTTTTGGTTTTAAATTGTATTTTGCATAAAAGTAATTATAAAAAGATTTTAGAAATAGTAACAGGGAATCTGCATCCGTCACAGAGAACTTTTGCTAAATTTTGGAGCGATGACATTGGTTTTGTTCTTTTGATTTTTAGCTTCTTTGAAAGTCTAAACGAACAGCGTGGCTTCTGAAGTGGATTTTCCAATTAGCCTTTTGGTTATAAAACCATGTATGTCATATACATCGATGCATTCGCCATCCGTCCATTGCTATATTGAAAAACGCAATGAAAAGCTATCAGCCACAATCCAAAAAAACATGACCATTGAATACTTCTGGCATACCATGTACCTTTAGATAGCTAGATTTCGTATGGTTTTCGTTAATTAACTTGCAATTTGACGGTGTGAAGCTATTTTCATGTCAAACAGTCAAATCAAGTGAAATATAATACTGTCTGATTTTAGAGGAGGGAAAGCAAACTAATGAGGCAATCCGTCAATGGATGGAGAGGTGAGGTGAGTACATTATACGGATTAATAGAAGAATCAAGCCATTTTCATAGTGCATAATGTTTGGGCTTATCAGTGTTTGGCCCATTTTTTATTTGAGGGAATGTTAGGCCTATTCAAGTTCCTACGACTTGTCCCTACCAGCGAGACTTCCGGGCCTTATGGCCCATTTTATCTCACAAAGTCAAAATGCAAGGGCTCGTTGTTTCCTAGATATACGTACGGCCGGGTTGTGAATTCGTATTTTTCACATTCTTGTGGCTCGTCCTTCCGATTTCAGCTGTACGTGTACAATTTTTTGGGTAGATGGTACGATGCCTCATTTGAAGTTCGAAACGACACACGGAGTACGGAGCGGCCGGAAACGCGTAGCATGTGCAAACGATCTAGATAACGAACTCCTGCACAACCAGATGCAATTCAAACGTTAGTCCCTATTAGAGCAGCTGCATACCTTACGAGCTGAGCTGCACCTAGACGATTAATTTCTGACAAGAGCAGTGGTCTCAGGATGGCACACCGCTCCGTGTGACGTTTTGTGCACGTAAAATACCACAAATCAGGCCGGGGTCCCCTCGGCAAGAGATAGAGGGAGAGAGAGAGAGAGAGAGAGAGAGAGAGAGAGAGAGAGAGAGAGAGATGCAGCCGGCCCAGCAGATGCACAAATAATTGAAGCTCCCAACAACCCTGGCTCGCGACAGTTGGGAGGCGAAAAAAGAGGAGGGAGGGAGGAGAGCACAACCACCCCTGTGTTCCCTTTCGGGGTTGGTGAGATTTGCAGCGCGCTCAGCCTCGCTAAGAGCAAGTCTTATAATACAGCCTTCAGCTGACTGTATAGATACTTGCAGCTCACTTATCAGCTTACTCATATAGTAGTTACAGCCAGCTGAAGACTGTATGACCTACCTCTTCCTCTCACAAAGTTTCTTGGTTCAGATCTTGGTGTTGTAAAAACACACCTCTCTTCTCTCTCCTCCTCTCTCTCCTCTACTTCAGCATACAGCCAGCTTACAGCCTCTTATAATACTTGCTCTAACCAGCACGGCGAAACGATCGCTTGCAGAGCGGGGCTGGCTTGGTTGCTACGTGACTGCAGGCGAGACGGTTAGCGTTCAGCGCCAACACCAACACCCCCCTCAACCGAAACGGTGGAGCATACATGGTCCTATGGTGGTTGCGCACGTACTGCTGCCTTACGAGATGGAAAATCAACGCCCCGTATCTACCACCGTGGAAATTTTGCAAAGCGGGGAGTGGTTTCCTATCGGAGCTACAGCGTGAAGTGAACCGTCGTCGATTGTTTGGCTCGACGATGTAAAGCATGTACAGTCTCTCACTCGCAGTAGCTGGACTACCTCCACCGCATCACCTGCAATCCGGCCGATTCAATCCCAACCAAAGCAGACCCTCTCATCACATACACATGCAAAGGCGCACATCTACGGATTATTGATATAGAGCTTGTTTTTTAATGCTACGACTTATTTCTATTAACTATAATTTATTAAGCTAATAAATAATAATTATTGAAAGATATTAAAAATTAAAAATCACTGGAAAGAGAAAAAAACATAGTACTGCATTTGAGGAAAAAAAGAATCTTGCTGTTGCAGGCACCAAACAGCCAACCAGTCACCAACTAACCCACCAACACCCGGCCTCACCTAACCCCCCTGCCCGGTTGCTATATAAGCCCGGCTCCACGCTCCGTTTCCCTCCAAGAAGAGCTTCAGTGTCCTTCGCCTCCCAGCTCTTCTTCCACCAGTCACCTTCTCTTCTCTCCACCACCAACCACACCGAGATGGCGAGCCAGACCACCGCCGCTGCCTCCTTCGTCGCGAACGACCCCCTGAACTGGGGCAAGGCCGCGGCGGAGCTGACTGGGAGCCACCTGGACGAGGTGAAGCGCATGGTGGCGCAGTCCCGCGAGCCCGTGGTGAAGATCGAGGGCTCCAGCCTGCGCGTCGGCCAGGTGGCGGCCGTGGCAGCGGCCAAGGACGCCGCCGGCGTGACGGTCGAGCTGGACGAGGAGGCGCGCCCCCGCGTCAAGGCCAGCAGCGAGTGGATCCTCAACTGCCTCGCCAACGGCGGCGACATCTACGGCGTCACCACCGGCTTCGGCGGCACCTCCCACCGCCGCACCAAGGACGGCCCCGCCCTCCAAGTTGAGCTGCTCAGGTAGTAATTAAAGAGCCTTAGTTACCTACTCCCCCCTCCCCCCCAAAGTATAGTGGAGTAGGAGTTGTTGGTTTCCAAAGATTCATCTCCGTGATGGACTGGATCTCCGCCTGTCCTGCTAGCTTGAGTGTATTTTACTCGTATAGCTTGGCGCATGGTCTGTACAAGTTGGAATACATGTATGCCACTATGCCAGAACGTACGTTGAGCCAGTCAAGTTTTGCTTTACATGTGAAGCTGCCTCGTGGAAGACGAAGCCTAAATACTTACCCACTGGTCCTTGCACAGGACCTCTAAAAGAAAGTGATGGAGACTACGTATACCAACATTGGATTAGTAGTAGCAATTAAGCTTGGGATTTAATTAGGGATCACATGGAAATATGTCGGTGATTGGCTAGTCGAAATAGTTTTAAATAAGCTTCACTTTTCTACACCGCTAATGATGCGTTCGTGCGCAAATGCATGTTTTAAATAAGCTAACCACGGTGGGAATGTAAATAAGGTCAAACCAAAACAAAATTTAAACATGAGTAGACACACCCAGAAAGAAAACAGGCTTTTTTTTTGGTATTGATAAACATCATCCGGATATTTTTTTTTTGAGAGAGAGGTTACTGTGCTGAACGGAATTGACTGATATCTGTATGGCTCTGTTTTTCCTTCCTCTCCAGGCATCTCAATGCCGGAATCTTCGGCACCGGCTCCGACGGCCATACGCTACCTTCCGAGGTGTCACGTGCGGCGATGCTCGTCCGCATCAACACCCTCCTCCAGGGCTTCTCCGGCATCCGCTTCGAGATCCTCGAGGCGATCACCAAGCTGATCAACACCGGTGTCACCCCGTGCCTGCCGCTCCGGGGCACGATCACCGCGTCCGGCGACCTGGTCCCCCTTTCCTACATTGCCGGTCTCATCACCGGGCGCCCGAACGCACAGGCTGTCACCGTCGACGGCAAGAAGGTGGACGCCGCCGAGGCGTTCAAGATCGCCGGCATCCAGGGCGGCTTCTTCAAGCTGCAGCCCAAGGAAGGCCTTGCCATCGTGAATGGCACCTCCGTGGGCTCGGCCCTTGCGGCAGTGGTGCTCTACGACGCGAACATCCTCGCCGTCCTGTCCGAGGTCCTGTCCGCAGTGTTCTGCGAGGTGATGAACGGCAAGCCCGAGTACACCGACCACCTGACGCACAAGCTGAAGCACCATCCGGGGTCGATCGAGGCCGCGGCCATCATGGAGCACATCCTGGACGGCAGCTCGTTCATGCAGCACGCCAAGAAGGTCAACGAAATGGACCCCCTCCTGAAGCCCAAGCAGGACAGGTACGCGCTCCGCACGTCGCCGCAATGGCTCGGACCCCAGATCGAGGTCATCCGAGCGGCAACCAAGTCCATCGAGCGCGAGGTCAACTCGGTCAACGACAACCCGGTCATCGACGTCCACCGCGGCAAGGCCCTGCACGGCGGCAACTTCCAAGGCACCCCCATTGGTGTGTCCATGGACAACACCCGCCTTGCCATCGCCAACATCGGCAAGCTCATGTTCGCCCAGTTCTCCGAGCTGGTCAACGAGTTCTACAACAACGGGCTGACCTCCAACTTGGCCGGCAGCCGCAACCCGAGCTTGGACTACGGCTTCAAGGGAACTGAGATCGCCATGGCCTCCTACTGCTCTGAGCTCCAGTTCCTGGCCAACCCCATCACCAACCACGTCCAGAGCGCGGAGCAGCACAACCAGGACGTCAACTCTCTCGGCCTCGTCTCCGCCAGGAAGACCGCCGAGGCGGTGGACATCCTGAAGCTCATGTCCTCCACGTACATGGTCGCGCTGTGCCAGGCCGTCGACCTGCGCCACCTCGAGGAGAACCTGAAGAGCGCCGTCAAGAACTGCGTGACGCAGGTGGCCAAGAAGGTGCTCACCACGAGCCCGGCCGGCGACCTCCACAACGCACGCTTCAGCGAGAAGGTCCTGCTCACCGCCATCGACCGCGAGGCGGTGTACAGCTACGCCGACGACCCCTGCAGCGCCAACTACCCGCTGATGAAGAAGATCCGCGCGGTGCTCGTCGACCACGCCCTCGCCAACGGCGAGGCTGAGAAGGACGCCAGCTCCTCCGTGTTCTCCAAGATCACCAAGTTCGAGGAGGTGCTGCGCGAGGCACTGCCCAGGGAGATGGAGGCGGCCCGCGTGGCCTTCGAGAACGGCACCGCCCCGATCGCCAACAGGATCAAGGAGAGCCGGTCGTTCCCAGTGTACCGCTTCATCCGCGAAGAGCTCGGCTGCGTGTACCTCACCGGCGAGAAGCTCAAGTCGCCCGGCGAGGAGTGCAACAAGGTGTTCCTGGCCATCAGCCAGGGCAAGCTCGTCGACCCGATGCTCGAGTGCCTCAAGGAGTGGAACGGCGAGCCCCTGCCCATCTGCTAAGCCGTCCGAACACGAAGAGGGGGAGACTCGGAAAGAAAAGACGATACGTCCATCAAAATAAAAACAGAGGATTTCAGGATCCTGGAGGCTTCTTGTACGCTTAGATCGTTGCAATGCCGTGGCCTGCAGTGTTCATGGCCTGGCTGGCAACTTTCTGATCTGTTGTTGTATTTTGCAAGTAAAGTATACTACTGTTTTGATTATATACGTTCTCGCTGGGAATATGTTGCTAAATTCTGTAGAAGCATTTTGCACAAGGTGTTTTGTATTGGTTACTAGATGAGATCGAATTTTGTTTTCTGAATTGGTTATCGATCGTAGTTGATGGCGGGAACCGCAAGATGCGGTTTGCTGGGTGCTAGCTACAGCACTCGGTAGTCAGCACTAAACTACTAGTGAGAGTAACATAACACAGAAATCCGTTCCCGTGTGCCAGGGGTGAATCTACTATGGGTCATGGGTGTTCAGCTATATACTAGATTTTTTGACAAAAAATCTAGTATATATGAGGTATAATACATATATATACATATAGTTGGGCTAAATCAACTGTTTATATACACAATTCGGCCTGAGAGGCGACAAAAATGCAGCAGCCCACATCCCAGCGACCGCGCATGAAATGGGCCCAGCCCATTGCCATTTCCCACGCCCCCTGGTGGCCCGGTCCCGGTCCCCCCATCCCCATTTGCATTTGCGCTCGTTCGGCATTCGTGTGCGGCGACGGCAAATCGCGCGGAGCCGCGAACCCTAACCCTAGCCAGCTAGCTCCGCCTTACCGCCTCCGCCCTCCGCTCCACCAGCGCTGGCGACCATGCCTCGCCGCCTCGCCCTCGCCGCGGCGTGGCGGCACGCGCCTCGCCGCCTCCGCCTCCGGGCTCCGGCTATATCTAGGCTCTCGGGCCTCGGCTCGTGCTCGCACGGCGCGCCGCGACGACGGCGGCAGCGCCTCCGCCACTCCGCCCTCCGCTCGCCGCGGTCCACGACCGGCGACCCGCGACCGCACCAGCCACCAGGCGTGCCTTCGGACTTCGGCCATCCGCTCCGTGCCTCTGCCGACCGCCGGCAGCCCGCCGAGCCCAGCACGGCGGCACCGCGGAGCATGACCGGCCTCGTCTCTAATACAACGGTGATGTATTGTGTTTTGGTTCATCCCTTGCCTTCTTTTTGCAATTTGCTTCATCTTGTTGTGGCGTTGTACTTTTCTCTGATAGATATGTGTGGGAGTCCAAAGCTGATGGATCATTCGCTATCTCCGAGGATACTTGGAATGAACTGCTGGGCTGTGGAACTGAGATAAGACTTCATCTCCGAGATGAGGCTAAAGAGTACTTGGAAGAAGATAAGCTAAAGGTATCACCATATTAGCATGTCTTTTATTACAGTTAATTGGTTTCTCGCTGCAACATCAAATATGCAATGTGCACATAGTCAGTGTAGCTGGTATCTGTATTCCAACTTGAAGTCTAGCAGCATAGTCTGAATCAAACAGTCACCTTAAGTAGTATAGAGAATGATGTTTCTGATTGTGAGATGAAGGATTCAAGATCCTATTTAAGTGTACTTTACTGTAGATCTTTATGTTTTGTATTGAAAAATATTTTTACAACTTCGAACACTCATTCTAAAATTCCTGCGTCCGCCACTGCCGTGTGCTGATGCTTGGTGGTGGCCAAGCACAATTGGATGCGAGCCAGTCAGTGTCAATCAGGCTACGAGGATGCAGATGCCCACTCATGCTACCTACCGCCGGAGACTAGTGTCACAAAACAACATGAAAAGGAGTTGATGTGAGTGTCCATTGTTCAAAGAAAGAAAGTCTTAGGCCCTGTTTGTTTCGGATTCTAGACAAGCTAGCTACTTCTAGTAGCCAAAAGATCTTCCAAACAATCCAACTTTTGGGGCAGCTACTGAGAATCTGAGAAGCCACAATTGTACTAGGACCGAGTAACTGCAATAGCCCAGCTTCTCACAGATTCTGCGAGCTAATACCACTTAAAGTTAACGTTATTTACCCGCAAATGCCACTGAATAAAACTCCCACCCCGGCCCCGCGCGCCCCTCCCAGATCCCCCCGCGCCCTTCCTCTCTCCCCGCGCCCGTCGTCCCCTCCCCGTCGCCCCTCCTCCCGGATCCCCCCGCCGCCCCTCCTCCCCGCGCCTTCCTCTCTCCCCGCCGCGTCGCCGCCTCCCAGATCCCCGCACCGCCCTCCTACCCGGCGCCCTCCCGGATCATCCGCCGCCACCCCTACCCCTCCTCCCACGCCTTCCTCTCTCCCCCCGCCCGTCGCCCCTCCCTAGATCCCCCCGCCGCCCCCCCCGCCGCCCACCCCGCACCCCGTCCACGGCTTCATCCACGCCGCCAGTCAAGGTAAGAGATCAGATGCTAGACTCTTCCTCTCTCCTACATGAACTCTTCCTCTGTGTAGATAATGCTATATTTGCGATACTTGATATAAAGAAGTCCCTGTAAAGCGGAGCCTGCATCTTTTGGCAGAAGAACTGCAGGTATATTTATATCTAGATCTGTTTCATTTCGATCACAGACCATCTTGTATAGCTCTGCAAGCAGATGCATGACATGTGCCAACACCAAATATATGAGTGTGAAGAGAAGTCATCAACCATAAGCTTGCTCATCTATATACGCAAACATGTGTACTGCTAAATGTGTATACATGAAACTATGAAAAACAAATGTCCAATAACATGGTCAACTATGTATGATGAGGGGCCTCAGGGCCCTAATCTTGCAAATAGAAGTTAAGGATCTTAAAGAACAGTACTTTGCTGGACTAAGATTATAAGGGTAAACAAAAAATTAGTGTATGCACAGCTAGAATCCAGGATGCCAAACAGACTAGCTACTCAGACCAGCTGCTACTCAGACTAGCCAGCTAGCTACTCGGACCAGCTAGCTACTTAGAATCTCCAGCTCCCCCAAACAGGGCCTTAACCAGCTCAGTTCTGCGTTTTCAGTCAATGGGGGAAATGCATTTGACATGAGTTAGAGTTATATTCTTGGTTTACAGTCAATGGGGAAATGGATTTGGCATGGGTTATCTACTATCTAGTCCTCTTTTGGCTTTAGCGGTAGTGGTCTTCAGAGCGGCTAAGTTGATTAGAAGTTAAAGCAAGTAGTATAAAGGAATGTGAAGTTTTGATTGACGATAACAATATTCTTCATTGACTGTATAAACAGAGTTGTTTCTCCACATCCATATGTCATCCCGGCTGTTATACATTCTGGCTCCCTTTTGACTTGTAAATACTTCAAACAATGGATTTTTTTTGTCGCCTATCAGTGATTATTCTGCTAAAGACTTTGTGAAAGTAAGAAAACAAAGATGTCGTTTTTTCCTGGGAAAAGACCAAATACAAACCGACCCATTCACAATATCCACAAATATGCTTGGAGAATGTCAGTGGAGTTGAAGAGTCGACTGCATGAGGAGTGAATTAGGCATATTAGGTGATGATCTTGCTTGGCGGCGGATTATCCACTGTCCTTTATTTCCTTGTGTTAAATTATTCTTTTTCCACAAGGATTACCTTTTGGCCATTTTCTTCAGTAGTTTTCTATTGAAACACTTGACCAGTTTAGTTGATATTATAACTTATATTGGAAATTTCAGAGACTAACAACTGAGTTCCAAATCTGTCAAAGTATAGTAGTGCTATTGTTGTTTGCAGCAGAAAGCCATAAACGAGACCAGAAACTAACGTTCGACACTCCGGTCGTTATCCCATATCTGTACACCTACCGTGATAGCTATCTTAGTAGTTCAATCATAAAATAATTCGAAAACGAAAACTAGCACCTAAATATCTGACTTTATACGGAATAAGAAATTAGCCCTCCTCTATGGCTGTTCTGTCAACAATAATTTCTGTCCTGGTTCAAAAATAAGCGAGAAAGCTCTGATAACATTTTTTTTTTCTCGTGAGAGAACCTACCGACACCCCAGTCTCCTTACTAACAAAATCAAGAAACAAAGGGAAAACGTCTATATATATAAAAAAAAGAAACAAAGGGAAAAACTACCATGTAACATACAGCTTAGAAGATTGCAGAAGTAGCATGATTATTCTATGGAAAGGTTTGAACTGTGAAGTCGATCGGGCTGCTTCAAATCGGATGATTTTGAATGTATTTGAAACTTACCATGGATAACATATGCAACTTTTAGCTGTCAGATTAATAGTTAGACTGCCAAAATCCAGCTCGGCGGCCGACATCGAGCTTGTGAATTGTGAATTTGTGATTGTTAATTTCTTCATCACCTCATAGTACATTAGAGAATTCCTCATAGGCTGAGGTCAAATACTTGTGACAGCTAGTGTTTGGCCAAGAAACCATGTGCTTCCATCTATAATACTGCTAAGAACAGACGACCACGTCCTAACAACTGTGTGTTCCTTTGGCTGGACGAAATGGTCTGGCAATTTTTCATGTACGGGCTAATTGAGCTGCTAGATCATGTAATGGTCGATCGGTTGGTCATACTGTTGGACGTGTAAAACGACACCAAGAAAACGAATGATTGCATGTACAGTGTCGTACTGCAGATATATCAGGACAAAGCAAAGGAGCTGAAATCAGAACATGTTGTTTCTTCTGATAAAAAAAACATGTTGCTAAAGTAATAAAAAAACATGTTGCTGTCATCTACCAAACAAAGCTCTGCCTTGACAGTCTAGGGATATATGACTGGTCGGATGCATCCGTCCAGGAGAGAGGTAGGTGAGGAAAGCATCTGTTTGACCTCACACAGCTTATTGCATGAATATATATCGCTTAACCTGTGAAAGTTGGTTCCAACTACCACTCCACTAATGAGATCCAGTAGTGGTATTGTTCAACCGAACTCTTATTTTTTGTGGCAATGAAAAAAAGGATTTGTTCAACCGAATTCATACCACCAGGACATCAGGTGGATTTGGAACTCATGGTTTGTACAGATCAACCAACCTCTTTTGCGCATAAGATTTAACTCTTTTTTTCCCCCACAGACATATCCGATGGAAGGCACCATTTAGTACTCCACTGGCGATGTGGACACAACGGATGTTTCGGAGCTATGCGGAGGCGAAAAATTGAGCACAGCCAGTACAGAAACCGGACATCTTCTTCTTGGCTTTTAAAAGCCGTTTTTTATAATAATTAGCTTTTGAAAAAAAGTATCTTTTTAAATCAGAATCTATAGGTCAATTGTAATAGACATTACAATAACTTTATTTATATCGACCAAATCGTATGCGAGTCTCTCTCTATATTTTCTTTCACGAACAGCTAAAAATCATAAGTCACAGTCTAATAATCCGCCACCTTTGGATGTGAGCTAAGAAGGAAATCTAAAAAGACGGGTTCTTTCTCTCTCTAGGCAAAAACTGGTTTCTGTAATCCAGTGTGCGTATGATCGCGAAATTTCGGAAAAGTAGCTGTCGAGTGCCCACCCGTATCGGGTTTTCCATTTTTCCATAATCAGCCTGGGCCGTTGTAAGTAGCTCGCAACCATCTAAGGAGCTTTAAGGAAAAAAAAAGCCTGGGCCGCTTGTAGTCTGCACAAAGAGTTGACATGGGCCCGATTATCCAATCCACCCGATATGATAGAGCACTAAAGCCCATTAGGTCTGATTGTTCGGACGTCACCGACTCACCGATAGCGCCATGCCGGCCTCGTTGATACCCGCCTACGTACCGGCGCTGCAGTCGGCCCACTTCCACCTGCCACCGTAACTCCAGTACTCCACAAGTACGCCGGAGTCGTGTACTGCCCCCGCGCAGGAGGACCGTAGGAGGGCGACGTGATGCTCCTTGTGCTGCCGCGCGGCGCGACAAAGGAACGTTGATGTGATGCGCAGGGGCGGACACATCTTTCTGACGAGCTCTGGCGTCCGTCAGAGCTACCGCCGGCCGAGAACCGCCCTTCCGCCGAGCACCAGCCTTGCACGTCGCCTGAGAAGAACGCTGGACGCAGCCGTGGCACCGCAAGTTCATGTCCTTCGCATCCTGCTCCGTATGAAGTTGGTGTGCCGGAGCCTCATAAGGCCCATGCGCATGAGTGTGCTAAGCCGCTAAGGCAAAGCCGGCCGCCCCAATCGTCATTCCCCAGGGCCCAGATCCCAGTGTCGCCGGATGTCTCTTCGGTTCTTTTCCTAAGAAAGTCAGCCTTTCATGGCTGCCCCCCCGGTCAGTTCACTCTGCAGCTGTTCATCTGATTCTTAGATACATTCGAGGTTGGACCACGTACGTAGTGAGCCTGCTGCTATCAGTGTGAAGATGAGCATCTATATATCTTCCTTTTCAGGATTTAGTGTGTGTGTGGCGCCAGCTTATTTATACTTTTGTTGGCCTTCTTGGGAGGTACTAGAGTTCTTCAAGAATTGCATCCTCTGTTGTGGTGGTGGTTGGTTCGATGTGTTCATCTTGAGCTTGGTCTTGTAGTTCCACACACGCAGGGTGAGTGTTTTTGTGGGGGGAGATGTCGGGAGTTGCTCTCAGGGGCGGACCCAGCAGTGGATCAGGTGGGGCGCTAGCCTCCCTACTGCTGGTTGGCTGTGTGTACCTCTCCTACCTCCACAACTTCACGCTAGCCATATGAATGACCTTGTCGGGCTTAAAAAGCCTTTGCACGATGAAGAAGATTGTATTTGTAGCGGTGATTATAAACCACAACGACATCTTGACTCTTGGCTTGGAGCCTCTCTCCCTCTCATATCTACAAGTCTACAACTCTACAAAGGTCGAGCACGAGCTTCGAGTATTGGCCGCTAATTTCAGGGACTCAGGCAACCTCAATACTCAAATATAGATGGACAATAGTTGACCTCCGAAAATAAAGAAATCCCAATGGTTGAGATATTTCACATGTTGCAAATCTATACTAGTAGTTATTGACATGGATTATGTAATGGGCCATAGGCGTATGTGCAATTATTTCATACTAGCTCAGGGTTGTGCAAAATAAAGTAAATACAGATTTAAATAATTGTTATATGGCAATACTAGCAATAATCTATTAGGCGAAAAGGTAATATTTTTGAAAATATTTTTGCAACTGATTTTTTTTTCGCAAAAATGAATATTTAGTTGTATTATTCAATAAATAATTTCCTATTTTAAGGTGTGTTTACCAAAATTTAGTTGAAATTACTGACTGCACAGTTTTATCTGGACTGCGTGATGGCTGCTGTTTTCTTCTTCACACCGTAGAGTTAGCACCGCTGCCCTCTTTCAACAAAACATGACGTATATCATGGTTTCCAAGATAACCCGTAATAGCCACAATAGCGTTTTTCTATCTCTCACCGGCAAGGCGGCAATGCAGTAGGCTACAGTAGGCCGGCAACTCGGCAAACTGGTCATAAGTTCTATTAGCCCCCCTAAATTTTGATCCTAGATCCACCACTAGTTGCTCTAGCCGCAATTGCCGCTTCCATCGGCAATCTTCTGCAGGGGTTGGGACAATGCCACCTTCGCAGGTAAATCTTCCGGTTTAGGTAGATTGGACTTACTAGGCATATGCAGTTTTTTTAATTATCACTCTAGTGAATCAAGGATATGGTTCTGTCAGATTCCAAGGCCACTTCAGATCCCCTGATCGGTTCAGCTTGAGCTTCTGGCTTCTGGCTTATTTTTCACTATTCATAAATTTCGTCTTTTTCTGAATTTTTGGCTTTTTGTTGAGCTTTTTTTCCCGTATTCGTTTATATTATACATATTGGGCTAACATATTTTTTTTTATATTTTTAAATTTTTTTAAATTTAATTATGCTAAATAAGCCTCTGTCAGCTACAGTGTTTTTTCCAGCCAGCTACAGTGTTTTCAGCCATAAGCCATGAGCTTTTAAGCCCAACTGATCACCACCCATCAGAGCTTCATATCAATGTAAGGTATTCTTTGAGGTTCTACCTCTTTATTTTCACACGCTCGCATGTGGATTGTACCTGTTCATTCTATATAGTGTTATAGGCTTTTATCAGTACGATTGCAGTATAATTTATATATAGATTTTCTTTGTTTTTAAGTAATACTTTTTAATCACGCTATCGGCTAGGTAAGGTTCATATGATATCTATTGTAATAGGCAATTAGGCAGGACAAGTAGTAGAACCAAACGCAATGTATGCCATCGATCGGTGGTGAAAATGGCTCAGATCACGAAGCAAAGGCAGTAGGCATGACATGAGCCCATGAGCGAATGATTCCAGCTTCATATCTTATATGCTATTTCATTTTATTCGCTTCCGAAAGACGCGCACCCCCACGGAAAAAGAAGTGATGTGTATGATCTCTGCGAAAAATTCTTCATCTCAGTGCACCTAGCAATCGAATAACGAGTCCACTAACTTACCAGGCATATATATCTTCTTCTCTAGGGCAATATTTATAAAGGAAGTGTCTTACATGTCAAAAATATCAAGAAATGATTTGCAACTGTTTATGAATCATATATTTATATACAAGTATATAAGTGGGAACACTCTCATATTTGAATACTAAGCACTACCTCTAGCGAAAACACTAGCACTAATAGGAATATTAAATATCAATAGAAACATGGGAATACTAAATAACAATGAAAATACAACTATCTTAGTTTGTTTAACACCCCCTTCAATTACAATCAGTGAGGACACCACCACTGCCTTGGGGATGGTGATGGTGAGGACACTGTTCTCGAGCGTGGCTTGGACGCCATCGGTGTTGGCGTTGGGTGGCAGGCGCATGGTGCGCACGAACCTATCGGAGCCCCGCTCGACACGGTGCCACCGGTCGCCCTTGTCCTTAGTGGCGGATCCAGGATTTTTAGGATAGGTGTTTGGACTTTAGAGCTAAGTTACTCGAATACGTCGATACTGCAATGCACCGTTTCCTCCAAAACACCGATACAACGATATGTGCATATAGATATAATAAAAATACATAACTTATAGAAACTAATGATCTCTTGTGAGAAAATGGGCGATATAAGGCGAGTATAATGACATGAATTAAACAACACATTATAGAGATTAATGACAGTTGTATATCTTATTGATCCTACCTTTTTTTTTATTCTTTTCCCATCAGTAAGAATTGTCCGTCTAAGAGAACATTGTATGTTCCTTCCATAGAGCAAAACATAGCAAAAATTAGCATGTAAACAAAAGCAAATAAGGGTCCAACTAGCTGTTCATTGCCTAAGGTAAAGATTGTATTTTTATACAACATCTTATTAGAAAAAAACGAAGAAACCAAATGCTAAGCTCTAGAAAGAATCGGAGTAAGAACAGAGCATAGTAGAACAAAGCGGACCAAGAAAGAAAATAAGTGAAGTGAGGCGGAGCACATCTAAATCTGAAGAGAAGACAATGACGATAAGTTGGACGTGCTGCTCACTTTCCGATGCCACACTCTATCGCGACTACCGCACTGCTCCCTTCTTGCCGACCGCTCCCTACCTCCATGTTCGCTGTACCACTGCCCGCTTGCCTGTGTCACCTCTTTGCTCGCCCGCGCTACCACACGCTCACCTTGCACCCCGCGCCGCCTCACGCATGATTGTCGTCACGTCATGGCGCCACGTCCGTGCCTGCCGGTCGTCACTTGCCTCCGCAGTTTGCACCTTCGCCCGCTCGCCACTCGAAGGCCGGAGCCGTTTCCCACATAGACAGCCATAAGATAAGAAATAGAACAAATGCTATGATTTTGTTTATATCTTTACCTCTTTGGGCCTGTGTGAGAAGGGCGAGGTAGAAAGAAAGATGGGTCTAATGTATTACATAGGCTGCGCATGATGTATAAAGAGTATGGGCTAAATTTATTTACGAGCATAAAATATAGTTTTAACCCAACTAACAGTATATATATCTAATGTATCTATTATATACCTA
Organism: Dendrocalamus sinicus; assembly: GCA_036346575.1. Taxonomy (NCBI): domain Eukaryota; kingdom Viridiplantae; phylum Streptophyta; class Magnoliopsida; order Poales; family Poaceae; genus Dendrocalamus; species Dendrocalamus sinicus. The sequence continues at coordinate 12,601,168 of CM070650.1, forward strand.
GTATTTTATAAAAAAAATTTAGATGTTCAGACGAACATCCTTACCTCCGTTAGATCCGCCGATGGCTAGGTCATGCCAAAAGTTTAGTCCTCTGCCGTGCAGCCGCGCCCTAAGTTCGCGTGCCAACACCGGGAGACCGATGCGCCATTGCCCCATCATGGGTCAGTACTCAGTAGTGGTAGCCTGATAGCCGCAGACGCGCACGATTTGTTTGTAGCCGAGTGTGGTGGCGCACTGGCCAGCCGATGCGCGTGCCGAGTGGATCGGTGCTGGAAGCCGCGAGTGCGAGGCCTGCTCGCGATTCGCGGGCGCGGCGTGTGCTTGAACAAGGTGTCGGGCGGTGGGCACGTGGGTCCGTGGCATAGGCACACCCGTCCACTCCTCTCCGTGCTACTGTGATCTCTGCAAATATCCCGAGACCGACCCGTCCCTTCCCAAATTCTCTCCACGCAGACTCGACACAGATCTGCCCCCGTTCGCTCCGCTCGGTTCGGCTGGAGAGGCAAAAAATGGCGAGCAGCAGCTGCGATGGCGTCCTCCTGGGGATGGGCAACCCCCTCCTCGACATCTCCGCCGTCGTTGACGAGGCCTTCCTCGCCAAGTATCGTATCTCCTCCTCGATCTCTCCTCTTCGTTACGTTATGATCTCTGGACTGTGCCTTTTTTTTTTGCTACGTAGTAATATTATCTCTGGACTCATTGCGCCCATTTCCCCCAATACTCCTCAGAAATTCTAATAAACGCTATACCGTTCATCTCGGCTGCAACGAAATAGCGTTTTGCCGTTCGTTTTTTTCCGAGCACACGGATCTTAAAGCGTATCATCCCCCCGCACAGCACTCGACCGCCAAATTTTTTGGCTCGTCGTCCCCAGTCCCCACACAGCACGCAACTCAAACCGCTCCTCTCAATCCCTCGTCCCCCATTGAGAGCTCCTCCTTGGGTTTCCGGTGAGCGCGGCTGGGATTCAAGGGTGGCGGACTGGGCGCCGTCGCGCGGCGTTGCCGGAGATCACGAACACGAGGGGGCAGTTGATTGAGGTGCTGAACACGGTGAAGTTGCCCCCTTTTGCGACTGGTTGCGCGATATTGGGGTAGGGCAGTGGGGATCAAGGGTGGCGGACTGGGCTCCGTCGCGCGGCATTGCCGGAGGCCACCGTGGTCGCGCGAGGGGACACAAGGAGGGCAGCTGACTCTGTGCCCAACACGGTTAGGTTTTTCCCCTTTTTTGCCGACTGGTTTGTGTGGGATTCGGGTGTTACTGACATGCCCCCGGCGATGGCATTTTCCCCCTATCGCTAGGGCTCCAACGGAGCTAGGCGACATCGGCGAGGTTGCGCGCGGCTTCGAAGGAGTGAGGGGGCGGCAGCAGGTACCGTGGTTGTGCACGGTTTCGAGGGAGCGAGGGGACAGCGGCGGGGCACCTGGTTGCGCGCGGCTTCGAGGTAGCGAGGTTCGTCATCTGCCACCGGTGATTGCGCTCGGCTTCGAGGGAACTCGTCGGCAACCACACCATCCCACGTGTCATCCTAGTCTGTGCGTGTATCTAAATTGACGCCTAATGAAACTTGATACTTGCTGAAATTTTGTTACTTAGCATGCAATTTGTTAACAACTTGATACTACATGAAACTTAACATAACTACTGTGTAACTTAGGTGATAGTTGATGATTTTGTAGTGTCGTTTTTCTGTTAGTTCACATGAAAAAGTTGTGCTTATAGTTTTTCCCGATCTCTTTCTTACTATCTGGACTTCAATGATATTGATAGCCCAAAACTGCAAGTTTATTTTTTTCATTATGATTATTATTGTGAGTATTTTTTAGGTAACTGAAACTTACCTTTTTTGAAACTCTTTTGAAACTTGAAGTTTATTTTGTGAAATCCTATAAGTGCAATTGCATTAGTTCGATGAAACTCTTTGCAACTTTTTGGCAGCGGATCCATTAAGTTGAACTCCAAGTTTCATGAGATTTTAAAATGTTTTAGGAGCTTTTATGAATAAGTTTCATGAATAGCTTCATGGTGTTTTATAAAGTTCTGGGAGGTTTTCATACCTAAATTGATTAGGTTGCATGAGGTTTTATGACTAGTTCCATAGTGTTTCATAAAATTTTATGAGATTCATAATTAAGTTTTATGTTGTTTCAAGAGGTTTCATGCCTTGGTTGATTAAATTTCATGACTAGTTTCATGGTGTTCCATGAGATATCATGCCTAAGTTGACTAGATTTCATGATTAAGTTTCATAGTGTTTCATGAGGTTTCATTAAGTTTTAGTAGATTTCATGACTAAGTTGACTATGTTTCATGGTGTTTCATGATGTTTTTTAAAGTTTCAGGAGGTTTCATACTTAAATTGACTAGTGTCATGTTTAAGTTTCATGGTGTTTATGAAGTTTCATAAAGTTTCAAGAGGTTTCATGCCTAATTTGATTAAGTTTTAGGAGGTTTCATCCTTAAGCTAACTAAGCTTCGTGAGGTTTTCGTATATAAGGTTCATGGAGTTTCATGAGGTTGCATAAAGTATTAGGAGGTTTCATGCTTAAATTGACTAGGTTTCATGGCTAAAATTTACGAAATCTCAAGCGGCCTTATGTCCAAGTCTCATGATTAAGGTTCACAAATTTTTATGAGGTTTGATGACCAAGTTTTATAAGGTTTTATGAGGTTTCATGACTAAATTCATGGTGTTTTATAAAGTTCCAGGAGATTTCATGCCTAAATTGACCAAGTTGCATGAGGTTTCGTGACTAGTTCTATGGTGTTTCATGAGGTTTTATAAAATTTTAGAGGTTTCATGATTTAAGTTTTATGTTGTTTCAAGAGGTTTCATGTCTTAGTTGATTAAGTTTCATGACTAGTTTTATGATGTTTCATAAAGTTTTAGGAGGTTTTATGTCTAAATTGATTAGGCTTCATGATTAAGTTTTATGAAGTTTCATGCCTAAGTTTACTATATTTCATGATTAAGTTTCATAGTGTTTTATGGGGTTTCGTGCCGTTTCAGGAGGTTTTGTGCCTAAGTTGACTATGTTTCATGAGGTTTCATGATTAAATTTCATGGTGTTTCATGATATTTCTCGAAGTTTCAGGAGGTTTTATGTCTAAATTGACTAGTGTTCATGTTTAAGTCTCATGATGTTTATGAGGTTTCATAAAGTTTCAAGCGGTTTTATGTCTAATTTGACTTAAGTTTCATGGTGTTTCACGAGTTTTCATAAAGTTTCAGGAGTTTTCATACTTAAGTTGACTAAATTTTATGAGGTTTTTATGTATAAGTTTCATGGTGTTTCATAAAGTTTTAAGAGGTTTCGTACATAAATTGTGTAGGTTTTATGGCCAAATTTTATGAAGTTTCATGAGGTTCTATGTTCCAGTTTTGTGATTAAGGTTCATGAATTTTTATGAAGTTTCATGAGGTTTGATGACTAAGTTTCATAAGGTTTCATGACCTGGTGTTTCAAAGTTTCATAAGGAGGCATCAAGTACATAGAAGCTAGCATGGTAGCACCTGCCACGGAAGCGCTTTTCTCATCCACCGTTGATCCGGTGGGCCCCATACCAGATCAATGGTGGATGGGAAGGGCCTCAATCCACCATTGGATTTTCTTCCCTGCAGTGTAGCCATCGCTCTATCCCGGTGCTACTAGGTTTCTTAACTTACTAGCGACAACATATCATGCACAAGCTCACACTAAGTGTTGGCTGCACAGTGCTCTCACTCATCACTTGCCATTACTCTGCTATCTACTCCAGATCTCATAGCCCCTCGGTGCCATCACCACGCGATGGCCATGGCGTGCTTGTCCTCTTGCGGCTGTGCGTTGTTCTGGCTCATGGAGGTTGCATGCTGTGGGGCGGTGTGGTCACCAAGGCGCAGGCGCCGGCGGCCAATGTGACAATAGATGAGGTCTTGGCGCCGCAGAACCAGGCGCGCGGCGGTCGGGGTGGCCCCGCTGCGGTGGAGCGCCAACCTTGCGGCGGCGGCGGTGAGGACTGTGTCCCAGCAACAATGGCAGAGCGGATGCACGTTCGCGGACATTGGCACGAGCCCGTACGACACAAAACAGTGGTGGGCGAGCTATCGTGCGCACCCCACGGAGGTGGTGGTCTCGTGGGTGGCGTAGGGGCGATACTACAGCCAGGCTAACAACGCATAGCCATGAGCTCCGAGCTTGCCTCATCAAGACCTACGACTAGATCCCGTCGAGATGCCTGTTTACGGTATATCGTGCACTAGTTGCACTCAAATACTTTTGGTATAGTTTTGTTGGGGGTGATGCGAGGTTGGGTGTCACATCTGTGTCATATTTCTTGCACTCTGGAGCGCGAGTTTTAAAGGTGGTACCTGTGCAACTGTGAATGATCTGCAGAATATGTATATAACATGCAGTTGAACGAGCAATATGCAGTACACTTTTGCCAAACTACATAATTGATCAAAGAGTAGTACCATTCTCATTGAGTGAATTTGGACTCATTTGTTTGCCTCCTTTCTGACATCGGCAAATATATCTAAGCTGTAAGGTCTGGTCCCAGAAAATGGTATTTACCATTACGTTGTTTCATCAGAATTTCTCTAATGGCTTGGACCATGTTTTCTCGGTTGCTTGTATGGAGAATCAGATAACCTATGTAGTTATCACGAGCTAACTGACATGTTTTTTTTTCTATGCACCTGTGTTCTAGGTATGATATCAAACCGGGCAATGCCATTCTCGCAGAGGAAAGGCACTTGCTGATGTAAGTTTCTTTCTCCCTACAACTTCCCTAGCATTATTGAATTCTGTCGCAAGCTTGTTGTGAACTGAGAATAGAAAATAAAGGCTAGGTACTGTCGCATTAGGTACGAGAAGAAAGAAAGGCATGTCATGGTTTTAATTTTGTATGGTTAGATGTATACATGGCTTGAAGTTAGTATCTAAATTGACTGGTTCATATGTCATAATAGAGAATGTGTTTATATAGTTGTGAACTTGCAATATACAAAGACAGAACATAGTTGAAATAGACGAGCACTATGGATGTACCATTGAAGGCTGGTGGTAACTAAACATTGTGGATTTCTGTGTTATACTGCTAGGTATGATGAATTGGCTAGCAAGGGCAATGTTGAATACATTTCTGGAGGTAATATTACTGTGGACAATTTCTGTTAACCTATGAAGTCAATGGAGTGAACTATTGTTTTCTCACTGTTTGTATTTATTTTGTTTGATTCTTTCAGGATCCACTCAAAACTCTATCAGGGTTGCCCAAGTAAGCTCAGAAGATACTAAATCATAACATTCAAAACTCTTTCCAATTCTGATTGTTTGTCATAAGCTCAGTACTTACTAAATCATAACAATCTCTATTACTTTTGCAGTGGATGCTTCAAGTTCCCGGTGCAACAAGTTACATGGGTTGCATTGGGAAGGACAAGTTTGGTGAGGAGATGAAGAAAAATGCACAAGCTGCTGGTGTTAACGTAAGTTATGAGTTTCCTTTTATTAGTTTTTCCCTTCTTCATGCAATCACACTCCACTTTATTGCACCACAAACTACCTTAACCTTACCATCTATTCAACCAGGCCCACTATTATGAGGATGAGAATGCTCTGACCGGCACATGTGCTGTCTGTGTTGTTGGTGGTGAAAGGTATGCAACCTACAGTGATCTTTACCTATTATACTGCATATCCTTCTGCTGATACCTAGACATTAAGCTTGCCTAAAGTTGCTAACGTGAACATGTTCAGTTTGTCTTGTGGCGGCATTGCTATTACACTAACATGCAATTTGTAATACCTGTGTTTACTGAAATTGTCCCTTCACTAGTTAAGTTTTAAAATGTGTAGCTTATTGCACTAGGCTGTGCTTCTCAATGATACTATGGTATTGTCTTTCTAGACATAGATTTTCATTATTATGTTCATATCTTATTCCTTCCAGGTCACTTGTTGCAAACTTGTCCGCAGCAAACTGCTACAAGTCCGAACATCTGAAGAGATCAGAGAACTGGGCACTTGGTAATAAAACGAGTCACTTGAACTCTCTTGTGAATTCTCAGCTTTATGATCTCTTGATTCAAGTAAGGTTCGTTATGTTGTTTGAGACAATTCTACACGCCAATCTTTGGAATCTGACATGATATATGAATGTGAATGTGATTTTGCTGCCCAGGGGTTCCCACGTCCCCATTTATGAGAAGGGCATGATGCATTATTTCAAATATGCCCAAAAAAATCATGGATATAGTGCACATAAATTTATGTAAGCCTACAAATTTTCAATATCAAATTCATCCCTGGCATCGAGCACCGAAAAAGGCAAGCAATACTTTCAGTGCATATGAGTAGCGTAGGATTGACTCCTCTGTTTTGGCTCTCAGTACCAGGGGGGTGAATTTTTGCAGGTTTGCATTAACTTTGTGTGTACTACATCTATGTTTTTTTTTTGGCATTTTTGGAATCGTGTGACTCCTGGTTACCAACGAATTTCCAATACAGATGTGATCATGTCTGGAGTTATTAACAACAATTTTGATTCCTACATGAAACGTAACATACTGATACTCTCTCTTTCTCTCTCTCTCTCTCTGTGTGTGTGTGTGTGTTTTAATTTTCATACTACATCTCCCCATTTTTTAGTGTTCACTGCTTATTTTGCACTCAATGTGTTGATAGATTTCTTTCCTGACAAGTATAATTCATTAACTGTAGTTGAGAAGGCAAAATATATTTACATTGCCGGCTTTTTCCTTACGGTTTCCCCGGATTCGATTCAACTTGTTGCTGAGCATGCTGCTGCAACTAACAAGGTAAAATGGTGCTGCCAAAAGGAGACCATTTTCTAGTGTTGTTGGAATACAATTGATTACACTGTTTGCAGGTGTTTATGATGAACCTTTCCGCTCCTGTTATTTGCGAGTTTTTCCGTGATGCCCAAGAGAAAGCTCTTCCGTAAGTACTGAATCCCCCCATATGATGCTTATTATATGACCTTTATTTGAGAACATTGTATAACAACTTCAGCTCATGGTGTAAATCTATTTTTCATTCACGTTTTTTTCCAATGTTTGCTGTGCTATGTAAAATCTGACTACAGTTCTTTCTGTTACCAAACTTAGGTATGTGGACTACATCTTTGGAAATGAAACTGAGGCAAGGACCTTTGCTAAAGTTCGTTGTTGGGAGGTAATTAACCATTCGCCACCTGTTATTTTCTTTAGTGGGTAAAGCGTTGACAAATTGCCCATAAAATCTGTAGACTGAGAATGTTGAGGAGATTGCTTTGAAGATCTCACAGTTGCCTAAGGCTTCAGGAACACACAAGAGGATTACTGTGATTACTCAAGGTTGTGATCCAGTAGTAGTTGCTGATGATGGAAAGGTAAATATCCTGTTTTGATATTCCTGTTGGTCTCACAGACAAGCTTTGCAACATTATGATATTTTCATTTCTGTTCAAAATGTTCGGGGGGTTTTTTTTTGGCAGCAGATTACCAGTCGTGACAAATTTAACATTCACATGTCTTTATTCCCCCTCCTCCCTTGCATACATACTTCCATCTTTCGACTGTAGGGAACCAACTTAAATTATATGACATTATGGAACCAAACTGATTTTTCCGGTATAATTTTGAAAATAAATATGCCATCTACTTCAGATTCTGATTTTAAACTGCATATACACAACTGTAGTGTTGTCCACACGATTCGCCTCTCTAGCCCGAAGCAATTTCACTACTGTTGATTCTCCAACGATACTGGGCAAATGTGTGTCACTCAGCAGAGATCATGAAACATGCTTTAGAACATAATGTAAAATCCAGTCTCTGCAATTTGTGTGCATGTATTATGTTGATAGTTGTAAGCAGCTCTGGCCACTGCTTTTTCTTGAAGTGGAATGTCTAATTGTTGATCTGCTCTGCCTCCAAGTATTGGTCTAGTAGGGCAAAAGGCTTGTTTCACTTATTGGGTGTTATTACGATCTTAGCAGCAACCCCAAGTGCAATTGTCATTAGAAATGATATCACATTTATTGGAGTATGCCTAATGTGCTGCTACCTTGGCTAATGTCTATCCTGATTTGTTTTAAATATTCTTTTGCTTGCAGGTAAAAACGTTCCCTGTCATCCTTTTGCCCAAGGAGAAGCTTGTTGATACCAATGGCGCAGGTACTCGTTAGTTTTGTATATTGATGTTAATATATGTATTGCAATTTTCTTTTTCTTGAGCCATCCTCTGTTTTAGCATGAACTTAAATTGTGCCACCTCAATTAAATGATATAATTTTCAGTAACGGTAGAAGAATTTCACATATGCTTTTGATGTTTAGGATTTGCGTCGTTTTTGTTTTTTCTGACATTGAAGCATTGTATTGTAGGTGATGCCTTTGTTGGAGGCTTTCTCTCTCAATTGGTTCAAGAGAAAAACATTGACGAGTGTGTCAAAGCTGCTTGTTACGCTGCAAACGTTATCATCCAGCGTTCTGGCTGCACTTACCCTGAGAAGCCTGACTTCAACTAGAGCCATTTTAGCATATTTAGAAAGGAATAGCTATAGTCCCCGTTCAAAAAAATGGAAAAAAGAAAAAGAAAGGAAGGAATAGCTATAGTCGACAAAGTCTTTTTGACATTTCCTCTGTACAATACTTCTCACGAGATCCGGGCAACAGTGTTTGCGCACATTTCTAGTGTCACTTTATGCCCCATAAGGTGCAATTCCAATGATGGCTATATCTGCATTCGATAGATCATTTCTGCCTTGTTTGAACGCATCATCTGTTAGTTACCTCCTCCATACATGTTATATTGTAGAACCCTACGTATGCTCGTCTGTCCTGATTCTTGCAAAAAAATTCTGCTGGTACAAAACTGGCCTTCTACTTGGGTCGATGATCAATTGATCAACCAGGCTTTGATCATCCTTGGTGATGTCTTGGTTACAAGGAGTTGCGGCCTCAAAAGTTGCAGCTTCCAACGAAACAATTGCGCCCTTTTGAGTGCATGCATCCTTAATTGAAGAATCGAATACAGAGCATAGAAACGACAACTAATTGCCAACATACTGACATAGCCTACAGGCCCTACACATCCACGTAACTTCGAATCCTAGACAGACGAGACGAGGCAACCAGAATCACCAATGCCGCCCTCGCGGATATGATACCGTGGTCAGCTGCGCAACGACAGCCTCCACTCTTACTTCGAGTCGACACGGCAGAGAACGCCGAGGAAGATGTCCTCGTCACGCGGTATGCACAGTGAAAAGTCCCCAAAATTCAAAAGGAATTTTTCTTGATTTTTCTGCAAATTTTGAGTGAATTTTCGAAACTTTCCTTTTCGGGAAAGTTCTCCCCTGCCCCGCTTTCCCTTTTTGGCTGGGCGTTGCCCCTCTTCTCCGGCGCCTTCTCCTTTTCCGCCTTCACCCGTGCCGGTACCTTCCCCTCTCTCTCTCCGGCGGCGCGCCTCGCGCCTCCTCCCTTCTCCCTTCCTCGCGCGACGCCCAGCCCGCCCTGCCTCCTCCTCCTCGCGCGCGCGCGCGCGCGCGCGCCGTCGCACCGCCTCTGCGCTCCTCCCGCTTCTCTCGCGCGCGCGCTGCGCGCGCGCTGCGCCGTCGGCACCGCTTTGCGCGCGCTTGATTCCTCCGCGCCGCGCCCCGACGCCGTCCGCGCGCGTGGCGCGCTCGCGCCACGTCGCCGCCTTGCCTCGACCCTACCGCGGTCCCGCCTCCTCCTCTCTCCGCGCGACGCCGCCGCCATGGCCGCAGCCCTACCTGCTCCCGTCACGTCGCCATCACTTTGTGCAGAGCCGACGTCATCTCTGCGCGGAGGAGACACCCGAGCAACCCCCGTCCCCTCTGTTGACTCCACCCGCGCCCGTTGCCTTCTCCCCGAAGCTTGCCCCTCCCTCCGCTCGGGGTATAAAGCCCCCTTCCGTTGCTCTACTACTCCCTTTGCCTCCCGAGCTTCACCACCGCCCTCAATCCCTCCCCACCACTCCAGGGAAGCTCCCGAAGCAACCGATTGAAATCTAATCACCCGTAGCGCCGCCGTGGTCATCCCCTGCGCCGGCGACGCCCGTGAGCCGATCTTCCGCTCCCCGCCCTCTTTCTTCAATTACCCCTCACCAGAGCATCTCCTCCGCTTGCTAATGCCGCTGGTACCTTCGTTTGAGCAGAAGAATCACCGAGGAACTCCGGCGACGAAGCCCCCTCTTCGGCCGTCGCACCTCACCGTGGCCAGAACATCCCGAGGCTCCTCGGCCCGAATCTCCACCGCCAATGTGAGCACCACACTTCGAGATCGTGAAACCGCACCCCATTTGAATGAACCGCCACCGGAGAGCTCCCGCGCCGCCGCGAACCCGAGACCTCCCCATCTACCTCCCGCACTCTCCGTTGGTCCCCTCACCCTCCAAAGCCCCAAAACGGATTCCCCTTGTCGAGCCGCACCCGCCGGTGCCCTCGGTCGCCGCCGCCGGCCCTCTGTGCGCGCAGACCACCACCGCCACCGTAGCCCTGTCCCGGGGGTGCTGTAGCGGCCGGAGGTTGAAGACAACCCCCCCTCCCGGTGACGTGGTCGCATCTCGGCCGCCCACTCCCGTCATTGCCGTCCAAAGCCAACCGTCGGATGGCAGCCCTTCCCCGCCGTCCGATTTCCTTAAACACGCCTCCTCCCAGCCGTCTGATCCCGCCCCTCCACTCGCCCACCTCCCTTATGTCGCCGCCGTCCGATCTTCCTCGCGTCGCATCCCGTCCGTCCGCACTCCCCGCATCGGTGCCGTCGGCTCCCGCCGCGTGTCGCTCATCGACCGGGGCAAGGTGCGCGCGCGGGCCTCTCGGCGCGCGGCGTGTTGGGCCAAGGCGCTGCCCACCTCCGGCGCGCAGCCGCACAAAGGCACGGGCTGCACCAGTAGCCATGGGGCGGCGATCACATTATTCATACCAATTTCCAGAGTTTTATTCTTTTCTAAAATCCCAGGAAATCCAAATAAATCCTAGAAAATCACAGAAAATCTCAAAAATTCCCAAATTTCACCACTTTGCTCCAAATAATATTCCAGACCCATTGGTGACCTCCATTTCCCCAAATTCATCCCAGATAAATTCCTAAAATTCCCTATTTGGAGATTTATGCATTTTACTCCTTTTAAATAGTTTATTTTCCTCGCTTGATTAGTCTCAAGCCGGATTTATTTATTTTGTATGTTTGCGCTAGTTTCAAGACCCGGAAGTTCAAGTGCAGTTTGAGGAGCCAGGAGGTTCTTCGTTCGAGCTAGCCGAGTTCGTCGGTTCTGACAAGTCACAAGTCCTTGATCATGTTGCAACCCATGTTGTCTAATTATGTTATTATGCTATTTGCATTATACTAATTGTGAAATGTTAGTTCGAAAATAAAATAAAGTGTTTAGAATGACATGTTATGTAGTTAAACCTACCACCGTCAAATGCCATGTTAAACTTGTAGCCATGCCTTTGTAACCCTAGAAATAATTATCATTAATCTAGATAATTGTAGGTTATTATTATCATGCAAAGTCTTACACTAATAAGGCTGTGGCTGTGGAGCCAATAGAATTTGGAAAACCCGACTCTAAGGTAGGGTGGTATGGGACACCGTATCTTAGAGCGGAGAGTGCCGGCGTGCACAAGGTAGGGTAAAGGGGAGTGGAAACCGCAAGACGGTCCTCGCCAATCTTTTACCCTAGGTTTGGAGAAGGGTAAGGGTGAGTGGGAAACCGCGGGACGGTCTACGCCCACCGCTTACCTCAGTTTGGGTCGCGGGCCTGGCGAGGTTGCGGACCATGTGAAAATATAAGGACTAATACCCTTACGCTGAGCAAATGTCACAGTGATCGCTCAACCACAGGAGTTGACTTGTCAACACTTGTCTAGTAGCTGCTCAACTCGATTGAAACTCTACAGGAGGTTTAGCAGTGAGGTTAGGTGAGCGCGTTATGGGTGCCTAACAACGGTAGAGTTCACTCGAAGCGGACATTATTTTCTTGTGTGTGTGTGTGTGTGTGTGTGTGTGGGATCCGGACTGAGTGAATTCTACGGGTAGAGCCTATATAAAGAGTTGAGCGATGAAATGACTCGGCTTCCTTAACTCATCATGAGGGTTAAGGGATCGTGTGGGTAAAGTCGAGCAAACTCTGCAGAGTCAAATAAATGGTATTCGAATACGCCGTGCTCCGGTTATTGGAGTGTGTCACTTGGGTGATTCGGTATGAAGCTTAAGTAGTTTTGTACATGCTTTAACTTGGTTAAGTTGGTTAATGAACTCTTCGTGAAAACCCCGAGTTCTTGAGAAGTAGTTTTGGGCGTTTATCAAAATGTTTGCAAATAAAACTGCATCCTCTCAAAGTAATAAACCAAGTATACTCCCTTCCTTTGTTAATCCGTGCAAGTAGTAAGTTAGGGTTTTCCCTTGTGATTTGCTGAGTACGGGGTCGGAGTACTCAGGCTTGCTAAATGCCACAGATACCAGAAGGAAAAGAAGGCAATTCAAGATTTCGTGTTGGAAGGGTCTTCTCGTCGAGGACCCGTGGCTTTAGGTCTTCGCCGCGCTCAAGCGGATTCTGGAGTTTTTGTGATGTAAGTATATTTTGGGCTTGCACGCCCCGCTGTCGAAAAAGGGATGCTAATCCATATGTAAAATATATCTTTGGACTTTTGTTGTAAGCATGCAATGGTATACTCTTGCGCGACACTTCATAGCTGTTCATGCGTGAATAGTTGCGAGGTGTCAGTGTCAAATGCGCTACCGAAGCGGGCGTTATAAGAAGTGGTATCAGAGCAGGCTCTTGACCGTAGGTTAAGACCTAAGGCAGATTAGGAAGCGATTTTATCGCAAAACTTAATTTAAGCCATAAAAAGGGTTTACGAAAAATATAAGTATTATTGCTGTCTTTTCCTCTCTTGTTGCTACCTTATCTATCTTAGTTTACTTCTGCTTAAGTTTTACTTTGGCAAAAATGCTTACTGTCTTACTTGTCTAGCTTCAAAATTTCGTTTCTCGGCAGCTGGAAGAGTAGCCGTCGTTCGCTAGACTAGACTGACCTGAGTAGTAGTTGTACTTTTGTAATGTAAAGCAGGTGTATTCATGAACCCTAAGTGGTTTATGTACCACTTGCATATTATAAATTTATGTTCTTTATCTTTGTATGTTGTTTGCTTAATTATCAGTAATCCCCCTGTGTTCAAAGCTTTCTCCTGTCCCCTTTCGCTCTCGATCTTACCTTTTTCGCCCCATACTTACCTTGAAAATTCAATGTCTTACTTACCTATTCTTGATTGCCAAAGCCGCTGCAAAGCTGATCTCAAAATCCCAATTGGCAGATGGATCCAGCACAGCAGAGTGGTCAGACCAACAGGCAGGGTGCACCTGCCACAGATCAAGTCCAGATGTCAGAACAGCAAGGAGAATCACAGCTACCGTTCATTGTCAAGGTGACACCCGAAGAGTCAGTGTCAGCATCAAGCGCAACTGCATTGAGATTTACAGCATTCCTGCAAACTCACCCACCAAAATTCCCCTCAACAACAGGGTCACTAAATGTAGATAACTGGTTACAAGATATTGAGAGAAGAATGAATACTATCCAGTGTACAAATAAGGAAAAAGTTCTTTTCGCCACCTATCAGTTGTCCGAGCCCGTAATTACATGGTGGAATGCTATCCAGTGGATGCACTCTAAGGAGGAAGATATTTCATGGGAAGACTTTGTGAAGAGATTCCGTGAAGCCTGCATTCCTCCTGAGGTCACCACAAGAAGATATCAGGATTTTCTTAACCTTCAACAAGGAGAGAACTCCATCACAGCATATCTACAACAATTTCATCAATTATCCCAGTATGCTCAAGAGGAAACTAACACCGAAGCTAAAAGGATGGAGTACTTTATGAAAGGTCTACAACCCAATATAAGACAACGCCTTCAGGCTATGAAGTTTTCAAGCCTATTGAGCCTGGTTGATCGAGCTCTACAAATAGAAGAAAGACCAGGTTACGTGAAAGTCATGAAACGAAAGAAGCCTTCGGCTCCATCACCAACGGCTTGTTTTCACTGCAAGCAGGATGGGCATTATCGTGACCAATGCCCACTGAAGTCCTTACCCGAAGAAGAAGCTAAAGAGCAAGCAAAAAGGCAGACCTTCTCATCCCGCCTGCCACCGATGGAAGAAGATGAATCTTACCCTAAGAGGACCAGAATGGAGGATGACAGAAAGCATAGAGCAGCGCACAAGTCTCAGTCTTCACACAATGCTCAGCAGAACAAGACCACGGGATCACCCTCATTCCGATCCCAACCCTTCCGTCAGTCTGTGACGATACCGAAGACCCAGTCCAGACAGTCTCAGCAGTATGCCACTCTCTCGCCACCCGCCATCAAGTGCCTCACCTGCGGTGGCAAGCATCTTACTAGCAGCTGTCCACGAAGGACAGATGCATATTTCCATTGTGGAGAGATTGGACACTACAAGCATCAGTGTCCCAGAAGGAGTTTGTCATCAGAAGCAGCTAAACTCCAAGCCCAAAACCAGCAGATAGACCAGAAAATATGAGCTATGCAGAATAAGAAATGAGATGATGTACTTTTGGTTATCCTTTTGTAAGCTAGTTGAAGAACTGAATAGTTGTCTATAAATTACTTTAACTAAGGCTTGTGGCAAAATTATGAAGATGTATGCAGACCATTGGCGTAAAGTGAAATGGGTGTGATGGTCATGTTGTAATAGAATAAATTCCAGCAGACCCAATTATATCCAACCGTGGTACGACATAATTCATCCATGTGGGAACCTTCACCACACATGCAAGGATGATGTACAGGTACAAGTCAATCCAGAGAAGGTTAAGGCAGATTTGTTGCAACCAGATATGCAAAGGGCTAGATGCCATTTTGGGAATGAACTGGCTAGTTCAGAACAAAGACAAGGTAGACTATGAAATCAAGATAATATCATTGGTGACCCTTAAAGATCAGAAAGTGAAAAAAAAATCCGAGAAGTATTGAAGGATGTAAGAAAGCGCATGATCAACATGCTAGCAGTTACACCAGATCAAGTGCCAGTAGTGCAAGAATATCCTGATGTATTTCCAGAAGAATTACCAGACAGACCCCTGACCGATAAGTAGAACTTACCGTAAAGTTGATTACAGGCACAAAACCAATTGTCAAGCATCATTACAGAATGTCAGCCAGTAAATTGAAAGAACTCAAGAGACAGTTAGATGAATAACAAGAAAAAGAATTCATTCGATCAAGTGTTTCACCTTGGTCGGCACTAGTTTTATTCATGAAGAAGAAGAATGAAGAACTAAGAATATGTGTTCATTATAGAGGTTTGAATGCTGTTACGATCAAAAAAATAAGTATCCATTGCCCAGAATTGATGACTTGTTTGATCAGCTTAAGGGTGCCAAAGTATTTTCCAAGATCGATCTGCGCTCGGGTTACTATCAGCTCAAGATCCGAGAACAAGATCGAGAGAAAACAGCCTTCATCACCAGATATGGATTAAGTGAGTTCACGGTCGTTCCCTTTGGTTTAACCAATGCACCAGTTTATTTCATGAACTTTATGAATCTGGTGCATATGGAAAAATTGGATCGATTCGTGATTGTCTTCATTGATGATATTCTGATTTAATCCAAGAATGAAAAGGAACACAAATGGCACTTGCACATGAAACTGACAAGACCGAGAGAACATCAGTTGTATGCAGAGTTCAACAAACGCAGTTTTGACTAAAAGAGGTTGCTTTTTGGGTCACATTATATCAGAAGATAGAGTCAAGGTTGATCCGAGAAAAGATAGCGCGATCATGGAATGGAAGCAGCCCAAGCCCGTAACGGAAGTGAGAAGTTCCTTGGATTGGCGGGTTATTATCGCCGATTCATAGAAGATCTCTCTAAGATCTCTCGTCCACTCACTCAGCTATTGAAGAAAGATAAGCCATTTACATGGACAGATGCTTGAAAAGAAAGTTTTATTTGTTGAAGCCTAAGTTGACAACAACGCCAGTATTGATCCTGCCCAACCCAGAAAAGGAATTCCAAATCTATTGCGATGCTTCAAGGCAAGGTTTGGGATGTGTGCTTATGCAAGATGGAAAAGTTGCTGCTTATGCCTCAAGACAGCTGAAGCCACACGAAGAAAGCCACCCAACAAACGATTTGGAACTAGCAGCTGTGGTGCAGACACTAAAAATTTGGCGGCACTACCTGCTAGGGAATCGTTGTGAGATATACCCACATCACACGAGTTTGAAGTAAGCTTTTACACAACGAGTTAGACATGAGACAACGAAGATGACTAGAAGCGATAAAAGATTATGATATTGAGCTTCGATATCACGGGCAAGGCAAATGTAGCCGCCGATGCCCTTAGTCGCAAGGCTCGCCAAGCAAAGTCGCATGATGAGTACCCACCGAGTCACAAAGAGATATCCTACGATCGAATTCGATAATCATCGAACAAGGTAGTATGGCGGCCTCGAACTCCAACCGTTACTAACGGATCGAGTAAGGGCGACACGATGAAGTTATAGAGATTCAAAAACTGAAAAAGGGTACTCAGGAAGAAGATCCTTCAGAGTATGCGGTAGACGAGCATGGAATCCTCACCTTCCGTGATCGCTATTGTATACCCGACAAGGAGTTAAAAGAGTTGATTCTATCTGAAACTCATTCGTCCCAATTCTCAATTCACCCAGGAAGCACTAAAATGTATCAAGATTTGAAGAAGAAGTATTGGTGGAATCTGATGAAGAAAGAAGTGACAGCGTATGTAACGGAATGTGAAGTCTGCCAGCAGATCAAGATAGACCACCAAAAATCCTCGGGATTGTTGCAGCCTTGCCAATTCCCGAATGGAAATGGGATAGCATTGGTATGGACTTCATCACTGGACTTCCCAAGACTCGTGAGAAATATGATGCTATCTGGGTCATTGTTGACAGATTGATCAAGGTGGTTCATTCACTCCCAATCAAGCAGACCTAAGGGAAGGACAAGCTCGCTGAACTGTGTTGGACCAGAATAGCGACATTACATGGAGTTCCAAAGAAAAATTTTGTCAGATCAAGAAGCACAGTTTACGTCCAAGCTCTGGGAGAAATTGCATGAAGCTATGGGCACCGATTTAAACTTCAGCTCAACGTATCAACCACAGACAGATGGACAGACAGAAAGAACAAACCAGATTTTTGAAGACATGATGAAAACTTGTGCAGTGGTGTATAGAACAGCATGGAGTACTTGTTTACCATTCGCTCAATTCTCGTATAATAATAGTTGTCCAGCCAGTATTCAAATGGTTCCATTTGAAGTTTTGTATGGCAGAAAATGCAGGACACCTCTGAGTTGGTCAGAAATAGGAGAACGTCAACTTATTGGACCTCAGATTGCTCAAGATGCAGAAGCACATAACAGAATTGTCAGAAATAGACTCAAGATGGCACAAGACCGACAGAAAAGCTATGCAGATAACCGCAGAAAGGATCTGAGCTTCAAGGTTGAAGATTTCGTGTTTATCAAAGTCACCCCATTCAAGAGAGTTAAGAGATTTCAAGGTAAAGTTAAATTAGCACCAAGATATGGGGGACCATTTCAAATAATCGGAAGAGTTGGAGAGGTAGCTTATCAAGTACAGCTGCCGCCCAACTTGTTAAGAATACACAACGTGTACCACATGTCCCAGCTTCGAAAGTATCTGCGACAGCCTACAGATGAAAAACCATTGTCAGATATTGAATTGCCAGATGACTGCACATATGCTGAAGAACCACTACAAATATTTGAAACCTCAGAGAGGCAGCTCAGAAACAAGGATGTCAGATTTTGCAGAGTGCAGTGGAAGAATCAAACAGCGGATGAGTCCATTTGGGAACGAGAATCAGACTTGCAGCGGGATTTCCCCAACTTACTCCCTGGACTAAGTTAATCTCGGGGTCGAGATTCTTTTAAGGGCGGTAGGTTGAAAAGTCCCCAAAATTCAAAAGGAATTTTTCTTGATTTTTCTGCAAATTTTGAGTGAATTTTCGAAACTTTCCTTTTCGGGAAAGTTCTCCCGCCCGCTTTCCTTTTTGGTGGCGTTGCCCTCTTCTCGGCGCCTTCTCCTTTTCGCCTTCACCGTGCCCGGTACCTTCCCCTCTCTCTCCTGGCGGCGCGCCGCCCCGCTTCTCTCCTTCCTCGCGCGGACGCCCGCCCGCCGCCTGCCCCTCTCTCGCGCGCGCAGGCGCGCGCGCTGCGCCGTCGCACCGCCTCTGCGCTCCTCCCGCTCTCTCGCGCGCGCGCTGCGCGCGCGCGCGCTGCGCCGTCGGCACCGCTTTGCGCGCGCCTTGATTCCTCGCGCGCGCCCCGGCGACCGTCCGGCGCGTGGCGCCGCGCCACGTCGCCGCCTTGCCTCGACCCTACCGCGGTCCCGCCTCTCTCCTCTCCGCGCGCGACGCCATCGCCATGGCCGCAGCCCTACTGCTCCGTCACGTCGCCATCACTTTGTGCGAGCCGCGTCATCTCTGCGGAGGAGACACCGAGCAACCCCGTCCCCTCTGTTGACTCCACCCGCGCCCGTTGCCTTCTCCCCGAAGCTTGCCCCTCCCTCCGCTCGGGGTATAAAGCCCCCTTCCGTTGCTCTACTACTCCCTTTGCCTCCCGAGCTTCACCACCGCCCTCAATCCCTCCCCACCACTCCAGGGAAGCTCCCGAAGCAACCGATTGAAATCTAATCACCCGTAGCGCCGCCGTGGTCATCCCCTGCGCCGGCGACGCCCGTGAGCCGATCTTCCGCTCCCCGCCCTCTTTCTTCAATTACCCCTCACCAGAGCATCTCCTCCGCTTGCTAATGCCGCTGGTACCTTCGTTTGAGCAGAAGAATCACCGAGGAACTCCGGCGACGAAGCCCCCTCTTCGGCCGTCGCACCTCACCGTGGCCAGAACATCCCGAAGCTCCTCGGCCCGAATCTCCACCGCCAATGTGAGCACCACACTTCCGAGATCGTGAAACCGCACCCCATTTGAATGAACCGCCACCGGAGAGCTCCCGCGCCGCCGCGAACCCGAGACCTCCCCATCTACCTCCCGCACTCTCCGTTGGTCCCCTCACCCTCCAAAGCCCCAAAACGGATTCCCCTTGTCGAGCCGCACCCGCCGGTGCCCTCGGTCGCCGCCGCCGGCCCTCTGTGCGCGCAGACCACCACCGCCACCGTAGCCCTGTCCCGGGGGTGCTGTAGCGGCCGGAGGTTGAAGACAACCCCCCCTCCCGGTGACGTGGTCGCATCTCGGCCGCCCACTCCCGTCATTGCCGTCCAAAGCCAACCGTCGGATGGCAGCCCTTCCCCGCCGTCCGATTTCCTTAAACACGCCTCCTCCCAGCCGTCTGATCCCGCCCCTCCACTCGCCCACCTCCCTTATGTCGCCGCCGTCCGATCTTCCTCGCGTCGCATCCCGTCCGTCCGCACTCCCCGCATCGGTGCCGTCGGCTCCCGCCGCGTGTCGCTCATCGACCGGGCAAAGCGCGCGAACCTCTGGCGCGCGTGTTGGGCAAGGCGCGCGGCCCACCTCTCGGCGCGCAGCCGCACACGATGCACGGGCTGCATCAGAGCCATGGGGCGGCGATCCTTTATTCATACCAATTTCCAGAGTTTTATTCTTTTCTAAAATCCCAGGAAATCCAAATAAATCCTAGAAAATCACAGAAAATCTCAAAAATTCCCAAATTTCACCACTTTGCTCCAAATAATATTCCAGACCCATTGGTGACCTCCATTTCCCCAAATTCATCCCAGATAAATTCCTAAAATTCCCTATTTGGAGATTTATGCATTTTACTCCTTTTTAAATAGTTTATTTTCCCTCGCTTGATTAGTCTCAAGCCGGATTTATTTATTTTGTATGTTTGCGCTAGTTTCGAAGACCCCGGAAGTTCAAGTGCAGTTTCAGGAGCCAGGAGGTTCTTCGTTCGAGCTAGCCGAGTTCGTCCCGGTTTACGGCAAGTCACAAGTCCTTGATCATGTTGCAACCCATGTTGTCTAATTATGTTATTATGCTATTTGCATTATACTAATTGTGAAATGTTAGTTCGAAAATAAAATAAAGTGTTTAGAATGACATGTTATGTAGTTAAACCTACCACCGTCAAATGCCATGTTAAACTTGTAGCCATGCCTTTGTAACCCTAGAAATAATTATCTGTTAATCTAGATAATTGTAGGTTATTATTATCATGCAAAGTCTTACACTAATAAAATTTGTGGTGTGGAGCCAATAAATTTGGAAAACCCGACTCTAAGGTAGGGTGGTATGGGACACCGTATCTTAGAGCGGAGAGTGCCGGCGTGCACAAGGTAGGGTAAAGGGGAGTGGAAACCGCAAGACGGTCCTCGCCAATCTTTTACCCTAGGTTTGGAGAAGGGTAAGGGTGAGTGGGAAACCGCGGGACGGTCTACGCCCACCGCTTACCTCAGTTTGGGTCGCGGGCCTGGCGAGGTTGCGGACCATGTGAAAATATAAGGACTAATACCCTTACGCTGAGCAAATGTCACAGTGATCGCTCAACCACAGGAGTTGACTTGTCAACACTTGTCTAGTAGCTGCTCAACTCGATTGAAACTCTACAGGAGGTTTAGCAGTGAGGTTAGGTGAGCCGCGTTATGGGTGCCTAACAACGGTAGAGTTCACTCGAAGCGGACACTGTTTTCTCTTGTGTGTGTGTGTGTGGGGATCCGGACTGAGTGAATTCTCTAGGGTAGAGCCTATATAAAGAGTTGAGCGGTGAAACGACCGGCTTCCTTAACTCATCATGAGGGTTAAGGGATCGTGTGGGTAAAGTGAGCAAACTCGCAGAGTCAAATAAATGGTATTCGAATACGCCGTGCTCCGGTTATTGGAGCCGTGTCACTTGGGTGATTCCGGTATGAAGCTTAAGTAGTTTTGTACATGCTTTAACTTGGTTAAGTTGGTTAATGAACTCTTCGTGAAAACCCCGAGTTCTTGAGAAGTAGTTTTGGGCCGTTTATCAAAATGTTTGCAAATAAAGCGCATCCTCTCAAAGTAATAAACCAAGTATACTCCTTCCTTTGTTAATCCGTGCAAGTAGTAAGTTAGGGTTTTCCCTTGTGATTTCTTGAGTACGGGTCTGAGTACTCAGCTTGCTAAATGCCACAGATACGAAGGAAAAGAAGGCAATTCAAGATTTCGTGTTGGAAGGGTCTTCGCCGAGGACCCGTGGCTTTAGGTCTTCGCCGCGCTCAAGCGGATTCTCGAGTTTTTGTGATGTAAGTATATTTTGGGCTTGCACGCCCATTGTCGAAAAAGGGATGCTAATCCATATGTAAAATATATTTGGACTTTTGTTGTAAGCATGCAATGGTATACTTGCGCGACACTTCATAGCTGTTCATGCGTGAATAGTTGCGAGGTGCGTGTCCGTCGCGCCACGGAACGGGGCGTTACACTGACCTCGAGTCGCGGTGCGAGCTCGGTACTCCTCCCGCGCGCGGTCGAGCAGCTCGCGGAACAGCGGGTGGTCCAGGGACCACACCCTGGCGACGTACCGCCGCAGCGCCTCCCCGACGTAGACCACCGTGTGGCCCTTGGGCACGTCCCTCGGGATGGCCTCGTCGCCGAAACCGTCAAGGTGAGCCTAGAGGTGTCCAATAGGCCGTGCTGGGCTTGCCCGGCACAGCCGTTAAGACCCGTTTAATAAATGGGTCGTGCCATACCAGCTTGCGGGCCGCGGTCCGAATCTAGACAAGGTTACGGCTTAACGGGCTGACCAGCCGGGTCGGCCCGTTAAGCCGGGAAAAAGAGAAAAATTCAAAAAATTGTAGAAAATTATAGACATTGTTAATCATCAAAAATAATTATTTTTAATGATATAATAGACTTTATTAACTTGTTAAACTACATGGGATAGTTATCTCATTAAAAACTTTACTAAGTAAAAAACTCAACTTGAGAAAACCTTGTTAAAGAAAAATAGTACAGCCTATAAAGTTCATTAGTGACTACATATGAAGAAAAATATTGAAAATCATATTCATTGTTATCTAGATATAAATTCTCAAAAGATTCTTCTAAATCTCTATTATCTGCAGTATGTTGGAGTTTTGATTCAGCTTATTCCCAGTCTTTGATGGTCAGAAAGATTTCGACCATCTCGTTTGAGAGACTTGTTCGTCGCTCCTCGATTATCCTTCCAGATAGACTGAAGGCTGACTCCGAGGAGACTGTAGAGACAGGAACAGTCAACACATCCCGCGCTAATATGGATAGTACTAGATATGTTACTTTCTGGATTTGCCACCATGAGAGGATGTTCAACTCTTGCTCGAAGCTGACGCTATCACTGTTGAGATAGCTTGATAGGTCTCCAGTGCTTTGTCGCCTTCCTCCTCCTGACTAATGTGTACCTACACCTGCACGAGAATATCTAGACTAAGAACCAAAAATCTTGCCCTATTGCATAGTCCCCCTAGAGGTGCTAGGGGCTACCGGGGGTCTTTCCAAACGCATGGACTCAAACTTATTTTCATATTTCTCATATATCTTATATAATTTATCCTTAACTACTCTATAGTATGTACAATAGTCTAAACCGGTAGCATCGCTTAAAAGTTGTAATACATTTACAAATTCTTGAAGTTTGACCCTAAGATCCAAAATAAAGACAAATGTATATAAAATAGGAATTTCCCTCCAATATTTTAAAAACTTAGTTTTCATGGCAACTACAGCATTTCGTAGTATAAGATCATTTTCAAAAGCCTTTAGGTGAGTGGTAATTTCAAAAATGTTATGAACAATTAGAGGAGAGATTGGATAGTATACTCCAAAAAGACAAAATGTAGCTTTATGAAAAAGTTCTAAAAAGAAAAATACTTTTTCACCAACAACTCAATCGTCCTCGGTAAGTTCAGAGTCTCTAACTTGGGTTCTACGGGAGGAGTTACGAGATTAATGACTTTGGGTGTGAAGGAAAACAGATAAAATGCTCTTATATGACAATATATGTTTAAGCATAAGGTAAATAAAGTTCCATCTAATAGACATGTCTAAGCCAAATTTTTTAGGACGGATGCTCATTGCTACGCAAAAGCTCTCATACGCGGCTATTAGTTGGTTAAAATAATTAATATATGAAATTGAATCCCTAAAAGAATCAATACAAGCATTTAATCTTTTTAAACCAGATTTAACAATAAAATTAATAATATGACAAGCACATCGTTGATGTAGTAAGAAAGATTGTGCATAAGTATTAAACAAAGAAGTAAGAATTTTCATTACCCTAGTGTTTGCAACTGCATTATCTAAAGTTATAGAAAAAAATCTTATCTGTGAGATTAAAATCTTCTACAACTTTAATAATATTTTCTGCAATATTTTCAGCAGTATGCGAAACATTAATTAATTTAAATCATATAATTCTTTTTTTCATTACCCAGTCATCATTAATATAATGAGCAACAACACTAATATAATCCTCTCTAGCCCTATCACTCCATATGTCTGATGTCAAAGCAATAGAGAACGTACATGTATGAAATATTTCTTTCAATTTTTGCAGGGACGTCGATGACAAAAAGAGTACCTCAAGTGTTATCTTTTTTCCTTGAAGACGGGCCCATCACTTGGTATTCTTAGAAGCAAAAAGTGGTGGCTTTATCCTCTTGCGAGGCATAATATATCGCCATGGTATCCGCGGCTTGTGTTTGGCTGGCGCGGCTTCTAGCAGACATGCTCTATTCAGAGCCCAGTGCACCGGTTCTAAAAGTGGACAATAAGTCCACAATCTCATTGATCAAGAACCCAGTGCATCACGATCGAAGCAAGTACATTGGCACGAAGTTTCATTTCATCCGGGAGTGTGCAGAGGAAGGCCAAATCGACGTCAAGCTCATCAGAACAGTAGAGCAGCTGGGTGATATTTTCACCAAGTCACTCGATCGCATTAAGTTTCAAGAACTTTGTTCCAAGATCAGCCTCATTGAAATCGAGTAAGCGAAACAAGACTTAGAGGGTGTTTGTTGGTAAGTCTTGTGCATGGTCATAGTCGTAATCGTGTGGTCGTAGTTATAGTCGTGTGAGTTCCTTCTTTCTTGATTTTGTTTGGAGTTAGTTATGTTTAATCAAGCGCATGACTACGTCTTCCGGTTGTGCACAGTTCAACCCGACGTGTGCGTCGTTCACACGGGAGTAGGCCGTAGTGGCGTCACGTACGGGCTGTTCGTTCATGGTGTAAGCCTAGAAGACCATTTAGACCATATTCTGTATATAGTCTTATAAATTCAGCAATACAAAAAGAAAACGCTGCTGTCTCATAGTATAAATTTTGTTGTTCTTTGTATTCAAGTGTATTCATAATTCGAATTTTTCAAACATAGTGGCGGGCCCTAGCGACGGAGTGGGAAGGCAGGGCTCGAGTCGGAGCTTTTCGGGACCGGGAGGTTCGTTTCCCGGTGTCGAGCGCGATGGATTCGTGATGCAGATTCTTCGGTCAAAGAGTTCTTCAAATTTGGACTTGTCAGGCCGGCTCGATCGGTCGGTCATTGGATAGCGACGGAGAGCGAGCACTGCAGTGCGGGCCGGTGCCGGTGGTGTGTGAGCGGGCCAAGCCGACACCGGGCCGGTTTTGCTGGTCCAATGGCATTCTAGACCGTGCTGCGAGTGAGTCCAACGTGCGCAGTCCAGGCGAACCCATGGGCCTGTGTTTGCTAGGTCCAGTTGCTGCCATGCCTACTCACCGCCGGCCGCCGCTGCCCGGTGCGCTCGTCAACGTCGAACGACAGCGTGGATGCCACCTTCCTGTTGGAGACGCTGTCTGTTGCCATTAGCCGCCCCGCCCGCCGTTCGCTAGCCTTCCGGAACCGCTTCACGACCGCGCCGGCACTCGACGGCCCGCCCTTCAAAATTGCATACCAGTAACAAGCCCAAAACGGCCATCTTGCCGGTGAATGACCCGTTTCACAGGCCGGCCGCCGGGGGCACACCCGGCCCGCTTTCCGCCGCCTAATCCAGCAGAAACGAGCGGAAAAACGAATAAATTTTGGTAGGAAGGAACCACGACCACGTGACGGGAGAAGCGAGTTGGGAAACCCCCGCCCTCTTCCGCTCCCCTCCGCTTCGCCGCCATCTCGTTCTCACCCCGTACAGGAGACAAGACTGGAGAGGAGGACGCAGGCTCCGGGCCTCCGGCGAGTTCCCGTGCCACGCACCAAATGAACATACTCGTAGGCACAAGTGTCTAATTCTTCCAATCCCTACTCCCTCTGTGTCGCGGTGCTTCCTGGTCAGTCAAACCTCCTCTTCTTTTGTGCGCGAATCTTTCGCAGGAGAGGATACGCGGGGGCGGCGACAGGGCGGCCGGGACGGAGATGCCACGGAAGCCGGAGCCCTGGGTGGAGATTTCGGAGTCCGTCTCGCGGCTCTGCAGCTTCGACGCTGGCAGCATCTCTGTAATCCACTCCTCCTTTTCGCTATTGGTTTTCCCGGACTTCCAGGGTCAGATTGGTCTTTTCTTAATCATACCTGTGGGGAACAGAAATCTGCCCAGGGAAAAAACTCAGATGCTAGTAAGAAAAAGGTTATTATCGCGTATTCGCGTAGCATCAGGTTAGAATTTGATACCATCCACTTGCACTTGATGAAATGGAACAGTAGGAGGAAAAGGTTAGTGGCACTAGGCTTAGCATTTTCAGAAAAACAAATGGATTTAGTTCATATTCACGAAGCCCTAGATTTTTGAGCCGAGCTGGATAATGGTCACATGGGTCTTGTTATAGAGGGATCCATGCTTGGTGATTGTGTTGTTTTTCGGTTGTGCAAGATTCAATTAATATTGCGATAAGAGAGGCCAACATCTCAACAGTTGAAATCTTTATGGTTTATATGAGTATTTGGCCTCGTGCAAATGAAGCTATGTGCTTGTTGGGACTTTGGTATCTCTTATGGAGTCTTGGTTCAGTCCATGTAGAGGTGTAGGAGGTGTTAGCACCTCCACCATAGCTTACCGTTAATTAATCAAGGGCAAAACTGTACAATCACTCCAAGAGCCTCTCTTTTTTGGACAGTTAGTCAGTTACCCAGAAAAAAGGAAGGCAATGAAACTCTCCCCGTTCAGTTCCGTCCACTTCTCTTACTTTTTTGCCCACTTCGCTAGCACCACCTCTTCGCACCACTCAATGACACTGGAGGTGTCAAGGCCATGATAGTCGTTGGATGGGCTATATTTAACGGTTGAGAACAGCTGAATGTATTGAACCAGAACTCATCTCTTATGAACTTTAAACGGTAATCTGCCTGCTACAATTTAGCAATGCTCAATTGAACAATGGATCTTGGAGCTAACTTGAATAAACTATAGCTGTACTGCTAGGATATTTCATTTTTTATGATAGTGGCTAGTTGCAGCATTGGTTCTCCTTAGTCCTGAGTGTTATTTGGAAACAAATTAGTACAGTTGTTTGTTTCATCGATCAAATAATGGAACATGTTACATTACTGTATGCGATTTTGTTCTAATAGCACAAAACTACAAATGGACCATCAACTTTGCAAATTGTTGTTTGAGTTCTTGTGCCAACAAGCAGCCTTTTCCCCTTCTTGTACCTCAAAAATTTACCAATGTAAGTTTTCACTATCTGCAAAATGACCTCTAAATGTTTGCTTGGATGATATAAATAAATATTAAATAATCCTGAGTGTGTGCAAGCGTAGTTCCTTTGCAAAAGTACTGGAATGTTACTTTTCGTGATAATTGTTGAGTTTAGCCTAAATTTTCTGCTAGTGTGTATCTCCTATTTTTCTGTAGATAAAAGTTATCCAGGATTCAAGACCGATACATGATAGGATGGTTGATTCTTTCTTGAACAAATTTTTTCCATCAGGTTATCCATACAGGTATAGTTTCCTGGAATTGTAGATATTCTTGATAATTCTGCTGGACAACATTCTTTGTAAGTTTTGGCTTCCGATCATGCAGTGTGAATGAGGGCTACTTAACATATACCAAATTCCGAGCACTGCAACATTTTTCTAGTGCTATGCTGCATGTGTTATCAACCCAGGTCAGTTCTTCTGACTGCTATTGTATTTTGTTATAGTCGTTAGATAACTTGTTTGTTGTTTCCATGAATTTCAGCCAGTTTTCTAGAACTGATTGTTAAATACTATAATTATTCGAACCCTTTACTTCTACCCACCTTTTTTATGAACAAAAACAATGCCTTTCAACTGACTGCCCATGTGGGCTGTGGCTCAGTCTTTGTTGTTTGCTGCAGGTTTGCGACCTACCCCTGCGCAAGCAACTGCTGTAAGTTGGGTAAGTATATGATGACAGAGATGCTAAAAATTCAAACAGGCCATACTACCAAACATCTTGGCTGATTTTCTGTATCCATTTCAGATTCTCAAAGATGGAATGCAGCACGCAGGAAAGCTCATCTGTAGCAGCATGGGGGCAAGAATGGATTCAGAGCCAAAGAGTTGGAGGATACTTGGTGGGTAGTAATTACTGAGGTTTTTGTTCTTTTGTGTTGATTTTGCCATGTTTTCCAAGCTATGTAATTCATGCCTGTTTTTGTGGTTTGTCAGCTGATGTTCTCTATGATCTTGGTACTGCCTTGGAAGTCATTTCACCATTGTGCCCACAACTTTTTCTTGAAGTGGCAGGCTTGGGGAATTTTGCAAAGGTAACTTTTTCTTGAAGTGGCAGGCTTGGGGAATTTTGCAAAGGTAACTTTTTCTTGAAGTGGCAGGCTTGGGGAATTTTGCAAAGGTGCAGATTCTAAATTGGATGTTGCACTTCATATGGCATGAATATTGCAATACAATCTTCTGTTTGACTTTGGCAAGCCAAATTTAGCTGAGGATTTACGAAAATCTAAAAAGAGTGTTCCTCTGTACCTAATGGTATATGAGCTATATAAAACAATAACATAAAAATGATATTATGTTTGTTCAGTTTTTTGCTGGCTTGAAAATTGATTTACAAAAAAATAAGCCATTGCTTGTTATTGTAGGGAATGGCTGTTGTTGCAGCCAGAGCGACAAGGCTACCAATCTATTCTTCTTTTGCCAAGGAAGGTAACCTTAGTGACTTGTTTGCTAAAGGGGAGGCCATCTCAACACTATTCAATGTCATGGGAATAGGAGCTGGCATTGGATTAGCATCTACTGTATGTTCAACAACTCAAGGGAAGGTACACATATTTGAAAGAATACAACTGTTTTCAGTTACTCTGTCGTTTGATCAGGAAATACACAAAGTAAAAACGTGCTTACAAGAATGACTATTATATTAGTTCTTTCAGAGTTATATGATTATAAAAGTGTTGCTGTCATATGCTAAATGAACTTGCCATAGATTTTTTTTTGAATTTTTTTTATCTTATCCAGGAGATATTTTGCCTAGCATTATGAGGTGCATTAGTTTGGGTGCCGGAATGGATCTTAGCTTATTGGACTGCCATCATCTCCTATACGCCCAGAACAGCTTGCTAGGTCCTCTAATATAGTCCTGTGCATCGTTTGTGTTGATTACATGCACTGAAACAAACCAAGTGCATAAAAAAAAGCTAGCGCAGTGAACTTGTGGTGTTGTATATGTATAAGGTCCATGTACCTATTGTTAGCATGAAGGCAAGGCAGTATGATAGAGATCTCTGTAATGTAGTTTTTATTGGTTTTTTCCTGTACCTAAGGGAGCTAGACAAAGGAGTTGCTCATATTTTTGAGGGGGAAGGAGAAACTCATTGTATGAGAGAGGACTGAGGACATTCCAATTGTTGCCTACAATGTAAATACCTAATCTGTGCTACAGCATAGATTTGAGTCCACTACCGTGCTGCTCAATGCATGTATCTAAGTTCTAACTAGAACAGACCCAACACTTAACTATGTATTGTTCGCCGTTGAGAATTTTGAGAATTACAGTGTATGACCGTCTTTATTGTCCTTAACATATTCAATTCTCAATTGTTGCATACAATCAGAACTTGTTATTATGTTTTAAGAACTTGTTAATCGATACAAGCTTCTGATTACTATATCAAATTTGTTTCAGTTAATTGCAGGCCCATTGCTTTCTGCTGTACATATATACGGAGTTGTGCAAGAGATGAGAGCAACTCCTATAAACACACTTAATCCACAAAGAACAGCAATGATTGTGGCTGATTTTATCAAGGTTTATTATATTTGATCTGTAAGCATTTGCCTTCTTCCCAATTACAATACTAATTTTTGCTTGCACTGCAGAGTGGAAAGGTTTCTAGCCCAGCTGAGCTAAGATACAGCGAAGATCTTCTATTTCCTAATCGATTAATAGAAGAAGCCGGAAGTGTGAAAATTGGACAACCACTTCGCAAAGTTTTGAGTCCGAAGCGTGTCGAACAGCTTAGAGCCACTTTCCCAAAGGAGAAATTCTTGCTCAGTCAAAATAGCGATAAGACATACATGGTTCTTGAGCAGAGTGCAACTGGAGAGGATGCATTGAGGGGCTGGCTGGTTGCTGCCTTTGCTTCGGAGATGGAGAGGTCAGGTGTTGGTTCACGTGATACAGTTCTAAATGAAGCCTATGAGAAGATGGAGACCGTATTTCCCATGTTCGTGTCAGAAGTTAAGAGCAGAGGCTGGTACACAGATCAGTTTTTAGATGGAAATGGTAGTCGAATTGCATACGCAAAATCTCAATAGCTGCTTAATGTGCATTGCTGGAGGAAGTGCACAAGAGACGAAAGCAGTGCATTCTAACAAGTTTCAGAGTTACAAAGGTGAACGGATCAATTTATTTTCACTTCACAATTGTTGTAGAACATTTTTTATGTGTATTGTCAATCATAGGATCATCATGCTAGCTACCTTCAGTGTAGTGTATGTATCATAGAAATGAATAGATGTTTTGTCTGACGGCCAGAACTTCGTTCTAATGGTTATAAACCTGAATCATACACGAAATGGAAAACCAAGATGCTGCTTTATGGTAAAAGCAAAATACTGGGTTACTGGTCTAGGAGTATTTATTGATGTCTCTGACAGGATCACGTATCAATCAAGTGATTGAGCTGCAACATTAGTCCAGATGCTTCCGTGGTGTCATAAGCGATCACTCCACAGCCTGCCATCTGTAGCCTGTAGGCTCTAGCGTTTCAAGATGCTGCTACTCCATCAGAGCGGTGACTACTATCACGGTGAGTAAAGAATCCTGTAAGGTGATTTCCATGTTTGAGTGAGGCACGTGATCGACTCGTCTTCCAAGTATGATGCGCCGCCGCTGGTTCGCCTTCTCAGAACTCTCGCAAAACAAGCCAAAAAGGTCTTTTTCAGTGTGAGTACTCCCCCTTCGAGGGGCTTGTTTTTTTTTTTGGCTACGGTTTGTCTTTTGACTGAAAATTTTAAATTTTGATTGTTTACGGTATAGATTACGGAGAGATCGATACTCACTTGCGATTTTGGCTGGTACAGATGTTGGGCTTTTAATGTGTACTACGTTTAACTTGTGGACCCCGTCTTGAGAAAATACTTCGTTTAGGGCATCTCCAATGGTCTGAGTCAGCTAGCTATATGCATGTACACATCAGCATATATCCTATATGGAGGAAAGAGAGTATGCAAAAAAAAAACCGAGCCAGCTCTTCCTTAAGCACTAGTCTATAACGCCAAACGAGGCAGACTCTATAAATTCTGTGTGTGCATGTAAGCATCAAATAGCTATCCTTATGATAGTTCTTTAGAATGCTAGTTTTAGTGTGTACTATATAAATGATGTGGAAGATTTATAGTTAATTGCTAGTTATAACTATTGGAGATACCTTTAAAAGTGGTACTGTAGTGACTGCGAAAAGCCAGCCGACTTGTGGCCAGCCGAACAGGCCCGAGGCAGAACCGATCGATGGCTGCTCTGGTCGGACAGTCAAAACAAAAGAATCATCCGAAACGCTAGCGAAATTACCGTGACTTACACGGTATGCTACACGGTTACTTCTCCTCACAAAAGAACAAGTCGGTTTCAGAACGACGCCGCGAGCATAAATTACCATGGCCACAAGAGATTAAATTTCACGCGGCTTATTACTGACGTCTTCCATCGCCTTGCAGCCAAAGGACTGGTGATTCCTTATTAGTCGTTGCACGCGAGACTGTAGCTAGTTACCAATTTCCAGTCGTTGCCTGAATTGTGTGCGTAAAATAAAAGCCCATTTTGGCTAAAACGATCAACGATGGCGATGTGCAGATCAAGGAGAGTGGATCAGCGTAAAAAAGGTCAGGCCCAAAGAGGCGAAGAGTCTCCTTAGGGCATCCGCAATGGTAATAACTAGTACTAGCTATATAGTCAGCTGACGTGGAGGTGAGAGACAAAAGCAAAGACTATTTTATACTGTTGGACCCACATGCTCCTCTCTCATGTTCTTGGACTACGTGAAATAGATCAGCTATTTGCTCGTCGCTAGTGACTACTCTCTCTCCTACTTTTTCCTTGCCACATCAGATCTAGCTAACTAAATAGCCAGCTGTTGGAGACGCCCTTAAAGACCAAACGCAACTGGCCTAATAAGTTACCAATCACTAGCGATCGATATCGATTGAGCGGTCGTGTCACGGAAAGAAGCAGCGAGAAATTCTAGATGAATTTTTTTGGGCTGATGTTTTATGGATTATAGCTTAAATATATGAATTCTGACTGTTTATTAGAGGTAATACGCACAGAAAAATAATTACATATGATTTAGGCCTATATAGCTGAGTTTAGTATATTTTTTACTACAATCTTTCTATAGACACCGTTTAAAATCTAATTACTGTAGACAGCACAAGCATAAATTAGGACTTTAAGCCAAACAGATCCCACCCACTGTCTGGCAAGTGGATGGCAAAGCAAAAACATTTTTATCTCAAGACAAAAGTGGATGGCAAAGCAAAATCATTTACATACAGGCATTCAAGAGTAGAGATTTGGTTTGTGAAGTCAATAAAGATCGGACACTGCGGTTATATTCTGACTACAAGAAGTGACTTCTTTTTTGAAACCAAATGGGCACAATTAGCGCCCTTGATGCCTTTTAACTTGCTAGGTGCATCGCAAATGAGTAAACGACGTTAACACATGCAGGAGAAATGCCACAGCGGTGTTTAATTGGTTGCATTGGAAGAACTCGGGCGTGACATGGAGAACCGCATGTAGTTGATGTGGAGCAGTAAAAACCGCCCGGATTAATCCTCTCCGTTGGACGTCTCGCTCACTTACGAGCTGTCCGTGCGTCCAGCACGCTCATCACGGATGGTCCAGAAGGAACGGGGCATGTCTTATTGGGCTGTGTTTTATGTCTTTTACTGAAAATTTTAAATTCTGATTGTTTGTACGAGAGAGTATAAAGAAAGATAATCACGTGTAATTTTAGCCAATATAGATAAAGTCCGTATAATATCTACTACAATCAACTTATAGACCTTGTTTTGAAAAAACATTCTACTTAAAAACTAATTATTATAGAGAAATAAAAAAACAAAAGTTACAAGTTGAAGGGAGCACACCCATAGTTGTCTTAAAAAAAGATACGGAAGGCAACATGAGCCTGAAATCTGAAGGTAAAGTGTCATGCGATGGCGAGCACCATGATCAAGAAATAGAATATCAAAGACAAATCAGGCATAGATTGAGCAGGTTTATCTTCCCAGTTTACTTTTGCTTCTTATTGCCGTACGTGGACACATCAACTGTGTTAGGAAATCTGGAGAGTCCTGATCTAATTGAACATCCTCACTGTAGACTATAAATAGGGACCTAGACCCCCTCATTATGTACCCCTGATGCAATCTAAAACAATAAAGAAAGACCAGAAGTTCTCTCTACCTCTCTGTGTTCAATCTATTAATCTGTGATTCTGTGATTGATTCGTTCTTGTTCTAAGCAGAGAAATCGCTCGGACTGGTCGCCAGCGACGGTTTCTCAACACGTTATCAGCACGACTTTGCTCCGGTGAACGAGGTAATCATCGAATCACAGATTGAATTTTCTAGATCGCTTTTGAGTATGTATTTTTTTTCACGTTCTAGATTGAATTCTACGGTGCAAATCCGCCCTAATTTACCGCGAGCAGACATGAAGTCGCCGGCACAATGTTTATCGATAAATTATGAAACGGGGTAGATGTTGATTGCACTGTAGATTAGATGCAAATCCGCCCTAAATCTACCGCGAGCAGATCTGAAATCGCCGGCACAATGTCGATCGGTGGATTACGAAACGGGGTAGATGTTGATTGCATCTAGATTAGAAAACGAAAAATTCCTGCATGAATTCTGTTTAAATCTGCAAGATCATTGCACGAGAAAAGAAACGGGCATCGTCTTCCCTGTTTAGCCATTGCACAAAAGAAAAAAAGGGAGATGATGGCATCGACGGCCTGCAACCGTCGGCCGAAGGCCGCTTCCAGCATGGGGCGCCGCCATCAGTGCTGCCTTCCGCATGTGCGCCGCCGGCCAGCAGCCAGCGCCGCCGCTTGAAGCCGCCTAGTCGCCTGGCCGAAGCTTCCTACATGAAGCACCACCGCACAGTCTCCCCGCGTACGCGCCTGCATGCGCTTGCGCCGCCGTTCTGGCGCCACCGCACCAGCCTTACCCATGCCCGAAGCATCCCGAGCGGCTCGACCCCGTGCCCGCATGCGCATTGCAAGGTCGCTGCTGCGCCCACCCTGCCGTGAGCGCACCACGTCGCCCCGCCGCCGGTTGCTTCGCCCGCATGGCGTCGCATGCCTCACCTCCACTCGAGCGGCAGCTTGGGCTGCAGCCGCCACTCACCGGCCCTTCCCGCAACTGCCTTGGCCCCATGAGCACCGCCGGCTTGAAGCTGGCTCGCGTCCCCATGCACCGGCGCCTGCCCCGCGCCGTCACGCACCGGCTGGCCACCTCGCGCCTCGGATGCGCCGCGCGCGCGCTCCCCACGCCGCCGCCGCTCGAAGCCGAGCCCCGCCGCGCCTGTCCGCTGGTCGATGCCCCCTTTGCGCCGCCACTCGAGCCGCCGCTCGTCTCCTATCACGGCCGCCACCGGTCCCCGCCGCCAGCATCGGCAATGCCGCCCGAAGCGGCTCCTCCCGCGTGGCATCGCAGCCCGCCGCCATGGCTGCTCGCCAGCCTTCCCCGCACCTCCGCCTTGTGCGC
This sequence comes from Dendrocalamus sinicus, assembly GCA_036346575.1. Taxonomy (NCBI): domain Eukaryota; kingdom Viridiplantae; phylum Streptophyta; class Magnoliopsida; order Poales; family Poaceae; genus Dendrocalamus; species Dendrocalamus sinicus. Next base: position 12,635,323 of record CM070650.1, read on the forward strand.
CGTACTTGGCCGGCCGGCTGGCCTGTACGCCGTCGCGCCCCGCCGACCAGCCGGTGCTCGCCCCACTCGCCGCTGGTGGGCTCCGCTCGAGAAGAGCCGTCGCCACTCGAACGGTCGGTCGGGAAACCCTAGGGCGCCACCCGTTTTTCAGCTGGCCAGATGGGCTTTTGGGCTATATGGGCCAACCGGCTGAAATGAGAGGGAAAATTTGTTCAGTAGCACTGAAAGATCAGCTCTTTCGAAAAATACCACTAAAAAACAGGGTTCCGGAAATTACCACCGAAAGTTTCATTTTTCTTCGGGATTTAGCATTTTGGACAAATATACCCCTCTCTCTCCCCTCCCCCACTTCTCTCCTCCTGCGCGCCCCGTTCGCCTCCCTCTTCGCCGCCGGCCTCCCCGCCTCCTCCTTGCCCCCGCCTCCCCGCTCCTCTCCCTCTTCTCCCCGCTCCCCGCTCCCCTTCTCTCTCCTCCGTGGGCCCCGTCCCTCCTCCCCTTACCCTCCGTTCCTCCTCCTCCGCACCGGGTGGCGAAGCGAGTTGTGGGGCGCATGGCGGCGGGGCTCCGTCTTATGCATGGCGGCCGACCGAAGCTCTTCGCTGCTCGCCGGCGCGAGAAGGCCTCACCGTGACACGGCGACACCATCCCGACCGCCGGCGAAGCTCCGCTGCCGTGCGTCGCCGGCGCCGTGCGCATGGCCGCGCCGGCTTGAGCTCTCGCCGCCGGCTCTCTCTGGGTCTCCCCCGCCTTCTCCAACCGCCTCGGTGCGCTCCCCTTGACCTGCTCATACTCCTGCTCGTCTCCAATTTCTCCCCTCCGCCGGCGCCGCGCCTTCCAACCTCCACCACGGCGCTCAAACAGGTGTCCCCGCCGACCAGCGCCGTCCCGGCCATGCCGCCTCCCCACTGGGCTTCCACACCTCCCTGCGGCCCACCTGCCTCTCCCCCCCTTGGAAGAGCCCCCGCCGCCATGCGCCCACACCTCCTCTATTCGGCCGGTAGGCATGGAGGAGGAGGATCGGAGGGTAAGGGGAGGAGGGACGGGCCCACTGAGAGGAGAGGAAGGGAGCGGGAGCGGGGAGAAGAGGGAGAGGAGCGGGAGGCGGGGCGAGGAGGAGGCGGGAGGAGGCAGCGAAGAAGAGGAGGCGACAGAGCGCGCAGGAGGAGAGAAGTGAGGGAAGGGAGAGAGAGAGGGGTATATTTGTCCAAAATGCTAAATCCCGAAGAAAAATGAAACTTTCGGTGGTAATTTCCGGAACCCTGTTTTTTTAGTGGTATTTTCCGAAAGAGCTGATCTTTCAGTGCTACTGAACAAATTTTCCCGAAATGAGATGGCCCGGATGGGCCTTTTGTGATTTAAATTTGAACAAGGTAGTGAAGGAGATATTTGGGCCGGGAAGGGGGAAAGGGGGAGAAGATGGGCCACGGGGGGAGGGAGAAGATGGGCCGCGGGGTGAGGAAAGAGGCCCGGCCGGAGCCCGGAGGGGCGTTGGCTATTTTGCGAAAGAAACCCCAAAAATCGTGGATATTACTGATTGGTCCTTAAACCTTTAATATAGGTCCCGAATTTTGCAGGAAAGGCCTCGTAATTCCGAAAATTACGTATAAGCCCTCAATTTTACGAGCGGGTCCAGAATTTTGCAGAAAACCCCTCGGTAAATCAGAAAATTGCTCGAATTTTTCTCTGATCTAAAAATTTGCGTATAAACCCCCAGAAACTGCAGAATTCGCTGAAAATTCATATTCTAGCATAAAATGGCCTTGGGAATCCGGATTATTTTTAGCATTTGAAGCATATTTATTTCTGCCATTATTATTTCTGTATTTTCTGTATTTATTTACTGTTTTGGTTAATTGTAATTACTGACAATTGCTTTTAATCACTGAAATTAGCAGTAAAATTATAGAAAGTGCATAAGAAAAATTCTGGAACATTACGAGAACCTTTTGTACCATTTATTTACCCGCAGTGAATTATTCCGTGCATGTCTATCAGCAGTAGACTTATACACATTTAGATAACTAGCATCACGAACTGGGAGTTCGAGGAGCTGGCCCAGCATGGCCAAAACTATATGACATGGGCATCCGATGTCGAGATTGTACTTAGAGCCAAGAAGCTCCGCGTGGCGTTTGGGATTGACGGACTGAATGATGCCCAACCCAAACCTGAGGAGAATGATCAGACACTTCATTTTCTCAGGCACCACCTCTGCCTCACTCTCCAGAATGAGTATATGGCAGAGAAAAGCGCGCTAGCACTCTGGACCGTACTCAAGAAGTGGTTTGAGAGGCTAAAGTACATCATTCTTCCTCAAGCAGAGTAAGAGTTGATCAGACTGAGGTTTGCCGACTTTAAGACGGTCGGGGAAAATAATTCTGCATTGCACAGGATTTGTACCCCAATACAGAAAATTGAGAAAATACTTCCACCCCAATGTAATACAATCCGCACGCAATTATCGTCAAGACGGCTACAAGGAATACGCCGAATTGATTGATATGATGCAAGTTGCGGAGGCTCAGGACAAAGTTCTCTGTAAGAACTACGTCACTCAGCCACCTGGGAGCTCGGTTGGCCGTGAAGCCAACGCCAGGAACAACAAGGTGCGAAAGGCCTTGATAAAAAAACGGGGGGAAGGAAGGGTAAGACCGCAGCCCAGAAAGGCAAATCAGATGCTCCACGAGAGAATGAGGCTAACAAGCCAAAGCGGGATGGCAAAGGGCAGCATGAAGCCCACTCTACATCGGCAGAGGGGGAGAATTCTGAGCAGCTGCCTGCACCGATGGAGGTTGAAACCATCACGACAGCAGTACCCCCTCTCGACCTAGAAGCAGCCACTGCCATATTTTCTCTTGAAGAGAACGTCACCCCCGATAAAATAGCAGAAGAAGTCTAGTGCACTGAATGCATTTTGACTTTAATTGTCATTTATTTTGTGTGGAAGAATATGTTAGAATTTGCATGGATGGTACTTAAGAATTGTTATTTTCTTGTGATGGTTGGATGATATTTGATGAATTCATTCATTTATTCAGTTTATGATGGCATGATATGTTCTGATATTGGAGTATTTTATCTATGTGTTGATTGCCTTCTCATGCATGTTAATAAAATACCCTATATTAGAACGCGTGTAGCGCCCTATGGAGGGAGTGTGCTTAGCCAGCAGCAGCACAACGTATACCATCTTAAGAGAGACTAAGTATTTCCAGTCGATCCGTAAGAGCAATGGCAGCCTTACGACAATCGCCGGAAGCGATGCGTGTATAATCGGTTCCGGAAGAGCCACAATTATACTTTCTATGGGCACAACTTTGGTCATTGAAGAAGCCTTATTGTATCCAGAATCGACTAAAACTCTCCTAAGTTTTAAGGATATTCGCGCCAATGGTTTCCACGTTGAGACTGACGAAGAGTACGGTAAGGAATACCTGCTCATCACGAAGCGCGAAGAGAATGGCAAAAGAATATTAGAAAAGCTTTCTTCACTTGAAACAGGGCTATATTATACCAAAATTAAAGCGCCTGCAGCGTACACTGTTCAGAAAACAGTGTTTAGAAGCTCTGAACTCTTCTGTCTCTGGCATGACAGATTAGGCCACCCAAGTCTTAGGATGATGAAAAACATAATAAATAACTCACATGGGCATAATATTAAGAATTTTCCGAATCATAAAGATTTTGTGTGCCCCACATGTGCCACCGGGAAACTAATAACTAGATCCTCCACTCTGAAAGTGAAGGAGGAAGTCCCTGCATTCCTGGAGCGCATTCAGGGAGACATTTGCGGTCCTATTCAGCCCGTCTCAGGGCCATTTAAGTATTTCATGGTCGTATGTGGGTTTATTGTCCACAAGAAACCACGCCTTTGCAAAATTGATCTCGCAGATCATCCGCATCAGAATGTGTTTCTAGATCATCATATCAAGTCCATCAGAATGGACAACGCCGGAGAATTTACTTCGAAGGCATTTGATAATTATTGCAAGGAAATGGGAATTGCAGTTGAGCACTCGATACCGCATGTCCATACCCAGAATGGTTTGGCAGAGACTTTAATAAAGAGAATTAAATTTATTGCCCGACCTTTTTAAAGAATTGTAATTTGCTAGCCACATATTGGGACACGCAGTCCTACATGCAATGAATCTCATCAATTCTAGACCATTGGTCTACAACATCCATCCGCCTATGCAACTAGCGCAAGGGTCAGCACTGAAAATTTCCCAACATTAGGGGTAGGAAATCAACCCCTTGATGAAGAATGTCGGGAAATTATGTGGCAAGCTACGGGAATCCATGTAGATGACCCGCGCACTAGTGAAGCAGATAGAAGTCTGGAAGACAATAGAAGTCCAGAAGACAATAGAAGTCCAGAAGACAATAAAAGTATAGAAGACAATTGATTTTGCAAGCATTAGCAAATCAGCTGCCTGATTACTTTAGTGATTTGAAGAGCGTGACTAAGTCGCATGTGCCTGCACGCACTGCACCGGAGAGGGTTGAAATACCAAAGAAACAGAAGGTATCCCTAATCTCGTCCAGAGGCCTCAGAAAAAATAAAAAAGAGGACGAGAACTCCGGTTCCTCGAATCCTTAGTAACCGGGGACGTCTAGTGAAGAAGGATAAGAAGGACTTATCACAGCCGATCATTGAAGTCCCCCAGAATGAGAAGGGGAGCCAGTTGAGACCTGGCACGAGTATGACACCTTCAGAAAAGGGCATACCGGATCTGAATATCCCCATTGGCATGGATGTGTGCGCACACATCGGAGCCGAAAAACTAAAAGGACTTGCCACCGCAATTGAAAGAAGCGATGCGCAAGGTGAAGCTCCAGAAGAAGCAACTCATGAAGAAATAGCTATAAATTATGTGCACACGGAGAGTCCCCGAATGGGACAACTAATATCGATATCTACTTCGCAAAGAAAATTGCCACCATCATCGATCTTGATCCCGAGCCCGCATCGCTCATTGAATGTAAGAAAAGATCAGATTGGGAAGATTGGAAGAAGGCAATAGCAACCGAATTGCTATCTCTGAATAAAAAGAGGTGTTTGGGCTCGTATGTCGCACACCTCCCCACATACACCCGTTGGGCACAAGTGGGTATTTGTTCGAAAGAGAAATGAAAGAAATGAAGTAGTGACATACAAAGCAAGGTCAGTAGCCCAGGTTTCACTCAACGTCCCGGAGTTGATTATGAAGAAACCTACTCCCCGGTCATGAGTGGAATTACCTTTAGATACTTGATCTCAATGGCGGTGAACTTGAATTTAGAAATGAAATTGATGGATGTTGTGATTGCATACCTTACGGTAACTTGGATTCGAGATTTACATGAGAGTCCCTGAAGGAATTCCTCTCGAACCAAGACAGAGCAAATAGAAATCATGCAGATGTAAAACTCGAGAAAGTCACCGTATGGACTGAAATAACTGAAGAATGTGGTATAATCGCTGAGCGACTTTCTGCAAGAAAGACTACACGAACAATGAAGACTGTCCTTGTGTATTTATACGGCGATCCTGAATGGATTCTGTATAATCTCTGTGTATGTAGATGATCTGAATATCATCGGGACAGCCGAAGACATAAAAGAAGCAAGCTCCTACTTGGAGTCAGAATTTGAAATGAAAGATTTGGGTAAGACTAAGTTTGGTTTAGGCCTGCAGCTTGAGCATTTCCCTGAATGAGTCTTGGTACATCAGTCGACCTACACCCAGAAGGTGCTTGAAAGGTTTGGCTTTGAGAAGGCATTCCCCTCAAAAGTACCGATGATCGGTAGGTCTTTACAGCAAGAAAAATATCCTTTCCGACCAAGGGAAGAGGGGGAGGAAGTTCTGGGACCGGAATTCCCATACTTGAGTGCAGTGGGAGCACTCATGTATTTAGCAAACTGCACTAGACCGGACATTGCATTTGCCGTGAACCTCTTAGCAAGGTATAGCGCAGAGCCCACCAAAAGGCATTGGCAGGGCATAAATGATATTTTCCGATACCTCCAAGGTAGCAAAGACCTTGGATTGTTTTACAGAAAGAATCAAGATCTGAACTTGATTGACTATGCAGATCTTTGGGTATCCATCGGACCGCATACCGCTAAGTCACAAGCAGGCTATGTATTCTGTGTGGTGGAACCGCAATTTCATGGAAACCATCTAAGCAAAGCCCGTAGCTACTTCGACGAACCACTCAAAAATTATAGCATCAGATGAAGCCGCACGAGTGCGCCTGCTCCGCCGAATGGTTCACCACATCCAGCGATCATGTGGGATGAACATTGTGCAAACCCCCATAATTATCTATGAAGATAATGCCGCTTGCGTTGCACAAGTGCAAACGGGCTATGTGAAGAGTCATCTCACAAAACATATCAACCCCAAGTTCTTCTATGCACATGAATTGCAAACGATGGACGAGATTAAAGTACTGCATACTAAGTCATGTGAAAATCTCGCAGATTTATTCACTAAGTCACTCCCCGCCTCTAGCTTTGAAAGGTGCGTGCGTGGGATTGGAATGATGAGACTTAGAGAAGTGCAGAATTCAGGGGGAGAATTCTCACAAGCCCGCTAATAAATCTTGATCATGAAAATTAAGTACCCAAAAATAAAGTCTTGCAGACTAAATGAATTTGGGTGAATTGTACTCTTTTTTCCTTTGACGAGTTTTCCATGAAGTTTCTCGACCAAGGTTTTTAATGAGGCAATTCGTGCATCGCAGCATCACATGTATCATGTACTCTTTCTTCAAATTTTTCCTACTGGGTTTTTATGGAGTTTTGACGAGGCATGAGCATATTGGGTGAGTGCCCAAGGGGGAGTGTTAGGAAACCTGGACTCTATCTAGAGTTCTGATCTAATTGGGCACTCGCACCGTAGACTATAAATAGGGACCTAGACCTCCATCATTATGTACCCCTGATGCAATTTAAAACAATAAAGGAAAACCAGAAGTTTTCTCTATCTCTCCGTGTTCAATCTATTATTCTGTGATTGATTCGTTCTTGTTCTAAGCAGAGAAATCGCTCAGACTAATCGCCAGCGACGGTTTCTCAACAAATTGAACTACCGGCAGGTGCGGATTGCAATATATACATTTGTATAGTCCGAAAGCACAAGAGCATCCCGCAGGGGGAAAATACGCTCCCATTTCTTTACTCGTAGCTTTCCCGTGTAGTAGACGCCACCCAAATCTAAATCCAAAATGCCGGAAAGATACGGGGATCCAGCGCCCGCTCGCCTTTCACATCTGGAACGGGAAAAGGAGGGTGAGAAACAGGGCGCCGAAGGAATCTGGTCGAGTTTTTCTAAATCGCTTTTAAAAGTTGTCTTAATAAATGCCTTTTTAGTCTAAAATTATCCATGTTGCTCTTGTTAGCATATTTACTGTCTCAAAAACAGAAATAAAAATTATCAACTATAGTAGTTAAAAGACACTAATCGGCTAATCGCAATGAAAGAACAGAACCATGTTGGCGTCTGACGAACGCATGGCGAGGAGGCACGTTACTAGCGCGCGGCTCGACCAGGTGTCCGCCTTCGTACGCCCGCGCACGAGGGAACCGAGTAGCCGACGAAGGGTGGGGGAGGAGACGGACCGCACCGTGCGCTCGTACGGCCGTCGCTGTTCTGTTCATAAGAGCAAGGCTAATAATACAGTTTTCAGCTGGCTGTATAGACACTTACAGCTCACTTATCAGTTTATTTATATAGTAGTTTACAGTCAGCTGAAGGCTATATGACCTATCATTTTCTCTCACAAAGTTTCTTGGTTCTTGTATTTCAGCTGGCTGTAAACTTACAACCCACCTCTCTTCTCTCTCCTCCTCTCTCTCCTCCACCTCAGCATACAGTCTATTAACTGCCTGTTATTATACTTGCTCTAAGGGAAACCGCGCACCCTGTTCCTTCAGTCTGACTGCACGCGTAATGCTTTGAAGTTTAAACAGCCATCCTTGGTTAAATTTCTTCTTTTTCTACGATGGTAACTTAGTTTAGTTTTTATTTATTTTATAGCCGACAATAAAAAGGAGATAGGTCACGTTCCTATAATTAACATTAGCGCCCCGCGCTTCTTTGGTCAAACCGTGCCACGTAGACTTTCATTGACACTTGTTTCAGCTAGCAATATATGGATCTGTCGCATAAAAATAGTGCTATTGGATTCATTTTTTTTTATATATTTCTTTTCTTAAGATCGAGACGTAGTCTTAAAGATGGTAAAAAAATGAGGCCTTGTACTTTGAGAAAGGGTAGTAATGACGCAATGAACCGGCTTGTGAGTCTAGCCTACTAATTGACCGTGTGAGAGCGGTGCTTAAGTTTGTAAAAAAACCCTAAGATTAAATTGTAAATAAGTCGGTAAATTGCTTTAAAAATATTGTTATGATATGCCTTTTTGAAAAAATGATGAAAAAACTATTCTATTTATTTATTTACAGTAGACTATTTTATTTTTATAAAAGAATGAGTCGGTGGTCGTACGTTCCTCCTCTCCAACCGCTTCATTCCTTTAACTTTCTCATCTCTTTACTTTCTAACTGATCAGAGCAGTTCTTTTCTATAGTATAATTCTTTATGCATTCAATTAATTTTGTTGTAATGTATGAACAAGTTATTAGTAAAAATAAATTGTAGGCTAAAAAGAATAGGAGCCTAGGTAGGGTGGAGGTGACTGGGGCTACGGAGGATGATCGATTGCGATGCCTGAAAGCTACGTACGCCTCTCTCTTTTTCCTGCGCTTGCACTAGTTCCTGTCGTTTGTGCGCTGATATAATAAATATCTATTTGTGTTCTGTTTTTAGTGGCACCAAGTGTATGTTATTCATCTCCTAAGATATATAATTTGGAAATGAGACGTCCCGTGTCATTATCTGCAGAATATGACACCAGGCAACATATTACTATTGCCTAATCCCAACGAATTAGGAAATAGTAAGTCTTAGCAGAGTGGCGTAGCATAACTATAATTAGATATTGTGCTCTAAAACAATAGTTAGCCACGCAAGATTACAAGTCTTAAGTACACTTATTTAAATACAAAAAGGAGATATGGATAATTAAATACCCTACCTCTCGATGACTCAGCGCCACTGGCCGCGTACTCGTCCCAGATGCCATATATGGCGTCCACCTCACCCTAATCCTTGACACGATCGCCCTCATCCCATATGGCCTCATCGGCGCCTAAATATCCCGAGTCCCACTCAAGGTACTCCCTAGTTGGACTGGGGTATAACAAGGGAAGTAATAGTAAGTGAGTAAATATACTTAGCAAGCATTAATAGCAAGAAATGCATTGTATGACTCATCTCTTTCTTATTATCACATTTTTATAATTTATCTCTTTTATGAACTGGGTAATATCATGCAAATCCAAGGAAACTCTTGATTCCCGTTGTGTTGGTTGGACGTTCTCATGATATGACAGCTGCAATTTTAGTGGGGTCCACTTCTATTCCTCTCCCCGATATAATATGTCCTAAGAACGCCACTTGGTCAAGCCAGAACTCACACTTATTGAGTTTGGCATAGATTTGAGTACGGCTCCCTTTCCAAGTGAAAGTTTATTTGTCCTTATGTTATAACCATATGTAAAGGGCCCAAATCTTTCTCTCTTTTTTTCTAACCAGGGCATATTTTACCATCCTAGTATTTAACTCATACATCTCCGCTACTTCTATCAGCTAAACTGCTCCTTTACTCTTTCCCTTTCTTATACCATTTCATCCGAATTGGTTTTGAAATACATTTTTGATGCACATAAATAATATATGTTACAAGAAGGTTGTTTTTACCAATTAAGATAACCAGGTAAGTGATCAAAGAACAGGTTTGTCTTCACAATTGTAGAAACTTCGGTGTCAACCATGGCCGAATTTGATACTTCTGTTTGTGCCGGTTCACCTTTTGTATTATAGAGCAGGCTTACGATTTAAAATAGTTAATAATTGGGCGAGATTCTTAATTTTATACGGTTAGTTCCCCCTTTTGGGTGGACTTCAGTGGGTTTTTATTTAATTACATTTTATCATCATCTATTTTATTTCGCGCCTTTTCCCGCTGCTATTTCCTCCCGATCAGTTAGTTCTATGGAGTGGGGCATCTAACTTATGCGTGCATTCGCTGGCTCGTACGCACTCTGCCCTAACACTACCCTACACATGCAGACAAAACACCACACTCACACTCACACAAAACACCCCACCCCACACAAAACACCAAACACACACACATAGCCAACACAACATGCGCAAGCACACAACACCACCCCATCCGACCACACCACACAAACCTTATCCACACACACACCCCTCTAATCCTATCTCTCTCTCTCTCCCCCAGATGCAAATCACTGCTGTCGTCATTGTCCCACCCCAGACTCGTCGCCAATGGCCCTCCTCCTGTGCGGCTACGCTTCTACCTTGGCAACCACTCCCTTGGCACCGGCCATGGCGGCTTTAGGCGTGCTAGCCACTAGCATAAACATCGACCTCCCAGCTTCCCTCTTCTGCTCCCTCTGTTCCCTCTTGGCTCCCGGACCTCGGTGGTCGTTGAGTGGGCTGCAATGGCTCAACTTGGGTCCATCGGCCATGGCTACGACTTCAGTTCTACGGCTTTGGCTCTACTGCCTGTTCCAGTGCTCCTTATGCCATCCTTTGGCTGATTCCAGTGCCAACTTCCCCCGAATCGATCCCTTCCCATTCTACCCATGACGGTTTCCTCTACCCATTCTTTACACGTTTTTTTATTTTAGATATCATTTTTAGCTTGTCTTTATTCACGAACACACATGGGTGGGAAGGCCGATGGTTGTGCCGCTGTGATGGTAATTGGCAGGTTGAATGTGCCAGGGAGCATGCAATCCCCCAAGGGTGCACGGTGATTTTTGAAGGGCTACGGGTAGGCTACGCTAGCGCAAATTAATAAAAATTTTACCCGTAAACCAAGATCACTACAGTTATAGATCACGGAATTACCACTAGACGCGCATGTGCGGAATTGATGCAGCACGTCGGGTAGAGTAGTCGTACTACGTCGATGCAAGACGTCGGGCGAGTAGTCGTACTACTTCCTCGTCCTCGTCGCGGCGTCCAACGTACAGCTCCTCTCTTGCGGTTCGTCCAAACGCTACAGATGCAGCGCCTCCACAGGTATCCACACGTGCGGGAGGAAGCGACGCACGCTGGACTACTAGATCCGCGCGAGCGACTTGGGCGTGGGAGGGGTGGCGGCCAGGGTTTGAGGAAGTCACGAAAAACTCATCCCTTAATCCTGTGCCCCTTGCCCTCCTTTTATAGACGTCCTTACAATGGGCTTCTGCGAATAGAGGCCCATTAGGACTCAATGCCCAGTCTAACTCGGATCCAATCCGAATTAGGCTTCAGCCCTTAAGTGTGTGACCCTATAGGTTCACGTATGTTTAGACATGACGCAAGTATACCTACTCGGTCAATAGTTGGTAGCGGCCTCTAGCAAGACGTGCCAACTCCTAAACGCACATAAAGATCATATCGGACGAACCATCACAACGTTATGTACATGCCAATCCTTTTGTCTCACGATATTCGGTCGAGCTCCAAGCTGACCACTCTTTCTCGATCCTGTGATTCGAAATCCCTTACTAGGTTAACTCTTAACCTTAAGTACGTAGCATGGCCATGCATTTGGATCCGATCACTCGAGGCCCAGAGATATCTCTCGGGTAGAGAGGGCAAATCCCATCTCGACCGACCATGCCTCGCAGACATGCTTCATGACAAACCCAAAGCTATCTTTATAACTACCCGCCACGGAGTAGCGTTTGATAGCCCCTAAGTAGGTCGATTCACATCTCAAGTACATGCGACAATCTCAGGTCTAAGGACAAGGCGTACACATTGTGTAGAGAGAATCATAAGTATAAAAGCTATGTCTCATGTTGGGTCGGTCCAACCCCATGTTCTAAACATGTGTCCACATTATTGGTTTGACATCTCCATGTCTATGACCTGTGAAATATGGTCATCAACCGATACATGTGCTAATCCATCATTCACGTGTGTCCTCACATGAACTCCGACTAGGGACAACTTTAGAATAACCATATAAGTAAAGAGTTTCACAAACAAGTCACATACTTGTTAATCAACGCAAAGGCAATATTCAAGGAACATTTATTAAATCATGGATACAACGAAATATCATCATCTCTATGATTGCCTCTAGGGCATATTTCCAACAATTTTCCGTGGGCTCACCACCGTGGTGTCATGGCCTTACCGACCGAGGTACGTGATACTTCTCTTCTCCTCAATCCATCCTACTCGGCTAGTTTGGCTTGCTGTGGTGTTTGCTATGCTATGCCATGGATGGTGAGCAAGAAGAGATGGTGAGGGGGACCTACTTTCTTGTCGGGCTAGAAAAGGAAACGGATGATGACGAAGGTCATCATGGCCGTGACATCATTCTCACCTGTTCAGTGGTTCGATTCGCTTTCTCTTGTCTTTGTAGGGGGCTATCGGCTTGTTGTCCCCTTCCTTGTCTGTGTTGGTTGGAGTGCTCCTAGCGGTCGTTGTGGGTTCTATGCCTTATTTTGTCGTCTTCTCTCCTTCGTCTTCTCCTACACCTTTAGCTCTTCCCCTCTAGGCTCTCTCCCCCTCACTGTCTTTGTGTGGTGGACATGGCACTGTAGTGATGATGGAGTTGTGCTTGACTATGGGCTTTGTTTCAATTGAGCAAGGGAATGATAATGGTTGTCTTTACTTGACTTGGTGCTTTCTATTGAGAAGAAATGAGCCAGTCAGAGAGGTGAGAGTGAATGCTTTATGTTGGCTTGCTTTGCCTAAGGAGGAAATGTGGCTCAGTCTTATCCCTTGGCTGTGCAGGGCTTTGGCTGTGCATTGGCCTTGTCCTCTTTGCTCTCTTGGTTGGTTGTGCAATGGTTAAAACTTACTCCAGGACCTTTGGTACATGGGGGTGGCTTTGGCACTATTCTTCATTTTTCTACCGCGTGGGGTAAGTCGGTAAAAATTAAAGTAGGTGTTGGCTCAGTTTTCATCGAATTATGAGACCCACTTAAGTGAGAGGTGTCGACTGGCCCCAGACGATCCTGGTATCTCGATGAGCAATAATTGATTCGGCATTGTAAAGACAAACGGGTTCTGACAGCAAACTACCTTTATTTCTTTTATCCTCCCTTGGATTGTTTTTATTCTTTGCGTTTGGACTACAAAAGAAAAATGTCGGGTTTTGGTTTGGTCCTCAAAAGGCTACTACTCACCGATGCATGAAAAGGAAAATGTAGAACAAGGAATGATGCAAATGTAATTTTTATTATTTTATATTCTAATATAAAGCTTGTTATTTATTTATTCTAGATGCACATTAAATTTTTGTAATTATTCATGTGTTGAAATAATTTTATTTTGCTTACAAGAGCTAATTTTAAATTTTTGTAATTCACTGTGTTGTAATTAACTTAATTGCCCTTTAATTATTATTAATTAAGTTTAATTTTACTATTAACATTAATTAATAGTTAGGGTTTGACAAGGATATAATAATCCTCAATTTATTATTTATCTATAAATAATATTATTATGTCATTCTGCTCCTTAATTATACTCCTTATATTCGTAAAGGAGAGACCTAACCATATGGCTGTGAGGCTTTCCATGATCCCTCCATGATCATGAACTTTTCTACAACTACTCTATAGTTGAGAACCTTTTCATGACCACTCCATGGTCGTGAGCCTTTTCACGAACATGGTATGATCATAAATCGTTCTATGACCACTCTATGGTCGTAAACTCTTCTACGACAACCTGCTACATTGCGGGTTTATTTGACAAGGCAGTTGTTCTCTGGAATAACTGCCTGTAACTTCTTCCTACCTTTAGCGATAACCGTCTGGTGATGAGGAGGTATCACGTCACTGACAATAACCTTTGTCAAACATTTTCCTGTCTGATACGTTGAGACACCTTTTGGCATGGAGCAACTGCCACATCTTCATACACTATATAAAGGTTGAAGTCGGGAAGAAAAATGCAGAAGCAATAGAGAATAAAGGAGTGCAAGTTGTTCAATATTACTCTTTCTCTTGATTGTAATTAGTACACAATATAGCCACACAAGAGTAGGATTATTATTCTCTTTGAAAAAGGCCCGAATCTGTATAAAATCCTGTGTCTTTCTCTGTATAGTCAGGACTTTAAGAGATCCCCTAAACCAAATAATCAAATGTAAGATCAATATTAAAACACCAATTGGATTATTTCAGGAAACTAAATGTGCCATCTAGACTTCATGTTTTTTTGCGGCTTTTGGCTAATAACAAAGTGCTAACTAGAGATAATCTTGCTAAGAGACAATACGTTGGGGATAAAAGTTGTCTTTTCTGCTGTGAAAATGAGACTGTGACACACTTGTTCTTTGATTGTTTTGTTAACAAACAAACTTGGATAGAAGTTTCTGAGATGTTGGGTGAGGCTGTGGGCTTTAATTTTGAGTCAGTAGCTAGCTGGTGGCTATGCCACAAAAGCCTTATGTGTTTTAATTTGATAACAACTGCAGTACTCTGGAGCTTATGAAAAATCAGAAATGAGATGTGTTTCCAAAATAAAAAGTGGCTTAATATGCAGGTTATTTGGAGGAGAATCGTTAGAACTGTAGGGAGTTGAGATTATGCAACTGCAAGAGATGGATCGCTATATTGGAGAACAAGGTGGAGCCAATGCGCTTGCCATGGAGATGAACATTGGAGAGAAGACTGGGAGCATCCTGAAGCAATGCGACGCGAAGGTCAGGGCAGCTGCTTTCGGTGCGTTGATCAGGAAAAAGTGAAATGTAATAGGTTAAAATGTATGTCTGGTGTCAAGGGCTGATGATGCCGTGATTTTGAACTTAGCTGTAATCGCTACCGAACTGATTACAAACGGGATAGCCTGCTGATCATGTGTCATTAATAAAAGTGGGACAGGAGCGTGTGCTCTCTGTTTCTAAAATAAACTTCTCGGAAAAGCATATTCCGAAGGAAATTAAGCATGTCAAATAGGTCCTCGTTCTCTTTAGTGAACAACCCTGCAAGGCAACTTTGCTTTGGTACAAAATATAGATAGCACTCTCCTATGTATCATTTACGCATTATTTGTGTGAAATATTGGCAAACAGCTAGTGTTATTCGTGTGTTGCACGCATGCTAGCTACATCAAATATTAATCCAATCTAATTTGCAAGTAGCAATAACCTAAGAACGCTATATATACAGGAGGAAGGCAAATTAGAGGCCATTGCCCGCGACTATTTTCTCCACTGCAAGTTGTTACTAGTAGTACGTATGACCAATCGAACACGCACCAGACACACGACTGAAGTCTTGAACGACCCTGGCCTACTTGCCCCGTTGCCCGACCGACAGCACGGCACCGGTAGCTAACCTAGCTAGCCTTCGGATTGGCCAAAAAACGCGGCTGCCTCGACGGGGCCCACCTGTGAGAGCAAGGAGAGAGAAAGGAAGGGAGGGAGAGAAGGAAGCTGGCTACTAAATTACAGCTAGGTATAGCACGTAAAAATATGCATTTCACTCTCTTACACGTAGGGCCAAATAGTTATTGTAATAGCTACCTTATTGTATGAACTATTTTTTTGAAGGCTATAGATGAAATGGACAAGTATTATAGCCACTAATTGACTATACTATTGTACTTGCTCTAATAATACAGCCTTCTGGCTATATGGACACTTATAGCCCACTTATCAGTCTATTCATATAGTAGTTTACAGCCAGCTGAAGGCTGTATGACCCACCCCTTTCTCTCACAAAGTTTCTTGATTCTTGTGCTTCAGCTGGCTGTAAACTTACAGCCCACCTCTCTTCTCTCTCCTCCTCTCTCTCTCCTCCACCTCAGCATACAGCCTACTAACAGTCTCTTATTATACTTGCTCTGAATAAACGTCGGCCGCTTGACCATACTACAAACTGCGAAGCAGCTGTCCTTCGGCTTCGGTCAATCTGTAGACGCACATGCCGCAAAGACATTTCCCACGTGTTACTCTTTTTAATTTTTATTTTTGGCAAACGTTTTCTCATATCTAAAACCATGTACACTGCCTATATCGTTATCTTCATCATCTATCATCATTTTAAAAAACACAAATAAAAACCATCAAATATAAAAAAAAAGGTTGAATTGATTTCACTGTAATTGGTCGGTTCCCAACACTGCAGCGGCAACCACGTACGTAACGCGAGGCTCTGGCTCTGCCCTCCTGTCCTGGCCCAAGTGCGCGACAGCGCGAGTTTTAGGCTCATTTAACCAGATTTTCCTTTCATTATAAATGAGATTTGCTCATGCGGGTATTTGAAGTTCAAGAACTATATGTAATTCTGATGCGCTATATAATCGATCCGACTGCATGGGTTTCGCAACCTAATGGTGATGACATCGAAGGTAGTTCATCTCGAAGAAAGTAGTGTACCAAGCAAGCAACTAGACGCGTCACAAAAATACCGGCAATCTAACAAAAGGCCCTTTACCCCAAAAACAAAGAGAAAATAGTAGCAAGAAAGCTTATAGGCTAAGATGCTGGAGACCTGCACGTTGGATTGAGGTGCTGCTTGGTTGAGCTGAAATACGTTGATTTATGGTTGAAATTACACTGTAGTTGGTTGAAATTATACTGTAACTGATGGTGACTTATTTGGTGTAACTAAATTTAAAAATAGAAAAACAGGTTAACCCATCACGGATAATATAAATGAGTACGGAAAAAAGAATCGATAAAAAAAAGCTCAAATAAAGCTAAAAAATCAGAAAAATAAAATTTAAAAATAGCAAACAAATAAGTTAAAAGTTAGAAATTGAAGCTGAAATGGGCGACGCCTAAAACGTCCTGCGCCGGCTTGCTCGCCCCGCACGTACGGACGGTGCTGCGGCGGCGTACGACGATCGAGAAAGCGTTTGCGGTGCTCGGATTCGATACGTACGCCGGCTGAGACGAAACTATCCGAGGACGCATACGCTTGATTTGTCCGGACCCCGTCCAAATTTTCCACTTGATTAGTAGTCTCCAAAGGCAAGTCGTTTACGTGACAAGCATTAGACCGGTGACCGCTGTACGCCAGATGCCGTGTACCTGCTCTGACCGGCGCTAGCTAGCTGTGCTTCCTTTCTTGCTCCATCTTCCTTCCTCCTTTGTTAATTGTTTATTCATCTTAATACTGCTTTCCTCTGAAACGACATCACGATGGATCACGTTAGGAGGTATAGAATATATTTTTATGAACAATTAACATTTTATTTGAGTTAGGTTCAAGGTGGTGATCAATTCGGCTTCGGCTTCTGGCTTATTTTGCATTATTCATAAATTTCGTCTTTTCTGAACTTTTGGATTTTTGTTGAGCTTTTTTGCCGGTTCTTTTTTCCCCGTATTTGTTTGTATTATACATAATGGGCTAACATATTTTTTATATTTTTAAATTTTTTAAATTTAATTATGCTAAATAAGCCTCACACCATACAAGATGCGTTTTCACCAATACTGATGTTTTCAGCCATAAGCCATGAGCTTTTCAGCCGAACCAATCACCATAAGTTTTGTAAAAGTATCAAAAAGAAAAAAAATTCAGACTCGCTTTTAGAGGTTTAGTTTCAGTTTTAGAAAAATTTCCGAGTCTGGTTAGGCTAGTCAGATAGTTGTGGTCGCTAGTCAGATAGCTCTAGTCGCTGATCGCAAGCTGATTGAGCTTAGGTGGTCGATAGTTGGCTGGTTGTGAGCTGATCGAGCTGGCTGTGGAGTGACCAGCCATTCAGTCAGGGAGCTAATCGGCTGGAGTGTAGAGCTAATCAGGTGGCTGTGGAGTGACTAGCTGGTCGACTAGGCGTGAGACTAGCTGGTTGACTGGTCATGAGAGACCATAAGTGTAAAGACCAGTGTGGTCTTGTGAGACCAATGAGGTGTGTTGAGTGAATTGAGAGTGTACACGGCATGAGTGCTGGTGTATGGTTGTGTTGCATTGCATGAGGTATTGATTTGACTAACGTGAGTCAAGTGTATGGAATTTGTGTTTGAGATGGTTGTTTGATCTTTAGATGTACATGTGGCCTAGAGATCATTAGTGGTCGATGGCAATAGACCGGGATTAGGTGGGAGTGCTGAAGTCCGAGTGGTCATGTAAGTCTGGATAAGGTTATGTAGCTCAAGCTAGAAGCACAAAGAAGATAAGAATGATGGAGAGGCAAGTTGATGCATGTGATGGGCCGAGTGATGAGGCCAATACACGTAGAGACGGTTTGTGGGAGTCTGAATACATGAAGATGTGACGTCTAGTCATTGAACACTATGGGTTGCATGTGAAAATATGTGGAGATACTTTGAGGTAAAGATGAAGACTAAGTCAAGCGAAGGTGCCCGAAAGCTTTATCAAGGGTATTTTGAAAAATACCTCAAACTGGACTTGAGGTCTACACCAAAACTGTGGCACCGGGAGATGTGAAGGAGATGGTTTAGGGTTAAAATAGAGTTGATTGTGTAAAGTGGATTAAACACTACTGTGTTAGTGTATTGATCATTGTAAACTTTTGAGAAGCATGAGTGTGCAAAACCCGTTTTAGTAGGGTTGGTGGGTTTTCCCGGTAAGTTTAATGGGTTGGACCTATTAAGGGTTGTGTTGATTATTTAGAGGGGGAAGGTGATAGAGTAAGGATTCTGGGGTTTAGTTTTCTTCTACGACATTGTCTCCTTTCATGCCTATGAGATGAAAGTTTAGAGATGAAAGAGTGGTGATTTGGCTGCACCTTGTAATTATCCACGAGCATATAAACTTTATACTCCTCTGAAATAGATCAAAACTCTATCTCAATCATGCACTTGTTTGTGTTTGTATTTGGTCATTCATGTTCTTGAGCTTGATTTGTGATTTTCGGGTTCAAGGAAGTTCTGGCCCAATTTCTTACTTAAATAATCTTATGGGACATGTGAGAATATATTTGAAAGACATCATGTTTTAATCCTCATGAGTAAAGTAATTTGAAATTTATGGGTTTTGGTGTTTTTATGACCTATATTTGATTATCCTTAATTTGGTGGACTCGAGCCGAAAACCTTGCGATTCTTGATTGGCTTATGTTCTTATTGCCTTGAATTAGTCCTATGCAAAACTTGAAGTGTTTAGATGAGATTTGAGCATGTTCTTAATATTTGAGCTTTATTCCGAAAGGTGTTCAGATCAAGAAACAAGGGACGGATCGGACCGGTCCTAGACTTGCAGTTCTATTGCCTAGTCGGTGTGATCGGTCGGAACGACCAGCGGTCTAACCGGTCTTATATAGGAGGCAGCTGATTTTGTTGCTAGCTTTGCTTTGCCTCGATATGTTGGTGCATGTGATCTGAACTTGGTATCTATTATAGTTATTTAAGTGAAGATTTTAAACACTTTAGAAAAAATTTCAGAAATCACTCATCCCTTCAGTTACCGACATGGGTCCTACACATCTCAACGCTACTCGATCTTGTCGTCGATTCGCAGCCGCTGAATGGTAGCAGTAGTAGCAGCAGTGGTAAATTCGAGGGCAACTTCACATTTGGATTAGGCCCCGCTCGGTTGGCAAGTGTTATATCCGATCCCAACACACATGTACCTCCCGCCAGTGCACCTATTCTTAAACTAGTTTAACATGCAGCACAACGGTATATCCATCAAATTCAACTCACAAATTGTGACATTGACGGCTCCTAGCGCCAGCTTTCTTCAGGAAATCCATTAAATTTGTGACCCTCACACAACAATACTTCAATTAGGTGCCACTAGGTTAGACTGAAATAAGCTAATTTATGGTTAAAATTATAATATAGCTAGCTGAAATTATACTTTAGATAATGATGATTTATTTGATGTAACTAATTTTAACAAATTTAAAAATAGAAAAAACAGATTAGCCCATCACGAACAATGTAAAGGAATACAGGGAAAAAAGAACAGACAAAAAAGCTCAAAACAAACAAAAAATAGAAAAAAAGCTCAAGCCAAAATGAACAGAACATCAGACGATCTTAATTGATAAACAACTGCAAGTTACTGTTTCTTTAGAAATAAACTGGTGCGACCATGTTTCTGTAGAGGAAACTTTACGGGGTCAATCCCCATGCGACTATGTGAGTATCAAACACATAGAAAAGTTTTTCTATTTTCTGTCACCTATTAGCCCTAACATCTCTTCTCACGGCGCATAAAAATTACAACCCGAGCCTACACAAGGTGAAGAGGAAGGAACAAAAATAAACGGGAGGGAATTACCTTTCAGTGAGGTATTAGAGTTGCAGAGGCGGAGCTGGGCCTTAGGTCGTTGAGACAATGGCCCGAGACCCAGATTAAAATTTCTCACTCCAAAACACTGTAGCTCAAGCAAAGGAGCTAGGCCTCTTGCACTCTCTATAGACTAAGCCCAAGGCTGGCTGGCTAGCTAGCTACGTCCCTGTAGAATTGTGAGTATACGACTCTATTTATTAGGATTTAAACTCTAATACCTATTTTTAGCATATGCTAATACATTTTATTAAAAATTTTATGGGGTTACGGATTTATCACCGGTTTATCTCAATCCTTACATATGCGTAAGGAATATACTCATGCTCATGCGCACGTGGTGGTGTAGGTTTTCCTCGAAGAAAAAAGGAGGGAGAGAGAAAATAATGCCCCATGAAGAGCAGCTACCTTTCCGCGAAGCTGCCAGAATTGACGCATTGAAGCACTTTTCCAAAGCGCTCCGCACCAACAAATAAATACCCGCACACCCTCGCGACTCCCTCCTTACCCCGCAGCTCGAGCAGGCAGGAGTGCTGCCTTCCCAAAAGACGAGGACTTACACGGCAAACAACACACCTCTACTCTAGTTACACACGTCAACGCGCGCCCCGCAGCCCAACGCAGCAACCACAGGTGGAAGCAATACAGAGGAGCAGAGGAGGGTGCGTGCCGTCGCGAGGAGGCGAGGATCAATGGGGAGGGCGCCGTGCTGCGAGAAGATGGGCCTCAAGAAGGGGCCGTGGACGCCCGAGGAGGACCAGGTCCTCGTCGCGCACATCCAGCGCTTCGGCCACGGCAACTGGCGCGCGCTGCCCAAGCAAGCCGGTGAGCAACTCGTTCGACTCTTCGGTGTCACGCGCGTGGTGCCGCGGCGGGCAGGGCGCTAAAGACCCGTGTGTCTTGTGTGATGTTGCAGGGCTGTTGCGGTGCGGCAAGAGCTGCCGGCTCCGGTGGATCAACTACCTGCGCCCGGACATCAAGCGCGGCAACTTCACCAAGGAGGAGGAGGACAACATCATCCAGCTCCACGAGCTGCTTGGCAACAGGTACTACTCCTTATTTTGCCTTCCCCTTAATTGCATTGTTATCTTTTCTTTCTTTTCTTTTTTCTTTTTTGCTGAATTGGAGCAACGATCATTGCTTCAAATGCAAAGAAGGGAGATACATTATCCTCATAGGCCCCTCCCCGAGGCAAATAAAGAAGAAAAACCAGAGGTGTAGGCCACTATGTTATAGCTAATTGCATCAGTGATGATGCACGAGATCTAAAGATTCCATCTCGTTTGGCCGTTCCGGTGGAGGAGCAGTGCTTCCTTTATTTCAGTGTTGCAAAAACATGCACTTAGCATTAGCAACAGCAATTGATTCCGTTGGGGGAATCAAATCACGTAGAGAACATAAAACAGGTCATCTCCTCGCCAATCATTTGACAAAACTGTGCACTAATCAGCTCTGGATTCCGCGCTTGTTTGTCCACAGATGGTCCACGATTGCTGCCAGGCTGCCCGGGAGGACGGACAATGAGATCAAGAACGTCTGGCACACGCACCTCAAGAAGCGGCTCGAGCCCAAGGCGCAGGAGCACGAGGCAAGCGGCGCCAAGAAGCACAAGCCAGCGGCGCCGAAGCGCGAGAGCGGGGGAAGGAGTCCCGGCGTGCCGACCACCGCGCCGGTGTCGCCCGAGCGGTCTGTCTCGTCGTCGGTGACCGAGTCGTCGATGGCCTCGTCGGCAGCGGAGCACGGCAACACGAGGAGCTCCGCGTTCACCAAGGAGGAGAGCTTCACCTCGGGCTCGGAGGATTTCCAGATCGACGAGAGCTTCTGGTCGGAGACGCTGTCGATGCCACTGGACAGCTGCGACATCCCAATGGAGCCCCGCGACGCGTTCGGCGCGTCGTCGGGCGCCGCCGACGACATGGATTTCTGGCTCAGTGTGTTCATGGAGGGCGGCGACGTGCAAGACTTGCCGCAGATTTAGAGAGAGAGAGAGAGAGTTCCTTGGCCGCTAATTGATTGTTCTTTGTCTCTGTGTCATCTTGCACCGGAGGGACATAGCTAACAAAGAAGAGTGTCCATGAGGATATTAGGCCTTGTTCATGCGAATCATGCGATGCACCCGGTAGCTTTGATCGACCTTGTTTACCTTGTATAGAAAGAGAAGAGAATAGTGAACGAAACCGAAGCATTCTGAGAGATTCTTTTGCACAATGTGCAAATGTATATGCACAATGGAGTTATGTTAAATGATCTGCTTTTCTCATTTGTAGATCAAATTCATCTTGTGTGTTACTACATGTATTCGGTTATGAAATCGCATCATGTGAAAATCGAATTGGTGTAGGGGTTTTGTCCTGTGATCTGTTCTTCTCCAGTGCACGCTTGTCGCAGTTGAGGAGAAACGCTAACCGCTTAGGAAAAGAAGCCTGAAAAACATGTCTTATCAGACTGCAAAAACTGAAGGGAGATTTCTTTCGTATATTTTACAGTTGAATATCTGAAGGGAGATTTCTTTCGTATATTTTACAGTTGAATAATTACAACAATAGATCTGGCTGTCTTGTCATTGATTCCGTATCGCCTTTGTTTGATCCGGGAAAAGTAAACGAAGAACATGTGCTATCATTTTTCTATTCCACCTTGTGTCGTTTATGTTTAAGCTGTGGAAACAGTATTCAACTATACAAACGGGTCTCTTGCCTTTGTTTATGCGAGAGTTCAGATACTGTATTGTCGATGATATCTTTTGAGCTGTTCCAGATGAGTATAATACACTGCTCCTTATCACCGACAATTTCATGACCATCAATCACAGCAGTCCGTCCTTCTTAATAAATAGTAGCACTTGCACAATGATGTTCATCATATAAGCTACTTTAAACAATGTTCATTATTTCAAAACAACTTGTGAATACTTGCGCACTGTTGTCAAGTCAAAAGAGTAGCCTAAGTATACAAATAGTCTAGGAGATAGAATTAACACTTGGGATTAAGGGTTTATCTTCAAAAGGCTTTTACTATACAAGCCTCGAGAACATTCTTAATGTATAAAGAACTAGCCCTATCTAGAACGAGGAAATTGTGTGTACAAAACATATTTCTTGGTTTAAGCGTAAATGCGACGTACCGTTGACGTTAAAAATACAGCTAACTCCGTAAGAATGACCCTGTATGGTAATTACTTCATGTTATTGTTTAGCTTGCAGTTTAGAAATTTTCTAACAGTTTTGTCAGTTTTTTCAATGCATTGATGAAGTCCAACTAGCAAGAGGAATTTGTTCAAACTTGAATTTTGAACAAAACATAGCCTCTCCACCCTCTAAAAAAGAAAAAAAAACAAAGTTTTGTAAGAGAACTTGATGAATGGTAATCAGCTTACAGAAAGTAGTAAGAAAATGGCAAACGATTCAAGCATTAAGTTCTCAACGGTTTTACAGATGACTCCATGAAAGAGGAGCCAAAGGGCCGTGTGTTGTACATGTCAAATGAACAATCACACGTACAGCAAAGCTAACTTTGAAGGACCATGTGAGAAGATTCGGAATAGTGTTGTGATGAACTATTACAAGTTTTGTGAAGTTGATATTTGATTTCACAAAGATTGCATTTTGTCCAGATCAGTTTCAAATTTTTTTCAGGCAAATCGGTATGACCACAGTGGTCATACTGCAGAGCAGTAATACCGCGACAGTCATACCGCTGACCGGTAGTACCGCGAGTTACTTGTTGGTTGCTATTTTTCAGAGCGGTATATTTTCCAAAGAGGTCTAGTTAGGGGAAGCGGTAGTACCGGCCTGTGGTGGGCGGTAGTACCGGACCAGATGAAAAATTCTTGGAATTTGGGAATTTGGTTTAGAATTGTATTTTGCTGGTGCATTAATGTTGTATGATGCATATTGGCTAACGTAGATCAAGTTATGAAGAACTTTTGTCCAAAAATGATTTCTTTGTCTTTAGATGTGCAAAGAGGCTTGGAGTTAATCATAGTCAACAACGAGGATCAGAGCTACGCTTATGGAGGAACCAAGATCCAAAACGATTAAGAATGCTGAGTGAGATGACTGAGCTCAAACACGGCACAAGTAAGACGGAAAATATTGAAGGAAAGTTCGAGCCACAGGTTGCACTATGTAGTTTGGTCGGTGCAAGTAAGACGTGGTCTGGTAGAACGAAACGGGAAAGACGTGTCGATGTGTGGAAAGCTAGTGATACACTTACACATAGCAAGCATGGTAATTGCTTGCAAGAGAAGATAAAGACCGAGTCAAGAAAGGGTATTTTGGTAAGTTGATCAAAATACCAAAAATTACATTGAATCAAAACCGCGGCGTTTGGAAAAGTGATTTAGGTCAAAGAGAAGCTAAAAAGATCAAGTTGGTTCAAAGCCAAAGGACTTAGCGGATTCGGGTTTATATGTTTTGAAAAACGTACATAAGTGTAATGTGTGAGTAAAACTTGTGTTGTGTAGGGTTAACAGTTTTTCCTGCTTGTGCTAAGTGGATAGTGTCTATTAGGATTATATGGGACTGGTTTCCTGTCTATTTAATAGGTTGAGATGGAGGCCTAGTAGTTAACCATTCAACCATCATAACTTTACTATTTGAAGCCAAGTGTTCTATGGTTAGGATTAGAGAAGTGTGAGTGTTATGGTGTGCTATCTCGTCCTCCAAGTGGAGTGGCTGTAAAATCTTCATCTTCAAGTAATAATATATCAATTTTGTTCATCTCTCAAGAATATCTCTTATTTTGGTTAGTTTTAATTTTCTCTCTTCCCTTTTTAATCTTGTTGGATGCTAAGGACATGTTTGCGATAAATATGTCTTATGAAAATTAATTCCCATCTATCTAGGCATCAGGTTTAGCAATCTCGAGGTTGCCTGGTTTTTGCTTAGATTTGATTCTCTCGAGTAATTTCTTTATACAGTTGTTTTTGCCTCATTTCGTTTGGTGTTCCAGCTTGCTATGACATGTGGGAATATATGTAGAGTCATCTTAGCCATTATTCACATACGAGTAAGTTATATTTACCGTTTTTGATTTCATGGTTTTTGCCAGTTAAATTCCATAATGAAGCTGACTTCAGCTATCGCAAATTATTTTCTTGCTAGTTACTACCCAGATCAGAAGGCAAAAAAAAAAGGTTTAGCCTTTTTTTAAACCATGTGAACATAAATAGCTCACACGCTTGCTTACACATAATATTGAAGAGCAGACGTCTGTGCAAAGACTGGTCTTTTAGAAGAAAATGTATGCAGAAAAAGGAATAATAGTGAAGATTTAATTACAATATCTCGAAAAGTCAAAAGTAGAGCTATACAGATTTCTACCTTGATTAGACCAGCTCCACTAACCAAATCTTGGAGGAATATTTGTCATAAGGTTAAGTGAAGATGGACTCAACCAAGTTATTGGAGCCAGAAATTAAATTTTTTCAAGGGATGGGAACAATGGCCTAATCATATATACACTTGGGCAGAGAAGATGCAAGAAGTATGTGAAGAGAACTAAAAGTTTAACGGCGATAGCTGAAGTCGGCTTCATTGTGGAACAAAGGTCTCTGTCATCTCCTACTAGTATAATGTGGTGGTTACACCACTACATGTGTATACACAATGGGTCAGGAAGGCCGAAATGATGAAATGATTGTACCACTAAGCCTACTAGCTAAAACATGTGATCTCAATTCAAGCAGCCATTACTTTTTCAGACTACTGGTACTTTAGTCGTTTCGAGTTATTAATTATTGCTTTCTTCTTGCATTAGAATCATATACGCATAGTTATTGCTGTTGTTTAATTTGTCCGTGTAAGACCATGTGCAGTGCCAACATTTTTTTGTGACAAGTATTTAATTGTACTTATGCTTTGTTGTTAAAGTTTAAGTTTGATTTTATGTTTATTACAATATCTCATTTTTATTGTTAGATGCTAAGCAGTCTAACCGGCTAGGTTGGCGGTTTGATCGGGTTATGGTTGGAAGTCAGACCGGTGAGTAGTTGCACCGGCCGTTATTTGCCGGCAGTTAATTTTCCAGAGGAGTGTTTTTTTGGTGAGCTGAGCAAGCGACCGGACTGGCTATGGGTGGCAGTATGATCGATAAGCGATTGCACCGGCCCATGGTTGGTGGTATTTATTTTCCAGAGAGGTGTTTGTCATGTGCGCGAGAGAAATTATGAGCGGTCCGACTAGTCCTTGTGAGGGTAATCCAACCGTTGACTTTGGGGCAGTCAGGTCAGCAAAGGTGTCGTGATCTGACCGGCTTTTGATGAATTGGTACTGAAATTTTACATTTTAGTTTGAGATTTGTCTTAGGGTTAGGATCAGTGTATGAGTATGGTTGAGTGTATGCATGGTATGGGTGCCGTTGTTTTGATGTGGTGTGTTGCATAATACATTGCTTTGACTAACATTAGTCAAGTGTATGAAACTTGTGCTCGACATGGTTGCTTAGTCTTTAGATATGTAGGTGGCTTGGATAACGTTAGCAGTCAATGGTAATGAGTTAGAACTAGGCGGGGGAGTTGAGGTCCGAGCAGTCGTGTAAGTTCAGATGAGATTATGTGGCTCAAGCGAGAAGTATAAAGAAAACAAAAATCATGAAAAGGTGATTTGGTGCATTAGTGCACCGAGTGATGAGACCGATGCACATAGAGATAGTTCAGGGGAGTCTGAATACGTAAAGACGTGACGACTAGTCATTAGGCACTACAAGCTACGTGTCAAAGCATGCGGAGATATTTTGAGGTGAAGGCAAGGATTCTTAGCTCATCAATTGTGTAAATTGATGATTTTATGTGTTTTGTGGTGCTACATAAATGTTTACTTGTTGTTGTTTGTTGTAAGACGTCGAAGCTAGGTCATGATGAAGCGGTCAAGAAATTAGGACTAAGCTAGAAAAACTTAGGTCAAAAATGATCAAGATACCATTGAAATATAACTAAAGCTAGCAGAGTGATTATAAGCCAGGAAAACAAGGAACCAAAGCGGAAGCTAAGGTGGTGGACATGACAGGCAATGGCAAGGTAGATTGGGCTAAGATTAGAGAGGAGCTAAGACACAGAACGGTCAGGAAAACTTGGTACCATCATGGTGTATGAAGAGGCATATCGCGTGTCAAGTGACTTGGGCTTGGTTACAAGCAAGGGCAATTCGGTAGGACCCAGACGCGTAAGAGACTTGACAGCAAGTCATTGTGGCCACATAGAGTCGAAGATGAAGCACGGGCTGCTTCAAGGCAAAAGAAGCATAAAGCTTCATGGAAGTGGTTTGGGGGTAAAATGGTCTTTTTGCCCTAAACCGAAAAGTTGAGACTTGATCAAACCATTGCATGAGGAGGTGCAAGAGGGGTAGTTTAGATCAATGATGTGCTAAAAATGTTAAGTGGATTAATTGTTGATTCACTATCGGGTTAATGGTTGTGTACGCTTTGAGAAGCGTGTATGTATGAGTGTTAAACCCGGTATAGTGTTGGATTAATAAGTTAGACCATGTAAGTAGTTGAACACCTATAGGGTTGATTATGGTTTCTTTTGAGCCTCTATATATAAAGAGGGAGAGATGTTGGCTTAGGAAGAAGTTTTTGAGAAGCGTGTGCCAAGCTAACATAAGGAGATTAGGGATCTTGAAGAGAATATTTGAGAGATGAGTTGTGGCTCTTCGTCTTGATCTTTTTGTTATCCTTAGGCTTTGTAGTTGACTAAGGAGTTGATGTAAATATTTATCTTTAAGTATCAATATATATATATATATATATATATATATATATATATATATATATATATATATATATATATATATATATATATATATATATATATATATATATCAATATTCCTCCAAGTCTTTCTCCTCTTTACTCAAGTGTTAAAATCTTGATTTGACTTGTTTTTTATATTTTTCTTCTCCTCTCTTGATCATGCTATCATCCATGACGAGTAAGAGGCACTAAAAGATCTTAGTTGATCAATCGTTGTCCCATCTAGATCACCTCTATAGCAAAATTCAGTATAAGCCTGATTTGGCTTAAATTTGGATTTTCATGGTCAATATAGTTTTATCTCTAATCCATGTCTAGTTTAGTTTGTTATGACATATAGGAGTAGATTGGATCATCCTCTTGATTAGAAACTCCTCGAGCATGAGCTAATTTGGAGTTTATGGTTTTCGGTGTTCTTGAGAGCTATATTTAATTTGCTTCAAATTAGTGAACTTGAGCCTAACAACCTTATGATTCTTGGTTAGTTAGGTTTCTAATATCTTGAACAAGTCTCATACAAAATTTAGGCATGTTTGAATGAGATTTAAGCAAGTTCTTGATATTTGAGTTTTGACCCGAGATATCTTTTTAGTCTTGGAATAGTAGATTGGGCAGACTGGCCCTAGACCTATGGTTAGAACGTTGTTCAATCAGACCAGCGTTAGACCAGCAGTCACCACCCAACCTGATCAAATTGGTCTTAAGCCAGCAGTCAAACCGATCCAGTGAGGTTTTGGCTGTCTCGCTGCTTTTTCTATTCTCTTGCCTTGTTGGCTTCTATTTTGTTCCCGTTTCCACTGTACATCTGGTCTTATTAGTTTCTCATAACTAATTGGGTGAAGAAGACAAAAGAGTTGGTTTTATTGAAGTTGAAAAAAAGCAAAGATCATTCACCCTTTCTAATTTCCACCATCGGTCCTACAGCCCATTTCTCTGCTTTTGATCAACTGAAGTGTTTTAGCATACTTAAGACGAACCATCCTGAAGTCATAATGAAGGATACTGAATTTTCTCGCATCTTGAAATATTCTATACTTAAAAAATACTTTGGTTGGGCTAAAAAATAGTGGCTTATGGCTGAAATTGCACTGTAGCTGACTAAAATTATAGTATAGCTAAAGGTGACTTATTTGATGTAATTAAATTTAAAAATTTTAAAAATAGAAAAAATATGTGAGCTCATCACGGGCAACGCAAATGAATACAGGAAAAAAGAACCGGCAGAAAAGTTTTAAAAAGCCAAAAATTCAGAAAAAAATTTATGAATAGTGACAAATAAGCCAGAAGCTCAAACCGAAATGAGCGGGACCATGGTTGAAAAGTATACTTCTTTACAACGAAACCTGAATAAATTATAATCATTGTACCAATAGTTGATGTAAAATCGGGAACAGCACAATAATATTTTGCACATTGTTTGGTGTATTTTTACTAGTTTAAAATGCATGTGATTTATTGGAAGGAAGTGCATCGCTATGTCCAAATTTTAGGAAATTATTAGGAACACCGAGTGAGAGATAAGCTGATCCCCCGTGCAACTTCTCGGTTTTTTTTTTTTTTGGAATAGTCACAAGTTACACACATAGCAGCCATCGTCCATTGCCTAGAGCCCTAAAAAGTCTCCCATTGCCTATTTCCAATTAGAACAAGAAACTGTTTTCGAAAGAGTTTCGCAAAATTCTTGCCACATAATACAGTCGTAATACCGTAAGAACAACTCGTTTTTGCTCCGCTCTCTTCCTTGGTCAAACAAACACGCCACAAATCGACAGCACAAAGGAATGAACGAATGGCAATTGAGCTGCAAAGCAGACCGGGGACTACACCGATTTCAACCAGTTGTAACTTGCACAGTGACTTGTCAATATGTCCTCTTGGTCATGTGGGACGTAATCTACCATTCTAGCCTGTCATGTCGGATAGTGATCTCCATATGGACTAAAGGAGTTTCAGGTCATAGTGCTGAGCTCTCTGTACAAGATATCGTCAAATCAGATTTAGAAAATTTTCAAAGCTTCTGACGAAAAGGCCCCAGTTGTGCCTCAAGAAATTATTTTCAGTTGACAATTAAAATTGGAATTGTTTCAGGACATTGATCGGTCGTTGAATGCTGTAGAATCACTGAAATTCTTGGTGTGTCGATTGTTATCTTGACATGCTAGCTCCGACAACTTCACGTCCAGGTGCTCCTTATTTCTGCTTGAAAACAAAACAATTTTTGACTTCAAATCACAGATTGTGTGTAACACCCGGCATTTTCTAGCTAACCTAATTGGTGTAATTAGCATTAACAATAATAATTAAACTGCCCGAATTAACGTCAGGAATCAAACACTCTAATTTAGAACATCTCACTAGGATTTCAGTTGAATTACATGCAACCAAATAAACAAATGTAAGTCGTATCTGCTATTACAAACCAAATACATACAATCCATTTAATTATTACATTGAGAATAACCGAGGGATAAATGTACATAAGAAACATCTCATACATGTACAAAATTATCCAGAATAATAGAGAATAAATTTACGGTGAGACCATTTCATGCATTCTACAATTAATCAAGAGCTAAAAGAAAAAAATAAAGTACGTGTATAGCATCTCATATATTAGTGTCGATCTCTGAATCACCACCGCACAATAATCTCATTGAGAAGAAAATTACCGTCAGAACCCTAGAGGTTAATTTCAGGAAGGACAATCTGTGTACGGAGATACCTGATCGTCTGGGGGCCAGTCGACACCTCTCACAACCGTAGGATCATCATTTGGCAGTAAAACAAATATGAAGTTATACTGAAGACCAATTCCCAACCTAGCCAAGTAAATATCTCAGGATCACCCACCTTCACGCCATGTAACAGTGGGAGCACAGGGAAGCACAACCAAGGGATAAGGGCAAAGCACTCGGCTAAAGGGAGAGAGAGAGAGAGAGAGAAAGCATTCACCTCAGTAGTCAACATAGAGGGCAAAGACTCCCACACAGGCGAGCAAAGCAAGCCAGCATAGGGAGCCATCCCAAATCTACCCCCCCCCCCCCCCAACTCCAAAATCCACCCCAGATCCAAACCTAAAATCACCAACATTTCCTTTGGCTTTTGCAAGAGAAGATCAAGACCAAACCCTCAAGGCCGGAACACAGAGCTGGTGAGGGAGGTGACCACAAGTCCCTACCTACACCCCGACAAAGGGAGCAACCACAACTCCAAAGCACATCCCAATAAGGGTCAACCCGACAACCAGTCGGCCAAAGGCAGGCCACACGATATGTCCCCTAGCAATTAGTTACATTTCCAGGACCACACAAGTAGGGCATAGATTCACCAAATCATTCTAACCGAGCATCGCCCTAAATACTTTAGCAACCATCAAGGAACATAGCATAACCACACCATTCACCAGGGCACCAATGCATCCGAACTCAACATACAAAATCTTAGAATAGCAATAACACGAGTAGAGGAAGGTACCAAGGGGCGAACCATCGTAGTGTCGGGCTACTACTCGCATCCGACAACTCATCCACACTCCCCCGGTGTATGAATGAACTTTGAGCCCCGTCGTAGCCGCCACAGAGCACTACCTTGGTAGGTTCAAATCAAAATGCAATGAAAACTGTAAAGATGAACTTAAGTAATACAATAATAGGAGGGATTGGGAGGAGGGTGTGAGAGTAGGGAGAAAGGTGCATGGAGGGAATTCATGGAAGGACTCGGTGCTGGCGGTGAGTAGCCGACCTAAGGACCGGCCTACGGTTACCATCAAGGCGGCACACATAGGGAGTCAACCAAGGAGGCAACGATGAGGAGAGAGACACTGAAGACCGGGTCGAGTAGTAGCCGAAGCCAAGGAAGAGGTGGCCGAGGAGACGCTGAGGACCACCGTAGGAGATGGCGAGCAGGACTGGACTGTTCTACTACTAAGAACAGAA
The DNA here is from genome assembly GCA_036346575.1 of Dendrocalamus sinicus. Classification (NCBI taxonomy): domain Eukaryota; kingdom Viridiplantae; phylum Streptophyta; class Magnoliopsida; order Poales; family Poaceae; genus Dendrocalamus; species Dendrocalamus sinicus. The sequence continues at coordinate 12,667,311 of CM070650.1, forward strand.
TATTTAGCTGATGTCCGGCCCGTGGCCTCTTGTGTGCCATTAGTAATTATCTATTGCTCAATTAGAAGTATAATTATTTTGTTTAATTATAAGACTGCCGGTATTTGTATTGAAATTTAGGACTTTTATCTATCCTACTTTACACTAGAAGTTTATCCACTGCATTGTGGAGTGTGTAATTTAGATAGTACATTGAGAGCTAAACGTGTTTGGCTTCGCCATGTAAATTGCGTAATGAACTTTGTGGGTCGGCTATTGGCTTGCATTTCTTTTTGGGAACGTTTTATTCGTATTATTATCTTGAGATTTATAACCTTTACATTTGGATTGAATCTGAGAGTTACGTTTTAATCTTATGTTTAAATTAAGCCAACTAGCACCTTGCTTACAACAAAAACTTCCTTTTCCCAATGTTCGGTCATGATGTCCGAAGAATCAAAGCAAAATCAAAGTACAATCCTCATGTGTGTTCTAAATTGTTCTTCGTACTTGTACGTTAGTCTAGTCACTGGTGATACAGTATACATGCATTATTAGTACCTTTTTTTTATTGATGTCATTATAGGCATGACAGCTGATCAGAAAGACGAAACAAAGGAGCGGTGCTATATTTGTAAACTTTTTTATTGATGTCATTATAGACATGACAGCTGATCAGAAAGAAGAAACCAAGGAGTGGTGCTATGTTTGCAGTTAAAACTTCTCTTTCTGAGAATATCTGAATATGACCCTGAACTATTAAACACCATAGCCATCACACAGATGTTTTGATTGTTTGATGCTGCTATAACAACTCACCGACGGACAGCCAAAAAGAAACGAGAGCAAACTCGTAAAGCCAATGTCATGTCAAGCGAGAAGAAAAACACATTCGTTTTCAGAGATTTTTCTTCGTGTGGTTGCGACCTGTGAGCTTGTGACCGTGCAAGGCAACAAGGCACGGGGGAAAACCGGAAAAGGCATGAATGACGGCTACAAGCAATGGAGATGATGTGCCATTGGGCAGAAGAAGACAGGGGAGCTAACAGGGAGGCAACTGGCAGCGCGTACGAAGATAGATACTTTGACATATGTCCTATGTCCGCTTACATTCCCTGCATATGTCTGCACAGCTTGTAGCTGGTTCAATGAGTTGTAACGCAATTTTGGTCTTTGCTTGGACATGTTCCTCGACGGATGAGCTAGAGCCGTCCGATGGCTGCTAAGTGCTATGTAGGTATGTTTACCGTGACACTGCCATAACGGAATTCAAGGAAAAAGACATCTAGACTACCGTTGACAAGTCAAACGTCACACTCTACACCGGAACGCTTTTCTCTAGGGACATTCCCCACGTGGGAGTTGGGACTGTCTTGTTAAAGTTTGATATAGATTCGTATATGTGTAAGTAGATATATACATCAATTTTGTCTCGGTTTTATAATCTTTTAGGACTTGTGTTCCCTGTAGTCGCATAATTAAGATACGTCGAAGTTTCCCGTGCATTGTAATATCACTTTATATAGTGAATTCTGGTTTCGTATGTCCTTGGTTTTTCTCAAAAGAGTTTTTCACGTTAAATTCTTGTCTCCCGTTCTTTTGACTCTTTATATTTGCCATGTGTTTTATCAGAGCTTAGGATTCAAGATCCTAGCTGCTGCCCTGGGAGGAGGTGACTTCCAGGGCAACCATGGCACGGCGTTACCAAGGCAGCCATCGCCCGATATCCATGGCACAGGAGATTCGATCAGAAAAAGCATCGGATCGGTGCGGATCCAAGTCACCCTCCCAACACTTTCCACGTCGTCAAATACGAGTTGGGCATCGTCTTCGTTTTTGAGTCAAAGTCATTCCACACCGAATAAAGGGTAGCAAGTCATTGTGTGCTCCAGACTGCATATGTCACTTTCAATCGTAGCGTTTATAAAAATTTGCACAACGCTCAAAGCCTTACAAGAAATCAATGGAAAAGAAAACAAGAAAAATCGCCGAGTCCGTGACATGCTACCGATGACAAGTCTCATCGTTATATCAATTTTTTTTCCTTCTCACTAACCGAGGATCAGCAACTGACGATAGTGAGAGATTCCTTCGGTGGTTTTTTGGTGTTTTCGATGGATTTTGCTATGAGTACACAGAAGTGTACTAAGGATTTCGTAAGCGCTTACTATGTAATAAGGAATCGTACCAAGAAGTTTCAGTAGCCTCAACTCAGTTATTCAAGTCGCATCGACTCTGATCAATAACTCGACTCCATACTAAGTATTGATCCGCGCTCTATCTTGACGACTATGCTATGTTTGCCAACACTATTGCTCGCATCGCCTAGCGCCATACAATGGTGTCATATTGCACCATCTCTATCGATGATCTTCTGACTTAGTCGATCGTCATCTTTCATCAAGAAACTATGTCGTCAATTCTATATATTTTTTCCTGAAGGTAGAGTTCATTGTAATTCAGGCCGCTGTGCATATTATTAGTGGCATCCATGCGGGATTAATTGTTGGCTATTTCTTCAACGATCCACCATCTAATATGGATTATTGTGGTAGATTTGCATATATAGAGTATAAGGTGGAGTTGCAGGTCTTTCAACAAAATGAGTTAATTTGGGCTATATTTGATCATGGATATTTCAAAAATAAAAAAATGTCAGTTGGGGGAACAACTGATTCACCATTCGTTGACACCTTGATGACAACTACAAAATACTCTTCGGAGTTTTTTATTCATTAGTGAAGATTATGCTTCAGATATTAGTTTGAGATGGACTTAAAGTGAAGGAGTTAATTATCTGTATAGATACTACAACGTTTGATATTGTAGGTGCAATGCAATCTAGTTGTCGAAGCTTAATATGAGGTGTCTATTATAGAGATTATTTATGCTCTATTGATAGCACAAGAGTTACTTTCATCCGAATGTTCTTCTATAGGTGTAGTTTTCAATCATATCATAGAATTCAATTAATTTTATAGTCGGTAGTTTTATGTACATGATTGTTACATGTACAAGTTGCTATTCAATGGGGCATTATTTGCCGAGTTATGTGTTCCAACTGGAGCATGTAAAAACTCCATGAGATTAGTTCTTCACTATAGTTATCCAGTGCCATAGGAGATGCATACAGAGAAGACTGATCCAGTTTTACTAATTGATTAGTCCTATAGATTTTCAACACACAATGATCATTGACGGTGAATTATGATTTGAGAAGATTTATTTATTTTGGCTACATGAGTGAATTCAGTCTATAGGAGCAAATTCATCTCAAGTTAGAGATTGTTGAGTATGTGATTCAAATTCATCTCAAGGTAAAGATTGTTAACGTACGATACGAATTTGTATACATATCCAAGTGGACACATACACCGACTTCGTTTTGGTTTTGTAATCTCCTAGAACCCTTTGTTCCCTAGCCTATATATGTACCCCTGTAGTTACACAGTTAAGATATACCAAGTTCCTCGTGCATTGTAATATCTTCTTATATTGCGAATTTTGTATTCCTACATTCATGGTTTTTCCTAAAAGGTTTTTCCACGTTAAGTCTCCGTCTCTCATTCTTTTGATCATCCATATTTGTCGTGAGTTTTATAATAACCTCGTTGTCGTCTAATCGTGTGAGCGATTGGACGACATTGGGGACAACCACTGTCCTAGTTAAGTTTTGTCCCACTACGCCGCCCTAATCATCAAATCACATTATTGTTGTATATCGGCTGGTCCATGGCCTAATTATATGGATACTTTACCTAAACCAAGCTCGTTAGGAGCAGCTAGCTCATAAGGCCTATTAGTATAGTTTAATCATATATTGCTTATTCTACCGTAAAAGGGGTCTTCTCTCCCTATATAAGGGAGTAGGAGGCTCTTATTGTATATACATCCAATTGGTATCAAGAGAGAAGGTCGTCTGAGACTACATCCTATGTTCATCTTCTTCTGTGTCTGATCTACGTCCGAAACGCTAATATGCAACAATTATCACTCCACAAGGAGGGAGCATCATGTAATTATTGGCCCTATTTTTTCAGCTTTTGATTTTTCTGCAGCAACTAACTTTTAATGGAGTGTTTTTTCAAGATGATGTCTACTAGTTAATTATAGTACATATTATACCGACTTCATTTATATCGGCAAAAACTGCACGTGAGTTTTTGTTACTCTATAATCTCTCGCACGAACAACCTAAAAATCATAATCCACAGTCAAAACCATAAGTTTTAGCAAAAAAAACAGGCCTGTGGTTCTATAGTGCCCCCTTTCCGTTTAGAGAGAGAGAGAGAGAGAGAGAGAGAGAGAGAGAGAGATTTTGCTCCATTAAACGGCCCACGTTGTTGGCACTTGGCAGGCTCCCAGATACTTCAGTCCAACTGTGCCGCAGCCCAACAACAGAGCAATTAGTTCTGCCCGGAGGACAGGCGTGGAAAGCCCAACACTCGCACATTCGCAATGCCTCCCAAGTCGCAGCAGCGCGTCTGACTAGGCTGCACGCCTGCACGCGCCCAGCCCACCTCCCTCTCCTGATATCACCGGTCAAAAGCTTCCTACGCCCGCGGCCCCCGTGGGACGCCCGAGTCCCCGCGCCCAAATCCCTAACGCCCGCGGCCCGCCTCCCACTGCCCACGCGGCCGCAGCCCGTAATGCGCGTTGACTTGATCGGTTTCCGCAGCTCCCGTGGGCCGTCGCCCCATCGGCCATATTCGCACGCGCGCCGTTTCCCAGCCCATCCATCCGCGCTTCCCATGCGGGCTGCGGTTTGCGCCTGATGGGGTTGGAAAAGCGGTAAATCTGGATGTTTTGGACCCTCTTTACATCCATTGACGGGCTCTGTTTGCGGGCCGGGCCAGTACTACACGCTGCCGCTCCCGCCCATCCTGTGGTCCGTCAAACCGTAAGGCTGCGTGCCGGCCGTGCGGACTCGACGCATCGTCTGGTTTCCTGGTTAGGTTGCGCGGTGCGCCCACGCCGGCTCCGTGCAAACTTCCACCAACATCGGCGTCGCTGCCAACCACAAGGACCACGGCCAACTTTTACGGACGAAGCAAAGACGACGTGGTAAGTACGCCATGTTTATTGGGTTTTTTTTCTCCCTCGTTCATAAACAGATGTCAGTTCCATGACATGCTGAGCCAATTAGTACAAAGCTATAAATTATAGCATACAAATATGATAAGCCAATACGACGATACAGACCTTCCATCTAAATCACAGTATGGAAGGTACAATCGCACACAGATACGAGCTACACCACACATATTGCGCAGGACATCAGTGCAAACAACATTTCAGAAATCCCAAGAGCATCTAGATAGCGTACCAACCAAAAGAGAACATTGCTTGAGAGATCCCAAGTCACAGAAGTGGTGACCTACTACAGTCTACAAACACACTACCACACTACCAGTCTGCTCATACAGCTTCCAAGCAGGAATGGCAGCCCTTTCTTCATTCGCTTTCAAATGCAGGACTCGTTTGCCTGCTCGAACCGCTCGGCCTGGACAGCCGCGGCCTCCTCGGACACGAGTGCCTCCAGCAGCAGTGCCTTAACCTCCCAGGAATCGAAAGGAAAACCTCTCCTTGTGTAGGCATTGAGGAGAGCCGCGCTTCCTTGCTTGACAAGTTTGACATAGGCGCTGCCACCAATGTCGTCAGTCCTCATGGTAGCCTCCAATAGGGTAAGGCGCGGCCCGTACTTCTCAACGGACCTGGAGCCGAATACCTTCGACACTGCTGCTTCCTGAGGGACGATGTTGGGCCATGGTTCAGTTCCACTGCTCCAGAACCTGAAGAGTATTCACAGGAAGCAAAACAGCGGCTTATTGCAGTGTTTCTTAACAGGCACTTGTCCTATTGCTGAAAAATCCAGTTTCATAAAAGTGTAATGCTTGGCATTGTACATGGTAACCATCATCATGCCAGTCCATTCTTGAATTAGAAAAAAAGAAACTCTAATTACCATATAAACAAAATCCAATTGGAGCCATGCACAGAAGCAAACTGTTCCCATACCTCTTCTATAACGCAAAGGGTCGACGGAATGTTGAAGAAATTATCAAAAAAGTTGTTCCTTCATATAATAAGATCATTAGCTAAATACCCTCATGATAACAAGAGCAAGCACCCATACAATCTGCTTTTAGGATTACGCCCTGGTCTAATGTCTGGCCACAGTGTGTCTTAAGGTAATGCAACCAGCAAGTTAGAAACCCTGCAAAATTTCTCAATGAGGAACTCTGCATGCTATGCAATAATTTTTAGCCATGGCATTTATTCCCTTGTAAAATGGAACTTAAACTGGCTCATAAGCAGGAGCTTGAATCATGCTGGGCTATGATAACAACGCATTCCCTAGCAGAGAACGCCCCCACAAGGTCACAACACTTCTCTTCATAACAGAATGCCCCACAAGACCACAACTTCAACAACCAGAGCTTGAGAAACACTAAAAAACATTAGATGCATGTAATTAATGAAACTGACGTCACTTGCCCTGATGCCCACAAGACTCAACCCGGAGCTGTTAGGATGGATTGATGGCTGTGCATTTACCATAAGCAGCTCAGCAGAAGTGAGCCCAATATACAGATGTGCTATATGGAGTACCATGAGTTACTGCAGAAAGTATGTTATACTACAACAATAATAATCGCTTGTTGATACGTTTTTCCCTGCTCCCTAGAACATATTACCAGAGAAAAAGACTATATCAGAACTTTTTACTCAAAATGTACCCTGGATATGAATGAGCGGATGTCGTAAAACTTGTCAGGATGATTCCATCGACTGTAAGTTGAAGACTTTAGCTTGGCATATACGACAAGGGATTTCATGAAAGCGAATTAAAGGTTGTGGGCTCGCAAAAGCCACCTTCTTGCATCCTTGTGCAGATCCAGCTGGACCTTTTAGTCTGAAATAAAATTCTTAGATCTATCCTATTGAGAAAGTGGTCATTTTGCACAGACTGTAAGCCTGAAAACGCCTAAAAATTACGTTTCATCGCATTGCTCATCCCCTGGGCATGTAGGTGCGAGCGATTTCGATTTCCATTGGGTAAGTTACAAAGCTTGCCATTTCTACATTTTGTTCATTGATAATATGTAAGTTGAAATCACCAACCTTGTTCCAAACTAATTGGAGAAAGGTTTCTACACACAGGACTACCCAAGAATCGATGCCTAACTTAACACTGTAGTGACCACTAGCCACCCAACGTTGCTAAAAGAATCAAGTAAAAGAAATTGTAGTTCTGCAAAGGAAAGCCAAGAAATTGATCCATCATCCAAGAATGGGAATGGGAAGCGTGTGCTTACTGGGGTGTGCATCGCCCAACTGCTCTGGTGTAGAGGTACCCCGGCCACACATTCGCGGTGCTGCGGGTGCCATCGGTGACCCTCCTGCTCGCCTCCTCCTCCGCAAGAGCTCTACCGTACATCCCATTTGCTGCCCCCAACGATGAGCAGAGGAGGAAGAGGAAGCAAGCCAAAGAACGGAGGAGCACCATGGAACCCATCTCTCTCTCTCACACACACACTGCTTCTGGCTGCTTCCAATTTGAAATGACGACACTGTTCTCTGATTGCCTCCTCGGGATGCACGTGCACGGGGGCCCAAACAACACTGCTGCTTTATTTACTTGTCATGCCCTCGCTGTGAGATTTTCATTCCCTTCCTCCTACTCTGCATATATTTGTGTCCAGCTCCAGGCCTCCAGCCCGCCGCGGCTGCAGGTCCAGGCCGCAGCGTTCGGGAGAAAATACAAGCATACACAGAAAGTGCTTATTCAGTAAAGCCGAGTTCTACTTTATCGATGTGTGTATCACTCTGCCTCAAAAGAATTGACATGGATAATTATGGTTCTCATTAGTTTGAGGAACTTGTTGGGAGTACTGCAATATTATTTTGTTTGAAATCGTACTGCAATATTGGTTTCGAAGAAAGATGGGAAGTTTCCAATTCCCAGTGTGTTGTCGAGAAAAGAAGACTCAAGATTATTTCTTTTTTTCCTTCTTGATCTAGTACTGAAATCTAATAAATGAGCCTCAAACCGTTGATTCTTTTAGACGCAATGCAGCAGTACAATTGTAAAAAGCGTTTACTAGTACGGTTTTCCTATAGGAATGCTAAGTGACGGGTTCGTTTGACTTATTTATAACTTATAATCTACTGTCTAAAGTAATTAGATTTTAAACGGTGCATTTTTTTAAGATAGAGTCAACATAAAGATTATAGTAAAAAATATACTGAGTTCAGCAGTACTAACCAAAATTACATACAACTATTTTTCTATATATACTACCTCTTACATCAGTTAAAATTTAAATATTTAAATCATAAGACATAAATCACCAGTTAAAAAAAGGAGGATTTGCTCATGTGCCATAAAGTTTAATGGCGTTTGCTCATTTGCTCCATGATGTCTCACTGACATATGGGCTCTGGATTCGCATGTTAATGAGAAATCATAAGGTAAATAAGCAAACGTCATTAAACTTTAGGGCAGAAGACCAATTTTTCCGTTAAAAAACCACACAAAATCTTATAGCGTACCAAGGGAGCGACTTGCAAGTTTCCCAGAAACGGCAGCGCGAGCAGGTTGCGAGCACAGGGCAAGGGGACAGAGATTCCCTCCCTTTTTTTACTCAGTTCTGGCTCCCTCCGCTCCTCTGCGAACATGCATGAGACCATGAGTGCGTCTAGACGGCTCGAAACCCACGAGAATCCAATGCGACGTATCCACGTTCCAGTGCGTTACAATGGACGGATTTTTTTTAGCTTATATATAATTTATGTTCAAACTATCTATAATAATTAATTTTTAAATGATATATTTTTTAGACGAAGTTAATAGAAAGATTATAATAAAAAGTATACTGAATTCAATTGTACCGACCAAAATCATATACAACTATTTTTATGTACGTACTACCTCTTACGAACAGTCAAAATTCAAATATTTAACCCATAAGCTATCAGTCAAAAACAAAACTCACCCATTGTCAACATGTTCTTAAATTTGTTCTCAAGTTCCTTGGGACTTTTTAGGGTAATTTCTTTTTAAAATTAAAAAGAGACCAAATAAATACCTGCCTTGCACCACAATCCACAATCGATAGGCTATCAAGAACACAAAAGCTCTATTCTTTTAGACTATGGCTAATAGATTTTAGCTAAAGTTAATAATTTTTATCTATGATTTTTTTAGACAACAGTGGATGACAAATACGCTGACGTGTATGGCGCATACGATTTGGGCTCAGAAAGCTGTTTGAAAATTTTGTTTTAAAAACTCATTCTATTTATTTTGACTTTTTTTCGGAGAAATCAAAAGTAAAAAAAAACCAGCGCCAAAGTAACTTTAGGACCACAAAGGCATTGCGATAGCCAAAGGATTCTCAGGGAAACATGCATGTATGGCGCATGTCAAAAAGTTTGATTAGCTACAGTTCCATGATAAAATTTTGCTTTGCAAACTAGATTTGATTAAAGTGGCTACAGTGTTCGGCAAAATTATTCTTAAACATGCCAAATCCACCAAAAGTTAATAGCCAATTACGGCTCATGTGACCCGCTAGCCACCCGAGCTACTGCTGAGCAAAGGCGTAGTCTTCGGAAAGAAACAAGTTTACGCCCTCGCATGCAGAGACAGTAGCAGATTTAGAATTAAATTTTAGAGGTGACTCCTAGGATATAACGTATAAAAGATAAATGAACTAAACATAAAACGAATAATATTTTGCAATCTAAAATTACACATAATTAGAATAGGGATATTGTAAAAGTACAAAATATAACAAAGATTTTACCTCGGTAATGGATAATGTGCCTCCCAAAATCCATAAATACATATAAACAGTTATCTGTACACCAAAATTAGCAAACTTAATGATGAAATCAGAAATTGTATTTGTGAATAGTTATAAAGATTGAAAAAAAGATGAAACATATCAGTAGCTATGATTGAGTAGTAATAGTGCAAGTACGAGGCAATAGTATTCTACGAGATTTCATGCTTTGAAAGCGCTTTCTAATTCTATCATCATTAAGATTTTTAAAAATCTCTTGCTCAGTGTAACATATCATCAAGTCGTTGAACCACTCATTCGTTACTCTATTGTGCAAATCAGTCTTGATAATATTCATTGCCGAAAAGACTTTCAACCGATATAATTGCCACTGGAAGGATTAATGTTAGCTTAATGATGCGGTAGACCAATAAGAATGTTCTATTTTTTCCTGTTTCAATCATCTTTTGAGCTAACTTTACAATATCACCACATCCATGGAATTCCACACTTCTCCTGACATTGAGAACAAATATTTAAAGATGATTTCTTAACAACAAATGATAAGCTATGTCGAAGTCATCGGTATAAATCTCAGCAAGTCGAACAAGCTTATCGACACCAAGATTGTTGAAATGCCCTTAAATAATCATTCTGCATTTTGTGAGGAAAATCATGGTCTTTTGGTTGGGTTGGACCTCTCAACAAATACACCCTCCTCACTTGATCTCTGATTTCTTTGTCATACTCATTAATAGGTATACCATTCGCTGGATCAGCGATGATTTCATCGGGACTAAAATCCACTCGAGCTTTCTTTACTTGACTCTCATTAATATGAGGAGTACTACTTATATTCCATGAAAAATATTTATGCAATGTTTGTTTCTCCATTTCTTGCAACTCTATAAATCAATAAATGGAAATAGATGAAACTAAAATACCAAATTAATCACAATTGTGCAAATTTAAAGAGTAGATTTGTGTTTTATACCTATTAATACAAAACCACAACGATCAGGGCCTCACAACCGACTCCACACTAAGATTTGGTATTATTGTCAAGTGTCAAAGAGACCATTAATTTACAATATTTTTCCTATGTCACACTTTGTAGACAAAAGTACACAAACAGTCAAACACAATAACCATTGTAGTTGATACTTTATTTTAGACTAATCATAGTCTCATAGAACAAGTCATTAGTCATAGCGATTTATCATTTAGTGGCTTAGTGCCTTTACCACTTACCAGACACCAGAGTACCAGACCACCAGTCAACTAGTCGCCAACGCCCCCAATAGTTAGCAACAACACGAAATAGCACCGAACGCCCCCAACGAACACCAGATCTAGTCGGCGCCTCCGCCTCGGCACGGTCGGCCTCTCGGCCATCTCCCTCATTGCCTGGCGGATGGTGTCAGCTCCCTTCGGTCGACCGGCGACCATCGACTGGGCCTCCCTAGCTCCTCTTCCAGCCTCGAAATCACTCTTCTGATCCCCTCCGACCTCCCTCTCTTGCTTGCGCCTCACAGCTCTCCAGATCTGGCGGCTGACGCTAGGTGGCCGACCGGTCGTTGCCTTGTCAACGGCTGAGCATCTCCCAGCCTCAGAATCGCTTCCCTCTGCCCCCTTCTCCTACTTGCGCCTCGTAGCTCTCCGGATCTAGCGGCTGGTGCTAGGCGGCTGGCCGACCACTACCCTATCGGCTCCTTGGCGTGATGGTGCGATGCTCCATGCCTCCTACGGTCCTGCCTCCAGGTTTTGCACTAGGTGATCGCAGCGGTGCTGCTGGCTTCCAAGTCTGCCGATCGGCTACTCCTGCTCGATGGCTTCGTGCAACGGCACCCCACGTGGCCACACTGGATGTCCCCATTGGCTGTCGGTGACTGGCCCAGGCCCACCGCCTGCCCTGCCGCACACTCGACCACCTCCCACGCCTACTCACCAGCAACGCTACCCATCACCCTGTCCGCACTGCCAACCGTAAGAGGTGAGGAGGAGAAGCTAATAAGGGGATGAAATCAATTCTATTGCTTTGTCGTTGCTATGGTGTGTACGAATTGGATCTGGGTTATTTCGTTCGCTTGGTGCTCGGTATGTATTTCTTGGTGGGCTTTGCCGATTTGGCCTTTACACTTTGTTGTAATGCTGTTTTTAGCCTAAATCAGAACTTTGTTGCAATGATGTCGTTGCCTTGTTGGCCTTTTGCCCTCACGGCCTCACCGTCACCGTGAGGCAGGTCGCAGGCATGGCGATGGTTGGTGGTGGCGTGGTGCCCCAGCCGGAGGTAGGAGGCTAGGGGAGTACCCACTCTCTGGCCGTAAGTAGGGTGGACCAGCCCCCCGACCCACCGGTCGGTCCGCCCGCTGTGTATAGATGTATGCAGCCACATGTGAATCCTCTATACTAACATCGTTAGATGACTTAGACCCTTCAGCGTCTCCGGTGACGTCCTTGGGAGGCCAGCACCGTCCCTATTATTGTCCAGTGAGGCATGCACATCCAACAAGTAGACCTCCTTGTCCAATGAGAAGGCGATCGTAATGCAGAGACAAAGGTTAGAGCACCCAAGTAAAAATCGAGCACAAGGTAGATGGCAAGACCTTGACGCTGTCCATCGCCAACACCGCTATGTTTGGATTCTAGCCATACCTAGTTCTAACCAGGTTTACTCTCCAGACCATAGGTTCAAATGGGCTGAACATAACTAAACCTACGGGCTGCCACATGTAAACCCTATAACAACAACCTTACAAGTATTATTAGGCCTTTTCCCCCAAAAGACTAGTCTAATAGGTGATATCTCCTTTACACTTATAAGTTATACTTTTTTCCCACAACTGATATTGGACTATTCCCAATATTCTCCCCCTCACACATCAGGTGTGCACTCCTGCCCCGAACAACTATGAAGTTCAAAAAGATATTAATCGTCTATGCTCTAATACTAATTATTAGATCTGTTTCAGGAGAACAAACAGACACACAGAGACTTGGCGCACGCCGAGAACGTCGTGCTTTTTTTGTGTTCTCATCTGTTATTTATACTACTACTACAGATAGATAAGTTCGGTTAACCACTAACCAGCATATGTGGATCATGATCCACATTACCAGCGACATGAGCAAGAACTAACAACCAGCTTAGGGCCTGTTTGGATCCCATGGGCTAACAACTAGTTGTTAATTTTTAGTCCTTGTGGATCCAGACAGGAGGACTAATGAGTGGGCTAAAGTTTAGCCAAAGTCCCAACTAGTTGTTAGCCAATTAGTTGGCCAAACCCAGCTAATGAGGGCTAAAGGACCAGCCGGATGGAAAAAAAGACGTCGATACCCACGCCAACTCTCCCAGCGCTAGAGGCTCAGGGGTATAACAGACTTTGTACTGAGATAGTAGTACTTATTAGTCCTTGGATCCAAACAGGACTGAGCTAATCTTTAGCTAGCTAACTACTAGTCAGCTAACAACTAGTTCTAGTCCATCCAAACAGGCCCTTATACGGCCACAACACACAAACTAACTCCATGCGTACTCGTAACTCAGGTGACCACTAAATAAATTAACACACTAATTACAAGTGCTAATCAATAAAGCACTTACAAATCATCAAGATTAAATTATAACATTCTCTCATTTAATCTTGATATGTTGACTACTTCACAAGTCTTATCTATCGGACTAATTTTTTAGAGGGAAAGATCCAATACATCTATAAGTTTGTTGTTTTAGAACTTATATGCACTAGTCCATAGGCTTAGTTATGTTTAAGCCATTTAGACCTATGATCCAAAGAGTAAATCCGGTTAGATGTAGACATACGATCAAGATCTGATTCAACACCTGTCTCGCCACTTTAAGGGTTGTGAGGTTGCAGACGGCCAAGAACGCGAGCGCCACCGGCCGCGGGCCCAGCATGATGCAGAGGATGAGAGGAAGCAAGCGTCACTGAAGTAGGTGAAGATGATCTCATAACAGAAGGACTCCAAAGCATCCCGCTACCGGCAGCGCCGACTCGGGTTGGCCCTGGTGTCAATGTCGTAGGAATCCCACAAGCGAACCCCCTCGGCCTCCATGAGGGCAAAGCCGCACAGCGCGGCGAAGCACGCAACAAACGATGTTACGCCGCTGGTGATGGCGGAGAGGACGAGCACGTGCGTGCAGTACATGAGGATCACCGCGATCCATCCCACGAGCAAATTGGTGTCTGGCTTGGAGTTGGATGAGGAGAACGCCGCCTCCTCGCCTTCCTTGTTCTGCGGTGGCCTGATCCCCATCACGCCTCTCCACCTCAGAACCTACGGGGCTCGGATTTTAGCCTCCTCGAGAGCCACGTTGAACGGAACGCTCACGGCCAGATTGATCACGCTGACGGTCAGACGGAGCTAGAACAACGCCGTGATCATCACATCTGTGAGGAGTGAGGTCCCTCCACTTCGCTATCGCCCTCCTCGTCAAGCCATCGACCATTCGACCCTGTCCGTGACGAACGCGTGGGCGCGGCGGGCGCGTTCCTCAGCTCGAGTGTAGATGTGCGCAAGCACGGGGTGGCCCCGCGCCAATGTCCCTCAGACGCCGCACGTCGGCCTCGATGTTGGGGTAGACGACGGCGGCGCGGGCGAGGCTCGCCTCTTGCTGCACATAGGCATCCACGAGGCCAAAGACGCCGTCGACGAGCCCCGGCGACACCACGCGCCATGAAGAGGAGGGAGACGACGAATGTGGCGCAGAACATGAGGCCCGAGTGCCCGACGACACGCACTCGCCGAGGCAGAGGCCCGACGTGACGAGGAGGGAGGCAGGGACGGCCATGGCGCGATCAGGGCAATTGTTTGCTTGCATTGTGATGTGCTATGGCGGTGGAAGTACGGCAAAAGAGGGGTTTTGCATGGACATACGGTGAGCTAGGTGTGTAGGGTTCTGTGAGTTGGTATCCAACTCTCCAATAGATCGGGAGACGACCTGGATAGCCTTGCTCGTTATTCGTTAATACTTGATCAGAGGTTGAGAGAGAGAGGGGATATGGGAGCGATTCTGATACAAGAGACTGGCCTGTTTGGATGGACTAAGATTAGTTGTTAGTTAAGACTAGTTGTTAGCTGACTAGTAGTTAGCTGGCTAAAGATTAGCCTAGTCCTGTTTAGATCTAAGGACTAATAAGTACTACTATCTCAGTACAAAGTCTGTTATACCCCTATGCATGGCGATTTGGGAGGGTTAGTGTGGGTATCAGCGTCTTTTTTCCATCCTGCTGGTCCTTTAGCCCTCATTAGCTGGGTTTGGCCAACTAGTTGGCTAAGGGCATCTGTAGTGTATGAAAAGAGGAGGTCTTAAGCCACCTTAAGGTTAACCTTATACATTACAGGGGTGACCTTAAGCAGACCCTAAGCAAAAAAAACTTAAGGCTGGTCCTCAAGCTAAAGACCTGGCCATAAGCATTAAAATACAATTTTTCTTTATCTGCCAAGTGGGACCGTCTTAAGGCCCTTTGGGTTATATACACTATGGAGTTGGTCTTAAGGTTTAGATGGGACCCACCTTAAGACCCTTTGGGTTATATACACTACAGATGCCCTAACAACTAGTTGGGGCTTTGGCTAAACTTTAGCCCACTCATTAGCCCTCCTGTTTGAATCCATAAGGACTAAAAATTAGCAACTAGTTGTTAGCCTATAGGATCCAAACAGGCCCTAAGAGAGAAGTTAGATTTCTTCCAATGTGGTTTGGTTTGTTGTAAATCCGAAAACAAAAAAAATAAGGTGTGTGAGAAGGAAAAACGATCACGGTGGGACTCGAACCCACAATCTCCCGCTCCGGAGGCGAGCGCCTTATCCATTAGGCCACGCGACCAGCTGCTTACTGATAGGATCAGCTAATTAATTAATGACATTACAAAGCTCACAATTTAGGCTCATGCTGGCGGTGCGTCACACCACGAAATTTGGGCCCAAGTCTTCCGAAAGCTCTAACACCTGTGTCAAGCGCAGGATTATGTTGAGGGTCCCATGCTATCTACAATTTCGATGTTGCGTCATACATCGGGGAATGCACCTTGGATGAGGTCCATGGTCCGACCCCGGACAAAATCCAAAGTCCACCACGGTAGGTTCACAGACCAACTTTGGATAAGGTCTGAGGTTTGGAGTTCATCCTGAACAAGGTCCGGGGACAAACCTCGGATGAGGTGCGAGGTCTGGAGTTCACTCTAAATGAGATATACAGACCAATCCTGAAGGAAATCCAAGAGACAACTCAAGACCAAATCCGTAAGCCAACCTCGTGTGGGGTCAGGAAGCAACTCTGAGAGAGGTCTACAAACCAACCCCCAAAGTCCGTCGGATGCGGCGGGCCTCATGCGGCGTGAAAAACAAAACTACCCTTAGAAGTAAGCTAGGTCTTAAGGGTAGACTTATAACTTCACTCATCTTTTCCTCTCACTATAAATAGGAGCCTTTGTAAGTGAAATTGAGAAGCCATTTGTAACTTTAGACACCCATATGCAATATACTTATTCATCTATTTATGTGCGATTCTCATTAGATCCCTTCGTATTCTCGGTGGTCTTCAAATTCGATCGAAGGTGCTTACAAATATACTATCCGATCTCGCATTCCACTGACAGATTATATGCCGCATAGAAGATGGCTCCATTGGGATTGACAATTGTTGAACCATCAACCAATCCTAGGACAAGACAAACGTAATTTCGTCACGGCATGAACATCCTTAATGCACTAGAATTCCATGTCACGTCGCATTTTCCCAATCCATGCCAGTGCCCAACTCGAACTCAGCTACTACCTAGCTGAACTAAATCCACGTTTTCTGGAGGAGTAGAACTAAACTCCACCACAAGTTCTTTTCGTAGAACAACCACCCCTTCTATCGTCCTCTCTTGTCACATCTCACCTAGTCGATCGGCTAGTCTCATCTATGAGCGCCTAGCACGCTGTGTTGGAAGATCGCTTGTGTCGATCGATCCATAGTAATAGACCACACATGTGCATGGATACGAATGAGCCCATGTGTAATACTGGACCTACCACGTACGACACTTATCCGGCGGCACAGTCGCGCAAGTATTTAGTACGAACGGGGAACCGGCCAAGCACGCGGACTTATCGTGCTGAGTCAAAAGCACAATTGGCACTGGATTTGGCAAAGGCGGCTGGGCAGTGGGCACGCGATTAGGTCCAACTCTATCCGCCCGCCTGCCGTGAAGCTACTCAGCACCAGCGATGCAGCACACATCGTCAAGCTCATATGGCCACAGGAAACAATAAGTAATACATTTGTAGCTTATGGTTCCGTTGGGAACACAGGAAAGGAGAAGAAGCATCAGCTCTCTCGCTGTACGTGGGCTCATATATACGAAATACATGTGAGAATCCTGCGTTCGAAGCAGGGTCAAAATTAGACACGTAGATGGTGAGTTTATTTGTTCAATTTACCTACTTTCGGGATCGAAATGTAGTAGTCTGTCAGGCCATTCTGAGGACGCAGACGCGTTCCCAAAATGCAGTAAGTACCATAGAAACCCATTAGGCTGTAGTTCATCCTATGTATGTTCATGGAGAATTACAACTGCACCGCAATTGGTTGACTTTGCATACCGGACAGCTACGCTTTCCGGACTTGAAAACAAATTGTTTGGTGTATTTGGACTTCACAAGTGAGACATGCAAAACCAAGTTGTCTAACCCCAACCTTCAATAATGCTATGGGACAAGAGTGATTTCTTCAAATTCTATTAACCTTCTGACGAGGTGGACTTACTCAGTTCTATAATTTTATCTACGTAGCGTAGCTCCATCAAATCTCGCGGCAGATTGGACACTGGAAAGGGCAGCCTTGGGCTGCTAGGCGGAAAGGCGAAATGTGCACCGAACCAAGTTCCTTTCAGTAAACATCGTTACAGCACAACCTTGAAGCTAGCGTTAGACATCAGGTTGGCGCGTTTTGAGTGAACATTCTGACATTTGGTATCTTTGATGCGAACCAAATTGTCCGGTTGCAGATGATTCCGTGTTGGATTCTAGTCCCGAAGGATCTCGGTTGGTCGCCGGAGATCGACAGTTTATCATGAGGGATCCAATCTTAATCGCATGGCACGAGCCGAGGCTGCCTTCAATTCCGTTATTAAGCTTTTCTTCCCCTTTCTCATACCACTGGACGCAAACGTTC
The DNA here is from genome assembly GCA_036346575.1 of Dendrocalamus sinicus. Classification (NCBI taxonomy): domain Eukaryota; kingdom Viridiplantae; phylum Streptophyta; class Magnoliopsida; order Poales; family Poaceae; genus Dendrocalamus; species Dendrocalamus sinicus. Next base: position 12,685,266 of record CM070650.1, read on the forward strand.
AGTGTGACGTCACACGTGACACATTTAGGCTTGGATTCACTGCGTAAAAGAAATTAACTGGTGTAGTACAGCGGGATGAATGGCCAAGGCTGAAAAGGAAGCTCGCCTCGAGGCGTAGAGAGGGGGCGCGCACGAGCGGAAACCAGCAGCACAGCTCGGCGCTTTCGTACGTGGCGGGGCAGGAGCGCGCGTGACGACGGGTGGTCAAGAAACGGGTGTGGCTGATTACGTGGGCACCTAGAGTCCTAGATTGCGCTCGCGTCCGTTGCTGCGTACGTCCGCTCGACGCTCGTGCGGTTCCTCTCCTCCTCAGGGCGGCGCCTCTTCGTCGTCTATAAAGCACGACCCCGCGAGGGCAGAAGCTGCGAAGTCCACCGCTCTTCTCATCTCCTCTCGGTCCGACGCGCGCCTTCCATCCCCGTGCGCCTCGTCTCGCGCTCCATCTGATCCTCGGATTCTGGTGCGCAATTCTGCAAATCCTCCTCTTTTAGCCCCATTTTTTTGTGCAACAATGATGGAGGCGCGGATTCGTTGTTGGTATCCCTCTCGCTTGTGAGCCGTACGTGAGGATTGGTTTTACTCTCGTGCCGTCTTTCTCGTGACCGAAGCTAGTGTTTGCCTGACGGCCTGCGCGGGCTGAGGCGTTGAAGTGATGAGTTGATTCCTCTGCGCATGCACCGTGCTCCCTTCCGCCTTCCCTCCATTGTTCTTGGAGCCGCGCGTTTATCCTTTCTTTCGCTGCCTTTTGATGAATTTCTGACGAAATGCGTGCCATGGGCCCGAAAAGGGTCGCTATCTGTGGTTGTTGGACGGATAGAGTTGTATGAATCCTCCTTCCTCTTCGCCTCTGCTGTCTGCACCTGCACGCATATGGTGTGTGTGTGGACGTCGGCTCGTCTCGGTTGTCTGTTAGGTTCCGGACGCTTCTGTTTGGCTTTGCACGGCTCTGCTGCAACGTGAAAACGACGTTGTTTTATTCGTTTCTTTCTTTTCATCCCTTCCGTGTATGAATCCCGGTTGGTGTCCTGTTTTATTGGATCCGGACTCAGAAATTAAAGCATGTATGAGTCGATTTTTTTGCTACAATACACTGAGTGTAGATTACACCATGTATGAGTCCCGGTGCTTCTATTAGGCCAGGACAAAGTTGTAGTAGGTTAAAGCACGCCTTGTTATACTAAAGACTATCGCACCATTTCACTGCTCCATCCCTGTTCATTCGCAAAGTTCACACTGTACTGGTAAGAAAATACTACATACTTACCTTTCTAAGTTGTGTTGTGTTGTGCAGCTGCAGTGTTAGTTTGAGCTGCGCAGAATGGTGACCAAGGTGGTGGATCTCCGGTCGGACACGGTCACGAAGCCCTCCGAGGCCATGCGGGCCGCCATGGCCGCCGCGGACGTGGACGATGACGTCCTGGGTGCGGACCCGACCGCCCACCGCTTCGAGACGGAGATGGCCAGGATCATGGGCAAGGAGGCCGCGCTGTTCGTGCCGTCCGGCACCATGGCCAACCTCATCTCCGTCCTCGTGCACTGCGACGTCAGGGGCAGCGAGGTCATCCTCGGCGACAACTCCCACATCCATATCTACGAGAACGGCGGCATCTCCACGATCGGCGGCGTCCACCCAAAGACCGTGAGGAACAACCCCGACGGCACCATGGACATCGACAAGATTGTTGCTGCCATTAGGCATCCGGATGGGGCGCTGTATTATCCAACTACGAGGTTGATATGCTTGGAGAACACACACGCAAAGTGAGTTGCTCGAACATCTGTTGCTGATCTTGCTGATGAGAAGGGTAGTAGTACTAATTCTTGTACCTAATTGGTATGTTTCGTGTTGTTTGCTGCAGTTGTGGTGGAAAGTGCTTATCTGTAGAGTATACTGACAAGGTTGGTGAAGTTGCTAAGAGACATGGTTTGAAGCTTCATATCGATGGAGCTCGCATTTTTAATGCCTCTGTGGTAAGTAGTAGGGGATTAATCCTATCATTTTACTGCCCTTTAGCATCTGTTATGTCACTAAAGCAACCAATTATCACGTTGAATCTTGTGGTTTTCTGTGCCAGGCACTTGGAGTTCCTGTTCATAGACTTGTGAAAGCTGCTGATTCAGTTTCGGTAGGTGTCAATTTGCTTGGTACTGTGCTCAATTATACAACCCACATATGAATGGGCTGCAGGTAGTATATGATTCCTGATTCTATTTCTCTGTGAAACGTACTGTAGGTTTGCCTATCTAAAGGGTTAGGCGCACCCGTTGGATCAGTTATCGTTGGTTCAAAGGCCTTCATAGACAAGGTCTGTTCAATTCTGTTTGTTAATTTAAACGGCAGAGAACATGTAATGACGGGAATCTGAATAATACTTTCAGGCTAAAATTCTTAGGAAGACACTAGGTGGTGGAATGAGGCAGGTGGGAATTCTTTGTGCTGCCGCCTATGTTGCAGTTCGCGACACTGTAGGGAAGCTTGCGGATGACCACAGAAAGGCTAAAGTTTTGGCAGGTTTCATATATTTTCCTATCGAACCTCACTTCACTTATTTCGAAATTCGAGTGATTCACAAGTCCTGACTCCTTAGTAAGTTCCTGAACTTATATTTCTTGCTTGTTGGATTTAGACGGACTGAAGAAAATTAAGCAGTTTAAAGTTGACTCAACTTCAGTGGAAACCAATATGGTTAGTCTTCCAGATCATCCATTGGATTTTCTTGTTTCCACTATGTTCCCATATGTAACGCACGAGCTGTCTTTCTAAGGTATTCTTTGATATCGTGGATTCGTGCATATCACCTGCCAAGCTGTGTCAAGTCCTGGAACAGCGCAATGTGCTTGCAATGCCCGCAAGTTCGAAGAGGTAAAGTTCAGTTCCCCATTTGATAGGCTGTTGACTTTACTCCCAAGCATTTTCAGTATCCGGTTGATCCTTTTGCATAACAAGAATGTTCTGCTTATGTCTGTTGCCTTCAACTTCACTTTTGATTGTTAAACTCAACTACTTAGTACAAACATTTTTATTACTAAATATGGACTCTGACTGAAAATTTATATTGTGTTAGCATTGTCAACTATAATTATGTATGCTTCTCAATTTAACTCTCCATTTTGAACTCCCTTATAATGCAGTGTCAGGTTTGTCCTCCACTACCAAATTTCAGATAGTGATGTTCAGTATGCATTGACATGTATTGAGGTACGCAATGCTTGGACTGCTTTCCTCTTTCGCTATCCTAGTTTCAGTTGGCGTGTGGGTGTCACTGATATGGTCTTCTGTTTTCAGAAAGCTGTTGAAGAAATACTGACAGGCCGCGCTAAATTTGAGCATTTGACAAATGGTACCACCACGAACTCATATGGGCACTAGATCACTTCCTGTTGCACCCACTGATGAATCAATTCAGTGCCAGCTTATTTGTGATCAATTGATCATGATGCTTGTAGTCACAACGTTGCTGAATAATCGTCGCGTTCACTATTTGCTTGGACGTTTTATTGCGTGGTGGTTCACCACCTCAGAATTGCGTGTTGTTTCGTTTTTTTCCTGACAGGAGTGTGCTAGCCACTAACTTGTTTTCGGCTGCACTGAAACTAAACAAGTCCAATGGGGAACAAAAGAAACGAAAGCAAAACTCTATATTTCTATTTGAAAAAACAGAAACAAAACTAGGAGAAGGAGAATGTGACTTACCACAGATTCACAAATGTCTGCCAAATGCTAGAAAAAACTAATTGGGCCGATCCCACACTCTAGTACATTCGTTATATGCAATATCTACGTTCGTAATCAGCTTGGGGAACATGTGACTAGGGATAGAAATGCCGAAAGCTCTATGTTTGACCAGTTATTATCAGGGGCGGAGCCAGAAATTGGATATAGGGGGGACAACATGGACAACAAGTAGAGTAGAACCAATGAACCAATCAACAGTAGCACATTATAGTGGTGTGTGTGCATGGTAGTGGCTCCTTTCTTTTGGGTTACGGAAATAGTTTTTTGCTACGTTTTTTCAAGAATGTAGTGGACGATGAAAATACTGACGCGGACGACGCATGTGTTGGTGGGCTTAGGAAATCATTTGGAGAAGTAACTTTCAAAAGCCGCTTAATAAAATTATTCTATTTATTTTAACTTCTAGAAACTAAAGTCAAAAACAACTCTAAAAAACTCAAAAAAGAGGGCCAGTACCAATTACATAAACAAATTGCCCTTGCTGTTGCGCTAGGGCCAGTCTCAACAGCCGCCGTTGCTGGTTGCGCAACAATCACTATGCATCCGTCCCAGTCAAACAAGCATCTTTGTCTGTGTGACTGTCATGTGGATATAGATATATATCAGCTTGTAGTCAAGGCGCTGCTCCTTAGTTATTTATCACTGCACGATAGGGCTAGCTAGCTGCTTGTTCACAAGGGAACCGGCTCAGGTTGGGGGGTGCCAGCCCCCCCCCCCCCCTCTCCGCCACTGGTTATTATAGTCTGTTCTATCCTGATGGGTTAGCAACGGCTATGTTAGTAGGGGAAATACTGGTCTGGCCCAGTTCTTGACGAGAACAAGCTGGTTAGTTCGATCTTACTGGAGTCAAGACTCAAGAGTGATACGCAGACGCACACTATCATACTCCACACTCTGTCCTTGGAACATGGTGAGTATTAACTGCACCCCTCCAGCTACAGCTACTACCACTCCGTATGTTTGTACAGTGGCGCTTTATTTCTGTAGCTCTTTCCCCACCATTGATTTTTCATGCCTTCCCTGGCGCCACACCTCTTGTCGTTTTTTTCTTGCCAGCGTTGCTGTACCCTGCTTTAAACCGAAGCCTGCGATCTCTTGTGCTTATGGAATACTGGAGCTGATGTCCTGCCCAAATAAATCTGAGTCCCATACATGGTATATTGGCAGCACACAAATTTTGCACCCTTGCCACGATGAACAACAGTATACTCTTTTTTTTTCAAACCCTTGAGCAGATGATGGCTCGTGCCGGAAACGCGATGTATAGGGCCTGTTTGGTAGAGCTCCACCACTGAAAACGTGGATCTGGAGCAGCAGTTCCACCATAGAGCAGCTCCACCGTGAATCTGGGATCCCACCATGGAGTGTTTGGCTTGTACAGCAGCTCCAGATCCACGAAATTGAGGTTTTGATGGGAATGACCACTTTTGGTGGGATGGGGTGTGTAACCAGTGGCATTGGTGGGTAATTACCACCCAACTCTACGGTGGAGCACCTCTTGAGGAGCTCCATGAAATCCATGGATCTGGCCCTCAGATCCAAGACTTTGGTGGATCCAGATTTCGCGGAGTTGGAGCGTTTGGGTAAAATTTCGTGGAGTGGAGCTGTTTTTCATGGATCTGGACCTGGTGGAGCTCTCCCAAACAGGCCCATAACTCCAATGGAGTTAGATCCACGCCTGGATCATCCAGCCCGCATGCTGGTCCACTCCCGGCGTGAGATGCCGTGAGACGACCCAGCGCGAAGAAAAACACGGCAGCAATCAGACAAACTGTCTCCATCTAGCCAGGCTCGGCGGCCAACAGTAGCTCGGCACGGCGACAGATAGCGGCGGCGTTGCGCCGTGCTCGGATTGGATCGGTCGATCCCACACGGCCGCGGATACAAATCAAATCCCGCGACAAAAATGCCGACGATCTCGCTGCCGAGAGCGCGGGGCGCACCCGTACGCGCGGTGGCCCACGGCGCCAGCCGCGTCTGCCGTCACGTTTGGTGGCCGCCCGCCGCCGCGGAAATAGTCGCCCCATGGCCAAGGTCTGATTCGGCCGTTTAGGCCCGGGCGGCCGGGCTGCTTCACGCTTCTCAGGCCCGTCTGGTTCCGCGAGGTGCTAGAAAATGAGGGCTGGTAAAAACTGGGCCTGATGGATTAAGCCGGCCGGTTGGGAGATGTAAGATTTGGCGCGCGCGCTCTCTCTCTCTCTCTCTCTTTCTCTCTCTCTGTTTACCATCCGCAGGAAACAATTCACAACTGTTTTTTGACGGGATTACCCTTTTTTTTGAAAGCCAGCCATCGCTGAAGTCATATATTAGAAGGGCAGAGATTTGTTCATGCTTCTTACATCTTACATCTCTTTTATGGCATCCAGTTTCTTAGAATCACACCCTGACATTTCTCTTATGAGATATACCTTGCAGTCATTTCTAACAGCTAGATTGCGTCTTACATACATATTGTTACTTTATATTGACATGTTAGTGTCTATTTATTCTGGTGGTGACATTGTGTTGTACTTTTCGAGGTCTATGATGCAAGAAATAGACAAGGGCAAGCTTCACCCTTCCAGGAGTTGATGTTGACCAGTACACCATCAAGTACAATAGTGGTTTGTGCAAAAAAACATGATTTCCCCTATGAGTAGTGTGTGTTGTTAATCTTTCTTTACCTTATTTTGTGAAGTTTGAATGAACATGCCTTTCAGTTTTAATTTTGAACTTACCTTTCAATTTTATGCTTGATATTGTGAAAAATAATCTTACATTTTTCAGATAGCAATGACCACTTTTGTATTTTCAATCAACAATTAGGATAGTAGCAAGTTCATTTCATATAAAAGAAAATGTTGTCATTGTGTTAAACATTTCCATGTATTGCTTATTTATCCTGATAATTGTTACTCTTTTTGTTGACTAGATGTGAAACTTGTTGAACATCTTAGAGCGACGAGGGAAACAAATGCTCTCTTTCAAAGAAGTCCTGTGAGCCTCTTATTATACTTGTTTACTGAAAAATGGCTACATTCTAATTAATTCAGTTATCTTGGTAATTGAATTTGTTTTAGTTTTCTGTTGTCAGATATTAGAGAGAGATACAGCTTGGCAATTGTGGCCATTTACCAGTCAATGTTTGGTTTAGAAGATGGAACTATTCCAGCAACCTTTCAGGTTTTATACTGTGATGTTTAAGTTTCTTTATTAGAATGAAGGACAACAAAAATGCATAGATAGAAAGAGGATATGGCTTGTGGGATAGCCTTGCTCGTTATTCGTTAATACTTAATCAGAGGTTGAGAGAGAGAGAGAGAGAGAGAGAGAGAGAGAGAGAGGATATGGGAGCGATTCTGATACAAGAGAGGAGTTAGATTTCTTCCAATGTGGTTTGGTTTGTTGTAAATCCGAAAACCAAAAAAATAAGGTGTGTAAGAAGGAAAAACGATCACGATGGGACTCGAACCCACAATCTCCCGCTCCGGAGGCGAGCGCCTTATCCATTAGGCCACGCGACCAGCTGCTTACTGATGGGATCACCTAATTAATTAATGACATTACAAAGCTCACAATTTAGGTTCATGCTGGCGGTGCGTCACACCACGAAATTTGGGCCCAAGTCTTCCGAAAGCTCTAACACCTGTGTCAAGCAAAGGATTGTGTTGAGGGTCCCACGCTATCTACAATTTCGACGTTGCGTCATACATCGGGGAATGCACCTTGGATGAGGTCCATGGTCCGACCCCGGACGAAATCCAAAATCCACCATGGTAGGTTCACAGACCAACCTTGGATAAGGTCTGAGGTTTGGAGTTCATCCTGAACAAGGTCCCTGGTTATTATAGTCTGTTCTATCCTGATGGGTTAGCAACGGCTATGTTAGTAGGGGAAATACTGGTCTGGCCCAGTTCTTGACGAGAACAAGCTGGTTAGTTCGATCTTACTGGAGTCAAGACTCAAGAGTGATACGCAGACGCACACTATCATACTCCACACTCTGTCCTTGGAACATGGTGAGTATTAACTGCACCCCTCCAGCTACAGCTACTACCACTCCGTATGTTTGTACAGTGGCGCTTTATTTCTGTAGCTCTTTCCCCACCATTGATTTTTCATGCCTTCCCTGGCGCCACACCTCTTGTCGTTTTTTTCTTGCCAGCGTTGCTGTACCCTGCATTAAACCGAAGCCTGCACTCTCCTGTGCTTATGAAATACTGGAGCTGATGTCCTGCCCAAATAAATCTGAGTCCCATACATGGTATATTGGCAGCACACAAATTTTGCACCCTTGCCACGATGAACAACAGTATACTCTTTTTTTTTCAAACCCTTGAGCAGATGATGGCTCGTGCCGAAAACGCGATGTATAGGGCCTGTTTGGTAAAGCTCCACCACTGAAAATGTGGATCTGGAGCAGCAGTTCCACCATAGAGCAGCTCCACCGTGAATCTGGGATCCCACCATGGAGTGCTTGGCTTGTACAGCAGCTCCAGATCCACGAAATTGAGGTTTTGGTGGGAATGGCCACTTTTGGTGGGATGGAGTGTGTAACCAGTGGCATTGGTGGGTAATTACCACCCAACTCCACGGTGGAGCACCTCTTGAGGAGCTCCATGAAATCCATGGATCTGGCCCTCAGATCCAAGATTTTGGTGGATCCAGATTTCGCGGAGTTGGAGCGTTTGGGTAAAATTTCGTGGAGTGGAGCTGTTTTTCATGGATCTGGACCTGGTGGAGCTCTCCCAAACAGGCCCATAACTCCAATGGAGTTGGAGTTAGATCCACGCCTGGATCATCCAGCCCGCATGCTGGTCCACTCCCGGCGTGAGATGCCGTGAGACGACCCAGCGCGAAGAAAAACACGGCAGCAATCAGACAAACTGTCTCCATCTAGCCAGGCTCGGCGGCCAACAGTAGCTCGGCACGGCGACAGATAGCGGCGGCGATGCGCCGTGCTCGGATTGGATCGGTCGATCCCACACGGCCGCGGATACAAATCAAATCCCGCGACAAAAATGCCGACGATCTCGCTGCCGAGAGCGCGGGGCGCACCCGTATGCGCGGTGGCCCACGGCGCCAGCCGCGTCTGCCGTCACGTTTGGTGGCCGCCCGCCGCCGCGGAAATAGTCGCCCCATGGCCAAGGTCTGATTCGGCCGTTTAGGCCCGGGCGGCCGGGCTGCTTCACGCTTCTCAGGCCCGTCTGGTTCCGCGAGGTGCTAGAAAATGAGGGCAGGTAAAAACTGGGCCTGATGGATTAAGCCGGCCGGTTGGGAGATGTAAGATTTGGCGCTCTCTCTCTCTCTCTCTCTCTCTCTCTCTCTCTCTCTCTCTCTCTCTCTCTGTTTACCATCCGCAGGAAACAATTCACAACTGTTTTTTGACGGGATTACCCTTTTTTTTGAAAGCCAGCCATCGCTGAAGTCATATATTAGAAGGGCAGAAACAATACAAGTTATATGTACGCTACTCTTTACGGAGAAAACAGGGGCCGACAAAAAAGCTGGGCACTGTTTGCTACAAAGTATTGTTTGTCCTTCGTACTAACTCTTTTAGTTGTTTTGCTCTGGCCATCTCCCAAAGCTTGGCCTCCTTCATGATTAGTGCTAGGGTCTTATGGCGCGTCGATATTTTATTTTGGAAGATACGTCTGTTCCTCACCTTCCAGTATTACTACATTACAAGAATGATAAATGTGCTTGCATCTTTAGTGAAAGTGAGTAGGAAGTCCACCCGTTTGAGTCACCAATGCTCAATTGCCATCTATGGGGTCCCGATTTATTGGATTGAGCATCTACATGTAGAGCACTGAGCTATTTCGGTTCATGTTTGCTGGACCACCAGGCAGTCGTTGAAAAGGTGTGTTATAGTTTCAAGGTTTCTGTTGCACATTTGGCAAAAGTATTGATTTGGCCATCCTTGAGGTTGCAATCTTTGAGCTGTCCATATTCTGTCCTGCAGCACCAACCAAGCGAAAATTTGCAGCACGAGGGTGTCCAACTTTCCAAATGATAGTTCAATAAGAAGTTCCATCTAATCCCAAAAACTACGCTCGATAGGTTGAGGATGTTAAGTATGCTCCATCTATTGTTAGTTTCCATTGGATTTTGTCCTTAATGTCTAGGTTGATGTCAATCTGCTGCACCTTGTCCCATAGGTTCACATATTCAACTAATAGGTCAACGGTAAGATTATGTTGGATGTCTTGTATCTAGTTCATATCTTAGATGACATTTTCCTCCTTGTGTCTCTGGTTGCTACCAATAGGAATTTTCGTCTTACCTTGTCAAAATCCTTTAGGAATTTTTTTGGTGGTTTTAGTGCCATAAGCAAGTATGTCAGTAATGAGCTAAAGATGGATTTTAAGAGTGTGAGTCATCCCCCTAGAGATAAATGTTGCATCTGCCAGCCAGCTAATCTTCTTGTTGCCTTGTCATGAATTGGTTGTAGATAATTCTGGCGCAGTTTTCCCAAGGTTAGCGATAAGCCAAGGGACTTGATCAGAAAGCTGACCTGGGCTCCTGTGAAAGGTTGCATGATGGCTTGAAGGTCAATATCTTGGCATCTTACCATAGCAGCTAAGCTCTTGTCCAAATTGACTTGCAGACCTAAGGCGTTTCCAAATTTCTTCAGGATGGCAATTGTTGCTTCTGGTTGTATCCTATTTGGATTGAGAAACAAGATCGCATCATTGATATAAGGTGACACTCTCATTATGGCGATTCGACCTTTTAGGGGTTTAGAACCCCACGCTCAGTGGTGATTTGTAGGATACGCTGCAAGAGTCAATTTTTTAGGATGAAGAGGAAGGGCGAAAGGGGGTTGCCCTGGCATAGTGTAGGATCAAGGATACCGACTAGAGGGGGGTGAATAGGAGGTTTTTTTTAAATTTTTCTTGATTACTAGATTAATTCTTCACAAGTTTAAGAGACAAAGATGTAAAGCAATTAATCCAATACAATTCTAGTTAACAACTTAGCTCTAAACAAATAAGTGATCACAATGAAGCAAATGAACAAGAGCTAAAGAGACAAGAGACACAACCGATGTTTTTACCGTGGTATTCGGAAACTTGCCGGTTTCCCCTAGTCCACGTTGAGGTAAGCCCGGACGTATCGGACCGGCTCCACGAATTAAGCCAAGCACTCGATCACTAGTGTAGCTCTTCCCACTCCGGTAGGCGAGCTCCAACCTTCACAATTTGCCGGGTCTTCTCACAATCTTCTTGAGAAGATCACCGAGCCAACTTCCACCGGATCGTCCAAGTGCCGGCAAGCACTAAGAGTAATAAATCCCGGTGTTCACTTGAATGCAACTCTAGTGCCAAATGAATTTGCAAATGAAATCTAGCACTAAATGCTCAACCACCTCACTTTGATGTGCAAAGAGAGAATTGAGGTGAAATGAATGCACTTGGGCTTGAGAAATATGCAATAAGTCTCTAACCTCACCCTTGAGCGGTGGTGGGGTATTTATAGCCTCCACCAACCAAAACTAGCCGTTGACCCGGTTTCAGAAAATTTTGTCGAGCGGTACTACCGCTCCCAAGGACCGGTACTACCGCTACCAAATCTTCGCGCGAACGGCTATGTCGACGGCTGCAGTGGCCGTTGATTCGGCGCGCGGTACTACCGCCGTTGAAATTTTGTACTACCGCTACCCGTAGTTCTCGCAAAGTCGGCGCGGTACTACCGCTCCACCAAACTCCAAAGGGTCCCGATTTGGCGCTCGAAAATGCATCCGCTCGAAGTCGGATCTTCGGACTCGGTACCGCTCGAGTAGCGGAACTACCGCGACGAGCGGTAGTTCCGCGTTGAAATAGCCGGTACTTCCACTCCAGATAAATCCAAGCTTCATCCGAGGGCGCTCGGAAAAGTTGATCCGTTTCCTCCGGATCTTCCGGTCCGAAGTACCGCTTTAGGATGCGGATTACCGCCGCAGCGGTAGTACCGACGCTCAAACAGCCGCACTTCCGCTCCGCAAGATTTGAAATGAGCCAAGGGTGCTCTCGAAATATTGATCCGCTCCAAAACCGGATCTTCCGCTAGCCGGTACTACCGCATTTTAGTTGCGGAACTACCGCTTTCCGGTAGTTCCGACGTTTAAAACTGCGATACTACCGCTCTTCCAGACAGAGCACAAGAGCATTTAAAAACTGAACTTTTGATGGATGCAATTGAGATTAAACCATTTGGCACAGGAGATATGTGTTCAAGCTACTAGCCAAGATCCCCCTTGATGGTACGATCATCTATCCTATAATCCGGTCTTCCACCATTCACCTAAGACCGGTAAAATTCAAAGGGGTTCTATTCTAAGTATACCTTTGTCTTGAGGCAAATTGATTTTTCACGCGTATCCTTTGGCTTGCATCTTGTCTCTCATGTGTGTAGACTAACCCTTCATATGCTCATTAAAACACGTTAGTCCCATATTCCATATTCTCTTAATTTCATTAATTACCAAAATCATTTTTAAGGGCCTAGATGCTTCCAATCTCCCCCTTTTTGGTAATTGATGACAACCCAAATTTTGAGAAATGAAAGATTTGAATATATCAAAATGTTTGACAACAAATTGTATATTCTATGTGGACTTTAAATAAGAGAGAAGTTCTTATGCAATAATATTTGTTTAGATAAAAAGAACTATTTTCATTTTAGAGTCCGAGAGGGAATATGGCTCCCCCTAAACATGTGCATAGATAAGATTAACATTTTATACAAGATGCACAAGACAAAGTTATTGAATGAGAGAAAGACAACTAAGTAATATTATCAACTCATGATTGTAAGGTTCATTACATCCAAGCGCCAAACATAAGTTCATTACAACCAACCATTAAAGATAAGTAAATAACAAAAGGATAGAAGACAAGCCCATAGGTCCAAATACCAAAAGTAATCTAGCCCAGCCCCAAATTATTCTCCCCCTTTGGCATCAAGTACCAAAAAAAGGTCAACTCGAGAGGGTCGGAGGATCATGAGCGCTTTACTGGCGGCGACCATAGCGACGAGGCGAGGAGAGCGCTCAGATTCGCAACCCGACCATCTAACGAGGTCAAATCGCTATCAATGGAGTCGAGACGCTCATCCACCCTATCCATCCTAGAGTTGAGAGTAGAGAAGCCCTCAAGCATAGAAGAGTAGATCTGCTGAGAGTGGGTGGCTGTGCCCCGTGGATCGAGTTGTTGCTCTGCTGCTGCCGCCGATGGACCCGCTCCCGAGCCGCTGCCTGCTCTAGCGCGAAAACTAGTGGGAATGGGAGGCTCGGTCTTGGCTTGTATGGCTTATGCACACCACCGCGACCTCCACGATAGAGAAACTTAGAGTCAATCAAGGCCATGATATAGGGTGCATAGTTAATGCGCTTGTAGCGATCATTTTTGGAGGCAACTATCTCCTCATGATTACATCCACTACATCAAACTTCTCCCCTTCATAATATAGTCTAGGATATTCCGGACATGTCCTCGAATGGCATCATAGTTACCACCTTTTGGAAGAATGGTATGATTGATGATGCGATTGATCAAGTGGGAATGGGTTGAAGTCCAACATTCTTGCCAAGCGTGAATTTTTCTGCAGTGTTATAGTAAGGATATATGGCATCCAGATTGAGAGCAGGTTTGTCATATACCTTCTCATGAGCACTTAGTTCCGCCCTTAAGACAAGCTGAAAGTCATGCTTGGTGGCCTCATATCTGGTACATACTGTCATCCAAGTCATGTTCTGAAGGTCGGGAGAGACATGCACTGTAGCATAAAACTGCCGGATGAAGGTCTCATTGTAGTCACGTCCTAGTGCTACAAGCTGATTGAGGCCGACTGTTTGGAATAATCGGAAAGTTCCATCATACTTGTCAATACCATCAATATGATCCCAGTCGATGAATTTATGATCTGCAAACTGGTGATCTGGTCCATACATCTCATCAAATATCTTCTCCTGGAACTTGGTATGGAATTGTGGATTGATTGAGTTTGATGGAAACTCATCTTGGTTGGTGTGATGCAAAGCAGCATACTCATCAAAGTAAATCTTTTCAGATTAATTTCAAGACACTCCTTCCAGCTATATCTTCTTGGATGATTCCATGGGAGAGCTTGGAGGAATAGGATGCTCGGACTCGGTTTCAGATCCGAGTCGGACTCGGGGTCGACGCAGCCTCTTCCCTCCGTCTGGGCTGCCTTTGAGTCACCTCGGGGATGGAAGAGCACGAGGACTTGAGGAACACCCCGAGGCATAGGACTTTTGGAAGCGACTCTTGTTCTAGGCATCTAGGCACAAGAAGAATGGATTATGAGATAGAAGGAAATAAAGCCAAGATAGATTAAAAGAAATTGAATTGAATTTGCAGATTTTCAGTCAAAGCGGTAGTACTCGCCATTCGGGCGGTAGTACCGCTCAGTAGTAATACCGCAATGATGAGCAGTAGTTCCGCTTTCTGACTGTTTCTAGGGTTTTGGAAATGTGAATGGATCTTTGGTGTTTTCTTGGATTGAATCCATGGAATGGGTTTGTATAAACCCTTAAGCACCAAATATACTCGATTTTCCTAGAAATAGTTGGCAAAAACAATTATATTTCGATTTAACCTAAAGCATGACCTAGGGTTCAAAAAGATGAAGATCAAAAGAGGTTTTGATCCGAAATACCTTGAGGGCCGAAGGAGTTGAACCCTTTGGAGTTGATTTGAGTCGAAGATACTAAGAAATCACAACTGGATCTGAGGATTTAAGGAGCGGTTTTGGTGGTTCTAGTGGGAAAGAGAGAGAGAACGAGGAGAGGAGGGTTGTGCAGTGCTCAAGCGAAGTGAGAGCGGTAGTACCAAGAGAGGAAACGGAGAGGGGATCGCAGAGGTAGACCCTCGGGTTGGGCGGTTGTTCCCCTAAGTGCAGGTCCGGTAGTACCGCAGATGCGGCCGGTAGTACCGCTAAGCGGTAGTACCGCTTCCAGGGGCGGAAGTACCGTTCCCCGGAAGTACCGCAGAAGGCAGCGGTAGTTCCGCATTTTCTGAGCCTTCACAGAATTTGAGCTTTAGGACTATAGATGCAAATGATCCTTAGTTTTTGCATTCAACTAAAGTATTTAAGGATCATTATGCATTAAATAGAATACATTATTATATTCAAATACCTTAGCATTTTACCTTTTATAAATCAAAACCCTTTGCATAAAAACATAATTTCAAACAACCTTTCAAGCTTTCTCAAAGAGCATGCATTTAAATTTACCATAAATTTATGCAACATTTGAGTAATCCAAGACATTTAATTCACTCCTAAGCTTGCAAAAATGATTCTCATCTAATGGCTTGGTGAATATATCCGCTAATTGATCTTCGGTCCGGATGTGGCTAATGCAAATATCTCCCTTACTAACATGGTCCCTCAAGAAGTGGTGACGTACATCTATGTGCTTAGTTCTTGAGTGTTGGACTGGGTTATTGGATATTTTCACGGCACTTTCATTGTCACACAATAGAGGCACTTTATCAAAGTTTATTCCATAATCCAACAATGTTTGCCTCATCCATAATAATTGAGCACAACAACTCCCGGCGGAAATATATTCGACTTCGGCGGTTGAGAGTGCTACGGAGTTTTGTTTTCTTTAAGGACCAAGACACTAAGGATCTACCTAGAAATTGACAACTTCCCAAGGTGCTTTTTCTATCCACTTTGCAACCCGCATAATCGGAATCCGAATATCCAATTAGATCGAATTTAGCACCTTTAGGATACCAAAGTCCTATGTTTGGGGAATGTTTCAAATATCTCAAGATTCTCTTTACGGCTTTTAAATGACACTCTTTTGGTGAAGCTTGAAAGCGAGCACACATGCATACACTAAACATGATATCGGGCCTAGATGCGGTAAGATAAAGTAAACTACCAATCATGGATCTATAAAGCTTTGAATCTACCGACTTACCTCCTTCGTCGAGGTCTAGATGCCCGTTAGTTGCCATTGGTGTCTTGATGGGCTTTGCATCTTCCATGCCAAACCTTTTGAAAAGATCTTTAATGTACTTCGTTTGGCTTATGAATGTCCCATCTTTGCGTTGCTTAATTTGAAGTCCAAGAAAATAGCTTAATTCTCCTATCATGGACATCTCAAACTCCCTAGACATCATATCGCCAAATTCTTCACAAAAATCTTGGTTAGTAGAACCAAATATAATGTCATCAACATAAATTTGGCATACAAAGAAATCACCACCAATGATTTTTGTAAATAGCGTTGTATCTACCTTACCAATTTTAAATCCTTTCGAGACAAGAAAATTTCTAAGTCGTTCATACCAAGCTCTAGGAGCTTGTTTTAAACCATACAATGCCTTTGAAAGTTTATAAACATGATTAGGACATTTAGGATCTTCGAATCCCTGAGGTTGTTCAACAAATACAAGTTCGGAGATTGTTCCATTTAAGAAAGCACTTTTAACATCCATTTGAAATAATTTAATATCAAAGCTAGATGCAAAAGCAAGCAAGATTCTAATTGACTCAAGTCTAGCAACGGGTGCAAATGTTTCATCATAGTCTAACCCTTCGACTTGAGTATAGCCTTGAGCTACTAACCTTGCCTTGTTTCTTACCACAATGCCATTCTCATCTTGTTTGTTTCGGAAGACCCATTTGGTGCCAATCACATTGTGCTCTTTGGTCTTTCCACCAAGGTCCATACTTCATTTTGAGCGAAGTTGTTTAATTCTTCATGCATGGCATTTACCCAATCCGGATCATCTAGAGCCTCATCTACAAGTTTAGGCTCAAGAGAAGAAACAAAGGAGTAATGTTTACAAAATGAAGCTACTCTAGAGCGAGTTTGAACACCCTTACTCACATCACCCAATATTTGATCTATTGGATGATCTTTGGAAGTCGCATTGTGAATCTTGAAGTTGTTTTGTTGTTGATTCTTTTGTTCATCTTCAATGACTTGTATATTACTTGGAGTAGACGATGTGGGAGGCTCTACTTGCTTTGATGAGCTTGGTGAAGATGGATCTTCCTTTGGCTTGATGTCTCTAATTTGCATGTTTTCCATAGCTTTGCGCAAGCCTTCATTACCTACATCATCTAAGTTTTCTTGCTCTTCTTGAGAGCCATTAGTCTCATCAAATTGTACATCACATGATTCTTCAACTAAACCCGAGTTTTTATTATAAACTCTATATGCTTTACTATTTGAAGAATGACCTAATAGGAAACCTTCATTACAACGACTTTGAAATTTAGAGAGCCGAACACCCTTCCTTAGAATATAGCATTTGCATCCAAATACTCTAAAATAAGAGATGTTCGGTTTTCTTCCAACAAGTAGCTCATAGGAAGTCTTTTTCAAGAGTCGATGTAAATAAAGGCGATTTATGGCATGACAAGCGGTGTTGATTGCTTCCGCCCAAAATTTGTCGGAAGTGTTATATTCATCAAGCATTGTCCTAGCCATTTCAATTAATGTGCGATTTTTCCTTTCTACAACCCCATTTTGCTCCGGAGTGTAGGTTGTGGAAAGTTCGTGCTTTATTCCAAGTTCATCACAAAAATCTTCAACTTTTGTGTTCTTGAACTCGGAACCATTGTCACTCCTAATTTTCTTTATTTTAAAATCAAATTCATTTTGGGCCCTTTTTGAAAATTTTTTGAAAATTCCGGAGGTTTCACTCTTGTCATTTAGGAAGAAGACCCATGTATATCTAGAGTGATCATCCACAATGACTAAACAATAGCTATTTCCTCTGATGCTCTTATAGGTTGTTGGCCCAAACAAATCCATGTGTAAGAGCTCCAATGGCCTAGAGGTTGACATGATACTTTTGGAAGGGTGAGAACTAGCGACTTGTTTTCCGGCTTGACAGACACTACAAAGTCGATTTTTCTCAAACTTCACATCTTTCAAGCCAATCACTAGATCATGTTTGAAAAGCTTTTTAAGTTGAACCATACCCACATGACCTAGTCTCCTATGCCAAAGCCAACCCAAAGAAGTTTTTGCAATTAAACAAGTTTTTAAGCATGCATCATTTGAAGTGAAATCTACTAAATAAAGATTTCCAAATCTAAAACCTTTGAAAACGAGTTCATTATTATTATCTTTTGATATTACAACATTTTCTTTTGAGAATGAGCATGTTAAGCCTAGATCACATAATTGAGCAACGGATAGCAAATTAAAATTTAATGTTTCAACTAGAGATACATTAGAAATTGAGAGGTCGTTTCAGATAGCAATTTTACCCAAACCCAATACCTTTCCTTTGCTATTATCACCAAATGTGATCTTGTCATTGCTTCCACTCTCAAAGGTGGTGAACATCTTCCGGTCTCCGGTCATGTGTTGAGTGCAACCACTATCCAACACCCAATGCCTTCCACCGGTTTTATAGTTCACCTACAAAAGAAAATCAAGTTCTTTTAGGTACCCAAATTTGTTTGGGTCCTTGGAGGTTAGTAACCAAGGTTTTGGGCACCCAAATGGATTTCCTTTTAGCACCCAAAATCGAGGTGCCAATAAAATGAGTAATTACATTTCCATTTTTAGATTTTTTAAGCATGTAACAAGAATCATACAAGCCAATGGAATGCACACTATTTCTAGAACAATCATTTACCATATGTCCTACATTCCGGCATTTTGTACAATACTTACCATTCTCATTTACAAACCTTGGAGGTTTGGATATCGGTTTCTTACCTTTCTTGGGAATGTATCCAAGTCCTTCCTTATTGAAAGAGCATCTTTGGGTATTTAACAATTTATCAAGGGTGTCTTTTCCCTTGTATGCTCTTTCCAAACTTTTATTCAATTTTAGAACTTGTTCTCTTAAATTTTGGTTTTCACCTACTAGCATATCATCATGAACATGAGATAAAGCATTAGATGAATCAATCTTAGAAGAACATGGCATAGAAAGTAAATCATCACAAGAGGTAGACATGCTAGATGTTACTTTCTCTACACTAGGCATCTCATTCAAAATATTGCAAGATATGCCAATACTCATACTAGACTTATTTGTATGCAAGTCATGAGCTTCCTTTAGCTCCTCATAGGATTTTTAAAGAGTTATGTGCTCCCTCTTCAAAACCTTGAATTTTGACTTTTCTTTTCCAAGAAATTCATTTAGTTCTACTAACATGTCCATCAAATCATTATAGGAGGGTTCATCGTCATCTAGAGTTTTTACCTTCTCCCCTTTTGCCATAAGACATGTGGGAGTGGAGAATAGCGATGGAGCTTCCTTGATGGCGATGCCGACAAGTCCCTTCTTCTTGGGAGACTCATCCTCACTAGAGTCGGAGTCGGAGTATTCCTCATCGGAATCCCACTCACCAATGTGGGCTTCATTTTTGCCGTCTTTGTGGAGCTTCTTGAAAAGCTTCTTCTTGCCATGATAGCCTTTCTTCTTGGATGACTTCTCCTTGTCATCCTTCTTTGTGGGACATTGTGAAGCTATATGCCCCTTCTCATCGCACTCATAGCAACGGATGTTGCTATACTTGTTTTTGTTGGAGGATGATTGCCACTTCTTTCCTTTATCATAGCCTCCTCCTCGATTCGAGCATCTTCTCATGAACTTGTTCATCCTTCTCACAAGGAGGGCAAGCTCTTCTTCGGAGTCTTCTTCTTCATCTTCGGACTCTTCACTTGCCACCGCCTTTGCCTTGAAGGCGGTGATCTTCTTCCTTTGGAGGTGGATTGCTCCAAAGTTCCTCCTTGTCCTTCTTGTACAACTCATTGGTAATTAGATTACCCAAGAGTTGTGTTGGCGTCATTCTTACCAATTCGGTGAGTTGAGGAAGAGAGTTACCAACATCTCGCACTTCTCCCAGAGAGCCCTAAGCATCTTTCTCACAACATCAAGATCCGAGAGGTTAGTACCAAGGCCTTTAAGCTCATTCACAATGTTGTTGAGCCGTGTGTACATCTCATTGATGTCCTCATGGGGCAACATTATGAATGTCTCATATTTAATCCTAAGCCGATGCAATTTTGCCTCCTTAACCGTGGATGTCCCTTTGTGTATTTCCGAAAGGGTATTCCAAATAGCGTGAGCCGTCTCAAGATTGCTCACTCTATTGAATTCATCCGCGTTTAAGGCCCCAAAAAGAGCATTCATGGCTTGGGTATCTAAATGAGTGTTACGTCCATCTTGTTCCGTTGGGTTGTCGGGATCAAGTGGCATGACGTAACCGTCATTTACGATTTTCCAAATATTAGGACTCATGGCCTTTAAATAAATTGACATTCTAATCTTCCAATAAGCATAATTTGAGCCATCAAATAGAGGTGCCTTTCCTATCGAAATCCCCTCACTAGCCATCCTTTTTCTCTCTAGACGGTTAAGTCTAAAAGTGAGAGACCAAGCTCTGATACCACTTGTAGGATCAAGGATACCGACTAGAGGGGGGTGAATAGGAGGTTTTTTTTAAATTTTTCTTGATTACTAGATTAATTCTTCACAAGTTTAAGAGATAAAGATGTAAAGCAATTAATCCAATACAATTCTAGTTAACAACTTAGCTCTAAACAAATAAGTGATCACAATGAAGCAAATGAACAAGAGCTAAAGAGACAAGAGACACAACCGATGTTTTTACCGTGGTATTCGGAAACTTGCCGGTTTCCCCTAGTCCACGTTGAGGTAAGCCCGGACGTATCGGACCGGCTCCACGAATTAAGCCAAGCACCTCGATCACTAGTGTAGCTCTTCCCCACTCCGGGTAGGCGAGCTCCAACCTTCACAATTTGCCGGGTCTTCTCACAATCTTCTTGAGAAGATCACCGAGCCAACTTCCACCGGATCATCCAAGTGCCGGCAAGCACTAAGAGTAATAAATCCCGGTGTTCACTTGAATGCAACTCTAGTGCCAAATGAATTTGCAAATGAAATCTAGCACTAAATGCTCAACCACCTCACTTTGATGTGCAAAGAGAGAATTGAGGTGAAATGAATGCACTTGGGCTTGAGAAATATGCAATAAGTCTCTAACCTCAGCCCTTGAGCAGTGGTGGGGGTATTTATAGCCTCCACCAACCAAAACTAGCCGTTTGACCCAGTTTCCAGAAAATTTTCTGGTCGAGCGGTACTACCGCTCCCAAGGACCGGTACTACCGCTACCAAATCTTCGCGCGTAACGGCTATGTCGACGTCTGCGGTGGCCGTTGATTCGGCGCGGTACTACGCCGTTGAAATTTGCGGTACTACCGCTACCCGGTAGTTCCGCAAAGTCGGCGCGGTACTACCGCTCCAGCCAAACTCCAAAGGGTCCCAGATTTGGCGCTCTCTGGAAAAATGCATCCGCTCTGAAGTCGGATCTTCCGGACTCCGGAAGTACCGCTCTGAGTAGCGGAACTACCGCACGTAGCGGTAGTTCCGGCGTTGAAATAGCCGGTACTTCCGCTCCAGATAAATCCAGGCTTCATCCGGAGGGCGCTCTCTGGAAAAGTTGATCCGCTCTCCCTCCGGATCTTCCGGGGTCCGGAAGTACCGCTTTAGGATGCGGTACTACCGCTCGCAGCGGTAGTACCGACGTTCAAACAGCCGGTACTTCCGTTCCCGCAAGATTTGAAATGAGCCAAGGGTGCTCTCTGGAAATATTGATCCGCTCCAAAACCGGATCTTCCGCTAGCCGGTACTACCGCATTTTAGTTGCGGAACTACCGCTTTCCGGTAGTTCCGACGTTTAAAACTGCGGTACTACCGCTCTTCCAGACAGAGCACAAGAGCATTTAAAAACTGAACTTTTGATGGATGCAAGTTGAGATTAAACCATTTGGCACAGGAGATATGTGTTCAAGCTACTAGCCAAGATCCCCCTTGATGGTACGATCATCTATCCTATAATCCGGTCTTCCACCATTCACCTAAGACCGGTAAAATTCAAAGGGGTCCTATTCTAAGTATACCTTTGTCTTGAGGCAAATTGATTTTTCACGCGTATCCTTTGGCTTGCATCTTGTCGCTCATGTGTGTAGACTAACCCTTCGTATGCTCATTAAAACACGTTAGTCCCATATTCCATATTCTCTTAATTTCATTAATTACCAAAATCATTTTTAAGGGCCTAGATGCTTTCACATAGTCCTCGATGATGCTTGATCTTGTGCTGTAGTACTCCATTGAGAAGGATCATGGATATTGATGTTCAAAGGAAATTGCCAGCCATTCTCTCCATTTTGGCCTAAAGACCTTGGCCTGCTGTAAATCCAGTAGATATTCCTAGAAAACTGAATCAAAAGCTTTTGCTATGTTTAATTTCAGCATCATTGTCAGTGTGTGACTTTTGTGATATGCTATGACATGCTTCCTGGTAAGGAGAAAACTATCCTGGATGCATCGTCCCTTAATAAAGGCACTTTGTGAACTCAAAACTAACATATCTATATGTCTAGAGAGTTGAACGGCAAACACTTTCAAAAGCAATTTGGCTATGGAGTGAATTAGGCTAATTGGCCTGAAATATTTGGCCTCCACTGCTTCATGCTGTTTCACTCTTAGTGATATGGTTGCTTCATTAAGAAGATCAAAGTGGTTCATTGAGCAGTTGTGGATGCACTGGAAGACCGTCATTACATCATCTTTGAAGATATCCCAACAATGCCTATAAAAAGTGCTGATGAAGCCATCTAGTCTAGGGCCTTTTTTGTCGGTAGTTGTGCAATCGCATGCCTCACTTCTACCTTAGTGAAAGGCCCTTCTAGGT